>CM055117.1:961780267-963220267 GCA_029206835.1 Rana muscosa | reverse complement strand
CATATAGTTTATGCTGTGTATTGCGTCAAAACGCGCAATTAAAGCGTGGAAGGAAACCCACTCAGCCACAAAGAGCATAGTACAACCACATACGGCGTATGTAGTTTAGTATGTGTGGATAAACATATTAGACACGTTTATACTGTGCCAGCGACGAAGGCGTGCACATCATTGGGGCGTGGGCGGAAACCAGCCACGCAGACTGCGTACACAACCTTGTAGGCATGATAGCATGCGAAAAAACAAATTGCACATGTTTATGCTGTGCATAGCGCTGAAAATGCGCACACCATTGGAGCACGGGGGAAAAACCGGAGCACCCGGATGAAACCCATGCAGACCGCATACACATACCATGTAGGTACTATAGTATGTGTGATAAACATTTTGAACATGTCTATGTGTGCACAGCGCCGTTGGCGCGTGGGAGGAAACCGGAGTACCCGGAGGAACCCCACGCAGACCCAGAGAATACAATACATACATCTACTGTGAATGTATTTAGAGTTGTGTATAAACATAATGTGTATGTTTATACTGTGTATGGCACCAAAGGCGCGCATGTCATGTAGCGTGGGCGGAAACCGGAGGACTCGGAGGAAACCCACGCAGACTACACACACTGTAGGTATGTTAGCATGTGAATAATCCAATCGCACAAGTTTAGGCTGTGCATAGCGCCGAAAGCGCCCATACCATTGGAGTGTGGGAGGGAACCGCAGTACCCGGAGGAAACCCACACAGACTGTATACACATACCGCGTAGGTATGATTAGTATGTGTAATAAACATACGGAACATGTTTAAACTGTGCAGAGAGCCAAAGGCGCACATACCGTCAGAGCGTGGGAGGAAACCGGAACACCTGAAAGAAACCCACGCAGACAGCACACAGATACCGTGTAGGAATGATAGCATGTGTTTATGCTGTGCATTACCATTGGAGCACGGGAGGAAACCGGAGTACCCGGAGGAAACCCACGCAGACAGCATACACATACTGTAAGTATTTATAGTATGTGCAATAAACATAGTGAACATGTTTATACTGTGCAGAGAGCCGAAGCACACATACCGTGAGAGCGTGGGAGGACAACGGAGCACCCGGAGGAAACCCACGCCGACCCAGAGAGTATAATACATACATATACTGTGAATGTATTTAGAGTCGTGTATAAACATATAAACATATTGTGTATGTTTATATTGTGTATGGCACTGAAGACAGCATTGGAACGTGGGAGGAAACCCACGCAGACACAGAGACCAATAACACATTCATACATCGTGAATGTATCCAGTGCAGAGTTATAAGATAAGTTTAAATTATAGCGCCGGGGCGCATAATCTTCTCTGTATCATTCCAACCTGCTTAAGTGTGCTGCCGAAGCAGCATGCAGGTAAAAGGAAACCTCTGACACCGCAGACCGTGGTTCTGTCAGAGCTCAGAGCGTTCCCCAGGAAATGGTGGGAAACCACAGGTGCAGAGACCCTGTTGCCTCAGAGACATAACACAGAAAGCTCACAGGAGCTAGAGAAATAAATGAATAAAGTCCCCCCCCCACCTTGCTGCACAGACCGGGGGGGGGCACTGTGTATCACTGTATCATCCATGCTGCTCTCGACGCAGCGTGAGGAAACAGTGAGGAAGCTGTGTAAAAGAAAAGCTTGAAAAGAACCAAAAGGAGACAGCGTCCGCCTGAGGCACCTCAGCCACAGCATCCAGCTTGAGAGTGTCCCTCACAGCATCAATGAGTTCACTTACAAGCGCCCTGTCATTTACCGACTCAGAACTGGAGTCTTCCTCACAAGGAATGTCCTGTTTAAAAACATTCAGAGCTAGGGTCCTGAGCAGCAGCAGCTAGGCCCGTATCTGAATCAGAGCACTCCCCATGTGGAGATTGTGTGGGTGAGAGGGTGCTTATAGCTCCCTTGCTCACTCACCGCTTCCATCCTGACAAGGAATGATTCCAGGACTGTGCAGGAGCACTGCCTGTTGCCTCTGACAAGAGTGGGGAAGCAGGTGAACCAGACTCCATACTCGCCACCTTCTGAGACCTTATGCACAATAAAGTGAATAAACAGTCCACCCACTGGCTGTGCTGACTGAGAAGGGGATACCCAGAGGACCCACCAACCCTTTAGAGAAGTGTTTCTCAACTCCAGTCCTCAAGGCGCCCCAACAGGTCATGTTTTCAGGATTTTCCTCAGATGAAACGACTGTGGTAATTACTATGGCAGTGAAACTGATCACATCACCTGTGTAAAATAATGCAAAGCCTGAAAACATGACCTGTTGGGGCGCCTTGAGGACTGGAGTAGAGAAACAGTGCTTTAGAGGACCGCTCAGCTCTGCTGTATGCACCGCACTGCCAGCACGAGTGAAGCCTGAGGAGAGTGTGAGGAGATTTGCATCGCAGCAGCGGCGATAGAGGCCAAAAACGAAAGTGAAAGCGCCGCTTCAAGAAAATGGCCGCCGGCCGTGTGTAATACTGCGCCATTGATCTGCGGCAAGATGGCCGCCGAGCGCAGCAAAATTACAGCCAAAGCGCCTAATGACGTCTCCAAACACGTTTTCACAGCCCCAGCACACAGACATGAGCGCCCCCCCCCCCGCCAGGCCAGAGTGACCCCCAGGTACCCCCACACAGCGCATATTAGGGTGCAGAGAGCAGCATACAGGGGGGAGACAGGGAAAAAAAACCCATACAGAGAAACACAGTCAGCATGTACTCACCTGATGCAGGAGAGACTACTTACCCGTCCCAGAGGGACCCACTGGCGTGTTTCAGACAGACCTATCACAGAGTAGTACTGAGTAACTGTCGGCCCGGTCCACCGCGAAAGATACAGCAGGCACTGTTCAATTTTGTGAGGACCGCGGGAGCATAAAAGCCCACCGGCCACCCCTGGAGTCATGGGGCATGTCGTGAACTGAGTCTCACGCACACAAGGCGAGGATCAGCACGCTCGATGGACGGACAGGGAAGACTACGAGGATACTAGTGTACCCAACCTGTTGCCCAGCCGACAGTTGATTGAAGGTCACAAAAATAAAATAATAAAATTCTCAAAGGAATAAAAATAAAATCTTCCAGGAGACTGGCTCCTGAGAAAGCCACGTCTTCTCCTTCTGCTAGGCAGAAAAAAAACTGAGGCTGCTGGCTGCAGGTAGGAGGGTCCGCCCCCCTGGGCGGGGCTGTTCAGCTCTGGTTTGTTCTAGAATGTATGTTTCTAACATCTAACATTCTGCCTAGATCTTCTCCTGCGAGCAGGGACATATACCCACGTGTTTCAGTATTAGAGCTGTGTCAGTCCATGGACGATAAGAGAAATACTGATTTTAACTTGTAAACCAACAACTGTCAGAAAATGGTTTAGACTAAGTGGTTAAACTTCTCATTTACAGACCGAAGTTCATTCCTTTGATCTAAAAGGACTAAGTGTTATAATGTATCTCTTTATCTCCGTCTAAGGCTACTTTCACACTGAAAGCGCCTGGTGTTAGCGGTAAAGCGCTGCTAGTTTTAGCAGCGCTTTACCGTCGTTTTAGCTGAGCTTTTCAGCCGCTAGCTGGGCGCTTTTAACTCCTGCTAGCGGCCGAAGAAAGAGCTAAAAGTACCCATTCATTTCAATGGGCAGGATGTTTTGGGAGCAGTGAATACACCGCTCCAAAACCACCCCAAAGATGCTGTTTGCGGGACTTTTTCCCGTCCTGCAAGCGCACCGCCCCAGTGTGAAAGCATTTGGGCTTTCAAACTGGGGAGGCATGAGAGGTGCTTTACAGGGGCTACTTCTAAAAACACCTGAAAAGCGCCTCAGTGTGAAAGAGGTCAAAGCGATGTTGTCATAAACTAGGCAGGCTGCCTGGATTTTTCTTTTTTTTCTTTAGACGGCCGTCACCTGTGAGCAGAGAACTCTGCATAGAATCTGGAAAATTCTTTGTTAAGATCGCAAGTAGGGGGAAGAATCGCGATCTGATTCTTTAACGATTAATTGTGCAGCTCTACATTATATACAGGGCTTGACAAATTTGCTTTGCATCTAGGAAAAGTTTGGAGCCAGTTTGTGCATCACAAGCAACGTTTTTTTGGTATGCGTAGGCGACCCAGCGCTTGCGTGTACATTATTTCCCAGCCATACTGGACAGGGAAATTGTCAACAGGGATTTAAAAGCGACGGCATACACATTGCTTCCGGGTCAGGAACAAGATGGGGAGGAGAGCGGACACACTCCCTCCCTCACTCCTTCCCTGCGGTGCCCACAATGCCAGTCCCGGGCCCGCAGATGTGCAAGCAGAGCCCGGGGAAACATAATGGGGGTTCGCGGGGGGGGGAGCACTTTACGCAACAGAAAGCATGTAAACTATACTATCCCCAGTAGGACACAGGCCCAAGACAGAAAGGCAGCAAAACAGCCTGTCAGTCACCTGGCCAGTGGCCACCATATGCATGTGATAGGCAGTGGCTCACTAGGGAAGGACAGTGCAGCAAGGTGGGGGGGGGGGGAGGGGGGTGATGGGAGATCCAGTGAGCCGGGATGTGTGGTTGTGGCAGGACAGGGAGAAACAGAAATAAAATGCAAAAACTAAAAGACAAGAAACATTGTTTTCCTTGTTGTGGGGGAGGGAGTGTGTAAAAGCAACTGATGAAGCGATGTGGCGCGCAGGGAGGTTAGCTGGAGGCTCATGAGCCCCCCTCCCCACGCGCCCACCTGTTCGGTCCACCTGATAATCTATACGCTACATGATAACTCACTTATTGTCCGGAGAGCTGGTCGGCGCGGCAACTCTCCTTTGGGAGACGCCTCCGTTTTACAGTGAAACCGTCAGGCGTTCAGGTCTTACCCCACTCACGACGTGGGGGGAGGCCTGGGCGTCGACCTACTACCTGAGTATTAAACCTTTTGCACTTTGAGTTGAAATTATTGTTTCACTGGTACTATCTGTTGTGTATGTGCATGTTTATTTTACTCAACTTTTTTTTACCTTTTTTTCTGAAAACTGGAGTAGTGCAGTACTTGCTGTATTTACCTCTTACAAATAAAGATAAAAAAATAAAAAATAAAAAAAAGCAACTGAAGCTGTTCCAGCCAGCTGCCCCATGCCCCCCCCCCCCCCGTCCACTCACTGGCAGTAAGGAAGGGGTAAAGGGTGCCACATCAAGCTGGCAACACCTTTAACTGCAACCCACCTGTCAAACAGGGAAGGAGACATCAGAGGTGGGTGGGCAGTGACAGCAGGCAAGGGAAGCCCTCCACAGTGTCAGTGACTGCTTGTTGCAGCCCCTCCCCCAGAGGAGGGCGCCGGTTCTCCAGGAAATGTGAGCTTTTATAAGGGCAATGCCCACAGTCAAGATAGCGAGCGCTGTATCCCGCTCCAGCAGTCCTCAAAGCCACAGCCTTAATTACCAGTCAGCCTGACCTCTTAATTCAGGCACCCGTGGGGCGGAGGGGGTCCACATGGGGAGAACAAATCCAGACAGGACCCCAGCTGCAGTGTAGCCCTGTATAAATTGCAAATAAAGTGGACTGTTCGGCTGATGGTCAGTGTGAAGTAGGCATGTCCCTTTTTAGATGAAGCACCGAATTGAGCACAGCATACACCTTGTGTGATGCAACAGTCTCAGTTTAGGGGTGCAGAGATGGTCAAATATAGTTAAAAATGCAGACCATGTTTGGCAAACTCTGTATTTAAAAAAAAAAAAAAGAAGGATAACTGTGCTTGCAGTCAGGGCGGATTTGATTTAAATCAAGTCAATTTAAATCATGATTTAAATCACTAGTAAAAAAACTTAAACTTAAATAATTTTTAAAGAGCAACTGACATCTCTGTCCTGCAGTGGCTCCTCCTCTGACCCGCTGTTGACTCACCAACAGTCCTATTCACTTTAATGGGACGGCTGGTGATGCAGCAGTGACACAACAAGGTGAGGGACGTGGCGGCAGCAGGTGAGTGGAAGCCCACTAACAGGCGCTGCCATGATGGCTCTGAAATGACAGGTGTGTAAGGACTTATTCTTGCTGGTAGTTAGAATCTTTAATATTTGCAAACAAAATTAAGGTTTCGTGTTTAGAATAATAAGCTGTCAGGTTAGTAAAACAGCGATATCAGAACCGATTCATTCATACAGTTTGCAATGTACATAGATTTGCAAAACAATGGGATAAAGGAATATTCCTGAACTTTGTCTTATCTCATCGTTACAGTGCATGTTATCTCAGCTTGCAGAGCTTGGATCATTGAATGAGTTTACCAAAAATTTAAATATTGCAGAATATACAGCCTCATGCTACATAACTAAGCTCCATTTCATGCTGAATAAACTAAATTATTAATGTATCTTAAATAGAAAACTATCTTTAGATAGATTTTTACTTCAAAAGCATTTTAATAAAATAAATTTGATGAAAATCAAAAAAATCTGATTTAGACCTGGTTCACACTGGTGCGTTTTAACATGCGATTTGACATGTCAAATCGGCGGCATTTGCTGGCAATGGCACCGTCCTAATCGTTGCGACGCGGCATCTGCACCGATTTCAAAAAGTAGTTTCTGTACTACTTTTTGCGATTTCAGCCTGTGATTTATATTGACATCTGTGCAGAAACTGCACAGATGTCTCTGTAATCGCAGCCGAAATCGGGACTGACAAGCGGGAGTGAAATCGTGCGAGTTCAGCTGAACTCGCACGGCTTCATTCCCACAGCCCAGTGTAAACCCGGGCTAATATCAAAAAATTATATATTTTTTTTTAAATCATTGATTTATATCCACCCTGCTTGCAGTGCTGCTTTGCTGTAAATAAGGAACGCTGTTACTGGCTACACTGGTCTGGCAACATAAGGACTGGTGTGGCAGCAATCTGGAACACTGTGGCTGGCTTACATTGGTCTGGTGACACTGGGATTTGTCTAGCGGTGATCAGGAACACTGCTTGCTAGCTTACGCTGGTCTGGCAACACTTGGACATGGGTATCAGGGATCATGAGTTTAGGGGTGCAGAGATGGTTAAAAATGAAGGACAACGCATGCTCTGCATTTTTATTAAAAGATGTACTCAACTTTTAAGTGGTTGTAAACCTCTGAAATTAAAAGATTATATCCCTCTATTATATTTACTAGCCTCAATCCAAAGCACAGAGTATGATTCCTACCCCCCCCTCTTCTGCTATCAGTATTCTTTACTTCTGACAGGTTATCCCAACACCACAGAATCTCAGGCGATGCACGCCCAAAGCACACAGAAGGTGATTGACGGCCTTAGCTGTCCATGTTTCCCTGTCACTGATGTCCTTTCCTTGCACTCACGTCTCAGATTACACTCAGCTCTGTTCAATGCTGCACTGTGTGTGACATCAGTCTGCTGAAGTTGAGAAGGATACCTGCTGCTTTAAGAAGGCTCTAGGGCTGCAGATAAACAGGTATAACGTATGTAGGATGATTTGTTTCCTTCCTCCGTATCACCAGATGCTAGTCACTTCACTGGGTATATGTAAGGGTTGACAACCACTTTAACTAACCCCTGTCTCCCGGTAGCCTCCCAAAATTCTTATATTCGCCTGTTCTCTTTCTAGCATAATTATAACTGCTCAGCCATCATTACAAATTCTGTGCTTGACAGCTTCTTATACTGCACATGTGCACACAAAAAAAAAAATCTTTATTTCTATAAAAAGTTGTATCCAGTGTGTATAATAGACCGCCTTCCAATGGGAGTGAATGGAGATTTTCTGTGCATTTGCAGGAGAAAAGGCTGCTTGGCTGGGACATTTTGCCATGGCAGCCATGTCATTTTAAATGTGCTGCACAGCATAACATGGCATACATTTCTGCTAAACGCTGCTCAAACACTGACTAAGGAGACAAAAAAGAGGACAGGTGACTTTTTTTTTTGGGGGGGGGGGCTAGGAGGATGACAGGCTGTTAACCTCTTCCCGCCCGGCATGTAGTCATATGACGTCCTGGGATTCCCTGCAGTGTGGAGAGCGCGCGAGCGGCGCCGCATCACTGGGGACCAGATGCGCGTGCCTGGCGGCCGCGATGTCCGCCGGGAACCCGCGATTGCTCGTCACCAGAGCAGGGACGTGGATCTCTGTGTGTAAACACAGAGATCCATGTCCTGTCAGGGAGAGGAGACCGATGGTGTGTCCCTTGTACATAGGGACACAGATTGGTCACCTCCCCCAGTCAGTCTCCTCCCTCCACAGTTAGAATCACTCCCTAGGGAACACATTTAACCCCTTGATCGCCCCCCTAGTGTTAACCCCTTCCCTGCCAGTCACATTTATACAGTAATCAGTGCATATTTATAGCACTCATCGCTGTATAGGTGTGAATGGTCCCAAAATAGTGTCAAAAGTGTCCGATCTGTTCTCAGCAATATAGCAGTCCTGACACCATTACTAGTAAAAAATAAATAAATAATAAAAATGCTATAATTCTATCCCCTATTTTGTAGGTGCTATAACTTTTGCGCAATCCAATAAATATAAGCTTATTGCGATTTTTGTTATCAAAAATATGTAGAAGAATACATATCGGCCTAAACTGAGGGAAAAAAATAGTTTTTTTTTTTTTTTTCAAGTGGGATATTTATTATAGCAAAAAGTAATAAATATTGTGGGTTTTTTTTTTCAAAATTGTCGCTCTTTATTTGTTTATAGCGCAAAAAAAAAAAAAAAAACAGAAGTGATCAGATACCACCAAAAGAAAGCTCTATTTGTGGGGAAAAAATGTATCAAAATTCATTTGGGTACAACGTTGCATGACTGCACAATTCTCATTCAAAGTGTGACAGCGCTGAAAGATGAAAATTGGCCTGGGCAGGAAGGGGGTGAAAATGCCCGGCATGGAAGTGATAACTGTACTTAAAAGTGAAGTTATTCTTAACAGAGCAAAAGGTCACTGGACTTTATTCTGACCCTGCGTATTTGTAAACTTCAGAATATTGTCTCAAAATTCCTTCACAAAAACAAAAAAAATGAAAATAAAAAATAATTTTATAAGGTTACTTTGCCTGAAATGCTGTGATTTTTCTATGTAGTCATTCCACTATTTGATATCACCTCACTAATCCCCAGTGTTTTTACGGCTAGCACAGTCTATTAGAAGTTCAGTTTTATCAATAGCGCAGATTTTTAGTGTTCAAATAAAATGAATGGCATATCACTTAGGATTATTTGCCTGAATGCAATAACCTTGCAGATTCCTTCCGAGCGTCATCTCTCATCCCGTAACCGTAAACTCCAAATATTAACATAAAGGAGAAGGCATTTCAACGACAGCACAGGAGATTGACTTTCACATTTTAATTCTGCGTATTTTGTTCAGTTTGATTTCCGTTAGTAATTCACCGTTCCAAAAGAAACACAAAATGCTTTATCTTCCTCAGTCCTAGAATCACGGCTGTCTTCTTCTACCAAATATATAAAACAAAAAAGCATTTTTTTCAGAGATTGTATTATAAAGCAATGTAGCATTTGAAACATTATTTGTTACAGAAAATTTAAATTCCCATTTTTAGTAAATTCTTGAGTTTTACTTTAAAGTGGATGTAAACCCAAATCATGAAATTTGACCTAGGCACATCTATCTGTAGAGTCCTGTGTCTTTCTGCTGCTCCGTTCCTCTGTTATCAGCCTGATAACTTCTGACAAGTTCTGAGACAGGAGATAAAAGTAGCCTGAAATTTGTGTCGGGTGTGGGTGCTATGAATAGATTAGCAAAGAGCTTGTCTATTCACAGCACAGCTCTGAATGTTTCTTCATTCCTCTGCCCCTGGGGGGGGGTGGGGGTGCCTTTCCTCCAATCAGCTGTCACACAGTGTAAGGCAAGACTACACTCCTACTGCTGAATGAGGAAGTAAAAAACACGATGTAAGAATTCTAAAGAATATAGCAAGCTGAAGAAAGCTTATATAGGGAGATTAGTTTCATCTCTGTGTATCATGAGGCCGTTCACTGGGTATAGGAGAGTTATACTTCTGGTAGTTATACTTTAAAATGAGGGAAGAGCTAGCAATATGCATTTAACCCTTTTCCTGAAAAGAAAACCTCAGCTTTGTTAAGAGATATAACAAGATTAACTTGGAAAGCTTGAGGTATGCAAGTTATTAACTAGTTGCAGACTGCCCGCTGCAGTTGTACTGCGGCAGGTTGGGTCCCCTGAGCGAATCGCCGTCATTGTACGATGGGCATGTACACGGAAATTTGTAGGCGCGCCCATTTGCCTACGGAGGGGCCAACCAGCGGGTCCGGCGGACTCAATGCCCACTGGCCACCCGTGATCGCTGCAGAAACAGGAAGAACAGGAATCTGTCAGTGTAAACAAACAGATCCCTGTTCTGTCAGAGGAGGAGAGAGAGAGAGATCGTCTGTTCCTAGTGATTAGTAACAGTGATCGCGCTCCTCCTCCAGTCAGCCCAGCACCCATACAGTTAGCAACACCTCCCAGGAAACACACTTAACCCCTAGATTGCCTAGTGTTAACCCCTCCCCTGCCAGTGACATTTATATAGTAATCAGTGGCTATTTTTAGCTCTGATCGCTGTATAAATGTCAATGGTCCCAAAAAAGTGTCAAAAGTCTCCGATCTGCCCGCCGCAATGTCGCAGATCCCCGTCATTACTAGGAAAAAAAATATATAAAATGCCATAAATCTATCCCATAGTTTGTATACACTATAACCTTTGCGCAAACCAATCAATCACGCTTATTGCGATTTTTACTAAAAATATGTAGCTGAATACATATTGGCCTAAAATTAGGAAGACATTTTTTTTTTTTTACTTTTTTTGTAGATATTTATTATACCAAAAAGTAAAAAATATTGTTTAGTTTTTTTCAAAATTGTCGCTCTTTTTTTGTTTATAGAGCAAAAAATAAAAACCGCAGGAGGTGATCAAATACCACCAAAAGAAAGCTCTATTTGTGGGAAAAAAGGGCATACATTTTGTTTGGGTACAGTACCGTACGACCACGCAATTGTCAGATAAAGCGACGCAGTGCCGTATAGCAAAAAATGGCCTGGTCATTAAGGGGGAAAATCTTCTGGTTCCTAAGTCGTTAAAATGGGCAATAAGCGTATGTACAGCCAGTGGGGTAGCGTGGGTTGTCAGCACCCGGGGCAAGGCAAGTAATTAGCGCCCCCCTAACCTGCAGACTTTTCGCACTCCCCGAGCCCCTTCCCTTCCTACAATAGTACTGACCTACCTGACCACTAATCTACCCGATTCCTATACTGACCACTACACACTGACCTACCTGATTCCTATACTAACCACTACACTGCACACTGACCACTACACTACACACTGACCACTACACTGCACACTGACCACTACACTGCACACTGACCACTACACTGCACACTGACTACTACACACTGACCACTACACTACACACTGACCACTACACTGCACACTGACCACTACACACTGACCACTACACTACACACTGACCACTACACACTGACCACTACACACTGACCACTACACACTGACCACTACACACTGACCACTACACACTGACCACTACACACTGACCACTGCACACTGACCACTACACTGCACACTGACCACTACACTGCACACTACGCACTGCACACTACACACTGACCACTACACACTGACCACTACACACTGACCACTACACACTGACCACTACACTGCACACTGACCACTGCACACTACACACTGACCACTGCACACTACACACTGACCACTACACACTGACCACTACACACTGACCACTACACACTGACCACTACACTGCACACCACTACACTGCACACCACTACACTGCACACCACTACACTGCACACCACTACACTGCACACTGACCACTACACTGCACACTACACTGCACACTGACCACTACACTGCACACTGACCACTACACTGCACACTGACCACTACACTGCACACTACGCACTGCACACTACGCACTGCACACTACACACTGACCACTACACACTGACCACTACACACTGACCACTACACACTGACCACTACACACTGACCACTACACACTGACCACTACACTGCACACCACTACACTGCACACCACTACACTGCACACTGACCACTACACTGCACACTACACTGCACACTACACTGCACACTACACTGCACACTGACCACTACACTGCACACTGACCACTACACTGCACACTACGCACTGCACACTACGCACTGCACACTACACACTGATCACTACACACTGACCACTACACTACACACTGACCACTACACACTGACCACTACACACTGACCACTACACACTGACCACTACTACACTGCACACCACTACACTGCACACCACTACACTGCACACTGACCACTACACTGCACACTGACCACTACACTGCACACTGACCACTACACTGCACACTGACCACTACACTGCACACTGACCACTACACTGCACACTACACTGCACACTACACTGCACACTGACCACTACACTGCACACTGACCACTACACTGCACACTGACCACTACACTGCACACTACGCACTGCACACTACACACTGACCACTACACACTGACCACTACACACTGACCACTACACACTGACCACTACACACTGACCACTACACACTGACCACTACACTGCACACTGACCACTGCACACTACACACTGACCACTACACTGCACACTGACCACTACACTGCACACTGACCACTACACACTGACCACTACACACTGACCACTACACTGCACACCACTACACTGCACACCACTACACTGCACACCACTACACTGCACACTGACCACTACACTGCACACTGACCACTACACTACACACTGACCACTACACACCACACTAACCTACCTGATTGCTATACTGACCACTACACAATACACTATACACTACCCACAGACCACTACTCAATACACTACATACTGACCGCTACACAATACTCTACCCACAGACCAATACACAATACACTATACACACAATACACTATACACTACATACTGACCGCTACACAATACACTATACACACACACAATACACTATACACTACACACAATACACTACATACTGACCGCTACACAATACTCTACCCACAGACCAATACACAATACACTATACACAATACACTACCCACAGACCACTACTCAATACACTACATACTGACCGCTACACAATACACACAATACACTACACACTGACCGCTACACAATACTCTACCCACAGACCAATACACAATACACTATACACAATACACTACCCACAGACCACCACTCAATACACTACATACTGACCGCTACACAATACACTATACACACACAATACACTATACACTACACTATACTATACACTGCACACAATACACTATACATTACACTATACACTGACTTTCTGGCTGCTCCCTCTCCCCAGACCATATCTACTCCCCCCAGGCCGAGTGAATCTAACCTTTTTTTCTTCCCTCTGCTCTGCCTCTGCGCCGCCGCCGCCGCCTGTCACGCTGCTGGACTGCCTGTCCTGACGGGGACATGATCGGAGACCCGGGCCGGAGAGGAGGAGGAGGAGGAGGAGGAGAAGAAGACCGCGGCCACAGACTGCCTGCCACGACGGGGACATGGTGACCTGGTGACCTGGGCCGGAGAGGAGGAGGAGAAGACAGCTAAGGCCAGCCCCGCTCCCCCGTGATTGAGGACAGGCCACATGACCCCTTTCGCCCAATCACAGGGCGCCAGGGGCCGGCCTGAGATCTAAGATGGTGGCCGAAGCCAGAGCGCGGGGTCACAGAAATTAAAATTTAGATTAATGGAGCTAGGGTGACACTGGCGCGGGATTGCGCCCCCCCAAATGTTGCGCCCGGGGCCTAGGCCCCCCTCGCACCCCCCACTGTGTACAGCAGCCCCCCCCCCTTCCAATGGAGAGATTACCTATTCGTCTTGGTGGCCATGGTCAGCAACCAAGAGAGAAAGGAATGGGAAATTCAAAATTTTACAGTTCTCACCAGAACAAGAGGTGAGGTTTAGGGCCCAGATCCATAATGCGTACATTGTTTCACAGATTTGAACACAGCTGTATATTATGTTATGGGCCAACGCACGCTACTGTGCATAGTTCTGTAATCTGAAGTATGGACCAAAATTAATGCTGTACACAAGTAGAAGTAAGTGCCAACGCTTACATGCATACAGTGTTTAGCAGAAATGTATGCAATTAGAAATGGCCCTGAATACCAAGGAGCCGTCTGTGTGTCACCAAGAATGCTAGGCAGCAGGTACTAGCTTCCCCCTAATCTAAAACACTTGTATTTCTGTCTGTGCTACTGTTAAAAAGTTTACCAGAGAGGAAATGAGAATGCTCTACCTTCTTCCTCATCCCAATTCCCCTCCCCCTCCTCCTTTCCAGTTTTTCCTTTTCCTCCTCTTCCCTCTTTTTCCCCCATTTAATTCACCCTCATCTGCCCCTTTTTTTTTTCTTGCTCCCCCTCACTTTCTTCCTCTTTATTACAACAGTTACCCCTTCCTCCCCCTTCTCCTTTCTTTATTGCTTCCCTTTCCCTCCCCCTTATATTTTCCCTCTCCCTTTATTTCCTCCCTCCCCCCCTCTTTTCTTTCCTTCCCCCTTGTCCGCTTTCTTTTTATTTTCTCAGTTTCTGCAAGGCAAAGGCATAATGAGCTAGTATGACTAGCATACTAGCTCATTATCAATTACTTACCTTAGACCGCAGCGGTCCTCGGACACGTCCTCCGTCGCCGCCATGATACCCGGAGTATCACCGCTCCGGCGATGTGACTGGCCGGAGCGGCGATGACGTCACTCCCGCACATGCGCGAGGAACGTCACAATCCCCGCGCATGGGCGCATTCCGGCAGGCTCCCATTCAAGAGCCGCCGCGCTCAGTGCGCCGTTATCTACGGCGCGCATGCGCCGTAGACATCGGTGCTTGCTTTTCTGCAAATATCTCCTTAACTATGTAGGTTAAGGATATATTGCAAGCACTTACAGGTAAGCCTTAATGTAGGCTTACCTGTAGGTGCATGTATCACAAGAGGGTATACAACCGCTTAAAATATGTTCCCTAGGGAGTGATTCTAACTGTAGGGGGAGAAGACTCACAAGGGGAGGAGACCGATCTGTGTTTCTCTGTTATGGGAACACATATCGGTCTCCTCACCTCTGACAGGATGTGGATCTGTGTGTTTACACACACACAGATCCACGGTCCTGCCTTGATCACGGTCAATCGCGGGTGCCCGGCGGACATTTTGGCCGCCGGGCACGCGCTCCGGGTCCCGAGTGATGCCGCACGCGCGGGTGCCCCCTAGATGGCCGGGAAGCCCAGGATGTCACATATGATGTCCACCCAGGATGGGAGATCCCTTCTGTGGACGTCATTTGACTATAGGGGAAGTGGTTAAAAAGGTACTTTAAACTCCACTTATTTATTTTGCCTGTACTTACACTTTTAGTAGCTCAAGAAAAATGTATAGGTAATCTAGACAAACAAAGGTAATTCTGCATAAGTTATAACACCCAAACATAGGCATGCGCAGGGGGTGTGCACACCCTAATCACTACGTGCTGTGCCGATTCCCCCTACTGCCTGGGCTCCCCCCCCCCCCATGTTGTCCTCACCACCCCGCAGTGCTGCTGGCTTTCCTCCTATGCTCTCCCCCAGCTGATGTGAGGATGTTTCAGGATGGAGAGTGGGGGAAGAGGCCCGTAAATATGTAATTTATCAGCCTCTTCTATTTCTTAACCACTTCCCTACCCACCCATAGACATATGACGTCCGCAGGAGGGATCTCCCATCCTGGGCGGGCGTCATATGACGTTCTGGGCTTTCTGGACGTTCTGGGCTTCCTGAGAGGAGACCGATGGTGTGTTCCCAATACAGAGGAACACCGATTGGTCTACTCCCCTTGTGAGTCCCCTCCCCCTACAGTTAGAATCACTCCCTAGGTAACACATTTAACCCCTTGATCGCCCCTACCAGTGACATTTACACAGTAATCAGTACATTTTTATAGCACTGATCGCTGTATAAAATGGCAATGGTCCCAAAATAGTGTCAAAAGTGTGCGATATGTACGCCGCAATATCACAGTCACGATAAAAAAAAATTTTTTTTAAATGCCAGAAATCTACCCATTTTGTAGACGCTATAACTTTTGCGCAAACCAATCAATATACACTTATTTGGCAAAAAAGAAGGTCGCAGACGTACCAGATCGGCGTACCAATGACGCAGAGGCCAATCCGGCGCAAAGAGGATCACCGGAATCCCCTCGACCGCCACCCTGCGCAGCAGGCGAGGAAGCAGCTGCAGCGGAGGATAACATAAATCAGGTGATAAGGACCCCATGGGTCCACCAACGCATCCGAGGCATCCGCCCAAGGATCCCTGGACCTGGCCACAAACCGACACCTTGCGATTGAGTCGAAAGGCCATCAGGTCCACATCCGGCATGCCCCACTGCCAGGACAGAATTTAAAAAACCTCTGGGTGCAAGGACCACTCTCCCTGGTCCAGCGTCTGGCGACTCAGATAATCCGCCTGCCAATTGTCTACGACCGGAATGTAGACGGCCGACAGAGCCGGCACGCTTCTTTTGGCCCACCTTAGGATGCGGGCGACCTCTGAAGCCGCAGTTGAGCTCCGAGTCCCCCCTTGATGGTTGACATACGCCACCGCCATGGCGTCGTCCGACTGGATCCTGAGGGAGCGATCCTGTGATCTCTCCGACCACGAGGAGAGGCACAGTCTGATTGCCCGTATTTCCAGAACATCGATCGTAAACGGGCTTCGTCCGGAGTCCAAAGCCCTTGGGCTGACAGGACTCCCCTGACTCCACCCCAGCCCGTCAGGCTGGCGTCCGTCGTGATCACCGTCCACTGGATGGGGAGGAATGACTTCCCGGACCGAAGAGCCGGGGACCTCAACCACCACGCTAGGGACGCCCTGACTGGGTGACTCACCTGGATCTGAAGATCCAAGGACAACGGGGATTTGTCCCAAGAGGATCTCTTACTGTAATGCCTGTGTGTGATTGGGCATACGGAACGGCCTCGAACGAGGCCACCATGAGTCCCAGGACTCTCATGCAAAAACGGATTAACGACCGGGACGTCAGGACCTGCACTGCAGACTGAAATGTCAGTAACTTCTCCAGGGGTAGGAATACCTTTGCCTCCAAGGAGTCCAGGATCAGACCTAGATACTCTGAATGCTGAGTCGGGACCAGGACCGACTTCTGAATGTTCAGGAGCCACCCGAAGTCCCTGAGGGTCTGACTGACGATAGTCACACTTTCTTCTAAATTCTGAGCCATTGTCTGCTCTTAGAAGAAGATCGTCCAGATAGCCCATGATAGCAATGCCTCGCTGTCTCAGCAAAGCTAGAACAGGAGCAAGCACCTTGGTAAACACATTTGGTGCCGAGGCTAGGCCGAAGGAAAGAGCCACAAATTGAAAGTGGACTTCGCCGATCGCAAAGCACAGAAACTTCTGGTGACTTGCGCAGATCGGAACATGCAAGTAGGTGTCCTTGATGTCCAAGGATGCCAGAAAATCCCCTTGATGGAGTGTAGCGATCACCATGCGAATGGATTCCATGCGGAACTTTTGCACCATCACAAAGGCATTCAGGCCTTGAGGTCCAGGATTGGCCGAACCCCGTCCTTTTTTGGGACTACAAACAGATTAGAGTAGAAACCCTGAAACTTCTCCTGTGACGGAACCAGCACAATCACTCCGGACCTGATCAATCCTGTACGGCCTTTAAGAGGGTCGCCCGACGGGTAGGAAGGAGAGGGAGATTTGAGGGAAAGAATCTGTCTGGGGGCCAGGAACGGAACTCTATCCTGTATCCTGAGGTGACCACCTCGCACACCCACCGGTCGGAGATCCGGGAGGTCCACCAAACCGTGAACCTGCAAAGACGTCCCCCCACCCCAGAGTCGGGCAGGGGCAAGACTTCATGCGGCGGTGGGCTTGGGAGCTTGCTTGATAGGCTTATGCACCCAGGGACGCTTATGTCCCCCAGCCGCACTTTTTTCAGTCTGGGCGGGCTTACCCGTGGATTCTGACCGACGATAAAACTTCTTCATTCGCCGGAAAGGAAGGGCCCGGCCTACGGTGGGGCTCCTTTTCCTTAACAGACTGAGGAAGGAAGGTGCTCTTACCCCCTGTAACATTCATAATAATGTCATCCCGGAGCGGCCCCAAACAGTCTACCGCCCTTAAAGGGCAAGTCAGCCAGGAGCTTTTTGGAAGCTAGGTCGGCCAACCAGCATTTCAGCCAGATAAGGCGATGCAGCACCACAGCAGAGATAGAGGCCCCAGATATTAAAGGGGCCGCATCCAAAGTGGCATCGCACACAAAGACTAAACCCTGCGCAAGTTGGTGAGCCAGGGCAATGGTCTCAGGAGGGCGATTATGCTCCTGTACTGTCTAATGCAAAATCTTTGCCCATCCTGTGAGTGTCTGAGACAAGTGTCGCCGCCACTATAGGGCGTAAGGCAGACCCCAATAAGGTAAACATAGTTCTACTCACCACCTCTGACCTCCTGTCAGTGGGATCCTTAAATGCAGGAGTCCCTTCCATTGGGAGCGTGGTAGCCTTATTCAAACGGGCGACCGGGGGGTCGACCACTGGGGGGAGAGCCCACTTCTTAACCAGGTCCTCCTCAAAGGGGTACCTTAAGGCTAGGCGCCGCGGGACCGTCAAAGTCTTCTGCGGCTTATCCCAGACTTGGTCAATTAATGTATCAAAAAAAGGCACATATGGAAAGACCTTTTTTGAAGAAACGGTTTTAAAAGGAACCAAAGGAGACAGCTTCCACCTGAGGTTCCTCAGCCTCAACATTCAGCTTGAGCGTGTCCCTCACAGCATCAATGACTCACCAACCCTTAAGGACCGCTCAGTTCCGCTGTATGAAACCGCGCCGCAGCGCGAGTGAAGCCTGAGGAGTGTGAGGAGATTCGCGCCGATAGAGGCCGAAATCGAAAGTGAAAGCGCCGCGGCTTCAAGAAAATGGCTGCCGGCCGCATGCATTACTGCGCCATTGATCCACTGCAAGATGGCCGCCACACAGCACAGCACCAGTACAGGGTGCAGAGAGCAGCATAACAGGGGGGAGACAGGGAGAAACCCCCATATAAAGAAACACAGCCAGTATGTACTCACCTGCAGCAGAAGAGACTACTTACCCATCCCAGAGGGACCCACTGGATTGTTTCAGACAGACCTATCACAGAGTAGTACTGAGTAGCTATCGGCCCGGTCCACCACGAAAGATACAGACAGGTACTGTTCAATCTTGAGAGGACCGCGGGAGCATAAAAGCAACCCGGCCACCCCTGGAGTCATGGGCCATGTCGTGAACTGAGTCTCACGGACACAAGGCGAGGATCACCACGCTCGATGGTCGGACAGGGAAGACTACGAGGATACCAGTGTACCCAACCTGTTGCCCAGCCGACAGTTGATTGGGAATTTTATTTTTGAGACCTTCAAAGGAATAAAATTGAAAAATAAAATCTTCCAGGAGACTGGCTCCTGTGAGAGCCACGTCTTCTCCTTCTGCTAGGCAGAAAAAAACTGAGGTCTGCTGACTGCAGTGGGAGGGTTATGTCCGGAGGGACCACCCCCCTGGGTGGGGCTGTTCAGCTCTGGCTTTTTATAATGTATGTATAACATTTCACATTCTGCCTAGGTCTTCTCCTGCAAGCAGGGACATAACCCACGTGTAAAGTGTAAGAGAGGCTGTGTCAGTCCATGGACGATAAGAGAAATAAGAACCGCAGAGGTGATCAAATGCCACCAAAAGAAAGCTCTATTTGTGGGGAAAAAAATTGGGTACAGTGTTGCATGACCGCGCAATCATTTAAAGTGCGATAGCGCTGAAAACGAAAAATTGGCCTGGGCAGGAAGGGAGTGAAAATGCCCCGTATTGAAGTGGTTAATGAACACTTGCTCACTGTGTCCATTCATAACTGAAGCATAGTAAACTGTTGAGGAAGCCGCTCTGCACACAACACTTCCCATTCATTCACTGCCCCATGCAGCTGAGGCTGCAGAGAAAGACAAGTGTGTTTGAGCTTTGGGGCGCACACCCTAATGCAATATTCTGCACACACCTATGCACCCAAGTAAAGAATAATGCTTAAATAGCAACTTGCAATTTGTATGCTGAAGCTTTTCTGTGGTGTTCAGCTTGCCAAAAAACCTCCCATAACATTTATTATTTTTTTTTTTTTTTTTTAACAAGACCAGGCTAGTCAACATATATCTTCAGTACGTACAAACATTCCGCTGAAAGCCTTGTACTGCCCTGTCTACATAAGAAGTCCACTTTCTATTTCTCTTATGATAGATTTAATGGCATTCCTTTGGATGAGTGCACAATAAAGCAAGAACAGAAAAAGCTATTCAAATACATTCAACAGGTGAAAGTTATTGTCAAGCTATACATCAAAATGCAGCAATCTTTAAAGCTATTCAGTAAAAGAATAAACGCAGAGAATGGAAAAAGAATAGGGAGACGATATTCAGAATGTGAATGACCCTCAGGTGGAAACTCTGCAGGAAACCAAAATTGCATGCCACCTATTAATGGAGGACGCCAGTCAGGAGAAAAATTGCCTGGAAGCTTGAACAGTATAATAATCTATATGGTATAATACATATCATCTATACATTACAATATGTGCTACAAATGTACCCATTACTGATTGTTACTATGTCAGCCTTTCTAGTAAAGAACACTCTTGTTGTAAAGCCCAAGTCCCCCCTCAAGGTTACAGGCTATCGGGATACAATGCAGCAATCAATGTGCCAGTCTGTTCAATTGCTGGTGAACATAGAAATTCACATCAAGGTATGCCAAGCCATGAGGGTGTAGACACATACGCAGTCAGGTGTTAGTCTAGCCCTATTAAAGACAGACTAGGAGTAGACCCAGTGTACAAGCCCAACTCCGTGCATAGAACTCTCCCCCCTCCCGGCTTCCCATTCCCCCACTGCCCACACCTGCAACCTTAAAAAAAAAAGGCAATCCAGAAATCCTTGGTCTGGCTCGTTAATGCCATGGGTCCCCCTGGCCCTCTTCTTTCTCCAGAAGTGGGAAGATCCAAATGCTGAAAAAAGCGACCCTCTTAAGGCATCAGCATACCAAGACATTTTGGACAATTTTATGCTCCCAACTTTGTGGGGACAGTTTGGGGATGCCCCCTTCCTGTTCTTTGTGCACACCAGTGCACAAAGCAAGGTCCATAAAGACATGGATGAGCAAATTGAAAATGAAACAAAGCATTCCCCATAGTGACGTTCCGTTGGCACCACTGTACATTTATTAAAACATATTGCACTTACAACTTTCCAATGAAAGGGAAGCGTCTACACTCTACAGCATACAAGAGAAAGATTCGAAGTTCTCCTGTATGCTGTACATGCTTCCCTTTCATTGGGATTTTTTCAGTGCAATATTTTTTAATAAATATACAGTTGTGCCAACAGAACATCGCTTTGGGGAATGCTTGGTTTCATTTTCATGTCTGATCTGTAAGACCTATTTACTTTGCTGAGAACTGCTTCTCTTGTGAAACAAAT
This sequence comes from Rana muscosa, assembly GCA_029206835.1. Classification (NCBI taxonomy): domain Eukaryota; kingdom Metazoa; phylum Chordata; class Amphibia; order Anura; family Ranidae; genus Rana; species Rana muscosa. The sequence continues at coordinate 963,198,680 of CM055117.1, read as the reverse complement.
CGGGATCCATGACATTCACTTTGAGGCCTAGTGACCAGAGGACTTGCAGATTCTAATATTTAGCACATGCAAGTTTTGACCAACCTCTAGTGGTCATTTGTTTCTAGTAACTGTCACATGGGTGGCGTGCTCTTCTACCTTAGGTCTTTGGGTGGTCTTGACATTTTTTCTGCTGGTACTCCTGCATTGAGAACTATAATAGGATTTTTATAACAGCTTACCTGTAAAATCCTTTTCTTGGAGTACATCACGGGACACAGAGCGACATAGTCATTACTAATGGGTTATATAGATACCGTCAGGTGCTGGCACTGGCAACTTCCAAAACCGGAAGTACCCTCCCCTATATAAGCCCCTCCCATCCGGGAGCACCTCAGTTTTGTAGCAAAGCAATAAGTGTCCCCAAAGAGGGGCGGGAGCTCTGTGTCCCGTGATGTACTCCAAGAAAAGGATTTTACAGGTAAGCTGTTATAAAAATCCTATTTTCTTTCTCGTACATCACGGGACACAGAGCGACATAGTCATTACTAATGGGATGTCCTAAAGCAATGCCAAATGAGGGGGGGGGATACACCATATATAAGCTGAGCGCTATCAGACATGAGGATCTTTTGCGGCCTGCAACACACTGCGCCCAAAGGCGACATCCTCCTGACTTCTAACGTCCACCTGGTAGAACCTAGTAAACGTGTGAACTGAAGACCATGTTGCGGCCTTACAGATTTGAGCCAGGGAGGCCTGGTGATGCACTGCCCATGAAGTTCCAACTGCTCTCGTGGAGTGCGCTCTAACTTTGAACGGAGGCGGTCTCCTTCTCAAGCCATAGGCTTGTATTATGACCTGTCGAATCCACCTGGCTAAAGTAGATTTTGACGCTGCCTGACCCTTTCTGGGGCCTTCCGGCAGAATAAACAAAGTATCCGTTCTGCGAATCTGAGCAGTGGCTTTTAGATAAGCTTTAACTGCTCTTACTACATCCAAAGAATGCAATAACTTTTCCTCTACCGAAGTAGGTTTGGGGAAAAAAGAAGGAAGAACCACATCTTGGTTCAAATGAAACCTCGATACCACCTTAGGAAGAAAGGCTGGCTGAGGACGTAATACTACTCTGTCCTTATGGATAACCAGATATGGCTCTTTACAGGACATAGCTGCTAATTCCGACACTCTTTTAGCCGAACAAATGGCTACTAGAAAAATCAATTTCCTGGTGAGAAGCACCAAGGAAATATGCTGTAATGGTTCAAATGGTTGTTTCTGTAAAACCGACAGAACCAAGTTTAGATCCCATGGACATATGGGAATATTAACCGGAGGACTAATACGCATCACTCCTTGTATAAAGGCTTTGACTAGTGAATGCGAAGCCAAGGGCCTTTGAAAAAATATTGACAAGGCCGAAATCTGACCCTTGATAGTACTCAAGGCAAGCTTCCTATCTACAGCCCATTGTAGGAAGTCCAGAATCCTACCTATTACGTATTTACGTGGATGCCATTTCTTGGCCTCACACCAGGCGATGTACGCCTTCCAGATTCTATAGTAGATCTGCCTGGATACCGGCTTCCTGGCATTGATCATGGTAGATACCACAGCATTAGAGAGCCCTCTCCTTTTTAGAATGTGAGCTTCAATAGCCAGGCCGTCAAACCTAGGGCTGGTAAGGAAGGGTGGTATATTGGTCCTTGCGAAAGCAGGTCCGGACGATGTGGGAGGGTCCAAGGACTCCCCACAGACATTTTTACAATCTCCGCGTACCATGCTCTTCGGGGCCACGCTGGAGCCACCAGAATCACTGGTTTCTTTTCTACCCTGATTCTGCGGAGTAATCGAGGTAACAATTGTGGCGGTGGGAATGCATATATCAGCTTGAACTGATCCCAAGGGAACACTAGGGCATCCGAGCCGCAAGCTAGGGGATCCCTTGTCCAAGAGACAAACCTGTCCACTTTTGTGTTGAATCTGGATGCTAGCAGATCTACATCCGGTGTTCCCCACCGCTGACATATTGTCCGGAAAACCTCGGGATGAAGGGACCATTCCCCTGGGCATAATTGTTGGCGACTTAGAAAGTCCGCCTTCCAATTCTCCACTCCTGGAATGAATACCGCAGATATGGCTGGGACATATCTTTCTGCCCATCTCAGGATGTAATTTACTTCCCTTTGGGCTGCACGACTCCTGGTGCCCCCCTGACGATTGATATATGCCACTGCTGTGGCATTGTCTGATTGAATTCTGACAGGGGACCCTTGGAGTTTGGATGTCCATGCTACTAGGGCATACCGGGCTGCTCGTATCTCTAAGAGATTGATGGGCAGGGCCTTTTCCGCATCCGACCATCTGCCCTGGAGAGACCATTGCTCCAGTACTGCTCCCCAGCCTATAAGGCTGGCATCTGTAGTGACCACCTTCCAGGAAATCGGACTGAAGGATTTCCCTCTTTCCAGATTCTGGGGAACCAACCACCAGCGGAGGCTCTTGCGAACGGAAGGGGACAAGGACATTGGTAAGTCCAGAGCCTGAACGTTTTTGTTCCAGGCTGACAGTATGGCCCTTTGCAACTTCCTTGAATGGAATTGACCGTAGGGTACTGCTTCGAATGATGCCACCATTTTTCCCAGCAGCCTCATGCACAGGCGTATGGATGGCTGTCTTTTTGAACCCACTAAGTGGATCAAATCTCTCAAAGACGACCCCTTTTCTTGAGGCAAGAAATTTTTTCTCTGGTCTGAATCCAGCCTTAGCCCCAAGTATTCCAGACTTTTGACTGGTTTTAGGGCTGACTTGTCTCGGTTGATAATCCAACCGTGATATTCCAGATACTTGATTGTCTCGTGAACAACCACTTCTAGTTTTTCCACTGAGTGGTCTATCAGCAACAAGTCGTCTAGATATGCCATTATCGTTACACCTCGTGTTCTTAGATTGGCCAATAATGGGGCCAGAATTTTTGTGAACACTCTTGGTGCTGTGGCCAGACCGAAGGGTAAGGCTCTGAACTGAAAATGGCGCCCTTCTACCGCAAAGCGTAGACATTTTTGGTGGGCTGGAAAGATGGGAATGTGCAAATAAGCATCTTTGATGTCGATCGAGGCTAACCATTCCTCCCCTTGTAGGGCAGTGGCTACCGATCGGATCGACTCCATCCGGAAAGTCCTGATATGTAGGAATTTGTTTAGCCCTTTTAGATTTAATATGGGCCTCACGTCCCCGTTTGGCTTCGGGACTGTAAAGAGGTTTGAGTAAAACCCGAACCCCCATTCTTCCAGGGGAACCTCTATAATTACTGCTTGGAGCAATAATTGTTCTAGTGCCAACAGGAGGGATCCTCTCTTCTGGGGATCCCTTGGCACGTTTGACCTTATAAAGCGGGAAGGAGGGGAGTTTTTTAACTCCAATTTGTATCCCAGATTTACTGCGGAGAGCACCCATCTGTCTCGGATCGTGTCCCGCCAGGTCTCTGTGAACAACTGAAGTCTTCCCCCCACCCGATTGGGTGGGGGCAACCCTTCATGCATTTGACTTTGGGGGAGGTTTTGTACCTCTCCTGCTCCAGGGCTTCTTGTTACCCTGCAATTGTCCCTGATTTTTACCTCCGGGATTTGACCGAGGAGGCCGTCGGAACTGTTTCACAGCCGATGTCCTAGGGACTGGAGAAGCAGGCCTCTTAAAAGAGGGACCTCCAACTCTATTTTTAACCGGCAAAAGTGTACTTTTACCGCTGGAAATTCTCTGGATATATTTGTCCAGGTCTTCCCCTGAATCCTTTATAGCGTCCACCGCAAAGCATAAGGCTCTAGGTAGATCAGCTAGGGCAAGAGCCTGCTGATCTGGCAAGTCCCTTAAGACCTGTTTCAACTGATCCTTCACTGCTTGGCAGACCCCAATAGCTGCCACTGCTGGTTGTGTCACCAATCCTGCTGTAGAAAAAGCAGATTTTAATAAGGACTCAAATTTTTTATCTATTGGGTCCTTGAACATTTGGACATTATCCACCGGACAGGTCAGTGATTTATTCACACAAGAGATGGCTGCGTCCACTGTAGGGACCCTCCATTTTCTGATGAACTTATCCTCCATGGGATAGACCACCGGAAATCTCTTGGGGGGAGTAAATATTTTGTCAGGATGCTCCCAATCCTGGTAAATGAGCCCTTCAAGTAAAGGATGGATCGGAAAGGAACAAACAGTCTGGGGAGCTTTTAGCGACCCCAACGAGGAGACAGAAGTGGATGATGGCTCCGCAAGTGGCATTTTAAATGCTGATCGGACCATATTAGTCAGGGACTGAACCCATAACCTTTCAGCATGTGATGCTGAGAACGGCTCTTCCACTGTTGATTCCTCTACAACCGAATCGACCTCATCCTGATCCCCTTCAGGTAGGTCGATCCCTGTATGGGACTGTTGCTCTGTTAACAGGCACTCTGAGGGAGGAGACGGAGATCGGGCGCTTTTCTCCTGTGACAGGGAAGCCGCGATCAATGCTGACAATCTCTCTTCCAGCCCTCCCAGAGCTGAGGAAAAAACCTCCTCTGTTACATACACAGGAGCAGGTGAACTGAGGACAGCCACAGTACCAGGTACTCCTGAGGGTGCTCTACGGTCACTAACCTCTGATTCTTCAGGGGAGACTGGTGCAGCCAAAGCATGCCCAAGATCCTCAGAGCCCGATGGAGACCCCCTATTCCTCCTGGAATTTCTAGTCCCGGAGTTTTTAGACGGCATATTCCTAAGCCACAAAGCTGAGGTATTCCAGCCGAAATACACCAGTTACTGACAATAGTCTAGCATAAATGCTGCTATAAGAAACAGTTGGTGTCTACTAATGTGCCTTTCTAGGGGATGCCTGTATCAACCGCTTGCTGTATGCCTTCTTTAAATGTTGCCAGCTCTGTCTCTGTACTTCATAGCCAGCTCACCACACAAAATTGTGGTTTTTAACATGCTGGGACGCCCGCACATGCGCAGAAGCGCTGCGGCGCGCACAGAGCGTCATCCCCCAGGCTCCGCCCCCTTTCCCGGCTCACCTCTATATATAGAGGCGCGTGCACGTGCACGCGCGCGGCCACGTGCGCCTTCGGCGCTAATTTCGAAAATGGAAACCAGGGACAAGAGCCAGGGCCCCTTTGCCGCAGGCCGGGGGATGGACGAGCATTGCAACATGGCAGAGGAAGCAGTTTCCCATAAGAGAACTCACCATCTGCCTGGACTCGCTCTGATGAGAAGAAACTAGTCCACATGACAAGAAACGTTCCACAGCGGCCTCTAGTGGACAAACACAGGTACCGCAGTCTAATATATTAAATATATATATATATTAAAAAAAAAATTTTTTTTTTTCTTGACCACCAATAAAAATTATTACATTTTTTTAGTAGTTACAGGCATGCACAGAATTTTGCGGGAATACCATTAGGTAACAGACAGAAAAACAAATTAGGCTTGGGGGTCCCCCAATAGAACCAAGTTCCTGGGGGCCCCCACTTACCTGTTCCCCGCCGCAGGACTTTGTTTGGTCCACAAAAGCCCAAACTTCACCTATCACGGCAGGCATTGTAATCAAACCTTCAGGGACCGGGTTCCCAAGGATTCCACTCCCCTGGACCTGTATAGCACCCTGCACAGAAAACATCTTGGTCGTGGGTATGACCAGAGCTCTGGATCCCAGGGTCCAGCTCTCCTAAGAGAAGCATTACAGGCAAAACCTTGCTCTTCTCTGCAAGGCCCGGGTACCGACCGTTTAGCTATGAAGCTTTTTTGGTCGGATCCGGAATAGCTTACTGAGGCCCAAAAGAACCTGTACGCAAGCTCAGTGAAAAACACATGTTTCTTCTTGGCCAACACCTTAGACACTGGCAAAAAACTGAGGTGCTCCCGGATGGGAGGGGCTTATATAGGGGAGGGTACTTCCGGTTTTGGAAGTTGCCAGTGCCAGCACCTGACGGTATCTATATAACCCATTAGTAATGACTATGTCGCTCTGTGTCCCGTGATGTACGAGAAAGAAAAATACTTTTTCTTCCATTACTCTAGGTATGGTGGACCTTCAGAGCGCATGCGCTGGTGACGCCAGTGGCTGCATCCAGGGTGAATATCTCCTCAACGGTGCACGTCTGGGAGATACTAATTTTACCTACAGGTAAGCCCCTTTATAGGCTTACCTGTAGGTAAAAACTAAGCGGCTTTACTACTGCTTTAAAATATCTGGGACTATATACAGTTGTGCTCATAAATTTACATACCCTGGCAGAATTCAGGATTTCTCGGTCATTTTTCAGAGAATATGAATGATAACACAAAAACCGTTTCTTTCACTCATGGTTAGTGTTTGGCTGAAGCCATTTATTATCAATCAACTTTGTTTATTATTTTTAAATCATAATCACAACAGAAACTACCCAAAATTACCCTGATCAAAAGTTTACATTACGCCAGTTCTTAACCTCTTCAGATCCGCGCTATAGCCAAAAGATGGCTACAGAGCGGACCTGAATTGCCGGAAGGGCGTCCCTGGACATCCTCCCATGCTCAAGCAGCCTGCACGCCCCCTACAGGGCGCGCTCTGTGATCAGCGAGTCAATGAGTCTCGGCTGATCACAGATCAGAGTAAGGGGTCGATCCACGTGATCAGCTGTCAGCCAATGACCGCTGATCATGTGATGTAAACAGAGCCGGTAATCGGCTATTTTTTCTCCTCACACTGATAGCCGGCTGATCACCGGCGGCTGTCAGAGGGACATCGGTCCGAATGAAGGAGAGGTGCCACCTGAATAACAGTGCTGCCTACCAGTGACCTCCATCACCACCCATCAGTGCCCACAGTGCCACCCATCAGAGTCACCTACTAGTGCCGCCCATCAGTGTCACCTACTAGTGCCGCCCATCAGTGTCACCTACTAGTGCCGCCCATCAGTGTCACCTACTAGTGCCGCCCATCAGTGTCACCCATCAGTGGTCCCCATCAGTGGGCATCAGTGCCGCCTTATTAGTGGCCATCAGTGCTGCCTTATCTGTGCCCATCAGTGCCGCCTTATCTGTGCCCATCAGTGCCGCCTCATCAGCGCATATCAATGAAGGAGAAAAATTACCTGTTTGCAAAATTTTATAACAAAACTATGAAACATGTTTTTTTTCCAAAATTTTCCATGTTTTTTGTTTGTTTAGCAAAAAATAAAAACCCCAGCGGTGATTAAATACCACCAAAAGAAAGCCCTATTTGTGTGAAAAAAATTATAAAATTTAATTTGGGTACAGCGTTGTATGACCGTGCAATTGTCATACAAAGTGTGTCAGCGCTAAAAGCTGAAAATTGGTCTGGGCAGGAGGGGGGTTTAAGTGCCCAGTAAGGAAGTGGTTAATACCATGTATTGCCCCCTTTAACATCAATGACAGCTTGAAGTCTTTTGTGGTATTTGTGAATGAGGCTCTTTATCTTCTCATGCCTAGTACACACGATCCCGAGGGGAAAGCCGAGAACCTGCTCGGTCAGTCTTTCCCCCTATACACAAGCTTTGGTCGGGAATGCCGGCTCCATCGCAGTTTTTCCCATTGGAAAACTGGCAAAAACTGCCGGGACAAAGTCCGCCGGTTTTCCCCGGGGGAAAAAAAGAGCTGGTTCTCTTTTTGGCCGGCAGTTTTTGGCAGTTTTCCCGTTGGAAAAACTGCGAGGGAGCATACACACGGCCGGGATTCCCAGCCAAAAGCTCTCCTCGCAGTTTTCCCGTCGGGAAAACCGGTCGCATGTACGAGGCTTTAGATGGTAAAGCTGCCTGCCCATTCCTCTTGGCAGTTCCTGTAAATTCTTGGCCTGTCTTGCATTAACTGCACGTTTTAAGATCTCCCCAGAGTGGCTCAATGATATTGAGGTCAGGAGACTGAGATTACCACTTCAGAACCTTCACTTTATTCTGCTGTAGCCAATGACAGGTGGACTTGGCCTTGTGTTTTGGATCATTGTCATGTTGGAATGTCCAAGTACGTCCCATGCTCAGCTTCCTGGCTGATGAATGCAAATGTTCCTCCAGTATTTTTTGATAACATACTGCATTCATCTTGCCATCAATTTTGACCAAATTTCCTGTGCCTTTGTAACATCCCCAAAACATCAGCAATCCACCTCCGTGTTTCACAGTAGGAATGGTGTACCTTTCATTATAGGCTTTGTTGACTCCTCTCCAAATGAAGCCTTTATGGTTGTGGCCAAAAAGCCCAATTTTGGTCTCATCACTCCAAATGACTTTGTGCCAAAAAGTTTGAGGCTTGTCTCTGTGCTGTTTGGCGTATTGTGGCATTTGCGTAGTAATAGCTTTCTTCTGGCGACTCGACCATGCAGCCCATCTTTCTTCAAGTGCCTCTTTATTGTACATCTTGAAACAGCCACACCACATGTTTTCAGAGTCCTGTATTTCACCTGAAGTTATTTGTGGGTTTTTCTTTGCATCCCAAACAATTTTCCTGGCAGTTGTGGCTGAAATGTTAGTTGGTCTACCTGACCGCGGTTTGGTTTCAACAGAACCCCTCATTTTTCACTTCTTGATTGGAGTTGGAACACTGCTGATTGGCATTCTCAATTCCTTGGATATATGTTTATATCCCTTTCCTGTTTTATACAGTTCAACTACCTTTTCCCACAGATCCTTTGATAATTTTTTTTGCTTTCCCCATGACTCAGAATCTAGAAACGGCAGTGGAGCACTGGGTGAAAGATGCAAGGGTCTGTCAGGAGTCCAGAAACTCATTGACCTTTTATATACACACACCAATTACAAGCAAACAAATTACAGGTGAGGATGATTACCTTTAATAGCCATTCCAACCCCTTTGTGTCAACTTGTGTGCATGTTATCAGGCCAAAATCACCAGGGTATGTAAACGTTTGATCAGGGTCATTTGGGTAGTTTCTGTTGTCATTATGATTTAAAAAGAGTAAACACAGTTGATTGATAATAGAGGCTGATCTGCTGACAGCCTTAAAGTGGAATTAAAAACACTATCCTTTACAGCCAAGGAAGCGGCTTCTGTTTGATCTGTGCCATGGTGCTGCACATGTGATCAGTTATGACGCCAGCCATTTGATGGTTTAACAGCAGGAGCAATGCTGGAGGCAATATACAGCACACACTAATTTTGGTAGCATAAATAATAATGTTGTTATATGTCAAATGCCACTTTAACAGACCAAACTGTTCGGACAAGGTAGCAGAGGGTTGAGACAAACCATTTACTACTGACAGGGGTGCTTAAAATGATCAGCTTTAATAAAAAAAAAAAAAGGGGGGAAAAAACTTCTTCTGTAGCTGTTTATGAAGTGTTAACTGGAGTTCAGCTTTAACTTCTTAGTCAAATTCATCTAAATCTGCTAGCCTAACATTACCTCTGCCCAAACTGACAAAGCTGCTGTGCAAAGGTGTCTGCTTTACTACTTCGTCCAGAATGTAGACACCACAGGAAGTGTGCTACTGGCTGGATCACCAGGTGAAATAAAATGAAAATAAGGCTTCATGTACACAGGACATTTGAAAGACTCTTCTGAACGCTGGAACTTGACAGCTAGTAACCGATGGTTAAAAATGTCAGTTTTGTCACTTTTACATGCCGCATTTAGCGGCGTTCATAATCGTTTTTTTTACAGATCAGTAGACCATCCCAAATGCCCACGATGCAGGAAAATCTCTCCTCTCTCCTCTATGGCCCCTTTCACACTGAGGAGTTTTTCAGGCGTTTTAGCGCTAAAAATACCGCCTAAATACCGCCTGAAAACTCCTGACAGCGGGCTTTCACACTGAGGCAATGCGCTGGCAGGACGAGAAAAAAAGTCCTGCTAGCCGCATCTTTGGGACGGTGAAGGAGTGGTGTGTATACCGCTCCTTTACCGCTGCTGCCCATTGAAATCAATGGGACAGCGCGGCTATACCGCCCACAACGCGCTGCTTCAGCATGGTTTTAACCCTTTCTCGGCCGCTAGCGGGGATTAAAACCGCAACGCTAGTGGCCGAAAAATAGCGGCGTTTTTTCCGCCGACGCTATGAGCGCCCCAGTGTGAAAGGGGCCCAAGTCTCTCCCCTCTATCTCTCTCCCCCATTCGTCTCTCTCTCCCCCATCCGTCGCTCATAACATTATGGAGAGTTCAGGGGCTGCTGAAAAATGGCCAAAAGCTCCTAAACGTCCATTTACCAGCTGCAGTGTACATGAAGCCTTAATCGTAAAACAAAATTAAAAAAGGAAGAAAACTAGTGCCGGCAGCAAACCTAAGTGCTGGTAAGAGGAAATATTAAATTTTTTGTTTTGCCTTTAACATTGCTTTAAAGCTGAACTCGTTACAATTTACATAGTGAGGGACATAGTTTGTTTGGGCCAGCTTGGGCCAACAAGTGAGGCCACTGGATGTGCGGTATAAACTGCATACCGCGCTTTGTTCCGGTTTGGAGCCGAGAACTTCCTGTCTCATACCCAGAACACAATAGAGAGTCTGAGTGGCGCTCAGCCATTCATAGAAAACAATGTATTCTAGCCATGAGCAAAGTATTCTAGTCACAGGTTTTGACATCATCAGCCTTCCTTTGACTCAGCCTATCAGGGGAAGCTTTGTATTCATTGCTAGAATGCATTGCTTTCTATGAATGGTTAAGTGCCGCTACTGTGTTCCAGGTAGGAGACAGGATGTCTCGGCTTGAACCTGGAACACAGTGCGGTATGCTGTCTGTAGCCTCAGCTATATACAGTTTACACCACACATCCAGTGGCCTCACGTGTTAGTGAGGGACATCGTTTGTCTGGGCCAGCTTGGCCCAAACAAACGTATGTAAAATTCAGTAAAGTTTAAACATAATAGCTATTGCACCCTGTAGTTTTGTTTTGTCTATATCCACTGTATCTATACGCTTTGGCTCCTGTGGCTACCCCTTGATTCATGGTACTGAGAGTGCTCTCTGCTGTTTTGGTTTCGTGTTCAAGAAAAATGAATAGATAATGGATTGATTTGATAAAGCTGGAATGTGCCCTATTGATTCATGTGAATTTTAAAGGGTCCCATTTGCTATAAGAAAATATATATTTTTTTGTTATCAAGTATTCTTAAGAATAGAGGATTTAATAAATAAAACCAAAATTATTGATGGATAATATGTTAGGAATATGTCAGGTCACACCAAATAATGTTCACAATATTTATCATTTATATAGCAACATATCACAAGCATACTACAGGAAAGGCACATCGTAAAGATCTCATCAGCAACCACGGAACATAAAACTGTCAGAACTCAATTTCTGTTTCCAACACCTTCCTCTGGCTATAGGGGGAATTAAATTGGCATTTTTTATATATATAACTAGGGTGCCGTAATACTAGACTGATATCTGCAAGCTGCTTTTCATCGCTACTGAATAAGTACACGTCTAACAAGAAAAAAAGCAAGTTCGGCAGGTGGTGTTTAATTTTTCGAATGAAGAGGATTGTTATTTCCACATTTATTTTATCTTTCGTATTTTTGTAATGCGGATTTTCATATAGCATTGAAAACTTTCAATAAAAAAAGAATTTAACAAACAAAAAAAAAAAACACTAACAAGCCAGCATATATATCAAAGAAAACTAACAAGTAGGTTATTCAAACCTTAAAGTGGTTGTAAACCCTTATTTGTGACTTCTACCTATAGGTAAGCCTAGAATAAGGGTTACCTATAGGTAGTGGAAATATCTCCTAAACGTGCGCCGTTTAGGAGATATTTCAATTGTAGTCCGCTGAAAATGTTAACGGCGCATGCGCTGGGAAGAAACTAAACTAAATGCCGTTTCTTCCCCAGTATGTGCCGTTAATGGTGGCTCCAGTGCACATGCGCGGGAGTGACGTCACGTGGCTCCGGTGAATCACAGAGCCGGAGTCCGCGGCCCAGAAGGAAGAGGGGCCAGAAGATGGACGCAGGCTGCACAGGGGACATCGCTGGATTCTTTTGCAGGTAAGTGTCACATAATGGGCTAGTATGCGATGCATAATAGCCCATTAAGCTTTTCATTTGCAGCAAACAAAAGAGGAAGTAAAACCCAACAAAGTTTACCTCCTCTTTAAGCTTAAGACCTCTTTCACACGGAGGCGGTTTTCAGGCATTTTAGCACTAGAAATAGCGCCTGTAAAGCCCCTGAAAACCGCCTCCCATTAATTTCGGTGTGACTTTTTACACTGGGGCGGTGCGCTTGCGGAATCTTAGGAAAAGTTCTGCAAGCAGCATATTTGGGGCCGTTTGGGAGCGTTCCCAAAATGCCCCGCCCATTGAAATGAATGGCTAGCGCTTCCAAAGCGCCTGAAAAGCGTTTCGGAAGCGCCGCAACAGGGGCACTTTTAACCCCTTCTTCGGCCTCTAGTGAGGAGTTAAAACCGCCCCGCCAGAGGGGGCGAAAAGTGCTGCTTAAACCATTAAAGCGCTGCCAAAATGAGCGGCGCTGTACCGCTAACGCACAGGCGGCCCCATGGTGAAAGGGGTCTAAAGGAAATGTAATGGCAGAATGTTTATCTTAATGCATTCTATGCATTAAGATAAAAAAAACTTGTGTGTAGCAGCCTCTCCAACACCCCCTAATTACTTACCTGAGCCCCATGTCTCTCCAGCGATGTCCAGTAATGTCTAAGCCTTCCAGGGACATTCCTCCTGATTGGCTGAGACTCAGCAGTGGTGGCATTGGCTCCCGTGGCTGTCAATCAAAGTCAGTCAGCCAATCAGGGGAGAGAGGGGGCAGGGCTCCGTGTCTGAATGGAGATACGGAGCTGTGACTCAGCTCCAGTGCCCACATAGGAAGCGGCTGACTATGGCGGCACTCGATAGGAGGGAGAGGCCAGAGCAGCAAAGAGGGACCCGAGAAGAGGAGGATCTGGGCTGCTCTGTGGCAAAGCCACTACACAGAGGAGGTAAGGATAACATGTTTTTTTATTTTTTTTAACAAGACTTTACAATCACTTTAAGGGATCTGATCCTACTTTATATGCCGAATTTGTAACATCCAAAAATAGGTGCTTATTTCAGTGTCTTTAGTATTTTCAGGCTAATCTATTAAAATTGCAAGTTCAACCTTTTATTTTCTTCTTTAGTCTTGTTGAACTTTGAGAACTCTACATGGATCCTCAAGAGTCCTGCCAGTCTAAAAGTTATTTTACTGCCAAGCAAAGTCATCTGCATACACTGTTCTCTCTAAGCATTAAATAATAGAAAATAAAGCATTCAAAGTTAAACTCAAGGCAGATATAAAAGAGACAAATGAATGCAGCTCTGTAATCAATAATACATCATTAAATATATATTTTTAATACAAGCAGTGTAAGTATTTGACTTGGCCTCAGCCTCTTGCAGTCTATGTTCAATACTGAGCATCAGCAGTCTATGTATAATACTGGTCATCACCCTTAACAGGCTTTGTACAATACTAGGCATCAGCCCCTTGCAGTCTATGTTCAACAATGGGCATCAGCCCCTTGCGGTCTATGTTCAACAATGGGCATCAGCCCCTTGCAGTCTATGTTCAACAATGGGCATCAGCCTCTAGCAGGCTTTGTACACCACTGGGCATCAACCCTTTGCAGTCCATGTACAATACTGGGCATCAGTCCCTGGCAGTCTATGTACAATATTGGGTATCAGCCCCTAGCAGGCTTTGTACAATACTAAGCATCTGCCCCTAGCAGGCAATGTAAAATATGTAGATCAGGGAGGAAGAAGCAGCACAAGGAGTTAATGAGGTAAACAACAGTGCAAGAAGCATGCTTGTAGGAGAGAGGGAGAGATGAGTTTATTTTCCTTTCACCATCCAGTCAGGGTGAAGGTGAGAAACCGACCTGCAAGTGAAAGTGAAACTGCAGAGAAAAAACAGTTCCCTTCACTTGCTAGTAATGGCTTTGCTGTGGGGTAGTTGTTAGGCCAGTTCATTACTCCACTGCAAGGATAAAGCATGGACATAAAAAAGGATGCTAGCTTTATTATAATACCATTAAACATGTCTTGCCTACATCTCCTTCCCCTACCCTCAGCATACTAATTTATTATCAGGGTTCAACAAACCCCAGTGCCAGGTTGCCATGGCGACAAGAAAAAAAATGAAACTATCAGTTCTCATGACAAGTCGCATTGGTGTCACTGAGGGCATACATGGAAAATAAAAAAAACAGCATTTTTGCACATGACTAGATAATAGAAACCAGCAGAGCTTCCCCTCAGATTGAAAGCAACTGCACTTCCAAGTACACTTGCAGTGCACAGAATATTAGCCTTTAGTAAGTCAAGCTCAATGCCTTGTACTTATTATCATTTAGTGTAGCTTCTCTTCTCCTTTCCCTATTAACCACTTAAGCCCCGGACCATTTGGTAGCTAAAGGACCAGAGGTGAATTCAGAATTTTGCACTGCGCTGCTTTAACTGTAAATTGTGCGGACATGCAATGTTGTACCCAAACGAAATTTGCGTCCTTTTCTTCCCACAAATAGAGCTTTCTTTTAATGGTATTTGATTGCCTCTGCGATTTTTATTTTTTGCGATATAAACGGAAATAGATCGAAAATTTTGAAAAAAAATGATATTTTCTACTTTTTGTAAACTCAATTTTAGTCATACATTTAGGCCAAAATGTATTCAGCCACATGTCTTTAGTAAAAAATATGTCAATAAGCGTATATTTATTGGTTTGTGCAAAAGTTATAGCGGCTACAAACTAGGGTACATTTTCTGGAATTTACACAGCTATTAGTTTATGACTGCCTATCTCATTTCTTGAGGTGCTAAAATGGCAGGGCAGTACAAACCCCCCCCCCCCCCAAATGACCCCATTTTGGAAAGTAGACACCCCAAGGAAATTGCTGAGAGGCATGTTGAGCCCATTGAATTTTTTTTTTTTTGGCCTCGTACGCGGCCGAGATTCTCGTTGAAAAAAACATGTTTTTTTCGACGAGATTCTTGGACAAGAAACTTGTCCCGGCCGAGTGTACACACGCTCGTTTCAAAGAACCCGCGGTTCTTTGAAAGGAGCGTACGCGGTGACGTCATCGACTACGTCGAGCATGCGCTCGTCACATTCGATTCCGTCGCCGCCATCTTGGTATACCCTACGTATGCCTAGGAAGCTACCGCGCATGCGTCGAATTCATTTCGAACATGCGCGGGCTTCCGGGAGGACAGGTAAGTGTACACACACTCACTTTTCTCGTCGAGAAACATGCCGAGGAGAATCTCGACTAGAAAATAGAGAGCAGGTTCTCTATTTTCTCGTCGAGGTTTCTTGTCGGTTTTCTCGACGAGAAACCCGATAGCCGCGTACACACGACCGATTTACTCGGCAAGACATCTCTGCCAGCAAGTTTCTTGCTGGTTCTTGCCGAGAAAATCGGTCGTGTGTACGAGGCCTTAGTCTCAAGTGATTGAATAATGACTAAAAGAAAAAAAAACTAATTACAAAAAGTTGTCACTAAATGATATATTGCTCACACATGCCATGGTTATATTTGGAATTACACCCCAAAATACATTTTGCTGCTTCTCCTGAGTACAGGGATACCACATGTGTGGGACTTTTTGGGAGCCTAGCCACGTACGGGACCCCGAAAACCAAGCACCGCCTTCAGGATTTCTAGGCACAAATTTTTGATTTCACTCCTCACTACCTATCACAGTTTCGAAGGCCATAAAATGCCAAAATAGCACAAAACCCCCCCAAATGACCCCATTTTGGAAAGTAGACACCCCAAGCTATTTGCTGAGAGGCATGGTGAGTATTTTACAGCTCTCATTTATTTTTGAAAATGAAGAAAGAAAAAAAAAAAAATGGGATCTGCAAAATACTCACAATACCTCTCAGCAAATAGCTTGGGGTGTCTACTTTCCAAAATGGGGTCATTTGGGGGGGTTTTGTGCCATCTGGACATTCCATGGCCTCCGAAACTGTGATAGGCAGTGAGAAGTGAAATCAAAAATTTACACCCTTAGAAATCCTGAAGGCGGTGCTTGGTTTTTGGGGTCCCGTACGCGGCTAGGCTCCCAAAAAGTCTCACACATGTGGTATCCCCATACTCAGGAGAAGCAGCAGAATGTATTTTGGGGTGTAATTCCACATATGCCCATGGCATGTTTGAGCAATATATCATTTAGTGACAACTTTGTGCAAAAAAAAAAAAAAAAAAATTATTTTTTCCGCAACTTGTGTCAACATATAAAATATTCCATGGACTCAACATGCCTCTCAGTATATAGCTTGGGGTGTCTACTTTCCAAAATGGGGTCATTTGGGGGGGGTTTTGAACTGTTCTGGCATTTTATACACAACATTAGGAAGCTTACATCCACTCTTCTAACCACTTGAAGACAAAAGCCCTTTTTGACACTTTTTGTTTACATGAAAACATTTTTTTTTTTTTGCAAGAAAATTATGTTGAACCCCCAAACATTATATATATTTTTAAAGCAAAGGCCCTACAGATTAAAATGGTGGGTGTTGCATTTTTTTTTTCTACACAGTATTTGCGCAGCGATTTTTCAAACGCATTTTTTTGGGAAAAAATACACTTTTTTAAATTTTAATGCACTAAAACACACTATATTGCCCAAATGTTTGATGAAATAAAAAAGATGATCTTAGGCCGAGTACATAGATACCAAACACGACATGCTTTAAAATTTCGCACAAACGCGCATTGGCGACAAACTACATACATTTTTAAAAGCCTTTACAGGTTACCCCGTTAGATTTACAGAGGAGGTCTACTGCTAAAATTACTGCCCTCGATCTGACCTTCGCGGTGATACCTCACATACATGGTGCAATTGCTGTTTACATATGACGCCAGACCGACGCTTGCGTTCGCCATTGGGCAAGAGCAGGGCAGGACAGGGGTGCTTTTTTTTTATTTTTTTTATTATTAATTTTGCTTTTTTATTTTATTTTTTAATTGTTCCTTCCATATTTTTTTTATTTTTATCATTTTTATTGTTATCTCAGGGAATGTAAATATCCCCTATGATAGCAATAGGTAGTGACAGGTACTCTTTTTTGAAAAAACTGGGGTCTTCTAGACCCTAGATCTTTCCTCTGCCCTCAAAGCATCTGACCACACCAAGATCGGTGTGATAAAATGCTTTCCCAATGGCGCTTTTTATATCCGGGGGGGACATTCCCTCCCACTGCTTGTAAAAGCAGTCCAGAGGCTAATTAGCCACTAGGATTGCTTTTACATGAAAGCCGGCCGCTGGCTGAAAAGAATGATACCAAGATGATACCTAAACCCGCAGGCATCATTCAAATTCCAGCAACATACCAGTACGTTGCTGGTCCTTGTTGGACATGTATTGTAATCTTTTTTTTTCATGCAGCCAGTTGGCTGAACGAAAAAAGAGATTGATCGGTGGGTATGCCCACCATTAGAATACCGCCCTTCATCCACTCACTTCTAATGATGGGCATACATGCACCATTTATATATGCCGAAGCATGGGGGCATCCTCCCGCAAAAAAGTTATGCCGCACACACATGGTCGGACTTTTCCACGGGCAAGCCTCCATCGGAATTTCGACCGTATGTACGCGGCATTAGGAGCAAAATCACTCCTCCGCCCCTGCTGCCCCAATGCTTCGGCATATATGCTTTTTTTTTTAACTGTGGTGGTGAAATCACCTCCTACAGCACTGGAGTCGCAGGGATCAGGCCTGTCTCTGCGAACGCTGCAGTTATGTGTGTTGTGTTTTGTAAGTGACAGTGATCGATCGATACTGCACTTGGGTGGCCTGGGCTGGGCGAAGGGGCAAAACGCAGGTGCTAGCAGGTATCTGGGCTGATCCCGCTATCACTGCGTTTTTGGGAACCCTAAACTGCTGGGGACGCTGATATTGATCTGTTCAGATACTATACCACTAAGGGGGGTGTATGCTTCATGCGTGGGTGTTAGCGTTACTGGCACTAACCTGACGCTGCCTGGGGTGTGACGCAGACCCTCTCTGACCCTAAAACCTAATTGATATCACCCACCGGGCGATCAGGGGGTTAAACCTTTATTGGGTTATATATACGGCGGGTGCCCTGACACTATAAAAAGCAAACTAACTAACCAGCGTCACCCGTAACACTTATATGGTGATCACTGGTGAAAGGGTTAACTAGGGGCAATAAGGGGGTTAAAACCTTTATTAGATAATATATGGGGGTACCTGACGCTATAAAAACCTGCGGCGAACCTAAAAAAATTACTGGCTACCTATCGGCATCACCGACAATAAAACAGCGATCAGAAAAACGATCGCTTAGTGACGGCGGTGCTAGGGGGTGAAAGGGTTACCTGGGGGGGCGATCAAGGGGGTTAAACCTTTAATAGATAATTTATGGGGGTACCCGACGCTATAAAAACCTGCGGCGAACCTAAAAAAAATTATTGGCTACCGATCAGCATCACCGACGCTAAGACGGCGATCAGAAAAATGATCGCTTAGCGACAGTGGTGATAGGGGGTAAAAGGGTTATCTGGGGGGCGATCAGGGGGTTAAACCTTTATTAGGGGGGGTTAGGGGGCTACACTGGACCTAAGACTAAACTTTGGTGACACTTTTACAGTCACAAATGTCACTGATTGCAGTGATCAGTAAATAAATGGTCACTGCAATCAGTGACACTGTGGCTGGGGGCTGGGGGGTGATCTGGGGGTGTCTGGGGGGCGATTTATGTACCTATGTGTCCTGGTGTCAGTGTAGTGTTTTGTGCACTAACCTGGCATCTTCTCCTGTACGGCGCTCGGTATATGTGAGCGCTGCAGGAGAGATGACATCACTTCCTCCTGCCTGTGTAAACATTACACAGGCAGGGGAAGCTCTCTCATCCGCCGGGAGCGATCGAGAGGGGGTGGCCGGAATCGAACGGCCGTCCCCTCATGCCTGATCGCTCCCGATCAGTTAACCACCGCTCACTGTAAAGAAGGGGGGTCCGATCGGACCCCCCAACTATACAAAGGCAGTCACGTAGATATACGTGATTCTGCCTGTCGGTGCCATTCTGCCGACGTATATTTACAGTGGGCGGTCGTTAAGTGGTTAAGAATTACCATAGCGATTATACCAGCGATTATACCAGACATTGACATCCTGATTTAGTAAATGAATGGAGTGTCATATCTGTCATAAACTGAATATAGATCCCACAATAAATGCGAAAATACAAATTCTATAGATTTTTGTTATAATAAAATGACACATGAAATAATGATAAAAAAAAAAAAAAAAGGTGATGAGGTGTAGAAAACTGTGCTTACAGCTAGAGAATGTTTTTCAGTGACAGTTGAGATAAAACATGCGGAATTCAGGTGCATTCACACATCATGATGGATTAAAAACTCGCACAACTCCAGCCATAAGCTGTAAACGCATCCGAATCTCAGCTTGCGTGTGCCCTAATGCCACCTAAACATTTATCGATAGAGCAGCCAATTCTAAGGTTCATTTCTTATATTTTTCCTCTGAGGCTTACTAATGCAGAAAGCTCTTCTCATTATTACAGTAAATGGAAGCACAACCATTGTCCATGTTTGTTCTTTTCTAAATTATTTTGTTTAAATTGGATTTTAATGTCATCCGTGCTGCTGGTTATTTATTCCATTTTCCTAGGATAATTTCCCAAGCAGCTTTCAGGATTACGGAGAAAACATTTTCATCTCTGGCTGTATGAAAATGGATAATTTTCACCTTGTAGAAGCAGCAGCAAAGAAAAATCTGTTTACATACACAAATCAGAGATCTTGTCAATCACCGTGGCATATTGTTCTCAAAACCACTTAACAAGCGGAGAGCTCCTTAAAGACTTATTACGGTTATGATGTCCATATACGCTTTAGTATTGCAAACCCCTTTTACAGCATGAAAAGTGGATTCTAATGAGCACATGTGGATACTACCATTTGTACCCAACACTTTGTGCCAATTTACTCTTCTCTTATTAACTTGTTTTTGCCACTCGTGAAACTCTGACTGCTGCTTGTCAAAGCACCCCACCGCCATCCTGTCTCAGGGAAGCACAGGGAAGGCAGTTTTAAGAACATCTAAGTCCCAGCTTTACAGCCGTGGCCAAACGTTTTTAGAATGACACATACTAAATTTTCAGAAAGTCACCTGTTTCAGCCATTTTAAATCTTTTTGTCAGATTTTACTATGGTATACTGAAGTATAATTACAAGCATTTCATAAGTGTCAAAGACTTTTACTGACAATTACTTTAAGTTTATGCCCACCTTTTTCAAGACCCCTGCACTTCGCCCTGGCATGTTGTCAATCAATTTCTGGGCGACATCCTGACTGATGGCAGCCCATTCTTGCACACTCAATGCTGGGAGTTTGTCAGAATATGTTTTTTTTTTTTTGTTCACCTGCCTTTTGAGGCTTAAACAAAAATTCCTAATGGGATTAAGGTCTGGGGAGTTTCCTGGCCATGTACCCCAAATTTCGATGTTTTATTCTCCAAGCCACTTATCGTGCAGGAAAAGGCATTGTTCATCACTAAACTGTTCTTGGATGGTTGGGAGAAGTTGCTCTTGGAGGATGTTTTTGTACCATTCTTTATTCATAGCTGTGTTCTTAGGCAAAATTGTGAGTGAGCCCACTCCCTTGGCTGAGAAGCAACCCCACACATGAATGGTCTCAGGATGCTTTACTGTTGGCATGACACAGGACTGATGGTAGCGCTCACCCTTTCTTCTCGGGACAAGGTTTTTTCCGGATGCCCAAAAACAATCTGAAAGGGAATTTATCAGAGAAAATCACTTTACCCCAGTCCTTAGCATTCCAATCCCTGTATCTTTTGCAGAATATCGGTCTGTCCCTGAAGTTTTTCCTGGGAGAGAAGTGGCTTCCTTGCTGCCCTTCTTGACACCAGGCCATCCTCCAAAAGTCTTCGCCTCACTGTGCACACAGATGCCCTCACTCCTGCAAGCTCTGTGGTAGTGCCCGATCCCGCAGCTGAATCAACTGTAGGAAATGGTCCTGGACCATTATTTTTTTAATGGGATTAAGTTTATTTTCATGGCAAAGAGGGACTTTGCAATTAATTGCAATTCATCTGATCACTCTTGATAACATTCTGGAGTATATGCAAATTGTCATCATAAAAACTGAGGCAGCAGACTTTGTGAAAATTAATATTTGTGTCCTTTTCAAAACTTTTGGCCACGGCTGTACTCACTGAATTATCGAAAATGTAGGATTTTAAAGGCTAGGTTCACATTTGTTGATTCTCTGAAGAGCGATTCATGGTGGAATACAGCATTTTTCGATGGAACTAATGCTCCACAACTGTGAGCCACGCGTTTGGTTCAAAAGCATAGCAGCCACACACATCATATGAACAGCTCTCTCTCCAACTGTATGTAAGGCACTGGGGGGGGGGGTAAATCTTCAGCTCAACTGCCTGTTTATAACGACCCACCCCGACCACCTGTCTGGAGAGGGTAGTAGTGTTGGATGGACTAGTAAATTTAAATAGAATTTACATACGTGGCGCGTGCCGGGTATTTTAAAAAAAAGTTAAATTGATGGGTTTAGTTCCGCATTTTTCTTTTTGCTATAAAGGTTTTAACCAGATGAATAAAAGCTGACCATGTTAAGCACCCGTGACAGTATTACATGGTTCGTTTCAACCCTCTAACTCCTACTTTTTTTTGGACAGCTTGTTCTGTTGAAGGAAGTTAAAACACAACATACTTTTCTGTTAAACTTTTCTAACCTTTCTCCAGTCACAATGAGATTTCCCTTCACTTCCAGACTATATTGTAAGTGCTGGAAAAATCTCCCCAACTGTTAAACTGGTAACTAAAAACAACCCTTGCATATATTGTCCACAATGTAAATTAGAAACTTCTTCTTACCATTGGGATTTGAGTACCAGTCATGATATGAATATAGGAGCTGCCAATTGTGACTTGATGTTGAAGGGGCATGTTTCACGGCTACCATCCTTATTGCTGTATAACTAGCTGTTAACCACCTCAATACTGGGCACGTCCACCCCCTTCCTGCTCAGGCCATTTTTTAAGCTTTCAGCACTGTCGCACTTTGAATGACAATTGCACAGTCATGCAACTCTGTACCCAAATTAATCTTTAATCATTTTCTTTACAAAAATAGAGCTTTCTTTTAACTACTGGAATTAATATTTTTTACAAAAAAAAAAAGACAAAAGACCGAAAATTTTGAAGAAAAAAAAATAAGTTTGTTTTTGTCAGTAAAATGTGTAATTTTTCTATTTCAACGATGTGCGCTGAGGCTGCACTGATGGGCACAGATGAGGTGGCACTAATATGCTGCATTGATGGGTACTGATAGGTGGCACTCGTGGGCACTGATAGGCAGCACTGATGAACACTGCTGGTGCTTTCCTGTAATTAGGGCACTGATGATCAGTGCCCTGGTTACCTGCCCAGGTCTCCCCTGCAAGGAGATGCTGCTGATCAGCACAATTCGCCACACACTGTCAGTGTGAGGCGAGGAAAGCCGATTCATGACACTTCCGTATTTACATGTGGCCGGTTGTGATTAGAGAGACACAGTCGATCACATGGTTACAGAGCCACGGCTCTTTACAGAAGTCTGGGTTGCGCTGTGTCCTAGCAACACAACGGAGTCACGATCGCCATGCTGCGCACCCCCGCGATATCGGCTGTTCTGGGATGTTGTCATATGACGTCCTCCGAAAACGAGAGCCGTACTGTCCCTCCCTCATTTGACGGTGGGCGGGCGGTAAGTGGTTAAAATGGCTGTAACGCTGTAACTGCTTTTGCGGTGTCAGTTGGCCCTTACCATGTTGTACAATTCCTGGATGATCTTGCCTGTTCCTCTGTTCCCCTGTGTGCACTGACCATGTTAATCATAGCTGCTGATCCACGATCGCATGGTCAGTTTATATGCCTCCATCATCCTGCTCTCTCCTCAGCATCTCTGCATCTCCCCCTGTCATTTCGGTAGTCTGTGTGAATAGTGAAGCGGATCTCCTCCCCGCCCCTCTCCTCTCCTCTCCTCTCCTCTCCTCTCCTCTCCTCCTGCCTTGAGTAATACTGTTCTCTGCAGCTGCTCCAGTGATTGTAAAGAAACATCTATTAATTGCTTTGATCCTCTCTGTTTTAGTTCCATGTTTGGTACAGTGTGTGTGTTTTCTTAAAACTATAATGCTACATACCTTCTTTGCACAGTGCTGCTTTTACAGTCAGGTCCCCCCCCCCCTTTGCCATTTTGCATACATTAGAAGACAATCTCAGCCCCTCCTACTGTAGTCTCTTAGATGGGGAAGGGAAACAGAGGGAGGACACATAACTGCACAGCAGCACGGTGCAAAGAAGGTATGTAGCATTATAAATTTTAAGAGAACAAACACTCTACTAAACATGGACCTAAAACAGAGAGAATCAATGTAATTAAGAGTTTAGTTTACAACCCCTTTAGGTCACTGGTCTGAAACAAGCATGGCTAAATGGTTAGCACTTTTGCCAAGCAACCCTAGGGTCATTGGTTTAAATCCCAACCATGGCACTATCTGCCTGGAGTTTGCATGCTCTTTCTGTGCCTGCGTGCATTTCCTCTGGGTACTCCGGGTTCCTCCCACACCTAAAAAAAAAAAAAAAAAAAAACACGAGCTGGTAGGTTAATTGGCCCTAGTATGTATGAATGCGAGTTAGAGACCTTAGATTGTAAGTTCCTTGAGGTCAGGGACTGTTTAGAAAGAATATAGAATTGTAAAGCGCTGCTTAAATTGACAGCGCTATACAAGTGCCTGTAATAATTAATAATAATGTGCACTTCAGGTGTAATGACTTTAAAGTGGTTGTAAAGGCAAAAGGCTTTTAATCTTAATGCATTCTATGCATTAGGATAAAAAGCCTTCTGTGTGCAGCAGCCCCCCTAATATTTACCTGAGGTCCCTCTCTGTCCATGGAGTGTCTCAGCTGTCCGAAAATCTCCCTGATTGGCCATTGGCTAGCTGACTTTGACAGCAGCGGCAGCCAATCTGGTGAGAGAGAGAGGGCGGGGCTGCGTGTCTGAATGGACACAGGGAGCCGTTACTTGGCTTGGGTGCCCCCCATAGCAAGCTGCTTGCTGTGGGGGCACTCAACAGGAGGGAGGAGCCAGGTGTACAGAAGAAGGACCTGAGACAAGGAGAATTGGGGCTGCTCTGTGCAAAACCACTGCAAGAGAGCAGAAAGGTATAACAGGTTTGTTATTTTTATAGGAAAAAAACAAGACTTTACAATCACTTTAGTATGCACATACCTGCGACGATAGACTAGATAGTGAAGGACACCAGGGTTGAATCAAGTCGATTTTAATTATGATTTAAATTCACTAGTAAAAAGGCCTGATTTAAATCAACTCGATTTAAAATCATAATTTTTAAAGCGCAACTGCCATCTTCTCAGCTCCTCTGACCCGCTGTTGACTCACCGACAGTCCCAATCACTTTAATGGGACGGCTGGTGATGCGGCAGTGACATAAGGTGAGGGATGTGGCAGCAGCAGGTGAGTGGATGCCCGCTAAAAGGCACTGCCATGATGAATCTGAAATGACAGGTGCTCTTTAAATGTAAGGACTCATTCTTGCTGGTATTTAGAATCTTTAATATTTGCAAACAAAATGAAGGTTTCCTATTTAGAATAATAAGCTGGTTAGTAAAAAAGCAATATCAGAACCGATTTTAGGTAAATAGGTTAATCACACATAGTTGGAGAACTACTCAAATTTTTTTATTTAATTAAAACAATAACATTGCCAGTGCACGTTATTTCAGCTTGCATTCATTGAATGAGTTTAACAAAAATGTAAATGTTGAAGAATATACAGCCTCATGCTACATAACGGACCTCTATTTAATGCTGAATAAACTAAATTATTAATGTATCTTAAATAGAAAACTCTTTCGAGTTTTACTCCAAAAGCGTTTAATTAAAATACATTTAATAAAAAAAAAAAAAAAACAACAATATATATATATTTTTTTTTAAGTCATCGATTTTTATCCACCCTGACAACAACCCTAGAGCAAGTACATTCAAGTGCATATACATTCTCCCGGCCAGTTGTCTAAGGAATGAGCTATTTGGATTTTTCAAGATTTAAAAAGAAAACCTTTTTAGGGCCTATTCACAATTCATGATTTGGCACTGCACATACAACAGTGCAGTACAGCATCCCAATGCACCAATACAGTGTCATGGACATTATAACTAAAGAGGAAGTAACCTTCCTCTGCAGACATTTGCCTATAGATAAGCCTATAATAAGGCTTACCTATAGGTAGTGTAAATATCTGCTAAACGTGTACCGTTTAGGGGTTCATTACATTAAATGCAGCCAGTGACATCACTGGCGAATGCGATCTAAAGGAATGGCCACGGGTGCAGTTCCTGCCAAGCTCTGTGCAGTAAACAGCGGCTCCCGCGCGCATGCGTGGGAGTGACATCATCGCGGCTCCGGCCACTCACAGCGCCGGAGCCCGCGAACCTGGAAGAAACTCAGCCGTCTCAGTGGTGTGTGGGCACCGCAGCGGGGGCATCGTTCTAAGGTAATAATTCATAATGAGCAAGTATGCAATGCATACTTACTCATTATACCTTTGTCTTGCAGGTCTTTTTTATTCTTTTTTTTAAGAGTTTACAACCTCTTTAAAAAGGAGGCCAGTACTGCCTTCCTCAAGTGGCACAATTTTTATATCCTAAGATAAGATACATTTTAGCATCTCTATATCAATCTATTATTTTATGTCTCACCCTCAAGAAGTCAGAGGTCCCTCCAGACATAATCTAATAGCTTCCTACGCTGATTTACACTGGCAGAAACATTGCAGATGTACCGATCCTGGCACACCGCACTGTTTACATTTTGCTTTCCATGCTTTATTTCATAAAGATTTATTCACACAGTGATATTGCAATGCAGTAGTTTGTGTTGAAACCTGCTGTGTTGAAAAAAGCACTGCATTCAGTGCACACCATTGAAATGCACAGGTGCAAAATGACACCATGCAAAACTAAGCATTTTCCCTTGGTCTTGTAGTGAACAAGGGTGCCAAAAGAAGTTGGTGTGAAAGAGCCCTAATGCCGCGTACACACGACCGTTTTTAATGTCATTAAAAAAAAAACGGCAAATATAAAGGGGAAGCTCCATTTGGATGGCGCCACCCTTTGGGCTGCTTTTGCTGATCCTCGTGTTTGTAAAGTTTGTTGAGAGACGATTCGCGCTTTTCAGTCCGTTACAGCATGACGAATGTGCTATCTCCATTACGAACGCTAGTTTTACCAGAACGAGCGCTCCCGTCTCATACTTGATTCTGAGCATGCGCATTTTTTTTTCACGTCGTTAAAGCCTACACACGACGAGAAAAACGACGACGTGAAAACGACGAGAAAAATTAGAGCATGTTCCAATTTTTTCATGGCCATTTTTCATGTGAAAAATGCTCTGAAGCCCACACACGATCATTTTTAATGACCATTTTAAAAAATTGCATTTTTCTCGTAATTAAAAACGGTCGTGTGTACGCGGCATTAGTCTTGCAATGACTAAAAAGTATAAGAAAAGTTAAAACATATTTAGAGCAAAATGAATGGGATAGACTCCATATATTTAGATATTCCATTTATGTACTATCTGATAGAACATCTACATATATGGAAAAGGGTCCACCAAGTGCCATAATGAGAGAAAAGTCAAAAAGAGTTCTACAAATGGTTCCAGTCTCCTGCTCATTCACAAAGGATATGAAAGTTCCAGAAATAGTGTATTTTCAAGGTTGAAGAATATATACTTTAGGCCAGGGGTGCCCAACCTTTTGAAGAGCAAGGGTCACTTAAGCAACTTGGTAACCAGTCACGGGCCACAATAATTGGAGCAGGCGGATGACAGGTCACGGCTATTCTATAGACCCTCTGATCAGCCCAGATGGAAGGGGACGAATTCCCTTCAATTTTTATTTTTTAATTTTTTTAGAGGATCAGATTAGAGGTAGGCAGGCTTAAACGGACACGTCTGTTTACATCTGCCGCTCTGTAGAGGTGAATTGAGGGTCCGATTGGGTAGGGCCCATCGTGTGAAAAGGGCCTAAGACTGCTTTCACATTGATGTGCTGCCGTTTACCCACACCGCGTGTGCAGCGTAGTGCACCTATGTCAACCCTGCAGGTTAGCTAAACTTTGCCATAGACTCTGCCTGTGGCCAAAGCCGGTGCTGTACAGGAAGCATCGGCTTATGGGGCTCTACTCCAGAGCTGTTTTCTTCCTCTACCACCAGCTTCATTTACAACACTGATACTGTGGTATGACGGGTCGGCATCAGAGGGCTCCACGGGCCACTGGTTGGCCACCCCTGCTTTAGGCTTACTTCACAGACCTTATACCAACCACACGTTTTAATTTCAATAGCCAAAACAGATATGTAGTACAGTGGGCCTACTTAAACAATTCAGTTTAAGCCCAGCCAGATAGACCCTTAAACATGCACGACCAGCGTTACGTTCTACAGGTTGGTGCTTTTTAACCACTTCAGTCCTCTGCCAATTTTGACACTTCTCTAAAAAATGTTGTTAGAAAAAGGACTTTGAACCCTCAAACATTATATATATTTTTATGCAGAGGCCCTAGAGCAGGGATATGCAATTAGTGGACCTCCAGCTGTTGCAAAACTACAAGTCCCATCATGCCTCTGCCTCTGGGTGTAATGCTTGTAGCTGTCAGAGTCTTGCTATGCCTCATGGGATTTGTAGTTCTGCAACAGCTGGAGGTCCGCTAATTGTATATCCCTGCCCTAGAGTATAAAATGGTGAGTGTCACAATTTATGTCACATGGTATTTGCACAGAATTTTTTCAGCACTGCACAGCATTTTTTCATTTTACACAGTTTTTGGTAAAATATAAAAGATGATACGCTGAGTAAATAGATACTCAACATGTCACGCTATAAAATTGTGCACACCCGTGGAATGGCGTCAAACTACGGTACATTAAATTATCCATAGGCAATGCTTTAAAAGCCTGTACAGGTTACTACTTTAGGTCTGGTGCTAGAATTATTGCTGTTGCTGACATTTGTGGTTTTACCTCATGTGTGGTGTGAACACTGTTTACGTATGCATGCAGGACCGATGCGTGCATTTGCCATGCACGCGAACACAGGGGGAGGGGGTGCTTTACAATTTTTTTTATATATATATTTTTTACACCGTTGCGTACATTTTTTTTTTATTCAGCTTCATTGCTAGCACAAGGAATGAACAGAATCTCTTGTAATATGCATGGACAATGACAGGTAGAGCTGCACGATTCTGGCCAAAATGAGAATCACAATTTTAATAAAGATCACGATTCTCTCACAATTCTCACGGCGTAACATCGTCTTTCACATTATACAAAAAAATTGGGCTAACTTTACTGTTTAGTTTTTTTTTAATTCATAAAAGTATTTTTTTTCCCCCAAAAAAATGCATTTGAAAGACCGCTGCGCAAATACAGTGTGACATAAAATATTGCAACAACCACCATATTATTTTCTAGGGTCTCTGCTAAAAAATATATATATATATATTTGGGGGTTCTGAGTAATTTTCTAGCAAAAAATTATTTTAACTTGAAACCAACAAATGTCAGAAAAAGGTTTAGTCTTCAAGTGGTTAAACTTCCCTCATTTACACAAGTTCATTCCTTTTATCTATTCTAAAGGACAAAATGTTACAATGTTTATAGTTATTTCTGAGGCTAAGAGCCGGTTCACACAGGGGCGACTCGTCAGGCGACTCAGCCGCCTGACAAGTCGCGTCCCATTCTGTACAATGGAACCGTTCCTGTACTACTTTGGGATGACTTCAGGGTGACTTCCATTGACTTCAATACAGAAGTCATTTTGCAAGTCGCCTCTGAAGTCGTCTGCAGATCGCCTTGCCGAGTCGCGCGGCAAGTTGTGCCGCACCAGTGTGAACCGGCACCGAGGAATGTTGTGATACTTGGCAGACTGCCTGTTTTTTGGACAGCGTCGGCTTTATCAGAGAATTCTCTGCATAGAAAGAATCGGGAAAATGCTTTGTCAAGATCGCAAAGGGGGGAAAATACACGATAACGATTAATCGTGCAGTTCTAGTGACAGGTACTCTTTACCGAGTGATCTGGGGTCTATTAGAGCCCAGATCTCTCCTATGCACTTAAAAGTATCAGATAAAACCAAGGACGCTCGAATCCGATGCGTTTACATTAGACTTGTCGTTTCCAGTTTCTTTGACTACAAAGATGATCAGTGGCGTTCCGGTCTTTGATCATCTATGGTCAGCCAGCAGAACCACTGACTTCAGTTCCATTCCACCAAGGAGCTCGGAAGAGCCCGGGAAGGCAGAAGGCAACCGTGAGGGACCTCCTTCTGCCGCCTGTAAAAGTGATTCAGCGGCTAATTAGCAGCTAGGAGTGTTTTTATATAAAAGTCCATTGCCAGCTTTATAAAAAAAAAAAAGATAGCTGCAGGCATCATCCTGGTATAACCCCTTCAACCTAACGACGTACTGGTATGTCACGGAGGATGAAGTGGTTAACATTTAGAATGTTTTAAGGAAACATATACTACTTGTAAACCACTTAAAGGAACTAAAAGATTGATACATTGCATGTTTAGTTTGTTAAGCAACCTCCTTTAAAATTAACAAAAATCTAGCTTTTGGAATATAAAGGAACTATAACGTTTGTTAATACATGCATAATCAAGATTGTATGTACGATACCCTCTGTATGCCTTAATAAAATATTTTGACAAGGAAGTGGTTAACAAAACATTCCTTCTTGAATCTGTGTCAAAATAAATAAGAAATGCTAAGGCTTCATGTACACAGAAGCTGATAAACTGCAGTTTATTGGCGTTTTGGCGTTTTAAAAAAAAGCCCATTAACTGCACTCTATGTTAGCCTATGTGTTCATGTACACATAGCGTTTTTTAGCTTTAATGAGCAGTGGAGTTAATGGTCTTTTTTCTGAACGCAAGAAATTCGCATTCAAAGTGTTGTTTTTCGGCAGAAAAAAACGCAAAAAAACGCTCATAAACGCTCAAAAGCTGGCCGCGAGCGTTTTTTAGTCCATTGAAAAAAAAAACGAAAAACGCTAATAAAAGCTATTAAAAACCGCTGATAAAAGCTTTTTCTGCTGCTTTAAAAACGACAGTTTTTGAGCTTCTGTGTACATGGAGCCTAATACTCTCTGTAGCCAAATGCGTGTAAATATGGAAATACTTATCTCCTGCAAAATGTGTACTATTCATTAACCTATTTGCTATTGTTTAATTTGCTTGTCTTTTTGTACTCAGAATTAAAACAGAAAAGGAATTCTAATAAATCTCTATGTTCTCTCGATAGCTTTTCTACACAACTGAAAAACCATGGTAGATTAAACAACACGGACTGACCTAAATATTGTATACGGTCAATTTGTGGAAAACATGTTTTGTACGTGTGCCATAATTGTACTAATCTACATGGGTTCAGTGCGTAACAGAACAAGCCCTTCCAATGTTTCCACCAAGCCCCATGTCCAATCTCTTCACATAAAACCAGCTCATTTGTCTTTTTGACTGTAGCTAAAAACATTAGCACCAACCTAAACCTGAAGCCATTTCCAGGCTAAAAGTAGAAAATTACATCTCTTTTTTTTTAATTTAATTTCACAAATAGCCCATCTAGCATATTTTCTGCAGGGCTAAAAGGTTCCCACTTCTATTAAAGAGAAAAAAAAAAAAAAAAGGATTATTCTGTTTTCATCACCGCAGTCATGCATTTTCTTTCATACCTCATAAGCCTGATATGCGCCGTGCAGAAATGGAAAGTGCCTATTAATCAAGATCAAGTTATGCATGCTAAGGAACTCTGTGAGACTGGGAGAAAATTGAATCTTCTTGCATATAGTTACAGAAAAGAAAATAAGGTTTTCCCATATAATTTATTAGGGGGAGGGGGTGTATGTAACCGGAAGCTACTTAGAATTTTTTTTTCTTTATTTCTCTGGTAAATAAGCTGTTCTCTTATTGAAATAACATATACTTTACCAAATTGAGCATGAAATAGTTTTCATTGCATAATCAGTCTTTGCACAGAAAGCACAAGAGTTCATGAAACAACATAATAAATCGGGTATATTTAAACTCTTACAAAAAGCATGACAAGGGGAAGAAAACCGATAATCCACAGCAAAAGCAGGAGACATAGGGGCAGCCATAAGCTCTCCTTGAGAAAGAAGTGCATGATCTCTGTTGTGCTGGCACTCGCCATATGGACATAAGCGACTCAAACATCGTACTACAGGGGTATCCCCACACGCTTAAGAGACCATACTAGAGATAGGTGGTCAACATCCAGGGGTGAGTGCACATCTATGTTTGGCACCCAGTCTGAGCACATCTGCACAGGAAACGTTAATTAAGCACAAGCACTTTACATCATCACCTAATCGGACTTTATTAGTTTCTTTGTGCGTTTTATATGTTTATATATGAATTTTAACAACACTAAGCGCAGCAAACGGTTTTGATATCGTAGAAGAGGCACTGTTAAGTGTTCATGAATATACCCCCGATAAAAACTTTATACTCTCCCTCTCCAACTCCCACGATGCAGTTCTTAGGCATAATTGTCAGGCCTGAGAATCATGCCATGAAGAAGGGTGCTCCCGCTCCTCCCCCCTTAAGTTCCGTCACCCCACCAGCCAATACCAACTACAACATAGGAAGGAGAGGGGCGGGGGGGGGGGGGGTGACGCCGATAAGTCATGTTTAAAGTGGTCAGGGGAGAGAGGCATAAACCCTGCTGCACAATAGCTGGAACAGGAAAGTGGAGGCAAGATTATAAAACAAGGGTTGTTAATACAATGTCTATCTGATTGCTTATCAATTTCTGTGACTTCATTTGGGATTTATGCTCACCCTTCTTTCTCATTGATAAAAGAACTAGCCATGTCACACACAAAAGTTGAAAAGTTTGCCTGTGAGATACTAGAGAGTGTAAAATCTGGTGCAGCTCTGCATAGAAACCAATCAGCCTCCAGGTTTGTTTTTTTTAGTTAAAGTTTAAGGCCGGTTTCACACTGGGGCGGTGGCGGTATAGCGCCGCTATTTTTAGCAGCGCTATACTGTCGGGATTGCAGAGGTATTCGGCTGCTAGTGGTGCGGTTTTAACCCCCGCTAGCGGCCGAAAAAGGGTTAATACCACCCGCAAACCCCGGCTACAGCCGTGGTTTGCGGGCGGTATTACCGCGGTATCCCATTCATTTCAATGGGAGGGAGCGGTGTAGGAGCGGTAAACACACCGCTCCAAAGATGCGGCTAGCAGGACTTTTTTTTAAGTCCTGTTAGCCCACCGCTCCAGTGTGAAAGCCCTCGGGGCTTTCACATTGGAGAGACAGGAGCCGCTGTTTAGGCTCGGTTTGCAGACGCTATTTTTAGCAAAATAGCGCCTGCAAACCGCCCCAGTGTGAAAGGGGCCTAATTAAACAAGCTGAAGTTGAAGCTTGATTGGCTACCATGCACAGCTGCACCAGATTTTACATTCTCCAGTTCTAGTAAACCAACACCATTATTTGACACCAAAAGGCTTGTCTTCAACTCCTAGGCATATCTCAAAAAAGACCACTTAAGGACCGGCTCACAAGGATATATGTCGGCAGAATGGCACTGACAGGCAAAATCAACGTAAATTTGGGAATGATGGGAATGTGACATCATACGGGGGTGGGGTCACCAGGTGACCACGCTCCATGCCTATATAAGTCTTTGCGCTCCGCGCACACGGCATTACAGCGGGAGACAGCGACGAGTCAACATCTCCAGGAGAGAAGAGGGAAGAAGGCGACGAAGAAGACCGGGCCCCCGCTAGCAAAAGAGCTGGAAGAAGATAGCGGAGGGGTCCGGCAGAAGGCAGAGACGACACCGGAGAGCAGAAGAAGAGACCCCCGAAGTCAGAAGAAGACCCCCGAAGACGGAAGAAGACCCCCGAAGACGCCTAATAAATTACTTTAAAAACCTGTGTAGTGTTTTTTTATTGATATTTTTTTCCACCAGGTGAATGGGTAGGGGTACGATGTACCCCATACTCAATCACATAGGGTGGGGGGCCGGGATCTTGGGGGCCCCCTTATTAAAGGGGGCTCCCGGATTCCGATAAGCCCCCCAGCCGCAGACCCAGACAACCAATGGCCAGGGTTGTCGGGACGAGGCCCTTGTCCCCATCAACATGGGGGCAGGGTGCTTTGGGATGGGGGGCCGCAGGGCGTCCCCCTGCCCCAAAGCACCCACCCCCCCATGTTGAAGGCATGCGGCCTGGCACGGTTCAGGAGGGGGGCGCTCGCTCTTCCCCACCCCCTTTCCTGACCGACCAGGCTGCGTGCTCGTATAAGAGTCTGGTATGGATTTTGGGGGGACCCCCCCATGCAGTCTTTTCGGCGTAGGGGGTTCCCCTTAAAATCCATACCAGACCGAAGGGGCCTGGTATCGTCCGAGGGGGGAACCCCACGCCAAATTTTTTTTTCATTTTTTTGGCGGGGTTCCCCTTCATGATCATGATGATCCGACTTGCGGTGCGACTTCTATTCAAATCAATGGGCTCCCATAGGGAACCATTGGTTTTGAATAGAGCCAGAGAAACGCAGGCTTAAAGCTAGCGCCGCTAAACGTCCATTGACGGCAATGCAAAACGCGGATAAAATCTTGTTTTTAAAGCAGCGTTTTCCTGCCAGCAATCCGGCGTTCAAAACGGCCGTTTATGAGCTCCAGTGTGCATGGAGCCCTACACTTTAGGTTCTATTTTACTCCTGAAGTAAGCTGTCACTTCTGCCAAATCAGCGCCTAATCAGCCATGACCAGGACAGTCCCCACCCAGCAAATGCATGCAACAAAGTGGTAGGGATGCTTGTAACATCAATTACTTAATATGACCACATGTCCACATTTAGTCAATGGCATTGACTATTAATATGGATTTGTGACCATATTAGGGTAACAAGTCAGAAGCATCTCCACCACTTTGCTCCATACGGCTGCAGGGTGGCGAATGCCTTGGCCACAGCTGATTGGGTGGTAATATGACACAGTGACAGCTTGCGTCCAGATTTGAACCAAACCTAAGTTCAGACCACACCCATGCACATCCCTAATTACAACACAGAACTGCATTTTTTGCAATTACCTAGCTATTTACACAAAGTTCCGTTATAGAACAAGTTCCTGAGATGTCCATGATTTTCAGTATTATTAACCTACCAGGGACAGATTAACCATTAGGCAGCCCATGGATGACTTGATTCTCTTTCCTTCCACCACGGGTGGAGCAAAAGAAAATCGTTTGATTCCCCCATCAACACAGTCAGTTTAATATGTTCTGCTGGCAGGGGGGGTGCGGAAAGCCTTCCCGGCCGGCAGAACACAATAATTATTGCTGGCAGCTATAACTGCCGGCAGTTATTGCATGTAAAAAAAAAAAAAAATCAGACAGGCTGGTTGTACTGAAGTCAATTGATGGATCAACTTGGGTACAATCAACCTGCCAATAGATGGATCGAATGTTGGCTGGTCCCTGCTTAACCAGTCAAATTTTGATCCATGTATGGCTGGCTTTAGGTACAGTAGGTGTGTACCCATAGGCTGCAGAGACTGGGAGGCATCTTTTATTTGTATTATTTATTACATCAGTAGATACACTCATTTTATAAGCCTAGTTACATCTTGTCACGATATACTAGATTAGGACCAGTAAAACAAGAAAATGTTCTGTGAAGAGGTGATCCTAGCCCAGGGGATTGGCTGCTTTGGGTGACAAAGATCCACCAAATGAAATCCAGCTCTGTAACCAACAAAAAAGGCAATTCTTGCACTTTAAGATTTACTTTGCATATACCGGTACTAATATTTTCGGAGGTTTTCTTTGTTCAGTATTTATGAATAGAAAGCAATTCAAAATGCGAAACCTCATTTAAACATCTTAATAAATCAATATTGAGAACACAGTGTTCTGTTTGCAGAGAGTGAACTATTCACAAACACCACTTATTAACTAAAGCAGTTTCCCTAGCAATATATTTAAAAATATTGCAAAGTTTGTTACAGGAAAAACAAGCCAAAAAAACTTTCCTTAGGCTTGTTCTGTCATTTATTGTACAGGCAATCAAGATAATGTATATACATCAATGCAGTTCACTTTACCAAATGCACCATTATGGCACCTTTTAACCACTTCAGGCCCTGGCCAATTCTGGCACTTCGCTCCTACATGTAAAAATCATCATTTTTTTGCTATAAAATTACATAGGAACCCCCAAACACTATATATGTTTTTTTAGCAGAGACCGTAGAGAATACAATGGCGGTCATTGCAACTTTTTTATCGCGCACGGTATTTGCGCAGCAATTTTTTCAAACACGTTTTTTTTTTTCGGAAAAAAACTGTTTCATGCTTTTAAAAAAACAAAACAAAAAAAAAAAAAAACGGTTAAGTTAGCCCAATGTTTTTGCATAATGTGAAAGATGAAGTTACGGCGAGTAAATAGAAACCTAACATGTCACGCTTCAAAATTGCACACGCTCGTGGAATGGCGCCATACTTCGGTACTTAAAAATCCCCATAGGCGACGCTTTAAATTTTGTTACTGGTTACATGTTTTGAGTTACAGAGGTCTAGGGCTCGAATTGTTGCTCTCGCTCCAACGTTCGCGGCAACACCTCACGTGTGGTTTGAACACCGTTTTCATACCTCACATGTATGGTTTGGACACCGTTTTCATATGTGGATGGGACATACATATGCGTTCGATTCTGCGTGCGAGCACGCGGGGACAGGGGCACTTTAATTTTTTTTTATTATTGTTAATTTTACTGATACTTTAAAAAAAATAATTTTGATCACTTTTATTCCCATTATAAGGAATGTAAACATCCCTTGTAATAGGAATATGACATGACAGGACCTCTTTTCAGTGAGATATGGGATCAATAAGACCCCACATCTCACCACTAGGCTGGGAAGCCTAAAATAAAAACAAAAACAATCACCGCTTCCCAGCCGAGGCGGTGACGTTTTTTTGAATGCAGAGGCCAGACGTGACGTCATAACATCGCGCCCGGCCTCAGACGATCATAGAGACTCCGGTGACCATCTGGTCCGCCGGAAATCTCTATGATCAGCATCCGGGGGCCGGCGGATCCGTTCTCCGACTCAACGATTGCACAGGTGTGTTGGTAGAAGCATCCGAGGGCGTCGGGAGGGGGGGGGGGGGACGACGTCCCATTTTGCCGCCCATAAGAACGATCAAGCGGTGGAAAAGCTGCTATTATCAGTCTTATGGTGTAGGGAATCGCCGGCTGAAAATGCTGATATCTGAATGATGCCTGTAGCTGCAGGCATCATTCGGATATCCCTGCACAAAGTCAAGGACGTCATATGACATCCTCTGGGCGCCAAGTGGTTAAAGATAGTTTTGCCCAAGAGGGGGGGGATTTATAACAGGAGGATTATTTATCTTACAGCTACCTGTGAAAATAATAAAAGTCAACGGCTACAAAAACTGTAGCCGCTGACTTTTAGGCCTCATGCACACTGGACGGTAAAATAACGTTATAAAAACGCCAGTAGCTTTGCAGTGAGTTTTTCAACATTGTTCAGCTTCTTTGCAATAGCGTTTTTTAGCATTTTTCCGCGTTAGCGTTTTTTTGAAAAGAAAATGTTTTATTTTATGTTATTTCAATGGATCAAAAACATTAAACGCTGGTGAGCGATGTTTTTTAGCGTTTATCAACGTTTATCAGCGTCTATCAGCGTTAAAGCGTTTCTACAGCTGAAAAACGTCTCTCAGAACCCAGGCCGCTCACCTCAAAGGATGGGTCTCTGAACCAACAGAAGACCAAATGCTCAATCCTTTCTGGGGTAAATTCCAGCAATATATTCTCCAGATCACTTTTCTGTACTATCATCAGATGGTCAATCCTTTTCCTCCAAAATGCTTGGCAATCAATAATCATGTAAAAAATCAAAACAGACCTAGTGCTCTCTGTTTTAAACACGATCATCACATTTATTTGTAAAAGAAATGCACTTACATAAAAAGCACTGGTCCCAGTGCTAGGTATAAAAAGCCTCTGACATAGATAAAGCCTCTGATATGAATGAACAACATCCCTCTGCACGTCCTAGATGGGTAAAAACAAACAACGCCACACGGTGGTCCCGTCCACACGCACGCGTATCGTCCAATAGCAGGACTTCCTCAGCGTATCGCGGGACTGCAGTGTGCGCCATATATATACACCCATCTCAATAATCAAATTACCGTAATGGTGATTATTACCTCAATAGCGTCATCATCACATGCAGGCACTTCCGGGACTTGCATCACATGACCGTCACCACCCAATTAGAACCTACAATGGTCCGAGTGTAGCCAGTCATATATAAGGTATTCACTGGCAGAAAAAAAAAAAAAAATTTACTATCTAAAGTTAAAACACAGGGAGAAGATTTAATAGATGTAAAGCTGAAAAAAAGATTGAAGGTCCGCTATAAATCAGAGTGAAAGTTTAGTGTTAATTATCAGGGACATGCTTAAGATACAAGCCAATATTTTCATAAGGCTGGTTTCACACTGGGGCGGTGGGTGCGGTGGCAGTATAGCGCCGCTATTTTTAGCGGCGCTATACTGTCGGAATTGCTGAGGTATTCAGCCGCTAGCGGTGCGGTTTTAACCCCCGCTAGTGGCCGAAAAAGGGTTAATACCACCCGCAAACCGCGGCTACAGCCGCGGTTTGCGGGCGGTATTACCGCGGTGTCCCATTCATTTCAATGGGAAGGAGCGGTGGAGGAGCGGTAAACACACCGCTCCTCTCACCGCTCCAAAGATGCGGCTAGCAGGACTTTTTTTCATGTCCTGTTAGCGCACCGCTCCAGTGTGAAAGCCCTCGGGCTTTCACATTGGAGAGACAGCAGCCGCTGTTTAGAGTGAGTGAGTGAGTGAATAACTTGTATAGCGCTACAAATGCGAACTAAAATCGCCTCAAGGCGCTTGCTTAGGGTCGGTTTGCAGGCGCTATTTTTAGCACAATAGCGCCTGCAAACCGCCCCAGTGTGAAAGGGGCCTAAATGCAAATACAAAGAGGATTGCAATACACACTGACATGCAGTTTGATGCATGTTCATGTCCACCTCGCAGCACTGCCAGCTTCCCCCTCCTCTCCTTTTCTGCCAGCTGCTCTACTGACCGACACCATCCACTGCCCTATTCAAACCAACCCTTGTCCTACTGACACGACCTCTGCCCCACTGACACTGTCCACACACACACACCATCCACTGCCCTACTCACACCATCCACACACACCATCCACTGCCCTACTCAAACCAACTTTTGTCCTACTGATACCGACCTCTGCCCTATAGACACTATCCATTGCTCTACCGACGCTGTCCCCTTTTAAGGAAGGCCAAGTTTATATTTTTGCAGTAACGCTTGGTTTAGTATATTTTTCTACATTTTCCTTACTATTTAGTTGGGCCTTGCTAGTTAACGCCTTAAAAAAAAAATGGTGCCAAACCCCAGTGACCGTTGAGCTCTTCCATGTTGTTTAGGTAGATATCCACCTCTCAAGGGTTGCCTAACCCTGTTTTAGAGAATGTATAATGTTTTCAGTGAGGAATGTCCCACACTTTCAACTGGAAAATGAACTGCACTTCTGCAAAAGTAAAAGCAGACCTAAACTCAGTCAAACTTTTTTTTTTTTCAAAACAGTGTGAGACAAGTCAGTTGTGAATGATACAAGGACTTGCAATAGGCATTCAGCTGAGGATGTCTGCCCAAACCCACTGCCATTCATTGCAAGGTGTCTGTACAGCACTTCCTGTTCATAGACCCTACTATCGATGTAATACAGTAATCAGGAGTAACACTGTGAAGAATATGCTTTTATCAAACTACTGATAGGCTCCTGTAAGGCTAGAAAATCAAAGTGTGCCTAGGCACTGTCACAGGTTAGGAAGTGCTTTGCTGTTCTAATTGGGATTTATGCTAATTTAAAAAATAAAATTCTGATTCATGGCATTAAAGTGATTCTAATGGTATTAATAAAAAAAAAGAAAGAAAATAAATACTTGCCTGCTTTGTGCAATAGTTTTGCACAGAGCAGCCTTAATCCTCCTTTTTTGGGGTCCCCCACCAGCATTCCAGGCTCCTCCCCTTGCTAATTTCCTTCAATAGCAAGCCTCTTGCTATGGGGGCATTTGACCAGGCTTGCTCCCAAGCTACGCTCCTGCGAATACACATTGTCCCCCACTCTCTCCTCATTAGCTCACTGGCTGTGATTGACAGCAGCAGGAGCCAATGGCTCCCATTGCTGTGAGAGCCAAATGGGGAGAAAAAGACCATAGAGCCGCCCTTATGCACATTGCTGGATCGAGATAGGGCTCAGATAAGTATAAGGGGGGGGGCACTTTTTTAGGGTAAAAAACCTTCAGCCTTTAGAACCACTTTGAACTGTGTTTATGAATCCCTGTTAGACATAAAAGTTCATAAACTTTTAATTTTAAGCATACCTCTGAACTAAAGAGGACCTGAGATATGGAAGCTGTACCCAAAAAGGCAAGGAGAGGACGAAAACTAGTCATCAGTATTGCATACAGGGCATTTTCCTCATGACTACATGCCTTGCTCTGTACTGTCTCTCTGTATAGTGGTTGCCATCTTGGTAGAGACAGGGCTCTACTTCATCAAGTCAGAGCTGCCGCCTAAAAACTGGTGATCTGATGGCTGATGGGGGAAAAATCAAACATCAACAGGAAAGGCACAAAATTAATTGATCCAGGGAATGGATGAAGCAGAAGCAAGGAGATTCCTGCACTGCAGGAACAACTTCCTCTGCAGCATGGAGACCAGCGAGCTGCACAGTAGTGACATCACCAAATGCCACTTCAAATTTTAAAAAACTAGCAGCCAGGGACAGCAGTGCCCTAGATGCTCTCACACTGCAGATGTACAGCTATGAGGATGTAGACACTGAAAATGCACAGCTATTTTTCAGAAGGAATTCAACACAAGTTCATTATTTCAAGGCACTACTTAATGTTCCCACTATGCCGGTTTCCCTGCGGCCATGTTCATTTGAACGGGCTGCTGTACCTATGGAAAACAAAGGTAAAAGGTCCCTGCACCTCTTCCAACCTGGGAAACCATGCTGTGGTTTCCAGTGCATTGGGGTGCCACTAAAAATTAATGGTACCCCTGCGCCTCTGCTAACAGCAGCACAATTTTGATGCAGGTGTGGCAAAGTGTGCGTTTTACAATCAATGCTGCATCCGCATATATCGTGTGAACCTAGACCAAGACAATAAGTATTCACCCTTTCTGTTTATAACC
This sequence comes from Rana muscosa, assembly GCA_029206835.1. Taxonomy (NCBI): domain Eukaryota; kingdom Metazoa; phylum Chordata; class Amphibia; order Anura; family Ranidae; genus Rana; species Rana muscosa. The sequence continues at coordinate 963,158,289 of CM055117.1, read as the reverse complement.
ATGTTAATTAGAGGTGTAGAATATAAAATCGCAGCATCGCGATTCAGACGTTCGCGATGCTGCGAGACGGCCGAATCGATTTTTGATGATGTCATCTGTCGCTCCGTGCAGTGCAGTGCTCTGCCTCTCAGGTAGAAACACAGAGGCAGAGTCTGCATGGTGGCTAAAGCCCCTTCCCATCCCCTTCACTGAAGAAGAAAGTCAGCCGATGAGCTGACAGCCGGTAGTGCTGGGAGAGGGGCTCGAGGAGACCCGACATGAGGAGAGGCTTTACTGGAGGCACCGGAAGGAGAACACACACTGAGCATTATGGAGGATGGGAAATCGACTGGCACTGAGAGCCGGTATGTGTCCCGGTATGATCCCATTCCTCCACTACCATCACCCCTCTGCCTCCGATCCCACCATCTGTCTGCCTGATCCCTCTGCCACGGATCCCAGCCATCCCTCCGCCACGGATCCAGGCCATCCCTCCGCCACTGGAGAAAAATAAATTAGTTTTTCTGACTGCTTGAATTTTTTGAAAAAACGTTTTTACCCATGCGCACTTGCACAATAATCGTGATGCAGTGCGGAATCGAATCGAGGACAGGATAATCGTAATCGAATCGTGAGACCAGTGAAGATGTGCACCCCTAATGTTAATCCAGTGTCTCCACTATTTTCATTGAGGAGATGCAGGATACATCATATCATAATTTTTTTTTTCCTAACTGTACTGTACCCAACAAATGTAAAACATTTCTTTAGGGACTACACTTCTCCATTTCAATCTTTAATGAACAAGAGCAAAATAAAAATAAAAATAAGGTAGCATTTTACAGAAAATATGTTGAATTGAGGAATAAAAACATATTTTGTCTCCATTTATAAACAGGCCCCTCTTGTGTTGTAAACCAGGAATCAAACAACTTCTGTCTAAGAACAAAGGTCTACATTTTCCCCCCATTGAACTGATCAGGAAAATCTGATTACACACAAGTGACGCACAAAACATTTATGTGAGAGCTGTCATTAATCCAAGCACAACGCATAGTAACAAATACAGCCAGCTATCAAAACTGCTAAAAACTTGACAGGAACAACATGTAAAAAGGGTAATTTCCCTTCCAGGACATTCTACATTTAGTAATAGTAGTATAGTATGTAAATAAGTAATCTACAACACTATTATCTATATAAACTTTACTTGTTGCAAAAAAAAAAAAAAAAAAAAGGAGAAAAAATGTATTTCTGTAATAGGCCTTGAATGTATCAAAGTGTCTGAAAGAAAAGTGTTTCCCCAAGGTGTTTCATGGTCAGCCTTCCTTATTTGAAATTCAATTTGTTATAGAAGATGCCTTCTCTAGATGTCTCGGCACATCGCCATTTTATCTGACACAGCCAGCGGCTCAACTACCTGCTTTTGCCACCCATGTGAACTAGCCCTAAGTGTACTGGAATGATGCTGAAATTGCTATTTCTGTAACTGATGTTCAATTGTAAACCATCACCTTTGGCTGTAGCCCACTACTATTTTTATGCATTTTATTCCTAAAAAAAAGGTGTGTCTAATATTCACCAACACCACACTGAAAGCTTTTATCTAAATCCAAAAAAAGTATGTTTTTGTCAGGTGTAGTCCGATTAAAACACTTGCAGTATAGGTTGTCACGTAAACCGATGATCACAATACTACCATAAGGAATAAAAATGCCAGTGGATCCAATATACTAGAAAGCATGGATGCCTGGCATATAAAATATGTACATTAACAACAAGGGGAAAGTGGGGTTCCATGTTAAATGAAAGTTGCTTCAGACCAATTACTGCTATAAACCTTAGGACCCCTGTGTGACAAATGCGGTGTCAGACCACTGCCCTTTCCACAAGCGTGTGACAAATGGCTGGTCAACTTCACACCTTGCTGTCACTGATACGCAACAATGACATTCTCAGCCTTACCCTGCACATCGATTTTTCAGCCTGCGGGGCCAGAATCTAAGTGCCAACAGTCTGAGAGCAATTGCAATTGTCCCTGGGTTTAGTTAACTAAGCAAATAACCCTTTAGGCTGGGTTCACACTATTGCGAATTGGATGCGGTTTCTTTGCAACAGTAGCGGAGGGTAAGCATATATCAGGTGATACTGCCCCCACGGGCTTCCAACGCGTCAGACGCGTCCGCCCAGGGGTCCCTGGACCTGACCACGATCTTGCCACCTTGCGAGTGAGTCGAGAGGCCACAAGGTCCACTTCCGGTGCCCCACCTCCGGTGAAGAAGGTGGAAACACCTCCGGATGCAAGGACCCTTTGCCTGCAATGCACACGGCCGACAGGACCGTCTTGCAGCGAGATGTATGAAAATCCCAAAGAGACTCCGCAATGTATCGGAGAAGGGAGGCCCCAGTGTACAGGGTGCCTCAAATGTTGGCCAATAAAGGCAACTTGACGGAACTTCCCTAGAAACTCGGTCAGAGGACTAGTACCTCAGCCTCCACAGGTGGCGCAAACCCACCCCGGGTACAGAGACCCTAAAGGCTAAAGCAGTTGTAGTGCACCTGCTAGACGACTGATGGATGACGCAGAGGCTTTTGCCCAGTCATTGAGCTATAAAAAATGCCAGAGACGCAGCCACTAACGGGCGTAACGCTAACCCCAACCTGGCGAACACAGTCCAAGCCAGCGCTTCTGATCACCACTGAAAGCAGGTGGAAAGTGATACCCCTGAAACCAGGGATCCTTGTGACAATGCTCCATCCAGCAGCTACCCATGGATAGGTGCTGATTGTGCAAACACATAGTTTATACTATGTATTGCGTCAAACGCACAAATGGAGAGTGTGGGAGAAAACTCACCCAGCCACAAAGAGCATAATACCACCACATACGGCGTATGTAGTTTAGTATTTGTGGATAAACCTATTAAACACGTATATACTGTGCCAGCGACGAAGGCGCGCACATCATCGGGGCCTGGATGTAAACCAGCCACGCAGATTGCGTACACAACCGCGTAGGTATGTTAGCCTGCGAATAAACAAATTGCACATGTTTATACTGTGCATAGCGCTGAGAATGCGCACACCATTGGAACGCAGGGGAGAAACCTGAGCACCCGGATGAAACCCATGCAGACTGCATGCGCATACCGTGTATGGTATTATAGTATGTGTGCTAAACATTTTGCACAAGCCCATGTGTGCATAGCACCGAAGGCGCGCACACTGTTGGCGCGTGGGAGGAACCGAAGTACCCCACGCATACTCAGAGAATGCAATACCTACAGCTACTGTAAATGTATTTAGTGTAGTGTATAGACATAATGTGTATGTTTACACCGTGTATTGCACCAAAGGCATGCATGTCATGTAGCGTGGGCGGAAACCCACGCAGACTGCATACGCATACCGTGTAGGTATTATAGTGTGAGTGCTAAACATTTTGCACAAGCCCATGTGTGCATAGCACCGAAGGCGCGCACACTGTTGGCGCGTGGGAGGAACCGAAGTACCCCACGCATACTCAGAGAATGCAATACCTACAGCTACTGTGAATGTATTTAGTGTAGTGTATAAACATAATGTGTATGTTTACATTGTGTATTGCACCAAAGGCATGCATGTCATGTAGCTTGGGCGGAAACCCACGCAGAGTGCAAAGACATACCGGGTAGGTATGTTAGTATGTGGATAACCAATCGCACAAATTTAGACTGTGCATAGCGCCGAAGCGCCCATACCAATGGAGTGTGGGAGGAAACTGGAGTACCCGAAGGAAAACCACACAGACTGCCTACACATACCGTGTAGGTATTATAGCATGCGTGATAAACATTGAACATGTTTAACTGTGCAGAAGGCCAAAGGCGCACATACCGTCAGCGCGTGGGAGGAAACCGGAACACTCGGAAGAACTCCACGCAGACAGCACACAGATACCGTGTAGGAATGATAGCATGTGAATCAACATATTGCACATGTTTATGCTGTGCATTTCCATTGGAGCGTGGGGGGAAACCGGAGTACCCGGAGGAACCCCACGCAAACAGTATACCCATACTGTAAACATGTATAATATGTGCAATAAACATATTGAACATGTCTATACTGTGCAGAGCGCTGAAGCGCACATACCATGAGAGTGCGGGAGGACACCGGAGCCCCCACCAACCCAGAGAGTATAATACATACATATACTGTGAATGTATCTGGAGTCGTGCATAAACATATTTTGTACTGTGAGGGGGTTAGCTCGGCAGCGGGTATGTGTGACCCCCGGGATGGGCTCCCCACCCAAAAACAGGCCCAGCAGACGGAGGTTGTGGTTTTCAAAATCAAAAAGGTGCGGTTTATTTTCTATTTACAGTGACAAAAACACAGCAAGGCAAAAAAAACATAAACAAAATAAATCCTGGTCAACTTGACCTCTGACTAAACATACAGGTTTCCTAACTAACAACTGGGATCAGCCTAGTGCTGTCCTAGTCCCTGGTTTTAAATGTCCAAGCAAAATATAGCCACACAGGCTTTCTCTCACCGCACAGGGGTTCACTCTCCCTAGACAGTCCACACAGGTCTGGTTCCAGGCATGAGCAAACACCTAATGAAGCTGGGCTTTCTTATAGAGGCCTAAATGAGCTGACAAGGTTCAGCTGGTCTCATCAACTCCCTGTCTGCACGACGCCCAGCCCTCTCCCTAGAGGTATGAGTCATCCATGAGCACACTAGCCTTATACAACTCTCCACCTAGTTGTACAAATCGGCGTAAAGCCTGAATCTGGGCGAAATATATCTACCCCCCTGGATGCAACCAGGTGACTTTACCTTCCTGCTGTCACATACCCCCCCCTCTTGTTTTAACCTCGGGGTTGGAACACCAGCAATCAGGCATTCATGTACTCGAGACAAAGCATCCACATTCCCCATTTGAACGCCAGGGCGATGCTTTACTGTGAAGTTGAATTCCTGGAGGGCCAGGAACCACCTATTCACTCTTCTATTTGTTTCCTTGTTTTGAGCCATCCACTTTAACGGAGCGTGATCCGTAACCATGTCAAAGTGCCTACCTAGCAGGTAGTACCGAAGGGAATCTAGAGCCCACTTCACCGCTAAACACTCCTTTTCAACGGTGGCGTAATTTACCTCATGGGACTTCAACTTCCTGCTGAGGTAAATGACTGGGTGCTCTTCCCCGTTCCAGACCTGGGACAATACTGCTCCTAACCCCACATCTGACGCATCACTTTGTACGACAAAGTCTCTAGAGAAGTCGGGTGAGTACAACACTGGCTGGCTACATAAGGCTTGTTTCAAGAATTGGAATGCTGCCTCAGCCTCGGGGGTCCATTTAATCATGACCGACCCTTTCCCCTTCGTCAGGTTGGTTAGGGGCACAGCCTTAGAAGCAAAGTGGGGAATGAATCGCCGATAATACCCAGCGATTCCCAGAAAGGCTCGTACCTGCTTCTTGCTGTTGGGACGTGGCCAACTCTGGATGGCCTCGACTTTGTTGAGTTGGGGTTTTATTACTCCCCTCCCAATGGTGTACCCAAGATATTTGGCCTCCTCCTGCCCAATGGTACACTTCTTGGGGTTAGCCGTAAACCCTGCTTCCCGAACAGAGTCCAGGACTGCTTGCACTTTTGGCAGATGTGAGGCCCAATCTGTGCTATGGACAATTATGTCATCCAGGTAAGCCGCAGCATACTTCCGATGGGGCCTCAGCATCTGGTCCATTTTCCGCTGGAATGTGGCCGGCGCATTCTGTAACCCGAACGGCATTCTTTTATATTGGAACGCCCCGTCTGGGGTTACAAATGCGGTTTTCTCTTTGGCCGACTTGGCCAGGGGGATTTGCCAATACCCTTTTGTGAGGTCAAGAGTCGTCATGTATCGGGCTGTTCCCAGCCGGTCGATCAACTCATCTATACGTGGCATGGGGTAGGTGTCAAATTTTGTAACTTTGTTCAACTGACGAAAATCGTTACAAAATCGCCAGCTCCCATCCGGTTTAGGCACCAACACAATGGGACTAGACCAATCACTTTGGGACTCCTCTATCACCCCTAAGTTCAGCATTTTCTGTACTTCCTCCCGTATTGCCTCCCGTCGGGCCTCTGGGATCCGATAGGGTTTTAACTTCACCCTTTCACCGGGCGGGGTAATAATGTCATGCTCTACCCCAGATGTTTGTCCCGGCAGCTCAGAGAATACCTCCTTGTTGCGAAGCACAAACTCCTTAACCTCCTGTTGTTGGGGTTGTGACAAGGTGGCTGCGATTCCAACCTCAGGAATCACGCAACCAGTTTGAGCTGGTGACCAAGTGTCTGCGACTAGGGACTCTCTATCCCTCCAGGCTTTCAACAGATTAACGTGATAGATCTGTTCGGGCTTTCGCCTTCCTGGTTGTCTGACCTTGTAATTCACTTCGCTCACTTTTTCCATTATCTCGTAGGGGCCTTGCCATTTGGCAAGGAATTTACTTTCAACCGTAGGGACAAGTACCAATATCCTATCCCCCGGGGAAAAGGTACGGGTCTTGGCTCCACGGTTGTACACTCTCTGCTGTGCCAACTGCGCTTGGGCCAAATGTTCCTTCACGATGGGCATTACCTGTGCAATTCGATCTTGCATCAGGGCGACATGCTCAATCACACTCCTGTGGGGAGAACTCTCACTTTCCCAAGTTTCCTTGGCAATATCCAACAGCCCTCTTGGGTGTCTCCCATACAGTAACTCAAAGGGGGAGAATCCCGTAGAGGATTGGGGCACCTCCCTAATAGCAAACATCAAATAAGGAAGTAGACAGTCCCAATCCCTTCCATCTCTATCCACCACTTTCTTCAACATTTGTTTTAGGGTTTTGTTGAATCTTTCAACCAGCCCATCGGTTTGGGGGTGATACACAGATGTACGCAATTGCGTCACTTTGAACAATTTACACAGCTCTTTCATAACCCGGGACATAAAGGGTGTACCTTGGTCCGTAAGCAGTTCTTTACAAATACCCACCCGGCTAAAAACAAGAGATAGCTCTTTGGCTATGGTTTTGGCCGAGGTATTTCTGAGAGGGATCGCTTCTGGATAACGGGTGGCATAGTCCATTATAACCAATATGTACTGGTGCCCCCTAGCGGACTTGATTATAGGACCTACCAAATCCATTGTGATTCTCTCAAACGGGACCTCAATGATGGGTAGAGGGACCAGCGGGCTACGGAAATGTGGCATCGGGGCCGACCTCTGACACACAGGGCAGGAGGAACAATAATTTTCTATGTCCTTCATCACCCCAGGCCAATAGAATCTCTGTAATACCCTCTCTCGGGTTTTCTCTGTCCCCAGATGACCTCCAAGAATGTGCCCATGGGCCAACTCCAACACCAACTTCCTGTAAGGTTTGGGCACCACAAGCTGCTCAACGGTTTCTTCTGCCCTTTTTGCCACCCGATACAGTAGGTCCTTCTCTACGCTGAAGTATGGGTAAGTGCCGGTATTATCTGGGTTCACTAACTCGCCATCTATTTTCACTACGTTTTCCCGTGCCTTTATTAGGGCGGGGTCTTTCAACTGTTCTGTGGCAAAGTTTTCCCTGTGAACCTCAAGATCAGAAAACTCCACAGACGGTAGGTTTTCGTCTGAGGAGGTGGGCTCCTCTCCAGTTTCTTGAGTCTCCCCTGCCAATACTGACAAGGGAAATTCCGGAGAGTCCTCACCACTCTCAGGGGAGTTCTGGCTATCACATTCCTGGTACATAGGGGCACCAGTGGGGGGCTCAGGATCATCCCACAGTTCCCAGAACTTCGGAAAATCCCTTCCCACAATGGCGTCATGCGGTAACTGAGATACTAAGCCCACTGGATGAGAGAGGGTACCTTTGGGGGTCTCGAAACACACTGTAGTCACTGGATACTCTCGGGTGTCCCCATGCACACAAATAACGGCTACCTTGCTATTCCCAGAGACCTCTGTTTTAACTAACTCAGCCTTTATCAGGGTCACAAGGCTACCTGAATCCAGCAATACCACAACATTTCTACCATTAATACACATTTTGCATAAATGTTTCTCAGTTCCCCGAATGGCAGTGCATGCGACTGTCGCACACAGCGACTGACGTCTGCCCGTCAGAAAGTCACACTGCATGGGTTCCTCCACAACCGGGCAATTGGCTGCAATATGTCCCGCTTGCCGGCAGCGGTAGCAAACGATCCTTCTTGCCGCCTCTTGAGCCGCTGATTTCCCAGGCTGTTCTCGCCAAACTTGGGGTAGAGCTCCCACCCTCTCACTCTCTCCACCCTCACCCCTTGGAATCCTCTTATCCGCCCCTGGGGATGGTCTGGTCTTAGGGTGGAAAGTCCGAGTGTCTCTGGAAGAGGCCGTCAGGTTCTCTGTAGCCAAGTATTTCTCCACACGATCCACAAGACCATCGGCCGTCTCTGGGTCTCCATGGCTTACCCACTTTTGGATGGCAGTAGGAAGAGCTCTCAAAAACCGATCCATTACAACACGTTCCACAATCTTTGGTGCGGACAAAGTCTCTGGCTGTAGCCACTTTCTGCTCAGGTGAATGAGATCATACATTTGAGACCTGGGGGGTTTTCCAAGCTGGAAAGTCCAGTTATGCACACGCTGAGCCCGGACAGCCAGGGTGACACCCAGCCTTGCCAATATTTCAGCTTTTAGCATCACATAGTCTTTTGCTTGGTTAGGCTCTAGGTCATAGTAAGCTTTCTGCGATTCACCAGTTAACAGAGGAGCCACTAGTCCAGCCCACTGCTCCTCAGGCCACTTTTCTCTTTCAGCGGTCCTTTCAAATGTGGTCAAAAATACCTCTGGATCATCCTCTCCAGTCATTTTTGTCAATAAACGACTCACCCCAAAGGACGCGGTATTAGTGGGACGGCTTTCCTCACTGGTCTGCGGACGTTGCTGCATTACTGCTTCCATCTGTTGTTGTAGTCTCTGCTCTTGCTTCTGCAACAGGTCTATGAAGCGGGCCTCAGATTGCTGTTGGGCTTGTTGCTGAGCCTCCAGACTCTGTTGTAAAGTTGCAAGGCTCTGTTGATGAGCTTGCTGCTGGGCTGCAAGGCTCCTTTGCAAACCTGCATTTGTCTGCTGTTGATTGGCATTTGCTAGAGCCAGCTGTTTCAGTATCTCCTCCATGCTGGCTTAAAAAAAAACTGCCACTGGTTCTCCACCAACTGTGAGGGGGTTAGCTCGGCAGCGGGTATGTGTGACCCCCGGGATGGGCTCCCCACCCAAAAACAGGCCCAGCAGACGGAGGTTGTGGTTTTCAAAATCAAAAAGGTGCGGTTTATTTTCTATTTACAGTGACAAAAACACAGCAAGGCAAAAAAAACATAAACAAAATAAATCCTGGTCAACTTGACCTCTGACTAAACATACAGGTTTCCTAACTAACAACTGGGATCAGCCTAGTGCTGTCCTAGTCCCTAAGTCCCTGGTTTTAAATGTCCAAGCAAAATATAGCCACACAGGCTTTCTCTCACCGCACAGGGGTTCACTCTCCCTAGACAGTCCACACAGGTCTGGTTCCAGGCATGAGCTAACATCTAATGAAGCTGGGCTTTCTTATAGAGGCCTAAATGAGCTGACAAGGTTCAGCTGGTCTCATCAACTCCCTGTCTGCACGACGCCCAGCCCTCTCCCTAGAGGTATGAGTCATCCATGAGCACACTAGCCTTATACAACTCTCCACCTAGTTGTACAAATCGGCGTAAAGCCTGAATCTGGGCGAAATATATCTACCCCCCTGGATGCAACCAGGTGACTTTACCTTCCTGCTGTCACAAAAGGTTCACCAAAAGTTAAGTTCATAAGGGATTGGTTTCAAAAACAGATGATTTCTTCCCCCAGTCAGAGTATCCAAGTTACAGACTGCAAAAATAGGATTTTTGTACTCACCGTAAAATCCGTTTCTCTGACGTCCATGGACTGACACAGCAAGATACTGTAAACGTGTGGATATATGTCCCTGCTCGCAGGAGAAGATCTAGGCAGAATGTTAGATGTTAGAAACATACATTCTAGAACAAACCAGAGCTGAACAGCCCCGCCCAGGGGGGCGGTCCCTCCGGACATTACCCCCCCACCTGCAGCTAGCAGCCTCAGTTCATAACAAAGCAGTACAAACCTTAAAAGAAGGGTGGGTGCTGTGTCAGTCCATGGACGTCAGAGAAATGGATTTTACGGTGAGTACAAAAATCCTATTTTCTCTTATCGTCCATGGACTGACACAGCAAGATACTGTAAACGTGTGAGACGTCCCAAAGCAGTATCAGAAGGGTGGGAGCAGTAGTAAAGGAACAACCAAAACTTCACTCCAAACAAGCAGAGCTCCTCAACAAAGGAGTTGCAACATTAAACAGCGGCCTGCAACACTTTGCGGCCGAAGGAAGCATTCGAAGATGCAGCCACATCAACCTTATAGAAATTGTGCAACCAAAGCTTGATGTCGGAAAGCCCAGGAAGCACCAATTGCCCTGGTGGAATGCGCCGTAACCGGAAAGAGAGGCGCCCGCCCCTTAATGGCATAGGCCTGTATAACAGCCTGTCTGATCCGCCAGAAATGGTGGCAGACGACACCGCTCGGCCCTGTTTCGGACCAGAGACAGACACAACTAGTGAGTCCTAGCAGGTACCACATCCAATGTGTGAAGCGCAAACCCTCTGGAATGCGATGGGTGAGGACACAATGTCCACATGTAAGTGAAAAGCCGAGACCACCTTTGGCAAAAGGAAGGTCGCGGACGCAACACCGCCTTATCCTAATGGATGACCAAATAGGGCGACTTGCAGGACAAGGCCGCCAACTCAGACACCCGTCTGACAGAAGTAATGGCCACTAAGAAGGCCACCTTCGGAGACAAGGTCAAGAGGGGAAGATCTCTGATATTTTCAAAGTGAGGTTCCTGGAGAACCGAGAGCACCAAGTTCAAATTCCGAGGAGGGAGAGGAGGTTTAACAGGAGGGAGCACATAGCGAACCCCCTGCACAAAGGTGCTAACCATGGAATGATCCGCTAGCGGTCGCTGAAGGAAGAGGGCCAAGGCCGAAAACTGACCCCTATGGTACTCAAGCAAGCATTTGGGTCACGCCACGCTGCAAGGACCGCAGGATACTGGGGACGGAATACGTCCGTGGACGCTAGTCCAGCTCTTCGCCCATAGCGATGTAAGCTTCCCAGGTACTGTGATATATCTTTCTAGCGGAAGACTTCCGTGCCCTTAAGATGGTCGAAATGACCGAATCCGCGAGACCTCGGGACTCTCAGCACCTGGCTTGCAATAGCTATGCCGTTAAAACCAGAGACTGTAAAACAGTTTGACAAACAGGACCTTGAGACAGAAGGTCCTTCCTCATTGGCAACTGCCAAGGAACGTCCGCGATGAGACGTACCAGATCAGCGTACCATGACGCCGAGGCCCATCCGGCGTAAGAGGATCACCGGAATCCCCTCGGCCACAACCCTGCGCAGCAGGCGAGGAAGCAGCTGCAGCGGAGGATAACAGATATCAGGTGTTAATGACCCCATGGGCCCACCAACGGATCCGAGGCATCCGCCCAAGGATCCCTGGACCTGGCCACAAACCTCGACACCTTGCAATTGAGTCAAGAGGCCATCAGGTCCACATCCGGTACAGAATTTGAAAAAAAAAAACCCTCCGGGTGTAAGGACCACTCTCCCTGGTCCAGCGTCTGGCGACTCCGATAGTCCGCCTGCCACTTGTCTACGTTTGAATGTAGACGGCCGACAGAGATCACGAGGAGAGGCACAGTCTGATTGCCTGTATTTCCAGAACATCGATCGGTAAAACGGGCTTCGTCCAGAGTCCAAAGCCCTTGGGCTGACAGGACTCCCAAGACTCCATCCCAGCCCATCAGGCTGGCGTCCTTCATGATCACCGTCCACTGGATAGGGAGGAACGACTTCCCTGGACCGAAGGGCCGGGAACCCCAACCACCACGCCAGGGACGCCCTGATTGGGTGACTCATCTGGATCCGAAGATCCAAGGACAACGGGGGATTTGTCCCAAGTGGACAGGATCTCTTACTGTAATGCCCATGTGTGTGATTGGACATACGGAACAGCCTCGAACGAGACCCCCATGAGTCCCAGGACTCTCATGCAAAAAACAAGTTGACGACCATTTTCGGGACATCAGGACCCGCATTGCAGACTGAAATGTCAGTAACTTCTCCAGGGGTAGGAATACCTACGCCTCCAAGGAGTCCAGGATCAGACCGAGATACTCCGAATGCTGAGCCGGGACCAGGACCGACTTCTGAATGTTCAGGAGCCACCCGCAGTACCAAACGGTCTGACTGACGATAGTCACACTTCTTCTAATTCTGAGCCATTGTCTGCTCTTAGAAGAAGGTCGTCCAGATAGCCCACGATAGCAATGCCTTTGCTGTCTCAGAAAAGCTAGAACCGGAGCAAGCACCTTGGTAAACACCTTTGGTGTCGAGGCTAGGCTGAAGGGAAGAGCCACAAATTGATAGTGGACTTCGCCGAACGCAAGCGCAGAAACTACTGGTGACTTGCGCAGATCGGAACCTGCAAGTAGGCATCCTTGATGTCCAAGGACGCCAGAAAATCCCCTTGGAGTGTAACGAACACCGTGCGAATGGATTCCATGTGGAACTTCTGCACCATTACCAAGGCATTCAGGCCGTAAGGCCCAGGATTGGCCGAACCCCGTCCCTTTTTTGGGACTGCAAACAGATTCGAGTAGAAACCCTGAAACCTCTCCTGTGACGGAACCGGCACAATCACTCCGGACCGGATCATTCCTGTACGGCCCCCTAAGAGGGCCGCCCGACGGGCAGGAAGGAGAGGGAGAATTGAGGGAAAGAATCTGTCTGGGGTCAGGAACAGAACTCTATCCTGTATCCTGAGGTGACCACCTCGCACACCCACCGGTCGGAGATCCGGGAGGTCCACTGAACCGTGAACCTGCAAGGACGTCCCCCCCACCCTTGAGTCGGGCAGGGGCAAGACTTCATGCGGCGGCGGCTTGGGAGCTAGCTTGGTAGGCTTACGCACCCAGGGACGCTTATGTCCCCCAGCTGCACTTTTCTCAGTCTGGGCGGGCTTACCTGTGGATTCTGGCTGACGAAAAACTCCTTCTTTGCCAGAAAGGAAGGGCCCGGCCTACAGTGGGGCTCTTTTTCCTTAACAGACTGAGGAAGGAAGGTGCTCTTTCCCCCTGTGACATTCACAATAATGTCATCCAGGGCGGCCCAAACAGTCTGATTCCAGGACTGCCGACAACTGGTCCATAGGGACCGCAGGTGCAGGAGCACTGCCAGTTGCCTCAGGCAAGTGTGGAGAAGCAGGTGAACTAGACTCCATACTGCCACCCTCTGAGACCTTATACACTACTGCAGTGAATATACAGTCCACCCACTGGCTACGCTGAGGCTGAGGAGGGGATACCCGGAGGACCAACCAACCCTTAAGGACCACTCAGTTCTGCTGAGGAAACCGCGCTGTGAAGCCTGAGGAGAGTGAAAAATCTGTGAGGAGATTGTGAGGAGATTCGCGCCGCCGCTAGAGACCGAAAGTAAAAGCGCGCGGCTTCAAGAAAATGGCCGCCGGCCGCAGATTTAACTGCGCCATTGAACCACAGCAAGATGGCCGCATTATTCAAAAAAGCATCCAGCGCTAATGCGCACGCTAATGGCGCACGCAAAAAGTCCCCACCAGAACACTGCCCCTCTTCCCAGAGTCCACTAACAGACATGAGCGCCCCCAGCCAGGCCAGAGTGACCCCCAAGCACCCCCACAGCACAGCACAAGTACAGGGTGCAGAGAGCAGCATAACAGGGGGTAGACAGGGAGAAACCCCCCCCACATAAAGAAACACAGCCAGCATGTACTCACCTGCAGCAGGAGAGACTAGTTACCCGTCCCAGAGGGACCCACTGGCTTGTTTCAGACAGACCCATCACAGAGCAGTACTGCGTAGCTGTCGGCCCGGTCCACCGCGAAAGATACAGTCAGTCAGGTACTGTTCAATCTTGAGAGGACCGCGGGAGCATAAAAGCAACCCGGCCACCCCTGGAGTCATGGGGCATGTCGTGAACTGAGTCTCACGCACACAAGGCGAGGATCAGCACACTCGATGGTCGGACAGAGAAGACTACGAGGATACCAGTGTATCCAACCTGTTGCCCAGCCGACAGTTGATTGAAGGTCTCAAAAATATAATAAAAATAAAAAATAATAAAATTCCCAAAGGAATAAATTTTAAAAGTAAAATCTTCCAGGAGACTGGCTCCTGAGAGAGCCACGTCTTCTCCTTCCGCTAGGCAGAAAAAACTGAGGCTGCTAGCTGCAGGTGGAAGGGTAATGTCCGGAGGGACCGCCACCCTGGGCGGGGCTGTTCAGCTCTGGTTGGTTCTAGAATGTGTTTCTAACATCTAGCATTCTGCCTAGATCTTCTCCTGCGAGCAGGGACATATACCCACACGTTTATAGTATCTTGCTTTGTCAGTCCATGGACGATAAGAGAAATCTTTTTTTCTGATGTTCATTGAGGGACACAGACTGTAAATGACCAGTGATTATACTGCCATCTACAGGAAGCCCAAATATTTCACTTCAAGGAATGGAATAGAGTAAGATTTTTTGATATTCAGCAGCCAACAAAACTCTTCCAGAGTCTGCAACAGAATCTTGAGGTTAGCATTCGAGACATAAAAAAGTATTGAAAAAGAGATTAAAATATCCGACCACACAGATGACCTATAGACAGAGAAGGTCCAAAACAGGAGTGAACACCTTAAAAAAACACAGTGGAGCTGAAGTCTGATCAAATAGGAGACCAAAAACTAGTCATTTTCTTCCATCATAAACCACAGAAAGCTATGGTAGCCAGGATGTGTGGGGACATGTATCCAATATTAAAAGAGGCCAGAAATACTTTCTGCTGAAAGAAAGTAACCACTGAATAAATCAATTTAAAAGCAAAACATGTATAATTTCTACGAAAAGCAATAAGGACCTTGAAGTCCAGACTTGGGCAAACTCATCCCTTCAGGAACCGTGAAGAGACTGGAATAAAACTCTTTGAATCCAAAGCAGGTAGCAGAGTAATGTCTTTCTGGGACATCAACCGACTGACATGCTGCAAAAGGTCTATAGACCATTGAGGAGAAAGGTGTAAAGGGGTAAAGAACCTTTCTGAGGGAGAAAAATAGAAATGCTGTTGCTACAACCTCCTGCATCCATACCAAAACATTTGCAAAGTCCACAAGACATCCCCCCATCCTGACATCTGCATGTGAGGACAAACCTTCATATGCAAGTGGACTTGTCTGCAAACTTGGAGCTCTAAGATTGCCAGCGATGTTTAGAACCAAAAAGCTTGCTTTGCAAGATTGCTTGGTCTTGAGAGAAGTTGCTCGGGAACAAAAGCAATGCCAACGCGCCAAAAAAGAAAATATGCTTTTAGGCTGCAGGTTACAGGCATACAAGGTAATGAAGTTATATTACATAGTTAAATCGGAGGTTCACCCAAAATGGAACCTCCGCTTTTCGGAACCCTCCCCCCCTCCGGTGTCACATATGGCACCTTTCAGGGGGGAGGGAGTGCAGATACCTGTATAAAACAGGTATTTGCACCACTTCCGGGTATAGACTCCCGCTCCTTCGCGTCACCCCCCTCCCCCCGCTGTGTTCTGGGAAACACACGGCTCCCAGGACACAGCGGGGACCAGTGAGGACAGCGCAGCGCGACTCGTGCATGCGCAGTAGGGAACCAGGCAGTGAAGCCGCATCGCTTCACTTCCCGATTCCCTAACCGGGGATGGTGTCGGGGGAAGCAGAGAGCCGAGCGGTAGCTCAGCTTTGGCTGCCGACATCGCGGGCGACCTGGACAGGTCCAATTTTTTAAAAGTCAGCAGCCGCAGTATTTGTAGCTGCTGGCTTTTAAAAAAAAAAAAATTCCGGTGAACCTCTGCTTTAAATAATTATTCTGGCTGAAAAAAAAAAAAAGTCCTTCTAGTTCAACCACTAAAAGGAAAAAAAACAAACACTATCTACACACACACACACGCACACACACAATGTATAGTCATATATACACAATCCATATATTTGGAATCTTTCATGATCTCATCCAAAATAGGACCAAACTGCCTGTTCCTCTAGAAGGGCCTTAAAAAAAGAAAAGTTTGTTCAGCCAGCCCACCAACACTTAAAAGTGATTGTAAAGGGTTAATTTTATACCAAACATGTTATACTTATCTGTTCTGTGCAATGGTTTTACACAGAGCAGCTCCAATCCTCTTCTGGGGTTCCCTGCCAGCTCCTTGCTCCTCTGAGTGTCCCCATAGCAAGCCACGACATAAAACCTTTCACCGAAGAAATAAAAACTCAAAAAAGGTGAGACATGTGATGTTTCTTTAGGCCCCTTTCACACTTATACGACTTGTCCCACGATGTGTGATTGCAAAGTAGCATGACAAGTCGTTTCCCATGATTTCCAATGACAACCATTCATATTAGTACGACTTCAAGTCGTTCCAACTTCAAAGTAGTCCCTGCACTACTTTGGTCCGATTTTGATGCCAGTAGTTGTATGAAAGGGGCCTTAGGCTTAAAAGGAGAGTTTGTAAAGACAGCACAGGAACGAATAGGTGAGAAGAGACCTTGCAGGCAACACAGAGTGAGTCCTCCCTGTACTGTGGAACTTAAGGTTGCAGGAGGTGCAAACAGACAATATAGTCCGCATACAAGAGTTGCCAGAAGCAGCATGGTGACTGGTTTTCTTTTTTTTCCCATCATACATGTTGCTAGAATAGAGTAGGTTAACATGTAAGAACATGGGGTTATGGCTTATGGCCAAGCATGAAGTACTCACAAAATGCACTAATCCTTCCCCAATCTAACATTTTAAAAATAGTTTGACTTCATGAAAACTTTAAGGTAGAACGCTGGAAAAAAACAAACTTGTCAGATTTGGAAAGTGTGAATGGGTTAGGACCCTATGCCATGTCCCTTTGGGGGGACTTTGTAACTAGGAGAGAAGGTGAAAGGGAATGCCAAATTTTACAGATGTTAATTCCTGGAGTCCATTTTTTTATTTTTTTTAATCCTAACTTCAGCCTAATTTACAAACTAAAAAAATCAGCCATGGGGACATAACTTACAGTATGATGTGTCCCTTGTGCCGATTCTTCTTAGCTTAGGTAAAACATTCATCTTTCCTACCCCTCGCTTCTATGAATGAGACAGGATCTCTGACTGGAGGGAGCAGAGCAATTAATCACCTGCCCATCCCCTATTCAGTGATCCTATGTAGAACAGCTTCTATGAATTGTACAGCGGGGAGGACAGGGTGGGCATAGTTGAGCTCTCTTAATGAGAGCGCCCGATAGCCCCTCAGTTGTATTAACCCCAGCAACACTGGAAGATTAAGGCGGTGGTGGGGGTAGGAAAGATGGTGTCCAGTAAACACAACGATAAGTTATGCCGCGTACACATGATCGGAAATTCCGACAACAAATGTCCGATGTGAGCTTTTTGTCGGAAATTCCGACCGTGTGTAAGCTCCATCGGACATTTGCTGTCGGAATTTCCGACCACAAAAATTTGAGAGCTGGTTCTCAAATTTTCCGACAAGAAAAGTTCTTGTCGGAAATTCCGATCGTCTGTATGCAATTTCGACTCACAAAAAAAACACGCATGCTCAGAATCAAGCGGAAGAGCTGAACTGCCTATTGAACTTCATTGATCTCGGCTCATCGTACATCTTGTACGTCACTGCGTTCTTGGCGAAAAAAATCCACGGTTTTGTTGTCGGAATTTCCGATCGGGTGTACTCGGCATTAGAGAAATTGTCTCTCACCGCAACAAGTGTCTCCATTGGAACACTTCTCCCTAGAACAAGAATAGAAGAGAAGTCAAAATACTAGATTTTCCCTCACGTTAGGCCTTAGTAATAGCAGTTATTTGGGTGAAGGGTGAATCTCTCCATTAGGAGCACAGTCAGCACATTCTATCCTGAAATTAAAGAAATTCTAAAATACTTTAACAAATATGGCTTTGCTGTGATGCAGTTCTTTCAGAATATGCAGAGTGGAGGCTGCCATGGATGGTAGACTGAAAACCGGAAAAAATTTGAATTCAGTCATAATCTGTAAACAAGTAAATGTATAGCTGAGGGAGAAGGCTATCCAATGAATTATTCTTTACACAGAACAAATGTAATAGCTTTGGATCAAGGATCCTTTTCTGTAGGATTTATGTTTACATGCAAAAAAAAGTAGACTGCTCAGTTGAAAAATAAAAATATAGTAAAATATCATGCGGTCATTATAGAAAGATTGACAACTTTCACCATTTCAAATTGGAATTCAGTAGTTATAGGGGGTCTAAAAATATAGATGCCTGATTTCAATGCCTCAGTGGAAAACAAGAACATCTGACAAACAGCACTGCGAATTTGACTGAAAGCGATATGGGTCTAATTAATTAGCGTTTCAGATAAAAAGACATGTCTTCATGTTTACAAAGCATTAACATATGCAGCCAAGTGTATTTTTGGCAGATAAAACCGTCATTTTTCTGTACTTGCAGCAATTTTAAAGGGATAAAAACACAGGAAAATGTACATCTATTGTGATGAATATGTACTGCATGTGTTCTTTTTTTATTTTGCCTTGACATAAGTTTTAGGTCCTTTTTATCATCATCATTGTGTACCATCACGCCAGGAACAGTAAATTCAATTATAATATTATTGATCTGGCTAATACAACAGTACTTCTGAACCCCATAAATCTTCCACTTCTCACAGATAAGTTGTCTGGATACCTATGAAGAATAAAATATAGCAACAGCAGAAAAGCCACACAAGGACCTTAGGAAAATGGAAGCCAGTTTATGTAATAAAAAAGGTGAGAAGATTACAAAAAGGGCTTATTGAAAAGTGAGCTACGGCACATTCAACAAACTTTCAATTTGGGGGCTCAAATAATAGGAATTATTTAACCACTTCAGCACGCCCACTATACCCCTTAAAGCAGCCGCCGTACAGCTACGGCAATTCACGCAAGGGAGACATTCTGCCACCATCAAACGGTGTTTGACGGCGGGTGGTCGGCAAGCGGTTAATATAACCACTGGTTACCACAGAAAGTGGAAAGTGAAGGTGTTCAGCTGCCATTTTTTTCACAGCCAGATAGAAAAAATGCCTGTCTGCCTCCTATCATCCCATCATTGAAGCAGGAATTATATGAAAATTCAAAGGTCCTCATATGTAGGAGACCCTCACCATTTAAAAAAAAAATACAAAAAAAAATACAAAAACGAACAATTAAAGCGGTTGTATAGTCTTTTTTTTTACTTTTACCTACAGGTAAGCCTATACTAAGTCTTACCTGTAGGTAAAAGAAATATCTCCTAAACCTACACGGTTTAGGAGATATTTGCAAAAAAAGACATGCACCGATGTCTACGGCGCATGCGCGCCGTAGACAACGGTGCATTCACAGGGTTAATCCCATTCAGAATTCCGGCGCTGCCGGAATAGAAAGCTCCAGCGTGCATGCGCGGAGTGACGCTGTGATTGGCTGGAGCGGCGATACCCGGAAGTAAGGTTCCGGGTATCTGAGGAGCGATTGCTGCGGTCGGAGCGGGGGACGAGGATGGCTTCGGGGGTCCCGATCTAAGGTAAGTGATTCATAATGAGCTAGTATGCTAGTCATACTAGCTCATTATGGCTTTTTCTTGCAGGTGATTTGAAAAAAAAAAATTTCGTCTGGGTTTACAACCGCTTTAACCACTTAAGCCCCGGACCATTTGGTAGCTAAAGGACCAGAGGTGAATTCAGAATTTTGCACTGCGCTGCTTTAACTGTAAATTGTGCGGACATGCAATGTTGTACCCAAACGAAATTTGCGTCCTTTTCTTCCCACAAATAGAGCTTTCTTTTAATGGTATTTGATTGCCTCTGCGATTTTTATTTTTTGCGATATAAACAGAAAAAGACCGAAAATTTTGAAAAAAAATGATATTTTCTACTTTTTGTTATAAGAAAAATCGAATAAACTCAATTTTAGTCATACATTTAGGCCAAAATGTATTCAGCCACATGTCTTTAGTAAAAAAAATGTCAATAAGCGTATATTTATCGGTTTGCGCAAAAGTTATAGCGTTTACAAACTAGGGTACATTTTCTGGAATTTACACAGCTTTTAATTTATGACTGCCTATCTCATTTCTTGAGGTGCTAAAATGACAGGGCAGTACAAAACCCCCCCAAATGACCCCATTTTAGAAAGTAGACACCCCAAGGAAATTGCTGAGAGGCATGTTGAGCCCATTGAATATTTTTTTTTTTGTCCCAAGTGATTGAATAATGACAAAAAAAAAAAAAAATTACAAAAAGTTGTCACTAAATGATATATTGCTCACACATGCCATGGTTATATGTGGAATTGCACCCCAAAATACATTCTGCACCTTCTCCTGAGTACGGGGATACCACATGTGTGGGACTTTTTGGGAGCCTAGCCACGTACGGGACCCCGGAAACCAAGCACCGCCTTCAGGATTTCTAAGGGCGCAAATTTTTGATTTCACTCCTCACTACCCATCACAGTTTTGAAGGCCATAAAATGCCAAAATAGCACAAAACCCCCCCAAATGACCCCATTTTGGAAAGTAGACACCCCAAGCTGTTTGCTGAGAGGCATGGTGAGTATTTTACAGCTCTCATTTGTTTTTGAAACTGAAGAAAGAACTTTTTTTTTTTTTTTTCTTTTTTTTTTCAATTTTCAAAACTTTGTGACAAAAAGCGAGATCTGCAAAATACTCACAATACCTCTCAGCAAATAGCTTGGGGTGTCTACTTTCCAAAATGGGGTCATTTGGGGGGGGTTTTGTGCCATCTGGGCATTCCATGGCCTCCGAAACTGTGATAGGCAGTGAGAAGTGAAATCAAAAATTGACACCCTTAGAAAGCCTGAAGGCGGTGCTTGGTTTTTGGGGTCCCGTACGCGGCTAGGCTCCCAAAAAGTCTCACACATGTGGTATCCCCGTACTCAGGAGAAGCAACAGAATGTATTTTGGGGTGTAATTCCACATATGCCCATGGCATGTTTGAGCAATATATCATTTAGTGACAACTTTGTGCAAAAAAAAATAAAAAATTGTATTTTTTCCGCAACTTGTGTCAACATATAAAATATTCCATGGACTCGACATGCCTCTCAGTATATAGCTTGGGGTGTCTACTTTCCAAAATGGGGTCATTTGGGGGGTTTTGAACTGTTCTGGCATTTTATACACAACATTAGGAAGCTTACATCCACTCTTCTAACCACTTGAAGACAAAGCCCTTCTTGACACTTTTTGTTTACATGAAAACATTTTTTTTTGCAAGAAAATTATGTTGAACCCCCAAACATTATATATAGTTTTAAAGCAAAGGCCCTACAGAATAAAATGGTGGGTGTTGCATTTTTTTTTTCTACACAGTATTTGCGCAGCGATTTTTCAAACGCATTTTTTGGGAAAAATACACTTTTTTTAATTTTAATGCACTAAAACACACTATATTGCCCAAATGTTTGATGAAATAAAAAAGATGATCTTAGGCCGAGTACATAGATACCAAACACGACATGCTTTAAAATTTCGCACAAACGCGCATTGGCGACAAACTACATACATTTTTAAAAGCCTTTAAAAGCATTTACAGGTTACCCCGTTAGATTTACAGAGGAGGTCTACTGCTAAAATTACTGCCCTCGATCTGACCTTCGCGGTGATACCTCACATGCATGGTGCAATTGCTGTTTACATATGACGCCAGACCGACGCTTGCGTTCGCCATTGGGCAAGAGCAGGGCAGGACAGGGGTGCTTTTTTTTTTTTTTTTTTTTATTAATTTTGCTTTTTTATTTTATTTTTAAACTGTTGCTTCCATATTTATTTATTTTTATCACTTTTATTGTTATCTCAGGGAATGTAAATATCCCCTATGATAGCAATAGGTAATGACAGGTACTCTTTTTTGAAAAAACTGGGGTCTATTGGTCCCTAGATATTTCCTCTGCCCTCAAAGCATCTGACCACACCAAGATCGGTGTGATAAAATGCTTTCCCAATTTCCCAATGGCGCTTTTTATATCCGGGGGGGGGACATTCCCTCCCACTGCTTGTAAAAGCAGTCCAGAGGCTAATTAGCCACTAGGATTGCTTTTACATGAAAGCCGGCCGCTGGCTGAAAAGAATGATACCAAGATGATACCTAAACCCGCAGGCATCATTCTGGTATAAACATTCAAAGTCCAGCAACATACCAGTACGTTGCTGGTCCTTGTTGGACATGTATTGTAATCTTTTTTTTCATGCAGCCTGTTGGCTGAACGAAAAAAAAAAGATTGATCGGTGGGTATGCCCACCATTAGAATACCGCCCTTCATCCACCCACTTCTAATGATGGGCATACATGCACCATTTATATATGCCGAAGCATGGGGGCATCTTCTCGCAAAAGTTATGCCGCGTACACATGGTCAGACTTTTCCACGGGCAAGCCTCCGTCGGAATTTCGACCGTATATACGCGGCATTAGGAGCAAAATCGCTCCTCCGCTCCTGCTGCCCCAATGCTTCGGCATATATGCTTTTTTTTTTTAACTGTGGTGGTGAAATCACCTCCTACAGCACTGGAGTCGCAGGGATCAGGCCTGTCTCTGCGAACGCTGCAGTTATGTGTGTTGTGTTTTGCAAGTGACAGTGATCGATCGATACTGCACTTCGGTGGCCTGGGCTGGACGGAGGGGCAAAACGCAGGTGCTAGCAGGTATCTGGGCTGATCCCACTAACAGTGCGTTTTTGGGAACCCTAAACTGCTGGGGACGCTAGTATAGATCTGATCAGATCAGATATTGATCTGTTCAGATACTATACCACTAAGGGGGGTGTATGCTTCACGTGTGGGTGTTAGCGCTACTGGCACTAACCTGACGCTGCCTGGGGTGCGACGCAGACCCTCTCTGACGCTAAAACCTAACTGATATCACCCGCCGGGCGATCAGGGGGTTAAACCTTTATTGGGTTATATACGGCGGGTGCCCTGACACTATAAAAAGCAAACTAACTAACCAGCGTCACCCGTAACACTTATATGATGATCACTGGTGAAAGGGTTAACTAGGGGCAATTAGGGGGTTAAAACCTTTATTAGGTAATATATGGGGGTACCTGACGCTATATAAAAACCTGACGGCGAACCTAAAAAAAAATTACTGGCTACCTATCGGCATCACCGACACTAAGACAACGATCATAAAAACAATTGCTTAGCGACAGTGGTGATAGGGGGTGAAAGGGTTACCTGGGGGGCGATCAGGGGGTTAAACCTTTATTAGATAATATATGGGGGTACCTGACGCTATAAAAACCTGCGGCGAACCTAAAAAAAATTACTGGCTACCGATCAGCATCCCCGACGCTAAGACATCGATCAGAAAAATGATCGTATAGTGACGGCGGTGCTAGGGGGTGAAAGGGTTACCTGGGGGGTGATCAAGGGGGTTACACCTTTATTAGGTAATATATGGGGGTACCCGACGCTATAAAAACCTGCGGCGAACCTAAAAAAAATTACTGGCTACCGATCAGCATCGCCGACGCTAAGACATCGATCAGAAAAATGATTGCTTAGTGACGGCGGTGCTAGGGGGTGAAAGAGTTATCTGGGGGGTGATCAGGGGGTTAAACCTTTAATAGGGGGGGGTTAGGGGGCTACACTGGACCTAAAACTAAATGTAGTGACACTTTTACAGTCACAAATGTCACTGATTGCAGTGATCACTAAATAAATGGTCACTGCAATCAGTGACACTGTGACTGGGGGCTGGGGGGTGATCTGGGGGTGTCTGGGGGGGCGATTTATGTGCCTATGTGTCCTGGTGTCAGTGTAGTGTTGTGTGTACTAACCTGGCATCTTCTCCTGTACGGCGCTCGGTATATGTGAGCGCCCCAGGAGAGATGACATCACTTCCTCCTTCCTGGCAGGCAGGGGAAGCTCTCTCATTCGCCGGGAGCGATCGAGAGGGGGTGGCCGGAATCGAACGGCCGTCCCCTCATGCCGGATCGCTCCCGAAGGTAAAACGACCACCCACTGTAAAGAAGGGGAGTCCGATCGGACCCCCCAACTATACAAAGGCAATCACGTACATATACGTGATTCTGCTTGTCGGTGCCATTCTGCTGACGTACATTTACAGTGGGCGGTCGTTAAGTGGTTAAAAGCTAAAATCACCCAATGTAATAAAGGAGACAAAAGTGAATTTTTTTTGCTCATAATCTGTCTCTTTTGAACGCTTCCTGTAGGCACCAGTGACCGTACTGTACCTAAGACAGCACATACAGTGCCTTGAAAAAGTATTCACACCCCTTGAAATGTTCCACATTTTGTCATGTTACAACCAAAAATGTAAATGTATTTTATTGGAATTTTATGTGATAGACCAACACAAAGTGGCACACAATTGTGAAGTGGAAGGAAAATTATTTATTTGTAAAATATTTTGAAAACTATATGTGAAAAGTGTGGCGTGCATTTGTATTCAGCCCCCCCTGAGTCAATTCTTTGTACTGCAATAACAGCTGCAAGTCTTTTTGGGGATGTCTCTACCAGCTTTGCACATCTAGAGAGCGAAATTTTTGCCCATTCTTCTTTGCAAAATAGCTCAAGCTCTGTCAGATTGGATGGAGAGCATCTGAAGAGCTATTTTTAAGTCTTGCCACAGATTCTCAATTAGATTTAGGTCTGGACTTTGACTGGGCCATTCTAAACACATGAATATACTTTGATCTAAACCATTCCATTGTAGCTCTGGCTGAATGTTTAGGGTCGTTGTCCTGCTGGAAGGTGAACCTCCACTGCAGTCTCAAGTCTTTTGCAGACTAACAGGTTTTCTTCTAAGATTGCCCTGTATTTGGCTCCATCTATCTTCCCATCAACTCTGACCATCTTCCCCATCCCTGCTGAAGAAAAGCATCCCTACAACAAAATACTGCCACCACCACGTCTCACGTAGGGTTGCCACCTCATCCCTTTAAACCCAAACACATATTAATTACACAGGTTCTGAGGCTGATTTAATGCAGATAAGGTGCTAAGTGAGTTTAATTACCACCTTAATCAGCCACAGAACCTGTGTAATTAATATGTGTTCGGGTTTAAAGGGATGAGGTGGCAACCCTAGTCTCACGGTGGGGATGGTGTGTTTAGGGTGATGTCCAGTGTTAGTTTTCAACCACACACAGCATTTTTCTTTTAGGTCAAAAAGTTAAATTTTGGTCTCACCTGACCAGAGCACCTTCTTCCACATGTATGTTGTGTCCCCCACATGGCTTCCCACAAACTGCAAATAGGACTTCTCATGGCTTTCTTTTAACAATGGCTTTCTTCTTGCCACTCTTCCATTAAAAAACAGATTTGTGGATGTTGTGTCACAGTTTACACTTTTTACTGCCGGTTCACACAGGGGCAACACGACTTCAGACTTCAAACACGACTCAGACAGGACTTGAGCATGAATCACAGAGCGACTAAGTGGTGATTTACAACATGACTGAAGTTGCCTCTAGGACAGGAGACATTCCAGTGGCCAATAAAACAAGAATCAGCTCTGTGGGAGGGAGGGGGAAGGGAGGGGTTTGCCTGAGAAATGTATGTTATCTTCCTGTAAAGTTGCCTTCAAAATGAACACTGATCAGACTTCTAAGCGACTTCCATTGAAATCAATGGTACAAGTTGCCTACAGGTTGCCTAGAAGTCTGATTGAAGTAGTACAGGAACCTTTTTTGAAGTCGGAGCGACTGCAGTCGTGTGCATTAAAACATCTCCATTCACTTCAATTTGTTTTAAAAATAGCACGACTTGGGGCAACTCGGAGCGACCAGAAGTCAGGTCCGGAGTCGCCCCTGTGTGAACCGGGTCTTAGGGTTTTGTTATATGTGTAAAGAGAGATCACACAAACAATTGTAATTATATATAAAACATTTAATTGAATAATTACAGATATAGTGACAGAAGTACAAATGCAATAATATCAAAAGAATATATAAAGAGACTTCGCTGCAGGTAGACTTTAGATGCTCTTCCTAAAAGTCCCCGGCCGTTTTTCAACAATTTGGCAGACACGTGCTTCTGTATTGATCTTTGCTTATGTCCTGGTCCCCTGTCTATTTCTTTTAACGGACCCATCAATGCAGCTGCCTCATGCACATTCCCCTGCCTCCCATCAAAGCACTTAATACTGTGGCCTCGTACACACGGCCGATTTTCTCGGCAAGAACCAGCAAGAAACTTGCTGGCAGAGAGGTCTTGCCGAGTAAATCGGTCGTGTGTACGCGGCTATCGGGTTTCTCGTCGAGAAAACCGACAAGAAACCTCGACGAGAAAATAGAGAACCTGCTCTCTATTTTCTCGTCGAGATTCTCCTCGGCATGTTTCTCGACGAGAAAAGTGAGTGTGTGTACACTTACCTGTCCTCCCGGAAGCCCGCGCATGTTCGAAATGAATTCGACGCATGCGCGGTAGCTTCCTAGGCATACGTAGGGTATACCAAGATGGCGGCGACGGCATCGAATGTGACGAGCGCATGCTCGTCGTAGTCGATGACGTCACCGCGTACGCTCCATTCAAAGAACCGCGGGTTCTTTGAAACGAGCGTGTGTACACTCGGCCGGGACAAGTTTCTTGTCCAAGAATCTCGTTGAAAAAAAACGACATGTTTTTTTCAACGAGAATCTCGGCCGTGTGTACGAGGGCAGTGAATAATGCAGGGTGTACGTGTTGTGGGGCTGTCTCTAGTGTTTTCTGTCTCATTAAAGTAGAAAATTGGGACAGGTCTGGACCCACCCATATAGCTGATACCCTATAATGTCCATCAACAGGAAGGGGTTCCTTTACCAATCATGCATCTACCACAGCCCAAACTGGAACAAACTTGTCCTGTAACAGAATGTCGAGAAGCACGTGTCCACAACTTTATCCCTGACCTGTCTGGTGTGTTCCTTGGCCTTCATGATGCTGCTTGTTCACTAAGGTTCTCTAACAAACCTCTGAGGGATTCACAGAACAGCTGTATTTATACTGAGATTAAATTACACACAGGTGGACTCTATTTACTAATTAGCTGACTTCTGAAGGCAATTGGTTCCACTAGATTTTAGTTTGAAGTATCAGAGTAAAGGGGGCGGTTTGCTTTTTAATGCTCATATGTAGCCAATACATTTTTGCATCAAGGACTTTGGAGTTGCTGCCTCTTCTCCTTTATTTTAAATTTTTCGTTTATTTAAATTGTATTAAGTTTAACATTATATAAAATATTCATACTTTATAATCTCATACATAAAATACCAATTCTTCTCTCTCTCTTATATAAAAGGGGCTAAATACAAATGCATGCCACACTTTTCAGATATTTATTTGTAAAAAAATATATAAAACCATTTATAAATTTTAATTCCACTTCACAATTATGTGCCACTTTGTGTTGGTCTATCAAAAAAATCCCAATAAAATACATTTACGTTTTTGGTTGTAACATGACAAGTATGAATACTTTTTCAAAAGGAACTTATTTTATTTTTATTTTCGTTTAGCCTGGGGGTTGAGCTGAAAAAAAAACTGACTTGATTCCCCGATCTACACACTCGAAGTGGATGGGGAAATCCTCCCGGCTGAGACATTGTATTCTTACAAACGGGGAAACTTACTTACTGTCAGAATACACTGATCTGCTGCTGGCAGCGCTGATTCAGTAGGGAAAACCCAACAGGGCAGTTGTACACAAATCGATCGGTAGACCTCCCTGCCCATACACGGATGGAAATTGCAATGCAATATGGCTACCTGGAGGTGTTCTGTACACAGAATGCGTACTGAACGCCCCCCGGAAACATAATTTCCTGCTTGTGTGATTGGCGCATTGATTTTCCCAGAATTCTACATTAAGATAAAAGTCAGATATCAGGCATCCCTGTCAACAAATACGTCATTGTTGGTGAGATACTCCCAACAGGATATCAGGTATGAAGAGATGCAGACCCTGCAATTTTCATTCATCAGAACCCTGCAGGTGCAGCAGCTGATTGATAATTATTAAACCACTCCCATTAGATTCACTTACCACATGGACACAGACAAACACACAGGGATTTCTTTAGAATAACAAAAGGTAGGAATCTGCAACAAAGTTTGTTAAAATCCTTGTAATGTACACAGATCACCCAGAGGGGAATGTTTTTTCTTAACAAAAGTGGAATTACTCTTTAAAGTGCTGCTATTTGGGAAAGCAGGGTACTCCAAGTTCCCTGGCACAATGCTGAAGCACATGCTTGGGGATTTTAAGTATTCTGGATTCGAGGCACAGTGAAGGAGGGAGGGGTGGTAGAAACTAGTTGTTGCCCAGTGTGGGGCGTTAAGAACCATTAGGTCCTTTACTATCGCCTGCACTTTCCTATTGGCCAGTGAGGCTTCCCATTATACTTATACTGATGGTCTATGTGGGCGGGGGGCTTAGCAGCAAGCTTCTACACTACCCAGACGTGTTGGAGCTTTGCTATTTTTACAGCCTGACATTCAACCATAACAGAGATTTAGACTTTTAGCAGCCTCTCAAACCCTCCTAAGCACCAGCACTTCACCACCTACAGCAGCTTGCCTTCCCTCCCCTGTATGACATGACAGTCTCTTGAAAACAAGGTATATAAATTACCACAGCAATTTACCTCTACATACGAGCTAGTTGATAGCAGGGTGTATTTTTCATATATACAGTGTGTGTGTGTGTGTGTGTGTGTAATATATATATATATATATTTCTATAAATAGTTTTTTGTTAACCTATATGTCAGGGGACAAAGGAATATTTGGCGAGATCTAGGATGAATCCCCCATTTGTCATGAGCACACATTCTTGTTAGAGAAAATTGCTTTCAATGTTCACCCAAATACTCAAAGTACTCAAACAGTCCTTCAAGATAAAATTAGGGCCTACAAATAGCAGCTTCTACTTCATTGTTCTACTATTTATAAGCTGACAACAGCAAATTTACAAATGCTAAAACAGTCTTGACAGGGAAATATATAAATATGCAGGAATATCCAGTTTAACCAGTTCTTCAGCACATTCCCTTTCCGATCAAAAATGTACAATAATGTGTTCATGCAATACAATTTACAACATGTATACAATGTAGATTTGATAAAGAATAGCTACATACGACTACTAAAAATAGGCAGACTGTAGCAGTTTTCTGCAAAACCACCACCAACACCATCATCCTCATGTGAGGGTAAAATGATAGATTCTAGCATTCAGGATCAGCTCAATCGTGTCTAAAGAATTACCTTCATGGTTATAATCCTCTGTTCTAAAGGGAAACTAATAACTGTGCTAAAGTGTATCCTACCTGCCCTACGCTGTACCTCAAGAGATGAATTTAGAATGCTGTTAAGAGATGTTTTTTTTTTTTTGCAGGTTTATACTTACCTAGGTGGATGCTGCATCTGTCCCCTGGCACCTCTACGCTGAGAACCGAGCGATCGATGGCTTGGTTCTCAGTTACTCAAGCAGAGAGCTGCTGACTGTCAATCAGCAGCTCTCCTGCTCTGCTCCTCCATGCTCACTGGAGCGTGGAGCTGTGGAGGGGGGGGGAGCAGTCGTCTCAGGCTCTCAGTGGCTCGCTGAAAGGCTGAGACGGGTATCAGTCCAGGCACCTGGCAGGTCCAGACTTTGTTGCGATGACGCGGTGCCTGCACCGATTCCAGTAACGTCTGCAGAGAGCAGGGGTTACAGGAGTGCAAAACAAATTACACTGCTGTGACCCATAGGAAAAGCCCAGCCAAACAAGCTCAGGCTGCACTTCTCCTTTAAAGGCCAACTTCAGAACATCCCCCTCCAACTAACTGCTGGTCACGTGACACCACTGGCCCCAACCCTTCTCTCTTCTTCAGTCTAGTTCTGGGAGTAATTATTTAAGTGTTCAAATGATTGCCGCCTGCGTGATGTGAACAACTTCTATTGGCGAAGGCAACACTTCCAGCGGCCAGGTCCTCTCTTAAGACGGTAAGGGGTCCAGTACCAAAGATAAGGAGCAGGTTAAATGCTCGGTCCCTAGGGAAAGAAATAAGCTTGGCTCATAGAGGAAACCGTACCTTTGATCCATTACACTGCGAAATGGCTTAAGAAGAGGTGTTTGAAATGAAAACGGAGGACTAAGGTTAACAATGCATAATGCACTATTTAAATTTAATTTTTGCCTGAATTGAAGCTTTACGTTAAAGCTGAATTCCAGGAATTTAGCCGCTTTGTAAAAAGTGCAGGCACACTATAAGTGAAGTCCAACAAGGTGCATAACATCTCTATTATTTACATCTGACAAGATTATGACTCTGCCAAGGATACACTTCTGGCTGTGGGGGAGGAGAGAAGTACATGCAGAGAAGCATTTGTATTGTGTGAATGAGTTCACATAATAATAATGCATTTCTGATTGGACAGGAGGAGTGGAAGATGGGCATAGCAGCTGAACAATGCTACTGTTAAAGATAAAGAGACCAGAAGGTCCAGGGTCGGGCTACTGGTAGTACAGTGATGGCTGTCTTCCAGGAGTTCTATAAACCTGTCAGCTGTAAATAATAGGGATAAAGTCCATAAGGCGTCATGCACCTACAGTAGCTGGACTTAACTCATAGTATGCCACTTTTTGCAAAATAGCTGAATTCCTGGAGTTTGGCTTTAACGTCTTGCATTAGAAATGTATCCAAATACACTCCCCTGTGGCATAACAACTTGGCATATTCCCTTAATGGCAGCAGGCCAAGATTTATACCGTGTCAAAGTTTTAGGACCCATTCACACTGCTCTGCAGCCCAAACCACTGCTGCCCACACAGCAGTTTGGGGGGGGGGGGGGGTTCCTTTTATCGCATCACACCACTTCCCCTTTACAAAATGTTGTTCACAGCCTGGAAGATTAAAGCAGAACAAAAAGGGGAAGTTCCACCTTTGTGCACATTTTAAAGCACCTGGTTTTGATATGTACCCACTCCCAATTCTGCTCAGATCGCCTAGGCGATCAAAGCAGAAAGTTCACCCCTCCTCCTGTCTGCAGCCTCTTGGGACACGTTACAGATCCCAGAAGGCTGTGGGACCATTCACAAAGTGCAGCCTGGCTTGTGCATGTGCAGTGGGAAGCCAGCTGTAAAGCAGCGAGGAATCACAGCCAGCTTCCTACACTAAAGATGCTGGTGTCGGGGACCCAAAGACCGGTGAAGAACTGGCCCTGGTATGAATAGAGCTTGATCCTTGGACAGGTAATTGTTCTTCAATTAAAAGTCAGCAGCTACAGTATTTGTAGCTTCTAACCTTTAATTTCTTGTTCCTAGAGAGAAGATCCTCTTTAACGCAATTGTTAATTCTACTCAGCACATACCATACACCAAGGTTTCTTTTTAAAATTGGGCTATACACAAATTCAAATCCATGCAGGAGAGATGGAGCGGATCACAGTCATAAAAACAGTATTTGCTCTTTTACAGGGTATCCCTTTAAGAAGGGATTTTTGGGGGATTGGGACAGTTCTACTTTATACCAATACACCATAGATATTATTACAGCACTCTTCGCTGCCCAATAAATGGGTCTCATCTGATAGAAGAATGGTTCAGAGAGATGTGTTACATCCCTTTGCTAGTAAAGGTGACACACTTATAGGGGCTGCCCATTCAAATTCCAGAAACTGAGCTCTTTATGGATTGAAAATTTCTTGAGGCTTTGCCCCTCTCCCAAAGTTGTTTCCGTCCAGCTGGCTGATTTGCAACAGGCACCCTTGGCCTGCTTTGGGCAGTGCTGATGGGTAAAAATAGGCCCACTACACAACTTATTGTTATTTGGTATCTTTTGATTATTTTCACATGCAGTGTGGATCGTTTCACAATATGTTCATGTTTAATCGGAGACCTGTGCATATGCTGCACTAAATAATTCATGTCATGCATGGTTTCTTTGTACACAATGATCGGTTTGTCTGTTATATTTTGTACTTGTATTTCCTGCACTTTTCTGTCTTGTCTTTCCAATTTAAAAATGTCTAAGGGACAGCAAGAACTCTTATGCCCTGTACACACGATCGGAATTTCCGATGGGATAAAATCCGATGGAATTTTCCGTCGGAATTCCGTTCAAGCTGTCTTGCATACACACTGTCAGACTAAATTCCGACCGTCCAAAACGCAGTGACGTACAACACGTACGACGGCACTATAAAGGGGAAGTTCAAATCCAACGGCGCCACCCTTTGGGCTGCTTTTGCTGATCTTGTGTTAGTAAAGTTTGGTGAGAGACGATTCGCGCTTTTCAGCCTCGTGCTTTTCAGTCCGTTACAGCGTGACGAATGTGCCATCTCCATGACGAACGCTAGTTTTACCAGTCCGAGCGCTCCTGTCTCGTACTTGATTCTGAGCATGGGTGTTTTTTTCTCCGTTGGATTTCTACACAGACAAAACATGTTCTATTTCTAAACTCCGACGGAAAAAAGTCCGATGGGGCCCACACACGGTCGGAATATCCGATTAAAAAATTCCGTCAGACTTTTTTCATCAGAAATTCAGATCGTGTGTACAGGGCATTAGAAGGTAGTTTACTCGTGTGATAGGAAATTCCATATCTACTTTTGACCTCACCATGACATAGTAAGGATTCTCTTTCCTAGTACACTCACCAGTCACTTTTTGTAGTCCATATTGACATGCTAGTATCACGCAGTTGCTGCAGATTTGTCGGCTCCACATCCGTGATGCGAATCTCCCGTTCCACCACATTCGAAAGGTGATCTATTGGATTGGGATCTGGTGACTGTGGAGGCCATTGGAGTACAGTGAACTCATTGTCATGTTCAAGAAACTAGTTTGTGATGATTTCAACTTTGTGACATGGTCATGGGTGTAGCATCAGGGGTCGTAGGGGTCACAATAGTGACCCTGCCCATGCTCCAAGGGGGCCCGTGCGGCTTCCCTCTCACTTCAGATGGTATGTCGGCACTGCGCACACCGTCACATCCGGGCACTCTGAGCTCAGCTGTCACAGCAAAGATATGGAGAAGCACACATGGCAGACAGGGACCCATCCCCTCCCCCAGCAGCCTATCAGGTGCTCATTGGTGACTGACTCACAGGGAGCATCCCTGAGGGGTGGTCAGGGCCAATTTAATTAACAGACACTGCCTGGGGCCCCTGCACTTTCCCAGTGCTTTCAGATTTGCAAATAGGTACTGCTTAGCTATCAGGTCGGCAAGGGGCACAGTGGTTGGTGTGTGTGTGTGTGTGTGTGTGTGTGTGTGTGTGTGTGTGTGTGGCGGAGGGGGCGAGGACCCCCCTGTCATCCAGTTTCGGTTGTCCCTCGGGGATCATCAATCCCGAGGCAGCTGGAGTTGGTCGGCGGAGCCGGGAGGCGTGGTTGCCTCCTCCACTCCTCCCAAAAACTCTATCACAGGCTAATCCCCCAGCTCGAGGAGGAGACAGAGGAGAGAACACAGCAGCTGCGGGTGCGCAGTAAGTTACGGAGCACATTGTCACTACATACAGCCCTAGCCTGCCACTGTACCACCCCAACCTGCCCTATACTAACCCAACCTGCCACTATTACTACATACTGCTCACTGACTTCCCTGTCACTACATACTGCTCACTGCCACTACATACTGCTCCCTGACCGCCCTGTCACTTCATACTGCTACCTGACCGCCCTGTCACTTTATACTGCTACCTGACCGCCCTGTCACTACATACTGCTCACTAGGGGTGTAACGGATCAAAAAAAACTCACGGATCGGATCGATCCTCGGATCGGAAATTTTTTCGGATCGGCAAAAAAAAAAAAAACACAAATCTTGTTACACCCACCGGAGTTTTAGATTTCACAGTTTTTTTCAACACAAAACAGAGCTTATCTGCTTAAATACAGTATTTGGAAATCCGACGGACTGTTTACATGTTAAATTTTAAAAGCAGCAGCAAACCTGCTGACCTTACATGGTTGCTAATGTGACAGAACACCTCTGATTTTCACATTTAACTAAATGTTAAATGTGAAAATCAGAGGTGTTCCATCACATTAGCAAGCATGTAAGGTTTGCTGCTGCTTTTAAAATTTAACATGTAAACAGTCCGTTGGATTTCCAAATAATGTATTTAAGCATATAAGCTCCGTTTTGTGTTGAAAATAATTGAAATCTAAAACTCTGTTGGGTATAACAAGATGTCCGCTTGGCCCCTTCTGCACAGTAATGATAGTGAGGAGTGTGGGGTGGATCAAGATGGTGGTGGCGAAACGTCACTACAGCGGCCGCCGCCGGTCGTACAAAGATGGCCGCCGCTCCTTTCCTATGGCCGAGGCTCCGGAGCGCTCCGCGGATCGCCTGGTGTTCCGATCCGAACAGGGTGACCCGTTCGGATCACCACCGATCCCTTGCACCACTACTGCTCACTGACCGCTCTGTCACTACATACTGTTCAATGCCACTACATACTGCTCACTGACTGCCCCTGCACTGCAAACTGCTCACTGACTGCCCTTGCAGTACATACTGCTCTATTGACTGACACTTTCTGCTTTTAGGCTACTTTCACACTGGGGCTGGGGGCGTTAGCCGTAAAGCGCCACTAATTTTAGAAGCGCCCGCAAAACACTGCTGCCGAAGTGCCCACTGATTTCAATGGGCAGGGGCTTGTGGAGGAGCGGTGTATACACCGCTCCCGCACTGCCCGAAAGATGCTGCTTGCAGGGCTTTACTAGCGTTCTGCAAGCGCACTCGGGCTCTCACACTGGGGCTGCAGGGGAGGCATTTTTCAGGTGCTTTACAGGCACTATTTTTAGCCTAAAAGCACCTGAAAAACGTCCCAGTGTGAAAGGAGTCTAAAAGGTTGTGTAAGTACCGTATATACTCGAGTATAAGCCGACCCGAATATAAGCCGAGGCACCTAATTTTACCACAAAAACTGGGAAAACGTATTGACTCGAGTATAAGCCTAGGGTGTGCCTCACTTTGCCTCATTGTGTCCATGCCTCACTGTGCCCATGCCTCACTGTGTCCATGCCTAGTCTGACATTTAACATGGGAGTCTATGGAGGGGGTGCCCGGCTTTGAAAAAATCGGTGCTCCCCGGCCGCAAGTCCCCAGGACAAGAAACTTTGTAAACTTGTAGAGGAAGAGTGGGGCTACATGTGTGCCAAGATTGGGGTCCAGAGGACCTACGACCGGCCGGTACCGGGTCCCCAAATTCACCAGAGAAATTACTGTTTAACATAGGAGTCTATGGAAGGGGTGCCCGGTTTTGAAAAATCGGTGCTCCCCGGCCGTAGGTCCCCCGGACAAGAAACTTTGCACACTTGTAGAGGAAGAGTGGGGCTATATGTGTGCCAAGTTTGGGGTCCAGGAGACCTACGGCCGGTCGGTACCGGCTCCCCAAAGTCCGGGAGATCAGGCGCAAAAAGGTGACTCGAGTATAAGCCGAGGGGGGCATTTTCAGCACAAAAAATTGTGCTTAAAAACTCGGCTTATACTCGAGTATATACGGTATATCATTTCACAGTGACATCTGTTCTATTATTTTCTTAATAAAGTTTTCCTTACTATTTAGTCATGCCTTGCTAGTTCATTTTATTTATTTATTTTTTCAAAAGGTTGCCTAACTCCGTGATCTTTGATCTCATCTACTTGAACAACATAAATTTCCACCTCTCTAAGGTTACCTACCCCTGCTCCAGGTCATTCAAAAGAGTTTGGAGAAACTGTCCACATTTTGATAAATCTCCCCAATTCATTTGAATTGCTCTCTCAATATGAAAATAAAGGTCTGAAATAACTTTAGCCACTTGGAGTATCTTTGTATGGTGGGAGTATCTTGGCATGCGATATAAGTTGCGGGTGGTAGTGGGGGGGCCCAGTTCAACTTTTGCATCAGGGCCCACAAGCTTCTTCTCTGGACATGGTGCAATATCCTGCTGGAAGTAGCTATCAGAAGATGGGTACAGTGCAATCATAAAGGGATGGACATGGTCAGCAACAATACTCAGGTAGGTCGTGGCATTTGAATAATGCTCAATTGGTAAGGGGCCAAAATGTGCCAAGAAAATATCCCTCACACCATTACACCACCAGCAGCCTGAACCACTGATACAAGGTAGGATGGATCCATACTTTCATGTTGTTTACGCCAAATTCTGACCCTACTATCTGAATGTCACAGCTGAAATCGAGACTCATCAGACCAGGCAATGTTTTTTCAAACTTCTATTGTCCAATTTTGGTGAGCCTGTGCGAATTGTAGCCTCAGTTTCCTGTTCTTAGCTGACAGGAGTGGCACCCGGTGTGGTCTTCTGCTTCTTTTTAGTTGTATTTAATTTATTCACCAATACCATGTACTATTAATTTCTTTATAGCTCACATCTTCATTCATTTTGCTTTTACCATGAAAAGGGTGACCTTTTTGGTTTCATTGATTTATCAATTACTTGTTACACAATTTATTCACACTCCTTTACTCACTATATATATATATATATATATATAATTTTTTTTTTTTTTTTTACACATGCATATTTATTTGCTATATTTATTCACTTAGTTATTTACTTATTTATTTTAAGTAACCAATTATTGCTAGAAGGGATAAGCGCTGTCATTAATTTTATGTGCACTTTTTTCATGTTCACCATTACACTGAGCAGCAGCTCCCTTCATTCGCATATTATATATTATTTGTATAATTATTGTTTTTTGGCATGGGTGATTTACACACACAGTACTTTAAAGGACCATTCACACAGGGGCGGCACGACTTGTCCCGCGACTGTGCCGGGCGATCTGAAGACGACTTCAAAAGGTGACTTCAAAAATGACTTCTGTATTGAAGTCAATGGAAGTCGCCTTGAGTCGCTCCGCTTAGAACGGTTCCATTGTACAGAATGGGACGCGACTCGTCAGGCGGCTGAGACGCCTGACGAGTCGCCTCTGTGTGAATGGGGTCTAGGGCCCCTTTCACACGGACGGATAGAATGGTGCTTTTAGCTGCGGATTTTCTAGTTTTCTACCGCAGCTAAAAGCACACAATGCTTTCTTATGGCCCCATTCACACACAGCGTTTAGCTGCGATTTTGTTACATGCGGTTCGGTGCGAATAGAAAAAATAGAATTGAATGCGTCCAGGTGCGATGTAGCGCAGCTATCTGCACATAACTGCAGGTAATCGCAGTGCACTGTGTCAGCTGCGGATAGCAGCGTGAACAAAAGAAAAAAAAACACAGGAAGCACATCAAAATCAAAATGGTTGCTATGGGGATGACAATAATGGCCAACCGCAGCTAAACGCAGCCGCATGTAAACGCACATAAACGCAGCTAAAAGCAGTGTACAAATGCAGCTGATCGCTGTGCCTGAGGTCTTGAATTTCAAAAGAAAGAAACATGCTTTTAACTGCGGCAGAACAGCCGCCCGTGTGAAAGGGGCCTAATAAAGTGGCTGGTGAGTGCATCTCCTTGCAATAAACACAGGAGTCTTCAAACTTTTCTAAACAAAGGGCCAGTTTATTTTTCTTCAGAATTTAGAATTTAGAATTTAGAATTTAGAAACCAGATTTTGGCCAGTAGGAGTAAAACATGTTCTAGCATGTAACCATACCCCATCACTGGCGTCAGTGGGGGGAATAGAGCGCCATCACTGGCGTCAGTGGGGGGAATAGAGCGCCATCAGTGGGAGGAATAGAGCGCCATCAGTGGGAGGAATAGAGCGCCATCAGTGGGAGGAATAGAGCGCCATCAGTGGCGTCAGTGGGAGGAATAGAGCGCCATCAGTGGCGTCAGTGGGAGGAATAGAGCGCCATCAGTGGGAGGAATAGAGCGCCATCAGTGGCGTCAGTGGGAGGAATAGAGCGCCATCAGTGGCGTCAGTGGGAGGAATAGAGCGCCATCAGTGGCGTCAGTGGGAGGAATAGAGCGCCATCAGTGGCGTCAGTGGGAGGAATAGAGCGCCATCAGTGGGAGGAATAGAGCGCCATCAGTGGCGTCAGTGGGAGGAATAGAGCGCCATCACTGGCGTCAGTGGGAGGAATAGAGCGCCATCACTGGCGTCAGTGGGAGGAATAGAGCGCCATCACTGGCGTCAGTGGGAGGAATAGAGCGCCATCACTGGCGTCAGTGGGAGGAATAGTGCCCCCAGGGCTGGATAAAGGCAAGCAAATGGCAGAACCCAACCCCGGGGCTGCAGTAGAAAACAAAAACACAGTTACGGTGTACCAGTAATATATGCACACATAAAAGGTCAATGGGTCCTTGAGATTAATGTCACACACCCGCACACCTAAGGTTACATAAAGTGTACACCTGAAAAAAAGTTAAAATGCATACATCTCTGCAATACATGCACATTTCCTTATGCTTTATTATTCCTTTAAGTTTTAGGGCCAATTCACACTAAATGTGTGAATCACTGCAGGGACACAGGAAACTATTGTTTCCTGTGTGTCCTATTCACACTGCAATGCAGCCTAGCACTGTAGCGTGTTGCGATAATATGCACACTTGCTGCATTTTATAGCAGCGCAACAAGCTGTATCGCAGGGCTCTGTCAGGCAGCGTGCCGCCCAATATTGGAGTGAATGAAGTGTATGTAACACCCTTGTCCTAAACAGGGCTGCTAATGAATTTAGCTATGCTAGGTGGTAGCTAGCCTGGCTAATTTGTAGTCTATTGATTAAATCGGTTTCTCATAAGCCTGGCGTTAACCGTTTCTCCCTTCTGTCAATAGGTGGCACTGTTACCTTTGGCATCAATGTGATGAATGCCAGAGAATGCAGTAGGGTTGTCCCGATACCACTTTAAGACCGAGTACAAGTACCGATACTTTTTTTTTAATGTCACGTGACAGTGGCACATGTCAGTATTTTTTTTTTTTTTACATTTTTGTAATTTTTTTACAACTCATTTTTTTTTTTTATTGCAATTTTTTTTTTTTTTTTTAGCCCTATTAGGGGGCTTTGGTGAGATGTCAGGGGTCTTAACAGACCCCTGACATCTCACCTTTGAGACAGAGAAAGGGACTAAGGACACAGATTCCCCAGTCCCTTTCTCTGCAGCCTCAGCTAAAATGAATGGACAAGAGGCTCCTCTCCATTCATAAACTGAAGCATTGTAAACACAGGTTACGATGTTCCAGTTATATGAATGGACACAGTCGGTGATCACTGACTCTGTTCATTTGGAAAAGGTAGTAGCTGGGTTTAGCAGCTCCTACCTCCGCTCTCCATTCTGACAGATCGAGGGGGTGGAGGAGGACATTGAGGGGGACATGTAACTCCCGGAGGGGCAGAGCAGCACGGAGGGGGGGACATGTAACTCCCGGAGGGGGAGAGCAGCACGGAGGGGGGACATGTAACTCCCAGAGGGGGAGAGCAGCACGGAGGGGGGACATGTAACTCCCAGAGGGGGAGAGCAGCACGGAGGGGGGACATGTAACTCCCAGAGGGGGAGAGCAGCACGGAGGGGGGACATGTAACTCCCAGAGGGGGAGAGCAGCACGGAGGGGGGACATGTAACTCCCAGAGGGGGAGAGCAGCACGGAGGGGGGACATGTAACTCCCAGAGGGGGAGAGCAGCACGGAGGGGGGACATGTAACTCCCAGAGGGGGAGAGCAGCACGGAGGGGGGACATGTAACTCCCAGAGGGGGAGAGCAGCACGGAGGGGGGACATGTAACTCCCAGAGGGGGAGAGCAGCACGGAGGGGGTACATGTAACTCCCAGAGGGGGAGAGCAGCACGGAGGGGGGACATGTAACTCCCAGAGGGGGAGAGCAGCACGGAGGGGGGACATGTAACTCCCAGAGGGGGAGAGCAGCACGGAGGGGGGACATGTAACTCCCAGAGGGGGAGAGCAGCACGGAGGGGGGACATGCAACTCCCAGAGGGGGAGAGCAGCACGGAGGGGGGACATGCAACTCCCAGAGGGGGAGAGCAGCACGGGGGGGGGGACATGTAACTCCCAGAGGGGGAGAGCAGCACGGAGGGGGGACATGTAACTCCCAGAGGGGGAGAGCAGCACGGAGGGGGGACATGCAACTCCCAGAGGGGGAGAGCAGCACGGAGGGGGGACATGTAACTCCCAGAGGGGGAGAGCAGCACGGAGGGGGGACATGTAACTCCCAGAGGGGGAGAGCAGCATGGAGGGGGGACATGCAACTCCCAGAGGGGGAGAGCAGCACGGAGGGGGGACATGCAACTCCCAGAGGGGGAGAGCAGCACGGAGGGGGGACATGCAACTCCCAGAGGGGGAGAGCAGCACGGAGGGGGGACATGCAACTCCCAGAGGGGGAGAGCAGCACGGAGGGGGGACATGTAACTCCCAGAGGGGGTGAGCAGCATGGAGGGGAACACGGAGC
Organism: Rana muscosa; assembly: GCA_029206835.1. Classification (NCBI taxonomy): domain Eukaryota; kingdom Metazoa; phylum Chordata; class Amphibia; order Anura; family Ranidae; genus Rana; species Rana muscosa. The sequence continues at coordinate 963,117,808 of CM055117.1, read as the reverse complement.
GCAGAGGGGGACATGTAACTCCCGGAGAGGGGAAGCAGCTAGGAGTAGGACACGCAGCATGGGGGGGGACACGGAGCGTAAAGGGGGACATGTAACTCCCGAAGGGGGAGAGAAGCACGGAGGGGGATACAGGGATAGTCGGCGGTGATCGGTGCGGCTTTGGGGGGGGAGATACAAGCACCGATCACCGCTGTACAAATTTCACTTAAGCAGCTGAAGGGGGGGGGGGGGGGTTCGGGGAGAAGCTGTCAGGCTGTATAGAAATCTAAGGGTGTCGTGAGCCCTACCCCTCTCTCCCACGTTTTTCTGTTAAGAGAAATAAACTTTTGTTCATTTTCAAAAGTGACTGGTGCCCATCTTTCCACTCTGCAGAATACCCACTTTGCCTAATAACCTGCACCCTGTGGAGGAATGTCAGTCCTCCCTGTCTCAGGGGGTCATCACCAGGCCTCTGGAGGTCAGGGAGAGCGCTACATGTATGTTTTGTACATGTCAAAGCTATGCACAAAGGTAAAAAAACCTTCAGGTGTGCAGCTCCCCACTCAGCCCACCCTTATACTTACCCGAGCCTGATCTTATTCCAGTGATGTGCAGAGAGTAGCAGCTCTCCCAGATTTCTCCCTCCTCATTGGCTGAGATGCAGCAGCAGGAGCCATTGGCTCCCACTGCTGTCAATCACAGCCAGTGAGAAGGGAACAGGCGGCGGAGCTGCTCTACGTGTCTTATGGACACTTAGCAAGAAGGAGGGGCCTAGTGCGCCAGCTGGGAACCCAGGAAGAGTAGGATTGAGGCTGCTCTGTGAAAAACTATTAAACAGAGCATGTTTGTTATCACCAGGGATGAGCCGAACACCCCCCTGTTCGGTTCGCACCAGAACCTGCGAACAGACAGAATGTTCGTGTGAACTTTAGAACCCTATTAAATACAATGGACTCGAACGTTCGAAATCTAAAGTGCTAATTATAAAGGCTAATATGCAATTTATTGTCCTAAAAAGTGTTTGGGGACTCGGGTCCTGCCCCAGGGGACATGTATCAATGCAAAAAAGGTTTAAAAAATAGACGTTTTTACGGGAGCGGTGATTTTAATAATGCTTAAAATGAAAAAATAAAAGTGAAATATTCCTTTAAATTTCCTACCTGGGGGGTGTGTATGATATGCATGTAAAGTGGTGCATGTTTCCCATGCTTAGAACTGTGTCATTTTTGAAGGAAAAAAAAGTCATTTAAAACTCACTCGAGGCTATTAATGAATTGTCGGGTTTTATCAATACATAGAAAAGTCATTGATAAAAAAAAAAGCGTGGGGGTTCCCCCAAATTCAATTACCAGGCCCTTTAGGTCTGGAATGGTTATTAAGCGGAACCCCGCCGCAAATTTAAAAAAAAATGGCGTGGAGTCCCCCCAAAAATCCATACCAGACCCTTATCCGAGCACGCAACCTGGCCGGTCGCAGGGGAAGAGGGGGGGGGCGGGAGAGCGGCCCCCTCTCCCTCCTGAACCGTACCAGGCCACATGCCCTCAACATGGGGAGGATGTCCCCATGTTGATGGGGACAAGGGCCTCATCCCCACAACCCTTGCCCGGTGGTTGTGGGGGTCTGCGGGCGGGGGGCTTATCGGAATCTGGAAGACCCCTCTAACAAAGGGGACCCCCAGATCCCGCCCCCCCCCTGGTTGTGCCTGTGCGGACCTGATGGGGAACTTCCTCCGCTGTGTTTTAAATGTATAGACCCGCCCCTTCTAAAGTTCCCCATCAGGTCCGCTCAGCGGACCAGATGCGGAACATGAGAAGGGGCGGGTCTATACATGTATTACACAGCGAATGAGGTTGTTCACAGCTGACCTAGGGCACCCTGCTGATGATCCTTCCACCCAGCTACAGTACTACCTCTGAAAGATGGCTATCACAGGGATTACACTGTTTTTCACTAGGACAGGTAACAGAAAAATAAACACTGGAACATGCTGTAGAAGATTTGGGATAAAAAATGGTTTGTTCCTGTATACACACACACACACACACACACACACACACACAAGCTTCCTGTTACATTTTCATAGAAATAACGGGCAGAAGGGCAACGGTCTCTTGGGTGGCAAAAAAAAAAACACCACATGTGCACACCCAACACATATACACATTTCAAACCTGACTTGAAATGTGTGAAAATCATTTAAAGTATTCTGAGGCAGAACATACAAAATAGTATAGTAGTGAAGAATAGCAGAGAATCAGCATGGGTTTATGAAAGGTAGGTCACGTCTAAGATTCATCAGTTTTTATAAGGAGTCTAAGGAGATAAGCATAAATCTGTATTTCAGAAACGTTATTGATGTAATATATCTGGATTTTTCTAAAGCATTTGATACAGTTTTCCATAATAGCCTGGTAGGAAGTCAAGGTTGCGAGGATAAAGGATAGACGATTGCACATGTAGCGGCACCCCCTTTTCCCACTTCTCCCTCCTTCTCTCTTTGCGGCTGGCTGACTCGTCTAGGGATACCAGGGAGGAGAATGGGGGGGGGGGGGGGGACGCACCACCAGCTCGTACCCTCTGATGTTTAAATGCAGTGGTGTGAGCTTAAACCTTTACCTTCGGGTCTGTGTTCCCGTCCGGAGCCTCGTCATCTCCTGTTGAGAATGATTGCCACCATACAATAAAGGCACTTAGCTCCCAGTAACTTGAGTCCCACACCTAATAAAGTCCAACACTTATTTATTCTGTTTGAGCAATAAATAGTCCTTGAAGAGTAGACTGGTTGAACTTATAGAACAGACAGGGTGTGGGGAATGAGAAGGTCCAGGCACAATCAAAGAATCACATACTCTCCTGCAAATCAGCGCAGACAGGCTTGGCGCACGGTCGCTGCCACCGACCGTGAATTTGGTCTCTGCCACAGACCTGGTGAACGATGAGGCCTCTGCCACAGGCCTTAGGATATGCCTGCCACTGACCTGATGTAGCTGGGTCTCTGCAAATACCGAAGAACACGGACTACCTTCTCGTTTGTCTGCCCCTGTTAGAGAGATGATCCATCCCGGACGGTCCCCAGAGGCCTTCGCTGTCACCAGCCAATGCTGGCCTGGATCTTCAGGTAAGGTCACCTCCCTGGTTCTCCTCGCCCAGGACTCGGGTCCCCGCACCCCGTTGGGCCCCTAGGTATCTTCTCCCATGCGGGACCCAGTCGAAGGTACTAGGTCCCAGGCCTCAGCTAGTACCTCACCCCAGGCCGAAGGTGCCTGGGATGGAACTCTAACTCCCTCGCACCCAGGCCAAGGGCACCTGGGAGCGAACAACAGAACACAGCCCCCAGGCTGAAGGTGCCTGGGGAATGGACCTCGTGTGCAAGATGTCCGCCCCCTTTATACCCTCTCCCAGCAAGCACAGCGGGTTCCCCACCCCGCCGTACTGCCGCCGAGAGAGGACAAAAAGGGCACGTCCCTACAATGGTGGTTCAACCCCCAGCCCAAGGCGACAGTGCCACCCAGGGGCCACAGGGAACTTGACACCATTGATATCTTCCACGAACAAAAGCAACCATAAAACCCTTGTAATTGCTGTATCTGGGCCATGCTACTGCCCAAATACTCCCCCTAAATATTGATACCCGCTACACACCAAAAAATTATTAGAATACAGAAGCCAAAAGTTAGTTGTAAAAAAAGAACATGCTCAAAATGCACTAAAAACCACAATGGTGTACCACAGTTATAGGTATCTGACTCAGTTCTTTTTAAAAAAATGTGTTAAACGGAGATCTATGGTCACTGCCTACACTTTATTTTTATAACATTAGCATTGTAAATAGCAATGCAAACAATAGTTAATTCTGCAAATACAATAAAAACGTACTTAAAAAATCTCCTTTCCTGTTGAGTGCTGCCTGTCTGCTGGCAATCTCTTTCCACAACTTTCTGGATTCCCTGCATGCTTTGCAGCTTCTCTTCTGATGTTTACTTTCAATTTCTAAGGATTACATAGCACATGGTACCATGCTGCCTACAAACCGTGATTCATGTACTGACTCCGCCTCCTGAAACTCCTCCTGTCAGCACCTCTGTAGGTCAGAATGCAGGCTCTGTAAAACGTGACACAGCATTGCCTTTTGACAGGGTATAGTGAACATGTGTTGCAGAATTCAAAGTAGTAAGTGTGTGGGGTTCTTCACAAAGTAAGTTTACAAACTTAAAGATCATTCAGATTAAAGTGGTAGTAAACTTATCTGGCTTATCTGTAGGTACAGTGAATATCTGTTAAACATGCACATTTTGAAAGATATTCTAATGTGTAGCAGCTGGTGACGTCACCAACACATGCACATTGCGCTCTCAATGGGCAGCACACTTGAATATTGGATTGTTGTGTTTAGATTGTGTGCCGCCTGTGCCGTTTCCCTAATAAATCACATGCATTTTCACTTAGTTTTTAGTCTGGTCTTCTCCATAGAGATCCACAAATATCTGGTCACATCTGTGCCACAAGATACCAGCATTTAAATTTCCTAAAACCACCAGAAGTAGAAGAAGGTGAAGGAAATCTGTGATGCCACTGAACTCAAACAAATACATCTGGAGAAAGAAGGAAGAAATATATATATATATATATATATATATTTCAATTAAACCAGGGGTGCTGCAAGAGGGTGTGGCCAGAAGAATAGAAAGGGAGGAGGTGAATCCAGAGTTTGAATTAAAGTAAGGATGCTTAACTTGTGGCCCTCCTACTGTTGCAAAACTACAAGTCCCATGAGGCATTGCAAGGCTGACAGTTACAAGCATGACTCCCACAGGCAGAGGCATGATGGGACTTGTAGTTCTGCAACAGCTGGAGTGCCACAGGTTGAGCACCCATGTATTAAAGTCTAAATATATTCAACAGTATAAAAGGGTTGGCACGTTGACCTTTTATTCTAGACACTGTACAAAAGGACAAAAGGAAATCGGTTGCATATGTAGAAAATAATATTTTACTATTCGTTTTTATAGAGACTCCTAAGAGCCGGTTCACACAGGGGCGTCTTTGGATCTGACTCCAGGTCGCCCCTAGTCGCCTCAGGTCGCGCTGGCTGAAGAAATCAATGTAAGTTAATGGAGCCGTCCTTATGCACACTACTGCAGTCGCTCCGACTTCAAAAAAGGTCCCTGTACTACTTCAATCCGACTCCTAGGCGACCTGTAACCATTCATTTCAATGGGAGTCGCCTCTCACTGTCTTAATAGGAGCAACTCTCCAGGAAGATAACATACATTTATCAGGCAAACCTCTCCCTCCCCCCTCCCTCCCACAGAGTTGATTCTTGTTTGATTGGCCATTGGAATGTCTCCTGTCCTGCAGGCAACTTGGAGTTGCCTTGTAAGTAGCTCCAGGTCCCGCTGTGATTCATTCTCAAGTTGTGTCTGAGTTGCCTCATAAACTCATGCTGGAAGTCGTGTTGCCCCTGTGTGAACCGGCTCTTACTGATAAGGTGGTTAAGCTGTTGAATGGTTCAGCACATGAGGTAAACAGCAAACCCCCAAAAAATAAAATAAAAAATGTTACAGGAGAGATTGCCAAACGTTGAGCGTGCATGAGGCCTTAGTCTCTGCCTCAACCCCCTCACTTCTGCAAAAATAAAAGTCAGAATTTTTTGAGTTTTTTGAGTGGGAGGGCCATTTCTTTTTTCATTTTTTTGCCCCTCACTGCTATTCTCATCTTGGTGAGAATGATGTGCCTTGCTCCTGCAGCCTCCTGGGGCGTCCACATCACATAGCCCATTCACAGAGTGGCTGGAGGGACGCGTTTGTTTACTTCATCAGGGACAAGTCTGCATGAACCCATTAGAGACAGCTGGCTGAGTAGGCCCTACATTGCGGCGCAAGGCACAGGCACAGACAGCTGAAGAGCAGATCACTGTTGGATGATGCTGGATATATTGGGCAGGGGAGGTGTGCATTTTGAATAAATCAAGCATAACCAGTAGGGGACTTTCCAGGCACCTACAAGAAAAAAAAAGAAAAAAACACCTTTCTGCAAAAATATGTGTATTTATTTTTTTCAGAAAAGGTGAACTTATCCTTTAAATAATAAGACTAGGCCCGAAACAACTAATCGATTATGAAATTAATCAATTACTATTTTCATAATTTATTAATCGGCCAGTAACATAATGGGGTTAAAAAAAACTAAAATTAGCCCTTTATTGTACAAAAAGAGCAAATAATCGCTACTGTAAATATTACTTTCACTGTTCCACAGTAAAAAAAAAAAAAAAAAATGAACCCCTTACATTAGCGATTATTTGCTCTTTTTGTACTATAAAAAGGGCTAATTTTAGTTTTTTTAACCCCTTTTTTTGAAGGAAGACATTGTTTTTGTATGACCAGCATATAATATATTACAGTTCTGTTTGAAAATCTGAAAAACAGTCTAACTTTTTTTTTCTTTATCTAAGAAAATTGGATCTCTGAGTCTGATGATATTTACCAGATTCAACCTTAAATAGTATATACAGTATTACTCTTCTGTGTTATTCTCAGAGTGGATTAGAGATTTTGATCCCTAAGGCCCCTTTCACACTGGGGCGGGCAGGAGCGGTGGCGGTATAGCAGCGGTATAGCAGCGCGATTTGCAGCGCTGATATACCGTCGTTCTTACCGCGGTATGCGGTCGCTAGGGGGGTGAATGTAACCCCCGCTAGCGGCCGAAAAAGGGTTAATACCGCCCGCAAACCGCGGCTATTGCCGCTGTTTGCGGGCGGTATTACCGCGGTGTCCCATTGATTTCAATGGGCACCCGCGGTAAAGGAGCGGTGAACACACCGCTCCTTTACCGCTGTAAAGAAGCGGCTAGCAGGACTTTTGGAGCAGTCCTGCTAGCGCACCGCTTCAGTGTGAAAGCCTTCGGGCTTTCACATTGAAGGCTACAGGCAGGAATTTTTCATGCGGTATAACAGCGCTATTATTAGCGCAAAACCGCATGAAAAACGCCCCAGTGTGAAAGGGGCCTAACCATATAGTTGGTTATTTATATTTACCACTGCAGATATTTAAGAATGAATTGCCTTTTTTTTTAAACTTTACATATCAACTAAATTATACACCACACTTTTTATTAAGGTTAACCAATTAATCGAAACAATAAATCGGTCAACTTATCGATTATGAAAATAATCGTTAGTTGCAGCCCTAAATAAGTCAAATAACATTGTAATAATTGTCTGTGGTTGTGCAATTGGCAAACAAGCGATTTCTGTAGCTCTCAGGCTGGGTTCACACTGGTACGACACAACAGTCATACGACTGTGGATCAGACATTGCCCTGCAACTTGAAGTCTGACATCTGTTCGACTTTAACCACATAGTGACCGCCGCACGACGATATACTTTGGCAGAATGGCACGGGCAGGCAGATGGGACGTATATATACATCCGCTTTAAAAAGCGGCATTGTGGACACGCGCGGCCGCCGCGGATCCCGCGGACTCGATATCCGCGGGTATACCCGCCACCGTCTCACGGTGAGGAAGAACGGGGAAATGCTGATGTAAACAAGCATTTCCCCAGTCTTCCTAGTGACAGGACACTGATCACAACTTCCTGTAATCGGAAGCGGTGATCAGTGTCGTGTCACACACAGCCCACCCCCCCCCACAGTTAGAAGCACTCCCTAGGACACACTTAACCCCCTTCAGTGCCACCTAGTGGTTAACCCCTTCACTGCCAGTGTCATTTTCACAGTTATCAGTGCATTTTACAATGGTCCCAAAAATGTGTCAAAAGTGTCCTCCATAAAGTCGCAGTCACGCTAAAAATCGCAGATCGCCGCCATTACTAGTAAAAAAAGAACAAAAAAAAAAAAAACCCATAAAACTACCCCTATTTTGTAGATGCTATAACTTTTACGCAATCCAATCAATATAAGCTTATTGCGATTTTTTTTACCAAAAATATGTAGAAGAATACGTATCGGCCTAAACTGTGGAAATTTTTTTTTTTTTTTTTTATATATAGATTTTTTAGGGATATTTATTATAGCAAAAAGTAAAAAATATTGCATTTGTTTCAAAATTGTCGCTCTATTTTTGTTTATAGCGCAAAAAATAAAAACCGCAGGGGTGATCAAATACCACCAAAAGAAAGCTCTATTTGTGGGAAAAAAAGGACGTCAATTTTGTTTGTGAGCCACGTCGCACGACCGTGCAATTGTCAGTTAAAGTGACGCAGTGGCAGGGGCGTGTCCTGATGTGAACAGCGGCGGACGAGTCTGTGGGGAGCTCTGGGAATCCTGATCCTAATCCGTCACTATCCGTGCATCTATTCACCTAAAACCAAGCCGACTTACCTGCCAGCTTGTTCCTCTCGGTCCCCTGAAGTGTCCTGGGCCAGTATCTCACAGCGGCTCTGCCAGGGGTTGCCTGCCCAGCACAGCTCCGCCCTCCCGCGGCCGCCGCCATCTTGCCGGCCTGAGACTTTTGGGAAGAACAGATCCTAACTGGAGGTAAGGAAGGTCATCCACTCTCACCTGCCTGCCCATCCTCCCATCTAGCACGGTCCAGAGGCCTGTCTGGCCTTTCCTGGCCCTTCCTGGCCCGCTTCCTCAACTACCGGGACAGGGACAGGATTCTCTCTGAGGCCCGCAAACATCCCACACTCAAATATTGCAACACCTCAGTTCTTCTTTTCCCTAACTTTTCAGCTGATTTGCAAAGAAAGAGAAAGACCTTCAATGATGTCGCAGAGACAAGAGCATTAAATATAGCATGCTTTACCCCAGCCGCTTTAGAGTCCAACATGACGGAGCGGTCCGCTTCTTCGACAATCCTGCGGATGCCGATAATTGGCTAACCACCTTGCAATGACAGATTCTTTTCATTAATCCATCTGATGCACGATTCTTTCACATCCTGGTTTGCTCTATCCTACTTTAATCCCTGTAAACACCGGATCCCAAATGTACCTCTACAAGTGATCCACAGTTTTGTTTTGTTTTTTTTGGAAGTGAAGGACCTTGTGACCTATCTCTACCTGGGGCAATCTCGCGACCTGGAGGGACTATCCTACTGCTCCGGATTGCCAGGTCCCCCTCACTGTGATGGGATGCAGGTTCCCTCACCCTCGCCTACTGTTATAGGTTGCACTCACGCTGAGGTTATTCCAGGAACTTTGAGCCTTCAGAAGGCGACATCTACTATCAAGTTTAGGGTAAGAAACTGCCTTGGCGACAGTTGGGGTTATGCCAGGCGGTAGGGCGTTACATGTACTTTTGGTTAGTTACCACACCTGCTCAGGTTCCACACCATTTTTCTTGCTGGACTACAGTAGGTGCCGCCGATTTTGTGTCAATCTCGCCTCTTCTAGCAGCGAGATTGACACCCTACGAGCCCCGTCGCGAGAGCCAGCGCTGAGCTGTCTCATCATCGGGAAAGGAAAAATGTTTTTCCTTTCGCAATGAGCGACACGCATTGCTGACATTGAGGCCGGTGGATGGAGATCCGACGTGGATTCCCGCCAATACCAGGCACTGACTTTGGTATGAATCCTGAGCGGGAACTCCACGCCAAATAAATACATAAAATAAAAAACGGCATGGGTTCCCCCTCCAGGATTTGAAGGGGAATCCCCCCTAAGCCAAAAAAAACGGCGTGGGGGTCCCCCTTAAAATCCAAACCAGACCCTTATCCGAGCACGCAACCTGGCAGGCCGCAGGAAAAGAGGGGGGGATGAGAGAGCGGCCCCCCTCCCTCCTGAACCGTACCAGGCCGCATGCCCTCAACATGGGGCCCCCCCCATCCCAAAGCACCCTGTCCCCATGTTGTCCTTCTGCCGGCCCCTCCACTATCTTCTTCCAGCTCTTCTGCTAGAGGAGGGGCCCGGTCTTCCCGTCGCCGTATTCTTCCCTCTTCTCCTCGATGTTCACTCGTCGCTTCCTCCCGCTGTAATGCCAGGTGTGCAGTGCGCAACAATTTATATAGGCTTCTCATGACGTCACAGTCATATGCTCCGGGTGGGCCCATACGGTATGGTAAATCCATACCTGACCGAAGGGCCTGGTATGCTCCTGGAGGGGGAACCCATGCCGGTTTTTTATTTAAAATTTGGCGTGGAGTTCCCGTTCAATACAGTGCCACGTCTCCTTCTCGCTATTGCAGCGAGCGTGAGATGTCGCCACCCTGTCGCCGAGATGTCGGCACCCTGTCGCCGAGATGTCAGCACCCTGTCGCCGAGATGTCAGCACCCTGTCGCCGAGATGTCAGCACCCTGTCGCCGAGATGTCAGCACCCTGTCGCCGAGAATCTCTGCGATGGGATTGCGATGGATATACAATGTCGGCGGCACCTACTGTATGTTGTCTTCATCTTGTTCACCTCTTTTCTCTCCAGAAGCACTGGACTGCTACATCATCTGGACTGCCTCTGCAGCGGGCCTATGGCCAGGACACTACTGGGTATGGGTCTTCTATGATCCTACTGTCATTGAGCTTCTCTATTCTAAATAGGTATAGATTTAAGGTTGATATCTTGGAATATTAGAAGACTGAATGACAAGGTGAAAAGATCGTTATTTAAATTTCTGCAGTCTCACAAACCTCTCATTTTGTTTCTCCAAGAAACTCACCTGACGGGCAGTAAAATCCTAGCACTCAAGCGGGCATGGGTTAAACAAGGGTTCCATGCCACATATTCTTCCTACGCGAGGGGCATGACTATTCTGCTGAACAAGTCGCTCCCTTACTCGGTGGAACAGGTCTTCATGGATCCGGGGAGGAAGATACCTCATCCTAATTCTTAAACTGTATGCCCAACGCTGGGCAATAGTCAATGTATATTTTTTACTAGTAGACCAAGCCTTTTTGAACAAAGTTATATCCAAAGACCTGTACGAGTTTGTAAGAACAAAATACCCAAAAACAGCGACCTTTTATTGCTTACCAAAGATCCATACGCAACAGACACCTCCGCCCGGACGACCCATAGTCTCCGGGAACGGATCTATTTCAGAAAATTTAAGCCGTGTCATCGAAACTTATTTGCAACCCTATGTTCTATCCCTCCCATCCTTTGTAAAGGATACGATTCATCTTTTGCAGAGCGTCGAGGGACTTGCCATTTCGGACCTATCGATCTTGGTTGCCATTGATGTCGAGGCCCTGTACAGCAGCATTCCTCATCCCAAGGGTCTAGCTGCTGTGCAGAGGTTCCTCGACCGGGGCACCCTCCATGATCGGGGCCTGAATGGTTTCTTGCTCGACGGCCTGCAATATATACTTTATCACAATTTTTTCTCTTTCAATGACTCCCACTTCCTCCAGGTACAAGGCGTAGCGATGGGGACATGTTGTGCCCCATCCTACGCCAATCTGTACCTGGGGGAGTGGGAGGAACACCTCCTCGGTGACGAGAACTAGGGCTGGGAAAAAAATCGATTTTAATCTTGAATCGAGTTTTGAGCTCAAATCGATTCAGATTTGAAGAAAATCGATTTTTTTTAGATTTTTTAAAAAGGAAAAAAAAAATTTTTTTTTTTTTTTTTTAATATATTTTTTTTTCCTTCAAAGTTTTCGTAGCAGGACTGCAGGGGGTGTATCCGGAATGGCACTGGGCAGCGTTACCCCAATTACATCTACTCGCTGCAGCCGCCGTCTGCCTACCTGAGCAGCGTGTCATGCAGACAGACGGCGGCCATTGCAGTGTTCAAAAGCCGCGCCTCCCGAGTCCTCGTCGTCTGTGATAGGCGGAACACTCAATTTCACAGCAGGCAGTATTCAGCCTATCACGGACATCCTCTCATCCTCGTCTGTGTTATGAGGATGACCATGATAGGGGGAACACTGAATGCTGGGAAATTGAGTGTTCCGCCTATCACAGACGAGGAGGAGGCGCGGCTTTTGAATACTGAAATGGCCACCGGTGTAGCAGTAAAATCCGTATCCCATGAAAATCTGCATCAGGTACGGGCACAGTGATTGAAGCATGGGCACAGTGAGGCATTGGGCACAGTGAGGCATTGGGCACAGTGAGGCATTGGGCACAGTGAGGCATTGGACACAGTGAGGCATTGGACACAGTGAGGCATTGGACACAGTGAGGCATTGGACACAGTGAGGCATTGGACACAGTTCAGTTCAACTAAGAGTAACCTCAGGATTTTTTGTTTTATTAGCTAAATCCAAATACAGTATTAATAATTTGGATGTTTAACAATCTTTGTTGCACACTGCAAAAAACAACAAAAGGTCACAAGCGCTAAATTGGTGGATAAAGAAAAAAATATAATGGATGATAATAATAATAATAAGAAAAAAATCCCAAATATTTTGGGAAGTACAAAGTATCCAAAAGGGGGGAAAAACAGGATCCAGCGCAGCAAGAAAAAATCCGTACCCAGAAGTACAAAATACACAACACGCCCACAATATAATCCAGCGCTCATGGAACATACATTATTAACTATTGAAAACTCTTGAAGAATTGATAAAAAAGCTTAGTCCATTTATTAATCACAATAAAGAGAGGGATCCAATCCCAAATGTGCAGAGGGCAAATGAATCTTAACTCTCCAGTTGCCAGTGGTGACAAACTTGTTAAACTTGCAGTGACATCCGTGGAGCAAGGAGGGGTTAAAAAAGTCAAAACAAAGCCTGTGGCATGATCTCCGTGTGAGCACAGTACCTTGAATGATGGACAACAGGCAGACCAGCGTGTGGAGGGCCCTCCAACCCAAAAGGATGCAGAGCCAGGATCGCAGCAAGGCTGGGACAGAAGGAATCACACACAGAGTTTCAAGAGTTTTCAATAGTTAATAATGTATGTTCCATGAGCGCTGGATTATATTGTGTGTTTGTTGCACACTGACTTTGCAATTAGAGAAAGGGTTTGCCTTTGCAATTTTGTTTGTTGATGCACTTTAATTAATATAATAAAAAAAATAAAAAAAATCGAATCGTAAATCGAGTTTTTTATAAAAAAAATTGCAGATTTTTTTTTGGGGGAAAATCGCCCAGCCCTAACGAGAACTTAGTCGAATATGTGAACCACATCAAGGTGTGGCGACGATATATCGACGACGTCCTCGTCGTCTGGGAGGGACCTGAAGACACTCTTTTAAGTTTTTTTAATCGTTTAAATCAAAACGATTATAATTTGAAATTCACAATGACCTATGACAAACAAAGCATTACTTTTTTGGACGTTCAACTTTTTGTTGATTTAGAAAGACATTTATGCAGCACCCTGTTTCGGAAAAGTACCGCCGGAAACACGGTGCTGCATGCCGATAGCTTTCACCCGACACCTTTGAAAAATTCCATACCTTATGGACAATACTTGCGCCTTCGGCGCAATTGTTCGAATGATACCCTCTTCTATGAGGAAGCGGGACAACTCCAGACGAGACTTCTGGCAAGAGGCTATAGCAGGTCATGCTTACGTAAAGCCTATAACAAAGCTACTGCCAAATCCAGACTAGAACTTTTGTTTCATAAAAAAACTAAAAACTATTACAATTCAGAACAAATTAGAATCATCATGCGTTTCTCGCGACAGCATCATGCAATAAGAGACATAATCAATAAACACTGGACCATACTTACCGATGATCCTAAACTTAAATAGGCTTGTCCCAGATCATCCTTCTATTATTTATAAACGTGCAACCTCTGTTCACCTTTTGGTTCAGAGCGAATACAAAAACGCTCAAAAAAGAGATACACACTGTCCAGCCTTTGGCACTTTCCAGTGTGGACATTGTTCACACTGCCCACTCATGAGAAAGGAAAAGGTTTTTCGCCTTCCAAATGGAGAGATATTTAAGCCCTCACACTTCACCAATTGCCAAAACGCGTGGCATGGTATATCTGATGGAGTGTGAGTGCGGAGCGTTTTACGTGGGTAAGACGAAACACGAACTTTGGCGACGCGTGTCTAAACACACTTACAGCATGGAGATCGGTAACCGATACCTCCCCATTGGAAGACATGCTGTAATAAAACATGACTATAAAGTACCCAAAGTTTCTTTTGCCGCACTTGATCGTATTCATATTCCCGAAAGAGGAGGGGATTGGAACAAAATTTTGCTCCAACATGAACAAAGGTGGATCTTTAGACTGCAGGCTACTATATCTCCAGGGCTAAATGATTCCTTATCCTTTGCTCCTTTCTTGAAAGGATTTGCTTCAGGCAAAACACAATAATAGGATTGTAATTATTTTTAAAATTAATAACCAACTTCTTCCCTTTCCCACTGTTCCTTTTTCTTCTTCTTCTTCTTCCTTTCCGTCCCCTTTTCTTTCTTCTACCTCTCCCTTTCTATCCTGTTATTCCTCCTTTCTCCTCTCCCATTTTCCTCCTTTCCTTTTCCCTAGCTTTCTTCTTTCATGGGGTTTACATCAAAATGTCTCTACAATCATGCCTTGTACCTGTTGGATCTGAATCACCAATTTTTCATTATGCTGTTAATATCTTTTTAGATAATACGATGTTGAATATTAAATAAATGTATGTTTTATTATGGTTAATGGCCCAATGTAATTCCTATGGGCATATAGGAACAAATATGAAATAATTATTTATGGTAATGTTATTTTCCTTTTTCCTTCCTTTCCCTTTTTTCCACTAGCTGTCCCAGGTTGTTCCTCCATACACCTGGTCGACTGTGGTCCGCGCGTTGGATTCGCTGGTGTAGTAGTCTGCAGTTTCCCCAGCAGGGGGGGGGGGAAGCGCAGGGCTCTGTGCTTCCCACAATACTCCATCAGGTGGCAGCAGGTCTGTCCGCATATGTGAGTAGTCCTTCTGCTGGGCGGCATCTGTGATTGCTTCCGGGTATTGATGTATCGTGCGCGCATGCGCGGTTACGCCGCGCGTACGTGTGACGTCATTACACCACGTGATTTTGGCGGAAGCAACGGCAGCGGTCGGAGACTTGCGTCTTTCACAGACACCGAGGAACTCACCACTGATACGTCGCTAATGCGGCATGGATGACCCCGATGTTAAGGTGAGGCTCATCAGGTGGGGGGGAGGACCCCGAAGCGGCAGGGCTGGCATTCAATTAAACAATCAAATATTCACTATATAACTGAGTGCAGAGCAATCACTCAGATGATCCTTTGCATCTCAGTGTGAGCAGACAGACGATCCTCTGGGTAAGCACATTATTATATTCCCAGACTTTTATTACAAAAAATGTTTTCTCCAGCAACCATTTCTCCTCAAACAAATCACAAATTGTGATTGTTTTTTTCATCATAGAATCACCAGCATACATTGCATTTGGAACTTCTTATCTGAAGGAGCGCTTCAGTGTAGAGTTTATTTCCAATTGGGATTGTTGCACACTCATACTGTTAAGGTAATATGTTTATACTTATTAAGTTAGCACTTCATCACTACCAACAACCCTTCACTTATCTTTTGGCAAGTCTATTACTGTTCTTTGTCTTCCTTGTTTCATTCCATGTGGATGCTTTTGGGGGTGGGGAGTTAGTTGATTTATGGGGGGGGGGGATTTTGGGGAGGGTAACTATGTGTGAGATACGAGGGGTACAGGGAAGTGGGTTGGGGACCTTTGGGGGAGATGTGTGGGGGGGAAGGATAGGGGTATAGTTAACACATAGGTTAGGGAGGCTTTTTGTGTGGGGGGAAGGGAGGGGGGATTTCCAGTCCTTTTTTACACACACACACACACACACACACACACACCAGCTTAAATTTACATCACACTCTTTACACCATTCTGTATTTATTGTTTCACATCATCACACTCATTATTTATATCACTATTTCACTCTCACACTATTCGCCATCTCACATATTGTTTTATCACATTTTTACCCGACACATAAGTGACTACAACTACCACTTGATTGATTTGCATATTAATTAATAAACCCATTAACACACACACACACACACACACACACACATTAATATATATCTGAACAATTTAGGCGGCATACCCAACTGAGAGGATGTATATTTCTGTCTGCTCAACACTTTAATGCTTTATAGGTTTTATTATATAAATCACACAATGCTATGCACTGTGTATTCATGCTGTAAATGCTTTGCCGCAGGTGTCAGCCCCTTCCTGGGCCCCTCCCCCCGTTTGGGGATCCTCATCCCATGTGGTGAACTCTTGTAAACTGCAGTCTTTCCCAGCGATATTCCGGCACGTGGGGAATCCACACGGCCAGGAAGGTATTCTGTGACTCTGGGGCATCTCCTAGTGGAACTCCTGGTAAAAAATGTCTATTGTCTACACACAATAAATTGGTGATTATGTTATTTATATACTTTTAAATTTTGTACAATTCAGGTGAAAACCTTTGAAACCTACTTTGTATACCTCTTTATGGCAACACCGAAACCTCTGAAGAAGACCCATGAAAAGGGTCGAAACGCGTTAGGAATTGCTACATGCTTCCATACACGTGTCAAGCTGTATGACAATTTTTAGTGTTTCCAATTGTGTTTAATTACATGTTACCAGAGCTCTTATCTTAACTTGTACCACCATCCCTTTTCCTTGAATTTTAATAAACAAACCTTTTATACATACATTGTTATCAATTTTTGAATTCAGCTGCCCAAAAACCCCATTGGGGGAACATCCCATTCTTCTGATTACCAGGGTGAGCAGCAACATCCCTCTCCCATTGTGTCTTTCCCATTCCATAGTCAATGTATATATCCCTTCCTTCGTTTGATTCCTCCATCCTGTACACCATCCTTACGAAAATAGCCCCTCTCCAGGTCCACAATATTCTAGTTGGAGGGGACTTTAACGCCATCCTAGATCATAACAAAGACACTACAAATCCCCTTAGACCTGGCCCCCCTGATTTGGCCCTCTGGGCGGATACTTTTGGTCTCCATGAGTTCTGGCAGTAGAAGCATCCGGAGGATAGGACGTATTCACATATCTCAGCACCGCATAGGTCTGGGTCTCGCATAGACTTCATTTTCGGGTCAGCTTCTGCTCTGTCTCAAGTCGAAGCAGTCTATCTCCCGGCAGGTCTTTCAGACCACGCACCGCTGGAGCTTGGCTTGACTCTGGGTACCTCCCGCGAGCCGGGATGCTGGAAGCTAGCATCCCATTGGATAGGCAATCCTCAAATCCAGGAGTTGGTAGAGCCCAAACTCGTAGACTACTGGCTAACAAATGAGGGGTCGGCTTCCCTTGATGTAGTCTGGGAGGCGGGCAAGGCTCATGCCCGAGGTGAATATGTCTCATCTATCAAGGCAGTGAGATCCGGCTTTGCGTCACAGACCGCTCAATTGGAACAAAGTGAAGGGACGGCACTGGAATTTTTTACGGGGCATCCAACACCTGAAAATTATTCTGCTCTAGCCCAGGCGAGGAGAGATCTGAAGCTCCATTACACCTCGCTGGTGCACTCTGATGCGCGGAAGTTTGTAGCCAAGCTTTTCAAATCAGGGGACAAGAATGGCAAACTACTGGCCAACCTAGTGGCAGAACCCACGCTCCAAACAGTAATCCCTAGACTTCAGACTTCCACTGGTTGCCAGGTTACAGACCCCGAAGGTATACTGCGGGAATTTCATCTCTTTTATAGCAAATTGTACGATGACCCATTCTCGAGCTCAGCTAATGCTAGGTTAGAGGAACTAGGGGGAATTACTTTGCCTCTCCTTTCTGAGGAGGATAGGGTCGCACTATATAAGCCCTTAACACGTCTAGAAATAGAAGCTGCAATCTATTCCTTGCCCAACAATAAATCCCCGGGCCCCGATGGTCTACCTGGGGACTGGTACAAAACACACGCTACTTTACTGGTCCCCAAACGAACACAGTTGTTCACAGATTGCTTGGAATCCGATTACCAGATAGCATGCATCAGGCACATATAGTGCTGCTACCCAAACCAGGGAAGGACCCCACTTGCTGCTCATCCTATAGACCCATTTTGTTGCTGAATTACGATCTTAAGATACTCACCAAAGTACTAGCCAATAGAATCATGAAGGTTTTACCATCCCTAGTCAATATAGATCAGACAGGCTTTATGCCTGGCAAGTCCACGGACATTAACCTTAGACAAGTCTTTACCCATCTCCAGCTCCCACCTGAGGAGACTGCCTCCTGGGTCTTGGTATCCCTCGACATGGAAAAGGCTTTTGATACAGTTAGATGGTCCTATATGATGCAGGTTCTGGAGGGTTTTGGCTTTGGCCCAACTTTCCGGAAATGGATCGGCTTATTATATAGGGCCTCCACCGCCCGTATCAAACTAAATGGTAGGCTCTCGCTCTCCTTCCCGATTAGGAGGGGGACAAAACAGGGGTGTCCTTTATCACCTGCGCTGTTTGCCCTGGTAATGGAGCCTTTAGCTGAGGCCTTGCGGAAGTCGAGTGAGGTGTCTGGAGTGCGGGTCCTTTCGGTGACCGAGAAACTGGCATTGTATGCCGATGATTTAATCCTCTTCCTCCGGGACCCCGGTCCCGCACTCACCGGGGCGCTTTGGCTTCTGGATCATTTCGCGACTCTCTCTGGCCTCCGAACCAACTGGAGCAAATCACTGATCTTAGCCTCTTTGCCCCGGAATCTATGGGTGAGTGATCCTACTTCGCCTCTACAATGGGCAGATACCATTAGATACCTAGGAATTAATATCTCTTCCAATATCCAGGATTTTTTCAAACTTAATTTGTCCCCGGTGCTGCAGTGGTGTAAATTAAAACTGAAGGCCTGGTCGAACCTCCCATTATCTCTTATAGGGAGAATTAACTTAATTAAAATGAAACTACTCCCGGTCTTGCTGTATATCTTGCATGATTCTCCGGTCTGGATCCCCAAGTCTCTTTTCCAGCAGCTAGACTCCTCAGTGGCTTCCTTCTTGTGGCAATCACACCCGGCTAGATTCAGTAAAAATATCTTGCGTAGACCATGGACACAGGGGGGATTTGCCTGCCCAGACTTTCACACCTGCTATTTAGCAGCAATGCTCACCCATGCACATAACCGGATGGTCTTGGACGACACCAATGCATCAGTCGTCCTAGAGGCATCACACTTGGGATCCTTTGAGGCCCTTCGCAACACACTCTATAGGGGGTCAGGGGGCTTTCAGGTACCTTTAACTCTGGCTAAGAAAGCAATTATTAAGGCATGGTACACAGTAGTGATTAAACCTAATTTGGCAAAGGCCAGATGGTCCCCTAATACACCACTTTGGTGTAATCCAAGGTTGCGGGAATTCCACTCTCTACAGGATCCGGGTTTGTGGGCCAGTAAGGGCATCAAGTATTTGAGGGATATCTGCGATGAGTTGGGGTTATTTACATTTGATAGGCTAAAGAACAAAATTCCAGCTTCCGAACTCTTTCTTTTTCAGGTTCCTGCAGCTCCGCCAAGCCTTTAACTCGCAATTCAAGTCAGTTCAGCTTTGGCTGGAACTTGATGACTTGGAGATTCTCGTAGACGATGCTGAGCTTTCAAAACCATTATCCCAAATTTATCGAACACTTCTACCATCCATCCAGGTTGGACTTGATGGTCTGCGCGGTCTGTGGCAGGCGGAGGTGCAGGATCTGGACAGTGAAGACTGGGAAGACATGTGGGACTTTCCATTCCAGCCACTGGTTGCTACTAGGGACAAACTGATCCAATTCAAAATCCTCCACAGGATCTATTACACGCCCCAACGCCTTCATCGCATATACCCGGCCCTGTCGGCTAGCTGCTGGAGATGCTCTGATACTCCTGCGGACTTCACGCATATATTCTGGGATTGCCAACAGATTCAGGACTATTGGATGGAGGTAACTCAATTTATTCACAGCCTAACTACCATTCCTATTCCCCTGACAATTAGTGTCTGCCTCCTTGGCCTGGTGGAGCAACTGGCATTTGCCAAAGCAACAGGTACCCTAATAGGTATTGTTCTTTTTTATGCAAGAAAAGCCTTGGTATTAAAGTGGAAGTCAACCACCCCCCCCCCCACCATGACCTCATGGAAACAGCTAGTTAACACAATGATACCCCTCTATAAAGCGACGTATCTGTCTCGAGGATGCCTCAAAAAATATGAAAAAGTCTGGCATTTGTGGACAGACTCAGAGTCCACAACAGATGACCAACCCCCAGGGGAGTGACTTAGATGGATTTCCTCGGTACCCACCTGTAGTGCTTGAAGCTGAGGTCCATACTCTGAATAGGTAAAAGGAGGTGTAAGCATAGTTAACGAGATAATCATACCTACAACTACATGTAAATGCTCCTGTAAATTTCAACACAGACAATTAGGAATGAGATAAGGTCCTACAAGAAATAATAACTCCTGTCTTAATCCTATCATGTGTAACCTGAGAGGTGTTTATGTTGCGTTTAGTTAGACATATTTAGCGTTCGGGTGTGATGTTAACTTTTTGTTGTGCATGTGGTTATGTGCAATGATTGGCCGGGGTATGCCCCTATGGCCTTGTTTTGCAACTCAACAACAACACAAAAAGCTTTAATAAAGAGAATTTGGGGGGAAAAAAAAAGTGACGCAGTGGCAAATCGCAAAAAGTGCTCTGGTCTTTGGCCAGCCAAATGGTCCGGGGCTTAAGTGGTTAATGAACGGGGATCCGACTTTTATCGACAATCCAAGCACTTTGTGTCTGGTATGAATCTTTAGGAGGAACTCCAAATAAATATTAAAAAAAAAGCCATGGGTTCCCCCTCCAAGACTATACCAGGCCCTTCGGTCTGGCATGGATTTTAAGGGGAACCCCCCCATGCCGGAAAAACAGCGTGGGGTCCTCCTAAAATCCATACCAGACCCTTATCCGAGCACGCAGTCCTGCAGGTCAGAAAAAGGGGTGGGGGACGAGCGAGCGCCCCTCCCCCTCCTGACCTGTACCAGGCCGCATGCCCTCAACATGGGGGGGTGGGTGCTTTGCCTTGCCCCCCCCACCCCAAAGCACCTTGTTCCCATATTATGGAGGACAAGGGCCTCTTCCCGACAACCCTGGCCGTTGGTTGTCAGGGTCTGAGCGGGCGGGGGGCTTATCGGAGTCTGGAAGCCGCCCCACCCTTTGGGAACGAGCATAGGGTACATTGTACCCTTACCCATCCACCTAAAAAAAAAAAAAGTGTCAAAAAGAAAACCCAGTACACGGGTTTCTAAAGTGATTTATTAAGACAGCTCCGGCGTCTCTTTCAACCCACCCCCCATGTTGAGGGCATGTGGCCTGGTACAGTTCAGGAGGGGGGGCCTCGCTCGCTCGTCCCATCCCCTCGCCTGCGTTTGGATAAGGGTCTGGTATGAATTTTGGGAGGACCCCACGTAGTTATTTCAGCGTGGGGGGTTTCCCCTTAAAATCCATGCCCCACCGAAGGGCCTGGTATGGTCCTGGAGGGGCAACCCATGCCGTTTTTTTTTATTTGCCGTGGAGTTCCCCTTCAAGATTATAAGAGCACAAGTCGCATGCCAAAGTCGGATCAGTTAAGACCGCGATCCGACTTTAGTGATCTTCAATGGGCTGAAGTAGGACCAAAGTAGTTCAGGGACCATTTTCAAAGTCGGACCGACTTGTGTCAGACCAGTTAAGATGGCTCTCATAGGGAAACATTGATTTCCACATATCATGCGACATGAGCTGCCAATGTCGAAGCGTTTGTCGTACCAGTGTGAACCCAGCCTTAAGAAGTCTTCTGTACCTGCCAACATGTAGTTTGGTCCCCAAATCATGAGACAACTGCTCCAGCTGTCCCAGGATTGAAAGGTGCCTTCTCCACACTGCCCGTTTCAGTTCTTTCCATAGAGCCTTAACAGGATTCAGATAAGGATTCTCATAAGTACATTTTTGAATAATCCAAAGTCGGATTCTTTGCCACTTTAGAGTGCTTTTAGCTGTGTTTAAGGGCATTATCCTGTGTCAAGACACAGCTTTATAACACTGGCCAGTACGTTTCATTCCAAAATTTCTTGATAGTCTTGACATGTCATTGTGCCCTGCATTCAAGGCACCCTGTGCCAACACACAGCAAAGCGGCTCCATAACATAACCGAGCCTCCTCTATGTTTCACAGTAGGTACAGCGCTCTTTTCTCTGAAAGATTAATTTGTTTTGTCTGTGCACTTACAGCTGACTTGCCAACAAAGCTTCAGTTTGTCTCATTTGTCTAAAGGACATTCTCCCAGAAGAATTGTGGCTTCTCAATATGCTTTTTCGCAAAATCCCAAACTGTCTTTTTTATGTTTTCCTTTTGACATTGAAGTCTCCAGGGTCTTCTTCCTTTGAGCCCACTGATGCTCAAAAAGTGATGGATGATGCGATCAGACACTGATGTACCTTGACCTTGGAGTTTAGCTAGTATCTCTTTGAATGTTTTTTGTGGCTTTGTCTACTATACACACTGTCCTTTTTTGCATTCTGGGGTAAATTTTTATTTTGCAGTCATACCCAGGAAGGATAGCAAAACTCCCATGAACCTTGAAGTGTTAATAAACCCACAACAGTAAAATCAGTCTGTATATGCAGTAAAGCATGCTTGTTATACTCACTGTGGAAACTAAGGGGTTAATCCTCTGCATTGTGTAAAAAGGATGTTTGATTCTGTCTTCTCTGATCCTCCCCTTCTTCCACAGTTCCTAATCTATCTGCTGATAGTACAGAGCCTTGGGAGACACTCTACGCATGCTCAGTTTGGTGTGTATTGCTAGAGAGGTTTTTTTCCCTTGGGAGAGTGTATGTGATCAGCACAGGGCCAATCGGCACTGTCCAGACAGAGGGTCAGGGGTCATGCAGGCTCATAAGACAGTCAGAGTGTTCCTACAAGCTTTAACCAGACACTGATAGAAGTCATACTACTGCTGATGAGAAAGGGTATTTAGCAGTTTATATTTACTAAAATAATTGCATTTTCATGTTCTGTGTACTGTGGGAGACCAGATACAGTGAATGCAGGGTCCTGGGTTTAGTAACACTTTAATCTTCCTAATAAAATTTGCAGCTGTAATCACAGAAACATCAAGCTGCATGAATGTGGACTTATAGCCTATACCTTTGACATGCTGGTCTATAAAATCTTCTGATGTCCTCAGACAAATCTCTCCTTTCTCTGGTCCTCGTTCAGTGTCATGCACTTGATACTGTACAGTAACTAGTTTTCTCTATTTAAATAGGCCAAATGGTATTTATTTTTTTACTAGTATATCAACAAATCCGTCCAGGCCATGTAAAAAAAAAAAATTGGTGTGTGTGTGTGTGTGTGTGTGTGTGTGTATAAATTTAGGAGACCGTTTTTTTAAACTAACAAAGCTTAGGGTGAAACATGTAACATGTTCCTGAAGCTGAACTTATCCTTTAACCTTTTCCCTGCCAGGCCTTGCGCACTCCACTTTTAACCACTTAAGGACCAGCCGCTGTCGTTATACGTTGCTACTTTGACGTTAAATTCCATTGCTATGGCAGCAGCTAGTTGCCATAACACTGGTATTTTTAAAAACGGCGGACTGTCCTCTAAGATAAAAGTGGTCTTAGCGGAGGATTCGCCACAAGATCACTGTTATCGGGGCCGGGAGAGCGCCCCCCTCCCCCCAGCTGCGCTAGAATTGCCACCTCATCCCTTTAAACCCGAACACATATTAATTACACAGGTTCTGTGGCTGATTATGGTGGTAATTAAGCTCACTTAGTGCCTTATCTGCATTAAATTAGCCTCCAAGCCTGTGTAATTCATATATGTGTTTGGGTTTAAAGGGATGAGGTGGCAACCCTACGCCGCACTCCGGTCGTCTCCGCCGCTTACCGGAGCCGCCAGTAGCGGCAGAGACAATCGCGTCCACGCCCCTCACTGCCTGGATGCCGAGTGAGGGAAAGATGGCCCCCGCTTGGCTCCATAGCATTGGAGGGCAGAAGCGACGTCAAACATCCCTTTCGCCCAATGCTCTTAAAAAAAGGGAAATGTATTTATTTTTGTAAAAAAAAGCTTTTTTGGATTTTAGTGTAAATATGAGACTTTTTGACCCCAGATCTGACATTTAAGAGGTCATGCTTTTTTTTCTATTACAAGGGATGTGTGTATATTCCTTGTAAATAGGAATAAAAGTGACCCAATATTTTTTTTGTTTTTAAAGGACAGTGTAAAAAAAATAACCAAAAAATAAAAATAAATAACTTTTTTTTTTAAAGCGCCTCGTCGAGCTCGTGCACAGAAGCGAACGCATATGCAAGTCGAGCCCGCATATGAAAATAGTGTTAAAACCACACATGTGAGGTATCACCGTGATCATTGGACCGAGAGCAATAATTCTAGCACTAGACCTCCTCTGTGCCTCCAAGCTTGTAACCTGTAGAGATTTTTAAGGGTAAAAGTTTGTCGCCATTCCACGAGCGGGCGCAATTTTGAAGCATGACATGTTGGGTATCAATTTACTCGGCATAACATTATCTTTCACAATATAAAAAAATTATAATTGGGCTAACTTTACTGTTGTCTTATTATTGTCCAAAATATTTTATTTTTTCCCAAAAAATTTAGCTTGCAAGACCGCTGCGCAAATACGCTGTGACGTAAAGTATTGCAACGACCACCATTTTATTCTCTGGGGTGTCTGGAAAAAAAATATATATAATATGTTTGGGGGTTCCAAGTAATTTCTAGCAAAAAAAAAAATGATTTTAACTTGTAAGCACAGAGTCTGAAAAATAGGTCAGGTCCTTAAGTAGTTAAACTCAGCTGGCCGATCATTTTTGTAATTTCTAAATAGTTTTTTTTTTTTTCATTTTTCCCTTACAGCTTTCAGATTTTGTAAAAGACCCCCCCCCCCCCCAACCATATATTTTCTGAGAGCACATGACCAATAGAATAAAAAGAAGGTGCTACTGATTTTGAAGGCCCCACTGTATTTGCGCAAATGTTTATCAAGGCAATATTTTCGCTAAAAATTACACTAATATCAATATTAGCAGATAAAAACACAGCAAATTTTACTAAATTCCTGCTAAATATAAAAGCTTAACCAGTACTGCGTTAACAAATATTTGTACATTTTTTAATTGTTCTTTTGCAAAATGGTGAAAGTTGACATTCACATTTCACAAAAAATCTCTAGGTTATAATTTTTCACTTACAGCTTTCAAAGACCCCCCAAACCATATATTTTTTGAAAGCACGTGATCTGTAGAATAAAAAAAAAAAAAAAGGTGCTACTGGATTTTTAAGGCCCTGTGATTTTTGCGCAAATGTTTATAACAAAATATTTTAGCTACAAATACACTAAAATCATTATTAGCAGATACAAACAGCAAATTTAACAAAATTCCTGCTAAACGCATACTAAATATAAAAGCTTAACCTGTTTTGAGTAAATAAACATTTGTAAATTTTAAATTGCACCTTTTTGCGAAATTGTAAAAATCGAACGTATGCAAACATTTCTCAAAAAATCTGGAGGTTTTAATTTTTCACTTACAGCTTTCAGAGTTTGCAGAAGACACCCCCCCCCCCCCCAACCATATATTTTCTGAAAGCACATGACCAGTAGAATAAAATGAAGGTGCTACAGATTGCCTCTGAAGCCCAATCCGTATTTGGATTGTGCTCCAGCGGCTACTGACAGGCAATGAGGAAGCGATACGACACGTCCTCACCGCCTGTTTTAACCCATTTTACCAACATATTGGCTGCAACCGCATGCATTGAACGAGGTTGCGGGATGTTTGTGGTGTTTCCCCATTGACATAAATGTGTAGTGTTCGGTGGACAGCATCGCTACAAAATGGATTAACTTTGCCGTGGGCACAAAGTATCAAGACATCAGCACCCTCTCTACTGCCTATTGCAACTTAAGGAGAGGGGGGGGCATTTGGCATGCAACAAAAATGCACTGTTGAGCCTGCCGCCTGCCAAACACCCCTCCATAAGCTGCAATAGGCAGTGGATAGGGTGATGATGCCGTGATGCTTCACGCCCACAGAAAGTTGACCTAACTACGCCATCCCTCGAACACTATACATTCATATCAACGGGGAAATGCCACAAACGCCCTGCAACCTCGTGCAATGCATGCGGTTGAGGCACATTTCTTGGTAAAATGGGGTTAAACCAGGCGATGAGGAGGGGTCGCTTCGCTTCCTCACCGCCTATCAGCCACTGGAGCGCAATCTGAACCTGGATCAGGCTTCAGAGGCAAGGGAGATTTTAGATGCATGTCTAAATCTACCCTTAGTATTTTTTTTTTTATATTTTTTTTTACAACCTAATTTGATTTTTGTGTACTGGTACATTTTTAATTTTTTATGTTTTTCTTTTTTTTTGTGGAGGGGGGGAGGGAGGGGGCTTTGGAGAGACATCAGGGGTCTAAACAGACCTCTAATGTCTCTTTTTAGAAATAGAAAGGGACTAAATACAGTCCCTTTTTCTGCAGTCTGATTGGCACTGTATATGAATGGATAGGAGTCCAGGGTGTACTATGTTTCATGTTGGTGATGAAAGAAGCGATTGGTAGTGATCGTTGACTATTCTTTCAGGAAAGAAAAGGGGCTGGTAAACACCAGACACAGCCCCCCCCCCCCCAGCTCTCCATCCTGACAAATCTGTTAGTGGCTGCAGGTGGCGAGAGAGGGAGGAGGGAGAGCCGGCTAGCAGCTATGGGGAGGTGGGGGGGAGGGCAGAAAACGGGGGGGGGGGTAGTCTTTAAAAAAAAAAAAAATCGATCCCTCGGAAAACCGACAGCAGGGCAGCCACAAAGGGGATCAGGTTTGCGAGGGGGGAATCAGAGTAGGGGGATGAAGCAGCAGGAAAAGGGGCAATTTAGAGCACAACAAAAGGCAGGTGGAACAGCGGGGTGACACGGCACGGATAAGCGGCGGCCCATTTCAGGTAAACAGCTCTGATCAGTGGCTTATGAGCCACTGATCAGAGCTATCAGTTTGTTCAGAAGTGTCTGCTAAACAATTCTGCTATACGTTTATGGTCACTGAAATGACTATGAGCTTATTGCAGAGGAGGAATGCAATGCAGGTCTGTACGGCATACGGACTTGGCCAGCAAAAGGGTTAACCCTTTTTTGCACACATTTAAAGAGGGAGTAAACCCTGATGGGTTTAACTTCCTGCTTGTTTCCCTGCAAAGGTAAAGCATAATGGGCTACTATGCATCGCATAGAAGCCCATTATGTGTCACTTACCTGAAACCGAAGCCTGCAAAGTCCCTAATTCCTCGCCTCCAAGAAGCGTCCATCTTTCACCCTCTTGCTTCCGGGTATCGCGGCTCCGGCGCTGTGATTGGCCGGAGCCGCGATGATGTCACTCCCACGCATGCACGCGGGAGCCACCAGTCACGGCACGATCTCCTTTAGAAGCGGCACGATCGCCGTTTCTAAAGTGCGCCTGCGCCGTTCTCTTTTGAAAATATCTCCTAAACCGTGGAGATATATTTAGAGCACCTACAGGTAACCCTTAATCTAGGCTTACCTGTAGGTAAAAGTGGTTGTAAAGGGTTTAAAAAATAACCACTTTAAAAAATAAATTTCAGTCCAGAAGATTACATAAAACCCCCAAAACAATATATTTTGCGCGGTGATATGTAACGTGTATCGTAATCAAACTTTTCTGCAGGCGCACTGATGCGTGGCGTTTACGTTTGTACGTGTGTTTATGTTGGGGATGGGTGGGGCCGACTTTCCCCAACTTGTTCATTCCCCGACCTAGTTGGGGTAGGCGGTACACTTTGGTGGGGGTGGGTCAGCCACGCCTCTTGACCACTGACCTCTGGGGACCCGCCTTCTGACCTTTGGGGGAGGTCCCTATTCCAATCCCTGAGTCCTAGCCTTCTTCAAGGGGAAACCCTAACCCCAAACCCAATCTCCTATGAGCTGTTTTTGGTGTAAAATTCTCTTTAATGAGACAGCCAGGGTCTAAGAGACTCTGCATGGCTCCACTGAATGTAATGCAATGCACATTATAATGCATTACAATCTTTCCTGGCCTTGATGGCAGGGGAAACTGTCAACGGGGATCCGGAAGTGAAGTAGCACGTCACTTCCAGGTCAACAACAAGACGGGAGAGGAGAGCCGCTAGCTCTCTTCCCTCCCCTCTACTCAGCGGCACCAAGATACATAGCGTAGCGGGGGGGGTTGGCGCACCAGGGTTGTGTGGGGCATGCGGGACTCTTGGACGTGTTGGTTTCCTGTTGGACTTTAGGGGGGCCATTTCTCAATTTCTCAGGGTCAGAGCATCACAAGCAGCGAGTGGGTCTACTTTTACCGCTATGCCCTGTTCCTGAGCAATATTTGTGTAGCAACAGGGTTGCTTTAAACACGCTAATTTCATAACTGCAAGCATAAATCATATGCCCCTATAAAATCATACATCTATTCAACGCCTAGATCCCTATATGAATGAAAATATTAAAGGAGCACATTAACAGGATCACTATGGCATGCAGCATGTTAATGAACAATATTGATGGATTGTCTTGTAGGAATGTCGGCATAAGAGGATGTCACCTCCTAGAATCAGCAAGAACAGATGATACATGTGCACGGACCATTATATAATAAGACAATCTAACCTCAATGAGAGCATGGGGAAACATCCAAGAAAATGGGTTTTTATCAGCCAAAGGCAAGAAGTAGGTTTTCTTCAAATACATTTTTTCAGTGCATAATTGCATTTTAGAATAAAACAATTTACGGAGATCTTATAGGTTAAATGTGTGTTCTGTCTTCACCAGCACTCCAAGAGGTACATTTGTGAACGCTGAACAGGCAATTTTCAATCACACTCCACTGCAGCCAAAATCATCCCCAAAGGGAGAATAGATAAACAAGACTCAACGGAACACTATGGGGTGGCGGTGGGGGGGGTCACAGCTTCTGACCTCTGTATTGGCCTTGGAAAGTTTTGAAGCCACTGGACTAGCAAGGTGATTAGGCTGTCTATTGGTAGAAGTTTCAATGGGAATAACAGGCTAAGAGAAATGTGTATATTCTTGAACTCATCACTGCAATTTTCTTTGTAACTTGGCCTGAACATAACAGTCATTGCATAAGCAGTTCGCTCTTCATTCTCTACATTCTCTACATAAAGGGAACATACTCGTATAGGACAGTCAGCAAGATGTAAAATATCTGTGCAATAACCAATGCTTTCAATGGTCAAATTGCTCATTACAGCCCCTTAGGGAAGGCATACTTGTGCATACATAGCACACTGGACGTTTTTAATGTGGCTGTTAGGGGCGTTTGGCATTTTTTTTCCTGCCTCTAAACACCCCTGCATGTTCGCTTCTACACATAGGCATTTAAATGGGTTGACAAGTAGTGGCATTTAGAGGCAGAAGAAAAAAAAACACTGCCAGCGAGTCCAGGAGCATCAACATTTTGACAAAAAAAAAAAAAAGCTCGGGGCGCGTTAACACTAGGCAAGTTTAGCACTTGAGAGCCAATTCTGGCCAATGAAATAATTAACACCCAAGCGCTTGATGGTCCAAAAACGCATTACATGTTTATAAGCATCAAATTAATTTTCTACCAAGACCCTGCTGTCAGGAGAAAAGGCGTGTAAGAGAAATGGCCAAATGTCTAGTGTGCATGAGGCCCTACTGTCACAAGCCACAGTTGAAGTTGTGTGTGGCCATCCACCAAGCTCAACCCTACACGTATAGGGCAGAAGAAACCCCATCAGGGAAACGCTGTACCACCTCTAACCATTGGCAAGAGTCTAGTGTAAAATCCTTGACAGTGATATCATACCAATCATACTTTATAGCATTTAAGTATGGGGGCCCTGTCACCTACCCATATGTCTCCAATAGCAATATTCCGTCTGGAATTCTGAAAATAAAATTACCTTTACTGTTCGCAGTACAGAAGAGAGCACTATCATACTGGGACCACAGACAAAGCAGCAGTCCCATCTCTCTGACCAACAAGGATCAGTGAGAACTGTGCACCCTGCAAGCACCTTGTCCATCCAAAACTAACAACAATGTGGTCTGACAGAAACTCAAACAAAAACATTTCAAAAAGAAAGCGAGAGAGAATGAGAAAGAGAGCATGAGAGAGATAAAGAGTGGGAGGGTGCAAGAGTGTGCCCATAAGCGAGAGTGCAGATGAAAAAGAAGAGCAGGCAAGGAGAAGAAGACGCAGCGTGGGCAAAGAAGAAGTTGAAGAAGCACGGGCGAAGAAGAAGCGCGGGCAAGGAAGAGTAAAAGAAGCACGGGCAAGGAGGAAAAGAAGAAGCGTGGGCAAAAAAGAAGACGACGACGACGCATGGGCAAAGAAGAGCTGAAGAAGAAGTGCGAGCAAAGAAGAGGAAACAAAAAAAGAAAGCATAGAAAAGAAGGAGGAGGAGCGCAAGCATAGAAGAGAAGTGTGAGCAAAAAATAAATAAAAAAAGCCTAAGCAAGGAAGAGGAGGAGGAGGAGCGAAAAGAAGGAAAAGGAGAAAAAGAGGGCGAAGATGAAGAGGGAAAAGAGGGGAGGAGGCAAAGGAGGGAAAAGAGGGGAGGAGGCAAAGGAGGGAAAAGAGGGGAGGAGGCAAAGGAGGGAAAAGAGGGAAGAGGAAGAGGAGGGAAGAGGAAGAGGAGGGAAGAGGAAGAGGAGGGAAGAGGAAGAGGAGGGAAGAGGAAGAGGAGGGAAGAGGAAGAGGAGGGAAGAGGAAGAGGAGGGAAGAGGAAGAAGAGGGAAGAGGAAGAAGAGGGAAGAGGAAGAAGAGGGAAGAGGAAGAGGGAAAAGGAGGGAAAAGAGGGAGGAGGAAGAGGGAAAAGAGGGAGGAGGAAGAAGAGGGAAAAGAGGGAGGAGGAAGAGGGAAAAGAGGGAGGAGGAAGAGGGAAAAGAGGGAGGAGGAAGAGGGAAAAGAGGGAGGAGGAAGAGGGAAAGGAAGAAGGGGCGAGCGAAAAGAAGAAGGCGAGCGAAAAGGAGGAAGAGGA
Organism: Rana muscosa; assembly: GCA_029206835.1. NCBI lineage: Eukaryota > Metazoa > Chordata > Amphibia > Anura > Ranidae > Rana > Rana muscosa. The sequence continues at coordinate 963,086,942 of CM055117.1, read as the reverse complement.
AGGAAGAGGGCGGCGAGCGAAGGAGAAGAAAGTGGGCGGCGAGAGAAGGAGAAAAAGAAGAAGAAGGAGGGCGAGCGAAGAAGAAGGAGGGCGAGCGAAGAAGAAGGAGGGCGAGCGAAGAAGAAGGAGGGCGAGCGAAGAAGAAGGAGGGCGAGCGAAGAAGAAGGAGGGCGAGCGAAGAAGAAGGAGGGCGAGCGAAGAAGAAGAAGGGCGAGAGAAGAAGAAGAAGGGCGAGAGAAGAAGAAGAAGAAGGGCGAGAGAAGAAGAAGAAGAAGAAGGGCGAGAGAAGAAGAAGAAGGGCGAGAGGAGAAGAAGAAGAAGAAGGGCGAGAGAAGAAGAAGAAGGGCGAGAGAAGAAGAAGAAGAAGAAGGGCGAGAGAAGAAGAAGAAGGGCGAGAGAAGAAGAAGAAGAAGGGCGAGAGAAGAAGAAGAAGGGCGAGAGAAGAAGAAGAAGAAGGGCGAGAGAAGAAGAAGAAGAAGAAGGGCGAGAGAAGAAGAAGAAGGGCGAGAGGAGAAGAAGAAGAAGGGCGAGAGAAGAAGAAGAAGAAGGGCGAGAGAAGAAGAAGAAGAAGGGCGAGAGAAGAAGAAGAAGAAGGGCGAGAGAAGAAGAAGAAGAAGGGCGAGAGAAGAAGAAGAAGAAGGGCGAGAGAAGAAGAAGAAGAAGGGCGAGAGAAGAAGAAGAAGAAGGGCGAGAGAAGAAGAAGAAGAAGGGCGAGAGAAGAAGAAGAAGAAGGGCGAGAGAAGAAGAAGAAGAAGGGCGAGAGAAGAAGAAGAAGGGCGAGAGAAGAAGAAGAAGGGCGAGAGAAGAAGAAGGGCGAGAGAAGAAGAAGGGCGAGAGAAGAAGAAGGAGGAGAAGGAGGGCGAGCGAAGAAGAAGGAGGAGGGCGAGCGAAGAAGAAGGAGGAGGAGGGCGAGCGAAGAAGAAGAAGGAGGAGCAAAGAAAAAGGAGGGCGAGCAAAGAAGAAGGAGGGCGAGCGAAGAAGAAGGAGGGCGAGCGAAGAAGAAGGAGGGCGAGCGAAGAAGAAGGAGGGCGAGCGAAGAAGAAGGAGGGCGAGCGAAGAAGAAGAGGGCGAGCGAAGAAGAAGAGGGCGAGCGAAGAAGAAGAGGGCGAGCGAAGAAGAAGAGGGCGAGCGAAGAAGAAGAGGAACACCAAACAAAAAAAAAAACAAACGAAAAAAAAAAAAAGGCACATGAGTGAATAAGAGAAGTGCAAATCGAAAAAAAAGGAGGAAAAACAGAAAAAAGAGAGTGTGAGACAAGGAGAGAAATCTAGTCAGAAGAGAGAGAAAAGAGAATGTACGGGGATGAGAGCGGAGAGTGAAGAGAGTGAAGAGCGGCTGGCGATGTATCCAGATGTAGAATGGAGATGTTCGGAGCCGAGTAGGAGGACATTAGACAGAGATGAGGGTCCAGGATGGGTGGAGGAAGGACACCCCTCACACACACACACACTCGGGGGAGAGGTGATCTCGGACTCCGGAGATCTCCTCACACAGCCCGGCTCGGTGTAGTCCGGGAAAAGTTTCCTGGGTGGGTGGGAGGACACACAAAGTTCCCGGTGTAGAAGTGGAAGGCGCCCTCTCTCTCACTCTCTCTCATATATATATATATATATATATATAATATAGGGGATGTGGTACTCACGGAGGAGGAGGAGGAGGAGACGGATACCGCCCGGCATGTTTGTGGAGCTCAGCCTGCACTGCACAGGAGGAAAGCGCTCCGACACACACAGCATCCCGACACAGCAATACACACTCCGCACACCGAGCTGCCACTACACTGACAGGCTCAGCCAACCTCTGACGGCCTCATCAGAGAAGCTCGCCGATTGGCTACTTCTGGGCACATTCTAATTGGCCGCTGAGAGGAACGCACCGATTGGCTTAGGCCAGACCCGTACTAGTGAACAGAGGAAAGGGAAGAAAGTTTGTGTTGTGGTGTGGAAGTGTAGGGGAGATGAGTGCTGAGGGAGAGGAGACCTCTGTATGGAGTGCATTGTTACAACGTGTCCTTTTCAGATGTTTTCTCTCTTATTATCATTACACAGGATTTATATCAACTATAAATAGCAAAGTCACAGTTAAAATGTAATTAAAGGATTGGTTCATCTTTACCTACAAACTGCCAATGCTGCGCGGCTGTGACTAAAAATGGGTACAGCCCTTGTTATAGGTGACTGTAGGCCTTTTATGTACCTCATGAATCCTGACTGGAAGGACTTTTCTCAGGACGATGCTAAGAGAAGCCTCAAACGCCGAGATCACCGTCTCTGCATCAGGACAGAGCAAGAATATGTGAGAGGGTTTGAATCAGAGAAATAGCTCACTCCTGTGATGGCGAAGCAAACTTATTAGCAAACTTTGCTCCTTTGGCTTACTATTGAATAATGCCCTTGCTGTAGGTGTAGGCCCTTTATGTACCTCATAAAGCATGTCTGGAAAACTCCCAGGATGTTGCTAAAAGAGGCCCGGGTGTTACTGATCACCTTCACAGGAGCAAGCTCTGTCTCTGATGGCGCAGAGAAAAGCCCCCCACTCCTTGCTGGCGACACCCACATTGGTTCCTGGGCTCTCCTGTTCCACCAGGGAACCCAGGACCGCTGGAAATTGCTTTTCTGGTAAACGCAGGAGGTATTTGAAGAGCATCCATTCCCCAATTCTTTCTGCAATTAATAATCCCAAACATGAAATGTACTACGTAATGTCCAGGGACACAGCTGTCATTTTCCATCACGATCTGAATTTGAATAGATGCTTTGGAGGGCAAGGAAGACATTGGGGGTCAAATAGACTTTTTCACCTGTCACCTGCCCATGCTATTACATAAGAAAACAATTTTACAAAAAGTGTAAAAAATGTATAAAATAAATTAAAATAATATTTAATCATCCTGTACACACCCCATATAAGAAGCACAAGGTGAGCTCATATATTTAAACATCAGTCAGTCCAGACATGTGAGGTATTGCCATGAACGTCAGAGTGAAATCAATAATTCTAGGGCAGGGATGGCGAACCTTGGCACCCTAGATGTTTTGGAACTACATTTCCCATGATGCTCATGCACTCTGCAGTGTAGTTGAGCATTATGGGAAATGTAGAATATATAAACAAGAGAACCCTCGCGCTAGCTAAATGGTGGGACTTATGTGAGGTGGTAAAAAAGATGAGAAAGGGGGGATGGATACTGCAGCAGTCACCGAGAGGTCTGGTCCAAATCGACAGTGAAACAATGAAAATCGTGATGGTGGCTGCGCTGTAGTGAATAAAATAAAGTGAATAAGAGGGAAGGGAGGGGTGGGGGGGACGGAGAAAGGAGGCGGGGGAATGGGAATGTGAGGGGAGGGAGGGAAAAAGGGGGGTGTATTAAATAATCGCTGGCTGGGGCGTGTCCGGATGTGAGAGCCGGCGGACGTGTTTTTGAGGAGCTCCGGCTATCCTGTTTGAATCCTTTGCCATCCGTGCATTTCCATCGACTTAAAAGAGTAAATACTCACTCCAGCCTGTTCCCCTGTGTCCCCTGTCTCATCCTGGGACAAAATTGTGGAGACTCTCTGCCCGGATCGCCTGCACGCCTGAACCTCCACTCACCTGCGGCCGCCGCCATCTTCCCGGCCTGCAACTGTGTTGTACTGAAAGGACCCGATCCCAGCTTGCCTGCAGGTAAGAGACTGTCATCCGGCCACATCTGCCTGCCCATCCACCTTCCTAGCCCGATCCGGAGGTCCGCCGGGCCGAAAAAGGGATCCGTGGAGGCCGCGACCCGGTGCGGCCTAGTGCGGCCTGTGAAGCACCGGTCTTTCCTAAACCGCCGCCCCGCCGGAAGTGCACCGCGGCCGACATCGACGAGCGCAACAGCGCGGATCGCCTGCCTTCTCACGCCCTGTCATCCCTGCCAAGGCCTGGGGTACTGTAGCACTGAAATTGCCTAAATTGGAGCAGCTGCGTTACCCCTGGAGCCCAACTTCTCCGGTCCTCCGCCACCCCTCTGCCTCAGCCTTGCTGCTCTGGTCCCAGCTTCTCATCCTTACCACCCTGTCCCTACTTCTTTGTCTGCTGTGGGGTGGGGGGCTGCCGGTAACCACTGACGGCCTGCCCTGCTGGAGGGCTATCTTTACCTGGTGTCTGCAGTGGAGCCTGACTGGTGGCGGCACCTGACATAATCTCTCCTGAGACACCTGCTGTGGCCTGGGTCGCCCCTTACCTACCTCCTGGGTGCTCATCTGAACACCGACAAATCTCCTGAGAGTGGGCCCCCCCTGGCGAACTGTCAGATGTACTCCTCCTCCAAAAAAGGGAACAGGTCCTCTAAAGCCGCAAAGACCAACGTACCACTCCTGCTGCCACCGCCATCTTCCCCACAATCTGATCCCATACTTCTGGGTCGGCTTCGGGCCTTGCTGGCTGGCTTAGAAATGGATCCCATTAAAGCTCCGCCAACAGAGGGGCCAGCCCCACTGGCTAAGGATGGTACAGCGGTGATCCTCGCTGCGATCGAGCAGAGTAGGACCTCGCTTTTGGTGCATATTGACCACCTCGCTGAAGAATGTAACCTCATACCAAACGACCTTGACAAAATGAGGGGTAGAATGGCGAAAACTGAGTCCAGAGTGTCGACCACTGAAGATCTTACGGCCTCCCATGCCGCCTCCATTGCCGAGCTGCAGCGCACAGTGCAGTCCCTCGTCGCAAAGTCAGATGATGCCGAGAACAGGCTGAGGCGCAACAATGTCAGAGTCCTAGGTTTGCCTGAGGGGGAAGAGGGAGACCACCCTGCTATATTTGCGGAGGAGTTCTTTAAAAATCTCCTGGGCCTTACAGACGTTCCCCCTACCTACGTGGTGGAGAGGGCCCACCGGGTGCCCACGGGCCGAGCCACCCCGGGGAAACCCCCCAGGCCCTTCTTAGTCCGTTTCCTTAACTATCGGGACAGGGACAAGATTCTGTCGGAAGCCCGCCAACATCCCACGCTCAAATATTGTAACTCCTCTGTCCTCCTCTTCCCTGACTTTTCGGCGGACTTGCAGAGAAAGAGGAAAACCTTTAACGATGTCCGCAAACGACTTAGAGATAAGAACATTAAATATGGCATGCTTTACCCAAGCCGCCTACGAGTCCAACATGAGGGGGCGGTCCGCTTCTTTGATAACCCAGCGGATGCTGACGACTGGCTGACCAACTTGCGTTGAAGGGATCTTCTCACGGACTCCTATGATGCACGGATCTTCCACATCCTTGTTCGCTCTATCCTACTACACTTTCTTCAACCACCGGAGTTACTTCAAATGTACCTTTACACGAGACCCCCACGAGGCTTTAGATTGCCCTTGTTTTCGCTTTTGTTTTTGTTTTTTGTTTTTCCTCTTAAAACATGGACTTTATTTTCCGCTGACTTTGAGGATACAGGTTTATGGGATAGATATCCCACGTCCCTCTGCTCCTTGTTCTTACGAGACGGACGAGACACTGCCCGTCGACAGAGTGGATGAACTACTACCAGAAGTGTAGGGCCCCCAGTGTAATGGTTCACTAGCACTCTTTATAAAAGTTTTTCTTTTGGGTAAAAACTGTTCCCAGACCTTCCCCCCCTGTTAGGAGGTAGGCTGGGTATAGTAGGATAGGCACCGTGCCTGGGAAGTTAGATTAGGGATTTAGTCATCCCTTGTTCTTATGGTTTTCTATTTCTTATTTGTATACTTTTGTTTTGTGTTACGCTTAGGTACTGTCAGCATTTTCTGCAATGTGACCGGGATCTTGCTGCTCGTGGGGTGCACCGGTACATGCCCTCTAGAGTATCTCCTTAATTGTTCTTCCCCTTCACCCAATGGCTAGTCAAGTAGCAGACTCCTTCACCGTTCTCTCCTGGAATGTCAGGGGTCTTAACTCCAAATTTAAGCGAGCCTTTTTATTCAAATACTTAAAATCTCACTCCCCCCAGCTTATTCTCCTTCAGGAGACTCACCTCACGGGCAGCAAGATTTTGACTCTCAAGAAACCGTGGATACAGCGAGCGATACATGCCACATATTCTACATACGCCAGAGGTGTATCGGTCCTTGTCCACAAGAATTTCCCCTGTGTTATTGAGGAGATCCGTACTGATCCCCAGGGGAAATTTGTGATAGTGGTGTTCGCGCTATGGTCTGTCAGGTATATTGTTCTTAATGTATACATCCCTCCCCCGTTTTCATCCGCATTATTGTATGAGGTTCTAGAAAAAATTTCACCTTTCTGCCCAGGGAAGGTTCTGGTAATGGGTGACTTTAATGCCATTTTATCGCCTGAGCTAGATAGACCTGCCCCGACTAAGAAACAGTGTATGGACCTCTCTGCTTGGGCTCAGGCGGTGGGGCTGGTGGAGATCTGGAGGTGGAGGCACCCTACCACAAGGGCCTATTCATGTTTTTCGGCATCCTATAAGACTGCGTCGCGGATAGACCTAGCCTTCTCCAACCCTGCACTGTTAGCGGATGTTCTGGAGACGTCCTATCTGCCTAGCGGTCTGTCCGATCATAGTCCCTTAGTGGTGGTGCTTCGCTCCCCGGCTTCCCGGAGCGCTGCGCTCTGGAGGTTGGGCACACAATGGGTCTCTCATCCTGACCTCGCTGGCCAGCTGCCACCCCTGCTGTCTGAGTTCTGGGAAAATAATAAAGACTCCTCTTCTCCCGATATTGTATGGGATGCCTTTAAAGCTTTCACGAGGGGACAGTATATTTCTTCTATTGCTAGCATCAAAAAACAATAATCGGCTGCAGCGCTGTCGCTGCAGAAGGCTGTTGACGATCACACTGCTACGTATAGCAATGACCCCACCCCAGTTCACTTTGACCTACTAATGGCGGCTCAGAGGGAACTGCAGTTGCACCTGGCTGAGGTCACGCGACTCGAGTTGTATAGAGGTAAACAGAGGGCCTTTGAACAGGGTGACCGGAATGGCCACCTGCTAGCCATGATGGCACAACACGACCAACCCCTTACCCTTGTATCCATCCTACAGACCCCGGGGGCGGGACGGTGTCCTCCCCCTCTGATATTCTACAGACGTTTAACTCCTTTTATGGCAAGTTATACTCGTCCGGTCTGTCCTCAGAGTTTCAGCCGGAGTCGCTGAACGGTCTGTTAGACCCGTTGGCGCTTGGCTGGCTCTCGGACCACGAAAGAGAGATTTTGGTCCAACCTTTTACGGTCTCGGAGGTCGTAAAGGCTATCCGATCCTTCCCCCCCGGCAAGGCGCCGGGGCCGGATGGGCTTCCAATAGACTTTTATAGGGCTCATGTGGAACTTCTAGCACCCCTGCTGGCACAACTGTATACTGTATGCCTGGCAGACGGTAGTCTGCCTGTTTCAATGTACCACGCATACTTGACACTGATATATAAGGCTCCCAAAGACCCCACTTCCTGTGCTTCATATCGTCCTATTGCATTGCTTAATTCTGACTTTAAAATTCTGACTAAGCTTCTGGCCCTTCGGTTGTACCCCATGCTACCCTCAGTGATAGACCCAGACCAGACGGGTTTCATGCCCCGTAGGTCCACGGATGTGAATCTCAGAAGACTATTCACCAACATACACGCTCACCACCTCAATAAGGGATCTCGAACTGTGGCCTCTCTGGACGTGGAAAAGGCCTTTGATATGGTCGAGTGGCCCTTCTTGTGGGAAACTTTACGCAGGATGGGGTTTCCTCTGCTGTTTATCAGGTGGCTCCAGGTGATCTACAAATGCCCCACTTCCTCGGTGCGCTTGGGAGGTGGACTATCGGCCCCCTTCGGGCTTACCAGGGGAACGAGGCAGGGCTGCCCTCTCTCTCCGGCTTTGTTTGCCCTCGCTATCGAACCGGTGGCGGAGGCACTTCGCACCTCACCGCACATTAGGGGTCTCCGACTCGGGTTGCTGGAGGAGAGGGTGGCCCTGTACGCGGATGACATGCTACTCTTCCTAAATGATGCCGGCCCGTCCCTGCAGGGAGCGCTAAATATTCTGGACACCTTTGCAGAGGTCACCGGTCTTAGGGTAAATTGGTCTAAATCCCTCCTGTTCCCAATTGATCCAGCGGCTAGGTCCACATCCCCTCCTGATAGCCCCCTCCTGTGGGTAGACGCCTTTACATACTTGTGGGTACATGTCTCTGGTTCAGCCTCAGACTATATATCCTTAAATCTAGCCCCGTTACTATTGGAGTCCCAGACGAAGCTCAAATCCTGGAGTAACTTGCCCCTGTCTTTATGGGGGCGAGTTAATCTCATAAAAATGAAGATTATTCCCAAACTGACATATCTTTTCCGCCACTCCCCACAATGGGTGCCCAAGTCCTTTTTTTAAAAATTGAACTGCATCTTTTCTTCCTTCTTATGGGGCCCCTCTCCTCCCAGATATAGATTGACGACTCTAATGAGGCCACGAACGCAGGGTGGCATGGCATTCCCGGACTGTCATAAGTATTACCTCTCCGCGCAGTTGGTGACTGCGGCGTGGTGGCTACAGCCGGACAGAACGAACTCGTCGACTGTGCTGGAAGCAACAGTGGTCGGTTCATGGGAAGCTCTTCAATTATTACTTTTTAGGGGCCCTCGTGCCCCGTATCCTCTGACCCCTTCTATGCTTACCACCCTGCGGGCATGGCGGACAGGATTAGCCATTGAGAAATTTAAACAGTCTGAAATCTCCCCCAATGCCCCTATCTGGCTGAACCCTAGTCTATCTCACATTTACAAGATCCCTGACCCCTACGCGTGGACAAAATACGGTATCAAACTTGTGTCTCACATAATATCTCAAAACTCCCTACTCCCCTTCTCGCACCTTTCCTCCCAATACAACCTACCCAACCATTTCCTATTTAGATATCTGCAACTGTCCCACGCATTTGCGGCGCAATTTCCGCAATCTTCGTGCATCGTGGCCCAGTCGGAACTGGAGAGGACACTTAGATTTAGCTGTGAAGACAAACCCACCTCACATCTTTATTCGTACTTGATCTTTGTGTCTCTTCCACCTCTGGATAAGCTCTGGAATAAATGGCAGACTGATATCCCCACATTAGATAGGGATGACTGGGACGACGTGTGGGACCTCCCCTTCAACTCCTTAGTCTCCATGCGTGACAGGTTAGTGCAGTACAAAATAGTTCATAGAGCTTATTTCACCCCACACAGACTGCATAGGATGGACCCTGCCCACTCCTCGGGGTGTTGGAGATGCGGCGCCTCACCGGGCGACTTCTCCCATATCTTCTGGCGGTGTTCAGGGGTCCAGCAGTATTGGGAAATGGTGCTGGATCTAATTAACAGAGTTGCCTCAGTCGCTGTGCCTTTGTCAATGGAGGTGTGCCTTTTGGGGCTCATTGAGACCATTGTACCATCCTCTGCCAAACGCACGCTAATTTCCTTGCTGCTCTTCTATGCCCGAAAGAATATTGCTATGCGGTGGAAGAAGCCTGCCCCCCCCCCCCTTTGGCGCAATGGAAACACTTGATAAACGGCAGCCTTCCTTTATACAAAGATACATATGCCAATCGGGGCTGCCCACTGAAATATGACAAGGTCTGGCGCAATTGGTTAGATGAGCCCGAAACAGCCTAGTGAGTTGGGGGTGAACCAGGTCATCGTGTCAAGGTCTTGCCTTGCTCTTCTACCTTCCTCTTCCTCCGTTGACCTCTGATATGTTTTCATTGACTAGTGGGTCTTACCATACTGGATGCCCTCCTAGATTTTATTTGGGTGGTGCTGCTGTACCCTTCCATGACTGTGCATTGTATCGCTGGGTTCACATTGCAATTGTATTCTCATCTGTACATGTTCTTTTTCTATGACTGTAGGTGCTTAAGCTGTATGTTTTGTACGTGTTAGAAAATTCAATAAAAAACAATTATAAAAAAAATAAAATAATCGCTGGCTGGAAACCAGCTAGGTAGTAATAATGTGCAATGTGCACAGTGACACAAACAAGCGTAAAATAGATAAATAAACAGCTACTGGTTGCTATAAGACCAACTATGTGGTAGGTGTACAATATGCCCAGTGACACAGATATGTATAAAATAATAATGTGCAAAGGGCCACTGATTGCAAAATCTGGTAGGAACAAGTGTCTGGGCAATCCTGTGATGCGCAAACGTGACCTGATGATATACAACCTTAAAGCGAACGTGAATCACTAAGGTAAATGCAATAATCAGACAAAACAATGTCTATGAACAACATAAAAGTACTAAAGACATAAGTGAGTAAACAAGTGAGGAAGGAGGATTCCTGATCCTGGTAGAGGCTCCTAATAGAGCTTCCAAATGTTGCAGAATTTTTTTTATTATAAATGAATATTATATGTGAATACAGTCATATATACAGAAAGTCCCATCACCAAGGATGTGCTTGAGAGTCTTGATATGGCATCCACCCAGTGATCAAACACAGCTTACCTCCCTGCTGGGAGGGGGCAGTATGAAGCAGATCTCTGTGGTGGGGAATTATGTATCGTCCTTATGATACAATCTTTAGAACTCAATTTTCATATCGCCCATTGGGATGCTTGATATATAGTGAGCGTGGACCTCAATCCAAACAAGCACCGCACTCGTGCCAATAGGGAGATGGATTGGTATGTGTGATGCACTCAGTGCGATCCTCAGATGGCGGCGGCGGCGGCAGTCACAGAGTTTAAACTCCCATATCGCTCATGGGGATGCATGTGAAAAAAACACAGAAGAAAGGGACATCAATAGCGCAACTCTGTGAATGCAGCAGACTGAATCGCAAATAGGTGCATTCACACACTCACTTAGTATGTAGTGAGCGTGGACCTCAATCCAAACGAGCACCGCGCTCGTGCCAATAGGGAGATGGATGGGTATATGTAATGCACTCAGTGCGATCCTCAGATGGCAGCGGCGGCAGTCACAGAGTTTGAACAAGATAAAAGAAAAAATCTATGGTGTAGATCGATGACCACTGAGTGGCGTTTATTAAAAGCAGGTAAAACACTCACATTTGGGAAATGAAAAGTGGGTACAATATCCTACGAGCGGCGAGCTCGTCTCGTCTCCTCTCGGTTCAGCTGACACACCACCAGTTGAACCGAGAGGAGACGAGCTCGCCGCTCGTAGGATATTGTACCCACTTTTCATTTCCCAAATGTGAGTGTTTTACCTGCTTTTAATAAACGCCACTCAGTGGTCATCGATCTACACCATAGATTTTTTCTTTTATCTTGTTCAAACTCTGTGACTGCCGCCGCTGCCATCTGAGGATCGCACTGAGTGCATTACATATACCCATCCATCTCCCTATTGGCACGAGCGCGGTGCTCGTTTGGATTGAGGTCCACGCTCACAACATACTAAGTGAGTGTGTGAATGCACCTATTTGCGATTCAGTCTGCTGCATTCACAGAGTTGCGCTATTGATGTCCCTTTCTTCTGTGTTTTTTTCACATGCATCCCCATGAGCGATATGGGAGTTTAAACTCTGTGACTGCCGCCGCCGCCGCCATCTGAGGATCGCACTGAGTGCATCACACATACCAATCCATCTCCCTATTGGCACGAGTGCGGTGCTCGTTTGGATTGAGGTCCACGCTCACTATATATCAAGCATCCCAATGGGCGATATGAAAATTGAGTTCTAAAGATTGTATCATAAGGACGATACATAATTCCCCACCACAGAGATCTGCTTCATACTGCCCCCTCCCAGCAGGGAGGTAAGCTGTGTTTGATCACTGGGTGGATGCCATATCAAGACTCTCAAGCACATCCTTGGTGATGGGACTTTCTGTATATATGACTGTATTCACATATAATATTCATTTATAATACAATTTTTTCTGCAACATTTGGAAGCTCTATTAGGAGCCTCTACCAGGATCAGGAATCCTCCTTCCTCACTTGTTTACTCACTTATGTCTTTAGTACTTTTATGTTGTTCATAGACATTGTTTTGTCTGATTATTGCATTTACCTTAGTGATTCACGTTCGCTTTAAGGTTGTATATCATCAGTCACGTTTGCGCATCACAGGATTGCCCAGACACTTGTTCCTACCAGATTTTGCAATCAGTGGCCCTTTGCACATTATTATTTTATACATATCTGTGTCACTGGGCATATTGTACACCTACCACATAGTTGGTCTTATAGCAACCAGTAGCTGTTTATTTATCTATTTTACGCTTGTTTGTGTCACTGTGCACATTGCACATTATTACTACCTAGCTGGTTTCCAGCCAGCGATTATTTAATACACCCCCCTTTTTCCCTCCCTCCCCTCACATTCCCATTCCCCCGCCTCCTTTCTCCGTCCCCCCCCCACCCCTCCCTTCCCTCTTATTCACTTTATTTTATTCACTACAGCGCAGCCACCATCACGATTTTCATCATGGGAAATGTGGTTCCAAACAACTATGCAGAAAGTGCTAGTTAGCTGCTGTCTGGCAGGGAGGCAAAGTGTTAAATTATTTCCTGGGTCTTTCTTGGTGTGATTCTGCTGGGCTCTTCCCCTGTCCTGTGCATATAAATTAGGAAGGAGTTTTTCCCAGACAGAGACCAGCCATATGGGAGAAGAGAGGCTGACTGCTGCAATGTAATCCGATCCTCCAGCCAGCATACCATCTGCCCAGAGGGGCCGTGCTGGGCTTCAGCTACCTTCTCTGCTATCTGTCATCACTGGATATGCCTGCTGTGAAGAACCTGAAAATTTGCCTGGGACTGTAGTCCCACAACACACAGCCTGCTGCATGGAAGAGAAAGACACAGACAGACAGCCAGCAAGGTGTGGAAGAGAGCTTCTGCCCTGATTCCAGAAAACCTACAATCCTGTGTCCTGGAGCCTTCCACATGTAGGGGGATTGCTGGAACGTTCAGCCCTACTGAAGACACCAGCAATGGACTCTTTCCTGTGCAGGTATGTTGGTGGTCAGATATAAGCCCGTAGTTAGGGACTAGGAAGTTATGAAAAGACTGCTCTTAATAATGTTGAACTATTATCTTGCGTTTCTCATCATGCTGCACTATTCCAGTAAAGCTTTTGAAACATTTACATGTCTGGTCTGAAGTTACTTAAAGGGGTGCATGGTGGTAATGGATGGTGTATAGAAGAACAGGGCTGCTATGCACACACGGGGTGAAGAGGTGACATGCGGTTACTAGGTGCAAGAAGACAGCGGTAGAGCAGTACTGGCAGGGGTGACGGGTCTTGTGCATAGTAAAGGAAGCAGTCAATGCCCTAGCACTAATATTGTGTTTTTATCAGTATCCTAACATTTTTGCATAGTACTATTTATTATTGTTGTTATAATAATAATAATAATAAATTGAAAATAGTCCTGTTTTCACTGGAAAACCGTGCCATTGTATGATACTAAACCTGGTCTCCTGTCACTCTACATTCACACGGGCGAAATAGACAAATGATTGCTGCAAAATCCTTGTGTGATTAGATGCCGACAGATGCAGCCGCAGTCAGCCTGTCATTCATTTGTACAGGCTTCCTTGCCGCAGCTGTTTGCATACACCTGGGATTCCTGCCACAGGAATCTGCTGTCCGTTCCGTCACGGTCATCTTGGTACACCCCGCACTCAGCCGCAGTAAGCCTACAGTCAGAAGTCGGCAAGCGGACTTTTTTTTACCCCCACCGGAGTCTTACATTTCACACTTATTTTTACCACTAAACTGAGCTTATATGGTGAAATACATGTAGCGCACCCACCTATCCCCCTCCTGCATAAAACTCGGCTCCTCGCAGGGGGGGAGACAGGCACACCGCACCAGAAGCCCGTACCCTCCTGTGTTAAGAGGTTAGGCGGTCTTGTTTTTGGGCCTTGTCTGCAGCCAGAGTCTAAAGTCCTCCTGAGTATGATTCTCACCTCTACAGTGTGTAGATGCAAGTCCTTGACTTCCCCAGGAACGTAAATGTCCACACCAGCTGAAAGTCCAACTCAAAATGTATTTTCGCTTGCACGACACATAGTCTCTTGGATAGAAGAAAGGTTGGAGCAAAGACACAGGACAGCTTAAAGTGTGGAGGAGGTCCAGGCACAAACGTAGCTCAAACTCTTCTGACTGTTCAGGTTTCTCAAACAGTTTTGGCGCACGGTCTCTGCCACAGACCACGAGGTTGGTCCCTGCCACAGACCCTGTGGATAAGGTCACTGCCACTGACCTGGCGAACAAGGTCACTGCCACTGACCTGGTGAACCTTGGTTTCTTCCTAGAACATAGCCCCTTTCAGGGAGAAGACGTCCCCCCCAGAGAGTCAACAGACCCCTTCCTTCACCATGACCACAGCACCGGCCCCTCGGAACGGATCCTCCCTTCTCTTAGGGTGCTGGTCCCCTCGCAAGGCGGCACCCTGGACTCCTCGATCCCTAGTGGACCCCAGCCGAAGGTTGCTGGGCCCCGGGCCATTGCTGCAGCTCCTGGGCCTCCATACCCAGGCAGCCAGAAACGGTGAGGTAGTACCTCACCCCAGGCTAAAGGTGCCTGAGGTGAACCGGAACAAGGCCTCCGGGCCTAGGGCACCCGGAGATGACACACACACACCCCCAGGCTGAAGGTGCTTGGGTGTGGACGAACCACACACACACACCCAGGCTGAAGGTGCCTGGGTGTGGACGACCCTTCTCAGAAGATGTCTGCCCCTTTTATACCCTCTCCCGGCATGCACAGCAGGTTCCCCGCCCCACCGTACGGCTGCCGAGAGGGGACACAAAAGGCACAGCACTGCGCTCGCGGTTCAACCCTGGCCCAGAATGACAGCGCCACCCACAGGCCACAGGGAACATATCACCAGCATTAACCCCTGAGAACAAAAAATGGTCCATAACTCCTAACAATTCAAGGTGTCTGAGCCTGGTTACCACTCAGACACTTCCCCTAAATTGAACACCCCGCTACACATTCCCCCTACTAATGGACACTGGTCCCCAGTGTCTGGAGCAAACCCATGCCTCCTGAACCCGAGTTAGCATAGGCCTGGTCCAGAGACAAGAAAAAATCAAAAAACAAATTTAAAACTGCTTGTTTGTGCCGGAACATAACATGGGGAAAAGGAATTAAAAGCAGAAATGAAAGAAGATCAGTAAAACACAATGTGCACATCACAGTCTCAAATGTCACATAAACATATTTTCAATCATCACATTCCCTTCCTGTCTGCACTAGTCAAAACCACCCCATTCTCAGTGTTTTGATTGGTATCCACCTGCAGAGGGAGAAAGCACATACATATTCAAACAAATTTTTAGCAGAAGTGAAAAGATTCTCCCCGGAGGGACAATCCTTCCCTTCCAAAAGTAAAACACATTTTTTTTCCTACTTAAAACCAGAGTCTCTTCCTTTTTGTTTTTAGACAATGCAACACTGCCACCTAGTGGGAGTGCCACCGTCAGAACACTCGTCCTGAAAGAAACTTTACTTTTTGGGTAAAACTTCCTCTTCTTCTTCTTTGGCCCTGCTCTGAACTATTCAATAAATGTATTTTTGTACTCTATATTATTGGTTTGTCAGCCACTTTCAAAGTCCCAATTTTACCAGGGGGGTTGTTTTCTTTCTTCCAATTAGGGATGTGGTGACTGTCAAACTCTTTCTGTGATTGGTGGGATATTTTCTCTCTACTCTGAACTATTCTACCCCAAAGTCCTTGTGTCTTTGCAGTGTGGATAGAGGGGGGAAAATAAATCAACATCTGTTCCCACTCTTCCAATAAGTAGAATACCCTTTTTGTGTGGGCAAGCAGTTCTGGGGCTCCAGAGAGTACACTCCGGAAACAAAGGCAAACAACAAGAGTCTAGTCTCTTCACAGATAATACTGTGGATGCGGCAACACCAACGGCTTCCAATGTTTATCAAAGGTGTCAATATGGTACTCAACATTATCTTTGTCCTTTCGGCAAATAACCACCTTGTCTGCATGTATATGCCGATCGAGAATCCAGGCTTTCTTACAGTTTTTGTACCGCTTGGTAGCTGTACCTGCGGGCCTGGGGTACTTTGATATGTGTCCAAACAAAGTCTGCGTACCACCGGTGTCTATAGGCCTCTACCTCAAACAAAAGTTCCTTTGGAAGGTCGGGTACTCCCACCCGTATTTACCAACAACCTTCTGGTTAAAAACCTCTGCAAACAGGACAAAGGCGATCTCCCATACCAGTCAAGACTATGGCATCTGGGTGCCGAGGTACTTTCACTACCTCAGGACCAGACACAGGGGCCCGCAATGACACCCGCTCCATCCCAACAACGGATCCAGGCATCTCCAGCGGTGGAAAGGCAGGCAACGGGATAGATCCCTCCTCAGGCTCTGGGGCCTCCACCTGGGGTGTGCTCTCCCCAGTGGACATGGGTGGGTTCCTATTTCTACGGGACAAGGACAGGGGCATCTTATCCCAACCCTTCCGCTCAAACACTTCATCAATGGCAGCGGCTTCTCCCGGATTAGAGACCGACTCCAGGTCGGAGGTGTCACATTCCTCTGCAAGCAAGTAGCTCCGGGTAGAAGACGAGTCACTGCCTCTAACCAGTTCAAGGGCCCTGGGATCCTTGACCCAAGCATCCCGACACTTCGGACTTCTGACAGAGTCTATTTCCCCGGCTTACCTCAGCTTGTAGCTGAGCCAGGACGTCCGGAACTTTTCCCTTCTGAGGCATCCGTTCCGAGTAAGCGCTGGGGCGTAACTCCACCACGGCCGCAGGAAGCCTTCACAAAGTCAATCTTCCTCTTGGGCGGTGGGAGCAAGGACTCTCTGGTGACCGAGGCAACATCCTCCGGTCTCTCCGATTCCAGTTCCTCAATCTCCGGAACATCTGTGCTCGCGACTTCCTCCGAAGTCTCAACAGTGCGCATAGGGGTGGCTGCAAAAGCTCTGGCTCCTTCCTCCGAAGTAGTGGCGCCTGTAAGGCAGTTGAGGCGGAAAGCCAGAGGCTTCTCTGTAGGTTGCTCCACCTCAAACAAGAACTCCCTACATTGCTCGCATCTGCCGAAGGGCTTGAGATGCACCACCAGTCCCGAGCAGCCGGGACAAACCACTCCGAGGGCCTCCACATCTCTGCAAACATAGAGGGCAAAACGTCCCCGGGGCTTCAGCCGAATCCCTGTATCCATTACGGAAGCAGCAAACGAGGTCATATTCATGGTGGTTGTGGCCGGAATTCATGAGGCATGAGACGCCATGTTGCTCGCTTGCTGTTAAATTGCGCACTGTCCTTTTGGCGCCAAAGTCCCCACGTGCAACTCTTCACATGGCCAGACTCCTCCCTGTTCTGTCTCAAGGACATTCAGCTAAACCATTCTTATCCCATAAACATGATACCATATTTCTTCGATCGCAGTTTATTGGAACAAGCTAGGTGAAATGTTTAAGTTCTCTAAGTGTTGATGCTAAGAGATTGAAATAAGACATATCCTGCCTCCCGCAGTGTCTTGAAAAAGCATGGTGAATGTGTCTCTTCCTGTGAGATTTTGATGACCTAGATGAGCTTGCTCGTGATCGTGTTTTGTAAGAAGATGTTCCATTGTGAGACATGACTGCGGGGAAGAAGCTGTCTTGCTGTATAGAGACCGTTAGTGTCGGTGCTGCTTGACAGGGCGCGTCTCTGTGTAGCGTGGCTGCTTGCTTTGCCTCCCACAGGCCTGTTTCTTTAAAGCTTCTGACTGTATGGATACTGCGTAGCCCCGGGCTATACAGACTCCCAAAGTCAGCTTATCTTCCCTTCAGAGGTCAGCTTGAAAATGTCACTGTTCTGTCTCAAGGACATTCAGCTAAACCATTCTTATCCCATAAACATGATACCATATTTCTTCGATCGCAGTTTATTGGAACAAGCTAGGTGAAATGTTTAAGTTCTCTAAGTGTTGATGCTAAGAGATTGAAATAAGACATATCCTGCCTCCCGCAGTGTCTTGAAAAAGCATGGTGAATGTGTCTCTTCCTGTGAGATTTTACCCAGAATACATTGCTTTCTAATCGCTTCCTGGGTTATACATTTAATGCATTTAATAACAAGGTTGAAACAATACCAAAAAGGGACGCTAGATGGCGCCTACGCTCTGCAAATGATCTCTATAGAAATTACAACATTAAATGTCCTTTTAATCAACACAAATGCAGATAATCAGAATATAGACATCTGATGGACAGAACACTCCCCGCCTGACATCAAGTGACGTCACTAACAGAGTCCTCCGTAGAAAGTAACAGAACAAGTTCAGTCACTGGTTTTTAAGAACACTTTGGTCTCATTCTGTTGAAAGGTCTTGACCTCGACCTTACGGACAAGATTATCTTTGCTTGGCAGTACTTTGGTGACTAGACCTAAAGGCCACATATTCCTTAGTGTCTGGCAATCTTTCATGAGCACAACATCACCAAGTTTAAGATTAGGTTTTTCAGTGTGCCACTTCCTCCTTAGTTGTAGAGTAGATGTGTATTGGTCCATCCACCGACTCCAGAAGGTATTGGCAAGGGATTGAACTTGTCTCCATTGACGTTTGTAAAGGTCTTTCTCACAAAACTCTCTAGCTGGAGCACCTACAAGACCAGTCTTTTGCGTGAGCAACATGGTAGGTGTGAGAACCATTGGATCAAGTTTCTTTAAAACACTGTCCTTAGGAACAGGTTTGTGGTTGAGGATACAATCGATCTCTTTGGCAAAGTCAGTTGCTGAGAAGACTTTCCTACAGTGGTGCCAACCTCTGCAATCGTCATGAGTTGGTGGTTGTTTTTTGTAAGATTAAGCAAGTGATAGCTCTAACTAGTGACCTCCAGGTGGAGAACCTGCTGAAACGGTGGGTTTTAAACTGGTTGAGAGAAGTTGTTGTGACTGCAGTAGAAACCTGAGGGCGAATTTCCTGATCCTTGTCTGCATCTATTAGGTCAAACGTGGTGAGGTCATTAGTGTTACAGTCCGGACTGCGTAGAAAGGTGGGACCTGTGAACCACAAAGTACTTTCGAGGCGACTGGCCGCTACAGATCTGGTCGCTAGGACTGCAGGATTATAGTCTGTAGGCACAAAATGCCATTGCTCTGGGTGAGTGGACCTCCTTATTCTCAGCACTCTGTTATTGACATAGAAACGCCTAGTTTCATTATGGATGTAACCCAGAACTACTTTACTGTCTGTGTAGAACTCAGCTTCCTGGGTTTCTAAGTTTTTGTCTCTGTTGCTATTAGTTCAGCTAGCTCTGTAGCCAATACTGCAGCAAAAAGTTCCAGCCTGGGTATGGTGTGTTCAGGCAGTGGTGCAAGTTTTGCTTTTCCCATTACAAACCCTATGTGGCATTGTCCGTTAATGTCTATGGTTTTCAGGTAAGCTACAGCAGCAATTGTTTTAACAGAAGCATCCGCAAACACACAAAGTCTTTGCATCTGAACGTCTGCAGATGACAAAGGAGCATATGGGCGTGGAATTTTAAGATTGGATAGCGCTGTTAGTGAGTCCTTCCACTCTAGCCATAGGTTCTTCCTGTCGGTGGGGAGAGGGTGGTCCCAATCTAGCGAATCACAGGTTAAGTGTCTGAGTAGTGCCTTACCCTGGATGGTGACAGGTGCTGCAAAGCCTAAAGGATCGTACAGGCTGTTTATGGTAGACAGGACACCTCCTACGGGTAAAGGGTTTTTCTTCTATGTTTACTTGGAAAGTAAAGGTGTCAGATCTTAAGTCCCAAAGCAAACCAAGGCTACGTTGCATGGGAAGTAAGTCTGTGCCTAGATCTAAGTCCTTTAACTCGTTGGAATGATCTTGGGCAGGAAAGGCTTCTAAAACTTCTCTACTGTTGGAAGAAATCTTGTGGAGCCTTAAGTTGGAACACGCAAGCATTGCCTGAGTTCTTTTGAGGAGACTGATTGCAGCTTCATTTGTGGGTAGTGATTTCAAGCAATCGTCCACATAGAAATCTTTGTCCACAAATTGTCTGACATCTGACCCATACTCTGACTCTCCCACTCTAGCAGAGTGTCTAAGGCCATATATAGCAACTGCAGGGTAAGGGCTGTTACCAAATATGTGCACCCTCATGCGGTATTCTGTGATGTCTCCAGAGGGGTTGTTGTCCCTGAACCAGAGAAAACTCAAAGTTTCGGTGTTCTTCTTTAACAAGAAAACAATATAACATTTGTTGTATGTCTGCCATGAATGCGACTGAATCCTTGCGGAAGCGGAGAAGTACTCCTAATAGTCTGTTCTTTAGGTTAGGGCCAGAAAGAAGGACATCATTTAGAGAGACACCCTCATGCTTGGCGCTGGAATCAAACACCACTCTAATCTGCCCTGGCTTCTTAGGGTGATAGACCGAAAATATGGGTAAGTACCCACATTCTTCTGAGTCTTTGAGGTTTGGGGCTATCTCAGCATGACCATTCTGGAATATTTTGTCCATGAAGGAAAATAAATGTTCTCTCATCTCTGGTTTCCTTTGAAGATTGTGTCTTAGGGAAGTGAGGCATTTATATGCTAGTTCTCTGTTGTTAGGCAAAGGTTGTCTTTGTGGCCTAAAGGGAAGAGGTGCTACCCAGCTATTAGTCACGTCTTTCTCCATACTGCTTTCCATAACCTCTAGGAAGATCCTATCCTCAATGGACATTGCTACCTGGTTGTCCTCCTTTGTTCTCCTGAACACTAAGTGTCCTAAGTCGCTTTGGTCATCGTCATAGGTATTGCTGTCACAGAGGGGACTTAGGAAAGGAAGAGGTACGGGGTTGTTGCGAGGTAGCTCCTTTATGAGGATGTGATTTGGACAGGGTTGGAAAAGAGAAGGACGACCATTCTCGAGGGTACTAGTGAGCAGATTATTAACAGATGCCGGTTTGTGTTCACCTCCCAGGCAAACATCACCTTTAATGACCCACCCAAGATCCAGTTTTTGGGCATATGGAGCACTTTTAGGACCATTGATCAGTTTCCTTACTTTGTGGACTTGCAAGATATCCCTCCCTAGGAGTAAGATTATCTGAGCCTGATCATCAAGTTCTGGTATGAGATGTGCTATGTGCTTCAAGTGGGTCTGGTGAGCTGCTGCGTCTGGTGTGGGAATATCTGTTCTGTTGTCTGGCATCTGGTTGCACTCTATTATGCCGCGTACACACGGCCGTTTTTCCCGTCGAAAAAAACGACATTTTTCCCATTCGACGAGAAAAATGATAGTCTGTGGGCTTTCTGTCGTTTTTTTCGACGAGAAAAACGGCATTAAAAATGACGAGAAAAATTAGAACATGTTCTAATTTTTCTCGTCGTTTTTTTTCGACATGTTTTCCGCGGCAGTGTTTCCCATAGGGAAACACTGCCGCGGAGCCCACACACGGTCGTTTTTTTCTACCAAAAAAAAATGACATTTAAAACGGCCGTGTGTGAGGGGAACAAGCTGTTCCTCGTTTTTAACGTCGATTTTTTTCAACTGTGTTTTCACCGTCGAAAAAATCAATCGTGTG
The DNA here is from genome assembly GCA_029206835.1 of Rana muscosa. Taxonomy (NCBI): domain Eukaryota; kingdom Metazoa; phylum Chordata; class Amphibia; order Anura; family Ranidae; genus Rana; species Rana muscosa. The sequence continues at coordinate 963,065,523 of CM055117.1, read as the reverse complement.
TACGCGGCATTATGGTCGGTAAGGGTAGACATGTCTTACCATCCATAGATTCAATTTGTAGGCCGTCAGCTCTTCTCCCCGCCGTTTCCACTGTACCTGCACAAGTCCTAAGGGAGTAAGGGCTGCTGGGGCCTTTGAGGTTTAGAATGTCAAAAAACACAGGTCTAGCTAGTGACTTATTACTCTGATCATCCAACATGACGTAGAGCTTGACTGCTTTGTCTCTGCATCCCTTTGGGTAAACTTTCACTAGACAGATTTTGGAGCAGGATCTGCCACCTGTACTTCCTTTGCAGACTTCAGTGCACTGTGAAGTGATTGTTGTGGCATCTGGACTATGGTCTTTGGTTTCCCTGCCTTGCTCCTTGTCACCATGGACAGGTGGGAAGGTTCTTGGAGTAGGCCTTGTGTGTAAAGCTGTGTTGTGTTCTGTGCTGTCACACTCTGTACATTTGACACTGACCTTACAGTCCTTGGCGAAGTGTGTGGATGAAGAGCAGCACTTGTAACAGATGTTGTTCTCTTTGAGGAAAGCTTTGCGATCCTGAATGGTCTTTGTCCTGAAGGCTCTGCATTTCAGAAGAGGATGTGGCATCTTATGTAGAGGGCAGAACTTAGTAGGGTCGTTGTCTTGATTCTCTGGCTGAGACTCTGCAAACCTGTGAGAAGAAATGTTAGTTTTGTGCACTGCTACTGGAGCTCTGAGTTGCTTAGGGCCAGAAGAAGTGGTGTAAGACACTGGAAAAATGAAGCTGGGGTCATCTTTCGTTCCTGCTTGTCTGTCTACAAAGTCCACAAACTCACTAAAGGGTGGAAAGGGCACATTGTGTTTCCGTTTGTAGTTACAGCCATGAGCAATCCATCTTTCGTGTAACTCATAAGGAAGTTTTTGTGCTAAGGAGTTATTACCTCTAGCAGAGTCAAGATAAGAAAGGCCAGGTATGTCCCCTTCTGCTTTAGCAACTTGTACCTCCATACACAGGTCACTGAATTCTCTGAGACTTTGGTAACCTCTGCTAGGTATTTTTGGGAAGTCTTCTATCCTTTTAAACAGTGTACTCTCTATAGCCTCTGGTGAGCCATAACATCTATCCAGTCGGTTCCAGATGTTTGTAAGGCCTACCTCAGGGTGGTTTATATTAATGTCTCTGATCCTTTTGGCATGTTCAGCAGAATCATTGCCAAGCCACTTTACGAGGAGTTCTATCTGTTGCCTGCAGGATAGATCTAGACCTTGAATGACACCCTGGAAAGAGGATCTCCATGCCCTGTAGTGTTGAGGGCGATCACTAAATTTGGCAAGTCCTTGGGTAACTAACTCACGTTTGGACAGGAACTTGGCAAAGTCTACAGTAGCCTGATTGGCATTGGGGTAGGCTGCTGGTGTATTGTGGTGCAGTGTATAGGCATACCTGGTAGAAGTCTCTTCTTTAGGCTCTCTGGGTTCAAACTTGCATAAGGTTGGCAGTTCATACCGGCTCGTTGCATACACCTTTGGAGTGAAGACGGGTGTCTGATGTTTGTATGAAGGCTGGGTACCTTGTGGAGTAGAGAGTTTGGTTGGGACTGGAACGTCTGTAACTGTCAGATTTTTCTTGCTTGTAGCACTGGGGTCCTAAGTCGGCTTGTTGATGCTTTACTTGATGTGACTCACTGACATCCTGCTTAATTTCTTGTTGTGGGATGCTGCTTGGGTCACAGTGCTGGTAGACATAATCCGACATGCGTTGCGAGGAATCTTGGTGGTCTTCCTCTAGGCCTGGTATGCTGCTACCTGCTCTTGGCTCATCATAGACGGCTGCTTCTAAAGCTTTTGCTTCTGCAATGGCGGTGGCAGTGTCACGGTCCACTGCCAGCCTCTCCAAGTCAGCTTCTAAGATAGCTTACTGCAATTTCATAGATGCTTCCTGCTGAGCTAGTTCGTCCTCCAGGCGTACTCTTTCCTTCTCCCTTTCTCCTTCAAGGTGGGACTTTTTTTTTTCATCTGCAGCTCTTGGTCTGTGAATGCGGCCCTGGCTCTTGCTGCTTCAGCTTTTGAACGGGCGATAGCTGCTGCATTTGCGACAGATGACCTAGATGAGCTTGATCGTGTTTTGTAAGAAGATGTTCCATTGTGAGACATGACTGCGGGGAAGAAGCTGTCTTGCTGTATAGAGACCGTTAGTGTCGGTGCTGCTTGACAGGGCGCGTCTCTGTGTAGCGTGGCTGCTTGCTTTGCCTCCCACAGGCCTGTTTCTTTAAAGCTTCTGACTGTATGGATACTGCGTAGCCCCGGGCTATACAGACTCCCAAAGTCAGCTTATCTTCCCTTCAGAGGTCAGCTTGAAAATGTCACTGTTCTGTCTCAAGGACATTCAGCTAAACCATTCTTATCCCATAAACATGATACCATATTTCTTCGATCGCAGTTTATTGGAACAAGCTAGGTGAAATGTTTAAGTTCTCTAAGTGTTGATGCTAAGAGATTGAAATAAGACATATCCTGCCTCCCGCAGTGTCTTGAAAAAGCATGGTGAATGTGTCTCTTCCTGTGAGATTTTACCCAGAATACATTGCTTTCTAATCGCTTCCTGGGTTATACATTTAATGCATTTAATAATAACAAGGTTGAAACAATACCAAAAAGGGACGCTAGATGGCGCCTACGCTCTGCAAATGATCTCTATAGAAATTACAACATTAAATGTCCTTTTAATCAACACAAATGCCGATAATCAGAATATAGACATCTGATGGACAGAACACTCCCATCTTCTGCACTGTTTGCGGGCTATCTGTATAGGAACGCCCACGAACTACGCAGTCAGGGTTCTCCTCGTGGCGCAATTCCCAATATGGCCGACCTCCACGGAACTTCACTGGGGAATAAAAGTTCAAACTCTGGGGGGTCTTCACACTTTCCAACCCTTAGACAAATCCCGGACTCGAGTCCCCACATGTAGCGCACCCACCTATCCCCCTCCTGCATAAAACTCGGCTCCTTGCACGGGGGAGACAGGCACACCGCACCACAAGCCCGTACCCTCCTGTGTTAAGAGGTTAGGCAGTGTTGTTTTTGGGCGTTGTCTGCAGCCAGAGTCTAAAGTCCTCCTGAGAATGATTCTCACCTCCACAGTGTGTAGATGCAAGTCCTTGACTTCCCCAGGAACGTAAATGTCCACACCAGCTGAAAGTCCAACTCAATATTTATTTTCACTTGCACGACACATAGTCTCTTGGATAGAAGTAAGGTTGGAGCAAAGACACAGGACAGCTTAAAGTGTGGAGGAGGTCCAGGCACAAACGTAGCTCAAACTCTTCTGACTGTTCAGGTTTCTCAAACAGTTTTGGTGCACGGTCTCTGCCACAGATCATGAGGTTGGTCCCTGCCACAGACCCTGTGGATAAGGTCACTGCCACTGACCTGGCGAACAAGGTCACTGCCACTGACCTGGTGTACCTTGGTTTCTTCCTAGAACATAGCCCCTTTCAGGGAGAAGACGTCCCCCCCAGAGAGTCAACAGACGCCTTCCTTCACCGTGATCACAGCACCGGTCCCTCGGAATGGATCCTCCCTTCTCTTAGGGTGCTGGTCCCCTCGCAAGGCGGCACCCTGGACTCCTCGATCCCTAGTGGACCCCAGCCGAAGGTTGCTGGGCCCCGGGCCGTTGCTGCAGCTCCTGGGCCTCCGTACCCAGGCAGCCAGAAACGGTGAGGTAGTACCTCACCCCAGGCTAAAGGTGCCTGAGGTGGAACCGGAACAAGGCCTCCGGGCCTAGGGCACCCGGAGATGACACACACACACCCCCAGGCTGAAGGTGCTTGGGTGTGGACGAACCACACACACACACACACACACACACACCCAGGCTGAAGGTGCCTGGGTGTGGACGACCCTTCTCAGAAGATGTCTGCCCCTTTTATACCCTCTCCCGGCATGCACAGCAGGTTCCCCGCCCCACCGTATGGCTGCCGAGAGGGGACACAAACGGCACAGCACTGCGCTCGCGGTTCAACCCTGGCCCAGAATGGCAGCGCCACCCACAGGCCACAGGGAACATATCACCAGCATTAACCCCTGAGAACAAAAAATGGTCCACAACTCCTAACAATTCAAGGTGTCTGAGCCTGGTTACCACTCAGACACTTACCCTAAATTGAACACCCCGCTACATACATTTAGAAGTCAGTTACACTGTTTTGATTAATTTTAAAAGCAGTGGTGTTCTGTCACATTAGCAAATGTGTGAGATCAGCAGGCTTGCCGTTGCTTTTAAAATTCAACATCAAAACAGTGTCACGGACTTCTAAATCCTGTATTTCACTATATAAGCTCAGTTTAGTGGTAAAAATAAGTTTGAAATGGAAGATTTCGATGGGTGTAAAAAGATGTCCGTTTGGCGATTTCAGACTGTAGGCTTGGTGTTGCTGAGTGTGGGGTGTACCAAGATGGCTGTGACAGAACGTCACTCCCGTTACAAAATCAGACAGCAAAGTGAACAAAAAACAAAAACAATAAAAGAAAAAAAAAAAAAGGTCTGACTCAATGGACTATCTGCAGCCAAGAGATCTGCCCATGCTCCAGGCCAGCTGAATTGTTGAGCAAGTCACCACCACATCACCTCCTCTAGACCTACCCAGGAGGGGGCCCCCCTTCCATTGCAAGACTTCATCGTATCTGATGAATCTCACTGCTCCTGTTTAGCATTGCTTTGACTTGCTACAGGATTGATAAATGTCCCCCATTGTTCCATCTCTGCAGTGGCGGCCCGTCAATAGGGGGTGCAGGGGCGGCCCGTCAATAGGGGGCGCAGGGGCGCCGCCCCCCCAAAGCTACTTATTAAAAAAATAATAAAAATAATGAAAAAAAAAGTGTCCCTTTAAGTGGGTGTGTTAAGGGCGCCGGACATGGGGTGCTATTGGATGCATGACCCGTGTGTAAACACGTGATTGGGGCTAAGAAGCTCTATTGGCATAGTTTAGAGTGTGCTTGGGGCGCAAAAATGCTGTAGCCACAAAAACTCCAACTCTAGGCTTTAGCATTAGGTTTCCAGTGCTTGTAATTGATTGGGTCTATAGGGTGGGGCTTTAATCAGACCTGCAGCGTCATTGGCTCACAGGCTGCCTGTCTCCTTCAGTAAGTGAGGGGGAAATCACAAGCAGAAGAGAACTGGTCAGGGCAGACACTGGAGCTGAGGCAGCTCCATTCATCCCTGTGACACAGACTGTGAGGGATCACACAGAAATCTTCAGGTACATTTCTACATGCCAGGACTGTAGGGGGGCAGAAGGGGCTATTATCACTGTGTCCTGACTCCTGAGAGACTGTAAAGCAGCATTTTAATCTCCAACTTTACTTCACCTCTCTCCATGTAATGCAAGTCAGTACACCTTCACTTTTCTCCCCTTCCTGTTCATGTGCTATAGAGAAACAAAAGGCATTGTTCTTAAATTAACATTATTCAAATTTAAATCGCGCGGGCATTGTTATGCAAATTAGATCGACCGCCGCGATTCAGATGGGTGGGGGGGGGGGCACAGTAGGTGTACAGACCCAGGAACTCAGCACAGGGATGATGGAAACCCCTCATAATGGGCACAGCAGGTGTACAGACCTAGAAACTCAGCACAGGGATAGTGGGAACCCCTCATAATGGGCACAGCAGGTGTACAGACCCAGGAACTTAGCACAGGGATGATGGAAACCCCTAATAATGGGCACAGCAGGTGTACAGACCCAGGAACTCAGCACAGGGATGGTGGGAACCCTCATAATGGGCACAGCAGGTGTACAGACCCGGGAACTCAGCACAGGGATAGTGGGAACCCTCATAATGGGCACAGCAGGTGTACAGACCCGGGAACTCAGCACAGGGATGGTGGGAACCCTCATAATGGACACAGTAGGTGTACAGACCCGGGAACTCCGCACAGGGATGGTGGGAACCCTCATAATGGGCACAGCAGGTGTACAGACCCGGGAACTCAGCACAGGAATGGTGGGAACCCTCATAATGGGCACAGCAGGTGTACAGACCCGGGAACTCAGCACAGGGATGATGGGAACCCCTCATAATGGGCACAGCGGGTGTACAGACCCAGGAACCCAGCACAGGGATTATGGGAACCCCTCATAATGGGCACAGCGGGTGTACAGACCCAGGAACCCAGCACAGGGATTATGGGAACCCCTCATAATGGGCACAGCAGGTGTACAGACCCAGGAACTCGGCACAGGGATGGTGGGAACCCTCATAATGGGCACAGCAGGTGTACAGACCCAGGAACTCGGCACAGGGATGGTGGGAACCCTCATAATGGGCACAACAGGTGTACAGACCCGGGAACTCGGCACAGGGATGGTGGGAACCCTCATAATGGGCACAGTAGGTGTGCAGACCCAGGAACTCAGCACAGGGATGGTGGGAACCCTCATAAAGGGCACAGTAGGTGTACAGACCCGGGAACTCAGTACAGGGATTGTGGGAACCCTCATAATGGGCACAGCAGGTGTACAGACCCAGGAACTCAGTACAGGGATGGTGGGAACCCCTCATAATAGGCACAGCGGGTGTACAGACCCGGGAACTCAGTACAGGGATGGTGGGAGGAACCCTCATAATGGGCACAGCAAGTGTACAGACCTGGGAACTCAGTACAGGGATGGTGGGAACTTCTCATAATGGGCACCTCAGGTGTACAGACCCAGAAACTCTGCACAGGGATTGTGGGAACCCCGCATAATAGGCAAAGTAGGTGTACAGACCCAGGAACTTAGTACAGGGATGGTGGGAACCCCTCATAATGGGCACTGTAGGTGTACAGACCCGGGAACTCAGTATAGCCTGTCCTTATACATTTACTTGAGATCACTTAGACCCGGTGGGTCTCTATAGTGGGAGGTAGCGCCAACACCCCATTCTTTTATATTATATCCTATTCTCCCTAGGAAGTTTTTAGGGGGGCTGCAACCTCTGTATGGTGTTTTCCTGAGCGCGGATTCCCTACTTCTTTAATAATAGTCTAATGTCCATAAAATTTCATAATCTACCCAATAGACCTCATGCACACAGGGTGTTTGCTTTGCTCCTCTAAACATCAGAACTCCTGGCAGAAGAAAAGCCCACTGCAGGCGCGTCATGCATTTTATCGTAAATGTATCCTATTGGCCAAAATATTTATTTGTTCTGGCCATTTAAATGCATTACCTCTCAAATGCGTCTAGCGTTTCAGTGTGTTTTAGCTTTTTTCTGCGCTTCACCTCCTCTCCTAAACGTGCTTTTCATGGGGGGGGGGGGGGGTTTCAGACTGTAAGCTCTGCTTCTAATATGTCTGTAAACGCTTGTGTGCACATGGACACTTAAGCTAACATACAGGTGCTTTTACAGGCTGAGAAAAAAAATGTCAAATGCCAGTATTTTTTAAGCTTTAATCGGAGCCCTTTGTAATCTCATGTAGCCATATACCATCAGTCCGATTCATGCTTCAGAGTAAGTTTAAGGCCCCGTTCAGGCTAGATTCACACTTGTGCAGAGAGGCTCTCAGCAGGGGTCCGGTGCGTCCCTGTTCTCCATTTCAGGGATGAATCGTGCCTGAGTTTTTGCCTGCATTTGGACCTAAAACAAAGCATATTTCCAGGTTGTAAGTTGGCAAATGTCATTGCAGATCCCTACTTGTGGTTGCTTGTATTGAAACTTACATAACACAGTTGGTGTTCTGTACATTGACCGTGTACAAAACACCACCCTACATGTACACCATGTTTAAACATTTGCCAGTTTTATGAGTCATAGCGGGCAGCAGATGAAACTACATAGGTAATTGTAAAAATACAAAATGTAGTGTAGCACTTATATTTTTTTCTTATCAAAAGCGAAATTACCTTTTTAAATGCAACCCCTGTCGTCTAACGTTTAATGTTGTAGAGAGGCTATGCAATGGGTTAATAAAGTCAGAACTTAAAATGCAAGTTTAAACCATTTCCTAGTCCTGTGATCTCCAGATATCGTCTGGGTTTTAAAACAAATTGAAGCTTCGTCGGTGTATAATGTGCAGCCTGGTATATGATGTGCAGAGCCCTGTGTATAATGTGCAGCCTGGTATATGATGTGTAGGGATGAGCTCTGGCGTGTTTGCATACTCCACGTGCAGAGCCCGCCAGGAAGTCGGCACGGCGCTGCGCTGCGCTAATCACAGGCAGGGAGACATTGTCCCGATGCTCGGCTGCAGAGATCGGGAAATGTCTCCCTGCCTGTGATTAGCGCAGCGCCGTGCCGACTTCCTGGAGGGCTCTGCACGTGGGGTATGCGAACGCGCCAGAACTCATCCTTAATGATGTGCAGAGCCCTGTGTATGATGTGCAGCCTGGTATATGATGTGCAGAGCCCTGTGTATAATGTGCAGCCTGGTATATGATGTGCAGAGCCCTGTGTATAATGTGCAGCCTGGTATATGATGTGCAGAGCCCTGTGTATAATGTGCAGCCTGGTATATGATGTGCAGAACCCTGTGTATAATGTGCAGCCTGGTATATGATGTGCAGAACCCTGTGTATAATGTGCAGCCTGGTATATGATGTGCAGAACCCTGTGTATAATGTGCAGCCTGGTATATGATGTGCAGAACCCTGTGTATAATGTGCAGCCTGGTATATGATGTGCAGAACCCTGTGTATAATGTGCAGCCTGGTATATGATGTGCAGAACCCTGTGTATAATGTGCAGCTTGGTATATTATGTGCAGAGCCCTGTTTATAATGTGCAGCTTGGTATATTATGTGCAGAGCCCTGTTTATAATATACAGCCTGGTATATGATGTACAGAACCCTGTGTATAATGTGCAGCCTGGTATATGATGTGCAGAACCCTGTGTATAATGTGCAGCTTGGTATATTATGTGCAGAGCCCTGTTTATAATATACAGCCTGGTATATGATGTACAGAGCCCTGTGTATAATGTGCAGCCTGGTATATAATGCTGACACTATGAGTGGAATACAGGGGACGAAGTGGGTGGGTTATATAAGGGGTGTGGCTTATGAGAAGTGGGATGGGCCAATCATGGAGGGGCGGGGTCTTGCGCCCCCCCATCCTAAAACTTCACCAGCCGCCACTGCATCTCTGTTATGCACTCAGAGCACCTTAGGTCACACCCCTTTAACCACTTCAGCCCCGGAAGATTTGGCTGCTCAATGACCAGAGCACTTTTTACAATTTGGCACTGTGCTGCTTTAACTGGTAATTGCGCGGTCATGCAATGCTGTACCCAAACAAGCATAAAGCTTTCTTTTGATGGTATTTGATTGCACTCTGCGATTTTTTTTTTTTTTTATTTTTTTTATTTTTTTTTGCGATATAAACTGAAAGACTGAAATTTTGGGGAAAAAAATGAAATTTTCTTCTTTTTGTTATAAAAAAATAAATTTTACGAAATTTTAGAAGAAATGTCAATAAGTGTATATTTATTGGTTTGCGCGAAAGTTATAGCGTCTAAAAACTAGGGTACATTTTCTGGAATTTACGCAGCTTTTAGTTGACTCATTTCTTGAGGTGCTAAAATAGCAGGTCAGTGCAACCCCCCTCCCCCAAATGACCCCATTTTGGAAAGTAGACATCTCATGGAAATTGCTTGCTGAGAGGCATGTTGAGCCCATTGAATATTTTATTTTTTGTCACAAGTGATTGAAAAATTACAAAGAAAAAATAAAATTACACAAAGTTGTCACTAAATGATATATTGCTCAAACATGCCATGAGCACATGTGCAATTACACCCCAAAATACATTCTGCTGCTTTTCCTGAGTATGGGGATACCACATGTGTGAGACTTTTTGTGAGCCTAGCCGCGTACAGGACCCCGAAAACCAAACACCGCCTTCAGGATTTCTAAGGGCGTAAATTTTCTATTTCACTCCTCACTACCTATCACAGTTTCGAAGGCCATAAAATGCCAAGATAGCACAAACCCCCCAAATGACCCCATTTTGGAAAGTAGACGACCCAGGGTATTTTGCTGAGAGGCATGTTGAGTCCATGGAATATTTTATATTTTGCCACAAGTTGCAGGAAAATTACAAACTTTATTTTTTTTGCACAAAGTTGTCACTAAATGATATATTGCAAAGTTGTCACTAAATGATATATTGCTCAAACATGCCATGGGCATATGTGAAATTACACCCCAAAATACATTCTGCTGCTTCTCCTGAGTATGGGGATACCACATGTGTGAGACTTTTTAGGAGCCTAGTCGTGTACAGGACCCCAAAAACCAAGCATCGCCTTCGGGCTTTCTAAGGGCGTAAAATGGCGATTTCACTTCCTTACTACCTATTACAGTTTTGGAGGCCATGAAATGTCAAAATAGCACAAAACCCCCCCAAATTACCCCATTTTGGAAAGAAGACACTTCAAGCTATTTGCTGAGAGGCATGTTGGGTCCATGGAATATTTTTTATATTTTGCCACAGATTTCGGGAAAACCAATCACCGCCTTCAGGCTTTCTAAGGGCGTAAATTTTTGATTTCACTCCTCACTACCTATCACAGTTTCAAGTGCTTCTGGTTTCTTAGGCCATAGAGATGATTGGAGTCATTCTGGTCTTCGATCAGCTCTATGGTCAGCTGGCGGAACCACCGGCTGCATTCTCGGGTTCCCTGTTGGGACAGAAGAGCCAGAGAAAACCATGGAAGACGGTGGGAGGGGGGAACGTTCCCTCCCACTGCTTGTAAAAGCAGTCTAGAGGCTAATTAGCCGCTAGAATTGCTTTTACATGACTGACCGCCGGCTGAAAAGAATGATACCAAGATGATACCTAAACCTGCAGGCATCATTCTGGTATAACCACTCAAAGTACAGCAACATACCAGTACTTTGCTGGTCCTTGTTGGGCATATATTGTAATGTACTTCTTTTTTTTATGCAGCCTGTGGGCTGAACGAAAAAAAAAAGATTGATCAGCGGGTATGCCCACCATTAGAATACCGCCCTTCTTCCACCCACTTCTAATGATGGGCATACATGCACCATTTTTTTTAAACTGTGGTGGAGAAATCACCTCCTATAGCACTGGAGTCGCTGATTTACGTATCGTGAGAGCAAACGCTGTTGCTGTCAAGACAAATAAATCAGTGCTGCAGCTGAATGGCATACCTGCTAAGCAAATGATGGTTAACAATAAAACAAAGTAATATTACAATATAACCCTAAGACATACCATACCTGCAAAGCAAATACAATAAAACATAGTAAAAATAAAACATTTTTTAACGAAATATGTGCCTAAAAAATATATGCCGAAGCATGGGGACAATCCGCCCCTAATGTTAGGAGCAAATTGCTCCTATACCCCTGCCCCCATGCTTCAGCATATATGCTCTTTTTTTTTAACTGTGGTGGTGAAATAACCTCCTACAGCGCTGGAGTCACGGCTTTACGTATCGTGGGAGCAAACGCTGTTGCTGTCAGAATAAATAAACCCGTGCTGCAGCTGAATGGCGTACCTGCTAAGCAAATGATGGTTAACAATAAAACAAAGTAACATTACAGTATAACAGTAATACATACCATACCTGCAAAGCAAATACAATAAAACATAGTAAAAATAAAACATTACAGTTCTAAAAAACAGAAAAATAAAACCACAACTAATTTGGGCTTTTTTTTTTTTTAGGTGTTTTTTTTTTTTTTTCTGCACTTTTATAAAAACTGTAAACTATAAGCGTTCCAGATTAGGGTCTCTCAAAATGTGATGGCCAGCCATGTCATCTTTCGAGACCCTGTGTAAGTGTTCTCTAGGACTGTGTAGTGCTGTACCCTGCGCTAATACTCCACTAGTGTGTGGTAGCATTTGAAACAGTCACCGATGCAGAGACCAGGTTGGTCAGGACAGAAGGGGCAATAAAAGCAGGTGTCATGCCTAAATCCAAGTTTTCTACAGACACAACATCTTCTTTGGGGATTTCTTTGGGTAGGGGTACCAGGGAGGACATATGGAAAATGCCTCTCATGCAGCCGGCTCACTGCATTTACGTTGGGAAGGTGGACCACAACACCATCTGGAAACAGAAGGGCTGTGATGATCTCTTCCTGGAATTTAAGGAAGGATCCAGTTCATCCTGAAGCTTTGTATAGCACATAAGCATTCAGCGTCATTTGGAATAAATTTTTAGACACTTTTTTATACCAGCGTCTGGCCTTACGGGCAATTGGGTATGGCGCCAACAACTGTTCGTTGAGGTCCACCCCTCCCATATTAAGGTTATATTCGTGGACATAGAGGGGTTTCTCCAACACCAGTCGCCATAGGAATTTGAACTGTCATATCTGCGTGAAGGGAGGACAGAAAGAAAACATTCCGTGAATCCCTCCACTTCACTGCTAACAAATTATTTCACTTCAAGCAGGCTCTCTCCCCCTAAGTCGGGATTCTACAAGCCATTGGGGGAAGCACTGGCGATTAGATAGCACAGTGCCACATGCATTAATTCCACAAAAGTGACTAAAAAGTGGCACGCTCATGTAATAATTGTCCACATACAAGTGGTACACCTTTCCGAATAAGGGTGACACCAAGTCCCACACAATCTTACCAGCGCTCCTTGTGTAGTCTGGGCAGTTCTCGGGTTCAACGGGACCATCTCTTCCCTCGTAGAGCATAAAATTATATGTATAGCCTATTGCCCTGTCACAGAGCTTTTACATCTTGACCCCATATCTGGCACGCTTGCTGGGAAGATACTGTTTGATAGACAAGCGGCCAGAAAACGTAATCAGGGACTTATCAACGCAGACAACTTGAGTAAACAAGGCTGCAAACTGCTGGTTGAAGTGGTTTACGAGGGGCCAAATTTTGTGGAGCCGATCGTATCCAGGGTCACCCCAAGGACGACAGAGTTCATTATCATTGAAGTGCATGAATCGTAAAATCTGCTTGTATCGTGTCCTGGTCATGGAGGCGGAGAACACGGGCATATGGTGAATTGGGTCAGTGGACCATAGTGACTGCAACTCACTTTTTTTAACTATGCTCATGAGGAGGGATAGGCCCAGGAAGGTCTTAAATTCGGAAACCGTAATAGATATCCAATCTCTGGCAAGGGTCAACTGGGGATTAGTGGCTATGAATTGACCAGCATACAAATTGCTTTGGTTCACAACAGATCTATAGAGAATGTCATGACCTTGCAGTAATACTTTCATGACATGTCTGTCTCTTACCTGGTCTGTGTATCAGCCTTAGGGCTTGCTCTCTCACACCTGCATGGTTAAGTAATCTTCCCTCAGTGTGGCTCCACCCTAGCCTCAACAGGAACCACTATTTAACACTGTGTTCTCCAAGCCTGCCTTGCCGTGCAATATTGTGTGTTTATTTTCCTGTTTCCTGCATTGCCGTGTGCTCTACGTTTGTCTCTGTTACCGATCTTGGCGTGTTCCTGACCATCCCTGCCTGCTTGTGACCCTGACCATTGGCTCGTTTCTCGACCATCCCTGCCTGTTTGTCACCCTTGACCTTTGGCTTGTTCACCGTTTATCCTTGTCTGCTAGTCGCCCCGACCTGTAGCTTCCTCCTATAACCTACAGTGAGCGTGAGCTGGGAGACCCTGGGGGTCGCGACCTGGTGTCAATTGCAGCGTAGTCCATCCTCACCACTAGAGGCTCTGGTGAACACCTGCTGGCTCTTAGACTCCGCGCCCTGGGGAATCTTATGTTCTAGCTCCCTGTGGGATCCGTGTTGGTGCCCCAGTGGACCTGCCTTCCTGTACCACCCAGGGTTCCATCCGCAGCAGTCAGCCATAAGGTCCACTATCATCGCGGTGCACTCCTGACCCCAACGGTGTGCATCTGTCACCTGGCCTCAGGTGACCTGACAGTTTGCACGGCCATGGACACGACTGATGTGCCCCTACCTGCCGATGATCAGCTGCAGGGCATAGTCCGCAGACTCGAGACCCAGGAATCTAATCAGACCCAGGTGATGCGATTCCTTCAGGATTTGGCTTCCCGCTTTGAACAACTTCAAGCCTCCTTAGAATCCCCGGTTCGACAACCTCAACCTGCTGCCATATCAGCTCCCAGCTCCACCTACAGTCGCAGCCGCTATCCCGTTGCACTTGCCAGCTCCGTCCCGTTACTCTGGGGATTCCAAGGCCTGCAGAGGGTTCCTTAGCCAGTGTACCATTCACTTCGAACTCCAGCCTCAAAACTTACAGTCTGATCGGGCAAAGGTGGCCTATATTATTATTCCTCTCCTGTCCGGCGAGGCTTTAGCTTGGGCTACCCCTCTGTGGGAGAGGAACGACCCAGTGGTTTCCAGCCTGTCCAATTTCTTGAAACTCTTTTGGAATATCTTTGAGGAACCAGGTCGTGTCTCTTCAGTGGCCAGCGCCCCTTTACGTCTCCGCCAAGAGTCTGCTTCTGTGTGACAGTATGCTATTCATTTCCGCATACTAATGGCTGAGCTGAGCTGGAACAATGAGGCCTTAGTCGCAACCTTTCTGCATGGTCTTTCTGATAGAGTGAAGGATGAATTAGCGGGAAGAACCATCCCCACTGATCTGGACAAAGTTATCAGCTTGTGTAACCAGATAGATATTCGTTTTCAGGAAAGGATCCTAGAAAAGCGACGCCAGCACTCCTTGGTCCTTGGTCAGCCTGAGCTCCCCTCTCTTCAACCAGTGGAGCATCTCCTGCCAGCTGAGGAACCCATGCAGCTGGGTCAGACCAGGCTATCCACGAGGAACGTGCTAGGCGCAGAACTCTGGGCCTGTGTCTCTACTGTGGGAGCAAAGGTCATTTTTGTGACACATGCTCATTTCGTCCTGGAAACGCTTGGGTCTAATACATCTGGAAGGTGGAGTATTGGACCCAGAAAAGTCACCTTCTCGTCTCCTTCTTTCAGTGTTTTTTCATGTTGGCGCTTCCTCCCTCTCAGCCTTGGCTCATCTGGATTCCGGAGCTTCTGGCAAATTTATGGACGGGAGAACTGCATCTTCCATGAACCTTGCCCTTTCACCCCTCACCACTCCATTGGTGGTCTCGGCGATTGATGGCACTGTTCTTCCAGGGGACCCTATTCGCTTCCAGACCCTTCCTGTTAAGATCTCGGTAGGGATACTCCACCAGGAGTGGATATCCTTCCTTATCCTTCCTAAGGTCTCAACCTCTATCATATTGGGGCTTCCTTGGTTGCAGCTCCACTCTCCACACGTTGACTGGACTTCTGGGCAGATCCTGGCTTGGGGTCCCTCCTGTTTCTCATCCTGCCTACTCAAGGTTGCCCCTAAGGAGAGACTTCCCGTGGCCACCACCTCAGTATCCTCTGCCCTTCCCGCTGCATATAGTGATTTCCAGGATGTGTTCTGTAAAAAGTCAGCTGAGGTGCTTCCTCCTCACAGGTCCTTTGACTGTGCCATTGACCTTTTACCCGGAGCAGCTCTGCCCAGGGGTCGTACCTACCCCTTGTCCATCCCAGAGACCCAGGCCATGTCTGAGTACGTTGCAGAAAATCTAGAAAAAGGATTCATTCGGAAATCGTCATCGCCTGCGGGAGCAGGGTTCTTTTTTGTTGCCAAAAAGGAGGGTACCCTAAGACCCTGCATTGACTATCGAGGCTTAAACGCAGTAACGATCAAAAATCGATACCCCCTACCTTTAATATCGGAACTATTCGACAGGTTGAAAGGTGCCTCCATTTTTACCAAGTTGGATCTCAGGGGTGCATACAATTTGATCCGAATACGGGAGGGGGATGAATGGAAAACTGCGTTTAACACTAGGAATGGGCATTATGAATACTTGGTCATGCCCTTTGGTTTGTGTAATGCCCCAGCGGTGTTCCAAAACTTTGATAATGAAATCTTCAGGGATCTGCTTTACCAATTTGTTGTCATCTACCTGGATGACATTCTCATCTTTTCGGATAATCTGTCTGTTCACAGAGATCATGTCCGGATGGTACTTCAGCGCCTTCGAGAAAATAATCTGTACACCAAGTTGGAGAAATGTTCTTTTGAGTGTTCTGAAGTCCTGTTTCTGGGATGCTTCGTCTCTAACTTTTGGTCTTCGTATGGATCCTGGAAAGGTCTTGGCCATTACCAATTGGCCTCTTCCTGCCGGCCTCAAGGCCACACAGCGCTTTCTTGGGTTCACTAATTATTACAGGCAGTTCATTAGGAATTACTCCTCTATTGCTGTGCCTATTCTCGCCTTGACCAAGAAGGGTGCTAATGCCAAGGAGTGGCCCCCTGAAGCTGTCTCTGCCTTTCATGATTTGAAACAGGCCTTAGTGTCTGGACCTTTGCTGAGGCGACCTGACCCTTGAGATCCATTTTTTATTGAAGTGGACGCTTCCTTAACTGGGGTGGGAGCTGTGCTTCTTCAATCCTTTGGAAAGAAACGTCAACCATGTGCGTTGTTCTCCAGAAAATTTTCTCAGGCGGAGAAGAATTACGCCATTGGTGATCGAGAACTTCTTGCGATTAAATTGGCATTGGAGGAGTGGCGTCATCTCTTGGAGGGTTCCCCACATTCCATAAAAATTTTCACTGACCATAAAAATCTGCAGTACTTACAGAATGCCAAACGATTGAATGCCAGACAAGCCAGGTGGAGTCTCTTCTTTTCCCATTTTAACTTCACCATTACGTTCAAACCTGGTTCCTGCAACAGTCAGGCTGATGCTCTCTCTAGGACTTTTGACATTCAGGATGAGGAGCCTACCATCAAGCCAGAGCCGTTCATCCCTACCTCATGCATCCTTGCCCATTCTACCACCCTGGAGTCAAAGATTCCTCCTGGTAAGACTTTCGTCCCCACTGAGCTAAGAACTAAGGTCCTCCATTGGGGACATGACTCCAAGGTGGCAGGTCATGCTGGGTTCCTTCGATCCTTCCTCCTCATCAGTCGCCACTACTGGTGACCTATTCTCTGTTCGAATGTCAGACTATGTTAAGGCTTGTCATGTCTGTGCCCAGTCTAAATCCTCCCCGCAGGCTCCTGCTGGTCTTCTCATGCTCTTGCCCATTCCCAAGGAGCCCTGGTCTCACATAGCCATGGACGATCTTCCACCTTCTGAGAAGAATACGGTCATTTGGGTGGTAATTGATCGATTCTCCAAGATGGCCCATTTTGTTCCTCTTCCTGGTCTCCCTTCTGCTCCTGCCTTGGTTCCCATTTTTGTACGAGAGATTTTCAGCCTTCATGGAGTCCCTTCCCATGTTGTTTCGGACAGGGGTGTTCAGTTTACGTCTCGCTTTTGGAGAGCCTTTTGCAAGTCCCTCAACATTACCTTTTGATTTGACCTCTTCTTACCATCCTCAATCCAATGGTCAGACTGAGAGTGTTAATCAGGTGTTAGAAGTCTTTCTCCGTACTTAGGTCTCGGCTCATCACGATAATTGGGCATCGCTACTCCCGTGGGCAGAGTTCTCCCACAATAATCATGTCAATGTCAGTTCTCAGAAGACACCCTTTGTCACTATTTATGGAAGACATCCTCAGCTCCCTCTTCCTATGACCTGTTCTTCCAACATCCCAGCCTTGGCTACCGTTCGGGAATCATTCAATTCCATGTGGGTTGATGTTCACAATTCCCTCCAGACAGCTGCCAAAAAATTCAAGGGTTTTTCTGAACGCCACAGGCGTAAGCCGCCTCCTCTACAGCCAGGAGACAAAGTCTGGCTTTTCACCAGGAACATCAGACTCCAGGTTCCTTCTCTCAAATTTGCCCCGAGATTCATTGGTCCTTAAAATATAATTTCAAAGCTGAATTCTGTTTGTTTTAAACTCCAGATCCCTAAAAGCCTCAGGATCTCAAACTCCTTTCATGTATCCCTTTTGAAACCTTTAGTTTTGAATAAGTTCTCTCGTCCTCTCCCCACCTTAGCTCCAGTCTCTGAAGATGATGATCATGAGCACGAGGTTAGTCAGATTTTGGATTCTCGCTTCTGTAAAGGTGTTCTTCAATATCTCATGGATTGGAAGGGTTTCGGGCCTGAGGAGAGATCTTGGATTTCTGCATCTGAAGTCTTCGCACCTCGTCTTCTGAGGAAGTTCCATTTGAAGTTCCCCTCCAAGCCTGGTCCCAAGCGGGGGCGGGGGAGGCCTCGTAAGAGAGGAGTACTGTCATGACCTTGCAGTAATACTTTCATGACCTGTCTGTCTCTTACCTGGTCTGTGTATCAGCCTTAGGGCTTGCTCTCTCACACCTGCATGGTTAAGTAATCTTTCCTCAGTGTGGCTCCACCCTAGCCTCAACACTCTGTTCTCCAAGCCTGCCTTGCCATGCAATATTGTGTGTTTGGTTTCCTGTTTCCTGCTTGTCGTGTGCTCTACGTTTTGTCTCTGTTACCGATCTTGGCGTGTTCCCGACCATTCCCGCCTGCTTGTGACCCTGATCATTGGCTCGTTTCTCGACCATCCCTGCCTGTTTGTGACCCTTGACCTTTGGCTTATTCACCATTTATCCTTGTCTGCTAGTCGCCCCGACCTGTAGCTTCCTCCTATAGCCTACCGTGAGCGTGAGCTGGGAGACCCTGGGGGCCGCGTCCTGGAGTCAGCTGCAGCGTAGTCCATCCTCACCACTAGAGGCTCTGGTGAACACCTGCTGGCTCTTAGACTCTGCGCCCTGGGGAATCTTATGTTCTAGCTCCCTGTGTGATCCATGTTGGTGCCCCAGTGGACCTGCCTTCCTGTACCACCCAGGGTTCCAATCCCCAGCAGTCAGCCATAAGGTCCACTATCATCGCGGTGCACTCCTGACCCCAACAGTGTGCATCTGTCACCTGGCCTCAGGTGACCTGACATAGATCTTCCGTGAAAAACAGCGAATACAAATCAAGTGACGTAAATTCCGGGTTGGCCAGTGCATGGGGGAAGTACGGGTGCTGCAGAAGTGGTGGGCTCCCTATTCAGATTGGCAAATGCAGCAGGAAGGGCACTATGGGATCGTCGGTCCTGCCTTTGTCTTCTTGGTGGCAGCGGGACTGCTTTTATTGTTTACACTTACACAGGCAGGGAAGGATTTCATTCACCAGAACCGATCACCAGGTCCAGGCCAGAAATCATTGGCCTGGGCCTGGAGACTGATCGGTTCTGAAGTGAATCCGATCGTGGCGGCCACCTAGGGGGAGTGCGCACGCTCAACGTAAGGTAACGTCTCTTCGCCCAGCCGGGCCAACCTGACGCAGTAAAACATTTTCAGCAAGTACAGAAAATACCTGCTTATTTTGCCATAAATGCAGTGTCCTTGTCACATTTTGTGAGCTGCAGTAATGACAATTTTTTTTCATTTTTCTTATTTAACCTACTGATCCTATCAGCCACCATGTAACAAGGTGAACAAGGGCAGCCATACATGTACATAAATCGAAATTCAGCGGGTTCAGTAGAGACTAGCTCAAATTTGACCCATGTATGAGCAGGCTGGCTGTACAGAAGTTGTACAACCAGCCTGTCAAGCTTTTCCCTAATGATCTGTCCCGCCGACTATACCCAACAGTGCCGATCAGTGTATTCTGACAGTGGGGAAGTCTCCCCGCCATCAGAACACAATGGAAAAGGTTAATCCCCACATACACATCGAGTGTGTGGAGGGGGGAATCAGATCCTTTTTTTTTTTCAACCATTAATGTATGGCCAGCTTAAGGCTGTGTTCACACTGCCGTACGAAGCGGCTCACAGCAGGGGTCCGGTGCATCCCTGTTCACCGTTTCAGGTCCGATTTTATTCCAAAATTTTGGCTGAATTCGGACCTGAAATGGATCATAAGACACACAGGACTCCTGTGCACTTCACTCCGGAGCGTCTCCAGAGATGTGTGAACCGGCTCAATAGAGCCGGTCACAATCTCCTGACATGCGAATTGGATGCAGGGAAACCCTGGTGATCTGGCCAGTAACACACTTCCTGTATTGGTAAAACACAACTCTGGAGAAATGAGAACAGGGGGCACAGCAGACCGCACCATTGTCAGTCTGGGGGGGGGGGGGGGAGGGTATGGTAGTGTTAAATAGATTAGCAGATTTAGAACCATTAACAATATGAAGCCAAACTCCAAGTCATACATTATAAGCAGTTACACCAAACAGTTGTTTTTCTTTTGGATAAAGGTTTAGCATGAATAATTAAAAGCTGGTCATTTTATTCACCCCTGTCAGTGTTAAGTGTTTTTTCTCTTACATGTAAATGGATACATTCTGCTGGAGAGCTTTTTGAAAAACAACAAACTTACTGGCTGCTTCACCAGATGAAAATTTAAGTCAGAAAGCCTTAAAAAGAAAACTAATACAGCCATCACATCCAAGAATTGGTAATCTGAAATATAATATTTGTTTGCGTTTGGGTTTAATACTGCTTTAAGTGTTAACCATGACTGGAATAAAAATAGCCACCTAGGAGCAGGACGTCTGTTATTTGCATGATTACCAAATACAATTTAAGGGAGTAAAGCCTGAAAAGGTTGAAGTGTTTGTAACCCTAAAAAAAAAAAAAAAAAAGGATCCTGTTCCTTTAAAGTATGTTATACAGCACAGTGCTTGTGCTGTGTAATTTGGCCCCCCTGTATCATCCGAAATACCTGGCTGATCCTGCCTGGTTCAGCCCCCCCCTATAAATTGACCACAGTTTATTATGGGTGCCGAGCCCTGACACTGTGGTCAGTTTATGTGCCTCCATCATCCGCAGCTCTGCTCTCTCCCCTCCCTACCTGCCTGCCATCTGCGACCCCCCCCCCCCCCGCCGCCATTACTAATGAAGCAAATATTAAACTGTCACGGCCAGCCCCACTTTTATGCAGCCAAAACACACAGTGTAAATATTTGTAGCACCCACCACCGGTCCCTTGCATTTAAGGGACCGCGTGTAGCCACCTGGTCCCGCTCCCTTGGTTTAAGGGGCCAGACTGATTCTTCCTTTTCTTCTTTGGGTCTGCGGCGAGTTACCTCCCCCGAGTGGATCCTTTAGCTCCGTTGTCTAAGCAAACAATAATCTCCAGGAATAAGGCCAATGTCCACACTTGAGTAAAACCTAATCAGCAAGGCTTTATTCTTTTTTAGTCAACTCGAACAGAGGAAGAGCAGAAGTTGAAAGAAGTAGGGGAAGGTTCAGGCACGCAACACTTAAGTTCAGTATCTACACTCGTCGCCACTCAAGCCTGAGTGGGTATTGCTCTACCGGATAGTCCCTATGAGAGCAGTCCTAGCAGCCGGGATGGAGCACGGATTTCAGAGACGATGAATCCCCCTTTAGGCAGCCTCCAGACTTCTCCCAGAGACAGCAGTACCGTCGCTAATCTCAGCCGGGACTGCTCTTCCCCTGGACCACGTTTCCTAAAGATGGGCCCCCTACAAACGGGCAGCCTGGGATCCTTCTCTGAAGCGTAGGCCCTAGTCAGTGGAGCTGGGCCTACAATGCAGCAACAGAACCTCGGGCTGAAGGTGCCCGAGGCCTAAACACACTTGCGCACTTCGTGCCATGCGTGCCACAAGGCACACTCACTGGACCAGAGGTCCCCCCTGAACGCCTTGGGGTCCCCCTGGAATCGCCTCACCCCAAATGGCGTCTGCCCCTTTTGTACCCTCTCCCAGCATGCACAGTGGGTAGACCACGCCCACTGCATGGCTGCCGAGAGAGGACACCCAAGGTGCTGTGATACCTCCCGTAGTTTAACCTATGCCAGCGGTGACAGTGCCACCTGCAGGCAAGGGAGAACACTACTGCCAGGCAGTATCACACCCAGAGCAGAACAACAATTGAATCATAATTAGTCTGAGCCCAACTATCTGCTCAGACTGCCCTTAAATTTCCACATAGCGCCCCCAAATATTGGGGGGGGGCGCTACATATTTATGGAAAACAAAGGCTGTAAATACAGTTTTTCAGAGCTCTTCAGGCTGGTCACGTGACTCCCGGCCACACCTCCTCCCCCATCTAAGGGCACAGTGGTCATGTGACCTCCCCAGCTGACATCAGAGGGAGATCTTGGCCCTTCCCGCTGTAGCTCTGGATCAGAGTATTACAGTGATCGGGAGTCACATGACCTGCCTGAAGATCTCTGAAAAACGGTATTTAGAGGATTTTGTTTTCCCTAATTATTTAGTGTGTGATTCAAGGGGGTTGTGGCCTGTCCCAGCCTTGGTATAACAATGACATGCCTCCATCCCTAATTTGTGTGGCAAGAAGAAAATAAATTAGAGCGGGACTTTGAATGAGGCGTGTCAAGGAGTAGATAACTAGTTCTTTACCGAGAAATTAATTTAATGTAATGTCACAGCACCAAATCAGTGGTCCATAATGTCAAAAATATGTCAATATTCAATAATATATACTGAATAGCGTAATCACAAAGGATTTACATAATAACATTTCATATAAAAATATTTATTATAATTAATCACTGGACATGATGGTACAGTCAGTACAAAATAAATCAAAAGATAAACATGATTGGTACAGTTAATACAGAGGTCAATACATAGAAAGATATAGAAGTTTGTTTGAAAAGTTTTTTTAAGCATCCATTAGTTGGTAACTCTACGCATTTCATGGCTTTCAACCAATCGTCAGGAGTCAGATGCACACATATACTGAAAAGTTGATATAATAGGACGTCTGTTTGTATATGAAGCCCTCTATATAGGTAAGAAGTAAGTAAAGAGAAACAACCAGTTTCAATAATACTCACAAAAAAACACAGGTTGGTCACAACTCCTATAATGGGATTTGTCGGTGGTGTGGATTATATAGTCTCACCAGGGGTTGAGGCAGAGAGCATCCCCCAGAAGATGCATTTCGGACCAGGGGAGAGCAGCAGCCAGAATTACCGGAACACCCCAACATACCACCACGTGGGAATGGGCAAACATACTGCAATGTGCACCCAGTTCTATGGGAATAGAAGTGAAAATTATTAGGTGTAGTTTGGGAGCGGAAGTGTATAATAGGTGTAGTGAGTGAGGGTGGGTGTTGTATCCATAGGCTTATCCAGGGAATAAGTGTATGTAAGTGTACATATGTGTTTTTTAAGATAGCCCACAAGGAAACATGGACCAGGTGTATGTGAAAATCTGAAAAAAATCGAGCAAAAATCTAATTTATGTGTACCATAGGGGTATGTAGCAACGAAAAACCAAATGGAAAGTGAATGGGAATGAGTATAGGTAAGTTACCTGAAATTTGTGTGTGTATGGCACAGGTTGATCACCTCCCCATGGTGATAATGTGTGGAGTGGACCGGCAAATGGCTACCGCTGAAATACCCAAGGTTTGGGGCGTGTTCTTTTTTCATCCTACTCCGATTGTGTTGAGCAACTCTTTCAACTTGCTTCAGACTAGTTTTCATTAATGACTCTCATAGTGCTCTTTTACGTGGTGGAGGGGGTCATGTTGGAAGCTCTCCATGAGTTTCATCTGCTTTTGATGTTGCTAGAAGCAGCATCTCAGCAGGTGTTTTACTTTGAAGTATCAACCCAACACCTGCTGTATTATAGATGGTATATAACTATAGAACCAACCGGAGTCTATGCCAATCATATCATTCCCATGCCATTGTGCCACTGATCAAACTTGTGTGTGCATTTTCAGGCCCCAACAGCCTGCCAGTTTTGTGAGCCAGTTCTCTGGAATTTCCACAATATGTATGAGGTCCATGTAGTATCCTATTGGCTGTGACTTATATGTTGGCAGTCTATTATTCCTAAATGTGGCCATTCTTGAAAATGGTAAACTTGACATTCAATACCTTTTTGCAAATTAGGAGCATGTAATTGAGAGGAGGACAGGGAACAATTTGGATGGTAGCCTGAACATCTGAAAGATTTCTGAGCTTTTTAAGCCAAACCACAATTGAGCCTAATGCCGCGTACACACGATCGTTTTTCATGCCGTTAAAAATGCCATTTTTAAAAATGGCCGTTAAAACCGATCGTGTGTATGCTCCAGAGCATTTTTAACGGCGTGAAAAACGGGCATTAAAAATTTCGAACATGCTCTATTTTTTCACGTCGTTTTTCATGTCGTTTTTTTTAACGTCGTGAAAAACGATAGTGTGTATGCTTTTACGAGGTGAAAAAAAAACACGCATGCTCAGAATCAAGTATGAGACGGGAGCGCTCGTTCTGGTAAAACTAGCGTTCATAATGGAGATGGCACATTCGTCACGCTGTAACGGACTGAAAAGCACGAGGCTGAAAAGCGTGAATCGCCGCTCAACAAAGTTTACTAACATGAAGGGTGGCACCATTCGAACGGAACTTCCCCTTTATAGTGCCGTCGTATGTGTTGTACGTCACTACGCTTTGCTCGAGCGTTTTTTTTAATGATCTTGTGGATGCAAGACAGGCTTGAGAGGAAACAAGAAAAAAAACGACGAGAAAAACGTTGGTTTAAAAAATGGCATGAAAAACGATCGTGTGTCACGGCATAACCAGGGTTGCCAACTTTCAGTAAATTTACAAACAGTTTGTAAAATCTGTACTTTTTGCATCTGTCCTTGAATGTCCATTACGGACATGTAGGCTGCATGTCTGTAACTGACATTCATGGACAGATGCAACAATTATGGATTTTACAAACTCTTCATAAATTTACTGAAAGTTGGCAACCCTGGGCATAACACCTGCATTGATGCCTGTTAGATGGCCAGAGTACTGGCTGCCACTACCAGGATGACTGAGCCAAACCAGGATGATAAGGACAAACAGCCTGGAGAAATCCAAGATCTACACCAGCCTTTTTTTTTAACCAGGGTGCCTTGAGGCTTCTTCAGGGGTGCCTTGGCAAAGATGCCTAAAAATTTATAAAAATAGTTTAAAGTCTGCCTTTTAGTTTCACAAAGCCACAGGTTTTCATTATGGCATCCTAACAACCAATGATGTCATCAGTTGAAAATGAGGATGTCTGTGGCCTCCACAGCATCCTTGTTTGTGTCTCCCCTGCCTCTATCCCTCAGAACTGGGGCACATTAGCTGACTGATGTAGTGAAATTGAGTGAGAAGAGAAACATTGGGATACTAGTCAGTACCAGTGTGCAAAAGTGTATTTTCTTTGGAAGAAAAAAATCACCTCTAACATTGGGTGTCCTACATGTGCAGATGTTGCTGCATTATGTTCTATTAAATATTTTTTTTACATGTTAGAACAGGATGCCTCGAGACTGTCCATAATTTTAAAGGGTGCCTTGACTGAAAAAAGATTGAGAAACACTGATCTACACTAATCAAGATGGTGGTGGGTTATGACAGCTTCAGTGCACTCATCTGAAGACTTTCCCAACTGGTTGTACAACCATGCTCTTTGCAGATCATTCAAATAGACGCCAATTAAAATACATTTTTAGAAATAATGTATGTCTCCAAAATAAACAAATATTTAAGACAGAATAGGAGCAAGTCAGCCCCTTACATCAAATTCGGCTTTTAAAGCTGGAAATATTGTGAAGGTGTACAGGTTCATAAAAGTACATTTTTGGCTTTGAGCAGCCAGTAGAGGCACGTTTTATTGAACTCTGCCTAAGACTTGTAGTTAGAACATTGCCAAGTAGAGCAGAAAGTACATTGTTTCCAACAGAACTAAGAGAAAAGTTGATGCGTTGTTCCGTTCTCCCTGTGCTTGCTTTTCAAGCAGAAGACCTTCACCTCTGCCTGTCAGATCAGTGCACCTATGTCTTTTATATAAATATGAAAGAAAAGTCCTGATTTACTCTTTACCTAATGGAGCAAATTATTCCCATCATTTCATGCCTATGTTGCACATTGAAATTCATGACTCCTTTTTTATTACATCAACAGGCTTATTTGATAAACAGTACAAGGTGTGAAGCACTAAATGAAAACGCTCTGTATCACATAGGAACCACTTTGAAGTACACTTCTCTGAACTCAGACTGCTACAAAAAGGTTTCCGATTACCTAAGGATATGTCACTTAATTCCTTTTAACTTTTTATTGACTAAAGCCGCATGTGTCAACAGTGTCAAAGCTGAGCTTCAGATGAACAGCTGAACAAAATTGAAACACCTATACATGAACTACTTTATCCGCTAAAAGATTTTCAAGTGTGTTCAGCCAGTCTTGTAATTCAGTGAATTCTTCCAAGCAGCATTGCAAGGATAATAAAGCCTGCCATAGACAGTTCAAATCATGGCCGGTTCAGCAGAGACCGCTTGAGATTCAAACTATGTATAGGCAGGCTGATTGTACCCAAGTGTATCCATCGATCGACTTGGGTACAACCAGCATGTCAGATTTGTACGTACAATTATTGCCAGAAGCTGTGTTGATGGGGGAATCCAGCTATTCTATTTCCTGCAACCCACAATGTTCCATATTATCCATCCAAAGAACCAGCAAGTAATTTCAGATTTATGGCGGCGCAAAGCAATCATTCTATAAATATAGATTCTCTGTTCTAAAGTGAAAAATCAAACAATATATACATAAAAAGTATTCAAAGTAAAATTCATAAGCCTCCTTAATAATTACTAAAACCCACCCGAAGAAACAGCAAGTAATTGCAGATTTTTGGAGGTGCAAAGGGATCAATCTATAAATATAGATTCCCTGTTTTAAAGAAACATTTAAAAAATAAAAAGTATTCAAAGTAAAATTCATATAAAGTCCCAAAATAGTCCACCACTGTCTATAAAATGTGTTGAAATTGTGCTTCAAAAGGACAATCTAGTGTCACTTCCGGGATGGTGCGTGATGTCACTCCTGGACGCCGTCTGGTAGTGCCCTAACACCCTACTGCCCTACGGCCCACCAAGGACGTCAGTATGATGAAACGCATTAGAGCGCTACCGCATGGTGACCAGAAGTGACATCACACGCCATCTTAGAAGTGACATCACAGCATCGCACGTAAAGACCAGGTGAAACAACGGGGAGCCGGCACACTAACCAGTGACGTGCTGGACGGTCCATAGACTGATATTACATATTGGATATATTTTTCGATGGGCATGTATTCACTTGCTTTTGTGAGTAGGGTTTTTGTTTGTGATTTAATATATTTTAATGGCTTTTATGGTATTCACACTATTAGAGCTTGTTTATGTCTAATATTTGAGGGAACATTGGTTGGATTGAGGAGAGAGAGAGAGTGGAACATCAAGTGGTACAGTGGAATGTGATTTAATCACCGGCTGGGCTAATTTGGAGAAGATTGTCCATTGAAGCCCAATTTCAACAGCCACGATGGTGGACTATTTTGGGACTTTATATGAATTTTACTTTGAAAAATATTTATATACTTATTTTTAGATTTTTCACATTAGAACAGGGAATTTATGTTTATATTGATCACTTTGCGTCTCCATAAATCTGCAATTACTTTCCGGTTCTTTAGATGGATTCTCATAATATTAAAGAGGCTGCAGCAGTCCAATTTTGGTCTGTATGTTTGGTAGCATTTTGTGTATTTTTTTTATTATTCTATTTATTTATTTAATCACTGTTTGGTTTTTCCAGTGTTGGGTGATCTCATATACCCCCTCTAAGGCATGGTGTTGACTGGGTGTATAATGTTCCATATTACATTTCTGAGGCTCAAGACATGATTATAGCAAAGGCAGAATATAGTGGAAAGCCTTTTTATCTCAAAAATAAAATGGAATTTCACTAAAGTGGGACATTACTTTTCCCATATTTATGTAGCGCCCATCCCAAATGGTTGGGACGCTATGTTTAAATTTAGGGGTATGTCTGAGCCATAGTTAGACTCAGACTTGTTTAATTGTGTTGAAATTTGGTTTCTGCTCTGGTTGTGGCACTGCCTGGTAGTCATTGCCCTTGGTCGGTAGGTGGCACTGCCGCCACAGACTCAGGTTGGAATACAGGCATGACACAGCACATTTGGTGTCCTCTCTCGGCAGCCGTGCAGTGGGCGGGGTGAACCCAATGTGCATGCTGGGAGGGGGTACATAAGGGGCAGATGCCATTGGTTCGGGGTCCTTCTGGTGCGCCTCGTGGTCCTCATGGCACAGGGTGTGTGTGTGTGTATTCTATCCCCGGGCACCTTCAGCCCGAGGCTACATCGCTACCTGGTTTTGCTGGCTGGGGCCTACGCTTTGGAAAAGGATCCCAGGCTGCCCATCTGCGGGAAGCCCATTCCTAAGGAAGGAGGCCAGGGGAGGATCTGCCCCAGAGGAGACAGGCAACGGTACTGCTGTCTCGGGAGAAAGCTTGGCAACCTACCTAAGGAGGGATCCATTACTTTACAGTCCCTGCAATACGCCAATCTGGCATAAAGTTCTCCTTATTGCTTGGCTAGGAGGTTCGGGACTTTAATAATCCTGTGGCAGAGGATTCCTGGACGCATCCCTGAGTTCTCATACAAAACTGATCCGAGAGAAGTATAGGGGAAGGTTCAGGCACGCAGCTGCTAGGACCGAAAGAAATGGAACTATCCGGGTGATCAATACCCACTCAGGCTTGGGTGGTGACGTTTACAAAATCTTTGTGTCTTTGGTGCTGCGTGCCTGAACCTTCCCCTATACTTCTCTTGTTTCCTGCTTTCTCCTCAAGTTCCCACGACAAAGAAAATAAAGCCTTACTGTTTAGGTTTTACATCTGTGTGGACATTGGCTTTTCTAAAGACTCTCTACAAACCTTTTACCCTGACAACGGAAGCCATGGAGGTAGTTTTGCATGACCCAAAACAAAACCAGCAGCTCCTTCGGGGGTAAGTGCTACATTTACATAGGACCTGTCTTGCTTTACAAGCAGTAGCATTCCAAAATATCACTAGAAATTACAATTAAAAAAACCTGAAACTTGCCTCACAGCGATCCATTCAAACTGTCCAACAATTGACAAACTTCTTTTAAAGCGGAAGTAAACCCATCGATTTAACAGCTTCAAAAAGCAGTTACATTCCCGGCATGCCGGAAATGCTAACTGTCACATTGGTTGTGCTCTCAACCAAACTGTCAAACCATCCAATGGCTGGTGTCATAACTGATCACATGTGCAGCATCATGGCAGTTGAAGATTAAACAGAGGCCAAGATGGCAGCTTCCTTGCCTGAAAATGATAGGAGGGTTTACTTCCGCTTTAAAAGGTTTTTGAGAATTATTTAAATCTAAGGTAAGCTTTTCACAGACCTGAATAATTCAGCTGAACATATGGTGAAATAAGTATAACTATGAGAGAAAAAAAGAAAAATGGATATATAGTCTGTCAGTAACATTAACACTGCAATTTTTTTTATTTTTTTTCTGAGTTCCCCTTAACAGTTATTTATACCTATTGATCCTGCACTTAGATCTATTATTTTTCCATGGTCAGAAACACCTGGTAGGTACAGCCAGGTGTTTCTGATCAGCCTCAAGGAGGAAACCCGTACTAATCAATGTCTGTACACAAGCTATCTGTATCCAGGGGCACACATCCATCCCTGACCACAGGTAATCACTCCATATGCGATTACTGGCAAACAGTTGTGAAGAGCTGCACACAGTGTCAGCCTGTCATTGATTTGTACAAGTTTCCTCTTCATGGTTGATCAGAAACTCGTCTACCAACTGCAGAAATACATTGATCTGGGTGGTGTAGAATCAGCAGTGTGCGTGAGCACTCTAGCTTTTTCAGCAACCATTTCTTCCCCTCTTTGAATAACTTTAAACCATATAAATAAAGCTGACTGTTATAAGCAACACTGTTGCTTGATTGTAAATTCTAGTGATACATTACAACGCTACTGCTTGTAAAACAGGATAGGTCCTATGTAAATATGGGAAAATCTCCCATTAAATTGTTTTAGTGAACTGGAGAAAATTGACCCATGTATAGCTAGCATTAGTTCTTTCATTTTCAAAAGGCTTTAATTGTTGTTTTAACATGCAGTAGGAGAGACTAGTCAGATCTGCCCTGCTGGGCACACTGCCTTTCTCTTATAATCCATGTCACCGGTTAGATCCGTACTCCAGTGCACAAAGGCATAATCTTATCCTTCTTACCATACAAAAATCAATGCTATCCTTTTATGAAGCAAAAATAAATACCATGTCGGTAGATCGACTTCTGTACAACCAGCCTTCCTATACATGGATCGAAATTTGTCCGGTCCCTGCTGATGTGGACGCATTTAAACCCATGTATAGCTGGCTTTAGTGAAGTGTGAATCTGTCTTATCTCCTGGCCACAGGAGAATCACATGTTTACATTCACAGCAAAAAAACTATATCTTTGCAACACAATGTTTTGAGGGTACAAAACAAGGAACGTGTCCAGGAAGTTTGGAGTCATAACCAACCCGCGGCCTTCAACCAAAGCAGATTTAGGTACATAGAGACGGTGTGCTTGAGTCCAAAAGCCATTTTTGTACTCAAGGTTGATGTCCATAGGAAGATTATTGAGGAGCGGGTCATTCTCATACCCTTCTTTGAGGAGACTCTTGAATGCCTTAGAACAGGGATATGCAATTAGCGGACCTCCAGCTGTTGCAGAACTACAAATCCCATGAGGCATAGCAAGACTCTGGCAGCCACGAGCATGACACCAAGAGGCAGAGGCATGATGGGACTTGTAGTTTTGCAACAGCTGGAGGTCCGCTAATTGCTTATCCCTGCCTTAGAACTTGTGGCCCCTAGGAAGTTCTTTTGAGGCAGGATTGTGCATTCAGAGTTATTTTCCTGGAGAGGCCCCGACAACATCCGTGATAAGGCATCATCCTTACCATTTATTGATCCAGGTCGATATGAGATAATAAAATTAAACCTGGAAAAATAAAGCGACCAACGTGCTTGTCTAGAAGACAATCTCTTGGCAGAACAAATGAATTCTAGATTTTTATTATCAGTGACAACAGTCACAGGATTCTTAGCACCTTCCAGTAGATGCCTCCATTCAGAAAAAGCTTCCTTAATTGCCAGAAACTCTTTATTCCCAATGTCGTAATTCCTTTTGGCTGAACACATTAATTGCGAAAAGTAAGCACAAGGAAGAAGCTGCATCTTTTCACCACTTTGTTGAGAAAGAATAGCTCCCACAGCAGAGTCAGAAGCATCCACTTCCACTACAAAAGGTAGTTCAGTGTCGGAATGTACCAATACTGGTGCGGAAGTGAAAATCGTTTTAAACTTTCCAAAAGCAACCTTGGCCTCAGGTGACCACAGGAAGGGCACCCGTTTCTTAATTGGGGCTATTACCTTAGAGCAGTTTCTTATGAATTTTCTGTAGAAGTTGGCAAACCTGAAAAATCCTTGAATTTCCTCAACGTTTCCAGGGGCAGACCAATCTACCACTGCTTTAATCTTCTCGTGGTCCGTGCTCACTCCGTCTGGAGAAATAATATACCCCAAAAACTGGATCTGGGTTTTTTTAAACTCACATTTCTCCAATATGATGTAAAGTCGATTCTGCCTTAATCTTTCTAATCTTTTGTAAAAATCTTGGCAGAACAAAGTCTTTCCAATGTTTCAGAGATCAAAGGGAGTGGATAACGGTTTTTAATAGTGATTTATTCATGTGCCTGTAATCAATGCATGAACTCAATGTGGAGTCTCTTTTGAACAAAGAACAAGGCTGCCCCTGCAGGAGATGTTGAGTGTCTAAAAAAGTCCTCCAAATTCTCATCAAGCCATTTCCACCTTTAATTCAGGTTCTGACAGATTGAAAAGGTGGCCAAAAGGTATTTCTACCCCTGGGAGCAGTTCAATGGGGCAATCATATGGGCGATAAGGAGGTAATTGATTGGCATTTTTCTTATCACAGACATCCCAAAACTCATGGTATTGTGGAGGAAAGTTGTCATATGACTGCATAGTAACCGCATACACCTGTGATTCCTTGACTGGCGGAGAACTTGGTCGACCAAGGAATGCCCAAAATGATGTGAAATTTGGGTGATGTGATCAGCTGAAAACTGATGGTCTCATAAAGGTAAGTCTCAAACTGGAGTACAGGAGGAACCATTTTATGGGTAACAGGTCCTGAACATAAGGGTGAACCATCAACCGTCTCTATCTCAATAGGAGCAGATGTATTTCTTGCTTGGATAATATTGCTGTGGGTAAATTCTATGTCTATAAATTTCCCTCCAGCCCCAGTGTCCAGCATAGCAGAGCAGGGAATTTAGCGGCCCTCAGAGATAAACTTAATAGGGATGACAAAATATGATAGAGAATTTAGTTTATATTCTTCATGAATCAATGGGGGAAAATAGATAGGTTAACGGAATTTATTTGTTCAGGCACAAGCACATCAGTCACAGTAATTGTTCTAATCTTGTTAGGACAATTAACTGTGCAATGACCAGAGTCTCCACAATATAGACATACGTTCTCTGAGTGTCTTCTTTCTCTCGCCTGAATGGAAATGGATCTCTTAATAGAGCCAACCTGCATAGCCTCAGGAGTGTTAGGAACTTTAAAATCATGCTGAACAAATGGACTAGCAGAGAAACGCATGCCACACCTACTACCAAACATGCCCAGCCTCTCCTTCCACCTTTCTGTAAATCTCTGTTCAATTCGGATACATAATTGGATGAAGGCCTCAAAATCATTAGGAGTCTCTACTTTTTTTTTTAACATAAAGTTTATTTAATTTTAACAAACAAACAGAGAATAAATCAAGGAACAAATACATTCAGACAGAATCATAAGATAATCGTGCACAACATAGCAGTACAAGTTGTTACAGTAAATGTATCAGATCATTAAGTTGCAGCTAGTGAGCGTAATTAGCAAAGCATAGGAACTGGAAACCGCACGTGAGGGGGGTTGTTGTATCCCACCTGCCTGGTCAAGGATTACACCATGCACGGCTGGACTCAGTATTGAGAGGGAATAGGGGGGTTAAGGGCAGGGGTGGGGGAAGATCCTCCGAACCCTACTCAAGTGTTAGCTGCCTCGCCTTCACCCAAGCGGCCCATATTTTATCAAATTTCTTAGGATAGTTCCTTCCTATGTATGTCAGCTTATAGAGGGGCAGGGTAGCATTTACCAGGGATAGCCAGAGTTGTCTAGTGGGGGGGGGGGGTGCGTTTGGTTCCAGTGAAGGATTGCTTTTCTAGCGTAAAATGACACATAGAAGACAAATAGTTTTTTCGCTTGAGGAGCTTCTAGAAAATCACATATGCCTAGCAGAAGGAGGATAGGGCTTAATGGGACCTTCAGCTTCCCTATATAATTGATATCATCGAGGACTGCCCTCCAGAATACCTCCACACTAGGGAGGACCAGACCACATGGATGAAATCTGCACTCAGAGCCACATTTGGGGCATATTGCCGAATGACCAGGGTAGATTCTCGCCAGACGTGGCGGGGAATAATAAGCGTGGTGCAGGAATTTTCAATTGGATAAACCTATCCCTGGCCGAAATTGTCAAGGGTAAGTATTGTTGGATACCCTCCTCCCAGTCATCGTCAGTTAAATATGGGATATCCTTCTGCCAAAGCGCAAATAGTTGAGAGACCCTAGACGTGTCCAGGACAGCTAACATGTTATATATTGCAGACAGTGTTCCCCCGCCTTCTGAGGACCTCAACATACTCTCTAGGTCTGACATCTGCAAAATGACCGAGGAAGGGAACTGAGAGCGAAAAACATGGCGCAGTTGGATATACCGAAAAAAAAATTGGTTCGATAGGCCCTTAACCCCTTTTAAGATCATCAAAAGCAATCAACTGTCCGAGGGTCACTATATCTCCCACAGTCGTGGTCCCATGTCTGGCCCATAGGACCGGGTCTGGAATAGAGTGAAAATGGGGCAGACGGGGGCTACCCCATAGCAGGGCTGCAGGGGACGAGGTGTTCGGTTTCCCAATCTTAAGATTAACTGTCAGGGACCTGCCAGAAATCAAAGACAGTTCTTGCTTCCCTCGGTACCTTTGCGTCGGCGCGCGCCGGGTGTGCGCGTGCGTGCACCAATTGCGCATGCACCAATTGCGCACGCGTGTGCGCGTGCGTGCGCGTTAAACGATATGGCACCATTAGGCCTTTAAAAGGCCAGCAGTTACAACAGTGCATTGCTGTCTGATCTGCAGCTTTCTAAACCTGAATACCTGCATACCTGCTACCTGTTACCAGTACCGACCCGGCTTGCTCGACCACCCGATATTTCTCCAACCCTGACCTCAGGTCGCCTTGACCCTGCTCTGTCTCTCACCTGCCTACCTGCTGCCAAACCTTGCCTGTGTTCCTGACTACGTCTAAGCCTGCTGATCCATACACCTGACTACCTGCTCTGACCCGGCTTGTCTGACCCTCCTGCTGTCTGCTGTTTTGTGCACCTAAACCAAGCTTATCTCACCTTGCTCCAGCTTCCGCTGTTCCAGTATCCACCAGCTCCCGGGTCGCTGACCTGCAACCACCTGCTCTGCTGCCTACAGATCCAGCCATCTCTGGAGGATCACCACCTTGCCACGGTGCCAACCACCACACCTACTGCAGGCACTCCTACCTCACTGCGCTCTCGAGGTCACTTTCCCCAATCCAGTGACTCCTGAGCCAGGGCTGTAAGAGAGGTCTCCTCCTACAAAGTCAGGCTCTACGACCAGGTACGTTCTGTACATAACATTAACTGTGTCCCATACTTTGAGAGTCGCACACATGGGGGGAGTCACCTGTGGGCTGGATCGAGGACCCCTATGAATATGATTTCTCAACTTTGCACAGGAACCCAGCAGTGCTGCCTCTAGGGTGGATGCCGAAATAGCCGGTAACTCTGACAGCCACCATTTGACAGTAACCTGGACCGCTGCCCAGTAATACTTTATAAAGCAGGGTAGAGCAAGTCCACCTAACGCGACAGGTAATTGCAGGGTCTTCGCTATCCTAGGAACCGCCCCCTTCCAAACAAAGGAAGTAATAATAATATCCAGTCTGTTAAATTTAAGAGACAGGTATAGGAACTGGGGTCTGTCTAATAAGGTAAGTAAATTTAGGGAGAACTGTCATCTTAACTAGATTCACCCGTGTCACCGAAGTGAGAGGAAGAGACTTCCAAGCAGCACAATGCTGGGACAGGTGGGAAACTACTGGATTCAGATTGAGATGGATAAACTGCTTGAGGTCCCAATGTATCTCCACCCCCAAATACCTAAACTGAGAGACCTTCCGGAGCTGTGCATCTGATGGCAGGGGGGGCAGTACCTGAATGAAGTGGGAATAGGATGGATTTCCCCCAGTTTATGCATATTCCGGAGCAGCTCCCAAATCTATCAATAACCGAGAGCGCAGTCCATAGGGAAACCCAGTTATCTCTGAGATACAGTAAGTGCCGGTTCACACTGGGGCAACACGACTTCCAGCGTGACTTTTCAAGGCAACTTGGAGACGACTTGAGCGCGACTTCAGCGCTACTTGGAGCGACTTACAACTCGACTTCAAGTTGCCTCCAGGACAGGCGACTTTGCCAGTGGCCAATCGCATAATAATCTGCTCTGTGGGAGGGAGGAGTTTGCCTTAGAAAACAATTTTCACTTCCTGGAAAGTTGCTTCAGTTAAGACGGGGGATCCGACTTGGAGGCGACTTCCATTGAAATCAATGGGTACAAGTCGCCTAGAAGTCGCCTTGAAGTAGTACAGGAACCTTTTCTGAAGTCGGAGCGACTTCTGTAGTGTGCATAAAGACGGCTCCATAGACTAACATTACAGCGCGACTTGGGGCATCTCGGGGCAACCTGAAGTCGGATCCTGAGTCGCCCTGGTGTGAACCGGCTCTAAGGTATCGTCAGAGTAAAGTGACACATTTTCATTAAGGGGACCAACAACAACACGGGACTCCATTGCCTTCATCTTGACTTGGAGTGTGTTGTGCTAATGGATCGTGTGCTCGGTATCTCCAACCCTCCGCACCGCTTCAGTTAGCCTGTCCCGGATCTTGTCCATATCTCTCCTGATCAAACCCACCTCCATCTGCATCTGGTCGATCTTTGCAGTAAGTGTAGTCTGGTAACCCGTTATGGCCTGCATCAGGCCAGTGAATTGCTCAGACCCCAGCGGGGATGGTTCAGGCTGCTCGGTCTGGGACGTCATGTTGCATAGTACAGTCGCACGTGGGCCTCGAGGTGACGGAGGGGTTTTAGGAGCCGAGTACCACCTGCGTTGCGATCCGGTATTCCCCTTCCGCAAACCCGGTGCCAGTCAGCACTAATCAGTCAATTTAGGGTGTAAATAGGCCCGTAAAGTCGGATAAACAGCCTTCCAGGTGCGGAGCTCCAGGCACACACGTCCTCCTAGGTCGCCATCTTGACCACGCCCCCAAGGAGTCTCTACTCTGGTGAGCTCATCTTTTACCTGTTCTGGGAGCCCTTGGCACAACTGACTTTTTTGCTCTGCTGGTTTCCATGTGGTATCTGCGATCCAACGTTTCAATTCAGCTGTGTACTCAGCGACAGAGCGTTTAGTCTGCTGCAGGCTATGCAACGTTACTACGGCAGTAGCAAAGTGGTTAGGATCATTAAAAACGTCATTCATCATGGCCAAAAAAAGTCTAAAGATTATTCAAAATGGCACCATCTTGTTCTATGTACTGTAAGTGGAGGCCCAAGCTAGGGCATCCCCAGTCCGAAGTCCGATAATAAACATTGCAGGAATAAAGAGATAAGGGCGCTCTGGTGGAAGTGGATGGTTGGTCCTGAGTGGTGTAGGAGAAGTGGCACTTCGGGCAGCGCGTTAGGAGGAGAAGCAACTCTGGAAGATTTAAAAGAAAGAAAGGCACCTCCTAAGTGCAGTAATGACAGATTTAATATAGCGCACAAGGAGTTAAAAACACTTACAGGAGTGTGGAATCAATCAGGCATGTAATGTAGAGTCCTAATGTATGTTCCTCCTCCTTCCTCTTAGTAGAAGAGAAGCAACACTGGAAAATTAGGAAGAAAGAACAAGCGCCTTTAAGTGCAGTATTGATCAGATGAAGGAGTCGCGCATGCTCTGAAACACATTACTGCTCACCTACCTCCACCGACGCCATTGGCCTTGTGCGTTCCAGTGTGAATCCAGAACACTGTCTCCCCACTCCTGCACGCCATTGGAGAAAATCTGACAGCTGCTGGATGACTCTTCACACTCTCCACTTGCAGACAGAGGAAGGACGAGGAACATACATCACGACACGACACTACATACCTGATAACACCTACAATCCTGTAAGTGTTTTTATCCCCTTGTGCGCTATATTAAATCTGTCAATACTGCACTTAGAGGCACCTTTTTTTTCTTTTAAAGTGGTTGTAAACCCACTTTGACAACATGCACTTACAGGTAAGCCTAGATTAAGGCTTAACTGTAGGTGCATGAAATATCTCCTTAACCTACACGGTTAAGGAGATATTTGCTGAAAACACAGCAGCGATGACGTCACACGCATGCGCACTAGCGGGCCGGCATCATTGCCGGTTTTCTGAATGGGATCTTGCCGGCCCGAGCACGCATGCGTGTGACGTCATCGCCTCTCCGGCCAATCACAGCGCCGGAGCAGCGATACACTGACATCAGTGACAGTACATCGAGGCAAGATGGTAAGTGCCACATAATGAGCTAGTATGCTATGTATACTAGCTCATTATGCCTTTCTCTGGCAGGGGTATGTTTAGCTAAAAAATGTGTGGAGGGTTTACTTCCTCTTTAAATATTCAATAATACACATTACATTCTTTTTTTTTGGAAGGAAATACAGCAGGGTGCATTTGGAAATACTGTATATACGACATTGATTAGGGAAACCCCTGTAATGGTGGCGGTCTCCATTAAACATAGATGGTTGAGACTGAGGCATATGTGTGTTATTATCACCTCGATCCAGCAGTTGTCTCCGAAGATTGTGAATCTTCTCCTGTTGCCTTTCCACTATACTTTCTAGTTTGGCAACTTTTTCTTGGTAGGTAACACCAAATGCTTGCAGCTCAGCAATTTGCTGCATAAGAGGAACCACAACATTTGCTATAGCGACCTCCATGTTTGTAGGTCAGATTATTCTGTCATGATCAAAGGGTCAGGCTCAAAGACCAGATTTTATAGCAGTGGGAATCTCACACAGGAACCAGCGGGATAGGAACACAGGCAGGTCACCCTGGCGGATGACGTGGACTCACCTGAGGTGCAGAGTACTAACCAGTGTTTACCAGAGCTCCTAATAGCGGAGATGGATTTTGCTGCGAGTTAGCACCAGGTCGCAGTCCTCAGGATTTCCCCGCCAGGAGGAGAGTAAGCCGTGGTCCAGCATCGGATTAAGCAGGTAAGGGTCAAACAGAAGCATGGTCGGTAAACGAGTCGAAAGGCCAGTAACGAGTAGTTGCAGGTTGGGATCAGGCATAAGCGTAGTCGAGGAACAAGCCGATGGTCGATAACAAGTGGTGGCAAATATGGACGGCAGCAGGGAAGATGGGAGTGAGATACTGTCTGAGAGAGCACAATAATCTGGAAAACAGGAAGTGCAGAGACATGGCCTAAATCAGGAAGTTCACGGGAGGAGCAAAGAGTTCAGGGTTCAAGACAAACAAGATTTAAGACAAGATCATTCAAGGAATTGTCCAGAGAGCTGTACAGCATTCTAGGTAGCTCAGAAGAAAGAGACATCGCCTAATAAGGTTAAAATTCAGGCCCTGACAGCAGGACAGGACACACAGTCTGGGATGTTGTATAATATCTTGTATCTTATATATAAAGTTAACAGAGATATTTGCAGATAATAGTTATAGGCATTGGGGTTGATTTACTAAATTTGCCTACCCGTGTATGACATGACTTCTCCCTGGACTTCGCCTTTGCTTTCTGCCTCAATTTTGCTCTCATCTGGTTACCTTGCCCCTGGCCTGTTTACAGGACTTGTCTCTGCCTGCTGATTCTGTACTGCTTCTGCTTAGCTGCTGCCAACAATGGCCTGCTTACTGGACTTGCCCTATCTGCTGA
The DNA here is from genome assembly GCA_029206835.1 of Rana muscosa. NCBI lineage: Eukaryota > Metazoa > Chordata > Amphibia > Anura > Ranidae > Rana > Rana muscosa. Next base: position 963,026,688 of record CM055117.1, on the reverse strand, counting down.
TTCTGTCCCATGCTGCATGGATGTTACTGATCTGGTCTGCTCTTGAGTTTCCAGTTCCATCCACCAGCAACTGCAGTGCGGCTAGCATCAGCCAGCTACAACAGCACTTGTGCCACTCCGTGCCTTCACATGCTCTGTCTGCACCTTTAGGAGTGTTGGACAGGGGGTACAAGAGAAGCCATGACAACCTTCCAGTCTCCAGGTAGGTGATAATGGCACAGTATTGTCCCAGGCTTAGCCTGTTTTACCAGAAGATGGCTTCTGCTGGAAGGGTGGTGAACTGTCCCTCGACATAAAACTGTGAACCTCTATGTAGCTGAAAAGATTCCCCATATACTGATCAGGATACTGGATGGACTGTGGAGAACAAGCGGTGTTCCTGCACTGACCCTCAGGAACCTCTCCCTGTGCAGAAAACGTTCTCTGACAAACAGGGTCTCTGTCTCTCACCTAACCTCACACTCCAGGTTAGGGTTGCCACCTTTCTTCAAGCCAAACCCGCACATTTTAGCGGCGTACTGCATTTTTTTGGTGCTGGCGGGAGAGCCCAGAGAGCGCATCTATTCTAGCAGAGAGGCGGGGTGGGGATGGGGGGGGGAGGAGGCACTCTTAACTGAAGCCACAGGAGCAGGTGGAGTGCTGCTGGCGGGACTCAGAGAGCGCATTGGGGGATTGGGAGGGAAGGTATGGTGCTGGTGACGCCGGGGCTGCAGGTACTTCCCACACTGGGACTGGTCTGGAGCCTATTTTGCTGTGTCCAGGTGCCAGGAAGACACAAACTGGGGCACAGCTGTCAAAACCTAGATTGTCAGGGTCATTCCAATACAGGTGGCAACCCTATGGTGGGTGCTGATATAAGGTGACTCTGCTATAATGGGGGTCTCTAATGGGGGGTGCTGACTGCTGATCTAATGGTTGGTCAGCAATCATTAAATCGGGAGTCAGCATCTCCCATTAGTTCATCTTATTAGAGTCATCTTATATTAGCACCAGTGGCGACTATAGTGTGAATGAGCCCCCCCGTAGTGATGCCACTGATCATCACTCCTCCTTACAGAGTGACTGCTATTATATAAGTGTCCCTTTTATATATTAGCAGCATAGCCCCCCCCCCCCCCCGCCCAGAGACCCTGTTAGCTCTTAGTCCCTTAAATATCAGACAGAGTCCCCCCCTATAGAGACCTTCATTACGAGACAAAGAAAAAACCTTGCCTCCCAGGAGCCACTGCAAAGATGTGTGTGTGAATCTCTTAGGGGCGGAGTCTGTAATACCATGCTTTCTCCTGCAAAAGCATCCCTGGTTGCTAGGACACCAGTGGCCCTCCAATCACTGTCTCTGGCGGCATCGGCGGCTGGGTGGAAGAGAGAGCGTACAGACAGTGCAGTGTGACCTGGCTGCAGGACATTATAGGGCATTAGCCCCACTGGAGCAGAGGAAAAAGGGGGAGGGTGATGCTGGCACATCGGCACATTGCGGATTGGCACATTGCAGGGGGGTCTTCTTCTGCATCTGTGGGGGGGAGGGGGAGGGGGTGCTGGCAGGAGAGCCCGGAGAGAGCGCATCTATTCTAGCAGAGAGGCGGGTGGTGATGGGGAGTGAGGGAGGGAGGAGGCACTCTTAACTGAAGCCGCAGGAGCGGGTGGAGTGCTGCTGGCGGGACTCAGAGAGCGCATTGGGGGGGTTGGGAAGGAAGGCATGGTGCTGGTGACACTGGGGCTGCAGGTACTTCCCACACTGGGACTGGGACTGGTCTGGAGCCTATGCTGCTGTGTCCGGGTGTCAGGAGGACACAAACCCAGGCACAGCTGTCAAAACCCGGACTGTTAGGGTCATTCCCGTACAGGTGGCAACCCTACTCCAGGCGCGCTTAAATGCTGCATACACCATAATTTATAGAGTCCCACACCAAGATGGCTGCCGGAGGTCCTCAAAAGTTGCAGCGACCACCAAACAGCTGCAACCTCTGTGACAACTACAGAGTCTGCAATTAAACAATTTTCCTTTTAAGACTCGGCTCTGTACAGAGGTACGGTGCCATCTATTGGATGGAAGCCAGGTTGCACCTGACTACACACCGACAAGCAGTATAAGGCAGTGGTCCCCAACCTTTTTGACACTGGGGACCGGCTGCGTGGAAGAAAATTATGTTAAGGCCCGGGGGGGGGGGGGGGGGGGTGGGGGTGTTTTTTCCCGGGCGATTTGTTGGGGAAATGGCTGGTGTTGGCGCTTCAATCATCACAACTCTATGGCTGATATGGTGTCAGGATGATTGAAACGCATTATTTCTATTATTACATCGTAATAAAAAAAGAAATAGTTCAACTCACCATAATGCAGAATCAGTGGGGACCCTGAGTGTGTCACTTGCCACCATCGCCTACCACCAGATGTAGCTTGTCACTTGCCAGATGGGGAGTGTTACTTGCCATCAGATGCAGACTGTCACTTGCTGCAAAATGTGGACTGTCACTTGCCAATTGTGGACTGTCACTTGCCAATTGTGGACTGTCACTTGCCAATTGTGGACTGTCACTTGCCAGATGGGGAGTGTTACTTGCCATCAGATGCAGACTCTCACTTGCTGCAAAATGTGGACTGTCACTTGCTGCAAAATGTGGACTGTCACTTGCTGCAAAATGTGGACTGTCACTTGCTGCAAAATGTGGACTGTCACTTGCCAGATGCGGACTGTCACTTGCCAGATGCGGACTGTCACTTGCCAGATGCGGACTGTCACTTGCCAGATGCGGACTGTCACTTGCCAGATGCGGACTGTCACTTGCCAGATGGGGACTGTCATTTGCCAGATGGGGACTGTCACTTGCCAGATGCGGACTGTCACCTGTCAGTTGCGGACTGTCACTAGCCAAGTGAGGGTGGAACATGCGGCAATGCGGATCGGGCAATGAGAGATTTCATCTCTCGCCCGCCGCACTTCAGTGTAGTGTTCGCGCCGGCTGTGAGGACTGGACGGTGGTGGGGCAGGGCGGGCGGTGAGAGATGACATCATCTCTCTGCTCTCACACACCTCATGCAGTGTTGTGTTCACGGCCGGCTGTGTGGGCGGAACATCTGTGATGCGGGGCGGGCCGCTAGAGGTCATGTCATCTCTCTGCTCTCACACACCTCATGCAGTGTTGTGCTCGCGGCCGGCTGTGTGGGCGGAACAGCTGTGATGAGGGGCGGGCCGCTAGAGGTCATCTCATCTCTCTGTTAGCCCTCTACCTGCCGAACCTCTGAAAGTGCAGCCTTCACGGCCCGGCTGCAAACAAGCTACGGCCCGGCAGTGGGCCGCGGCCCGGGGGTTGGAGACCCCTGGTATAAGGGGTACTATGACACATACTAATGACTACTGCACTCTAATCATTGTATTCTATTTAACAAAGTGCATACCACTGTACATTACATACTCCTGCCCAAAATGTTTTTTCTCCCAACACCTGCTGTTTGCTAAGTGGTTTTCCAAGTATTTTAATGAAGTTCTTCTTTAAGGTAGGCTCAGACAAAGTATTAGCTTTTTGCGCATTATCTGTTTTACACGTCATGTTTATTTGTGTCTATGAAACTCTCACTTGTGGTACAGTAGTTATGCAGTATTTTGTGGTCACAAGGACTGCAGCATATGTGTGTACAGTGTGTACTGCGAGTAGATTAAAGCCGCCCATAGATAGATCAAATTTTGTCTGTTACCTGCTGAACCTGCCATGATTCGATCCATCTATGGGCAGGTTGGTTGTACTGAAGTCATTGATTTGTCAGATTTTTTGTTTGCATGCAATCACTGCTGGCAGAACACAATTGTGCTGCGGGCCACAGGCACCACAGTTTGACAGCAGTGCCAACAGACAAATCAGGCCTCAAGCCCCCTGCAGCTTGTGTCACTGAATTTTGGCCTATTGGAGATCTATTTTTTTTTTTTTTTATGTAGCGGGGTCCTCAAATAGATGGGATACACCTGGGCAATAGTGTGACCCAGGTGTATAATTGTGTTAGGATTCAGACCCCTTTTTATTTCGTGGAGGATTGGAGGATGTAATATTCTCCTTTGCCTGTGGGTGGCGGGGTACCCACAGGCTTCAGGTAGAATCATCTTCGCAGTGCTCCCTGTTTTGTCCCTTCCCGGAGATGGTATGGCTGGGGCGGGGAACCCGCCGGGCCGTTGAAGGGAGGAGATAAAAGGGGGAGACGCCCTTACCACGAGGTCGTCGTCGTCGGGCGGAGAAGGAGGTCCTCGGAGGAGGAGGGCTGCGGTCCGCACCCAGGGCCCTTAGGCCTGGGTGCGGGAGATCCAGGAGTCTGGTCCAGGTGCCCATGGCCTGGTCCGGAGTCATGTTGGCGTCCATCCCAGGCACCTTTAGCCTGGGGTGAGGTACTATCGAGGAGGCCTGGGGCCCAGTACCTTCGACTGGGTCCCGCTAGGGTGGACTGTCCGAGGGTCCCTGAGCGGAGGGACTCGTACCTGAGGTGAGGAGGCCGGGGAGGTTACCCACTGAAGACCCGGAGCAGCACCAACCCGGTGACGGTGGGCCTCTGGGAACTCTCTTGGGAGGACACATTCCCCTGATAGGGGCCACAGCGTATCGAAGAGGGCTCCATTGCTGTTCATAGGGGTTGCTAGAAGAGACCCTATCTTTAGAACTTAAACTTTAGGAAGTGCCTCGATCTGCTCATCCCACCGTTGGAAAGGTTATAGGTCCCAACCAGTCTGCTGCAATAAGAACTGTTTATCGTGCTTTGCTATTGGAGTGCCAAATAAACAAGTGTTGGACCTTTCTTCGGTGTGTGAACTCCAGTTACTGGAAGCAAAGGGGAGGCGGGTGAGCTTGTGGTTACAGACTCAGTGCATTCACAGAACACACCGGCCCGAGGAAACATCAGGAAGTGGCCTTCACCTCCCTACTACAATGGGGAGGACATGGGCCGTGGCGCATCTCACTCTCACAACCCCTAGACATGAGTTGGTGTGTAAAACCGATAAAGAAGAAGAGAGGGTGAGGCCGCTACATTTACAAAGACACTTTCTTGTGTAGTCCGGTTGGCCCTTTCTTGCAAATATATTTGTCTTTCCTCAAACAACAAGAAAAGAAAAACCTTTGTAGCGGCCTCACCCCTCTCTACCCTTCTCATACTCGGCTTGTCTTTCTTCGTCTAGGGGTCTCAGTGCTGGGGGGAGGGATGAGATACACCACAGCCCATGTCCTCCATAGCTGAGAGGTGAAGGCTAGAAGATTGGTTTTTTTTATTTATTTTTTATTAATTTTTTATTGAGACAAAGAAATAATAAGAACAATACAGTTCAAGGTAAGATAAAATCAAGAAAAAGAAAATAAATAAAAAAGTATACAGAGGGGGTGTGCGAAACATAGTGGGTTACAGAACATAAAGCCGTCTAGACTCACCGACTAGTCTCATAGTAGGAGTTTCCCATCAGCTAGGGGTTGTGAAAAGTGGAAATGACAGAATACTCTCCGCTATGTCGTGCACCCAACATAAAAACTGAGCTTAGTAGGAGGGGAAAGGCAGAAAAAGAGAGAGAAGAGAAGAAATGGAGGGGGGGGGGGGGAAGGGAGGGAGGGAAGGAAGGGAGGGGGGGGGGTCTGCCCAGGTCACGCATTGACAACATTCAGTATTGTTGCAATCAGACATTAAACAGTACTAGACATTAGTTCAGCGTAGTCAGTCGTATACTTAAAGGCAAACCAGCAGGACCATATTTTTTTTGCCAAATCAGTTTTACCTCTAGAAGATTGGGTTTTGTGTAGGTGTCCTAGAGTCAAGTCCAGTACTTCGTCCCTGACTCCTTTGCTCCTAGTAACCAGAGTTCCACACAGTGAATAGGTCCAACTCAGTTTTATTCTTCTTGCCACACAATAAACAGTTTCTTCTACTGAGTAGTAATGAGGAATAGATCGAGGCACAATCCCTTCCTTTCTCCTGCTAACCACTGTGATATCACCAGTGGCGGGTAGTCACTGCCACTGACTATGTTGAGTAGAATGTGAATTACCTTCGCTAGCACGGCCCCTGTCAGGGGAATGAAATCCGTCCAAGGGAGAAACCGGAGGCCTCTCTGTCACCAGCAATGCTGCGCCGGACTCTTCAGAGAAGTTCCGCACACCAGATCTCACGAACTCAGACACGGGCACCCAAGGAGTTAGGGCCCCCTCGGATTCCTCTACCCTCGCGGAACTCAGTCGAAGGTACTGAGCCCCAGGTCTCCGCCATAGTACCTCACCCCAGGCTAAAGGTGCCTGAGATGGACTCCATCTCTCGCTCCGGCCAGGTCAAGGGCACCTGAGCCCGGAACTCCGGAACGCCAGCACCCAAGCTGAAGGTGCCTGGGTGCGGCCGCATCCTCCAACTCTCTCCGAACTCTGACTCTAAACCCCGTGGTGAGGTCGTCCGCCCCTTTTTATCCCTTCTCCCTTCGCGCCACAGCGGGTTCCCCGCCCCGCTGTACCAGCTCCAGGGGAGGACAAAAAGGTACAGTCTTGCAGTGTGAGCTCAGCTCCGGCCCAGGGCAACAGCACCACCTGTGGACCACAAGGAACCTCACACCCCCAGAGTCCTCCAAGAACCAGAAAAAGGTCCCGGATCCCCTAGCAATTAGTGCATCTGGGTTACACTACCACCCAGATGCTTCCCCTAAATTCAAATACCCGCTACACCTTTATCACACAGACAAAAAACAAAAAAATGAAATCTGGCCTTGTGCTGCTTGATAAAAGCACAGATGTTGCTGCTAAAAATACCAAGAAGAAAATACTTTTTTGACTGATGTGAGTGAAAAAAAATGTAGAGTCGGTTTTGCTGCTGCAATTAGCAAAGCTAATTGCAAAGAAAAAATGTTACTTCCAAAATCAAATATATGCTGCCAAAGTACACTGTTGCTGATGCTGTCCCTGAAAACCATAGTGGCTAAATAATCCCATGCACAGCTTTAAGGCATCCCCAAAACTTTTATTAAAAAGATATGTATTTTCCATGCCACTCTTAAAACCTTAAAACTTTTTTAAAATGCCCTTCCTCGAACTGCACCTTTTTTTTAATTTTTTTATTTATATATATTTTTTTCTTTTCATTTTTATGCATTGGCAATGGTGCCCCACAGCTGTATCTGGTTTTCCATGTCATTTGGCTAAACTTATATTGCCTAGCAGCCGTCCAAAGGGCCAAAAGCAGTGGCAGAACTTTCAGGGTCGCAGCAGTCGCACATGCGACTGGGCCCTGCCCGCCTCAAGACCCAGCATCTCCCCCTGCACCTCTGGCTTTCAGTTTGGGATGCAGTGGGGGGAGTGTGAGGCGGCGATCGGCAGCTCTATGGTGCCCGCGGGATCTCCCTGGGGCTTGTAGTTCTCCTCCCAAGTGTATACAGTGGAGAGGGGAGGCGCCTCTGACCCGGGCAGCTATCAGTTTCACTCTTCAGTGTACAAGTGAGTGGCTCTGCTTTTACACTGTTGCTGATACCTGCCCGGGTCAGAGGCCCCTCCCCTCTCCACTGAATACACTTGGGAGGAGAACTACAAGCTCCAAGGAGATCGCATGGTCAACAGGCACCATAGAACTGCCGATCAGCCCCTCCCACCTCCCCCTGTGCTGGGGGTTGGTGGTGCACAGACAGTGGAGACCAGCCAGGTACAGGGGAATCTCTGGAGGGGGGGGGCAGCTGTCGGGGGGCCCTGATGTAAGGAGGGCCCTCTGGGGACCCCGATGTAAGGGTTGGCCTTTGGGGACCCTAATGTATGGGGGGGCTCTCTGGGGACCCTGATGTAAGGGGAGGCTCTCTGGGGACCCTGATGTAAGGAGGGGCTCTCTGGAGACCCTGATGTATCTAGGGGCTCTGTGGGGATCCTGATGTAAGGATGGTCTCTCTGGGGGCCCTGATGTAAGGAGGAGCTCTCTGGGGACCCTGATGTAAGGAGGCTCTCTGGGGACCCTGATGTAAGGGGGCTCTCTGGGGAACCTGATGTAAGAAGGAGCTCTCTGGGGATCCTGGTGTAAGGGGAGGCTCTCTGGGGACCCTGATGTTAGGGGGGCTCTCTGGGGACCCTGGCGTAAGGGGAGGCTCTCTGGGGACCCTGGCGTAAGGGGAGGCTCTCTGGGGACCCTGATGTAAGGGGAGGCTCTCTGGGGATCCAGATGGATCAGAACACAATAGTCTAAGTTAGTGAAGTAAAAATAGAAAAATATATATGTGACGATCTCACAAAATGGACACCTGCCTAGAGCATTAGTGCAACCATTTTGGTGGGGCAGGCATCCATTTTGTGTTAGAAGCTCCCATGAAAGTTTTTAGCTAAACCTTGTACATTTGAATTGATCTCTCCAACCCCCTCATCCCCTCCCTCATCCTGAAGGAATTTGCAGCTTGCTATTTCAGAGGGTATCTGGAATTTCAAGCTTTCTATATCAAACATCCCTTATCTCAGCAGAGGAAGCTAGGTTTGATAAGGGACTTAGCAGTTCCTGACCGGTCGTAAAGCTGTCACCTTTGTAAAGCCTCAGGCCTCGTACACACGGCCGAGATTCTCGTTGAAAAAAACATGTAGTTTTTTTCGACGAGATTCTTGGACAAGAAACTTGTCCCGGCCGAGTGTACACACGCTCGTTTAAAAGAACCCGCGGTTCTTTGAAAGGAGTGTACGCGGTGACGTCATCGACTACGTCGAGCATGCGCTCGTCACATTCGATGCCGTCGCCGCCATCTTGGTATACCCTACGTATGCCTAGGAAGCTACCGCGCATGCGTCGAATTCATTTCGAACATGCGCGGGCTTCCGGGCGGACAGGTAAGTGTACACACACTCACTTTTCTCGTCGAGAAACATGCCGAGGAGAATCTTGACGAGAAAATAGAGAGCAGGTTCTCTATTTTCTCGTCGAGGTTTCTTGTCGGTTTTCTCGATGAGAAACCCGATAGCAGCGTACACACGACCGATTTACTCGGCAAGACCTCTCTGCCAGCAAGTTTCTTGCTGGTTCTTGCCGAGAAAATCGGTCGTGTGTACGAGGCCTCAGAGTTATAACAGGCCAGGGTCGTAAAACCCTGAGTGACCCTCAAGCTTTACACAGGAAGAATTGAGTATGGAAATTCAACATGTTTCATAACTTCCAAATAACAAAACACACTGTCATAACATAAATATATTCAGTCTCCTCAGAGAATTTGTAACGCGTTAAGTCCAGACATGGATAGGTTAGGCCATAGGGAACCCGAGTAGTGACCGTTATTGCCCCTGGGTCAACTGGAGCTGACAGGTCGGCCATGTTTGGAGTCAAATGAAAAGTTAAATAACACTGAATAAGAATATGAAGATTGTTAGTGTGTAAAACGTACAGTTGCAGAGTTATGAAAATGTATCTCAAAAAGTGCACATAAGGTAGGCATGAGTGGGGCACCTCCCCGGACCCCACCCCTACATTAGAAGGACCTGCCGATTGGGCACTGATCACTGTCAACACCCCCTGGAGTTTGAGAGAAAAAGGAGCTCTCAGAGAGCACAAGCAGTTCTCCTTTCACCATCAAACAAGCAAGATCTGTGGAGTTCCCTTTTAACATTTAAGCAGGAACCTTCTGCAAGTTGAGAACCGGATTCAGCGATCGAACGCTGATCAACCTTTGGACATTTAATTGCAAGTATTCTTCTACTTCTAATTTCTACCTTAACCTTGTGGCTGTATAGTATTATCTCTTGAAACATATTTTTCTGTAACATTTTATTGCATCAACTTGACCCTTTTCAAAATAAACCCTTATGTTGAAAAGTGTTACTCTTGCCTCTGAAACTCTTAATGCAAGCTATAACGAATCTGCCTCTTGAAGAGCGCTACTGTAGGGCTCTGCGCAGACCTGTCTGTGGTGACAGTGTAGGCTGCAGACGCTTATTCTAAAATCATAATTGGTATTGTTGAAATCACGAGTATCCCCTGGCTCGGCGTTGTTAAAACCGGGGTGGTGGCAGAGAAAGGGTTAATTGTGACATTAGCCCAGTAACAATGGCTCTCAGGCTGCTGGTACTCAGATTGTCGTCCCGCAAGCTGGAAAATCTTTGGGCTGGACGCAGCTGAGATGGGCATTGTTACGCAAGTGACAGCGTAGTATGAGGTTGGCCGGTCCTTCGACGCAAGATTAGCGCGGAGGGCGGGGATCTGACACGTGCGTTCGTCACATTTGGCTGGCAGCGTAGCGGGATGGTTTTGCATTAAGAGTATACAGTGCATTGTTAGGAATTAGCCCTGCACTGAAGGATTGTAACCTTTGTGGAAACAGTCTTTAGAGACAAGCTGGTGCATATTTTATTTTATTTTTTATTGTTTATGTTAAAGAGAGACATACAGCAACAGCTCTTTCCTACCCCTTTTTCCTACCTCTGCTTTCTTTGCTATCTTTTCTGCTTGCAAAATGTCTGGGTTACCAGCATATAATAAGATGAACAAAAATGAACTGACTGCTGAGTGTGCAGGAAGAGGAATTGACGTGGGTGGCAAAAATCGTGGAGGCTTGATACATGCCCTACAGGAGTTTGATATCCAGGCAAACCAGACCCTGGCGGAAACTGACCCAGAAGGGGTTTCCACTACTCCAGAGGCCAGTGGATCAGAAGCGGCTTCACCGGATGAGCCAGCAGTAACTGACACTGAAATACCATGGATTGTCACCTCCAAACCACGGCCGGAGCAGGTCAGTCTCAGATTGTCTGCAACCAGCATAGACTCTCAAATGCAGGAAACGCTACAACGCCTTGGGGAGACGGATCCTATGGTGTACCTGCTGTTTCTTGAACGCCAGGCTGAGCGAGAAGAGCGCAGGGCTGAGAGAGAGGCTGCACAGAGGGAGGCTGATCGTCGTCACGAACTGGAGATGGCTAGGCTCCAGCAGCAGCGACGGGTTCAGAACCTCGGATCCCTAGAGCACAGGGATGCCTCTCTGCCAGTGATCCCGGCAGCTAAATTTCCTGTTATGGAAAAGGACAGTGACATTGACGTGTATCTACTGTCGTTTGAAAAAACTTGCCGTCAGTTCCATCTGCCCCCAGCACAATGGGCCCGGTACCTGACGCCAGGGCTACGAGGGAAGGCCCTGGATGCTTATGTTGAACTGTCAGAAGGGCAGTGCAACGATTATGAGGCCCTGAAGGCTGCAATCATCCAAAAGTTTCAGCTAACCCCGGAAGTGTACCGGAAGCGTTTTAGGTTCTTGCAAAAAGGGCCTGGGGACTCATACCTGGATGTGGAAAGTCGCTTACGCACCACATTCAGGCAATGGACTAAAGGCATGAATGCCGATTCTTTTGAATCCCTGGAAGATCTTATGATTGAAGATCAACTTTTGCACATCTGTCCTGCGGACGTCAGACAGTTTGTGATGGAGCGAATGCCAACCTCTGCCAAAGTAGCAGCAGAACTGGCGGATACCTATATCCACTCTCGGGTACCTGATCATCGCAAGGCTCCTCCGAGTGGCTGGAAAGGAGGGAAATCGCACGTGACAACCTCTCCTCTGCCGGCCAACCAAGTTCCTCAGCGGTCGGAACCTGCAGTTCCTGGTGCAAAGGCATCCCCGACTGACAACCGCAAATGCTACACCTGTGGGAAAGCCGGACATCTCAGGAACCAGTGCCCTGAGCAGAAGAAGCTGACATCACCTGGCCATCCGGCCAGCCACTCTTCTGCTGTGATGTTCGTCAGTGGCAATCCTCCAGGAACCAATGCCAACTTGCAGCCAGTCATCGTGGGCCACCGGACCGTAGTGGGCTTTCGTGACACCGGAGCTGAAGTCACTTTGGTCAGACCAGATGTGATAGAAGAAACAGACATCATCCCAGAAAAGTTTCTTACCCTCAAGGGAGTGGGGGGAACCCGTTCCTGTGTGCCCCGTGCCTATGTGTTCCTTGATTGGGGTGCCGGAAGTGGGATGAGGGAGGTGGGCGTCTTGGAAGAGATCCCCACTCCTGTGTTGTTGGGTACTGATTTAGGCCCCATGCACTCTCACTATGGCCCTGCTGAGAGCACTCAGGATGCTCCCGCGGAACTCTCTGGATCTACTAAGGTACTGTTTGCAGATGTTGGGGTAATGTCTGGGCAACCTGTGGATGGACAGAGGGAGGGGGAGGGTGAATTTGAAGTGCAAGGTCCCCCTGATGTACCAACAGGAGAGAAGACCCCCTTGCTTGGGAAGTTCAATGATGTATGTTCCAATGACACTGCAATGGTAGATGTTAAATATGATGCTGCTGATGATGATGATGATGATGATGATGGTAATGATGATAATGTATTGCCAGTATTGGTGTGTACTCGCAGTGCGGCTAAGGCGGCCGAGGTGCAAGCTCTGATCGCAGAACAGCAGGAGGAGATCTCTGGGCCCTCTCCCTGTTCTGACTCAGCGGACCCCACCTCTGGTGAGCCTCAGCAGCCGTCCTTGTTTGCCACAGGACTGCTGGCTGGGACTTGTGGTTCCGCCTTTGAAACAGCACTGCAGACAGACCAAACACTAGCACAGCTCAGGAGTTCAGCTGAGCGGCCCCCTGCAGAGAATGACAAACAAAAGGTATACTGGGAGAAAGGGAAGCTGTACCGGGAAAGTCTGCCTGCAGAGGGGGATGAGGCTGACACAGGTAGCAGGCAGCTAGTTGTACCCAGTGCATTTAGAGGACAGCTGCTAAAAGTGGCTCATGAGATTTCCCTAGCAGGGCACTTGGGGATCAAGAAGACCAGAAGTCGGTTGGTGCATAACTTTTACTGGCCTACGATGCACACTGACATAGCTGACTACTGTCGGTCCTGTGTTACCTGCCAGCGAGTGGGTAAGGCAGGGGATGTACAGCGGGCTCCGCTAAAATCTTTGCCTGTGATTGACGAACCTTTTAAGAGGGTGGCGGTGGATATCATTGGGCCTTTGGCCATCCCTAGCAGTTCAGGCAAACGTTATATCCTGACAGTTGTCGACTATGCCACTCGTTATCCAGAGGCGGTGGCTCTCTCCTGCCTCCAGGCAGACAAGGTCGCTGATGCTCTGCTGGGAATCTTCACAAGAGTGGGGTTCCTGGCCGAGCTCATTAGCGATCAAGGCCCTCAGTTTGTGTCTGACTTGATGCAAGCTCTCTGTCGGCAAATACAGATGACGCATATCATGGCTAGTGCCTATCATCCACAAACCAACGGCTTGTGCGAGCGTTTCAATGGTACCCTGAAACAAATGTTGTGCACCTTTGTGCACTCCCAGGGCAAGGACTGGGAACGATATCTGCCTCATCTGCTGTTTGCTTATAGGGAGGTGCCTCAGGAGTCCACAGGCTTTTCGCCATTTGAACTTCTGTACGGATGGAGGGTAAGAGGGCCCCTGGACCTAATCCGCGAGAACTGGGAGGGCAAGATTGCCGACCCAGAGGTCTCTGTTGTGGATTACGTCCTAAAATTCCGAGACAGAATGGAGACGCTGGTGGGAATGGTGCGGGAAAACATGGGAAGGGCCCAGGCCCGGCAGAAACAGTGGTATGACCATAATGCTAGGGAGCGGACCTATAGTGTTGGACAACAGGTGTATGTTCTGCGTCCCCTGCAGAAGAACAAACTCCAAGCAGCATGGGAAGGCCCATACTCCCTCACCAAGCATCTGAATGAGGTCACCTACTTGGTCAGGTTGGGAGAAGGGAGTAGACGGCAGAGGGCCATTCATGTGAACATGCTCAAAGCCCATCATGAGCGCACGGCCTATGTCATGCCGGTCTGCAGCAGGCCAGAGCCTGAGGAGGCTGATCCACTTTTAGACCTGTTAGCTGACACCAGGGAGGTTAACTCGGAACTCCTGATAAGCCCCAAGCTGACCCCCACCCAGATACCTGGACTAAAGAGAGTGCTGGCAGTACATGGTAGCAGGTTTACAGGGAAACCTGGGAGGACGCACCTCGCTATCCACCAGGTGGACACGGGGGCACATCCTCCTATTAGACAGTTGGCATATCGCGTCTCCCTGGAGGTGCTGGCTGACATGAAAAGGGAAGTGGAGGAAATGCTGCAGCTGGGGGTGATTCAGAAGTCCCACAGCGCCTGGGCGTCCCCAGTAGTCCTGGTCCCCAAAAAGGATCAGACGACCAGGTTCTGTGTGGACTATCGGAAGCTGAATGTCATCACCACTGCAGATGCCTACCCCATGCCCAGGATCGATGAGTTGTTAGATATGTTGGCGGCTGCCCACTATATAACAATCATGGATTTGAGCAGGGGGTACTGGCAAATTCCTCTGGCCCCTGAGGCTCGGGAAAAGTCGGCTTTCATCACCCCATTCGGCTTGTTCGAATTTACCATCATGCCGTTTGGGATGAAGAATGCCCCAGCTACCTTCCAGAGAGTCATGAATGACTTACTGGAGGGCCTGGAAACTTTTGCCGTAGCCTACCTGGATGACATCGCTGTGTTCAGCCCTACCTGGGAAGAACACCTGGTGCACCTGTCACAGGTCCTGGACCGGTTGACAGCTGCCAATCTGACTGTCAAACCAAGTAAGTGTCAGATCGGCATGACTGATGTGCATTACTTGGGACACCAGGTAGGAGGAGGCACCCTGAAACCCGAGACAGGGAAGGTTGAGGCCATCCTGGCCTGGCCTACCCCCCAAACCAAAAAGCAGGTTATGTCTTTCTTGGGGACCGCTGGCTACTATAGGAAATTTGTATGTAACTATAGCAGCTTGGCCAAACCGCTGACTGACCTAACCAAAAAGAAACTGCCCAAGGTGGTGTCCTGGACACCAGAATGTGAGCAGGCATTCCAGGCCTTGAAGGAGGCGCTGGCCAGCGCCCCTGTCCTACAGGCTCCCGACTTCACCCGTCGCTTCCTAGTGCAGACGGATGCCTCTGCCTACAGATTGGGTGCAGTTCTGAGCCAGGTGGATGAGGCCGGAGAGGAGCATCCCATCCTCTATCTGAGCCGGAAGCTGCTCCCCAGGGAAGTAGCATATGCCACGATCGAAAAGGAGTGTCTGGCGATCGTGTGGGCTCTCCAAAAGTTACAAACGTATCTTTATGGACGGCATTTCACTGTGATCACCGATCACAATCCATTAAGCTGGCTGAATCGTGTTGCTGGGGAGAATGGTAAACTCCTTCGGTGGAGCTTAATTCTGCAGGAATACGATTTCACCATCCAGCATAAGAAAGGCAGCACCCATGGCAATGCTGATGGGCTGTCCCGTCAAGCTGAGCCCGCAGGAGACGGTTGCGTCAGGAGGGAAATTGTAGTTCCCTCCCATGCAACCACTTAAGGGGGGTGGTGTGACAATCTCACAAAATGGACACCTGACTAGAGCATTAGTGCAACCATTTTGGTGGGGCAGGCATCCATTTTGTGTTAGAAGCTCCCATGAAAGTTTTTAGCTAAACCTTGTACATTTGAATTGAACTCTCCAACCCCCTCATCCCCTTCCTCATCCTGAAGGAATTTGCAGCTTGCTATTTCAGAGGGTATCTGGAATTTCAAGCTTTCTATATCAAACATCCCTTATCTCAGCAGAGGAAGCTAGGTTTGATAAGGGACTTAGCAGTTCCTGACCGGTCGTAAAGCTGTCACCTTTGTAAAGCCTCAGAGTTATAACAGGCCAGGGTCGTAAAACCCTTAGTGACCCTCAAGCTTTACACAGGAAGAATTGAGTATGGAAATTCAACATGTTTCATAACTTCCAAATAACAAAACACACTGTCATAACATAAATATATTCAGTCTCCTCAGAGAATTTGTAACGCGTTAAGTCCAGACATGGATAGGTTAGGCCATAGGGAACCCGAGTAGTGACCGTTATTGCCCCTGGGTCAACTGGAGCTGACAGGTTGGCCATGTTTGGAGTCAAATGAAAAGTTAAATAACACTGAATAAGAATATGAAGATTGTTAGTGTGTAAAACGTACAGTTGCAGAGTTATGAAAATGTATCTCAAAGTGCACATAAGGTAGGTGTTCTGTCTCAACTACAAAGCGATAAAGTTCATCTCCAGGTTTAAGTAGGCCTTACTCAAGCTGGTTTGATATTCATTCCTTGCATCGATACAGGCAGTTTAACTCAATGAATAAACTCACAGTTAGGACGACAGACGATGAATCCTTTCGAATGTTCCGTTTAATGATGGATATTCATAGGTAGAAAAACGTTGCAGTTGTAAGCCACATGTAAGTTGTTTAGCATGGAAGATATACAGGAGTAATGACCAGAATCAGGAAGTGGAGGAGAAATATAAAGAACTACGGTGAGAGAGAGAGTTCAGCTAGAAAGAAGGGGACAGATCTTAAAGACACAGAGCAAGAATAATCACATAGTGTAACACAACACTCCCCGTCTGAAATCTTTAGATTTCATAACCTTAAACTAATATATATATTTTCAATAAGTCCAATACTGACGAATGTCCTGGAACCTGTAATGAAAGACATGCAACAAGCAAATAATAAACGTAAGTTCAACAGGATGAAGAACATAAAGTCACAGTATGATGTCTTCAAATAATTCCAAAGTTCTGAGTAGAACCTGTAGATGGCAGCAATGTACTCCCCGCCGTGCCAACAGCATGACTAGTCCTTGCACAAGTCACTCACCTGGCAAAAGCAGTACTAACTCTGTAATTGGTCGACTAAAGGTTTGTGTCGATCCTCCCTTGGTTACCTTGACTTCTACCTTCCGGACTTTGTTATCGTCGCTGGGCATAACTTTAGTAATAAGACCCATAGGCCACTCATTCTGACAAACTTCCTTGTCTTTTAGAAGGATGAGGTCTCCAACCTTAAGATTCGGCTTAGATGCTTGCCATTTGTTACGACCTTGAAGGTGATGAAGATACTTTTTCTTCCAGCGATGCCAGAACACATTGGCTAGATGCTGCACCTGCTTCCATTGATGCTTGTAACGGTGTGACCGCAGTTTCTGTTTTGTACTTACAGAAGTGTGTGGTGAGATGTTCACAGTTCTTATTTCCTTATCATCTTCAGGGTTTACTAACCCATAGGTGGTGTCAATAGGGAGTAAGTAAGAGTCCTCACACAGAAACCTTGGAGGTGACAGCCATAAGCTGTCCTGAAGAGCGGCAGGTGACACGGCTCTGGTCCCACAGTCAGCTGGGTTGAGTTCAGTGGGAACGTGATGCCATTGACTTGGTAGAGAGAATCTCTTGATACGTTCAACCCTGTTGCTGATGTACACATAAAATTGTTTTGTTTGGTTGTTTATGTAACCAAGTACTACCTTACTGTCTGTATAGAAGGTGAAAGAATCAATTCTAGTGTCCATTTCACTTCGTATGACCTCAGCAATTTCTACTGCTAGCACGGCTGCACAAAGTTCAAGTCTTGGTATGGTATGTGCAGGCTTGGGAGTGAGTTTTGCCTTGCCTAGGACAAAACTACAGTGTGATTCTCCATTCAGTTCAGAGGTCTTCAAATAGGCTACTGCAGCAATAGCTTCAAGTGATGCATCAGAGAAAATATGAATCTCTCTCCGGTTAGCAGTTGAAATGGAACCTGGAATATAGCAATGGGGAATCTGAAGTTTTTCTAGTGACTTCAAAGAATATCTCCACCTTTCCCACTTGTGTTGATTCTCACTAGGCAAGGGAGTATCCCAGTCTATGTTCTCAGTAGACAACTGTCTTAGTAAAATCTTACCTTGAATGGTAATTGGAGCAAGGAAACCCAGTGGGTCATAGATGCAATTCACTACGGACAGGACTCCTCTCTTAGTGAAGGGTTTGTCACAAGTTGACACTTGGAAGGTGAATTTGTCTTGCTTGATGTTCCACAACAAACCCAGACTTCGCTGTACAGGAGGCACATCTGTACCTAAGTCAAGGTTTTTTAGACTTGTGGCATAGTCCTCAGAGTGAAAGGCATTCATAAGTTCCTGGCTGTTGGATATAATCTTGTGCAGTCTAAGGTTTGCTACAGACAGCATCTCCTTTGTTCTGGTGAGAAGATCAATTGCTTCTTTAGCAGTTGGAAAGGACTTAAGTGCGTCGTCAACGTAGAAGTTTCTTTCAACAAATTGACGGGCATCAGATCCATATTTAACTTCTCCAGTCTGAGCTGTTCTCCTTAGCCCATACGTTGCCACTGCTGGGGAAGGACTGTTACCGAAGACATGTACCTTCATGCGATAATCTATAACTTCCTTGTTGAGGTCATTGTCCTTGTGCCATAGAAACCTGAGGTAGTTTCTGTTGTCTTCTCTGACGATGAAGCAGTGAAACATCTGTTGAATGTCGGCCATTACTGCTACAGGCTCTTGTCTGAAACGAATCAAGACTCCTATTAGACTGTTGTTCAAGTTGGGTCCAGTAAGGAGCATGTTGTTAAGAGAAACACCTTCGTGCTGAGCACTGGAATCAAAGACAACTCTGATTTGGTCTGGTTTGCGTGGGTGATACACGCCAAAGGATGGAAGGTACCAGCATTCTTCTCCCTCCTTTAGTGGGGGAGCAGGCTCTGCATGATCTCTGTCAAATACATTTTGCATAAAGTCTACAAAGTGCTTTTGCATCTCTGGTTTCCTGCTTAAGTTTCGCTTTAAGGAGGAGAATCTACTGATGGCCTGCTGTAAGTTGTTGGGCAATCTCTCTCTTGGGAGACGAAAGGGTAGGGGTGCTACCCAGTTATTGGAGTCATCTTGAAAGAACTCATTGTTCATTACCTTGATGAATTCTTTGTCTTCCATTGAAGGAGCCAGTATGTCATCTTCACTGGTTGCATTAAACACTGTAGAGCCGAAGTCGCCATCATGGCAGGAGAAAGGGCTTGTGTCACCTGAGATACCATGTTGCCATTCGTGGCTGGCTATCTTCTCTTTCACCCAGTAGTGATGTGGGCATGGCTCAAAGTAAGTGTTTTGGCCATTTGGCAGAACATTTGTCTTGAATGATGAAATGTTGGTAGGTCTTTTCATTTTGCCTATGCAGACATTGCCTATGATGACCCAACCTAGATCCGTGCGCTGGGCAAATGGGGCATCTGGGGGTCCACTGACTTGTCTGTGTACCTTGTGAACTCTTAGAATGTCTCTTCCTAACAGAAGAAGGATCTGAGCATCTTTGTCAAGCGGCAGTATCTCATTTGCTATTACCTTGAGGTGAGGGTGATGGAAAGCAGCAGCTGGAGTAGGGATTTCTTCCCTGTTAGCAGGTATCTGATTGCACTCAACAAGTGTAGGTAAGGGTAATTGCAAGTTACCTTTGAGAGAAGATACCATGAGTCCTTGAGCCCTTCTTCCAGAAACCTCTATAGTTCCACTACAGGTACCCAAGGTGTAAGGATGAGCTTCGCCTTTTATTTCAAATAGATTGAACACTTCCGATTTTGCAAGTGATCGATTGCTCTGATCGTCTAAGATAGCATATGCCTTTAGAGACTTTTCTGGTTGATCCTTGTGGTATATGTTCACCAAGCATATCTTAGCACAGGACTTACCACAGAGGTCTTCTCCACAAACTTCAGTGCAGGATGAAGAAATGATGGTAGAATTAGGCACTTGGTCTGTATTCTCCCCGCCATGCGTTAACCTGGGAGGAGTGTTGGCAGGTTGTGCAGAGCTGGGCTCAAGAGGATGGAGGGCTTGCACATGTTCTTCAGAGCCACACTCTATGCACTTGATGGACACATTACAGTCCCTTGCAAAATGTTCTGTAGAAGCACAGCACCTGAAACATACCCTAAATGTCTTTAAAAGCTCCTTGCGCTCTTCCAGAGGCTTTTTCCTAAAGCCGATCCATTTATTGAGGGGGTGTGGCTTCTTGTGTATGGGACACTCTCTGTTAGGGTTTTCAATCTTCCTACTCTGTTTGTTCGTGGCCAGAACTGTGGTAGGAGTGGGAAGGATGTCAGTCTTTTTCACGGACACTGGGCCTCTATGGTTTCTATAGTTGCCCTGAAGACTGGTACTCTTAGGAAAGGGTGAGAAGAGGCTGTACTCACCGTAGGAAAAACTTGGATCGTTCTTGGTCTCTGCAATTTTCCTGATGAATTCACAGAAGAAAGAGAATGGAGGGAAGGAAACCTTGTTCTCTCTTTTGTATGATGACCCTAGTGCAGTCCATTTCTCTTGCAAACCATACAGGGGCTTGAAGACAATTGGGTTTACCCCTCTTGGAGTGTCAAGGTAACTGAGTCCAGGTAGTTTTGGGTCTGTCTTGGCTAGCGGAAGCTCAAGGAGAAGGTCACTCAGTCTCTGGAACTCCTTGTTGTCCTTACCGGATATCTTTGGGAACGTTTCCAGACGCATTAACAAAGCATTTTCTATAGCTTCTGGACTGCCATAACTTTGCTCTAGTCGCTCCCATGCAGCTGTGAGGCCTGCAGTAGGATTGTCCATGAAAACCGATCTTGATGGCTTAACACGTGCAGCAGATAGAGGACCAAGCCATTTGATCAGCAGATTCAATTCTTGATCAGCTGTAATGCCAATATTGCTGATTGTAGTTCTGAAGGCACATTTCCAACTTCTGTAGTTCTCAGGTTGGTCATCAAAACTTGTAAGACCAGTCTTTGTGAGCTCTCTGCGAAGCATGTACCTCACAAACTCTTCTGTCTCAGTTGTCTCCGCCTTTATGTGAGATGCTGTTGGCTGTATGGTGCTGATTGCGTTATCCTTGACATTGTTGTTAAAGGACACAGGGAAATATGGTGCAGCAGATGCATCCAGGTGAGTTGCTTGCTTGAAGTCAGTTGTTCCAATGGTACGTTGATTCAAGGCTGTACCAATGACTGGAGATTGATGACTTGCTTGAAGCTTGTGCTGATGCTCTGTGACATATGAAGGCAGGCAAGGTAGACAGGTAGGAAATGCAGTGGAGTGATTTTGAGTGCAGGAAGTTGCTGGAACCTCTTTAACTTGAAGCTGTGAAGGAGTCTCTATGTAGTCGGGAGCATTGGAGACAATGGAGTGTACACTGTAGTGGTTTAGGACATAGTCTTTAGTGCGTTTGAGGGGGTCTTCCATATCTGCTATGTTTAGGTTAATGCTGTCTTTCTCACTTGCACCTTCGTCTGCACTGATAGCTTGCTGTAGGACCCTTAGCTTTGCCATAGCTGTGTCATGTTTACACTGTTCATTTAAGGTTTCCATTGTTGCTCTTTGTCGTGCTGACTGCGCTTCCAACTCTGCCCTTTGACGTGCTGACTGCGCTTCCAACTCTGCCCTTTGACGTGCTGACTGCGCTTCCAACTCTGCTCTTTTTTCTGCATATGCCACCTGCACTTTGCTGGCTTCCACTTCAGCGCGGGCATTAATAAGTCGCTCACTGAGTGTTGAGTATCTTGAACTATGGGATCTTGACGAGTTTTTGGAACGTCTGGTGGAAACAGATCTGTGAGATGCAGTGTCCTGTAACAGCTTTATTTTTGCTTCTGCCTTTAATCTGGTTTGCTGGATAAAACTGTCTCTTTCAATATTGAGAGCATTGACACGCTTTAATTGCGTCATCACACTTTCTGTATTCATGTTTTGTAAGACCATTAGTGAATTTGATGCTGGTAAGCTGATAAAGCTCATATGAGGCAGAAAGTTGTTTAATGGCGCCCTCTAGTGTCAGTAGTTCACGTTCAACAGACACTGTATTGGCTTCAGCAAGGATTTTCTCCCAGACTAATTCCAAGCTATTTGACAATTCAGTCCTTGAAGCTTCATAATTCTCCATTACTTTCCAAGTGGGTTTAACTGAGCGTTTGGGTAACTCAGTTTCTTCAGGAACTTGTGGGGAGGTAGATGTGAGTTCACATGCAGAAGCTTGGTCACTCATGATAGCAGACTGACTGTGAAAGCAGGCAGGATCTGTGTGCTGAAATATGACACTGTGCAGATTGTCTCAGGCTATAAGGCTGCCATGTGCTGCTCTGTCCCTTCTGTCTTGCTATGAGGGCAGTAAATCTTGTCTGTTTCAGTACTGACATGCAGAAATCTTGTAATTAGGCTGTGAAACTCCGTTTTTCTACTGTTCTGTCTCAACTACAAAGCGATAAAGTTCATCTCCAGGTTTAAGTAGGCCTTACTCAAGCTGGTTTGATATTCATTCCTTGCATCGATACAGGCAGTTTAACTCAATGGATAAACTCACAGTTAGGACGACAAACGATGAATCCTTTCGAATGTTCCGTTTAATGATGGATATTCATAGGTAGAAAAACGTTGCAGTTGTAAGCCACATGTAAGATGTTTAGCATGGAAGATATACAGGAGTAATGACCAGAATCAGGAAGTGGAGGAGAAATATAAAGAACTACGGTGAGAGAGAGAGTTCAGCTAGAAAGAAGGGGACAGATCTTAAAGACACAGAGCAAGAATAATCACATAGTGTAACACAACAGTAGGCATGAGTGGGGCACCTCCCCGGACCCCACCCCTACATTAGAAGGACCTGCCGATTGGGCACTGATCACTGTCAACACCCCCTGGAGTTTGAGAGAAAAAGGAGCTCTCAGAGAGCACAAGCAGTTCTCCTTTCACCATCAAACAAGCAAGATCTGTGGAGTTCCCTTTTAACATTTAAGCAGGAACCTTCTGCAAGTTGAGAACCGGATTCATCGATCGAATGCTGATCAACCTTTGGACATTTAATTGCAAGTATTCTTCTACTTCTAATTTCTACCTTAACCTTGTGGCTGTATAGTATTATCTCTTGAAACATATTTTTCTGTAACATTTTATTGCATCAACTTGACCCATTTCAAAATAAACCCTTATGTTGAAAAGTGTTACTCTTGCCTCTGAAACTCTTAATGCAAGCTATAACGAATCTGCCTCTTAAAGAGCGCTACTGTAGGGCTCTGCGCAGACCTGTCTGTGGTGACAGTGTAGGCTGCAGACGCTTATTCAAAAATCATAATTGGTATTGTTGAAATCACGAGTATCCCCTGGCTCAGCGTTGTTAAAACCGGGGTGGTGGCAGAGAAAGGGTTAATTGTGACATTAGCCCGGTAACAATCGCTCTCAGGCTGCTGGTACTCAGATTGTCGTCCCGCAAGCTGGAAAATCTTTGGGCTGGACGCAGCTGAGGGGCATTGTTACGCAAGTGACAGCGTAATGTGAGGTTGGCCGGTCCTTCGACGCAAGATTAGCGTGGAGGGCGGGGATCTGACACGTGTGTTCGTCACAATATATATAAAACTATTTTTCAGAAAAAAAACCTGATAATTGGCATGTGTGTAAGTATTCACCCCTTTTGTTATGAAGCCCATAAAAAGCTCTGGTGCAACCAATTACCTTCAGAAGTCACATAATTTGTGAAATGATGTCCACCTGTGTGCAATCTAAGTGTCACATGATCTGTCATTACATATACATACCTTTTTGAAAGGCCCAAGAGGCTGCAACACCTAAGCAAGAGGCACCACTAACCAAACACTGCCATGAAGACTAAGGAACTCTCCAAACAAGTAAGGGACAATGTTGTTGAGAAGTAAAAGTCAGGGTTAGGTTATAAAAAATTATCCAAACCTTTAATGATCCCTAAGAGCACCATCAAATCTATCATAACCAAATGGAAAGAACATGGCACAACAGCAAACGTGCCAAGAGATGGCCAAACACCAAAACTCACAGACCGGGCAAGTAGGGCATTAATCAGAGAGGTAGCACAGAGACCCAAGGTAACCCTGGAGGAGCTGCAGAGTTCCACAGGAGAGACTGGAGTATCTGTACATAGGACGACATTAAGCCGTAGAGTTGGGCTTTATGACAGAGTTGCCAGAAGAAAGCACGGTGGTGGCAGCATCATGCTGTGGGGATGTTTTTCAGCAGTCGGGACTGGGAAACTGGTCAGAGTTGAGGGAAAGATGGATGGTGCTAAATACAGGGATATTCTTGAGCAAAACTTGTACCTCTCTGTGTGTGATTTGAGGTTAGGACGGAAGTTCACCTTCCAGCAGGACAATGACCCCAAACACACTGCTAAAGCAACACTTGAGTGGTTTAAGGGGAAACATGTAAATGTGTTGGAATGGCCTAGTCAAAGACCAGAACTCAATCCAATAGAATATCTGTGGTCAGACTTAAAGATTGCTGTTCACAAGTGCAAACCATCCAACTTGAAGGAGCTGGAGCAGTTTTGCAAGGAGGAATGGGCAAAAATCCCAGTGGTAAGATGTGGCAAGCTCATAGAGACTTATCCAAAGCAACTTGGAGCTGTGATAGCCGCAGAACGTGGCTCTACAAAGTATTGACTTTAGGGGGGTGAATAGTTATGCACATTGACTTGTTCTGTTATTTTGTCCTATTTGTTGTTTGCTTCACAATAAAAAAAAAACATGTTCAAAGTTGTGGGCATGTACTGTAAATTAATTGATGCAAATCCTCAAACAATCCATGTTAATTCTAGGTTGTGAGGCAACAAAATACGAAAAATGCCAAGGAGGTGAATACTTTTGCAAGGCACTGTATATTGTATACATGTGTATGCCCGCCCAAGCGTATGACTTTCTTTACTTGCTACAATGCTATGGGCTCTAGCCGAGATCTTTTGTAGACCTAGGAATGCCCCTGGTGGGGGCCCTTCATGGTTTCTGCACTGGGGCCCTGAAGATTCTAGTTACACCTCTGGCCAAAAGTAACCATGCAAATTCACACCTCCATTGACTGCAATGCAATTCTGCAATTGAAGTTTGAGTATAGTTAATATAGTTAATATTTTGATTCAAGTGAAGTAAAATGTGGCTGATTCACTTGTAACCTGAACTGTTGCTGATAGCTGCTGTGGAACTTCTTTCTTTGCTGCTGCTGTATTATCCTTAATGCACTGTGAACACGGTTAAACTGAATATTCACTAATAAAGAAGTGCAGCAGCCATCCTAAGAAAACAATGCTTATTTACGCAGTGTCTCCAATGCAGGGTGCAGCCATCTTGGCTGAGCCTGGATCTTCCTGGAGGATGGTAATTGGCTAATACAGAGTGGGGCGAGGTGTCTGCAGGAGGCTGGTGAGGAAAGATAGGCCACGGTTTGGAAGCAAGCAGGTGTGTGGGGAAAAGACTGGGCTGCCACTGCTGGCTACACTAGAGTGCGGGGCGCTATGTGAAATTTAAGGGCAGTCTGAGCACATAAATTGGGCTCAGACCAATTGTGTTCAAGTTGTTGTTCTGCTCGGGATGTGATACTGTCCGGCAGTGTTATTCTCCTTTGCCTGCAGGTGGCACTGTCACCGCCGGCATGGGCTGGATTACGGGGGTATCACAGCACCTGGGGTGTCCTCTCTCGGCAGCCGTACAGTGGGCGTGGTCTACCCAATGTGCATGCTGGGAGAGGGTACAAAAAGGGCAGACGCCTTTTGGCGTGAGGCGATTCCAGGGGGACCCCAGGGCTTACAGGGGGGACCTCTGGTCCAGTGAGTGTGCCTCGTGGCCCACATGGCACGAGGTGCGCTAGAGTGCTTAGGCCTTGGGCACCTTCAGCCCGAGGCCCTGTTGCTGCATTGTAGGCCCAGCTCCGCTGACTAGGGCCTACGCTTCAGAGAAGGATCCCAGGCTGCCCGTTTGTAGGGGGCCCATCTTTAGGAAAGGAGTTCCAGGGGAAGAACAGTCCCGGCGGAGATAGGGACGGTACTGCTGTCTCTGGGAGAGGTCTGGAGGCCTACCTAAAGGGGAATCCATCATCTCTGACATCCGTGCTCCATTCCAGCTGCTAGGACTGCTCTCATAGGGACTATCCGGGTGAGCAATACCCACTCAGGCTTGAGTGGCGACGAGTGTAGATATTGGACTTAAGTGTTGCGTGCCTGAACCTTTCCCCACATATTTCAACTCTTCTACTCTTGCTTCTTCAAGCTTAACTCAAAGTGCAGAAAAAGAATAAAGCTTTGCTGATTGGGTTTTACTCAAGTGTGGACATTGGCTTTATTCCAAGGAGTCGTCGGTGTGCCTAGACAACGGAGCTAAAGGATCCACTCGTAGGAGGTATTTTGCTGCAGACCCAAAGTAATGAAACCAGTAGATCCCATTAACAAATTGGGGTCTGCGGGTGTGTGGCATACTGGGGGGAGAACCGAAGGAGCTACACGTGGGGGCTCGAGTCCGGGATTTGTGGCTGCCTCTTGTACAAGTGGAGTGAAACTTATGTGATTGGAAAGTCGGCCATTGGACTGTGTTACAAACTTTGAGTGAAGAAGAAGGGGTTAAGGGGCACAGAACTGTTTCTAACTGCCTAGTCCGTGGGCGTGTCTAAGGAAAAAGCCCGCGAGCTACGTGCAGAAAAGGAAAAAGGGGAGGCGTTCCCGCCACCTGCGTGCTACACGTGGGTGAGCAACATGTCTGCTTTTCCAGGTACTTCAGCCCTGTCGGGACCCCAGATGTTCCCGATGTGTTCCTCAATGGACATTACTCCGCTCACCGCCCCACTTACGGATACAGGGATCCAGCTCAAGCCCCGGGGCCGCTTCGCCCTGTACACCTGCAGAAATGCGGAGGCCCTGGGCATGCTCTGTCCCAAATGTCACGGACTGGCCGTGCAACTGCGCCCTTTCGGGAGATGCTTGGCTTGTGGAGAGTTCCTTTTGAGGTGGAGCAGCCCACTGAAGTACCCCGAGCCTACTGGGTGAATTGCATCACAGGCGTTGTGACTTCGGAGGAAGATGCCTATGCTCCCATAGCCGAGCCCACGCGCATCGCCTCCCCTACTGCCAGTGCCTTGGGGAAGGATGCCCCCGAGCCTATGGAACTTTTGGCAGACACCGCAGCATACGCTGCCTCTACCACAACGGAAATTCATGTCCCGCCAGCAAATCGAAAAGTGGGATATGTTAAGGCCTCCCGCGGCCACGGTCGAAGCCTGCCCCAGCGCCTACCAGAACCGGACCTCGAGAGCGGAAGGAAGCCCGAGAAGTCCCCTACAGGTGACGGTAAGGAGGCTGGGAGAAATGTGTCCACATCCCCCCGAAATTACTTGCCTGCTGAGGAGTATGACACCTCAGACCTGGACTCTTCGTCTTATGTGGGGGATGATGCCGAAATAGACGACATCTTTATTAAAAAGGGATGGGACCATGTCAAAGACTGTTGCCCCGACCCGCAGATTAGAGTGGGATCGCCTATGAGTTCGGAGAGCGCTACACCCCGTGTGGAGGTCCCGGCCATAGAGGAGAAGACCGTATCTGCCCCAAGTGGAAAACCCTTACCAGGGCCTGATACGGCTACAGTCCGGAGATCGCTGGATGCTATTGTGCACGTTGGAAGCGGGGATCGCAAAACTCTGCCCCATCTTGCTCGCTTGCAGCGGATTCTCAACAAAAGAGTGGCTAGTGAGTATGGCTGGGAGTACCCCTATGTACCCAAATAACTGCTGTTTGAGATAGAGGCCTATCGAGAAAGGTGGTATGCGGAGGCCATATGGGACTGTCTCGAAGTGCCTAAGCCATACAGGTACTTTGCTTGCTCGGCCGCCATGACCGATCGTTTCAAGGGTTGTCGTAAGGAGTGGAGCTATGGTCGGCATATTCACGCTGATCGTGTGGTGATCTGTTGTCCAGGAAAAGAGGATGCTGTTTATTTTATAGAGACCCTGGACAAACAATGGAAGCCCATTACCCTGCCAGATCCTAGCTTCTACCTTTGAAACTTCTAGACAGGAACTTGTGTTGTGTTTTTTTATTTATCCCGTCTTAGCACGGACAAACCGTGCCCCGGATCCAAGTGACTTTGTCCCACTGAAAAGGGGAATGTCTACTCCCAAAGAGGAAGAAAAGTGGAAAGCTGTTGTGTTTTTCTTTTCTCTCTCTCCTGCTCCGAACAAAGGGACAGTTCCTCTGAATTGAACTCTGGGGTAGATTAGTCAGTAGGTCATAGTGAAGGGACGCCGTGATCAAGATGTGAAATATTCATGTGTGCTGCGTTACAGTCCCATGCGCAGCTATTATGGAGTGTTGAGGTTATGCCAGCACTAGGTGGCAGTGGTTCGCAGAAAAAAAAAAAGACATTTAGGCTTAGATGTTTTTTTTTTATTTATTTTTTTATGCTATTTTATGCTAGGCTTAGCGTAAAGTAACTTTAGAGAAGGGAATTGCTTTCTTTAGGGGAGGCAGTTTACTTCTAAACTGTATAGAATATTAGGGATAGGATGTTTGTATAATTTTCCTGTTTGCATGTTGTTGTTTTTTTTTAGGTGTAGCAATACCCCCAGTTAAGAGGGCTGCTGGTATTATTTTCGGGCCTGTAACACTCTCCTGTCAACCCCCAGTAACTGGCTCTACCCTCCCTTGGCACAGCTAGTGAGACTAAGGCCCCTTTCACACTGAGGTGTTTTTACCGCGTTTTCGCTGTAAAAATAGTGCTGTAATAACGCCTGAAATAATCCTGCCCCAGCATTCTCAATGTGAAAGCCCTGAGGGCTTTCACATTGAGGCGTTTTGCTGGCTGGGCGTTGAAAAAAATCCTGCAAACAGCTTTTTTAGAGCAACTTTAGGGCGCATAAAATAGCGCTGTAAAAACGCCTATCCCCATTGAAATGAATGGGATTCACGGTAAAAACGCAGTAAAAACGCGGTAAAAACGCATAGGCATAAGCGTTGTTAAAAAATAGCGCTAACGCCTATGCGTTTTTACCGCGTTCGCGCTAATTTTAGCACGAACGCGGTAAAATCGCGGTAAAATCGCGGTAAAAACGCATAGGCGTTAGCACTATTTTACCGCGATCGCGGTAAAATCGCGGTAAAATTGCGGTAAAAAATGTCATTATTTTTTTGCGTTTTTTCAACGCCTCAGTGTGAAAGGGGCCTAAAGGATTATGAGACCCGTAGGCTATGGGTATCACAATACTGCAGATAACATATAATAGTGGAAAAGGTATACTGCGCTGTCCTAGAAATATCTGAAGTGGGTAAATAAATACCTGTGCTGCAACTAAAAAATGTGAGACACCCACAAAACGAATAATATAAAGAACTATAAGCTGCGCAACAATGTGTATAAATATATAAATTATTAAAGAACTATATCGGTAATCAAAGTATCTAGTCTCAGTGTATTATCGCATACAGCATAAAAACATGAAATGTTATAAGACCATAAACTTCCAATCTCAGTGCATTAGTGTATACAACATGAAAACATGAAATGTAGTGAAAATTAACAAAAATCATATGCTCTCAACACTGACTTTAAATAATATCACCAATTGTCCTGATCAGTGTATAAAAAACTCAAATGACAGTTTTCAAAGAAGCAACGGGTAGCGAGAGCGGGCCGGTTTTACATATAACCACTGCCAATTTTTTTCTTCATATGCTGTAAGTGCAATTTTTTACTATCAAATAAACGTTTTAAATTGGATTACGCTATGGGGCTTTCTTTCTCACCCTAATATGGTTTGCTGAGACTTTGGGGAAACACTGATTCGGATGTGGAGGAAACCAGGGCGACATAGGAAGCTAATCAGAGACCCTAGCAGGGATAACAGCTAACAGCTTTGTCTGATCTCTCTCAGGGATCAGTTCTTCTGGTAAGCGGCTTGTGAATACTGCGGTGGTGGATTCCCTTTCTAGTACACTGGCACCCTTCTATGATGGTTTATGCCTAAAGTCACGATCATTTGGAGAAATTTAACCTCTTCACTTCACTTTTTTCTGAGGATTGTTTTTTGGTGTTTCTTTGAAAACTGTCATTTGAGTTTTTTATACACTGATCAGGACAATTGGTGATATTATTTAAAGTCAGTGTTGAGAGCATATGATTTTTGTTAATTTTCACTACATTTCATGTTTTCATGTTGTATACACTAATGCACTGAGATTGGAAGTTTATGGTCTTATAACATTTCATGTTTTTATGCTGTATGCGATAATACACTGAGACTAGATACTTTGATTACCGATATAGTTCTTTAATAATTTATATATTTTAGACACATTGTTGCGCAGCTTATAGTTCTTTATACTGCAGATAACATACACAGTAATCACACCACACAAAATGTCTGCTTAATCACTAAGGCGTTTATTGAGCAAAATAAAGATCAGATTAGGCAGCGGTACATCTATTAATGCAGAGCCCTGCAATAAGATTTAGTCAGCATATAAAACAGGTATAGAATCCCTGCAATCCTATGTGCATCAATTAATAAACCCCGCTTGCAAGATTCCCCCTCGTGGGCAAGATGGCGCCCAGCAATGTCTCTACTCTATACGGTCAGGCCTGACTACTTAGTTCACAATGTTTCTGTAGAGAAGGATCTTCGCTAGCAATGGTGGTGCACTTTGTAGGTTATTTGTAATCCACAGGTTGTAAAACAATTTGTTGCTGAATATGCGACAAAGGATTCAACTAAGGCTGCATGGCACAATTATAGGACAGTTATAGGTTGGGGTGGTTGCCCTTTGTTTGTACTGTTGGTTAATTGGTTAGGGGACGCCCTGGATACCTTTGCTGTCATTGTGCTATTGCTGGTTGTCCAGTGCGGCCTATACTTTTAAGGAGGAATGGGCTTCCTCCAGGCATACCTGCCCTTAGTCTATCCATTATTATACTGTATATATTTGTGCTCCCAACTTTGGAGACTCTCAAAATGTATAATCAGGACTGCAGTACACTATGGTGCTGTGAAGTGGCCCTGCAGCGTATGCAAAGATTTGTAAATGTGTGCAAACTAAACCCCTGGTTTTAACATGAACTGTTAGACAGAACAATTTGGGTTGTTGCAGGCTGGCTGGTAATTGAGCTGGGAATTTCTTTGTTGTTTTTTGACATGTGTCACCCTTCCATGTGCTCCTTGATGCAAAGGCCAGTTATAGGTTGGGGTGGTTGCCATTTGTTTGTACTAAACAAAATCCTGCCATAGGTGACCACAATCGGGTGAGAACTCAGAGAAGCAAAGAGACCAAGAACATTTGCCCTGGGAGGGTCTGAGGTGTGATTTAAACTACTGGTGAGATCAAACTGTGCTGGAGAGTGCTCCTACCATTGTGAGGAAGGAAAGGAGGGACTGTCTCCACAGGATTGAAAGAGGCATCACAGCAATTCCTATCCATAGCTGAGGACTTGAGAACTAAACCAGAGGATGTGTCCAGAGACCTTGAGGAGGGTTCCCTGGGTCTGGAAAGAGAATAACATTTCACAAGTTAATCTGTTGTCTGCTGGGAACTGTTGTACTTTTTTCAAGGGCCCCAACTTTGCCAGCCAATCATTTTTTCTTTTTTCTTTTTTTTTTATTAATCACTACTCATAAAACTGGAACTGTTATAGCAAGTTAAGACTGTTTATAAATGGTTTCTAGGTAAATGCCGTTCTGTTCTCTTAAATACTGGTTTTCAGAATACTGCAGGCGTGTAAACACATTTCTCAGAGTACCGTTATTGTTTTACTGATTGTATAAGTACACTTGCTAATCCTCTCTCCTTGGTGTAATAAATTCCTTGAAATACCTTAAGGTGTGCTGGTAAGTGCTGGGTGAGCGATGTGTGTCATCTTCAGGTGTTTCAGAGTAATGCCGCGTACACACGACCGTTTTTCATGCAGAGAAAAATATAATTTTTTAATTTGGTCATTAAAAACGATTGTGTGTGGGCTCCAGAGCATTTTTCATGACATGAAAAATGGGCATTAAAAATTTGGAACATGCTCTAATTTTTATCGTCGTTTTTCTCGTCAATAAAAACGGCTGTGTGTAGGCTTTAACAACGTGAAAAAAACGTGCATGCTCAGAAGCAAGTGATGAGACGGGAGCGCTCGTTCTGGTAAAACTAGCGTTCGTAATGGAGATAGCACATTCGTCATGCTGTAAATTATTGCATCGTTTAATGCAGCGCATTCTTTTCTTCGTTATAATGCTGCAATAATCAAATTATTTTGCTGCTGATATTCTCACAGAGTTATGACAAACTTTTTTCTTTATTATTTATTGTGATCTCATGATTAATCTATATTTTTTGTAAGCCAGATCTCCCTAAAAAAAAAAAAAATGTTTTTACCATCTTTTATTGAAGATGTTATTTTTGGTTATTATTTTGATAATATTTTAGACTGCTTTCCATGATTTTTTGCTATTTTTGGGTGTGTCAAGTTACCACAACAACATTATTATTTATAATAATTTACCCTCAAGGAGGTTAGTATTCCTTGGTAATTTCAAAATGTTTTTTTGAAATGTCCCTGCCTACTCACTAGCAAACTCTCAATTTTGAATAAAAACACATGTTCAATTTTTGTCTGGAAACAAAAAATCAATTTATTCTGGCATAAAAACAAATTAAAGGTGAAGGCAAACCAAAACCACAGGTAAACGAAAAACAAAGAAGCCAGGAAGACAGCACTGGAGACCCTGCTTGAATTAGTGCAGACACAGATCACCACAGCAAACAACCAAGGATGTCAAGAACAAAATTGGGACCATCAGAAGGACATATCATATAATTATTTTTTGCTCTTCTTTGTAGCCTTTTTTGCAACCTTCGCTGCAGACTTTCCTGCAGCCTTCCCTGCAGCCTTTGCTAACTGTGTCTTTGGAGGCTGTGTCCCTGGAGGAGATCTTTATACTACTTTCCCCACCCTTTCTCGCTCGTCGTAATGCAAGACAACATGGCGGACACTCTGCGAGTGGCTACCTCAATTGAGGAGGAAAGTCAAGGAGAACCACAGACCCACAGATCCCGGGGATACAAGGCCACAAACATGGCGTTCGAGGAGATGGTTGAAATGGTGGCAATATTGAGGAGGGAGGATTATGATGCAAAACATGGCCCATACAAAAAGCCTAATCAGGTCAAGGCCAAAATAATGGACAAAGTGGTGAAAACTCTGCAAAGAAAATTTGGGGTGCGCAGATCAAAAGAACAGCTCCGCAAAAGATGGTCTGACATCAAGTTGAGAGAGCTGGAGCAATACAGCTAAATCAAAAAAGTTATTCGAAAAAGTAAGTAGATTTACAGTTACTCAGATTATTATTACTAGCATGGTGCTGCATGTGCTTTTTCTTTAATGTAGTACAGTTCAAGATGTCAAGTTTCATGTTCTTGGGCACAAGAATCGGTCGTAGGAATCATCGTTCATTCGCTCACAAATAATAATACAATGTTTTTTGTCGGATACAGTGTTAACTAAATTTGAACATGCCTATTTAGGAATGATCAAATTTAGTTAACACTATATCAGACAAAAACATCGTAATTTAATTAGTGAATGATTGAACGATGATAACTACAACTGATTATTGTGCCCAAGAACATGAAACTTGACATCTTGAACTGTTTATGTGAGAATATTTTCGGAACATGGTTGTGTAGATGTGTTGGTAACTACCGTATTTATCGGCGTATAACACGCACCGGTGTATAACACGCACCCCAAGTTTAGGAGGGAATTTTAAGGAAAAAAAACTTACATTTAAATGCAGCATGCAGCCGTGCCCAGTGTCCATCTGTCCATCTGCAGCCGTGCCCAGTGTCCATCTGTCCATCTGCAGCCGTGCCCAGTGTCCATCTGTCCATCTGCAGCCGTGCCCAGTGTCCATCTGTCCATCTGCAGCCTTGCCCAGTGTCCATCTGTCCATCTGCAGCCGTGCCCAGTGTCCATCTGTAGCCTTGCCCAGTGTCCATCTGTCCATCTGCAGCCGTGCCCAGTGTCCATCTGTCCATCTGCAGCCGTGCCCAGTGTTCATCTGTCCATCTGCAGCCTTGCCCAGTGCCTTTGCGATCGTGTCAGTCCCGGGGGTTTTTTAAATTTGGCGCCGATTTCTGTGGAGAGGAGCGAGCGGGGCCGAGTGTACTTCGGCTGGACTCGGCTCCTCTCGCAGTTCCGCCCATCTCCACTGACTGCGCCGCTGACGGAGAAAGCCGAGTGTACTTCGGCTAGACTCGTGTCTGCTCACAGTCACGACTGCGAGAGGAGCCGAGACTAGGCGAAGTACACTCGGCTTTCTCTATGTCAGCGGCGCAGTCAGAGATGGGCGGGACTGCGAGAGGAGCCGAGTAAAGCCGATTGTACTTCGGCTTCGGCTCCGCTCGCTCCTCTCGCTCCTCTCGCTCGTTTTCAGCAGGGGAATTCGACGGAGTATCGGCGTATAACACGCACCCACGATTTTCCCCTGATTTTAAGGGGAAAAAAGTGCGTGTTATACGCCGATAAATACGGTATATTTAACTAATCTAACTGGATTCAGTGTACGGTAAGGAGAGTATGCTCAGCAGCTGGTTACACATCTGGACTCATTAGCACAAGTGTGGGCCACAAGAACAACCTTTTTATGGTGTCACACACAGGTGATCCAGTGGATACTTGGTGTGTTTCCATGTGTGAAACTTGACCAAAATAGATCAATCTACCAGCTTTGGTAATGGATACAATCATGTGTTCAGCTTAGAACTATTGACAAAACAGACAATTGTACCACACTTCCAAAGAATGATTAATATTCCTCTTTCAGGCCTAAAAAATTTTATTTACTCAAGTATACCTTTTGGTTCAATCTCATAGGGCTTCAAAGAGCTTCGAGACAGGAGCCTAGGAACCCCACACCTCCAACCCAAAACCCACAACCGCGGGATGTGGAGGAAGAAGTGGAGGAAGTGGAAAATGGCAACACAACAGGTCAGTGTCATACACCACAGATTCAGGTAATAGATGTAGGCCTGCATATTTATAATACATGGTGTGTTTCAAAATTTTAGGTGCTTTTCTGCCTGTGGCCCAAGAAAGATTCACCAGTCACAGTGCCCAGATGGTGATCCAAGAAATCATGGTCTGCTCTTGCTCCAGATCAGGCAAAAGACCAAGCAGCTGGAGCAAAGAATAAAAAAGATCAGAGATGTTAACTTTAAAGAAAAATGGCAAAATTGGATGGTCCACCCTAAAGCTTCTAAGGATCTAAAAAACTGTACTTTGTAGTTCTATAGTTGCCTACCTCAAGCTTAGTTAAGTAGATAATGCATTTTCTATAATGAATTTAACAACAAGTTGATGGGTCTTCGCCTACAGTTTGTTCCCAATATGGGGTGGGCGAGACCTACTAACTTGGAAAATGAAAATGAAAATATTTGATAATTGGTTACCTTTATATTTTCGGTAGCTACTGTAAAATATTTGTATTCTTATAATGTATGTTAATTAGGACATATGTGATGTGTAGAATACTGACATGAGCAGCTGCTCTTATTTTTATTTTATTTTTTTCATATATATATATATATATATATATATATTTATTTTTCTTGCCTTTTCTTTGTGTCTTGTGTTAAATAAAATTATAAATAAAGAGTTTAAAAAATAAATAAAAAAAGATCAGAGATGTGCTTGGGAGGGTTTAAATATTAAATATGGCAACAAATTTTACTTTTAATTTTGTTTGTTGCTTTGATAGTTTGTTTAGTAATGTTTTAATTGTTTATAGTACTAGTGTACATGTTGAACTTTACAAGTTACATATGGTTCATGCGTTTTTAGCAAGATAAATACCCCCAAAAAAATAAAATAAAAAATAAAAACAATTTAAAATGTGCAACAATCAAAAATAATTTATACTCAACAATGTGTGGCTTCTTATATCAATATTGCCTAAAAAAAAAAAAAAATTGGGGGTGTTTACACTGACAATGATGGTTATTTACTTATGAAAAATATTTTTATTAAAAACAAACATTCAAATGTCATCAGACATTGCAATGGCCCCCCTACCCATAAAATAATCCACATAACGTTGGCGCACATCACAGCCGCTTTGGGGGGCCAAGCCTGTAGGGCCAGCTTCCTGGGCTGGCAATGCTAAATCAGAATAGCGTGTGGCCTCAAGGCCAACTGAAGAAATATAATTAGTAGAGTGTTTTTAAAAAAAATTATGTAGGATGCAACAGCACATTACAATGTGATTCTACTTGTACTCCGCCATATTTATAGAGGTCTGAAAGAGGCGGAAATGGCTGGCCATGATGCCAAAGGCATTTTCAACCACCCTTCTGGCTCTGGCCAGCCTGTAATTAAAGACCCTCCTCTCAGGGGTGAGGGTCCTTTGGGGAAAAGGCCTCATCAGATGTGGACCTAGCGCAAACGCCTCATCTGCGATGAAAACGAAGGGTAGTCCCTCTTCGTTCTCTGCCACAGGTGGAAATGCCAGGTCACCCGATTGTAGCCGGTGGGCGAACTCTGTCTGGGCAAAAACTTCACCGTCAGACATCCGCCCATTTTTCCCAACATCCACAAAAATAAATTCATAATTGGCAGACACCACGGCCATCAGCACGATACTGTGGAACCCTTTATAATTAAAATAATAGGA
The DNA here is from genome assembly GCA_029206835.1 of Rana muscosa. Classification (NCBI taxonomy): domain Eukaryota; kingdom Metazoa; phylum Chordata; class Amphibia; order Anura; family Ranidae; genus Rana; species Rana muscosa. The sequence goes on along the minus strand of CM055117.1, from coordinate 962,990,483 downwards.
TCCCGAATGGGGTGGTGGCACGATGCGGACGTGCTTGCCATTAATGGCTCCTCCACAGTTGGGAAAGTTCCAACGCTGGGAAAACTCCGATGCCACATTCTGCCATTCCTGTGGCATAGAAGGGAACTGTGGAGTCAAACAAAAAAAAAATTAATACTTTGATACCTAAACATTGCAAGCAGATTATCACAAAACATTCTTGGCAAAACATCAGTATAACATTAATTTTGAAGGAGTACTTTAATAAGAGCTAAAAATGAGCACTAATCAGATTCCTCACCCCCTCTGATGGACCAATTAAATTATTTTATGGGGGGGGGGTTAGAGATGAGTTGGGGACATCAGAAATAAAGGCTCTAGCACTCTGTCAGAATTATTACAAAATAAAAATAAAATTTTTGGGGTGGGGGCAAGCACTACAATGGAGCTGACAAAAAACATTGGGAAGTGACTAGGCTAGGTGTGTTTGGGCCCAGGATAGAATGATGGAGAGGTTGGTTATTGGAAATATGCATATCGGCCAAAAAAGGAGCATTAAAAGCTAACAACATGCATGGGGACAAAGGGGACATTCACAGCATATTACAATCATGGTAATTAGGAACTGTTTAAAAAAATACTATACATTAGCAAGCATTAAATACATAGAATGGGAGGTAAAAAAAGGAAACTTACCTTCATATAGTCCTCCTGCAGGACTTGGATTATGGCAGAACAGGTTTCTGGGATAATGAGGCCCAGAGCCTGGGGGGAGATGCCTGTCGAGAACTTGAGGTCCTGCAAGCTTCTCCCTGTTACCAGGTATCGCAACGTGGCGATGAGCCTCTGCTCAGCAGTAATAGCTTCCCGCATAACGGTGTCCTGCCTGGTGATATAGGGGGACACCAAAGCCAAGAGCTGCTGAAAAACGGGGTCAGACATCCTAAGAAAATTTCTGTAGTCATCAGGGTTATTCTCCTGGATCTCCCGCAGCAGAGGCATGTGACCGAATTGGTCCCGCTGGAGCAAGCAATTCTTGGTCCATGAACTCCTCCTCGCCCTGTTCATGGACCGGAGCTGGGATAAAGCAACAATCCCAGCACCAAGCACAGCACGATCTCGTCGACAAGAACGTACCCGCAACATGGCTACAAAACGGTCGTCTAATCAGAACGAACTAAAAGAACGCACTGAAGAATAGCAAGGCCTCTGAAGAACGACCTGAAAAACAGTAACGAGCGGACAAGAACGCACTGCAAAAACAGATACGAACTGACTACAAGCACTGAAAGACAGATACGAACCCACAAGCACAAACTGAACAACAGAAAACGATCTTTAAAGCACGAAGACTGAAAAACGCGAATCGTCTGTCACCAAACATTTACTAACAGACGGTAACACAAAATCAGCAAAAGCAGCCCAGAGGGTGGCGCCATCCAAATGGAACTTCCCCTTTATAGTGCCGTTGTACGTGTTGTACGTCACTGAGCTTTACTCTAGCATTTTTTTCCACGATAGTGTGTAGGCAAGGCAGGCTTGAGAAGAATCACGTTGAGAAAAACTTCGTTTTTTTTCAATGACATTAAAAACGGTTGTGTGTATGCCGCATGATCCTAAAACAATTCAGTGGCTCCTCTGGGAGTAGAGCTACACTAGTGAGAATACACACCTGTATTTTGGGGTAAAGAATATCATTATTTTCTATTAAGAGGTCTGGGATCAGGTTAGATGAATCTGTGCAAGTTGAAAACCGCTTTAACTGAGGTCAAATGCATAATCTATAAATGCCTGCATGGCACATAAATTGAGCAGGCAAGGGCAAGTGAAAAACGATTAACTAGCAGTGATTGGAAAGGCGGTAAATACTAGAATATGGGAAAATCTATAGTGATATTTGAAATGTGGCAAGAAAAGCATAGAGATAATGAGTCAAAGCCTAATAACCTGCTTACCTCTTCATGTAGCAAGTAATTAGAAATACGAATCAACGTCCCCTTGAAATGAACAGAAAACTATAGTGAGATTTATCATTATCTCCCAGGCGGCTTTAAGCAGAGAATATAAATGTCACATATATCTGAAAATAAAGCACATAACAAAATTTTGTATAACTATATAGATATAAAAGTAATTATATATATTCAGTATCTGTAAATAAAAATAAACTAATGCCTATTAACATTTTGCTTTTTTTTTGTGTTGTTTCTTGCTCGTTTCGTAATGCAGGCATACTGTGCAACAGCTGGGGCAGCCGGGATTTGAAAAGCTGATACTGGCTCTGTGGTATTCTGGCTAGAATACATCAGATATTCTTCCCTGGTGGTGCAACAAAATAGGGTAGCAGTAGTCCCATCTGTGCCTACCAGCAGGCTTACAGAAGAGAGAAGTGAGAAAGAGAGGACAAGAGACAGAGATGGATAGCAGAGATAAAACGAATAATGGAAAATCTGCCCTGGCAGGGATTCCATGGAGTGGACCTATGATTTGCTCTACCAGGTGAATATTGGTTTTGTCTGGTATAAACAGTGAGCTAGTAAAACAAAAAAAGTAACTGAAGAGGTATTAATATGGGAAAATCTATAGTCATATTTTTTGATATGAACTGTGGCAAGAAAAGAAAGTAGGTAAAATGCTCATGAACAGCAAATCTCTCTGTGTAACAAGTAATTTAGGCAAGTGGGTGAATGTTCTTTGCTTCCCTGTTAGGCCAATGATATAATGGGGATCACAAATGTGTGCTCCATAAACCCCTGCAGCATTTAAAAGCAGCATCTCTATTAAACTGGTTGTAAAGTCACATGTATTACTGTGTATTTTTCGCTCCATAAGACGCACCTGACCACAAGACGCACCTAGGTTTTGGAGGAGGAAAACAAGAAAAAAAAATATTCTGAACCAAATGGTGTACTAAAATATTTACCAGTGCCCATGAAATTCAGCCTGATCTGTGCCAAAGAAATGCAGCCTGACCTGTGCCATTATTGCAGCGTGACCATTGCCATTAATGCAGCCTGACCATTGCCATTAGGGATGAGCTCGGTGTTCGAGTCGAACATACGTTCGACTCGAACATCGGCTGTTCGACCGTTCGGCGAACATCGAACGATTTGGGCCGTTCGTGCCGAATTCGAGTGACGCGAACGGCCCACAATACACTGCGACATCGCAGTGCAATCCCGGCGCTGTGATTGGCCAAGCATGCACTGTGACCCGGCATGCTTGGCCAATCACAGCGCTGGCAGCTAGGAGAGCCATAATTGGCCACAGGCAGGTTGCCTGTGGCCAATTATAGCTCAGGGGGTTTAGCACACGCCCCACACTATAAAAGGCTGCCAGCGCGGCAGCCTTGTGTAGTGTGTTCCGGCACAGGGAAAGAGAAGGATAGGCAGGGACAGTGTTGATATTCTTTGTGCTATTCTTGTGTGCAGGGAGAGAGAAGGATAGGCAGGGAGAGTGTCAGTGTCATATTCTTTGCTAAACCTTGTGTGCAGGGAGAGAGAAGGATAGGCAGGGGACAGTGTCAGTGTCATATTCTTTGCTAAACCTTGTGTGCAGGGAGAGAGAAGGATAGGCAGGGGACAGTGTCAGTGTCATATTCTTTACTAAACCTTGTGTGCAGGGAGAGAGAAGGATAGGCAGGGAGAGTGTCAGTGTCATATTCTTTGATAAACCTTGTGTGCAGGGAGAGAGAAGGATAGGCAGGGGACAGTGTCAGTGTCATTGTTGCTAAGCCTCCTGCACATTATACACCTGAAGTTAGCCCGTATTGCTGTGTTTTCCTGGTGTGTTACACCAACAGGCATTTGCAGCACTTACAGCGGGCGGAGTGTGCCTCCTGCACATTATACACCTGAAGTTAGCCTGTATTGCTGTTTTTTCCTGGTCTGTTACACCAACAGGCATTTGCAGCACTTACAGCGGGCGGAGTGTGCCTCCTGCACATTATACACCTGAAGTTAGCCTGTATTGCTGTGTTTTCCTGGTGTGTTACACCAACAGGCATTTGCAGCACTTACAGCGGGCGGAGTGTGCCTCCTGATCATATTACACCTGAAGTTAGCCCGTATTGCTGTGTTTTCCTGGTGTGTTACACCAACAGGCATTTGCAGCACTTACAGCGGGCGGAGTGTGCCTCCTGCACATTATACACCTGAAGTTAGCCTGTATTGCTGTGTTTTCCTGGTGTGTTACACCAACAGGCATTTGCAGCACTTACAGCGGGCGAAGTGTGCCTCCTGATCATATTACACCTTAAGTTAGCCCGTATTGCTGTGTTTTCCTGGTGTGTTACACCAACAGGCATTTGCAGCACTTACAGCAGGCGTAGTGTGATTCCTGCAAAATATACTCCTGAAGCTAGGCCTTATTGCTGGTTTTCCCATCTCCCTGCAGGCCATTAGAATGTCTGGAAGGCAAACAAGGAGAGGCAGACAGTCAGGAGCCAATAAAAGAGGGCAAGCAGGCTCTGTGTCTAGAGACAACAGTGCTGGTCGTGGACGCGGTGCATCGCCATCAGCACGTGGCCATTGGACACGCTTGTCCTTCTTTTCGGCAGCTGGACGTGTTGAGCCGCATCATGCCGAAGACTTGGTAGAGTGGATGACCAAGCCCTCCTCATCCTCCTCATCCTCTCTCACCCAGGCTCAGGATACTGGCAAAGCAGCTGCCAAAGCGTCCTCTTCCCTGGTATCAATGTCATCATCAGTCACTCCTTCCCTAGACCAACCATGTCCTCCTGAGGAGTCCCCCGAACTGTTTGAGCACAGTGTTGGGTACATGCTTCAGGAGGATGCCCAGCATTTCGAAGGGTCTGATGATGATACCCAGCTAGAGGAAGGCAGTAGCGTGAGAGCAGAGAGAGGGGATGCTCAAGAAGGACACCAATCTGGCAGTCATGTTCCAGCAGCTGCAGCATACTGCCAGATTGGCTCCAGTGATGAGGAGGGAGGGGATGATGAGGTCACTGACTCCACGTGGGTGCCTAATAGGAGAGAGGAGGAGGAAGAGGAGGATGAGGAGGAGGCACATCTCCAACGAGGCAGGATGCCCTCGGGGGGCCAGCGTAAGGGCAGTACACCGATGGAATCACACCGCAGAGCTCCACCTGTGCAGGGCGCTGCCTCTGCCCGTTATTCAAAAAGTTCTTTGGTGTGGGCCTTTTTTGAGTCGAGTGCATCAGATCGCACAGCTGCTGTTTGCAACATATGTCTCAAGCGTATATCGCGTGGCCAAAACATCACCCGCTTGGGCACCACATGCTTGACCAGACATATGTTGACCTGCCATGCAGCTCGTTGGCAAGCCTACCTTAAAGACCCACACCAAAGAACAAAGCTGTCAAGGATTGATAATTGACCAGACTGTGTGACCTCATAAAAGGAAACCAAACGGGTGTAGGTGAAAATATATAATTTATTATGGTGAGTGACCAACATACAACAACCAATAGAACGCAGTGCAATAAATTAACAGTGACTACAAACAGTATATACAAGTATGGGAAATACCAGAATCATAGTGGAAGCCAGGCCGAGGTCAGACACAAGGGAATCAAGCAGATGGGTATGGATGGGAGGAAGCAGGAACAGGGAGGGGATGGATGGATAGGCTGCAGAGCAGGGATCCAGGTAACAGAAGGGAAAACTGCAGGATGGGCACAAGGTAGGGATCAGGTAGGATCGGGTAAAGCAGGATGCAGGTTCCAGGTAGGGATCGGGTCGAGCAGGGTGCAGGTTAGGGATCGGGTCGGATACAGGCTCAAGACAGGGTCACAGGTCCTAGATCAGGGAGAGAGATACCAGGGCAACGAGTGTTTGCATTTTCCGGGTATATAAGGAAGTCCAGTGATTGAGCTTCAGGTCACAGCTGACCACAGGAAGTGCTGCCTGCCCCATACTGCCAGAATACACCCGCTGGTGGATGCCAGTACTGCAGTCCACGTATCATGTGTTACCACCAGCAGGTGAGATCCTCCAACAGAGATATTGGCTGCAGGAGGACACCTGCTGGCGGACACTAGCACTGCAGTCCAAAGGACCAACAGCACCACCAGCGGGTGAAGCCTTTCCTGACAAAAGTGGACCTCTCCTTGCATCGCATCAGCTGGGATCTCCAACCCCACTATACCTTCAGTCCTCTCTGAAACCTGCACTGAGAGGAATGAAGGTGTAGAATTAGGTGTGTCACAGCCAATTACTTGCGGGCACTCTGCTAGCAGTACACCGACGTCCGATTCTAGCAGGCAAATTTCCCTGCCCCAGCTGCTGGACCGTCGAAAGAAGTTCACTCCCAGCCATCCACATGCCCAGCGGCTGAATGCTAGCTTGGCTAAATTGCTAGCGCTTCAACTGCTGCCTTTTCAGTTGGTAGACTCGGCCCCCTTCCGTGAGTTTGTGCAATGTGCGGTTCCTCAGTGGCAGGTTCCCAAACGCCACTTTTTCTCACGGAAGGCGATTCCGGCTCTCTACCGGCATGTGGAAGGCAATCTCCATGCCTCACTGGACAGGGCGGTCAGCGGTAAGGTGCATATTACCGCTGACTCATGGTCCAGCAGGCATGGACAGGGACGTTACCTTTCTTTCACGGCCCATTGGGTCACTCTTTTGGCAGCTGGGAAGGATGCAGGACAAGGTGCAGTAATGTTGGAGGTTGTTCCACCGCCACGCCTCCAAAATGCTACTACTGGTTGTGACACACCTCTCTCCTCCACCCCCTCCTCTTCTTCTTCCTCCATGGCCTCTTCCTGTGCTTTGTCCTCGGAACCAGCGGTGCTCCGTAGGCGTTCAAGGGGCTACGCAAGTACGCAGGCAAAAAGATGCCATGCCGTGCTTGCGCTGGTGTGTTTGGGGGACAGGAGCCACACTGGGGCAGAGGTTCTGTCTGCTCTGCAGGGGCAGGCCGAGAGGTGGTTGACGCCATGCCAGCTTAAGCCAGGAATGGTGGTTTGCGACAATGGCACCAACCTCCTCTCTGCTCCCTGACAGGGACAACTGACCCATGTGCCCTGTGTGGCTCACGTCCTTAACCTGGTGGTGCAGCGGTTCTTGGGCAGGTACCCGGGCTTACAGGATGTCCTGAGGCAGGCCAGGAAAGTCTGTGTGCATTTCCGCAGATCTTATAATGCCAGTGCTCACCTGGCTGAGCTGCAAAAGGAGTTGAACCTGCCCAAGAACCGCCTTATATGTGACATGCCCACCAGGTGGAACTCAACGTTGGCCATGCTGCAGCGGCTGCACACGCAGCAGAGGGCCATCAATGAGTACCTGTGCGACTACGACACCAGGACAGGGTCAGGGGAGCTCGGGTTTTTTTCACCACGCCAGTGGGGCATGATCAGGGATGCATGCACTGTCCTGGCACCATTTGAGGAGGCCAAGAGGATGGTGAGCAGTGACAGTTCATGCATCAGTGACACTGTACCTCTTGTCCACCTGTTGGAACATACGCTGCGTGGAATAATGGACAGGGCACTTGAGGCAGAACAGAGGCAGGAAGAGGAGGACTTCCTTGCCTCTCAAGGTCCCCTTTACCCAGACAGTGTTCCTTCTGTCCCACCCATCGCACAGGAAGAGGAGGAGGAGGAGGAGGAGGAGGAGGATTGTGTCAGCATGGAGGTGGAGCCTGGCACTCAGCATCATCAGCAGCAGTCTTTTAGGGATGATTTACAGTCCCAAGAAACCAGTGGACTTGTACGTGGCTGGGAGGAGGTGGCTGCGGATCATGTCGTCCTTTCAGAACGCACATTCAGTGCTGCTGGAGGATTTGTCACGGATCACAGGGTGCGCCTGTCCACCGACTCGGTTGATCGACTGACCTTCATAAAGATGAACCAGTCTTGGATCACCACCAGCTACCAAACACCTGAAGCTGATATAACAGACTAATTTATTTTCAAATGTCACATCCCTTCAAGACTGATGCTGATGCTGCGAGACTGTCCTGTTATGTTGACTGACTATCCTCCTCCTCCTCAATGATCCGATTGATGATGATAGCTTGGAAGAACATTTTTGTTTCTGGGTGCCGCCACCAGTGGCTAAGGCCCAATTTTTCAGCCCCTGTTTAACAGGGGCATGTAATTACAATTTTTTATGCAATGCTTTGCAGCAGGGCTCATTCCTGCACTCCAACTAGAGTATCTGGGAGAGGTTGCAGTGTCGTGGCACCAGTGCCTAAGGCCCAATTTTTCAGCCCCTGTTTAACAGGTGCGTGTAATTACAATTTTTGATGCAATACTTTGCAACAGGGCTCATTGCTGTGCTCCAAGTACAGTATCTGTGAGGGGTTGCAGTGTTGTGGCACCAGTGCCTAAGGCCCAATTTTTCTGCCCCTGTTTAACAGGGGCATGTAATTACAATTCTTGATCTAATAATTCACAGCAGGGCCCATTCCTGCGCCCACCAAGAGTAACTGTGAGGCCTTACAGTGTTGTGTCAACACTACCACCACCACCACCAAAGGCCCAATTTTTCAGCCCCTGTTCAACAGGGGCATGCAATTACAATTCTTGATCTAATAATTCACAGCAGGGCCCATTCATGCGCCCACCAAGAGTAACTGTGAGGGCTCACAGTGTTGTGGCAACACCAACATGTAAGGGGCAAATTTCAGCTGAGTATATACGGCAGGCCCCTACTTTCAAACATCCAACTTACAAAACGACTCCTCCTTGCAAACGGAAGGATACAACAGGAAGTGAGAAGAAATCTACCCCTAGGAAGGCAAATTCTCTCCTGTAAGAGTTAATATGGGAAAAAAAGTGTCTCCTCTCCACTGATGCTTTATCACCAATTCTTGTTTCAATAAAAACCCAAAATTTTCAAAAAACATTTGTCATTAGGACGGAAAGTGAGGTGAACTGTTCTGAACAGGTGCACACTGCACAGACGGCAAAACAAATGTTACAGGGGTGATAACCCTTCCCTATGTTTTCCAAAAAGCTTAAAAATAGATTTTTTGGCTGGAGCTACACTTAAACAATGTACCTGTTCAAAATTACAAACAGATTCTACATAAGAACAAACCTACAGTCCCTGTCTTGTATGCACCGCCTGCATACGGCTGTTCAGAGTATATAGGGCCTTTTTTATTTTGTGTGCGAGGCTCCCCTTAATATCCATACAAGACCCAAAGGGGGGTAATGGGCTGGGGTAGGGGGGGAGGTGATGGGGTAGCTATGCCATTTTTCTTAAAGATTTTCATCCATATTACCGGGACCAGACATTACATTAAAGCCGCAAGCAGTTTTAAATGGCTTTTTTTCCTTTAGAAATGTAATTTTGTGCAGGGACAGTTCTAAACACGGGAAACACGTGGCACTTCACAGGCATACTTTAGACACCCCCCAGGTACGATATTTAAAGGAATATTTGACTTTTTTTTTCACTTTATGCATCATTAAAATGACTGCTCCCGAAAAACGGCAGTTTTTAAAAGTTCTTTTTGCATTGATACATGTCCTCTGGTGCAGAACCCGGGTTCCCAAACCCTTTTTAGGACAATAACATGCATAATAGTCGTTATAATTACCACTTTAGATTTCGAACGTTCGCATCCATTGTATTTAATAGGGTTCTAAAGTTCGTGCGAACTTTCGGTCCGTTCGCGGGTTCTGGTGCGAACCGAACCCGGGGGTGTTCAGCTCATCACTAATTGCCATTAATGCAGCCTGAACATTGCCATTAATGCAGCCTGAACCTTCGCAATAATGCAGCCTGAACATTGCCAATAATGCAGCCGGGACATTGCCAATAATGCAGCTTGAACATTGCCAATATTGCAGCCTGAACATTGCCAATATTGCAGCCTAAACATTGCCAATATTGCAGCCTGAACATTGCCAATATTGCAGCCTGAACATTGCCAATATTGCAGCCTGAACATTGCCATTATTGCAGCCATCACTCGGGCTGCTCTGTCTTCTGTCTCAACAAGTGTCTGCAACCAGCTTGTTTGACTATGCTCCTACTCAATGACTACCAGTACTATACTTGTTTTCCCTGCTTGTCGGCTTTCATCGTCCCGGGGGCTTGGGATGTCTCTACTCCCCTCTCCTGCCTCTCTTGTGGTACAAGCACGGCGGCGGAGGGGGGCGGGCCTGCAGTGGCGGGGGGCGGGGCCTAGTGTATATTCGCTCCATAAGACGCAGAGACATTTTCCCCCAAATTTTTGGGGGAAAAAGTGTGTCTTATGGTCTGAAAAATATGGTAATTACTTTGATTCTCTCTGTTTTAGGTCCCTAAAATTATAATGCTAAATACCTTCTTTGCAGAGCCCTGCTGTCCTGTCATGTGACCTCCCTCTGCTTCCCTTCCCAAGTAATGAATGGGTTGAAACAGGGGAAATCAACACTTGATTGAATTAGATGTGAATTGAAAATTCACAGGCTCACCCCTATTGAGGGGTGGGGGATCCCGGAGTTCAGTAACAGGCTGAAAAGGAAGGGAGGACTTGGATATAAAAATATACCAAGAGAGAGTAACTCCAAAGGGAAACACACAGCAGTGTAATAGTTACAAAAATAGAAAATATTTATTAATAAGATTTCCACAAAAAAGGCACATTCACCACACCACAGTAAAAACCATTAAAGACAACGTTCTCAATAGTGTTAAAAACAAAGAAAAAGACCCGGGTTCACATGCATTACCCACTCTCATACCAGAAGTCAACCGTATGCAGGAAAAAGGCACTTGATTGAAAGCAGTGATGGCCAAGGAATTTCTTTAACAATTGTGAATCTAGCTAGACCAATGGTTTAGACACATCAAAAATAGTCTTTGAAAATAATAAGGGGAACCAATCCGTCCATATTGTGTGGACTGCTCGTTGATTAAACAAATGCCTCCAGGCGCTTAATGGAAGATGAAGGATCAGATCAACTAGCATGTACAAGTGCTGACAGAGGAACAGAGGCAGAAGAGACTAACTGTTGATGTTACAGCCTGATATATGAAGCATGGGGACAGCCACTCGGTGGTGGAAGCGGCAGTGCAGTGGAGGATGAAAAGAACGGGAACTGAGTCCCTGGAACAAGCTCGCCCAAAGCCACGCTGATGCTCCTTTCTCACTGACAGATCTGTTCATGTATGTAGCGGACCACCAGTAAAGTCTCTTTCAAAGTTCCACGGACCACCAGATCAACATGAGGGCTGATGCAGACCTGGAGGTGTGTAAGATGCTGATAGCACTTCTCCAATCTTCAAATGTATGTAGCGGACCCCCCAAAATTGGGGTCGCTATGCTCTAAATTTAAGGGTAGCCTGAGCAATAGTTTGGCTCGGGTTCTCCAATTCTGTTAGTTTTGGACTCTGCTCTGCTGTAATGTTGCCTGGAGTATAGTTCCCCTTGACCTGTGGGTAGCGCTGTCGCTCAGGTCTCGGGTTGAACCACAGGTGGCGTTATGGTGTGATTGGGTGTCCTCTCTCGGCTGCCGTGCGGTGGGTGGGTTTTGCCTGCTGTGCATGCCAGGAGAGGGTACATAAAGGGTAGACGCCATGATCTGGGGTGGTGTGCCGGGGGGATTCCAAGGAGGACCCCTGGTGGTGAAGTCGCGCCCTTTGGCCCTGCTGGCCAGGGGGTGCGTGAACTGGTCGAGAAGTCTCGGGCACCTTTAGCCCGAGGCTCCAGAGTTCCAGGTAGGCCCAGTACCTTCAACTGGGTCTACAACCAACCACTGGAGTCCCAGGGAGCCCAGGTGAGGGTGGCCCACTCTGAAACAGAGGAACCTGGGGGAGGCCCTGTCCGATGGATCGGTGAAGGAAGTCACGGTCTCGGGGAGGCCTGGTTGCCTATCAGAGGGAAGGATTCGTGAGTTGCAAGATAGCTCCTGTAGTGTGCCCCATTGGCACCTAATAATCTACAGGCCTTACGAAGTTCTAACTTCAGGAACTAAGGGATTCTGTGGCAGAGGATCTCCTGAACTTGTCTTTGAAGGGGACTATATCTGAAATGACTGTTCGTGCTTCACTCTGGCTGCTAGAACTGTGAGAGCTATCTATCCGGGTGAGCAATACCCACTCAGGCTTGAGTGGAGAATAGGGTGACTGGGTGCCGCGTGCCTGAACCTATTTCCCTACCTAATTTTATTGCTGTCTTCAACCCTTTTCCCAAGCAAGGAAAATAAACTCATCTGTTGGAGTTTAAATACTGTCTGGACATTGGCCTTCTTTCAGGGGAAAGGATAGACTTTTCTCTCTATATTCTAGGGACAAGAACCAACGAAGGGAGGTAACTAGCTGCAGGACCCAAAATTGTAAGAACACCACTCAACCTCTTATACCAGGAGGATACGGGCATGTGGCATGCTGTGCCTTTACCCCTGCAAGTGAAGGTAGGCAGGAAAAAGGGTCTGTGTGCTACATGTATAATAACAAAATGACTACTATGTGGATCTAATTCTAGAAACCACCTAACACAAGCATCCATACTTTATTAGCAATATAGGTTTTGATATCTACAGCAAAATTAAGGAATTGAATTACATGAAATTATTTAGTTGAGAGGATGAAAATAAATATAAGTAATTAATGAGTAAATGAAGGCCAATGTAATTATCAAAGAGAGATTGTTATTAGCATTAGGTGGTAGTCTAATGTGTATTGTAGTAAATACAGGGAGACAAGATAAGGAAGAGAACAGACAGAAGAGAACTATATTTTGCCTTCCCTGGTTCTTCACACTCCCAAACATGCGAATGGAAATTTAAAATTAAACTTTTCAGTTTTCATTACATGCCTCATTTTAGACAGAGTAAAGTGGAAGGGACTGAGATTTCCCTCTGATGAATGCAAACTAGCAGAGGGAGGTCACGTGTCTGCACAGCAGGGCTCTGCAAAGAAGGTACAGGTATTTAGCATTTTAGGAAAACACACATCGTACTGAGCAGGGACCTAAAATAGAGAGAATCAAATTAATGAATACATGTTTCTTTACTGCACAAGCACCTGAGCAGCTGCAGGGTTTAGAATTATGCAGGAGAGGAGAGGGGAGGGGAGGGGAGGAGATCGGCTCTCACACAGACCACAGAACTGACAGGGAAAGAGAGAGGGGGAGATGGAGAGTTGCTGAGGAAATAGCTGGATGACGGAGGCACATAAACAAACCATGTTATCAGAGATAAACGTGGTCAGTTTACAGAGAGAAAGACAGCAACAGGCAGGATCAGCCAGGTATGGTACAACATAGAAAGGGACAATTGACATAGCAAAAGCACTGTGCTATATCTCATGACTTAAAGGCACAGGTGCATGATTTTTTTTAGGGTTACATTTATAAAGAAGTATCACGCTTTTTTTATTTTTTATTTATTTACAATATTCCGTTCCCAGTTAGACAAAAGACCATGTAGCTCTTCCTAGGTGTCCTGTAACCAGGGCTTTTTTCAGCCCCAGAACATGGCTAAATTCGATTCTGCCATCTCTGTCTGCCCTATCCTCTCCGACCTGTCACTGTAAACACAGAAGGTTGTAGAGGAAGTTCTCTGCACTATTCACTTCCTGTACTGGCTAATGTGTTTGCAGTGACAGCACCCCTCTTCAAGCAGCTCAAGTGTGCTGCTGAGTCACCAGCTTCTTCTCCTGAGGATTTCTCCCTCGCAGGTGGGTGGTGAGAGCGATCTGTACTGTGGGAGGAAAACTCTGTACTAAGGAGGGAGGGGCTCTGTGCCATCTTTGGGGGGTTCTGTACTGTGAGGGGGCTCAACAATCACAATGTGAACGAAGATTGTTTGCTTGAAATCTTAGCAAATGTATTAAAAATACCAAAAACAAAAAAATCACATGTACATAAGTATTCACAGCCTTTGCCATGACACTCAAAATTGAGCTCGGGTGCATCCACTGATCATCCTAGAGGAGTTTCTACAACTTGATTGGAGTCCACCTGTGGTAAATTCAGATGATTGGACATGATTTGGAAAGGCACACACCTGTCTATATAAGATCCCACAGTTAACAGTGACAGAGCACATACCAAGCCATGAAGTCCAAGGAATTGTCTGTAGACCTCTGAGACAGGATTGTATCAAGGCACAGATCTGGGGAAGGGTACAAAAAAATTCTGCAGCATTGAAGGTCCCAATGAACACAGTGGCTTCCATCATCCGTAAATGGAAGAAGTTTGGAACCACCAGGACTCTTACTAGAGCGGGCCACCCAGCCAAACTGAGCGATCGGGGGAGAAGGGCCTTAGTCAGGGAGGTGACAAAGGACCCGATGGTCACTCTGACAGAGCTCCAGAATTTCTCTCTGGAGAGAGGAGAACCTTCCAGAAGAACAACTATCTCTGCAGCACTCCACCAATCAGGCCTGTATGGTAGAATGACCAGACGGAAGGCACTCCTCAGTAAAAGGCACATGACAGCCTGCCTGAAGTTTGCCAAAAGGCACCTGAAGGACTCTCAGACCATGAGAAACAACTCTGGTCTGATGAAACAAAGATTGAACTCTTTGACCTGCATGGCAAGCGTCATGGCTGGAGGAAACCAGGCACCTCTAATGACCTGGCCAATACCATCCCTACAGTGAGGCATAGTGGTGGCAGCATCGTGCTGTGGGGATGTTTTTCAGCGTCAGGAACTGGAAGACTAGTCAGGATCGAGGGAAAGATGAACGCAGCAATGTACAGAGACATAATTGATGAAAACCTGCTCCAGAGCGCTCTGGGCCTCAGACTGGGGGCAGGTTCATCTTCTAACAGGACAACAACCCAAATCACACAGCCAAGATAACAAATGAGTAGCTACGGATCAACTTCTTCTACGTCAAACAAACTTTTAAGGAAAAAGGGTGAGAGACAAGGCTCTCTCAAAATATTGGGATTTTAATAGGAGACACCGGTTCTGTTTGTAAGGTGAGCACACTAGACAAGATTAGTTTAGAAAAGTATAAATTTATTAATAACTTTATTAAAATATGTTCATTGGTTTACATAGAAGAATTGAAACAAGATACTTCGTTGTGCAGGTAGCCAACATTTTTCACACAGTTGTGCTTCATCAGGGCCTTGCACTTATCTTAAGTTTCATCAGGTCTGTACAGGACATGAAAGAATGTCATTAGTATCCAACAACAATTTAAATAATAATAATGCATAGAGATATGTTTGCGTTATAATATTTATCACATTTTAGCAGTAAAAACTGCTGCTTGCTCACCTAGTCTGAAAAATTTGGGTGATTCATACACAGCTTAGCACATGCGCCAGTACCGAGAGGACACACACTGTGACTATCCTGGTGGAAGCCAGATCCAGCAGGTAGGTACGTGAGGATATTAGATCGTTTCAGTCGACCGATCAACCAGTATGGAGGTCTACAGGTTTAAGGTAAATAGTAATGGTGATAATAATAGTAATAATGATAGTGTACTAGTCATATAGAGTAGCTAATTTGGCCTGTTCTTACTCAAGAAGTCTGTATTTAACTAATTATAGTATTCATGCTGGTACCACCAATATATTGCTACAGTGGTTCCACTTGATAGACAAGTTTAGATAGCATGAAACTCCTAATATAGGGGTGTAATTATAAGGCCAAACAAATTAGATGGAATTGTTTATATTATAATAATTATACTATAAGCTACATAGGGCCAGACAGCGGGTATATACATTCCAATATAATAGATAACAATAAAAATATTGGGGAAGGGCAAGGAAAGGTAGACTCCATGATAGTACAGTTATCCATAGTTACACTTATATGCAAGGCAAATAATATAGTTTATTAAGCTTGCCAATATCCATCAAACATATCATATAGGGTTAAAATAATGATTAGACGATGACATATAAACAGAAGATGAACTCTAGCAATGGATTAGTATGAGACTGGTTTAATAACTTAAGCAGACAGATGGCTGCCGGTAAATTCAGTGAGTTCAATGTGGCCCAATATAATATGGTGAGAATACTCCCAGTTAAAAGTTCATACCTGTTGGTATTGCGATCAGCATAAAAAGGTT
The DNA here is from genome assembly GCA_029206835.1 of Rana muscosa. Classification (NCBI taxonomy): domain Eukaryota; kingdom Metazoa; phylum Chordata; class Amphibia; order Anura; family Ranidae; genus Rana; species Rana muscosa. The sequence continues at coordinate 962,974,539 of CM055117.1, read as the reverse complement.
GTATGGATGGTGCCCATCAAAGGGGTCCTCCGGCGGTGGGGTAGGTTGCGTCTTGTGCTGGTGGCTCATAAGAAGCATGTGTCGGCATAAACGCAGACCGCGCCATCTTAAGTGCTTACAATCTCACCGGAAGTGAACTATGACGAATGACCTCTGACATCACTTCCGGTTCGGGTGTCCCTGAAGGCGTTCATGTGTGCGAACGTCAGGGGGTCAGACATACGACGCAGGCGCGGTCCATCACGCGCTGGGATAGCGCGGACAGGAGGTGAGGAGGCAAAGGAAACTTCCTCCTCCTGACAGGGACACACGAACATCCTCACAAAACCAACGTCACAGGGGGGGTGTGTCCAGTGGCAGCTAGCGATATGCAGCGGCGCAAAAAACATCCAAGCAAACAAATATAATATTTTAAGAAAAAAAGTTAGTAGATAGCGATCTCATATTTAAATGGTAATTGCAATATAAGTGAAGCGGCCTCACTCTCTCTCTCTAGCTTTATCAGTTATACAGCTGTTGTCTAGGGGTACCTGGGAGGAGAGAGTGCAGGAACACTACGCCAAGCTCTCACCTCGTATGTGTATGAGGGTTGAGCAAAGTCACTTGAATTACCTTCGGGTCTGTTCTCTGCTTACGGAGCCTCTGCTTCTTCCGTGGAGATGTGTCTGCCAATAATAGAGCCCCACACCATTAAAAGTCCAACACTCTTTTATTTCTCCATTTGCCAGGATGAACATAATCAGTTGAACTCTTGTAACAGACAGACAGGGGTGTGGATGCGAGTAGGCCCAGGCTCAAATTAACTCTCCTATTCCTTTTGCGTGAGAATAGGCTTGGCATACAGTCTCTGCCACCGACCGTGATGTTGGTAGCTGCCACCTACCGAGTGAACTGTTGCAGCCCCTGCCACAGGCCTGAATGTAACGGTCTCTGCCACCGACCTTAGTACATGGACCACCTTCCATGTGAATACAGCCCCTGTTTGGAAAGGACATCCATCCCGAGGGTCTCCGGAGGCCCTGTCCCGGCACTGGCAATATGCTGCACCAGATCTACGGGAAGGTCACATGCACGGTCCGTTACGCCTGGATTCAGGTACCCGATACTGTGGGCACCTTAGGACGATTCCTCCCGGGCGGGACCCAGTGGAAGAAGCTGGGCCCCAGGCCTGAAGTGATGTACCTCACCCCAGACTGAGGGTGTCTGGGGTGACTCCCGAACTCCAGGTGTCCAGGCCTAGGCCGTCTGGACACCGACCGCGGACAGCAGCCCTCAGGCTGAAGGTGCCTGGGGCTCGGACCTCGTGGCGAAGATGTCCGCCCCCTTTATACCCTCTCCCAGCATGCACATCGGGTTTCCCGCCCCGTCGTACAACTGCTGCGAGAGGTTACAAAGGGTACGGCACTGCAGCCGGCCCAAAGTGACAGCGCCACCTGCTGGGTCGCAGGGAACTAGACATCACTGATGTCTTCACCCGAATTAAACATTCTGAAAAGTACATACCCGCTACATAAGTTAAAAACATCAACATGATGCTGATTAGTATAAAAGCGAACCAGTTCATTGGAGTTTTAGTCAATATCGGCAAATGTAAATATCCTTCCGTGCATGGTATACACCCTTGGATGAATACATTAAACAGGTCATTGATTACATAACGGAGGCAAGGAACAAACAGTAAACACCTACATAGATTAAAACATTAATGAAAGACAAAACACAAAAGTATATATATATTAAGCATTCATAAGTATATCAGATAGATCTGAATAGTACTTGGATAAAATAAAGAATACAGAATACATATAGAAAGATAGGTAAACCTATGAGAGTCTTTGTATCCAGAGTGAACACGACCGGGTTACCGTGATGGAATAAGGTAGGACAATTAACAGGGTGAGTTACCTGTTATATGTCCAGCATATACACTGGTTAGATTCAGTCAATTAGGCATACATTGGAAATAGATGGTATACGTGTGACTCATAATCGTGCTACGCTATGGCTAATCCAATTAGATAACTGTTCCAGAACCAAAAAATAATAAATAAATAATATAAATTATAAGAAGTGTTTAAATGATAATGCTGTGTTCAGGCCCGGTGGATAGGTGGCTCGTTGGTTAAATATCCATCTGGCCTCTTGTTGGAGGATCTTTTTGTCAAAGTCTCCTCCCCTTTCGGGTTCAGGAATAACTAATGCGAAAAATGAGACATAAGATGGATCATAACTGTGATTTAGTCCAATATGCTTGCAGATGGGGGTGTATAATAATCCTGCATCTAAATAATAAAGGTGATCTTGTATTCGTTTCGCAAATGGGCGCTTAGTCTTACCTATATATATAAAATGCGCCACATAGGCATGTGGCTAAATATATAATGCCAATTGTACTACAATCTGCATACATCTTGGATTTATAAAAACCTCCTCGTTGTAGGGGGCATCCTGTGCCCTCTTTGACCCATGGACATTGATCACAGTTGCCACAATGGTATGTCCCGTTTCCACCTGTGGCTCCTAGGGGCGGAGCATCGGGGGAAAAATGGCTATGAATGAGACCATCCCTGATAGATCGAGATCTTCTGTAAACGATCTCAGGTCTATCTGCCACATATTTGGAAATAATTGGGTCCTCAGAAAGGAAATGCCAATTGTTTCCAATGAGTTGGCGAAATACATCTTGATGTGCACTAAAAGTAGTAATGAATTTTGTGGTGGGGTTAGATTCACGAGTCTTTGATTTAAAAAACAATTTTGTTTTGTTTAGCTCATCCATAAGCTTTTTTGAGAACCTTTTTACTGTATCCCCTCATGATAAGACGTAAATAGAGAGCCTTAGCCTCGAGTTCTAAATCCTCCTCCCTGGCGCAATTGCGGCGTAGCCTAAGATATTGAATAAAGGGAATGCTACGCAACAGGGAGCGAGGATGAGAGCTTGAGTAATGCAAAATGGTATTCCCAGCCATTTCTTTTCTATACAGACTGCTGTATATGGTTCCATTGTCACTGATATATAGACGCAGATCCAGAAACGGAATGCTTCTGGTGTCTGATTGGATGGTAAATTTTAGATTATATTAATTGACAGATAAGAATAGCATGAAATCCGAGAGTTCATTGGCTGTACCAGTCCAGACGACCAGGACATCAATATACCTCCACCAAAGTAAGATGTGGCGGAGGTGTATCGAGGCACCATCATCTGAAAAGAGGGCTCTCTCCCACCCCCCAGGTACAGGTTGGCATACGATGGGGCACAAGATGTCCCCATCGCAACCCCTTGTACCTGGAGGTAAGTGGAGCCATTGAACAGGAAGATGTTGGTGGTCAGGATATGCTCAAGCAATGTAGTAACAAACTGTCATAATTTCCAATTATTGCAATCCCATTTCCTAAGGAAACCTGAGACTACCTCAATACCTTTTTTATGAGGAATACTAGAATATAGCGCCTCCATGTCAATGGCTGCTAAAATTGCATCTGGTGGTACCGTGATTCCTTCAATTACTTTAAGTAATTCCAAAGTGTCCTTCAAATACGAGGGTAGGCCCATAACATGAGGGCGTAACTGAGTGTCAACATATTTACTGGCAGTCTCAGTATGGCTACCTATCCCTGACACTATAGGGCGTCCAGGGAGGTTGTCAATACTTTTGTGGACTTTCGGAATGGAATAGAAAGTCGGGGTCAACGGCCAATTAATTTCCAGATATTCACGTAAGTCTTTGTCAATAAGGGTTTGTTGGTATGCCGGTGTGATGATGGATAAATATTGGGATCTACAGTAGCTTCTTTAAGATTGTCGTATGGTACCAACTTGTATCACTCCTGATTATTTAAAATATTGTTACACATTGCTATGTATTGAGTCTTATCCATGACGACCACATTCCCCCCCCTTATCAGATGGCTTGACTATAATCTCATCATTACGTGTGATATTGGCCAGTGCCTCCTGCTGAACTCGGGATAAATTCTCCTCAATATGCTTTGGAAACGTGAAATTCTCTATTTGTTTTTTTGTCTGTTTAAGAAATGCCCAAACTGCTGGGCAGGTCTGTAGATTAGGAAATTTTGGGGATTTGGCCTTAAATTTACATGGCTCTGGGGTTACCTCAGTGTCTGGTTCTTCATCATCTGTAGAGGGATCAACGGGGTCAGTTGATCCTTAATTTTTTAAGCCCTTGTATAGATCTTCCTCTCTCCCTGCTACTCGCCCCCTATCGTTGTCAAATATGTATTTATAGGTTAAATTTCTTGCGAAGAGATGTAAGTCCTTCGCTAAAGTAAATTTATCAATTTTCTGTGATGGGCAAAAACTAAGTCCCAGTCGCAGCACTTCGATTTCAATGGGGGATAGTTCATAGGAGTAGGGGTTGACTACATCTAGTCCTGATTAGCTACTCTATATGACTAGTACACTATCATTATTACTATTATTATCACCATTACTATTTACCTTAAACCTGTAGACTTCCATACTGGTTGATCGGTCGAAACAATCTAATATCCTCACGTACCTACCTGCTGGATCTGGTTTCCACCAGGATAGTCACAGTGTGTGTCCTCTCGGTACTGGCGCATGTGCCAAGCTGTGTATGAATCACCCAACTTTTTCAGACTAGGTGAGCAAGCAGCAGTTTTTACTGCTAAAATGTGATAAATATTAAAACGCAAACATATCTCTATGTATTATTATTATTTAAATTGTTGTTGGATACTAATGCCAGTCTTTCATGTCCTATACAGACCTGATGAAACTTAAGATGAGTGCAAGGCCCTGATGAAGCACAACTGTGTGAAACATGTTGGCTACCTGCACAACAAAGTATCTTGTTTCAATTCTTCTATGGTCTATGTAAACCAATGAACATATTTTTATAATGTTATTAATAAATTTATACTTTACTAAACTAATCTTGTCTAGTGTGCTCACCTTACAAACAGAACCGGTGTCTCCTATTAAAATCCCAATATTTTGAGAGAGCCTTGTCTCTCACCCATTTTCCTTTATTGTCTACTTGGGACTGGGAGACCAGATTGTCTGTTTCTGGAAACCATCCAACTTGTCCATACATATGTCAAACAAACTTTAGTTTTTTTTACGTTGTCATTATGGGGTATTGTTTGTAGAATTTTGGGGAACATAAAGAATTTAATCCATTTTGGAATAAGGCTGGAACATAACAAAATGTGGAAAAAGTAAATATTTCTGTATGCAGAGTCCCGACTTCACCCTGAATTTACTGGCTGTATGCTTGTTTGAAGTCAAAGTTCTGTAGTCAGAGACAGCTGGTCAAAAAGCATATTCAGAAGAATGGCAGCCTAGTGGTTTCTTTTGAAGTCAAATATAAATTACTTAGTTCTCACTTAAATTTATGCATTACATGCATTAAAATGCACATTTACCATGTGCTACTACGCTAGACATGTGCATTAGTTTTCGTCCGAATGCATTTTCGTCCAAATTTCAGCAATTTTCGTTATCGTTTTAACAAACGAAAACGAAAGCACAGAATCCGAAAACCGAAAGATCCGACATAAACAACTGCTTTATTTTCGTTTTCGTTGTGACAATAGTTCGATATAGATAGGAGATTCAACGTGACGCTGACAATAACAATCTGTGTCTATCGAACCTGTGGTCGAATGTGCCTAACCTTAACTCTATTAGTCCAAGATTATTCTACATAGAGAAAAAAGATTCGACATAGAGAGAAAAGATTCGACATTATAGAGAGAAAAGATTCGACATAGAGAGAAAAGATTCGACATTATAGAGAGAAAAGATTCGACATAGAGAGAAAAGATCACTGCTGGAATTGGGTGGGGGAAGTAAAATAAATATAATGATGATGATGAATGTTATTGGCTGATTGTAACCAAAGAGGAGGAGCAGTAAAATAGCTAGAACGACGAAGATTCGACAAAGCATCGAAAAACATACAAACGTCGAATCTGTCATTGAAGGCTTATGGTGTGTCGAAAGTTAGAAGATTCGACGGTGCAGCTAAACTGTACGACGCTGCAATCGTACATTTCCGGTCAAATGCATCCGCCCATAGGCTATAGAAGGATTCTAATGTTGGTTGACTAGTAATAGTAATTAATAAATATAATTATTACTAGTCATACAACATTAGAATTCTACTATAGCTTGTAGGCAGAACATTCGACTGGAAATGTAGGATTGCAGCGTCGTACAGTTTCGCTGCTCCGTCGAATCTTCTTTGAACATTCGACATACACCATAAGCCTTCAATGACAGATTTGACCTTAATTCATTCAGATTTTCGGACTAATGCAATTTCTAACGAAAAACTAAATTAATAAAAACGAATTTCGGGAGTAACTAAATAAATTTATTTTTCGGATGAAAACGAAATTCCGAAACGAAATATTTCAGTGTGCACATGTCTATACTACGCTGCACTCGAGCATCGGGCCTTCTAGTTCACAACCTCTATAACATACAGGTGAAGTTCCTGGGTACATCCGTGCTAACCTGGAAGGGACATAATACCATCTTAACAGCACCTTTAGGCTAGCCTCTGCAATTGAAACATTGAGAATACCTTTGAAAGCTCGCTGTGAAGCGCGGAACCAAACCTCTGCGTCCCACGTGCCGCCCGTATCTTCCTCCCAGGTCCGGGCATAGGCCGGTACATCCGTCTTAGACATTAGAGCTGTATAAATTAGCGAGATGCCTCCCCTTTGATCCAATGCATTGGCACACCATTGTTCGTAGGGAGTAATGGTGGGGGGAATACTTTAAATTTTTTTATGGTTGGGGCTTGTCCCCTCACTTCTCCAATTTTTTTTTGCCTTTTTAGTGCTGCGGTCTGGCACATCCTCCTTTCTTGCCTAGGCGAGAATAAGCGTACACCTCTAGCTGCCTCCTGGGATATTCACATCGAACATCCTTGGAGGCAGTGTATTGCTGAGAGGCACATGTGCAAATGCAAAATTACGTGCAAGCGCACATGTAAAGCCAAACTCTGCCAGGTATTGGAACTGACTAAGACCTGACATCCTGGCTGTGCATGCACAGGCATTTCTGAACATCTGCACACATGGCTAAATATCCTCAGCAAAGTAATCTGCTGAATCCAGTTGTAAGATTGGGCATGCATGGGAATCCTTGGGACCTGGCACATCTGTGCAGGTGTGAGTAAAGATGGCAGCACATACAAGAGGGTGGAACTAAGGTATTGCTTGTGTGAAGTTCCTCTATAAGTAGTAACAAAACAAGTTACAAAGAAATTATAGCCAAATGCGCTACAATCTCACACATTATATTTTGTACCTACGTCCTATCAATTAGATACTAGAAATAAAAAATTTGAGGCACTAAGGATTTTCATGGTACCACTGAACTCACAGCGCTAAATATGGTTTAAAATCATCGTATTTATTACAAAAGTACAAAAAAAAATTGTAATACAGGTATAAAAAAAAGAAGAAGAAGAATTGCATTAAAAAATGGAGGGGAAAAAACTCCTTCAAGGACTGTATGTCTTTACATAATACCCCTCCCACAAAATGAGGGAGTCTATGGTAAATGTTAATCCAGCCTTCCTCTTGGGTAACCGCTTCCTCAGGAGTTTCTAGAAGGAGTAAAGCATGAATAATAATACACATTTGTGTATTATTATTTATGCTTTATCTTCTGCAGATTATTAATCCTTCTAGAAACTCCTGAAGAAGCGGTTACCCCGCAAAACATGTCAGGAGGAAGGCTGGATAAACATCTACCACAGACTCCCTATTTTTGTAGGGTAATATGTAATAACGTTCAGCCCTTGAAGGAGTTATTTCCCCTCCTTTTTTTAATACAATCCTTCTTTTTTTTTTGTCTGATACCTGTATTGCTTTTTTTTATTTTTTTCATAAACTCTTGCAATAAATACGATGATTTCAAACCATATTTAGTCCCAGTTCACACTGGTGCACTGTGCAATATTGCATGTGATTCGCACCTCACTGCAGTGCAAATCACATTCGATGTCTGTGCGATGCAAATTCAGCCATACAGAATGTATGGCTGAATTTGCATCGCATTCGGACCAGTCATGCAGGAGTCAGACCCTTTTTTTGATCCGCACCAGAATTGGATCACATGGGTGTTCAAACCCATGCGATCCGAATCATGTCCGAACTGACAGTTTGCACTGCGATATGCAAAGAGATCTGGGGGTGTCATTAACTTTGTATTGACACTCCCAGCGGTTCGCATATGGCAGTGTGAACTGCTGCAAGTCAGGTGCGATGCGGGAACCCATCCTGGATTTGCATGGGTTCTTGCATCACACTAGTGTGAACCGAGCCCTAGTGCTGTGAGTTCAGTGGTACCATGAAAGTCCTTAGTGCCTCAAAAAATTATATTCCTAGTGCAAATAAATTATATTTCTCCACCATTAGTCAGTTAATTTTGATTACAGACCACAAAGTAACAATTATAGAATTTGGAAAAAGCAACAAAAGAGGAAGGGAAGGAAAGAAAATAAAGGTGGGTAAGAAATGTATCTAACAAGATTAAAAAAACAACATATATATCTTGTTTATAATTTATAAGTCATCCACCTAAACTCAAACACAAATTTGTATATACAGTGGAACCTCGGATTGCGAGTAATGCGGTTAACGAGCGTTTTGCAATACGTGCAATTATTTTTTTTAAATCCTGACTCGGGTTGCGAGTGTTGTCTCGCAAAACTAGCAGGATTCAAGCCTCTGCGGTGTGCAGTACCACATTTGGGCAGAGGTGCGGGTGCACCGGTGACACTCGGAGCCGTTCAGAAATACTCAAACACTCGGAAATACTCCGCTCCCGAGTGTTTCCGAGGGTTTCAGAGTGCAGTTGAGCGGTCTCCGAGTATTTACAAGTCTCTCCGGTGCCCCCCCACCTCTGGCCACATGCAGTATTGCATGTCATAGAAGTCAATGTGGAACGAAGTATCTTTGTTTCCATTGACTTCTATGGGGAAACTTGCTTTAATATGCGAGTGCTTTGGATTACAAGCATTCTCCTGGAACGGGTTATGCTCATAATCCAAGGTTCCACTGTATATTGGTATTATTACGATCACTTTTTGGGCTGTTACCATTTGTTGACAGCTAATTCATAATATATGTGCTGCCTTAATGCAACACATATTAATACATAACACATGTTAACACACCACAATGGCCCAGAATATTATGAAAGGGCCCTTAAAGTTTTTTTCTCTTTAAATTAGAACTAAACTAAATTCTTAGACCCCATACACACTATACAACATTTGTTGTCTGATTGCCTTTAGATTTACTAAAACCATGTAGTGCAAGGGCCTGCCTGCCTGCATATAAACTGAAACTCTTAAGGTTTGACCTCATATTATATGGTTTTGGTAAGTCTGAAGGAAAAAAATCTACAGAGAGTTGTATAGTGTGTTTCCAGCTTTAAACTGTAAGCATGCAACTCTTTATTCCAGAAGAGACCTGTAAAATCTTTTCTGCAATAACAAACACTTAGAATAAGAAAAAAACTGCGCCAATGAATGTTGCTACAGAGTCCTCAAAAGTCAAGAGTGACAAAAAAGGTAGTCCATAGAAATGATCCCCGGGTGCTGGTGTGAAATCAGAGAGGAGGAACACAAATACTGAAAACCATCCAGATTAGTACAATACAGTAACACCGTGCTTGACCCCGGAGTGACCACCACCGTAAAAAACTTTTTTGTCACTCTTGACTTTTGAGGACTCTGTAGCAACATTCATTGGCGCAGTTTTTTTCTTATTATATTTATTTGTGTTTATCCCACTATTGCTGCTGCCTTTTTTCCTTAAGTTAGTCCTATATGCTAGTCCTAGCGCAGTTTTTTTCCACTCTAATAAAAAACACTTACCTACCTGCTCGCAGTCTTCTATTGAATGCATACTGAGCTGTGCATGCGCAGCTCAGTATGCCTTCCTGGCATACTGACTCTCATGTGCATGTATGGGATGACATCAAGTCAGCACAGACCAAAAACCTGGCATCCGGGAGTAGCTGGGGAGTAGAGGACAGCAGCTGGCGAGGGATTTAAAGTGGATGCAAACCCACTCTCATCCTTTCTAAACTACTGCCATAGTGGTTATCTATAAGGATATTCATGCCTCCTGCATGTATCTTTACCTGTCAAATATCTCCCCTCTGTACGTTATGAGACCCGAAAAACTGCAGATTCTGTGGGTGGGTCTGTTGCCCGAAGCTCGGTAGGTGGAGTCGTGAAGTCAGTAAACTCCCGCCCACCTCTACACTCCCCTTTGTCAACATGAATTTTCTTGTGTGTATTTCTTACACTGAACTTCTGCTATGATCACTAACATCGCGTCAAAACACGGAAAAGTCACCACATGACTTCAGCATGCCCAATAATGCTGAGGTGTGGAGCAAGCCAATTCTGGGAGAGTTGGAGAAGAAAAGAGGAGGGGATCTGAAGTACACAGAATGCCTCTCTCAGGCTCCTGCATCAGATATGTAAATCACCTGTCACTCACAGCAAGGGGGGAAGAACTAATTCCTATTTCTCTGTGTGTCAGTTTTTATCTTACTGAAAAAAGATAAGAGGACTGCACAGAGCTGGATTAACTCTTCGTGGCAAGACTGGGCACAGTTGACATGAAATCCTATAGTGTACAAGGTGCAAGCCTTAATTAAAAACATTTTTTTGGGGTTTCCATCCACTTTAACCTCCAAATCGCTGGAAAGTGGAGATAAGGTTTAATTCTGCTTTAGTATTTATATGTATGTCTTTAAAGACCTTGACTTGTGTTGCAAGTTGCTGTGGATATTATTGAAGTGTACCTGAATGCACCGCAGTTTAACTTTAAGGTTTACTGATATGTCGGTGACTAGAAACTTACAAAGTGAAATGCAATGTATTTTTATGTTTTATCTTTATCAGTAGGTGTTGTTTCCGGCATCTCAAGGTAAGATTTAACAAAGCTCTATAAAAAGAATATGGAAATAGTCGCCGCTCTTCCTTTCTTACATAGCTGTCATAGAGAATGATTTAATGTATCACTTTGAAAAGAACAGTTTGACAACACCTCAAAGACCAAAAGAATGGAACTATAAAACTCTTCATTACGCATGTATCGTTAATAATATATCAGTTAATAAAACATATATGATGTTCTGTAAGTTCTTGAATATTGAATGACTGCTGTTAATATTCGCAGTGAGTAGAGCTACTAATTTAGTATCCAATATTGTGGTAGTACTGCACACAAAGCAATTTCAATTTAATTAAAGATCTAATATAAATCCAAACTGCAGAGTTTAGATTCTGGGACATAGAAACACGGGACATTAAAAATGAAAAAATATTCTGCAGCGACACCCTGGACATATGAAATAGCAGAAAAAAATGCATTAAATTTATATTATTTCTATTTTACTGTAAAAATACAGTGGACTGAAGTGAACGTTTGCTTTTAAGTTAAAAGTAAATAATTGACAAAGAAGTTTCAGCAAAAAACTGACAAAAATGTTGCCAACATCCCGTTAATATCTATGTAGAAAGGAGCCCCCCCGTAAAGGGTTGGGACTTTAACAGCAACTGATTGTAAATTCAAAAACAATATCTATGTGAATGTAATTAAAGTATTTTATTAACCACTTAAGCCCCGGACCATTTCGGGCCATTAGGACCAAGCCTGTTTTTGGGATTCGGCACTGCGCTGCTTTAACTGTAAATTGTGCGGACATGCAATGTTGTACCCAAATGAAATTTGCGTCCTTTTCTTCCCACAAATAGAGCTTTCTTTTAATGGTATTTGATTGCCTCTGCGATTTTTATTTTTTGCGATATAAACAGAAAAAGACCGAAAATTTTGAAAAAAAATGATATTTTCTACTTTTTGTTATAAGAAAAATCGAATAAACTCAATTTTAGTCATACATTTAGGCCAAAATGTATTCAGCCACATGTCTTTAGTAAAAAAAATGTCAATAAGCGTATATTTATTGGTTTGCGCAAAAGTTATAGCGTTTACAAACTAGGGTACATTTTCTGAAATTTACACAGCTTTAAATTTATGACTGCCTATCTCATTTCTTGAGGTGCTAAAATGGCAGGGCAGTACAAAACCCCCCCAAATGACCCCATTTTGGAAAGTAGACACCCCAAGGAAATTGCTGAGAGGCATGTTGAGCCCATTGAATATTTTTTTTTGTCCCAAGTGATTGAATAATGACAAAAAAAATAAAAAATTACAAAAAGTTGTCACTAAATGATATATTGCTCACACATGCCATGGTTATATGTGGAATTGCACCCCAAAATACATTCTGCTGCTTCTCCTGAGTACGGGGATACCACATGTGTGGGACTTTTTAGGAGCCTAGCCACGTACGGGACCCCGGAAACCAAGCACCGCCTTCAGGATTTCTAAGGGCGCAAATTTTTGATTTCACTCCTCACTACCTATCACAGTTTCGAAGGCCATAAAATGCCAAGATAGCACAAAACCCCCCCAAATGACCCCATTTTGGAAAGTAGACACCCCAAGCTATTTACTGAGAGGCATGTTCAGTCCATAGAATATTTTATATTTTGCCACAAGTTGCGGAAATATGACAAACTTTTTTTTTTTTGCACAAAGTTGTCACTAAATGATATATTGCTCACACATGCCATGGGCATATGTGAAATTACACCCCAAAATACATTCTGCTGCTTCTCCTGAGTACGGGGATACCACATGTGTGGGACTTTTTGGGAGCCTAGCCGCGTACGGGACCCCAAAAACCAAGCACCGCCTTCAAGGTTTCTAAGGGCATAAATTTTTGATTTCACTCCTCACTACCTATCACAGTTTTGAAGGCCATAAAATGCCAAGATGGCACAAAACCCCCCCAAATGACCCCATTTTGGAAAGTAGACACCCCAAGCTATTTGCTGAGAGGCATGTTGACCCCATTGAATATTTTTTTTTTTGTCCCAAATGGTTGAATAATGACAAAAAGAAAAAAAAATGTACAAAAAGTTGTCACTAAATGATATATTGCTCACACATGCCATGGTTATATGTGGAATTGCACCCCAAAATACATTCTTCTGCTTTTCCTGAGTACGGGGATACCACATGTGTGGGACTTTTTGGGAGCCTAGCCGCGTACAGGGCCCCAAAAACCAAGCACCGCCTTCAGGATTTCTAAGGGCGTAAATTTTTGATTTCACTCCTCACTACCTATCACAGTTTCGAAGGCCATAAAATGCCAAAATAGCACAAAACCCCCCCAAATGACCCCATTTTGGAAAGTAGACACCCCAAGCTATTTGCTGAGAGGCATGTTGAGTCCATGGAATATTTTATATTTTGCCACAGGTTGCGGGAATATGACAAACTGTTTTTTTTTTGCACAAAGTTGTCACTAAATTATATATTGCTCACACATGCCATGGGCATATGTGAAATTACACCCCAAAATACATTCTGCTGCTTCTCCTGAGTACGGGGATACCACATGTGTGGGACTTTTTGGGAGCCTAGCCGCGTACGGGACCCCAAAAACCAAGCACCGCCTTCAAGATTTCTAAGGGCATAAATTTTTGATTTCGCTCCTCACTACCTATCACAGTTTTGAAGGCCATAAAATGCCAAGATGGCACAAAACCCCCCCAAATGACCCCATTTTGGAAAGTAGACACCCCAAGCTATTTGCTGAGAGGCATGTTGAGCCCATTGAATATTTTTTTTTTGTCCCAAATGATTGAATAATGACAAAAAGAAAAAAAAAATGTACAAAAAGTTGTCACTAAATGATATATTGCTCACACATGCCATGGTTATATGTGAAATTACACCCCAAAATACATTCTGCTGCTTCTCCTGAGTACGGGGATACCACATGTGTGGGACTTTTTGGGAGCCTAGCCGCGTACGGGACCCCAAAAACCAAGCACCGCCTTCAAGGTTTCTAAGGGCATACATTTTTGATTTCACTCCTCACTACCTATCACAGTTTTGAAGGCCATAAAATGTCAAAATAGCCCAAAACCCCCACAAATGACCCCATTTTGGAAAGTAGACACCCCAAGCTATTTGCTGAGAGGCATGGTGAGTATTTTACAGCTCTCATTTGTTTTTGAAAATTAAGAAAGACATTTTTTTTTCTTTTTTTTTTTCTTTTTTTACATTTTCAAAACTTTGTGACAAAAAGCGAGATCTGCAAAATACTCAACATACCTCTCAGCAAATAGCTTGGGGTGTCTACTTTCCAAAATGGGGTCATTTGGGGGGGTTTTGTGCCATCTGGGCATTCCATGGCCTCCGAAACTGTGATAGGCAGTGAGGAGTGAAATCAAAAATTTACACCCATAGAAATCCTGAAGGCGGTGCTTGGTTTTTGGGGTCCCGTACGCGACTAGGCTCCCAAAAAGTCCCACACATGTGGTATCCCCGTACTCAGGAGAAGCAACAGAATGTATTTTGGGGTGTAATTCCACATATGCCCATGGCATGTTTGAGCAATATATAATTTAGTGACAACTTTTTGTACATTTTTTTTTTTTTTTGGTCATTATTCAATCACTTGGGACAAAAAAAAAATATTCAATGGGCTCAACATGCCTCTCAGCAAATAGCTTGAGGTGTCTACTTTACAAAATGGGGTCATTTGGGGGGGTTTTGAACTGTCCTGGCATTTTATGCACAACATTAGGAAGCTTATGTCGCACATCATCCACTCTTCTAACCACTTGAAGACAAAGCCCTTTCTGACACTTTTTGTTTACATGAAAAAAAATTTTTTTTTGCAAGAAAATTATGTTGAACCCCCAAACATTATATATTTTTTTAAAGCAAAGGCCCTACAGATTAAAATAGTGGGTGTTGCATTTTTTTTTCCACACAGTATTTGCGCAGCGATTTTTCAAACGCATTTTTTGGGGGAAAAACACACTTTTTTTATTTTTAATGCACTAAAAAACACTATATTGCCCAAATGTTTGATGAAATAAAAAAGATGATCATAGGCCGAGTAAATGGATACCAAACACGACATGCTTTAAAATTGCGCACAAACGCGCAGCGGCGACAAACTACATTCATTTTTAAAAGCATTTAAAAGCCTTTACAGGTTACCACGTTAGATTTACAGAGGAGGTCTACTGCTAAAATGACTGCCCTCGATCTGACCTTCGCGGTGATACCTCACATGCATGATGCAATTGCTGTTTACATATGACGCTAGACTGACGCTTGCGTTCGCCTTTGCGCAATAGCAGGGGGGGACAGCGGTGCTTTTTTTTTTTTTTTTTTTTTTTTTTTTTTATTATTTATTTGGCTTTTTTATTTTATTTTTAAACTGTGCCTTCCATATTTTATTTTTTTACCATTTTTATCGTTATCTCAGGGAATGTAAATATCCCCTATGATAGCAATAGGTAGTGACAGGTACTCTTTTTTTGAAAAAAATTGGGGGGTTAGACCCTAGATCTTTCCTCTGCCCTCAAAGCATCTGACCACACCAAGATCGGTGTGATAAAATGCTTTCCCAATTTCCCAATGGCGCTTTTTATATCCGGGGGGGGGGGGACATTCCCTCCCACTGCTTGTAAAAGCAGTCTAGAGGCTAATTATCTGCTAGAATTTCTTTTACATGAAAGCCGGCTGCTGGCTGAAAAGAATGATACCAAGATGATACCTAAACCCGCAGGCATCATTCTGGTATAAACATTCAAAGTCCAGCAACATACCAGTACGTTGCTGGTCCTTGTTGGACATGTATTGTAATCTTTTTTTTCATACAGCCTATTGGCTGAACGAAAAAAAGAGATTGATTGGTGGGTATGCCCACCATTAGAATACCTCCCTTCATCCACCCACTTCTAATGATGGGCATATATGCCGAAGCAGGGGGGCATCCTCCCGCAAAAAAGTTATGCCGCGTACACACGGTCAAGCCTTCGTCGGAATTTCGACCGTATGTACGCGGCATAAAAGGTTATGCCGCGTACACACGGTCGGACTTTTCCACGGGCAAGCCTCCGTTGGAATTTCGACCGTATATACGCGGCATTAGGAGCAAAATCGCTCCTCCGCCCCTGCTGCCCCCATGCTTCGGCATATATGCTCTTTTTTTTAACTGTGGTGGTGAAATCACCTCCTACAGCGTTGGAGTCACGGCTTTATGTATCGTGGGAGCAAACGCTGTTGCTGTCAAGATAAATAGATCCGCGCTGCAACTGAATGGCGTACCTGCTAAGCAAATGGTGGTTAACATTAAAACAAAGTAACATTACAGTACAACAGTAAGACCTTACCATGCCATACCTGCAAAGCAAATACCAAAACAAAACCTAGTAAAAAAAAAAAAAATGTTTTAACGCAACCTGTGCCTAAAATATATATATGCCGAAGCATGGGGGCATCCTCCCGCAAAAAAGTTATGCCGCGTACACACGGTCGGAATTTTCCACGGGCAGGCCTCCGTCGGAATTTCGACCGTATGTACGCGGCATTAGGAGCAAAATCGCTCCTCCGCCCCTGCTGCCCCCATGCTTCGGCATATATGCTCTTTTTTTTAACTGTGGTGGTGAAATCACCTCCTACAGCGTTGGAGTCACGGCTTTATGTATCGTGGGAGCAAACGCTGTTGCTGTCAAGATAAATAGATCCGCGCTGCAACTGAATGGCGTACCTGCTAAGCAAATGGTGGTTAACATTAAAACAAAGTAACATTACAGTACAACAGTAAGACCTTACCATGCCATACCTGCAAAGCAAATACCAAAACAAAACCTAGTAAAAAATAAAAAAATGTTTTAACGCAACCTGTGCCTAAAATATATATATGCCGAAGCATGGGGGCATCCTCCCGCAAAAAAGTTATGCCGCATACACACGGTCGGAATTTTCCACGGGCAGGCCTCCGTCGGAATTTCGACCGTATGTACGCGGCATTAGGAGCAAAATCGCTCCTCCGCCCCTGCTGCCCCCATGCTTCGGCATATATGCTCTTTTTTTTAACTGTGGTGGTGAAATCACCTCCTACAGCACTGGAGTCACGGCTTTATGTATCGTGGGAGCAAACGCTGTTGCTGTCAAGATAAATAATTCCGCGCTGCAGTTGAATGGCGCACCTGAAAACAAAAAATTACATACCTGAAAAGCAAGCATGATAAAACATTGCAGAATAGAATACAGTAAAAAAGAGCAGAACAATAGAGAGAAAATAGAGAGAGAGAGAACAATAAAACAACAACTATTTTTGGTTTTTTTATTTTATATTTTTTTTATGTTTTGTTTTTTACGTTTTTTTTTTCTTTTTTACACTTTTTTTTGTAACTTTACAACTGTAATGGTTCGGGTCTCTCAAAATGTAATGGCATCTTGGGAGACCCTGTGTAAGTGTGTCCTTGTCTGTGAAATGCTGTACCCTACGCTAAAACTTCACTTTTGAGTGGTAGCGTTCAAAACATTCACCTTGGCAAAGACCAGGCTTGTCAGGACAGAGTGGACAAAAACTACGGGTGTCACGCCTAAATCCGCGCTTGCTACAGACACGACATCTTTTTTGGGGGTGGCTTTGGGTAGGGGTACTCGGGAGGACATACGAATAATGCCTCTCATGCAGCCGGCTTACTGCATTTGGTTGGGGATGGTGAGGTGCAGAACCGCCTGGATACAGGAGTTCTGTGACTATCTCATTCTGGAATTTTAGAAGAGATAACGTCCCGCCTGAAGCTCTGTATAGCACATGAGCGTTCAGCAAAGCCAATTGGAATAATGATAGAGACACTTTTTTGTACCAGCGTCTCGCCTTACGGTCAATTAGATACGGCGCCATCAACTGGTCGTTGAGGTCCACCCCTCCCATATTTTGGTTATATTCGTGGACACAGAGGGGTTTCTCCACAACACCAGTCGCCGTACGAATTTGGACTGTCGTGTCTGCATGAAGGGAGGTAAGAAGGAAAACATTCTTATTGTCCCTCCACTTCATAGCGAGCAAGTTATTACACTTCAAGCAGGCTCTCTCCCCCAGCCTAAGACGGGCATCTACAAGCCGCTGGGGAAAGCCCCGGCGATTAGGTCGCACGGTGCCACATGCTCCAATCTTATGATCAAACAAGTGACTAAACAGTGGCACGCTCGTGTAATAATTGTCCACATACAAGTGGTACCCCTTTCCGAATAAGGTTGACACCAAGTTCCACACTATCTTGCCAGCGCTCCCTATGTAATCCGGGCAGTTGACCGACTCAATCTGACTGTCTTTTCCCTCATAAACCGTAAAGTTCACTACATAGCCTGTTGCCCTGTCACAGAACTTGTAGAGCTTGACCCCGTATCTGGCACGCTTGCTGGGAAGGTACTGCTTGAAAGACAAGCGGCCAGAAAATTTAATCAGGGACTCATCAACGCAGACAACTTGATCGGGAGTAAACAAGGCTGCAAAACGTTCGTTGAAGTGGTTTATGAGGGGCCGAATTTTATAGAGCCGGTCGTATTCAGGGTCCCCACGTGGACGACAAAGTTCATTGTCGTTGAAGTGCATGAACCGCAAAATCTGCTCGTATCGTGCCCTGGACATGGAGGCAGAGAACACGGGCATGTGGTCAATTGGGTGCGTGGACCAATAAGCACGCAATGACGGAAATTTATGTGTGCCCATGTTGAGGGAAAGGCCCAGAAAGGTCTTAAATTCGGAAACCGTAATTGGTTTCCAATTTCTGGCAATTTTAGGCAACTGGGGGTTAGCGGCGATAAATTGACCAGCATATAAATTACTCTGGTCCACAATAGATCTATAGAGATCTTCCGTGAAAAACAGCGAATAAAAATCAATTGGAATAAAATCAGCTGTTTCCACCTGAATACCGGGTTGGGCAGTGAATGGGGGAAGTACGGGTTCTGCAGAAGTGGTGGGGACCCAATCAGGATAGGCGAATTCTGCAGGAAGGGCAGTATGGGCACGACGGGCCTGCCTTTGTCTTCTTGGTGGCAGCGGGACACTACTTGTGCTTGCCACCTCGCCAGCTTGAACTGCACTTATGGGACTCGCCACGTCACCAAGTGTTACTGCAGTGCTGGATGTACGTCCAGGCTGTACTAGGCCGCTGGTGCTTGCCAGTTCACCAGAAGGAATAGCGGCGCTAGTACTACTCTGCTCCATGATACGAGAGACCTGCGGTTCTTGCTCCTCAACAACCTCAGAAGATCGGGATCGGGTACGCCTGACCTTAGCAGGGACCTCAACTTCGTCGTCAGAGCTATCTGATGTGGGGCCGCTGACGTCACTGTCTTCTACTGGAAGATATTCTGAGCCTGAATCTGACAGATACGTGACCTCCTCTTCACTATCTGTCATGCTCAGAATCTCGTAGGCCTCTTTACTAGTGTACCTTCGTCTTGCCATTTTGGGCTCTAAATTTAGGGGTACACTAGTAAGATTCACAGGAAAAAAAGCACCTGACTGTCGTCAGCAAATATATCAAACGCTACAAAAAAACTGTTAGCGATCGCAGGGATCAGGCCTGTCTCTGCGAACGCTGCAGTTATGTGTGTTGTGTTTGGTAAGTGACAGTGATCGATCGATACTGCACTTGGGTGGGCTGGGCTGGGCTGGGCTGGGCGGAGGGGCTAAACGCAGGCGCTAGCAGGTATCTGGGCTGATCCCGCTAACACTGCGTTTTTGGGAACCCTAAACCGCTGGGGATGCTAGTATAGATCTGATCAGATACTATACCACTAAGGGGGGTGTATGCTTTGCGCGTGGGTGTTAGCGTTACTGGCACTAACCTAACACTGCCTGGGGCGACGCAGACCCTCTCTGGCGCTAAAACCTAATTGATCTCACCCGCCGGGCGATCAGGGGGGTTAAACCTTTATTGGGTTATATACGGCGGGTGCCCTGATGCTATAAAAAGCAAACTAATCAACCAGCGTCACCCGTAACCTTTATATGGTGATCACTGGTGAAAGGGTTAACTAGGGGCAATCAGGGGGTTAAAACCTTTATTAGGTTAAATATGGGGGTACCTGACACTATATAAAAACCTGACGGGTAACCTAAATAACTAAATAACTTACTGGCTAACCAGTGACACCAGTGACGCTTATACGGCGATCACTGGTGAAAGGGTTAACTCTAGGGGCAATCAGGGGGTTAAAATAATATATGGGGGTACCTGACACCAATAAAAACCTGCGGCGAACCTAAAAAAAAAATAACTGCCTATCTAAAACACCAGCGACACGAATACAGCGATCGGAAAAACAATCGCTTAGTGACGCTGAAGTTAGGGGGTGAAAGGGTTACCTGGGGGGTGATCAAGGGGTTAAACCTTTATTAGGGGGGGTTAGGGGGCTACCCTGGACCTAAAGGGGCCTAATCCTAACTGCCCTGCAACTTTTTACAATCACAGATGACACTAAATGCAGTGATCAGTAAAATAAATGATCACTGCAATCAGTGACACTGTGATTTGGGGCTTTGGGGTGACCTGGGGGGTGATCTGGGGGTGACTGGGGGGTGATTTGTGTGCCTATGTGTACCTACGTGTCAGTGGACTGTTGGAGCACTAACCTCTGTCTTCACTCCTCGGCGCCGGGAACGAAAAGACCGCGGCGAGGGAGATGACATCACTTCCTCCAGCCTGTGTTTACATCACATGGCGGAGGAAGCAATTTCATTGGCCGGGAGCGATCGCGAGGGGGGGGCGGAATCGAGCGGCCGCCCCCTCATGCCTGATCGCTCCCGAACACTTAACGGCCGCTCACTGCAGTGAAGGGGGGTCCGGATGGACCCCCCAACTGCACAAAGGCGATCACGTAGATCTACGTGATTCTGCCTGTCCGTGCCATTCTGCCGACGTAAATCGGCGGTGGGCGGTCGTTAAGTGGTTAAGTTTATATTAAAAAGTCAATACATGCATACATCACCATAATCGACTAATTAAGAACAATATCAAATACAATGAATACAATATGACATTGAGTGAGTCTCCTATGTAGAAAATAATCCCAACGCGTTTCAGGATTTTGTCCTTTCTTCAGGGGCATTGCTTTATGGAGAACAATGTACTGTATATACTTGAGTATAAGCCGACCCAAGTATAAGCCAAGGACCTAATTTTACCACAAAAAGCTGGGAAAACGTATTGACTCGAGTATAAGCTGAGGGTGAGAATGCAGCAGCTACTGTAAGTGGGAAAATAGGGTCAAAAATGCCCATTTGCATGCCTCACTGTGCCCATTTGCAACCTCACTGTTCCCATTGCAGTCTCACTGTGCCATACCTCACTGTGCCCATTGCAGTCTCACTGTGCCATACCCCACTCCATGCCATACCTCACTGTGCCCATTGCAACCTCACTGTGCCACACCTCACTCTGTGCCATACCTCACTGTGCCCATTGCAACCTCACTGTGCCATACCTTACTCTGTGCCATACCTCACTGTGCCCATTGCAACCTCACTGTGCCATACCTCACTCTGTGCCATACCTCACTGTGCCCATTGCAAACTCACTGTGCCATACCTCACTCTGTGCCATACCTCATTGTGCCATACCTCACTGTGCCCATTGCAGTCTCACTGTGCCCGAGTACCTGAATTCTTGACAGGCATCCATTTTAAAAAAAAGTTGCGGCTTCCTCCTGGCGTTCCGTTCCGTGATAGGCATTTGACACTGTGTTCCGCCTATCACGGAGGTCCTCTCATCCTTGGACTCAGTTTCTTAGCAGACACTGTGTTCAGTGTTTCGCCAATCACGGACATTCTTTCATCCTCGGACAAGAGGACGTCTGTGATTGGCGGAACACTGAACACAGTGTCTGCTGGGAAACTGTCCGAGGATGAGAGGACCTCTGTGATAGGCGGAACACAGTGTCAAATGCCTATCACGGAACGGAACGCCAGGAGGAAGCCGCGACTTTAAAAAAAATGGACGCCTGTCAAGAATTCAGGTACAAAAAAACACTGGTGGGAAATCCAGAACTCCCAATAGGGCAAGAATATCCTAATAGATACAGTTCAGTATGTCCTATCACAATATTCTTTAGAAATTTTTTCATCAAATATGCATCCTCCTCACACGTTACTTCGGACAAACGTATCGAAAGCTCCCCATAGGGATTACACTCACCAGATCGCGGCGGGTAATAAGCCTTAAACGAACTTCAGACACAGGATGCAGTAGAGGAATGACTTCTCACAATCTCTGCAGATGTCAGCTGGTAGTGAGCTCATACGAGGTCCAAGTACAGGATGCAAAATAGTGACTTCTCTGGATATCCTCTTCACATAGAGGTGTGCAATTTTCCTCCCGGGATTTGTACAATGGAGAGAAAGGGAAAACTCTGCATAGTGTGAACCGGTTTCCAAAAGCTTTATTTCCCTCTTAAAAAGTTTGTTTTCATAAAATCAACAAAAAATCCCGTTAACCTGTACAGCCTGCGTTCCGTTTTGCTCGTCAACTCGATGCTTGTCAGGCAAAGGTTGGTGCACTGTCGGGGAGCTTGGTGGAGCTACTGTTTGTCATGTCCAGCTCACAGCTCCTCCAAACGCCGGACAGTACTTCCGGTTTCCCGGGCCAGTTCCCTGGAACGCAAGGCGTCAATCGTCACTTCCGGTATGACGCTAAATTACGCTCAGACGCGTTTCGTCATCACGACTTTTTCAATGGGACGCGTAATTTAGCGTCATACCGGAAGTGACGATTGACGCCTTGCGTTCCAGGGAACTGGCCCGGGAAACCGGAAGTACTGTCCGGCGTTTGGAGGAGCTGTGAGCTGGACATGACAAACAGTAGCTCCACCAAGCTCCCCGACAGTGCACCAACCTTTGCCTGACAAGCATCGAGTTGACGAGCAAAACGGAACGCAGGCTGTACAGGTTAACGGGATTTTTTGTTGATTTTATGAAAACAAACTTTTTAAGAGGGAAATAAAGCTTTTGGAAACCGGTTCACACTATGCAGAGTTTTCCCTTTCTCTCCATTGTACAAATCCCGGGAGGAAAATTGCACACCTCTATGTGAAGAGGATATCCAGAGAAGTCACTATTTTGCATCCTGTACTTGGACCTCGTATGAGCTCACTACCAGCTGACATCTGCAGAGATTGTGAGAAGTCATTCCTCTACTGCATCCTGTGTCTGAAGTTCGTTTAAGGCTTATTACCCGCCACGATCTGGTGAGTGTAATCCCTATGGGGAGCTTTCGATACGTTTGTCCGAAGTAACGTGTGAGGAGGATGCATATTTGATGAAAAAATTTCTAAAGAATATTGTGATAGGACATACTGAAGTGTATCTATTAGGATATTCTTGCCCTATTGGGAGTTCTGGATTTCCCACTATTGTTTTTAGGACAATAGGGATCCTTATTGATTTCAGTATCAATGAGAGCGCCGCATTAGACAAATTTGTTTGACACTTGTAGGTGGTAAAATTTATATGTCTTTTTAGTATATGCGTTTATATATTTTGAATGTGGCAGCTTAGCATAAAAATAGTCACACAGATATATTGGTCTGTGTCATTATAAGGAGATCTAAGGTGTGTTCAGAATTGGAACAGGCTCCATAGCGCTGGGTATAGGGAGAACTAGGTTGCGCCTTAGTAAGTTTTCTTTATCTTTTGTTTATACAAAAAAACACTGACTCGAGTATAAGCCGAGGGGGGTATTTTCAGCCCTAAAAAAAGGGTGTAGCGGGGTCCTCAAATTGATGGGATACACCTGGGGAATAGTGTGACCCAGGTGTATAATTGTGTTAGGGTTCAGACCCCTTTTTGTTTCGTGGAGGATTGGAGGATGTAGTATTCTCCTTTGCCTGTGGGTGGCGGGGTACCCACAGGTTTCAGGTAGAATCATCTCCTGCAGTGCTCCCTGTTTTGTCCCTTCCCGGAGATGGTATGGCTGGGGCGGGGAACCCGCCGGGCCGTTGATGGGAGGAGATAAAAGGGGGAGACGCCCTTACCACGAGGTCTTGCGAAGGAGGTCCTCGGAGGAGGAGGGTTGCGGTCCGCACCCAGGCCCCTCAGGCCTGGGTGCTGGAGATCCAGGAGTCTGGTCCAGGTGCCCATGGCCTGGTCCGGAGTCATGTTGGCGTCCATCCCAGGCACCTTTAGCCTGGGGTGAGGTACTATCGAGGAGGCCTGGGGCCCAGTACCTTCGACTGGGTCCCGCTAGGGTGGACTGTCCGAGGGTCCCTGAGCGGAGGGACTCGTACCTGAGGTGAGGAGGCCAGAGAGGTTACCCACTGGAGACCCGGAGCAGCACCAACCCGGTGACAGTGGGCCTCTGGGAACTCTCTTGGGAGGACACATCCCCCTGATAGGGGCCACAGCGTATCAAAGAGGGCTCCATTGCTGTTCATAGGGGTTGCTGGAAGAGACCCCATCTTTCCTGTTCTGTAACAGCCGGATTGGCTTAGGCGCCGCTGGTCATAGTACAGTGGCATAGAACTTAAACTTTAGGAAGTGCCTCGATCTGCTCGCCCCACCGTTGGCAAGGTTATAGGTTCCAACCAGTTTGCTGCAAAAGAACTGTTTATTGTGCTTTGCGTATTGGAGTGTCAAATAAACAAGTGTTGGACCTTTCTCCGGTGTGTGAACTCCAGTTACTGGAAGCAAAGGGGAGGCTGGTGAGCTTGCAAGTACAGACTCAGTGCATTCACAGAACACACCGGCCCGAGGAAACATCAGTAAGTGGCCTTCACCTCCCTACTACAATGGGGAGGACATGGGCCGTGGCGCATCTCACTCTCACAACCCAGGAACCCCTAGACATGAGTTGGTGTGTAACCGATAAAGATGGAGAGAGAGTGAGGCCGCTACACGTGGGGGCTCGTGAGTCCGGGATAGAGTGTGTTCTAAAGATGGACTTGAGAATGTCTACATTTGAACTTTGCTGCCCAGAGGAGTTCCGAGCAGATCGGCCATATTACTGGCCAAAGTGCGTCCCTGCTCGGAGTTGTGGAAATGACCCTAACACGGGAAAGGCCCATGCGGAGGAGCGGAAAAAGGGAGAGGTCCAGCCGTGTGACGTACTGCACGTGGGGACTGTTAACGCACTGCGCCACGAGGCACCCCATGGCGACATCGTTCGTGGGCGGAGTCAAGAGGAAGCCCGCGAAAATGTACAGCTCATGGGAGGAGTCTGGCCAAGTGTGGGGATACACGTGGAGACTCCGGCGCGGGGTCAGTGCATGATGGAGCAGCAGATAGTCGGGATGACCTCAAGTGCCCCGTGGATTATGGTTCCTCACCCCACGAGAATGACTTCCTTTGCTGCCCCCATCACAGACACGGGGATAAGACTCAGGCCCCGAGGGCGGTTGGCTCTGTACACTTGCAGAGACACGGAGGCCCTCGGTGTGATCTGTCCCGGCTGCTCGGGACTGGTGGTCACCCTGAAGCCATTCGGGCGATGTGAGGAGTGCAGAGAATTCCTTTTTGAGGTCGAGTCGTTCACAGCAAGGCCCCGGGCCCTTCGCTTCAACCACCTCACGGGTACCGCTACTCCGGAAGGGGAGATCAAGGCCTTTGTCGAGGTTCCCGTGCGTGCTGACCAGGGCGATGGACTGCCCAACAGAGAAAAAAAATCCGAGGATGCTGCCTCGGTCGCCACAAGTTCTCTGCTCCCACCCCCAAAGAGGAAAGTTGGCCTAGTACAGGCATCCTATGGACGTGGTCGAGCTTCACCCCGCTGCTTGCCTGGCCTGGATGGCGCCGGTCGAGAAGGAAGTCCCGGACATCCCAGTCCTCTACAAGGGTCAGGTGAGCCAGGGGCTGGGACTGTGGTGGTGGTTGGAGGTGTCGGGGGCCCATTGGAGGTGGAGCCCCCCAGGGAGGATGATTCTGTGTCCACCGGAAGATATCTGCCTGCGGAGATGTATGACACCTCCGACCTAGAGTCGCTGTCTGACTGCGGAGATGCCCGTGCGGTACGGGATTCACCTATGTACACAGGAGACAGCACACCTCGGGTGGAAGACCCGCAGCTTACGAGGGAACCTACCCCTCCACCGGTGTCCTCACCTACTGTTACCTCACCTGCTTTGGTTGTGGGGACACCCCGCGCTTCTCTGAGAGCGCCGAAAGTCAGTTTCAGGGAGCTGGTAAAGGCACCTCGGCATCCGGAAGCTATTGTGCTGCCTGGAACTGGAGAGAAAGCCACTATGCCACCTTTGGCCCGCTTGCAGAGACTGTTTTGCCACAAAGTAGCTCGGGAATATGGGTGGGAGTACCCGTATCTGCCCCGGGACTTGCTGTTTGAGGTGGAAGTCTGGAGAGCAAGATGGTATGACGAGTTTGTGTGGGACAAGTTGAAGGTGCCTCATGCTCGCAGGTACCTGGAATGTGTGCCGGCAGTGTCTAAGAGGTTTGAGGACTGCAGAGCTGAATGGAAATTGGGGCGCCATATCCATGCTGACAAGATAGTCATTTGCAGAAGAGAAGGAGAAGATGTCGAGTATTCGATAGAGGCATTTGACAAACACCTGAAACCCCTGTATCTGCCGGATCCAAAGTTTTACTTATAGGAGAAAAGAACTCCTGTTTATTTCCTTTGTGCACTTGAACTTTCTGGAAGAGCCATTCCCAGACACCCAGGACTGTGCCCTGCTTTTGTTTTTATTTGGGCTTTTCTTTTTCTCATTGGAGACTTGGGGCTGTTGTGTTTTTTTGTGTTTCCCCTTTTTTCTTCATGTGCCAAAGGCAAGGACATTTGGGAATAGTGGCAGAGTAGGGAAAAGCTGGAAGAACGAAGACTCGTTGAGTGTCATGACCGCGGCGTTGTCACCAGGTGGCAGTGTTGCGCAACAAATGTTTGAAAATGTTTCACACACACATCACCTTGCTTGTTGGAGTGAGTGGGTCTCTCGGCTGACGGGCCCACTCATGCCAAATGACACGAAATTATGTTAGGATGTTGTTTTTTTTCTTTCCCCTGCAGGAGGATCGTCAATCAAGATCATTGAGAGTGGGTGGCTCTTAGACAGTGTGGGAGAGGGGTTGTGATTATGCAGATGTTTAAAGTGTTTTATGACATAAGTTGTTTTGTATGTTCCCCATTCCCTGAGCAGGTCTTGGCACTTGGGAAAAATTTAGAGGAACTGCCTCAGGGGTTTCATTCCATGTCACCACTTTATGGGAGGCATGGGTGTGCACCTGACGCTGGGGACCAGCGTCCAATCACAGGGGGGAATGTGTAGCGGGGTCCTCAAATTGATGGGATACACCTGGGGAATAGTGTGACCCAGGTGTATAATTGTGTTAGGGTTCAGACCCCTTTTTGTTTCGTGGAGGATTGGAGGATGTAGTATTCTCCTTTGCCTGTGGGTGGCGGGGTACCCACAGGTTTCAGGTAGAATCATCTCCTGCAGTGCTCCCTGTTTTGTCCCTTCCCGGAGATGGTATGGCTGGGGCGGGGAACCCGCCGGGCCGTTGATGGGAGGAGATAAAAGGGGGAGACGCCCTTACCACGAGGTCTTGCGGAGAAGGAGGTCCTCGGAGGAGGAGGGTTGCGGTCCGCACCCAGGCCCCTCAGGCCTGGGTGCTGGAGATCCAGGAGTCTGGTCCAGGTGCCCATGGCCTGGTCCGGAGTCATGTTGGCGTCCATCCCAGGCACCTTTAGCCTGGGGTGAGGTACTATCGAGGAGGCCTGGGGCCCAGTACCTTCGACTGGGTCCCGCTAGGGTGGACTGTCCGAGGGTCCCTGAGCGGAGGGACTCGTACCTGAGGTGAGGAGGCCAGAGAGGTTACCCACTGGAGACCCGGAGCAGCACCAACCCGGTGACAGTGGGCCTCTGGGAACTCTCTTGGGAGGACACATCCCCCTGATAGGGGCCACAGCGTATCGAAGAGGGCTCCATTGCTGTTCATAGGGGTTGCTGGAAGAGACCCCATCTTTCCTGTTCTGTAACAGCCGGATTGGCTTAGGCGCCGCTGGTCATAGTACAGTGGCATAGAACTTAAACTTTAGGAAGTGCCTCGATCTACTCGCCCCACCATTGGCAAGGTTATAGGTTTCAACCAGTTTGCTGCAAAATAACTGTTTATTGTGCTTTGCGTATTGGAGTGTCAAATAAACAAGTGTTGGACCTTTCTCCGGTGTGTGAACTCCAGTTACTGGAAGCAAAGGGGAGGCTGGTGAGCTTGCAAGTACAGACTCAGTGCATTCACAGAACACACCGGCCCGAGGAAACATCAGTAAGTGGCCTTCACCTCCCTACTACAATGGGGAGGACATGGGCCGTGGCGCATCTCACTCTCACAACCCAGGAACCCCTAGACATGAGTTGGTGTGTAACCGATAAAGATGGAGAGAGAGTGAGGCCGCTACAAGGGCTGAAAAACTCGGCTTATACTCAAGTATATACGGTACATCTATAACAAGAAACATAAAATATCGCTGAGAACCTGAATACAAAGAATACGTTGCTCATTTCATGTTCTTTGTATTCATGTTCTCAGCGATATTTTATGTATAGTATATAATATATACTGTATTTATCATTGTTACTTTTATTGGCATTAACAGTGCCCATCTCATTTTAAAGTCCTAGGGCGAGATTTCTCTTTTGTTGCATATTTTTAGGGATGGAGGTGTGTTACTAGTGACACCAGACCTTTCCTTTCTTTTTACCTTAATTACATTCACATAGATATTGTTTTTGAATTTACAACAAGTTGCCGTTAAAGTCCCAACCCTTTACAGGGGCTCCTTTCTACTTAAGTTAAAATTGAACTCATGCTGTACAAAAATCTTACCTAAAGCTGCTGTTGGGGTAGCAGGCACCCTAGGATTTTTTATTTACAGTATTATATTTTGCTGATATTATGCAGTGTTTTGCCTGTTCACCACAGAAGCTTACACCCTAATGTTTCTGCCAAATCCATGCAGATGCAGTGGCAAAAGATGTACTTGTCCCAGGTGCTGAAGCAGGGGGACGTAGCTGGGGCCACACCTCATCCCCACATTTTAATCTGCAGGGCATGGCTGCTCTATCTAGCTCCAGTAGAAATTAAGCCTCCAAACAGTTAAAGTGGAACTCCACTCTCCCAATCAACATTGATTATTTTTTAACCTCATGCTGCATTTGTAAATAGATAGGAAAGTATATATTTACTTTTTTTTTTTTACATTTCTTCAGTTACTTCCTGGTTTCTTGTCTAGGCAAATTATGTCACAAATACCAGGAGTCTTCAGGAGGGGAGGCGAGGAGGAGGGGTTTTCTCAGCTAAGCACACTCTCCTGCATGCATGCTTGAGCTAAGGGCAGATGGATTCCAGGAAGTAAATGCTACATGAATCAGCTGCCCTTACTCAAGATGTCAATGGCCAGAAATGCTAGGGGAATGCTTTTCACAGTGATTTCTCAACAAACTAAGCATGAAATAGTAATGAGAACGGTATCATTAGCAGTAATCAGCATGGATTCGTGAAGAATCGCTCTTGCCAAGCCAATCTGTTAACCTTCTATGAGGAGGTGAGTTGCCATCTAAATAAAGGAAGGTCCGTAGACGTGGTGCGTGGTGTATCTGGATTTTGCAAAAGCATTTGACACAGTTCCCCATAAATCTTTACTGTACAAAATAAGGTCCACTGTCATGGAGTACATGGATTGAAAACTGGCTACAAGGGCGAGTTCAGAGGGTGATGATAAATGGGGAGTACTCAGAATGGTCAGGGGTGGGTATTGGGGTCCACCAGGGTTCTGTGCTGGGGCCAATCCTATTTAATTTGTTCATAAATGACCTGGAGGATGGGGTAAATAGTTCAATCTCTGTATTTGCGGACGATACTAAGCTAAGTAGGGTAATAACTTCTCTGCAGGATGTGGAAACCTTGCAAAAAGATCTGAACAAATTAATGGGGTGGGCAACTACATGGCAAATGTGGAAAAATATAAAATAATGCATTTGGGTGGCAAAAATATGAATGCAATCTATACACTGGGGGGAGAACCTCTGGGGGAATCTAGGATGGAAAAGGACCTAGGGGTCCTAGTAGATACAATGCCAAGCTGCTGCTAACAAAGCAAACAGAATGGCATGCATTAAAAAGGGGATCAACTCCAGAGATAAAACGATAATTCTCCCGCTCTACAAGACTCTGGTCCGGCCGCACCTGGAGTATGCTGTCCAGTTCTGGGCACCGGTCCTCAGGAAGGATGTACTGGAAATGGAGCGAGTACAAAGAAGGGCAACAAAGATAATAAAGTGTCTGAAGGATATTAGTTATGAGCAAAGGTTGCGAGCACTGAACCTATTCTGTAAATAATGGTAACAAAGATGAATCCGCCCTTTCTGTGTTCCCACCACTGCGCTTATGAACAAATGGTGGTAATCAAATTTGCAAAAGAGTGAAGCAGCTACTTTAAAAAAAAATTAACTGTGAAAAACATATTCTAAAACCCCAAAATTAGTGTAATAAAATATAAGCAGCGCTGTAAACAATGTAAGATGAAATATCCGTTTTCACAGGTATTCAAAAATAATGCTAATGTCCATAAACATCACCATGTGACAAAAGTGAATATGTGCACAAATTCCAAAAAATATATACCAGTATATAAATGTGTTTAAATATTAATTGAATATAAGTCCATATATCACATCAAATAGGTTTGTGAAAAAATAAATGATAATAGCTTCCATCTTCCACCACACCCGGTGTCAGTGAATCCTCTCCCGTCAGATGCAAAACTCACCTACTCAACTTGCCTTACACTCTCGTGTTCGGCGTGTAAACGTGTACAAAAAGACCTCACTGGTAGGTATAGCAGATAATCCCAGTTCCAACCAATTCACTGCCAGAAAGCTCCGCATGTAAATAAAAGAAGTGCTCAAAATAGCGTGATACCGTAAAATCAGTTTAATATCACACTTAAATCTTCAAATATAGCACTCACATGAATCTCAAAAAATAGAGCAATACACTGCATAGCAAACATTCGTTCAGAAATGAACCGAAAACCGAATATATTGGTCACGGCAGACCCAAGCTGTCCACTGATCGCTCACCATCTCCCCGCTGTTCCTTCCTGGATCTCCGCTTCCTTGATCAGCCTTGATACGTCACACGTTCACTTCAGATGGTTGCCGCACAGCCACGCCCTGACATGGTCCATCATAAAGACTTAGTCATGGGATTGGCTGTGCGGCGCAGCAAACCCTCTTTTTATCCCCCCCAACGTGAACTCAGGGCGAAAGTAAAACACCATCCCCCGACTATGGACGGAAGAATGATCTCCACTATCGCCTCTCCATAGGCTCCAATGGGTGTCCCCGCGACCTTAACCACTTGCTTACTGGGCACTTAAACCCCCTTCCTGCCCAGGCCAATTTTCAGCTTTCAGCGCTGTCACGATTTGAATGACAATTGCGCAGTCGTGCGATGTGGCTCCCAAACAAAATTGACGTTCTTTTTTTCCCCTAACCCTATAAACAAAAAAAAAAGCGACGATTTTAAAAAACGTATTCTTCTACATATTTTTGTTAAAAAAAATCGCAATAAGCGTTTATTGATTGGTTTTCGCAAAAGTTATAGCGTCTACAAAATAGGGCATAGTTTTATTGCATTTTTATTAATATATTTTTTTTTTACTAGTAATGGCGGCGATCAGCGATTTTTATTGTGACTGCGACATTATGGCAGACACATCGGACACTTTTGACACCATTTTGGGACCATTGTCATTTTTACAGCGACCAGTGCTATAAAAATGCACTGGTTACTGTAAAAATGACACTGGCAGGGAAGGGGTTAACACTAGGGGGCGAGGAAGGGGTTAAATGTATTCCCTAGGAGTGATACATCGCGGCCGCCAGGCACGTGCATCGGCATCTCAGTGATGCGCCGGGCGCGCGCGCCCCCTAGTGGCCAGAATACCCGAGGCCGTATAATGACGGCCTCCCGGATTTCTAGATCCGCATTGAGGCCGTCATTCGTCAATGGCCCGGGTCTCAAGGGGTTAATACAGGAAGAATGATCTCCACTATCGCCTCTCCATAGGCTCAACGGGTGACCCCGCGACCTTAATACCGGAAGAATGATCTCCACTATCGCCTCTTCATAGGCTCAACGGGTGTCCCCGCGACCATAATACACTCGCTTCTGGTTGCAATATTTCAATTAGATACAATATGTCTCCGTCATTAAAACATTCCTACAATCCCTCTGCAAGTGTACCATAAAGTTCATAAATGCAATGATAAAATATATTAATTAAAATTAACTTCCTAGCATTATGAGATTGATTCCTAAATAACGGATACTGAGAAAATGCAAATAATATGCAAAAGAGTATAAATTAGATCTCACTAACCTGGATGAGTGGTAGAGAGAATATATATATATATATATATATATAAACTAAAAAATGCATCTATAGCATTCCCAATGTGACTACAAATAAATACACCCTCACTCACAGCAGATAACCACGTATGTAATGTATATTACCTGATAAAATATACTCATACTTTGCTGAATTAAAAATAAATTACCATTCACTACACTAATTCATTAGTGTGGGTGCATTAACCATAGAATAGTGCAAAGATGTAGAAGTCAAATCAATAATTAAAAGATATTAAAAAAATATATGAAAAATATTAATTAAATACTTTAAAAGTTATTAATAAAACAGTTGAGGTCTAACTCAATACACTACAGGCCCGCGCTATAGCCGAATGACGGCTACAGCGCGGACCTAGAATGCCGGGAGGACGTCAATTGACGTCCGCCCCTTGCTTCGTTCCCTGCGGCCACTGGGGGGTGCGCGAGCGCCGCCAGCGGCGCGCGCGCATGCCCGGCGTCTCACTGAGATGCCGACGCGCGTGCCTGGTGGCCACGATGTCCGTCAGGCACCCGCGATTGGCCGGTACACAGACAAGGACGTGGATCTCTGTGTGTAAGCACAGAGATCCACGTCCGGGAGAGGAGACCGATGCTGTGTCCCTCGTACATAGGGACACAGATCGGTCACCTCCCGCAGTCAGTCCCCTCCCCCCACAGTAGTAATCACTCACTTAGGCACACTTAACCCTTTCAGCTACCCCTACAGGTTAACCCCTCCACTGCCAGTGTAATTTTTACAGTTTATCAGTGCATTTTTATAGCACTGATCGCTGTAAAAATGACAATGGTCCCAAAATGGTGTCAAAAGTGTCCGATGTGTCCGCCATAATGTCGCAGTCACAATAAAAATCGCTGATCGCCGCCATTACTAGTAAAAAAAAAATTATTAATAAAAATGCTATAAAACTATCCCCTATTTTCTAGACGCTTTAACTTTTGCGCAAACCAATCAATAAACGCTTATTGCAATTTTTTTTACCAAAAATATGTAGAAGAATACGTATCGGTCTAAACTGAGAAAAATTAAAAAAAATAAAAAATTAATTGGGATATTTATTATAGCAAAAAGTAAAAAATATTGTGTTTTTTTTCAAAATTGTCGCTCTATTTTTGTTTATAGCGCAAAAAATAAAAACTGCACAGGTGATCAAATACCACCAAAAGAAAGCTATATTTGTGGGAAAAAAAAGACGTCAATTTTGTTTGGGAGCCACGTCGTACGAACGGGCAATTGTCAGTTAAAGCGACGCAGTGCTGAAAGCTGAAAATTGGCCTGGGCAGGAAGGGGGTTTAAGTGCCCAGTAAGCAAGTGGTTAAGGCCCCTAGGATGAAGACTCTTTAAAAGAAAAATCCATTTGGTCTCTCTTTGTGACAGATCCCTCACACGATTAGATCCCCTCCATGATGAATGCACATGATCTATGCCACAAAATTGGATCAGGGACGGATCCTGCTCTTGTTTCTCTTTAAAGTGTAATGTCACACTATGATACTTAAAGCCATTCCTTATATTCGTCAGGTGCTCGGCTATAAGTACTCTAAGTAATCTTTTTGTTCCCCCTACATAGTACAACCCGCAGGGACACCACATGAGGTATACCACATATGATGTGTTACATGAAATAAATTCCTCTATGTTAAAAGTCTCCTGGTCTTTATTCATGATACTCATTTTACCTCTATTTTGTATTTTCACTGTTCTGCAGCATATACATTTCCTGCATGCATAGAATCCTTTCAAGTAAATTTTTAAAACTGTTCATCAGGAGGATCCAGAATTTTACGTACCACTTGATCCCCAAAGCTCAGGGCACGTCTATATATAAATTTGGGTTGTTTCGGTAAGACCTCCCTAAATGCCTATCATGACCTAAAATGTGCCAGTACTTTTTAAAAATAGTCTCTATTTCTTTATACTGGAGGGAATTCGCATTCATCCGCTCCACCATATTATGGAAGAGGGGGATACCAACAAAGTGCAAATTACCAATCACCTCAAGCTTCATGACCATATGGGAGAAATGAACCATATACCCATAACCCTTGTCAGGACTACCAACAGTGGTATCCATATCCACCTTCTGATTATCCCCCTGACCCCAGGAATTATACCCCCATTTATAATAGATATCAGCCTTTAGCTGAGGAAGGATTTGAGACTAATTACCAACAGGAACCTTTTTTAGGCCAACGGGGGGGGGGGGGGGAGGGGGAGAGGAGGAACACCGAGGAGGAACAACCATCAGACAAACAACCGAGGAGGAGGAAGAACCGGACCGCCTCAAGTTCCCAACAGAGATGTCACACCATGCCAAAGAGAAGAAGGGGATGTAGGGCGGGTAGAGACGTACAATCCAAGAAAAAGGATGAGAAACAACTGAACTCTGGAATATTTAATCTAAGTAGGGTAGAATTGGATCAGAAAGAATTAAATTAGGGCTGTTACTGATTAAAATTTTCCTGTTCGATTAATCGTTTTTTTTTAAAATCGATTAATCTACTAATTTCGATTAATTATAACGCACATACAGATCCAACTACTTTTAGCTGATCTCCTTGCAGGCCGATTCCCAGTGCAGCTACCAACCACTGGAAAAATGGATAGCAGTATACAAAAAACACACAAAGGCAGTGCTCGATGGGAATAGCATTAAAACTTTTATAGTCTTCAAGTAGGTAACAAAATAAATATTGCACTGGGGATAAAATCGATGTAGCTACATAAACTGTAAAAATGGTGCGAGTAATACCAAACGGTAGCAAAAGCAGTCATAAAAACATGTAGCTAAGTATGATACTGGTATAAAAATGTGTACAACGATACCACTGCTGAATCCAGATGAGAAGGGGCTAACATCAGTCCGTCGGCATGTAGATGTCCCGTGAAGGGAACTATCACAACTCCCAGTGGATGGCTGTAGAATCCCAGGTTGATAGAGGGAAGTGTAACAGCCCTTGCGTGTGGCAGATAGTAAGGTCCCGCCGGCATGCAGATATGAAGGCACAGCAAAGGAGCCCTTCAGATGGACACGGCAAGCCCAAAGAATTTTGATTGATCAAAAGAATTTTGATCGATCAAAACAATTAATCGATTAATCGAGGAATTAATAGTTAATTTCCACAGCCTTAAATTAAATGTATTGAATTTGGGCTTAAAGTGTGCCCCTAGGAAAACTATGAATAAGGCCTGGTTCACACTGGGGCGACAAACGCTCCGACATTGGGAGCTCATGTCGCATGACGTGTGAAAATCAATGTTTCCCTATGAGAGCCGTCTTAACTGGTCCGACACATGTCGGTCCGACTTTGAGAATGCTCCCTGTACTACTTTGGTCCGACTTTGATCCGACTTCAGCCCATTGACTATCATTGAAGTCGGATCAAAGTCGGACCGCAGTCTTGCATGGTCCGACTTTGGCATGCGACTTGTGCTGTGCTGCTATTGAGGGGGAACTCCAGGCCAAATTTTAAATAAAAAACCGGCGTGGGTTCCCCCTCCAGGAGCATACCAGGCCCTTGGGTCTGGTCTGGATTTGAACGGGCACCCCTACGCCGAAAAAACGGCGTGGGGGGTCCCCCCAAAATCCAAACCAGACCCTTATCCGAGCACACAACCTGGCAGGCCGCAGGGGAAGAGGGGGGGGGCGAGAGAGCGGCCCCCCTCCCTCCTGAACCGTACCAGGCCGCATGCCCTCAACATGGGGGTTTGGTGCTCTGGGGCAGGGGGGCGACCTGCGGCCCCCCACCCCAGAGCACCCTGCCCCCATGTTGATGAGGACAGGGCCTCTTCCCGACAACCCTGGTCGTTGGTTGTCGGGGTCTGCGGGCGGGGGGGGCTTATCGGAATCCGGGAGCCCCCTTCAATAAGGGAGCCCCCGGATCCCGGCCCCCCCACCCTATGTGAATGAGTATGGGGTACATCGTACCCCTACCCATTCACCTGGTGGACAAAAAATTGCAATAAAAAAACACTACACAGGTTTTTAAAGTAATTTATTACACAGCTCCGGGGGTCTTCTTCCGACTTCCGGGGGTCTTTTCCGACTTCGGGAGTCTCCGGTGTCGTCTCCGCGCTCTCCGGTTCTTTCTTCCGCCGGGCATCCGCTAACTTCTTTTTAGCTCTCTTGCTAACGGAGGCCCGGTCTTCTCCGTCGCCTTCTTCTTCTCCCGCTCTCCGGTTCTTTCTTCTGCCGGCCCCTCCACTAACTTCTTTTGCTCTTTCGCTAGTGGAGGGGCCGGGCTTCCCGTCGCCGTCGGCGTCTTCTTCCCTCTTCTCCTCCTCGATGTTGACGCGTCGCTTCCTCCCGCTGTAATACTAGCTCTCCGCTCCGCTCCGCATTAATATAGGCTTCTCATGACGTCACAGTCACATGTTCCCATGACGTCACAGTCACATGCTCCGGGGCCATGTGCCCCGGAACATGTGACTGTGACGTCATGAGAAGCCTATATTAATGCGGAGCGGAGCGGACAGCCAGTATTACAGCGAGAGGAAGCGACGCGTCAACATCGAGGAGGAGAAGAGGGAAGAAGACGCCGACGGCGACGGGAAGCCCGGCCCCTCCACTAGCGAAAGAGCTAAAGAAGTTAGCGGAGGCCCGGCGGAAGAAAGAACCGGAGAGCGCGGCGACGACACCGGAGACCCCCGAAGTCGGAAGAAGACCCCCGGAGCTGTGCAATAAAATACTTTAAAAAGCTGTGTGTTTTTTTTATTGCAATTTTTTGTCCACCAGGTGAATGGGTAGGGGTACGATGTACCCCATACTCATTCACATAGGGTGGGGGGGCCGGGGGCTCCCTTATTGAAGGGGGCTCCCGGATTCCGATAAGCCCCCCCCGCCCGCAGACCCCGACAACCAACGGCCAGGGTTGTCGGGAAGAGGCCCTGTCCTCATCAACATGGGGGCAGGGTGCTCTGGGGTGGGGGGGCCGCAGGTCGCCCCCCTGCCCCAGAGCACCAAACCCCCCATGTTGAGGGCATGCGGCCTGGTACGGTTCAGGAGGGAGGGGGGCCGCTCTCTCGTCCCCCCCTCTTCCCCTGCGGCCTGCCAGGTTGTGTGCTCGGATAAGGGTCTGGTTTGGATTTTGGGGGGACCCCTACGCCATTTTTTCGGCGTAGGGGCGCCCTTCAAATCCAGACCAGACCCAAGGGCCTGGTATGCCTCTGGAGGGGGAACCCATGCCGGTTTTTTATTTAAAATATGGCCTGGAGTTCCCCCTCAAGATTCATACCAAACACAGTGCCTGATATTGGCGGGGATCCAAGTCGGATCCCCGTTCATTGAAAGTCGGACATATGTCGGCTTCATGTCGCAGGGCAAAGTCGGATCCAAAGTAGGACAGATGTCGTGTCGCACTAGTGTGAACCCAGCCTAAGTTTGAAGTATATATTGATACTCACAAGTTCATAAGAACACTTAACATGAAAAAATACTTTCTGAGTCACCCTGCTAACCCGGCAATAAGGAATTACAATGTGCCTGATAGAATAGACAGTGGCCTAAAAAACAAATCGATATTTAATCCTCAAAATTCAAACAATCATTTCATTGAAGTGTTTAAGCAGATGGTTTTGAAGGATATTGTAGAACTTCCTCCAAAAAAGAAAGTCAATCCAGCCTATATCAAAGAAGGTGTAAAAGCCTTGGAAAATAAAAAGGACATCATCATCCACCCAGCGGACAAAGGGGGGGGGGGGGGTGGTGATGGATAGATCTTTCTATCATAATCAACTGATAGAATTGCTGGATGACCGGATAACATATAAGAAATTGAGATTGGATCCCATTGAATCCTATAAAATTCAACTCAGCTCCTTGGTAGAATGGGGAATGGGGATATCAGACCAATGCTCTGAACTTAACCACTTCAATACAGGGCTTTTTGTACCACTTCAATACCGGGCCTATTCTAGCACTTCTCTCCTACATGTACAAATCATCATTCTTTTGCTAGAAAATTACTCAGAACCCCCAAACATTATATATGTTTTTTTAGCAGACACCCTAGGGAATAAAATGACGGTCATTGCAACTTTTTTTCTTGCACGATATTTGCGCAATAATTTTTCAAACGCCTTTTTTTTTTAAAAAAAATGGTTTCATGAATTAAAAAATAACAAAACAGTAAAGTTAGCCCAATTTTTGGGGAAAATATGAAAGATGATGTTACGCCGAGTAAATAGATACCTAACATGTCACGCTTTAAAATTGCGCACACTCATGGAATGATGCCAAACTTCGGTACTTAAAAATCTCCATAGGCAACGCTTTAATTTTTTTTACAGATTACCAGGTTAGAATTACAGAGGAGGTCTAGTGCTAGAATTGTTGCACGTGCTCTAACGCACGCGGCGAAACCTCACATGCGTGGTTTGAACTGCGTTTACATATGTGGGCGACTTACGTGTGCATTCGCTTCTGATCGAAAGCTACCGGGGACAGGGGCGTTTTATTTTTATTTTTTATTATTTATTTATTTTTTACTACTTTTTTTTTTTTTTTACAATTATTTGACTTTTTTTTTTTTTTTTGATCACTTTTATTTCTATTACAAGGAATGTAAACATCCCTTGTAATAGGAATGTGTGTGACAGGTCCTCTTTATTGAGAGATGCGGGGTCAATAAGACCCCACATCTCTCCTCCAGGCTGGAAAGCATGAGATCAGTGAAAACATTTTCACTGATCTCATACTTACAGCCGCAATGGCGGCTTTGTTTACATTTGAGGCCCGGGCGTGACGTCATCACATCGCGCCCGGGCCTCCGACGATCATAGAGATGACTGGTGACCATCTGGTCACCAGTCATCTCTATGCTCGTCACGTGACCCACCAACGACGCCGGAAGATTCGCTCCGTGGTCCCCGATCGCACGGGAGAGCCCGGAGAAGCACCGAATGGCGGCGGGAGGGGGTGGATGTCCCCTCCCGCCGCCTATAAGAACGATCAAGCGGCAGAACCGCCGCTATGATCGTTCTTATGGTGCACAGAATCGCTGGCCCAAGACAAGAATATCTGAATGATGCCTCTAGCTGCAGGCATCATTCAGATATCCCCCTACAAAGCCGAGGACGTCATATGACATC
This sequence comes from Rana muscosa, assembly GCA_029206835.1. Taxonomy (NCBI): domain Eukaryota; kingdom Metazoa; phylum Chordata; class Amphibia; order Anura; family Ranidae; genus Rana; species Rana muscosa. Next base: position 962,935,102 of record CM055117.1, on the reverse strand, counting down.
CACCCAGGATGGGAGATCCCATCTGTGGATGTCATTTGACTATGGCTGGGTAGGGAAGTGGTTAAAGGAAAAGAGATATTTGATGCCGTCAGCATGCAGAATACCAGTAATTTACACTTTACTGAAGATTCACAAGAATTCCCAAATCCCGCCATCAAGACCTATTGTCAATGGGATAGGGTCAGTTACGGCGAGGCTGGGAGAATATTTGGACAGATTTTTGCAGCCTAGTGTGAAAAACACAAAGGCCTATCTTAAGGATACGGCAGATTTGCTGCAATTATTGGAAAAAGTAGAAATTAATTCTGGTTCTGAAATATACTTGGTAACAGCCAACGTATCGGCCCTATACACTTTTATACAACATGAGGATGCCGCTTTGGCACTGAATTGGGCTTTGAGTAGGAGGGAAGATATTCCACACACACAGAAACAATTTTTGGGACATGTTTTGGATTTCCTACAACTATTTTTGGTATCATGACTCTTCTCACAACAGGTTGGCGTGGCTATGGGGGCTAAGTTTGCCCCGAGCCTAGCCAACCTGTTTATGGCTGAATGGGAGGATAGGCACGTGTTCAGAAATCAGAGACCCCAGTTGCGGTTTTAACGCAGATTCATTGATGATCTCCTCTTTATTTGGGAGGGATCAGAGGGATCTACTGTGGAGTTCTTGGAAACCCTGAAAAAAAATAACAACAATATTAGATTGGAGTACCAGATTAGTGACAGGACCATGAACTTTCTTGATGTCACTATAGAAAAAGGTTTGGGGGGGCCTAAAGACTTGGGTCTATTTTAAGCCTACAGACCGAAATATTTATATATCTATTAGAAGCGGACATCATCCCGCCTGGATAAAAAATATCCCTAAAGGACAAATACTAAGAATACAACGCAATTGCACTAATTAAGAGGATTTTATTGTACAGGCCAACATACTGAAAGAGAAATTTGTACAGAAGGGGTATCTGGAAGAAAACCTACAGAAATGAATACAGGAAGTAGGAGATACCCCCCCCCCCAGAGATCAATGTTTTAAGAAGAAAGAAGTTCAACCAATTAATGACCAGCACCAATGGGGATTTATAACAGGTTTCCATTTTCAGTATAAAGAAATAGAGACTATTTTTAAAAAGTACTGGCACATTTTAGGTCGTGATAGGCATTTAGGGGAGGTCTTACCGAAACAACCCAGATTTATATATAGACGTGCCCCGAGCTTTGGGGATCGAGTGGTACGTACAATTCTGGACCCTCCTGATGAACAGTTTTTAAAAATTGACTTGAAAGGATTCTATGCATGCAAGAAATGTATATGCTGCAGAACAGTGAAAAAACAAAATAGAGGTAAAATGAGTATCATGAATAAAGACCAGGAGACTTTTAACATAGAGGAATTTATTTAATGTAACACATCATATGTGGTATACCTCATGTAGTGTCCCTGCGGGTTGAACTATGTACGGGGAACAAAAAGATTACTTAGAGTACGTATAGCCGAGCACCTGACAAATATAAGGAATGGCTTTAAGTATCATAGTGTGTCATTACACTTTAAAGAGAAACACCAGCAGGATCCGTCCCTGATCCAATTTTGTGGCAAAGATCATGTGCATTCATCATGGAGGGGATCTAATTGTGTGAGGGATCTGTCACAAAGAGAGACCAAATGGATTTTTCTTTTAAAGAATCTTTATCCTAGGGGCCTTAATATTGAGTTAGACCTCAACTGTTTTATTAATAACTTTTAAAGTATTTAATTAATATTTTTAATATATTTTTTTAATAATTGATTTGACTTCTACATCTTTGCACTATTCTATGGTTAATGCACCCATACTAATGAATTAGTGTAGTGAATGGTAATTTATAGGTTTGTGCAATTCGTTTCGTAACGAATCGAAATTCGTCCGAATTTAGCAAATTTCGGACGTTCGGAAGCGTTCGAATTTCCGAACAAAGCAATTACGAATAAAACCAAATCCGAAATAAATTATATCGCAAATAGTGAATGCCCGAATGTCTTCGGCATAATTCGTTATGAAAAAAGTTACGAATATACGAATCCATTCGAAGCACAATAATGCCGCGTACACATGAGCGCTTTTAATGACGAGAAAAATGCCATTTTTTAAAATGGTCATTAAAAATGATCGTGTGTGGGCTTCAGGGCATTTTTCACGACATGAAAAATGGCCATGAAAAAATTGGAACATGTTCTAATATTTCTCGTCGTTTTTTCACATCGTCGTTTTTCTCGTCATGGAAAACGGCCGTGTGTAGGCTTTAACGACGTGAAAAAAATTGCGCGTGCTCAGAATCAAGTATGAGACGGGAGCGCTCGTTCTGGTAAAACTAGCGTTTCGTAATGGAGATAGCAGAAAAGTACAAATCCATTCGAAGCACATTAGGCATACTGTAATAGGCAGCGTCGTTGTGAGAGAGACACGGAAAATTACGAATCAACGAACCCAAAATAAGTTACGAAAGTAGGAGTTGTGTCCAGAATCAACAAAAAACAATGTACTCTACCGAAAGTACGAATTATAAATCAACTAAAAATAAGGCTTACATTAATACGAATCATTCCGATTCAACATAAAATGTCGCTTGAGAAAATACGAATTAGTCCGAACACGAAAAATCCCGTCTAGCAAAATTACGAACGATTACGAATCAACAGGACCGAAAAGAAACGAACCAAAACTAAATAAATTTTTCTGTTGTGCACAAGAAAGGAACCGAAACTAAACAAATTTTTCCGTTGTGCACAAGTCTAGTCATTTATTTTTAATACAGCAAAGTATGAGTATATTTTATCAGGTAATATACATTACATACGTGGTTATCTGCTGTGAGTAAGGGTGTATTTATTTGTAGTCACATTAGGAATGCTATAGATGCATTTTTTATTCTATATATAGATATATATATATATATCTATTGTGACAGCAGGAAGGTAAAGTCACCTGGTTGCATCCAGGGGGGTAGATATATTTCGCCCAGATTCAGGCTTTACGCCGACTTATACAACTAGGTGGAGTGTTGTATAAGCCCAGCTGAGGCTAGTGGGCTCATGGATGACTCATACCTCTAGGGAGAGTGTGGGGCGTCGTGCAGACAGGGAGTTGATGAGACCAGCTGAAGCTTGTCAGCTCATTTAGGCCTCTATAAAAACTCCCAGATTCATTAGGTGTTTGCTCATGCCTGGACCCAGACCTGTGTGGACTGTCTAGGGAGAGTGAACCCCTGTGCGGTGAGACAAAGCCTGTGTGGCTATTTGCTTGGACATTTAAAACCAGGGACTTAGGGACTAGGACAGCACTAGGCTGATCCCAGTTGTTAGTTAGGAAACCTGTATGTTTAGTCAGAGGTCAAGTTGACCAGGATTTATTTTGTTTATGTCTCTTTTGGCTTTGCTGTGTTTTGTCACTGTAAATAGAAAATAAACCGCACCTTTTTTTGATTTTGAAACCCACAACCTCCGTTTGCTGGGCCTGTTTTTGTGTGGGGAGCCCATCCCGGGGGTCACACACACCCGCTGCCGAGCTAACCCCCTCACAGTTGGTGGAGAACCAGTGGCAGTTTTTTTTAAGCCAGCATGGAGGAGATACTGAAGCAGCTGGCTCTAGCAAATGCCAATCAACAGCAGACAAATGCAGGTTTGCAAAAGAGCCTTGCAGCTCAACAACAGAACTTCGCAGCCCAGCAGCAAGCTCATCAACAGAGCCTTGCAGCCCAGCAGCAAGCTCACCAACAGAGTCTGGAAGCTCAGCAACAAGCCCAGCAGCAATCTGAGGCCCGCTTCATAGACCTGTTACAGAAGCAAGAGCAGAGACTACAACAAATGGAAGCAGTAATGCAGCAACGTCCGCAGACCAGTGAGGAAAGCCGTCCCACTAATACCGCGTCCTTTGGGGTGAGTCGTTTATTGACAAAAATGACTGGAGAGGATGATCCAGAGGTATTTTTGACCACATTTGAAAGGACTGCTGAAAGAGAAAAGTGGCCTGAGGAGCAGTGGGCTGGACTGGTGGCTCCTCTGTTAACTGGTGAATCGCAGAAGGCTTACTATGACCTAGAGCCTGACCAAGCAAAAGACTATGTGATGCTAAAAGCTGAAATATTGGCAAGGCTGGGTGTCACCCAGCCTGTCCGGGCTCAGCGTGTGCATAACTGGACTTTCCAGCTTGGAAAACCCCCCAGGTCTCAAATGTATGATCTCATTCACCTGAGCAGAAAGTGGCTACAGCCAGAGACTTTGTCCGCACCAAAGATTGTGGAACGTGTTGTAATGGATCGGTTTTTGAGAGCTCTTCCTACTGCCATCCAAAAGTGGGTAAGCCATGGAGACCCAGAGACGGCCGATGGTCTTGTGGATCGTGTGGAGAAATACTTGGCTACAGAGAACCTGACGGCCTCTTCCAGAGACACTCGGACTTTCCACCCTAAGACCAGACCATCCCCAGGGGCGGATAAGAGGATTCCAAGGGGTGAGGGTGGAGAGAGTGAGAGGGTGGGAGCTCTACCCCAAGTTTGGCGAGAACAGCCTGGGAAATCAGCGGCTCAAGAGGCGGCAAGAAGGATCGTTTGCTACCGCTGCCGGCAAGCGGGACATATTGCAGCCAATTGCCCGGTTGTGGAGGAACCCATGCAGTGTGACTTTCTGACGGGCAGACGTCAGTCGCTGTGTGCGACAGTCGCATGCACTGCCATTCGAGGAACTGAGAAACATTTATGCAAAATGTGTGTTAATGGTAGAAATGTTGTGGTATTGCTGGATTCAGGTAGCCTTGTGACCCTGATAAAGGCTGAGTTAGTTAAAACAGAGGTCTCTGGGAATAGCAAGGTAGCTGTTATTTGTGTGCATGGGGACACCCGAGAGTATCCAGTGACTACAGTGTGTTTCGAGACCCCCAAAGGTACCCTCTCTCATCCAGTGGGCTTAGTATCTCAGTTACCGCATGACGCCATTGTGGGAAGGGATTTTCCGAAGTTCTGGGAACTGTGGGATGATCCTGAGCCCCCCACTGGTGCCCCTATGTACCAGGAATGTGATAGCCAGAACTCCCCTGAGAGTGGTGAGGACTCTCCGGAATTTCCCTTATCAGTATTGGCAGGGGAGACTCAAGAAACTGGAGAGGAGCCCACCTCCTCAGACGAAAACCTACCGTCTGTGGAGTTTTCTGATCTTGAGGTTCACAGGGAAAACTTTGCCACAGAACAGTTGAAAGACCCCGCCCTAATAAAAGCACGGGAAAACGTAGTGAAAATAGATGGCGAGTTAGTGAACCCAGATAATACCTGCACTTACCCATACTTCAGCGTAGAGAAGGACCTACTGTATCGGGTGGCAAAAAGGGCAGAAGAAACCGTTGAGCAGCTTGTGGTGCCCAAACCTTACAGGAAGTTGGTGTTGGAGTTGGCCCATGGGCACATTCTTGGAGGTCATCTGGGGACAGAGAAAACCCGAGAGAGGGTATTACAGAGATTCTATTGGCCGGGGGTGATGAAGGACATAGAAAATTATTGTTCCTCCTGCCCTGTGTGTCAGAGGTCGGCCCCGATGCCACATTTCCGTAGCCCGCTGGTCCCTCTACCCATCATTGAGGTCCCGTTTGAGAGGATCGCCATGGATTTGGTAGGTCCTATAATCAAGTCCGCTAGGGGGCACCAGTACATATTAGTTATAATGGACTATGCCACCCGTTATCCAGAAGCGATCCCTCTCCGAAATACCTCGGCCAAAACCATAGCCAAAGAGCTATCTCTTGTGTTTAGCCGGGTGGGTATTTGTAAAGAACTGCTTACGGACCAAGGTACACCCTTTATGTCCCGGGTTATGAAGGAGCTGTGTAAATTGTTCAAAGTGACGCAATTACGTACATCTGTGTATCACCCCCAAACCGATGGGCTGGTTGAAAGATTCAACAAAACCCTAAAACAAATGTTGAAGAAAGTGGTGGATAGAGATGGAAAGGATTGGGACTGTCTACTTCCTTATCTGATGTTTGCTATTAGGGAGGTGCCCCAATCCTCTACGGGATTCTCCCCCTTTGAGTTACTGTATGGGAGACACCCAAGAGGGCTGTTGGATATTGCCAAGGAAACTTGGGAAAGTGAGAGTTCTCCCCACAGGAGTGTGATTGAGCATGTCACCCTGATGCAAGACCGAATTGCACAGGTAATGCCCATCGTGAAGGAACATTTGGCCCAAGCGCAGTTAGCACAGCAGAGAGTGTACAACCGTGGAGCCAAGACCCGTACCTTTTCCCCGGGGGATAGGATACTGGTACTTGTCCCTACGGTTGAAAGTAAATTCCTTGCCAAATGGCAAGGCCCCTACGAGATAATGGAAAAAGTGAGCGAAGTGAATTACAAGGTCAGACAACCAGGAAGGCGAAAGCCCGAACAGATCTATCACGTTAATCTGTTGAAAGCCTGGAGGGATAGAGAGTCCCTAGTCGCAGACACTTGGTCACCAGCTCAAACTGGTTGCGTGATTCCTGAGGTTGGAATAGCAGCCACCTTGTCACAACCCCAACAACAGGAGGTTAAGGAGTTTGTGCTTCGCAACAAGGAGGTATTCTCTGAGCTGCCGGGACAAACATCTGGGGTAGAGCATGACATCATTACCCCGCCCGGTGAAAGGGTGAAGTTAAAACCCTATCGGATCCCAGAGGCCCGACGGGAGGCAATACGGGAGGAAGTACAGAAAATGCTGAACTTAGGGGTGATAGAGGAGTCCCAAAGTGATTGGTCTAGTCCCATTGTGTTGGTGCCTAAACCGGATGGGAGCTGGCGATTTTGTAACGATTTTCGTCAGTTGAACAAAGTTACAAAATTTGACACCTACCCCATGCCACGTATAGATGAGTTGATCGACCGGCTGGGAACAGCCCGATACATGACGACTCTTGACCTCACAAAAGGGTATTGGCAAATCCCCCTGGCCAAATTGGCCAAAGAGAAAACCGCATTTGTAACCCCAGACGGGGCGTTCCAATATAAAAGAATGCCATTCGGGTTACAGAATGCGCCGGCCACATTCCAGCGGAAAATGGACCAGATGCTGAGGCCCCATCGGAAGTATGCTGCGGCTTACCTGGATGACGTAATTGTCCATAGCACAGATTGGGCCTCACATCTGCCAAAAGTGCAAGCAGTCCTGGACTCTGTTCGGGAAGCGGGGTTTACGGCTAACCCCAAGAAGTGTACCATTGGGCAGGAGGAGGCCAAATATCTTGGGTACACCATTGGGAGGGGAGTAATAAAACCCCAACTCAACAAAGTCGAGGCCATCCAGAGTTGGCCACGTCCCAACAGCAAGAAGCAGGTACGAGCCTTTCTGGGAATCGCTGGGTATTATCGGCGATTCATTCCCCACTTTGCCTCTAAGGCTGTGCCCCTAACCAACCTAACGAAGGGGAAAGGGTCGGTCATGATTAAATGGACCCCCGAGGCTGAGGCAGCATTCCAATTCTTGAAACAAGCCTTATGTAGCCAGCCAGTGTTGTACTCACCCGACTTCTCTAAAGACTTTGTCGTACAAAGTGATTGATGCGTCAGATGTGGGGTTAGGAGCAGTATTGTCCCAGGTCTGGAACGGGGAAGAGCACCCAGTCATTTACCTCAGCAGGAAGTTGAAGTCCCATGAGGTAAATTACGCCACCGTTGAAAAGGAGTGTTTAGCGGTGAAGTGGGCTCTAGATTCCCTTCGGTACTACCTGCTAGGTAGGCACTTTGACATGGTTACGGATCACGCTCCGTTAAAGTGGATGGCTCAAAACAAGGAAACAAATAGAAGAGTGAATAGGTGGTTCCTGGCCCTCCAGGAATTCAACTTCACAGTAAAGCATCGCCCTGGCGTTCAAATGGGGAATGTGGATGCTTTGTCTCGAGTACATGAATGCCTGATTGCTGGTGTTCCAACCCCGAGGTTAAAACAAGAGGGGGGGGTATGTGACAGCAGGAAGGTAAAGTCACCTGGTTGCATCCAGGGGGGTAGATATATTTCGCCCAGATTCAGGCTTTACGCCGACTTATACAACTAGGTGGAGTGTTGTATAAGCCCAGCTGAGGCTAGTGGGCTCATGGATGACTCATACCTCTAGGGAGAGTGTGGGGCGTCGTGCAGACAGGGAGTTGATGAGACCAGCTGAAGCTTGTCAGCTCATTTAGGCCTCTATAAAAACTCCCAGATTCATTAGGTGTTTGCTCATGCCTGGACCCAGACCTGTGTGGACTGTCTAGGGAGAGTGAACCCCTGTGCGGTGAGACAAAGCCTGTGTGGCTATTTGCTTGGACATTTAAAACCAGGGACTTAGGGACTAGGACAGCACTAGGCTGATCCCAGTTGTTAGTTAGGAAACCTGTATGTTTAGTCAGAGGTCAAGTTGACCAGGATTTATTTTGTTTATGTTTCTTTTGGCTTTGCTGTGTTTTGTCACTGTAAATAGAAAATAAACCGCACCTTTTTTTGATTTTGAAACCCACAACCTCCGTTTGCTGGGCCTGTTTTTGTGTGGGGAGCCCATCCCGGGGGTCACACACACCCGCTGCCGAGCTAACCCCCTCACACTATATATATGTGCAGATACGTATATATATATATTCTCTCTACCACTCATCCAGGTTAGTGAGATCTAATTTATACTCTTTTGCATATTATTTGCATTTTCTCAGTATCCGTTATTTAGGAATCAATCTCATAATTAGGGATGAGCTTCGTGTTCGAGTCAAACACACGTTCGACTCGAACATCGGCTGTTCGATCGTTCGATGAAGATCGAACGTTATGGGCCGTTCGCGCCAAATTCGAGTGGCGCGTCACGGCCCATGAATCATTGCGGCATCGCAGTGCATTGCTGGCTGATGATTGGCCAAGCATTCACTATGACCCCGCATGCTTGGCCAATCACAGCACCGGCAGCGAGGAGAGCCATAATTGGCCACAGGCAGGATGCCTGTAGCCAATCATAGCTCAGGGGGTTTTAGTACACGCCCCACGCTATAAAAGGCCGCCAGCGCGGCGGCCTTGTGTAGTGTGTTGGCGTGCAGGGACAGAGAAGGATAGGCAGGGACAGTGTTTTTGGCATCCTTTGAAACCTTGTGCATTTACAGTCTGTTGGTGTGCAGGGACAGAGAAGGATAGGCAGGGAGAGTGTCAGTGACATCCTTTGAAACCTTGTGCATTTACAGTGTGTTGGTGTGCAGGGACAGAGAAGGATAGGCAGGGAGAGTGTCAGTGACATCCTTTGAAACCTTGTGCATTTACAGTATGTTGGCGTGCAGGGACAGAGAAGGATAGGCAGGACAGTGTCAGTGATATTCTTCGCTAAACCTCCTGCACAGTATACACCTGAAGCTACCCCTTATTCCTTGTCGTGGAGTTGTTCTGTTGTGTAACACAGACAGGCATCTGCTAACAGTTACAGTGGGTGTAGGTGCCACCTGCACAGTATGCGCTACCCCTTATTGCTTGTGGAGTTGTTCTGTTGTGTAACACAGACAGGCATCTGCTAACAGTTACAGTGGGTGTAGGTGCCTCCTGCACAGTATACGCTACCCCTTATTGCTCGTCGTGGTGTTGTTCTGTTGTGTAACACAGACAGGCATCTGTAAGCAGTTACAGTGGGTGTAGGTGCCTCCTGCACAGTATACGCTACCCCTATTGCTCGTCGTGGTGTTGTTCTGTTGTGTAACACAGACAGGCATCTGCAAGCAGTTACAGTGGGTGTATGTGCCTCCTGCACAGTATACGCTACCCCTTATTGCTCGTGGAGTTGTTCTGTTGTGTAACACAGACAGGCATTTGCTAACAGTTACAGTGGGTGTAGGTGCCTCCTGCACAGTATACGCTACCCCTTATTGCTATTCGTGGTGTTGTTCTGTTGTGTAACACAGACAGGCATCTGCAAGCAGTTACAGTACAGTGGGTGTAGGTGCCTCCTGCACAGTATACGCTACCCCTTATTGCTCATGGAGTTGTTCTGTTGTGTAACACAGACAGGCATCTGCAAGCAGTTACAGTGGGTGTAGGTGTCTCCTGCACAGTATACGCTAGCCCTTATTGCTCGTCATGGTGTTATTCTGTTGTGTAACACAGACAGGCATCTGCAAGCAGTTACAGTGGGTGTAGGTGCCTCCTGCACAGTATACGCTACCCCTTATTGCTCGTCGTGGTGTTGTTCTGTTGTGTAACACAGACAGGCATCTGCAAATAGTTACAGTGGGCGTAGGTGCCTCCTGCACAGTATACACCTGAAGCTACCCCGTATTGCTGGTTTTACCATCTCCCTGCAGGCCATTAGAATGTCTGGAAGGCCAACAAAGAGAGGCAGACAGTCACGAGCCAATAAAAGACGGCAAGCAGGCTCTGTGTCTGGGGGGAACAGTGCTGGTCATGGACGCAGTGCATTGTCACCAGCACGTGGCCATGGGACACACTTGTCCTTATTTTTGGCAACTGGACGTGTTGAGCCGCATCATGCCGAAGACTTGGTAGAGTGGCTGACCAAGCCCTCCTCATCCTCCTCATCCTCTCTCACCCAGGCTCAGGGTACTGGCAAAGCAGCTGCCAATGCATCCTCTTCCCTCGTATCAATGTCATCATCAGTCACTCCTTCCCTAGACCCACCATGTCCTACTGAGGAGTCCCCCGAACTGTTTATGCACAGTCTTGGGTACATGCTCCAGGAGGATGCCCAGCGTTTTGAAGGGTCTGATGATGATACCCAGCTAGAGGAAGACAGTAGCGTGAGCGCAGAGCGAGGGGATGCTCAAGAAGGACAGCAATCTGGCAGTCATGTTCCAGCAGCTGCAGCATACTGCCAGATTGGCTCCAGTGATGAGGAGGGAGGGGATGATGAGGTCACTGACCCCACGTGGGTGCCTGATAGGAGAGAGGAGGAGGAGGAGGATGAGGAGGAGGCACATTTGATACGAGGCAGGATGCACTCCGGGGGCCAGCGTAAGGGCAGCACACCGACTGAATCACACCGCAGAGCTCCGCCTGTGCAGGGCGCTGCCTCTGCCCGTTATTCCAAAAGTTCTTTGCTGTGGGCCTTTTTTGAGTCGAGTGCATCAGATTGCACCGCTGCTATTTGCAACATATGTCTCAAGCGTATCTCGCGTGGCCAAAACATCAGCCGCTTGGGCACCACATGCTTGACCAGACATATGTTGACCTGCCATGCAGCTCGTTGGCAAGCGTACCTTAAAGACCCACACCAAAGAACAAAGCGGACCTCTCCTTGCTACTAATAAGCTGGGATCTCCAACCCCACTATACCTTCAGTCCTCTCTGAAACCTGCACTGAGAGGAATGAAGGTGTAGAATTAGGTGTGTCACAGCCAAGTACTTGCGGGCAGTCTGCTAGCAGTACACCGACGTCTGATTGTAGCAGGCAAATTTCCCTGCCCCAGCTGCTGGACCATCGAAAGAAGTTCACTCCCAGCCATCCACATGCCCAGCGGTTGAATGCTAGCTTGGCTAAATTGCTAGCACTTCAACTGCTGCCTTTTCAGTTGGTAGACTTGGCCCCCTTTTGTGAGTTTGTACAATGTGCGGTTCCTCAGTAGCAGGTTCCCAAACGCCACTTTTTCTCACGGTAGGCGATTCCGGCTCTCTACCGGCATGTGGAAGGCAATGTACATGCCTCGCTGGACAGGGCGGTCAGCGGTAAGGTGCATATTACCGCTGACTCATGGTCCAGCAGGCATGGACAGGGACGTTACCTTTCTTTCACGGCCCATTGGATCACTCTTTTGGCAGCTGGGAAGGATGCAGGACAAGGTGCAGTAGTGTTGGAGGTTGTTCCACCGCCAATCTTCCAAAATGCTACTACTGGTTGTGGCACACCTCTCTCCTCCACCCCCTCCTCTTCTTCTTCCTCCATGGCCTCTTCCTGTGCTTTGTCCTCGAAACCAGCGGTGCTCCGTAGGCGTTCAAGGGGCTACGCAAGTAGGCAGGCAAAATGATGCCATGCCGTGCTTGCGCTGGTGTGTTTGGGGGACAGGAGCCACACTGGGGCAGAGGTTCTGTCTGCTCTGCAGGGGCAGGCCGAGAGGTGGTTGACGCCACGCCAGCTTAAGCCAGGAATGGTGGTTTGCGACAATGGCACCAACCTCCTCTCCGCCCTCCGACAGGGACAACTGACACATGTGCCCTGTGTGGCTCACGTCCTTAACCTGGTGGTGCAGCGGTTCTTGGGCAGGTACCCGGGCTTACAGGATGTCCTGAGTAGTGATGAGGTGAACACCCCCGGGTTCGGTTCGCACCAGAACCCGCGAACGGACCGAAAGTTCGCACGAACTTTAGAACCCTATTAAATACAATGGATGCGAACGTTCGAAATCTAAAGTGCTAATTATAACGACTATTATGCATGTTATTGTCCTAAAAAGGGTTTGGGAACCCGGGTTCTGCACCAGGGGACATGTATCAATCCAAAAAAAAGTTTTAAAAACTACAGTTTCTCGGGAGCAGTCATTTTAATGATGCATAAAGTGAAAAAAAAAGTCAAATATTCCTTTAAATATCGTACCTGGGGGGTGTCTAAAGTATGCCTGTGAAGTGCCACGTGTTTCCCGTGTTTAGAACTGTCCCTGCACAAAATTACATTTCTAAAGGAAAAAAAGCCATTTAAAACTGCTTGCGGCTTTAATGTAATGTCTGGTCCCGGTAAAATGGATGAAAATCTTTAAGAAAAATGGCATAGCTACCCCATCACAGCCCCCCTACCCCAGCCCATTACCAGCCCCTTTGGGTCTTGTATGGATATTAAGGGGAACCCCGCACACAAAATAAAAAAGGCCCTATATACTCTGAACAGCCGTATACAGGCGGTGCATACAAGACAGGGACTGTAGGTTTGTTCTTATGTAGAATCTGTTTGTAATTTTGAACAGGTACATTGTTTAAGTGTAGCTCCAGCCAAAAAATCTATTTTTAAGCTTTTTGGAAAACATAGGGAAGGGTTATCACCCCTGTAACATTTGTTTTGCTGTCTGTGCAGTGTGCACCTGTTCAGAACAGTTCACCTCACTTTCCGTCCTAATGACAAATGTTTTTTGAAAATTTGTTTTTTTTATTGAAACAAGAATTGGTGATAAAGCATCAGTGGAGAGGAGACACTTTTTTCCCCATATTAACTCTTACAGGAGAGAATTTGCCTTCCTAGGGGTAGATTTCCTCTCACTTCCTGTTGTATCCTTCCGTTTGCAAGGAGGAGTCGTTTGTAAGTTGGATGTTTGAAAGTAGGGGCCTGCCGTATATACTCAGCTGAAATTTGCCCCTTACATGTTGGTGTTGCCACAACACTGTGAGCCCTCACAGTTACTCTTGGTGGGCGCATGAATGGGCCCTGCTGTGAATTATTAGATCAAGAATTGTAATTGCATGCCCCTGTTGAACAGGGGCTGAAAAATTGGGCCTTTGGTGGTGGTGGTGGTGGTGGTATTGACACAACACTGTAAGGCCTCACAGTTACTCTTGGTGGGCGCAGGAATGGGCCCTGCTGTGAATTATTAGATCAAGAATTGTAATTGCATGCCTGTCATGGAGATCCTGCCAGAAGCAGGCGTCCTGGTCTTCCTGATTCTCGGTTGCGCATGCTCCGCTCTGCAGGTGGCGCCAGAGGGGCTATTTAAACCTGTCAATCGCAGACAGTCCCTGCTGTCTGCTCTACAGCGTTGAGTACCTGAAAACCTGATCTGAAGACTTACCTGTGTTTGACCCGGCCTGCCTGTGACTTCTCCAGTTTTCTGCCTGCATCCGACCCCTGGCTTGTTGTGACCTCTCCTCTGTCTGATCCCTCTGTACCTTGCTGCCAGCCAGTTAACCGACCCGGCTTGTCTGACCAAGCTCACTGTTCCTAGTTCCGGTCCAGTCTGCTAAGCTGATCCAGTTTGCTGAGTTCCTGTGTTCCTAGTTCCGGTCCAGTCTGCTAAGCTGATCCAGTTTGCTGAGTTCCTGTGTTCCTGGTTCCCGTCCAGTCTGCTAAGCTGATCCAGTTTGCTGAGTTCCTGTGTTCCTGGTTCCGGTCCAGTCTGCTAAGCTGATCCAGTCTGCTGAGTTCCTGTGTTCCTGGTTCCGGTCCAGTCTGCTAAGCTGATCCAGTTTGCTGAGTTCCTGTGTTCCTGGTTCCGGTCCAGTCTGCTGAACGATTCCAGTTTGCTGAGTGTTCCTGATTCCAGTTCGACCTGCTGTGTTCCAGTGTGCCTACCAAGTCTGCATAACTACCTTCACCTTGGTTGATCCTGCCAGGCACTCGTACCCCTCCTACCTCCGCGCCTGCTGTTACCTTACCAGGGGCCGCTGGTGGGAGCCGTAAGGGAGGCCTTCCTCTGCAAGTCCGGGCTCATCACCGCTAGGTACATGACAGTAGCAGACAGCCATGTCTGAGCCCGAGCAGGGAGCCTCACCTATGGAGGAACTATGTCGACACCTGGCAGGATTGGCTGAAGCGGTCAAGAACCTCCAGCAAGGCTACACCCATCAGGAAGAACAAGTGCAGGTCCTCTCCATCCCCTCTGGAGCCCAAGGGGGATCCCATACCTCTACCTCCACTGCTGGGGCAGGATCCTCACCCACAGTTGTCATGCTTCCTCCGGAGCCCAGGGTCCCTACACCCAAAAAATTCTCCGGGGATCGAAGCAAGTTTAGGGCTTTTCGTAATTCCTGCGAACTCTACTTCGCCCTGCAGCCTCGCACCTTCTCCTTGGAAGCCACCAAGGTGGGCTTTGTGATGTCCCTGCTTTCCAGAGACCCTCAGAGCTGGGCCCACCGTCTCTTGGAACGGAAAGATATGGCGTTAAACAACCTTACTGCCTTCTTCGACGCCATGGCTCAGCTATATGAAGATTCCCAGCTCTCAGTAACCGCAGAGACCGCCTTGCGCACCCTTCAGCAGGGGCGCAGAGCAGCAGAGGACTACGTAGCGGAATTTAGACGGTGGAGCGCAGATACCAGTTGGAATGACGCCGCCCTCCGCCATCAGTTCCGCATAGGTCTGTCCGACCCTCCGAAGGACGAGCTCGCTAGGGTTGGCATACCACCAACCCTGAATTCACTAATTGACTTAACAATCCAGATCGACCGACGTCTCAGGGAACGAAGGGCTGAGAGGTCCACGGGCTTCTCCCGCCCGACCTGGATGCTTCCCCGGGCTCCCAGCCATCTGCACCCAGCACCTGTTGCACCTCCAGCCGCTACATCTGACATACCCGAGCCCATGCAGCTCAGAGTGCTTCGTCCTTCCCTCTCCCAACAGGAACGCCAACGTCGCCAAGTGAACAATTTGTGCCTGTACTGCGGGGAACCTGGACACTTCGTTATAAATTGTCCCCTGAAACTTCGTAAGTGTCTTTCAGTATCTTCTGACACTACCAACCCACAGGCCAAGTCCACATCTCACCTTGCTCTCTCTGTCTCGTTACAGCTCCCAGGAAGGACTCTGCAAGTGCCCGCTATTATTGATTCCGGGGCTTGCAGCTGCTTTATGGACTCAGCCTTTGCCATCAAGCACCAGATCCCTCTTGTCACCAAGACCCATGGACTATGTGTGCATTTGGCTGATGGGTCCATCATTAAGTCTGGACCAGTGGTCCAAGAGACCGCCCCTTTACCCGCTACCATCTCCACCATCTCCGGAACCCACCAAGAATACTTACGCCTGGACATTATCTCTTCCCCATTGTTCCCTGTGATCCTTGGTATACCTTGGCTACAGGTCCACAACCCTACCATCAACTGGGCCACGGGGTTGGTGACCTTTTCTTCTCCTTACTGCCAGCAATCCTGCGGGACACTCAAAACTCCTGGGCCGGCCACCCTCTTATGTATCAATACGGAGGCTGGAATACGGCAATCCATCCCTGAGGTCTACCATGACTTTCTTGATGTGTTTAGCAAACAAGGGGCAGAGACTCTACCACCTCATCGGGCCTATGATTGCCCCATTGACCTACTTCCCGGAGCGGCAATTCCGTTTGGCAGGATCTTCCCGTTAACAGAGGTAGAACAGGGGGCACTAAAAGACTATATCGATGAAAACCTACAGAAAGGGTTCATTCGTCCGTCTACATCTCCAGCCGGTGCAGGCATCTTTTTCGTAGAGAAGAAGGATCATACCCTTCGACCCTGTGTGGACTATCGTGAATTAAATAAAATCACAGTAAAAAAACGCTACCCTCTCCCCTTGGTACCGGAACTATTTCAGAGACTGGGAACAGCCATCATTTTTACCAAACTTGATCTCCGCGGAGCCTACAATTTGGTCCGCATCAAGGAGGGGGATGAGTGGAAGACCGCTTTCCGCACCCGATTCGGACATTTCGAGTACCGGGTAATGCCCTTCGGGTTGTGCAACGCCCCTGCCACTTTCCAGTATTTCATTAACGATGTACTCCGGGACTTCCTGGATCTCTTTGTCATTGTCTACCTGGATGATATACAAATTTTTTCTTCCTCCCTTGATTCCCACCGCAGGTACGTCAGAAGTGTGTTGGCTCGGCTTCGCCAGCACGGCCTGTATGCGAAGGCCGAGAAGTGTGAATTTGAGCTGGAAAGTATATCGTTCTTGGGACTAATTATCTCCAGCGAGGGCATCAAGTTGGACCCTCAAAAGATTGCTGCAATCCTGGACTGGCCAGTCCCGGCGGACAAGAAGGGGATCCAACGTTTCGTTGGATTCGCCAACTTCTACCGCAAATTCATCAGAGGGTTCTCAGCCATAATCGCACCCATCACCCAGCTGACCAAACAAGGGATCCGTTTCCACTGGTCCCCTGAGGCCCAAAAGGCCTTTGAGGCCCTGAAGGGTCTCTTTACCTCTGCCTCTATCTTGAAGCACCCAGATTCCTCATTACCGTTCGTTCTGGAGGTAGACGCCTCGGAAATTGCGGTAGGAGCAATTCTATCCCAAAGACAGGGGACCAGAGCCTTGCTCCACCCAGTAGCTTTTTTCTCTCGCAAGTTATCTGCGGCAGAGAGGAACTACGACGTGGGGGATCGGGAATTGCTGGCGATCAAGTCCGCATTAGAGGAGTGGCGTTATCTGTTGGAGGGGGCTGCCCACCCGATTCTGATATTCACCGACCACAAGAACCTGGAGTACCTGAAGGCAGCGAAAAGGCTAAAACCACGACAAGCCAGGTGGGCGCTCTTCTTCTCCCGGTTCTCCTTCCATGTCACTTACCGTCCCGGTTCCAAGAACATTAAGCCCGATGCCCTCTCTCGGATGTTCCATAAGTCTAAGAAAACCTCTCCTCCAGACACCATTCTTGCTCCTGGAAACTTCCTTCTGCTTCAGGAAGACCTACTCTCCCGGATCAAGCAAGCCTCCACTGGGCAGAGATCCCCCTCCGAACCGGAATTGCAGGCCAAAGATGGGCTGTTTTGGTACCAGAACAGGATCTACGTACCTGAAGAGCTGAGAATAACCGTACTGAAACTCTGCCACGACCATGCCCTTGCCGGGCACTTTGGCGTTGCCAAGACCACCGACTTGGTACAGCGTACCTTTTGGTGGCCTCGGCTCCGCGAGAACTGTAGGAAGTTTGTGGAGTCCTGCATAGTTTGTACCCGAAACAAGGGTTACAAATCCAAGGCCTGGGGACTACTGAGACCCCTACCCGTCCCAGACGGACCCTGGAAAATGCTGTCCATCGACTTTATCGTCGAGTTGCCTCCGGCTGAGAGTCACACCACTATCTTCGTGATAGTAGACCGTCTATCCAAGATGGCACATTTCATTCCCATGAAGGGGACTCCCTCAGCTCCTGAAACTGCACAGGTGTTCATCAGAGAGGTCGTCAGACTCCACAGGGTACCAGCCAATATTGTCTCCGACCGAGGGGTACAATTTACCTCCCGGTTTTGGAGATCCCTCTGCAAGGCTCTGGAGATAGAATTGTCACTTTCCTCCGCTTACCATCCCCAGACCAACGGACAGACTGAGAGGACTAACCAGACCCTTGAGCAGTACCTGCGCTGCTTCTCTTCATTCGCTCAGAATGACTGGGTTTCCCTGCTCCCATTGGCCGAGTTTGCCTATAAAAACTCTACGCATTCCGCTACCAAGCAGTCCCCATTCTTCGCAAACTACGGTTTCCATCCTACATTCCTGCCCAATTCCCTTCCTGAATGTACGGTGCCCGCAGTCCAGGAAAAGTTGAACTTCTTTTCATCCAACAACCAACTTCTGCAGGAAACCATGACCAAGACTCAGGAACACAACAAGACAATTTTTGACAGGAAGAGACGGGGTGAATTAATGCTGGCACCCGGCGACCAAGTATGGTTATCCACTTTAAACTTGAGGATGGCATGCCCCTCTAAGAAACTGGGCCCCAAATTCTTAGGGCCGTTTCCTGTCAAAAGGAAAATCAATGAAGTGGCTTATGAACTGGAGCTCCCTGACTCCCTCAAGATCCATCCGGTCTTCCATGTATCTCTGCTGAAGCCTTCGGTTCCCAACCCATTTCCAGGCCGAAGTCCGGCTCTCCCTGATCCTGTCATTGTAGACGGGGAGGAGGAATTCGAAGTGGAAGCCATTATGGATTTTAGAAGAAGGAATAACCAGAACCAATTCCTGATTAAGTGGAAGGGCTACGGACCCGAAGAAAACTCTTGGGAGCCTGAGGAGAACATCCATGCTAGAAGCCTGGTGCAGTCCTTCAAGAGATCTCACCCTGAGAAGTTTGCCCGGATGGGCATCCGGAGGCTGCCCCTTGGGGGGGGCAATGTCATGGAGATCCTGCCAGAAGCAGGCGTCCTGGTCTTCCTGATTCTCGGTTGCGCATGCTCCGCCCTGCAGGTTGCGCCAGAGGGGCTATTTAAACCTGTCAATCGCAGACAGTCCCTGCTGTCTGCTCTACAGCGTTGAGTACCTGAAAACCTGATCTGAAGACTTACCTGTGTTTGACCCGGCCTGCCTGTGACTTCTCCAGTTTTCTGCCTGCATCCGACCCCTGGCTTGTTGTGACCTCTCCTCTGTCTGATCCCTCTGTACCTTGCTGCCAGCCAGTTAACCGACCCGGCTTGTCTGACCAAGCTCACTGTTCCTAGTTCCGGTCCAGTCTGCTAAGCTGATCCAGTTTGCTGAGTTCCTGTGTTCCTGGTTCCGGTCCAGTCTGCTAAGCTGATCCAGTTTGCTGAGTTTCTGTGTTCCTGGTTCCGGTCCAGTCTGCTAAGCTGATCCAGTCTGCTGAGTTCCTGTGTTCCTGGTTCCGGTCCAGTCTGCTAAGCTGATCCAGTTTGCTGAGTTCCTGTGTTCCTGGTTCCGGTCCAGTCTGCTGAACGATTCCAGTTTGCTGAGTGTTCCTGATTCCAGTTCGACCTGCTGTGTTCCAGTGTGCCTACCAAGTCTGCATAACTACCTTCACCTTGGTTGATCCTGCCAGGCACTCGTACCCCTCCTACCTCCACGCCTGCTGTTACCTTACCAGGGGCCGCTGGTGGGAGCCGTAAGGGAGGCCTTCCTCTGCAAGACCGGGCTCATCACCGCTAGGTACGTGACAATGCCCCTGTTGAACAGGAGCTGAAAAATTGGGCCTTTGGTGGTGGTGGTGGTGGTGTTGACACAACACTGTAAGGCCTCACAGTTACTCTTGGTGGGCGCAGGAATGGGCCCTGCTGTGAATTATTAGATCAAGAATTGTAATTACATGCCCCTGTTAAACAGGGGCAGAAAAATTGGGCCTTAGGCACTGGTGCCACAACACTGCAACCCCTCACAGATACTGTACTTGGAGCACAGCAATGAGCCCTGTTGCAAAGTATTGCATCAAAAATTGTAATTACACGCCCCTGTTAAACAGGGGCTGAAAAATTGGGCCTTAGCCACTGGTGCTGGTGCCACGACACTGCAACCTCTCCCAGATACTCTAGTTGGAGTGCAGGAATGAGCCCTGCTGCAAAGCATTGCATAAAAAAATTGTAATAACACACCCCTGTTAAACAGGGGCTGAAAAATTGGGCCTTAGCCACTGGTGCTGGTGCCACGACACTGCAACCTCTCCCAGATACTCTAGTTGGAGTGCAGGAATGAGCCCTGCTGCAAAGCATTGCATAAAAAAATTGTAATAACACGCCCCTGTTAAACAGGGGCTGAAAAATTGGGCCTTAGCCACTGGTGCTGGTGCCACGACACTGCAACCTCTCCCAGATACTCTAGTAGGAGTGCAGGAATGAGCCATGCTGCAAAGCATTGCATAAAAAATTGTAATTACATGCCCCTGTTAAACAGGGGCTGAAAAATTGGGCCTTAGCCACTGGTGGCGGCACCTAGAAACAAAAATATTCTTCCAAGCTATCATCATCAATCGGATCATTGAGGAGGAGGAGGATAGTCAGTCAACATAACAGGACAGTCTCTCAGCATCAGCATCAGTCTTGAAGGGATGTGACATTTGAAAATAAATTAGTCTGTTATATCAGCTTCAGGTGTTTGGTAGCTGGTGGTGATCCAAGACTGGTTCATCTTTATGAAGGTCAGTCGATCAACAGAGTCGGTGGACAGGCGCACCCTGTGATCCGTGACAAATCCTCCAGCAGCACTGAATGTGCGTTCTGAAAGAACGCTGGATGCAGGACAGGCCAGTAGCTCAATTGCATACTGTGCAAGCTCTGGCCAGTGATCCATCCTCAAGACCCAGTAAGCCAGAGGATTTTCGGTGGGGAAGGTGTCCAAGTCTGACCTTGCCCCTAGGTATTCCTGCACCATGTATATCAGACGCTGGCGATGGTTGCTGGAACCGATCATACCTTGGGGCTGCGGACTAAAGAATTGTCTGAACGCATCGGTCAGACGGCCACCTTCCCCACCGCTCCTTCTTTGACTGACCGAAGCCTCAGCAACTCGTTGTCCAGGACCAGGAGTTTGTAACCTCCCAGTCTCTGGGAACGCGTTGCACAGACCTTTCTGCAAGGCCTCCCGGAGTTGTCTCATCCTCTGCTCCCTCTGCGACGGTAAGATAAGGTCCGCAACCTTACCCATGTACCGTGGATCAAGGAGAGTGGCCAGCCAGTAATGGTCCCTCTCCTTGATCCGAAGAATACGAGGATCCTTCCGCAGACTTTGCAGGATCAGGGAGGCCATGCAGCGTAGGTTAGCTGAGGCATTTGGTCCGGAGTCCTCTGGGTCACTAAGGACGACATGATCCACAGCCACCTCCTCCCAGCCACGTACAAGTCCACTGGTTTCTTGGGACTGTAAATCATCCCTAAAAGACTGCTGCTGATGATGCTGAGTGCCAGGCTCCACCTCCATGCTGACACAATCCTCCTCCTCCTCCTCCTCTTCTTCCTGTGTGATGGGTGGGACAGAAGGAACACTGTCTGGGTAAAGGGGGCCTTGAGAGGCAAGGAAGTCCTCCTCTTCCTGCCTCTGTTCTGCCTCAAGTGCCCTGTCCATTATTCCACGCAGCGTATGTTCCAACAGGTGGACAAGAGGTACAGTGTCACTGATGCATGCACTGTCACTTCTCACCATCCTCGTGGCCTCCTCAAATGGTGCCAGGACAGTGCATGCATCCCTGATCATGCCCCACTGGCGTGGTTAAAAAAAACCGAGCTCCCTTGACCCTGTCCTGGTGCCGTAGTCGCACAGGTACTCATTGATGGCCCTCTGCTGCGTGTGCAGCCGCTGCAGCATGGCCAACGTTGAGTTCCACCTGGTGGGCATGTCACATATAAGGTGGTTCTTGGGCAGGTTCAACTCCTTTTGCAGCTCAGCCAGGCGAGCACTGGCATTATAAGATCTGCGGAAATGCACACAGACTTTCCTGGCCTGCCTCAGGACATCCTGTAAGCCCGGGTACCTGCCCAAGAACCGCTGCACCACCAGGTTAAGGACATGAGCCACACAGGGCACATGGGTCAGTTGTCCCTGTCGGAGAGAGGAGAGGAGGTTGGTGCCATTGTCGCAAACTACCATTCCTGGCTTAAGCTGGCGTGGCGTCAACCACCTCTCGGCCTGCCCCTGCAGAGCAGACAGAACCTCTGCCCCAGTGTGGCTCCTGTCCCCCAAACACACCAGCGCAAGCACGGCATGGCATCTTTTTGCCTGCGTACTTGCGTAGCCCCTTGAACGCCTACGGAGCACCGCTGGTTCCGAGGACAAAGCACAGGAAGAGGCCACGGAGGAAGAAGAAGAGGAGGGGGTGGAGGACAGAGGTGTGTCACAACCAGTAGTAGCATTTTGGAGGCGTGGCGGTGGAACAACCTCCAACACTACTGCACCTTGTCCTGCATCCTTCCCAGCTGCCAAAAGAGTGACCCAATGGGCCGTGAAAGAAAGGTAACGTCCCTGTCCATGCCTGCTGGACCATGAGTCAGCGGTAATATGCACCTTACCGCTGACCGCCCTGTCCAGCGAGGCCAAGACATTGCCTTCCACATGCCGGTAGAGAGCCGGAATCGCCTTCCGTGAGAAAAAGTGGCGTTTGGGAACCTGCCACTGAGGAACCGCACATTGCACAAACTCACGGAAGGGGACCGAGTCTACCAACTGAAAAGGCAGCAGTTGAAGCGCTAGCAATTTAGCCAAGCTAGCATTCAACCGCTGGGCATGTGGATGGCTGGGAGTGAACTTCTTTTGACGGTCCAGCAGCTGGGGCAGGGAAATTTGCCTGCTAGAATCGGGCGTCGGTGTACTGCTAGCAGAGTGCCCGCAAGTACTTGGCTGTGACACACCTAATTCTACACCTTCATTCCTCTCAGTGCAGGTTTCAGAGAGGACTGAAGGTATAGTGGGGTTGGAGATCCCAGCTGATGCGGTGCAAGGAGAGGTCCGCTTTGTTCTTTGGTGTGGGTCTTTAAGGTAGGCTCGCCAGCGAGCTGCATGGCAGGTCAACATATGTCTGGTCAAGCATGTGGTTCCCAAGCGGGTGATGTTTTGGCCACGCGATATACGCTTGAGACATATGTTGCAAACAGCAGCTGTGCGATCTGATGCACTCGACTCAAAAAAGGCCCACACCAAAGAACTTTTTGAATAACGGGCAGAGGCAGCGCCCTGCACAGGCGGAGCTCTGCGGTGTGATTCCGTTGATGTGCTGCCCTTACGCTGGCCCCCCGAGGGCATCCTGCCTCGTTGGAGATGTGCCTCCTCCTCATCCTCCTCCTCCTCCTCTCTCCTATTAGGCACCCACGTGGAGTCAGTGACCTCATCATCCCCTCCCTCCTCATCACTGGAGCCAATCTGGCAGTATGCTGCAGCTGCTGGAACATGACTGCCAGATTGGTGTCCTTCTTGAGCATCCCCTCTCTCTGCTCTCACGCTACTGTCTTCCTCTAGCTGGGTATCATCATCAGACCCTTCGAAACGCTGGGCATCCTCCTGGAGCATGTACCCAACACTGTGCTCAAACAGTTTGGGGGACTCCTCAGGAGGACATGGTTGGTCTAGGGAAGGAGTGACTGATGATGACATTGATACCAGGGAAGAGGACGCTTTGGCAGCTGCTTTGCCAGTACCCTGAGCCTGGGTGAGAGAGGATGAGGAGGATGAGGAGGGCTTGGTCATCCACTCTACCAAGTCTTCGGCATGATGCGGCTCAACACGTCCAGCTGCCGAAAAGAAGGACAAGCGTGTCCCATGGCCACGTGCTGATGGCGATGCACCGCGTCCACGACCAGCACTGTTGTCTCTAGACACAGAGCCTGCTTGCCCTCTTTTATTGGCTCCTGACTGTCTGCCTCTCCTTGTTTGCCTTCCAGACATTCTAATGGCCTGCAGGGAAATGGGAAAACCAGCAATAAGGCCTGGCTTCAGGAGTATAATTTGCAGGAATCACACTACGCCTGCTGTAGGTGCTGCAAATGCCTGTTGGTGTAACACACCAGGAAAATGCAGCAATACAGGCTAACTTCAGGTGTAATATGATCAGGAGGCACACTCCGCTCGCTGTAAGTGCTGCAAATGCCTGTTGGTGTAACACACCAGGAAAAACCAGCAATACAGGCTAACTTCAGGTGTAATATGATCAGGAGGCACACTCCGCCCGCTGTAAGTGCTGCAAATGCCTGTTGGTGTAACACATCAGGAAAAAGCAGGAATACAGGCTAACTTCAGGTGTAATATGATCAGGAGGCACACTCTGCCCGCTGTAAGTGCTGCAAATGCCTGTTGGTGTAACACACCAGGAAAAAGCAGCAATACAGGCTAACTTCAGGTGTAATATGAGCAGGAAGCACACTCCGCCCGCTGTAAGTGCTGCAAATGCCTGTTAGTGTAACACACCAGGAAAACACAGCAATACGGGCTAGCTTCAGGTGTATACTGTGCAGGAGGCTTAGCAACAATGACACTGACACTGTCCCCTGCCTATTCTTCTCTCTCCCTGCACACAAGGTTTATCAAAGTATATGACACTGACACTCTCCCTGCCTATCCTTCTCTCTCCCTGCACACAAGGTTTAGCAAAGAATGTGACACTGACACTGTCCCCTTCCTATCCTTCTCTCTCCCTGCACACAAGGTTTAGCCAAGAATATGACACTGACACTCTCCCTGCCTATCCTTCTCTCTCCCTACACACAAGTTTGAGGTACAAATAGCACTGACACTGTCCCTGCCTATGTAACTCTTTCCCTGCGCCGGAACACACTACACAAGGCCGCCGCGCTGGCGGCCTTTTATAGTGTGGGGCGTGTGCTAAACCCCCTGAGCTATAATTGGCCACAGGCAACCTGCCTGTGGCCAATTATGGCTCTCCTAGCTGCCGGCGCTGTGATTGGCCAAGCATGCGGGGTCACAGTGCATGCTTGGCCAATCACAGCGCCGGGATTGCACTGCGATGGCGCAGTGTATTGTGGGCCGTTCGCGTCACTCGAATTTGACGCGAACGGCCCAAATCGTTCGATGTTCGCCGAACGGTCGAACAGCCGAACAGCCGATGTTCGAGTCGAACTTATGTTCGACTCGAACACCGAGCTCATCCCTAGTCCTGAGGCAGGCCAGGAAGGTCTGTGTGCATTTCCGCAGATCATATAATGCCAGTGCTCGGCTGGCTGAGCTGCAAAAGGAGTTGAACCTGCCCAAGAACCGCCTTATATGTGACATGCCCACCAGGTGGAACTCAATGTTGGCCATGCTGCAGCAGCTGCACACGCAGCAGAGAGCCATCAATGAGTACCTATGCAACCTACGGCACCAGGACAGGGTCAGGGGAGCTCGGGTTTTTTTCACCACGCCAGTGGGGCATGATCAGGGATGCATGCACTGTCCTGGCACCATTTGAGGAGGCCACGAGGATGGTGAGCAGTGACAGTGCATGCATCAGTGACACTGTACCTCTTGTCCACCTGTTGGAGCATACGCTGCGTGGAATAATGGACAGGGCACTTGAGGCAG
This sequence comes from Rana muscosa, assembly GCA_029206835.1. Lineage (NCBI taxonomy): Eukaryota > Metazoa > Chordata > Amphibia > Anura > Ranidae > Rana > Rana muscosa. The sequence continues at coordinate 962,909,738 of CM055117.1, read as the reverse complement.
AACAGAGGCAGGAAGAGGAGGACTTCCTTGCCTCTCAAGGCCCCCTTTACCCAGACAGTGTTCCTTCTGTCCCACCCATCGCACAAGAAGAGGAGGAGGAGGATTGTGTCAGCATGGAGGTGGAGCCTAGCACTCAGCATCAACAGCAGCAGTCTTTTAGGGATGATTTACAGTCCCAAGAAACCCGTGGACTTGTACGTGGCTGGGAGGAGGTGGCTGCGGATCATGTCGTCCTTAGTGACCCAGAGGACTCCGGATCGAATGCCTCAGCTAACCTACGCTGCATGGCCTCCCTGATCCTGCAAAGTCTGCGGAAGGATCCTCGTATTCTTCGGATCAAGGAGAGGGACCATTACTGGCTGGCCACTCTCCTTGATCCACGGTACAAAGGTAAGGTTGCAGACCTTATCTTACCATCGCAGAGGGAGCAGAGGATGAGACAACTCCGGGAGGCCTTGCAGAAAGGTCTGTGCAATGCGTTCCCAGAGACTGGGAGGTTACAAACTCATGGTCCTGGACAACGAGTTGCTGAGGCTTCGGTCAGTCAAAGAAGGAGCGGTGGGGAAAGTGGCCGTCTGACCGATGCGTTCAGACAATTCTTTAGTCCGCAGCCCCAAGATATGATCGGTTCCAGCAACCATCGCCAGCGTCTGATATACATGGTGCAGGAATACCTAGGGGCAAGGTCAGACTTGGACACCTTTCCCACCGAAAATCCTCTGGCTTACTGGGTCTTCAGGATGGATCACTGGCCAGAGCTTGCACAGTATGCAATTGAGCTACTGGCCTGTCCTGCATCCAGCATTCTTTCGGAACACACATTCAGTGCTGCTGGAGGCTTTGTCACGGATCACAGGGTGCGCCTGTCCACCGACTCGGTTGATCGACTGACCTTCATAAAGATGAACCAGTCTTGGATCACCACCAGCTACCAAGCACCTGAAGCTGATGTAACAGAATAATTTATTTTGAAATGTCACATACCTTCAAGACTGCCTATGCTGATGCTGAGTGACTGTCCTGTTATGTTGACTGACTATCCTCCTTCTCCTCAAAAATCCGATTCATGATGATAGCTTGGAAGAACATTTTTGTTTCTGGGTGCCGCCACCAGTGGCTAAGGCCCAATTTTTCAGCCCCTGTTTAACAGGGGCATGTAATTACAATGTGCAGGGCTCATTCCTGCACTCCAACTAGAGTATCTGGGAGAGGTTGCAGTGTCGTGGCACCAGCATCAGTGCCTAAGGCCCAATTTTTCAGCCCCTGTTTAACAGGGGCGTGTAATTAAAATTTTTGATGCAATACTTTGCAGCAGGGCTCATTGCTGTGCTCCAAGTACAGTGTCTGTGAGGGGTTTTGGCACCAGTGCCTAAGGCCCAATTTTTCAGCCCCTGTTTACCAGGGGCATGTAATTACAATTTTTGATGCAATACTTTGCAACAGGGCTCTGTGAGGGGTTGCAGTGTTGTGGCACCAGTGCCTGCGCCCACCAAGAGTAACTGTGAGGGCTTACAGTGTTGTGGCAACACCACCACCACCTCCAAAGGCCCAATTTTTCTGCCCCTCTTCAACAGGGGCATGCAATTACAATTCTTAATCTAATAATTTACAGTAGGGCCCATTCATGCGCCCACCAAGAGTAACTGTGAGGGCTGACAGCGTTGTAGCACCAGCACCACCACCAAAGGCCCAATTTTTCCTACCACTGTTCAACAATGAAATGTAATTACAATTCCTGATATAATAGTTCACAGCAGGGCGTTCCAGCGCCCACCAAGAGTAACTGTGAGGGCTCAGAGTGTTGTGGCAACACCAACATGTAAGGGGCAAATTTCAGCAGAGTATATACTGCAGACCCCTACTTTCAAATATCCAACTTACAAACGACTCCTACTTGCAAACGGAAGGAGACAACAGGAAGTGAGAGGAAATCTACCCGTAGGAAGGCAAATTCTCTCCTCTAAGAGTTAATATGGGAAAAATGTGTCTCCTCTCTACTGATACTTTATCACCAATCCTTGTTTCAATAAAAACCTAACTTTTCAAAAATATTTGTCATTGGGATGGAAAGTGAGCTGAAATGTTCTGAACAGGTGCACAGACAGCAAAACAAATGTTACAGGGGTGATAACCCTTCCCTATGTTTTCCAAAAAGCTTAAAAATAGATTTTTTGGCTGGAGCTACACTTAAACAATGTACCTGTTCAAAATTACAAACAGATTCTACTTAAGAACAAACCTACAGTCCCGGTCTTGTTTGGGTGATAAAAAGAAATAAATGCGCTACCCAAAAAACACATAAATAATAACAACTCTATAGAGGGAGGTGAAGCAGCTGTGCTGGAATGTGACAAATTCAAACAAAGTGGAAGGTAATAGTACAGCGCTACATATAGGCCAGTAAAAACTGGACTGTAACTCAAATGTGACCATAAATGGAAACACACAAAAAAGTGAGAAGGGGCAGGCTGAACGCCCTACCCAATATATATAAAATGTCCACAATAATAAACAAAAACAAAAAAATTAAGAGTGTCCAAAACAGTGGGTAAATAACAAGGAATGGATGTAAAACTTCTGGCACGATTCTTCACGTGGATCGTGACATTCATGTGTGCTTACCAGAAACGTTGGACCCGAATGTCATACGACAGCGGATCAGTCGAGCTTGAGAGTATCTCCAATGGCTGCTCCACAGGAACGTCCCCGGATCTCTGATGGATGTAGAGGTATACCGGCTAGACGATCGGATGTCTTCAATCCTGGGTGGAACTGATGAATGCAGTACTTCTCGGGTCTCCAATATCCCCAAGGCTGGAGATCCCACCATAAGACTGGCACTCTGGATCCCGGTATTCATCCGGATGATGGGATACGATCAAACTTAAATGGAAAATACCCCGACAAGGGTATTGTAGAAGGACCAACTGGAGAAAACTGAAAAAACTTTTCCTCACGATTTCATGCAAAGAGAAGAAAAAAATAGGGGGCTCCAATGGTGTAGGTAAAAAAAAATTGGGTTTTTAATCAGAAAAACACCAACATACAAAGATAAAAAGTGACCTTTGTATGTTGGTGTTTTTCTGATTAAAAACCCAATTTTTTTTGACCTACACCATTGGAGCCCCCTATTTTTTTCTTCTCTTTGCATGAAATCGGTGAGGAAAAGTTTTTTCAGTTTTCTCCAGTTGGTCCTTCTACAATACCCTTGTCGGGGTATTTTCCATTTAAGTTTGATCGTATCCCATCATCCGGTTAAATACCGGGATCCAGAGTGCCAGTCTTCTGGTGGGATCTCCAGCCTTGGGGGTATTGGAGACCCGAGAAGTACTGCATCCATCAGTTCCACCCAGGATTGAAGACATCCGATCGTCTAGCCGGTATACCTCTACATCCATCAGAGATCCGGGGACGTTCCTGTGGAGCAGCCGTTGAAGATACTCTCAAGCTCGATTGATCCACTGTCGTATGACATTCGGGTCCAACGTTTCTGGTAAGCACACGTGAATGTCACCATCCACGTGAAGAATCGTGCCAGAAGTTTTACATCCATTCCTTGTTATTTACCCACTGTTTTGGACACTCTAAAATTTTTTGTTTTTGTTTATTATTGTGGACATTTTATATATATTGGGTAGGGCGTTCAGCCTGTCTTGTTTGCACCGCCTGTATACTGCTGTTCAGAGTATATAGGGCCTTTTTTTATTTTGGGTGCGGGGTTCCCCTTAATATCCATACAAGACCCAAAGGGGCTGGTAATGGGCTGGGGTAGGGGGGGTGATGGGGTAGCCATGCCATTTTCTCAAAGATGTGGATATTACAGTGCAGGAGATGTGGATATTACAGTGGGGGAAATGTGGATATTACAGTGGGGAGATGTGGACATTACAGTGGGGGGAGATGTGGACATTACAGTGGGGGAGATGTGGACATTACAGTGGGGGAGATGTGGACATTACAGTGGGGGAGATGTGGATATTACAGTGGGAGGAGATGTGGATATTACAGTGGGGGAGATGTGGGCATTACAGTGGGGGAGATGTGGATATAACAGTGGGGGAGATGTGGATATTACAGTGGGGGAGATGTGGATATTACAGTGGGGGAGATGTGGACATTACAGTGGGGAAGATGTGGATATTACAGTGGGAGGGGGGATGTGGATATTACAGTGGGGGAGATGTGGACATTACAGTGGGGGAGATGTGGACAATACAGTGGGGGAGATGTGGACATTACAGTGGGGGAGATGTGGATATTACAGTGGGGGAGATGTGGACATTACAGTGGGGGAGATGTGGACATTACAGTGGGGGAGATGTGGATATTATAGGGGGGAGATGTGGACAATACAGTGGGGGAGATGTGGACATTACAGTGGGGGAGATGTGGATATTACAGTGGGGAAGATGTGGACATTACAGTGGGGGAGATGTGGACATTACAGTGGGGGGAGATGTGGGCATTACAGTGGGGGAGATGTGGATATTACAGTGGGGAGCAGGGCCGCCATCAGGGGGGTACAGGCAGTACACATGTAAGGGTGATGGCCCCCCCTTTTTTTTGTAAGGGGCCCAGAGGTCCCCAGGGGCCCGGAGTTCCCCAGGGCCCCGAAAGTCAACCCCCCCTTTTTTTTTATTATAATTTTTTGTATAATTTTTTTATTATTTATTTATTTATTTATTTTTATTTATTTAATTTAAAAAAAAAAAAATGTAAGGGGCCCAGAGGTCCCCAGAGGCCCGGAGGTCCCCAGGGCCCCGGAGGGAAGCCTCTCTTTTTTAAAAAAAAAATTATAATTTTTTTTATTATAATTTTTTTTATTTATTATTTTTTTATTTTTTTTATTTATTTTTTTATTTTTTGTAAGGGGCCCAGAGGTCCCCAGAGGCCCGGAGGTCCCCAGGGCCCCGGATGGAAACCTCCCTTTTTTTTATAATTTTTTTTTTTTTATATATATATATTTTTTTGTAAGGGGCCCAGAGGTCCCCAGGGCCCTGGATGGCAACCCCCCTTTTTTTTGTTTTTTTTGTTCTTCTGTTTTTTTTGTGTTCGTCAGCACCCAAACCCCCTGCTTCTCAATTCATGGCACCCCCTGCTTCTGAATTTGCGGGCAGACCCCCCGCTTCTCAACTCGCGGCGGCAGCACCCCCCCCCCGGTTCTCCTCGGCTCCAGGGGGCCCATGCCTGAAGCTGTGTAAGGGGCCCCAAAAAACAAAAAACCTGATGGCTGCCCTGGTGGGGAGATGTGGATATTACAGTGGGGAGATGTGGATATTACAGGTAGGAGATGTGGATATTACAGGGGGGAGATGTGGACATTACAGTGGGGGAGATGTGGACATTACAGTGGGGGAGATGTGGACATTACAGTGGGGAGATGTGGACATTACAGTGGGGGGAGATGTGGACATTACAATGGGGGAGATGTGGACATTACAGTGGGGGAGATGTGGATATTACAGTGGGGGGAGATGTGGATATTACAGTGGGGGAGATGTGGATATTACAGTGGGGGAGATGTGGACATTACAGTGGGGGAGATGTGGACATTACAGTGGGGGAGATGTGGATATTACAATGGGGGAGATGTGGATATTACAGTGGGGAGATGTGGATATTACAGTGGGGGAGATGTGGACATTACAGTGGGGGAGATGTGGATATTACAGTGGGGAGTTGTGGACATTACAGTGGGGGAGATGGGGATATTACAGTGGGGGGAGATGTGGACATTACAGTGGGGAAGATGTGGATATTACAGTGGGGGGATGTGGATTATTACAGTGGGGGAGAAGTGGACATTACAGTGGGGGAGATGTGGACATTACAGTGGGGGAGATGTGGATATTACAGTGGGGGGGATGTGGACATTACAGTGGGGGAGATGTGGACATTACAGTGGGGGAGTTGTGGATATTACAGTGGGGGGAGATGTGGATATTACAGTGGGGGGAGATGTGGATATTACAGTGGGGGGAGATGTGGACATTACAGTGGGGGAGATGTGGGGATTACAGTGGGGGGAGATGTGGACATTACAGTGGGGGAGATGTGGATATTAAAGTGGGGGGAGATGTGGATATTACAGTGGGGGAGATGTGGACATTACAGTGGGGGAGATGTGGATATTACAGTGGGGGAGATGTGGATATTACAGTGGGGAGTTGTGGACATTACAGTGGGGGAGATGGGGATATTACAGTGGGGGGAGATGTGGACATTACAGTGGGGAAGATGTGGATATTACAGTGGGGGGGATGTGGATATTACAGTGGGAGAGAAGTGGACATTACAGTGGGGGAGATGTGGACATTACAGTGGGGGAGATGTGGATATTACAGTGGGGGGGGATGTGGACATTACAGTGGGGGAGATGTGGACATTACAGTGGGGGAGTTGTGGATATTACAGTGGGGGGAGATGTGGATATTACAGTGGGGGGAGATGTGGATATTACAGTGGGGGGAGATGTGGACATTACAGTGGGGGAGATGTGGGTATTACAGTGGGGGGAGATGTGGACATTACAGTGGGGAGATGTGGATATTAAAGTGGGGGGAGATGTGGATATTACAGTGGGGGAGATGTGGACATTACAGTGGGGGAGATGTGGATATTACAGTGGGGAGATGTGGATATTACAGTGGGGAGATGTGGATATTATAGGGGGGAGATGTGGACATTACAGTGGGGGAGATGTGGATTATTACAGTGGGGAGATGTGGATATTACAGTGGGGGAGATGTGGACATTACAGTGGGGGAGATGTGGATATTACAGTGGGGAGATGTGGATATTATAGGGGGGAGATGTGGACATTACAGTGGGGATATGTGGACATTACAGTGGGGGAGATGTGGATTATTACAGTGGGGAGATGTGGATATTACAGTGGGGGAGATGTGGATATTACAGTGGGGGAGATGTGGATATTACAGTGGGGGGAGATTTGGATATTACAGTCTTACATAAAATGCACACATTTACTTGTATTTAGTTTTAAACATATTGTATGGCTCTTACGGAATTACATTTAAAAATATATGGCGTTCATGGCTCTCTCAGTCAAAGAGGTTCCTGACCCATGCCCTAGGGAATAAAATGGTGGTCGTTGGAACTTTTTATGTCACATGGTATTTGCGCAGCAATTTTTCAAACGCATTTTATTTGGAAAGAAACTGTTTCATGAATGAATTTTTGGGGATAATGTAAAAAAATGCAGATTAAATAGATACCTAACATGTTATTAAAATTTTGCACATTTGTGGAATGGCACCAAACTTCAGTACTTTAAAAAAAACTCCATAGGCAACGCTGTAAAAATTATTACAGGTTACATGTTTAGAGTTACAGAGGCGGTTTAGTGCTAGAATTATTGTTCTCGTTCTAACGTTCGCGGCTTATGTAACCTGTATGTATCTGGCTCTAATACTAGCCAGTGTCTCACCAGCCACTGACCTCACCGCACGTGCCTGGTCTACACAAGTTCCAATCTAGTTACTATGCGAAGCACAAGCCTCATAATAAAAGCAAAAAACTTGCTTTTCCTTCCCTGACTGGGCCAAATCCCCCTTCATTTGTGTCTCACAAGCTCCCCCTCCCAGACACTACAGCTCACAGTGGGAGGTTTACCTAAGGAAACAGCTTTCTTGAGGCTCCAATCTGAAAATTTTGACTTGATATTAATGTTGATCGCGGCATGAATGCTTTGGAGGTGGTGAACCTACAGATATGTGCAGATACAAATTAATAACCACCCTTTGGTATTATTGCTGCAACACATCCCTAAATACAAATAGTACTTCTAGCAGCTATTCATGTTCAAACACCAATCTGATCAGCATCAGGGGAGGGGGCTTTTTTCAACATCTTCACCTTGGTTGCTTGAGAAACTTGTTTCAGCACTGGTCCTTACTACTAAAGCGATACCCTCAGTTTAAGAGGGCTGCTTGTTTGTTTTGGGCCTTGTAGTGCACCGCTGTCAACCCCTGGCAATCGGCTCTAACCTCTCGTGGCACAGTTAGAAAAGGGGGAAGATTGGTATAACTGTACTATATCTATACTGCTATATGGTACAACCCCTTTGTATCCCAGCACAGTAATTGACACTGACAACCAAATTACTTAACTATAATGCCGCGTACACACGATCATTATTCACGGCGGTTAAAAAACCGCTGTGAATAATGTCATTAAAAACGAGGGAACAGCTTGTTCCCCACACACGGTCGTTTTTCACATCGTTTTTTCTCTTGTCGAGAAAAACGACCGTCTGTGGGCTCCGCGGCAGTGTTTCACTATGGGAAACACTGCCGCGGAAAACATGTCGAAAAAAACGACGAGAAAAATTAGAACATGTTCTAATTTTTCTCGTCGTTTTTAATGCCGTTTTTCTCGTCGAAAAAAACGACAGAAAGCCCACAGACTATCGTTTTTCTCGTCGAATGGGATAAATGTCGTTTTTCTCAACGAGAAAAACGGCCGTGTGTACGCGGCATAACTTTTTACTATTGGTAAAAGTATAAAAGGTAATTTGTATACAATATCTCATGCAGATCCTTGCAATATAGGTGTACACATTAAAAGGGTATAACATTCAGTAATGCAATGACAATATAATAACCCCGCTGCAGCTATCCTCCCTCGTGAGCAAAAATGGCGCCCAGCAATGTCCTATACTACCCAGTCAGGCCTGACTATAACTTGGGGTATAGTTTGTAAAAGAATCTTCGCTAGCAACTCTCGGTGGTGTACATAAAGAACAAACTGTAATCCAAAGGGGGTAGCGAATGATCGTAACTTGGTAAAGCTGGAGAGACTAAGAAACTCAGTTCAGCAGACAGTCTCTCCAAAGTATAACTGTAATCAATGATGGGCCTAGGCAAAGTTAATAGGCAACAAAGTTACATAGATGCGGTTCTGAGCTCTCTCACCCAGACCGGACCGGCTCCTGTCCGGTACCTCCGCTACTGTGAGTTGCTTCACAGTGCCACGATGCGCCGGGTCTTCGGTCCTCCAGAAGATGGTGGCACCTCAGGTGGATCGGATGCTCCGCAGGCTCCTCGGTGGAGTGGAAAGCTCTCTGGAACAAAGTGCGAGGCCCAGGCTTCAGGCCTTGCACGCGCAGTGGCAGGTGAATGCAGGGATCCTCTCGCAGGGAGGGCGGCGTCCAAAGAGAAAGAGAGAGGCCCCTCCTCTCCCTTTTAAAGTCCACCCCAGCAGTCCTTGCGCGGGGAAATGCACCCTGGGTGCCTCAAAGTGTGCTGGGAACTGTAGTTTTGTGGGTGAAAACGATATCCCGCTACACACTCCCCCCACTTGAAATCTTTGGTCCCCAAAGACAGTATCAACAGTAGGAAAATACAAACTCATTAAGGGCTGCTAGAGAAGTTGGCAGAGAAAACTCCCACCAAAACGAGGAAGGGAGCTTGTCCTGCCCACTGGTTACATCAATGGGGTTGACCTGCCTAACTGTGCCAGAGAGTGAGCTGGGGTTGCCTTCCACCAAATGCACAGCAGAAGGACCAGGTGTTGGTAATGTCCTTTCGAGCAGTGGTTACTGTATCCTCAGAACTTTACCCCATCTGGGTATAGGTTAACTTCCGAGGAGGACGAATGGTTCTCTTGGCTCTCTGTTCTCTTGGGGTGACTGTTTCATCCCTCACAGGCTCTTCTTCTGGAGTAGGTACACTAGGCTCCAATACTTCCGGTACATCCAGATCAGGTGCAGGAAGGTGTTGGGAGTAATCTTGATGATCAGCAGAAGGTGACCATGTGGCATCTTCCCACTCTTCAGACAGAGGGCTAGACGGAACAAACTCAGTGGCTTCCACATTCAATGTACTATCCACAGTACCTTCAGAGGGTGGAAGATCTATAGACATGGGCTCTGGGGTCTGAGAGGGCCACAACCATCCAAGCTTTTCTTCTTCACTCTGATCAGAGACATCCATTTCTCCAGACTGAGATACCTGAGACCGAGTGTTTGGCCTAGGTGTCTCCAAGCTTGAGGATGGTCCAGGGGAATCTTCTACAGGAGGTATCCGAACCGCTTCTGAAAGTGGAAGTAAGTGGTTTCTGTGCCATGTCTTCAGCGGCCCTATCTTCCCTTCTGGCTTTAGCTGATATACCGGCAGGTCTGGTAACTTCTTACAGATCACATATGGTTCCGGTCTCCATCTGTCTGCTAATTTATGCTTCCCTGGAACTCCTAGGTTTTGCAACAGCACTCTGTCTCCTGGCTATAGGTCCTGGATTCGAACTTTGAGGTCAAAGTTCCTCTTGTTCCGGGACCCTCTTTGCTCTGATGCCACTTGGGCCTGTTCAAAAGATATCTTCAAACTCTTTCTCAGTCTATCTACATATCCCTTATGTGAGGTGGCTGGAGTGCGACCCATTGATATGCCGAATGCCAGATCCACAGGCAGTCTTGCTTCCCTGCCAAACATAAGGCGATATGGAGAGTACCCTGTGGCATCGCTAGTGGTACTGTTGTAAGCATGCACGATGGCTGCTATGTGCTTGCTCCAATGCTGCTTCTGCTCGCTACTCAGAGTTCCCAACATATTTAACAGAGTCCTGTTGAATCTCTCCGGCTGAGCATCGCCCTGGGGGTGATAAGGGGTAGTGCGGGTTTTCTTGATACCCAAAGAGTCCAGCAATTTTTTGATTAATTGACTCTCAAAGTCTCTCCCTTGGTCTGAGTGCAGGCGTTGTGGCAGCCCATGGTGCACAAAGTATTTCTCCACTAAGATCTTAGCTACAGTGGATGCCTTCTGGTCTTTGGCTGGAAAGGCCTGAGCATAACGGGTGAAATGGTCGGTTATCACCAGAACATTTCCTTGTCCACTCAAGTCAGGTTCTAGACAGAGAAAGTCAATGCACACCAAGTCCAAGGGTCCTTGACTCTGCAGATGGCCCATTGGGGCAGCTTGACATGGCAATGTCTTCCTCTGGATACAGCGAGCACAGGAGTGGCAGTACTCCTCCACTTCAGCCCGCATACAAGGCCAATAGAATCTATCCCTTACAAGCTGGAAAGTTCGATCGGCCCCCAAGTGGCCATGATTATCATGTAAGGCAGCCAAAACAGTTATTCTGTATTTCTCCGGCAGAAACAGCTGCCACTTCTCTTCTAGGTCATCAGAGGGGCCCCTTTGGTAGACCACCCCTTGATGCACCTGTAACTTGTCCCATTCTTTGTGGACCAATTGGGCCACCCTTGAGGGGTCCTTCAGAAGTCTGCCCGGATCCTGGTCCTCCAATGTCTCCAATGCCAATTTTCCCCAAGGATCCTCCAGCTGGTCTCTCCTTAGGTCCTTTTTGGACAGTTTTGGCAGGTCATCTTCTCCAACTTGGGTCACATTGCAGTGACACTTAGGCACCCCCACCACAGAAACACAGATCTCTTCAGCCCTTGACCCACCACTAGCTTGAAGTTGTACTCCTTGACACAAGGCCCGTACCCCATCCAGGGTTACCTGGGTCCAATCTTCTGGATGGTGGGTGGGTGCGTGGGCTCTTCTGGACAATGCGTCTGCATCACGGTTTCCAGCTCCGGGCCTATACTTCAGGCTGAAGTTGAATCCGGCTAGGGCTGCTAACCAACGGTGACCAGTGGCATCCAGCTTGGCCGTGGTGAAGAGATACTGTAGGTGAGTGGATTATTGTCAGTCTTTACTGTGAAGTCAGCTCCATACAGGTAGTCTCTGAGTTTATCCACGACTGCCCACTTTAGGGCCAGGAACTCCAACTTGTGGGTGGGGTAGTTCTTTTCTGCAGGTGCCAGACTTCTACTAACGTAGGCAACTGGGCACAACTGTCCTTCATATTCTTGATATAGCACCCCTCCTAGGCCATCATGGCTGGCATCTACATGCAGTTCATATGGCTTTTTGGGATCAGCATAGGCCAGAACTGGTGCAGTGTAAGACTCTTTGTCACGTACCTGGCGGTGCAGAGCCCGGTTCAGCAGAGGGAGGCCTCCCTTACGGCTTCCACCAGCGGCCCCTGGTAGTGTAACAGGAGGCGCGGAGGTAGAAGGGGTACGAGTGCCTGGCAGGATCAACCACGGAGCAGGTGGCTGGGTAGTCGGGGCTGGATCCAGGTGCACGGAAGTATGGCAGGTAGACAGGAACCAGGAACTCAGGAACACAGCAGGTGAACAGGAAACCAGGAACTCTGGAACACAGCAGGTGAAAAGGAACCAGGAACTCTGGTGGAACACAGCAGGTGAACAGGAACCAGGAACTCTGGAACACAGGAACTCAGGAACTCAGGAAGCAGGACTGGAACAGCTCAGCAGACCGGGCTGGAGCCTGGGAAAGGCAGGGTAGTCAGACAAGCCGGGTCGGTTAACTGGCAGGCAGCAAGGTACAGAAGGGCAAGGCAGAGCAGAGGTCACAACAGGCCGGAGGTCAGGTGCAGGCGGATAGCTGGAAGGTCAAGGCAAGCCGGGTCAGATACAGACAGGTTCACAGATCAGGTTTCTCAGGCACTAACGCTGTAGAGCAGACAGCAGGGACTGTCTGTAATTGCATGCGCGATTGGGAACCAGGAAGTCCAGGGCGCCTGTTACTGGCAGGATCTCCATGACATTGCCCCCCCCAAGGGGCAGCCTCCGGATGCCCATCCGGGTAAACCTTTCGGGGTGAGATCTCCTGAAAGCTTGTATCAGACTCCTGGCATGAATGTTCTCCTCAGGTTCCCAAGAGTTCTCTTCGGGTCCGTAACCTTTCCATTTAATCAGAAATTGGTTCTGGTTATTTCTTCTCCTAAAGTTCATAATAGCCTCCACTTCAAATTCCTGTTCCCCGTCTATGATGACGGGATCAGGGGCGAGCCGGACTTCGACCTGGGAATGGGTTGGAGACTGAAGGTTTCAGCAGGGAGACATGAAAGATCGGATGGACTCTAAGGGAGTCGGGGAGCTCCAGCTCATAAGCCACTTCATTAATCTTCCTTTTGACAGGAAATGGCCCTAAGAACTTGGGGCCCAACTTTTTGGAGGGGCACGCCATCCTTAGGTTTATGGTGGAGAGCCAAACTTGGTCGCCGGGTGCCAGCACTAATTCACCCTGTCTCCTCCTGTCGTAGAGCGTCTTGTTGTGTTCCTGAGTCTTAGCCATGGTTTCACGCAGAAGTTGATTATTAGACGAGAAAAAGTTCAATTTTTCCTGGACTGCAGGCACCGAGCACTCAGGGAGAGAGTTGGGCAGAAATGTAGGGTGAAAACCATAGTTTGCGAAGAACGGAGTCTGGTTAGTCGCAGAGTGGATGGAGTTATAGGCGAACTCGGCCAACGGGAGCAGGGAGAGCCAATCATTCTGTGCAAAAGAGGAAAAACAGCGCAGGTATTGCTCGAGGGTCTGATTTGTCCTCTCTGTCTGTCCGTTGGTCTGGGGATGGTAAGCAGAAGAAAACGATAATTCTATCTCCAGAGTCTTGCAGAGGGATCTCCAGAACCGAGAGGTAAATTGTACCCGCCGATCCGAGACAATATTGGCTGGCACCCCGTGGAGTCTGACGACCTCTCTGATGAACACCTGTGCAGTTTCAGGAGCTGAGGGGGTCCCTTTCATGGGGACGAAATGTGCCATCTTGGACAGGCGGTCCACTATCACAAAAATGGTGGTGTGGTTCTCCGCCGGGGGCAACTCAACAATAAAGTCAATGGACAGCATTTTCCAAGGCCTGTCTGGAACAGGTAAGGGTCTCAGTAGTCCCCAGGCCTTGGAACTGGAACCCTTGTTTCGGGTGCAAATAGTACAGGACTCCACGAACCTCCTGCAATCTTTGCGTAATCGAGGCCACCAGAAGGTGCGCTGTACCAGGTCAGTGGTCTTGGCAATGCCAAAGTGCCCGGCAAGGGCATGGTCGTGGCAGAGCTCCAACACGGTTGTCTTTAGCTCTTCCGGTACGTAGATCCTGTTCTGGTGCCACAACAGCCCATCTTTAGCCTGCAATTCCAACTCAGAGGAGGGTCTCTGCCCAGTGGTGGCTTGTCTGATCCGGGTGAGTAAATCTTCTTGTAGAAGAAGGAAATTTCCAGGGGCGAGGATGGTATCGGGAGAAGAGGTTTCCTTAGATTCATGAAACATTCGAGACAAGGCATCGGGTTTAGTGTTCTTGGCACCAGGACGATAAGTGACGTGAAAAGAGAACCGGGAAAAGAAAAGTGCCCATCTGGCTTGTCATGGTTTTAATCTCTTTGCGGTCTTCAGATACTCCAGATTCTTATGGTCAGTAAATATCAGAATCGGGTGGGCAGCTCTTTCAAGTAGGTATCACCATTCTTCCAACGCAGACTTGATCGCCAGTAGTTCCCAGTCCCCTGCATCATAGTTCCTCTCTGCCGCAGATAGCTTGCGAGAGAAGAAGGCTACTGGGTGAAGCAAGGCCCTGGTTCCTTGTCTTTGAGACAGTATTGCTCCTACCGTGACTTCAGAGGCATCTACCTCAAGTACGAATGGCAGCGAGGAATCTGGGTGTTTCAGGATAGAAGCGGAGGTAAAGAGACCTTTCAGGACCTCGAAGGCCTTTTGGGCCTCAGGGGACCAGTGGAAGCGGGTCCCTTGTTTTGTTATCTGGGTGATGGGTGCAATGATGGCCGAGAATCCCCGGATGAATTTGTGGTAAAAATTGGCGAATCCAACAAACCGTTGGATTCCTTTCTTATCCGCCGGCACTGGCCAGTCCAAGATTGCGGCAATTTTCTGTGGATCCATCCTGATGCCTTTGCTGGAGATGATTAACCCCAGGAACGCTATACTCTCCCGCTCTAACTCACATTTTTCGGCCTTCGCATACAGGCTATGCTGGCGAAGCCGACCCAACACACTTCTGACATGCCTGCGGTGAAAATCAAGGGAGGAAGAAAAGATTAGTATATCATCTAGGTAGACAATAACAAAAAGATCTAGGAAGTCCCGAAGCACATCATTAATAAAGTACTGGAAAGTGGCAGGGGCATTGCACAACCCGAAGGGCATTACCAAGTACTCAAAGTGTCCGAATCGGGAGCGTAAGGCGGTCTTCCATTCATCCCCCTCCTTGATGCAGACCAGGTTGTAGGCTCCGCGGAGATCAAGCTTGGTAAAAATGGTAGCAGCTCCCAATCTCTGAAATAGCTCTGGTACCAGGGGAAGGGGGTAGCGATTTTTAATTGTGATCTTATTCAGTTCACGGTAATCCACACAGGGTCGGAGGGTGTGGTCCTTCTTTTCTACGAAGAAGATGCCTGCGCCTGCTGGTGACGTAGAGGGGTGAATGAACCCCTTTTGAAGATTCTCATCAATATAGTTTTTTAGTGCCCCCTGTTCCACCTCAGTTAGCGGGAAGATCCTGCCGAACGGAATTGCTGCTCCGGGAAGTAGATCGATGGGGCAATCATAGGCCCGATGGGGTGGTAGTGTCTCTGCCCCTTGTTTGCTGAATACGTCAAGGAAGTCTAGGTAAACGTCAGGGATGGCCTGACGTATTCCAGCCTCAGTGTCAGTACACATTAAGGTGGCCGGCCCAGGGAGCTCGTGTGAGCCGCAGGACTGTTGGCAATAGGGAGAAGGGAAGGTAACTACCCCCGTAGCCCAGTTGATGGTGGGATTGTGGGCTTGCAACCAGGGCATACCGAGGATCATAGGGAACAACGGAGAAGAAATAATGTCCAGACGGTGGTACTCTCGGTGAATCCCGGTAGTGGTGGAGATGGTAACGGGTATAGGGGCCGTCTCCTGGACCACGGTTCCAGACTTGATAACGGACCCGTCAGCCAGGTGAACACATAGTCCATGGGTCTTGGTAAGAAGGGGGATCAGATGTGTGCGGGCAAAGGTTGAGTCCATGAAACAGCTGCAAGCCCCGGAATCAATAATGGCAGACACTTGCAGAGTCCTTCCTGGTAGCTGTAAGGAGACAGAAAGGGCAAGGTGAGATGTAGACTTGGCCTGAGGGCTGGTTAAACCAGGAGATACTGAGAAACACTTACGAAACTTCAGGGGACAGTTTCTGACAAAGTGTACGGATTCCCCACAGTACAGGCACAAGTTATGCGTTCGCCGATGCTGGCATTCCTCTTGAGTGAGGGAAGGAATCCAAGCTGCATGGGCTCAGGTGCATCGGGTGTGGGGGCCAGAGGTGCAGCAGGAGCTGGGTGCAGATGGTTGAGAGCCCGGGGGAGCATCCAGGTCGGACGGGAGAAGCCCGTGGCCCTCTCAGCACTTCGTTCCCTAAAACGTCGGTCAATCTGAATAGTCAAATCGATCAATAAATTCAGGGTCTCTGGTATACCGACTCTAGCCAGTTCATCTATCAGGGGGTCAGAGAGACCTATGCGGAACTGATGGCGGAGGGCGGCGTCATTCCTATAGGTATCCGCGCTCCATCGCCTAAATTCCGCTACGTAGTCCTCTGCCGCTCTGTGCCCCTGCTGAAGGGTATGCAAGGCGGTTTCTGCGGTAACTGAGAGCTGGGGGTCCTCATACAGTTGGGCCATGGCATCAAAAAAAACGGTAAGGCTGTCCAAAGCCATATCCTTTCGTTCCAGCAGACGGTGGGCCCAGCTCTGAGGGTCTCCGGAGAGCAGGGAGATCACAAAGCCCACCTTGGTGGTTTCCAAGGAGAAGGTGCGGGGCTGTAGGGCAAAGTACAATTCACAGGAGTTGCAGAAGGCCCTGAACTTGCTCCGATCCCTGGCGAATCTTTCGGGTGTAAGGACCCTGGGTTCAGGGGGAAGCATGACCACTGTGGGTGTGGACCCTGTACCGGCTGAAGAGGTGGATGCATGAGGGCCTCCTTGGGCTCCAGAAGGGTTGGAGAGAGCCCGCACTTGTCCTTCCAGGTGGGTGTAGCCTTGTTGAAGGTTCTTGACCGCTTCAGTCAATCCCGCCAGGTGCCGGCATAGTTCCTCCATAGGTGAGGCTCCCTGCTCGGGCTCAGACATGGATGTCTGCTACTGTCACGTACCTGGCGGTGACGAGCCCGGTTTAGCAGAGGGAGGCCTCCCTTACGGCTTCCACCAGCGGCCCCTGGTAGTGTAACAGGAGGCGCGGAGGTAGAAGGGGTACGAGTGCCTGGCAGGATCAACCATGGAGCAGGTGGCTGGGTAGTCGGGGCTGGATCCAGGTGCATGAAAGTATGGCAGGTAGACAGGAACCAGGAACTCATGAACACAGCAGGTGAACAGGAAACCAGGAACTCGGGAACACAGCAGGTGAAAAGGAACCAGGAACTCTGGAACACAGCAGGTGAACAGGAACCAGGAACTCTGGAACACAGCAGGTGAACAGGAACCAGGAACTCTGGAACACAGGATCTCCATGACACTCTTTAACATCTGGAAGGCTTCTTCGTACTCCCCTGTCCACTGGTCTTCCGGATCGGACACACAGTATGGCTACAGAAGCCATGGAGACCGAGTTTGACCAAGAAGTGAAACGCAGGCTAGCGTTTTATAGAGAAAACCCCTCAACAGAGCTGGTTCAGGCAACGTTAGCCCAAGTGGATGCCTTTATCACGGCGAGAGAAGAACGGGAGACCCAACTCTGGCTGGCGGAACAGCGTGCCTCTGAGAGACTGCTAACGACTACACCGGCACCAGAGACAAAACTAAAAGTACCCCATGATGCCTTTAAAAAGTTTGTGGAAGCAGAGGAAGAGATTGATAGCTTCCTGCAAGATTTTGAACGGCAATGCAAGCTGTACCAAGTACCCCAGACAGACTGGGTACGGATCTTAGCTGGTAAGCTGTCAGGCCGTGCAGCAGAAGTCTACAGAGCCGTGCCAGAGGAGGAAATTGCAAGCTATAGCCGGGTAAAGGAAGTTATTTTGGCAAGATATGCCATCACCCCAGAAGCATACAGGAGACGCTTCCGGGACACAAAGAAACAAGAAAAGGACTCATACACCGAATGGGCTTGCCGAATGCAGAGGGCAGCCCTAGCTTGGCTGCAAGCCCGTCAGGCAACCACAGCAGATGCGATCACCCAGCTGATTTTACTGGAGCAATTCTTTAATGGACTAAACCCAGAGGTACAGGAGTGGGTAAGGGACCGCAAACCTACCACTCTCTCGGAAGCAGCCAGGCAAGCTGATGAATATCAAGATGCCCGCAGGCTAGCTTCAGACCAAACACCAGACCGCTGAACAATAACCCAGGGCCACCAGCTACACAACGACCCGGGCTAATCCCTACCCCCCTGCAAATCGATACCTTGGGCGCAAGGGAGTGCAGTGCCATTCATTCGTGCAAGCAATTTGGGCACTATCAGAGAGACTGCACTCAGAACCAGGACCAAGCGGCATGGATTCAACCAGGGTCACCCCCTCCAGAAAGGGCTGCCGCTCATTGCTATCACATGGAAGTGGCCCCAGACAACCGTGGAGCTGAAGAATTGGAGGAACATTGGGGCGTCCTGCACGAGGCTGATCCAATACAAGCAGCTAACCGGGACAACCGGCAGCAACACAGGCAGACTGTCTGGGTCAATGGAAAGGTAGCCAATGGCCTACGCGATACTGGCACCACCATGACCCTACTACAGAAGAACCTCATCCCAGAGAGCCAACACACCGGAGACACTGTAGCCGTAAGAGTTGCGGGAGGCACCGTCTTTCGGCTACCCATTGCCCGTGTTCACCTGGATTGGGGGGTTGGTTCGGGACACGTGAATGTGGGGGTGATGAAGGATTTGCCAGCAGATGTACTACTGGGGAATGATTTGGCCCCCCTCATTTCTGCTTATGCCCCGATGGGCCATGCTGAAGCCAACCCTGTGACTACCTGTGCACAGACCCATGCTGCTGGAACCGACCCGCGTGCTGCTGAGACCCGGGTAAGACTATCTTCCCCGACAGGTACCGTAGATCAGGCACAATATCACAGTCTAAAATTGGAATGTGACAAGTTGGCCAGTGAGAAATCTGAGATGCAACGACACTACGTCATGTACAGTATTATGAGATGTCCCATGGCTTGAACATTGAAATGCACAAACAGGCTGAAATTTGCAAAAGGTTAAATGGCATTTGTGCCCAGGTTTTGCCGTACCTCTCCCAAGAGCATCAGCAGCAAGTTTTGGGAGCCATTGAGAGAGCAAAGCAAGTGACTGTTGCAGAACTGAATTCCATTATTTGCCCTGCAACCTTAAAACCTCACCATTAGCTACTGACCCGGGAAACAGAACGGCAATGCTGATGGATTATCGCGGCAAACTGAACTGGAAAAGTGATCCGTGAGTACTCTCCGGACATCCCCAAGCCGATCCGTTAAGGATCAGACTGTGTATGCCGGCTTGTGGGTAAGGGGGAGCAGTGTAGCAAAATACTGAAACTGAGAATATGGTGAGGATCACTTCAAAGGGGAAGTAAATATTCATTCCAGGAAATGTAGAGACAGAATGTCTACTGATGTCTGAATAAGTAAATTGGGTTAATTGGGGTCCGAGGTAGCTTTCCATTCATCTATTGTCAGTGTGTTAACGACCTTATTATCTGCTACGGGATGTAATTACACTCCTAGTAATATGTCTGGCATGGTTTCATTGTTATGGGTAAATATGTGGAGACAAACGTCTCACGCATACCAAGTGTGTTAGAAATAGTTCCAGGTAATTAAATCACTGTCATCTGTTAGTTGCTGAAGGGAATGTCCCTGGAAAATGAGTTAAGAAACCCCTTGCATGGGGAATGATATAAAAAAGCCAGCTGTGGCTAAATAAAGTGTTGATTTACTCCCAGAACTGTGTGTCGTCCAGTTACTGGGATAAAAGGTTGCCTTGGATAACCTAGTACTTCCTCAGCTTCAAGGATTTCCCAGCGGACTTTGGAGTTCCGCAACACTCCCCTTCTGTCTTCAGTAGCTCATTCAGGGGTTTGGCAATTTTTGCAAATCCTTCCACAAATCTACGGTAGTAGGAACAGAAGCCTAGGAAGGATCTGAGCTTGGTCACTGTAGTTGGTCTGGGCCAGGAGGTGACTGCATCCAGTTTATCCGGGTCTGTAGACACTCCTTCTGCAGATACTATGTGTCCCAGATAGTGGACCGAGGACTGGTAGAACTGGTATTTTTCTCTGGAGAGTTTTAATCCCTCTTCACTGAGTCTCTTCAGGACTTTCTCCTGGATCCCTCCCGGGAGTTCAATAGCTACCGCCCAGACTGGATCCACAGCCTCCTCTGCGCACCATTGTGTCACTGCCTGCGAGTTCGTGCTGGTACTTCAGACCGGCTTGATTGCAGCGTGCAATATACAAGGATCCCGGAACCGAGCCCCCACGTATAGCGATACCCTCAGTTTAAGAGGGCTGCTTGTTTGTTTTGGGCCTTGTAATGCACTCTTGTCAACCCCTGGCAATCGGCTCTAACCTCTCGTGGCACAGTTAGGAAAGGGGAAAGGATGGTATAACTGTACTATATCTATACTGCTATATGGTACAACCCCTTTGTATCCCAGCACAGTAATTGACACTGACAACCAAATTACTTAACTATAACTTTTTACTATTGGTAAAAGTATAAAAGGTAATTTGTATACAATATCTCATGCAGATCCCTGCAATATAGGTGTACACATTAAAAGTGTATAACATTCAGTAATGCAATGACAATATAATAACCCCGCTGCAGCTATCCTCCCTCGTGAGCAAAAATGGCGCCCAGCAATGTCCTATACTACCCAGTCAATCCTGACTATAACTTGGGGTATAGTTTGTAAAAGAATCTTCGCTAGCAACTCTCGGTGGTGTACATAAAGAACAAACTGTAATCCAAAGGGGGTAGCGAATGATCGCTAACTTGGTAAAGCTGGAGAGACTAATAAACTCAGTTCAGCAGACAGTCTCTCCAAAGTATAACTGTAATCAATGATGGGCCTAGGCAAAGTTAATAGGCAACAAAGTTACTTAGATGCGGTTCTGAGCTGGCGCTCTCTCACCCAGACCGGACCGACTCCTGTCCGGTACCTCTGCTACTGTGAGTTGCTTCACAGTTCCCACGATGCGCCGGGTCTTCGGTCCTCCAGAAGATGGTGGCACCTCAGGTGGATCGGATGCTCCGCAGGCTCCTCGGTGGAGCGGAAAGCTCTCTGGAACAAAGTGCGAGGCCGAGGCTTCAGGCCTTGTACGCGCTGCGTCAGGTGAGTGCAGGGATCCTCTCGCAGGGAGGGCGGCGTCCAAAGAAAAAGAGAGAGGCCCCTCCTCTCCTTTTTAAAGTCCACCCCAGCAGTCCTTGCGCGGGGAAATGCACCCTGGGTGCCTCAAAGCGTGCTGGGAACTGTAGTTTTGTGGGTGAAAACGATACCCTACATAATTTGAGAGGAAACAATGTCTATGTATTGTGGAAGGAAACCCAAGGAAAGAGAACATGTTAACTCTGTGCAGGTAATGTCTCATGGGATTCAAACTCAGAGCTGCTAGGTAAGCAAAAAATGACCTATGGTCTATTAAAAAAAAAAAAAAAAAAAAGAGCCATTTATGCAGTGAATTGCATTTTCATTCAATCTGTGAATTGGGCAAAAAAAAATATTTAGGCCATTTTCCCTTCCTAACAACTGATTTATTACCAGTAGTAGTAGTAGATACTATATCGTGGCCACTAAATGGAGCTCGTGAGCATAGGAAATACATCCTTGTAAGGCCTCGTACACACGGCCGAGATTCTCGTTGAAAAAAACATGTCGTTTTTTTCGACGAGATTCTTGGACAAGAAACTTGTCCCGGCCGAGTGTACACACGCTCGTTTCAAAGAACCCGCGGTTCTTTGAAAGGAGTGTACGCGGTGACGTCATCGACTAAGTCGAGCATGCGCTCGTCACATTCGATGCCGTCGCCGCCATCTTGGTATACCCTACGTATGCCTAGGAAGCTACCGCGCATGCGTCGAATTCATTTCGAACATGCGCGGGCTTCCGGGCGGACAGGTAAGTGTACACACACTCACTTTTCTCGTCGAGAAACATGCCGAGGAGAATCTCGACGAGAAAATAGAGAGCAGGTTCTCTATTTTCTCGTTGAGGTTTCTTGTCGGTTTTCTCGACGAGAAACCCGATAGCAGCGTACACACGACCGATTTACTCGGCAAGACCTCTCTGCCAGCAAGTTTCTTGCTGGTTCTTGCCGAGAAAATCGGTCGTGTGTACGAGGCCTGACAAGAGATACAATTGGCCTATTTACAAAAGGCAGTAAGCTGTTCACTTTGCAAGGGCAGGTTCACTTTGCAAGAAAATTTGCTCCAGAGCTTAGTAAATGAGGTGAAGCTGTTATGTCTTCCATCATCCAATTGCGTGCAAGCAAAAATGCTGGTTGTTTTGTTTTTCCCTTGTATTTGATTGCATATTTGCAAAGTGAAGCTTCACATTCACAAAGCTTTGGGGCAAATACATCGCAAAGTGCAACTTCCCTTGCATAGTGAACAGCCTATTTGCCTTCAGTAAATCAACCCCAATGTACAAATTTTTGAAAAAACTAGCAGTAATTAGCAAATAAATGTATGTCTCATCGGCCCTTTCTACTGCACCTTAACCTCTGCATTCGGTGCATTATACACCCCTAAACCCTGCCCTTTGCAGAAGGCATTTGATTCTCTGTCTTGGTCTTATCTTGAAACTATTCTTCACAGATGGGGATTTGGAGCACAGTTCCTGACATGGATATTCTCTCTTTATCGAAATCCTACACGGGTTATATGCCCCTGCCTACTGCACTCTGTGTATTATACACTCCGACCCCTGCACTTTGTGTATTATACATTCTTAAATCTGTGAAGTACACATTTCTGACCTCTTCACTCTGAACATTACATGTTGCTTCGACAGTACATAGACTGTGCACTTTGCAAATGCAGTTGCACTCATTATCCAATCAGGTACAAGGCACATAAAAAAATAAATTGCATTTTTCTTGCACATGATTGGATGGTGAAAATCAGCAGAGCTTTACCACATTTACTAAGCTCCGGGGAAAATGCCTGCAACTGCACTTGCAAAGTGCACAATCTATTTGCCTTTAGTAAATCAACCCCTTTGTGTTACACGCTATTGACCTATAGCAGAGTAGGCTCAGGTTTTATTATTTCATGCCCACTAACTTTCTTTAGGGAGTTGATTTCCAGTTTTATTATGTCAGTTAAAATAAAGGTAATTTATGAGGGGTTCACACTATAATCTGTCTTCTGAGCTATTGTGTTCTGACTGGGGGACTGAGACCCCCCCCCCAGTTATTGGCTACAAGCACTTATTAAATGCTGGTTTTCCAGCATACTAATTCTAAAGAGGCTCATTTGTTATCCATGGGAGAACCCCAGGGCATCCCAGCTCTGGGAATTTACTGCACTGCCCCCACCCTAGAACTTCAAATTCAGTGCACTGGGATGCACTCTGGATGGCCGCTGGGTGATCCCAATGTGAGATATTCAGAGCCTGTTCTGTGGGGGGGCTGTGGTGTGCTTTCATCTATTGGCAATGGTGGACATTGTTTTTATATTAAATATTGGCTGTGTGAGTCTATTAACATACACAGCCCAGCTCAGAAGAAAGCACTCACAGGTGCCTCCATAGCATGGAACCCGGAGGAAGGACTGCTAAAGAGGAGGCAAGCATAACATCTTTTTTAATTTATTTAAAAAAAGTTAACCTTTAACCCTGGTTTACATTGATGCTACTTTGAAATCACTTGAAGTAGCACGATTTCAAAGTAGCAAGGTCAGCGCGATTTCAAGTGCTACTTGATAGACATCTGTGGGGCTTCATGCACAGATGTCTATTGAAGTCGCACCTGAAATCGGCAAAAGTAGTGCAGGAACTACTTTTGCAAATCTGTGCAGCGTTTCAAAATCGTTGTCGCACCAATTAAAACAGTGCCATTACCTCCAATAGGCTGTGACTTGTCATGCAATTTGATCGCTCAAATCGCATGACAAATCGCTCCAATGTGAACCTAGGCTTAATGTCACTTTAATGATGGTAAGGAACTCTAGAGGTCTGTGAAGAAAGTCCCTAGTTCAGCAGAATTCATGCAAAAACATGTCCTACTTAACAAAATTATTGTACCATTTGCAAACCTTTCCTATTGCAGTTCCAAGTCACATTTTATGCATAGAACAGCACAAGCTTTCGAAATTCATCTGGGTAACTGAGGCCAGGAAAAGTAACTGTCACATTATATTGACAAACTTTCTGGTGTGTTGGATGTACCAAACTTATTAAAATATTACACAGTGGAGCAAGCAGCCCCTCTGGTATCACTCCATGCTCCTATATATGGCTATGAGAATAATTCCTGAGTATTGGGCTGAGCACCTTTCTTCTTAATTGCAATTTGTGTTTTTTATGCCTATTTAATGAAACCGGCTTAAAGAGGAAGTAAACCCTGTTAGTTTTTTTTTTTTTTTTAAATCTATACATCCTGGAAAGTATTGCAAAGCCACACATATTAAAATATCCCAAAAAACGAGGTTTGAAAATACCTTATTTCTCTTTTTTAGTGTAGCGGCCTCACCCCTCTCTCCCCTTTTCATTCTCGGCTTGTCTTTCTTTGTCTAGGGGTGTTGGTGCTGGGAAGAGGGATGAGATACACTACGGCCCATGTCCTCCATAGTGATGAGGTGAAGGCCAGAAAGATCGGGCTTTGTGTAGGTGTCCTAGAGTCAAGTCCTGTACTTCGTCCCTGACTCCTTTGCTCCTAGTAACCAGAGTTCCACACAGTGAATAGGTCCAACACAGTTTTATTCTTCTCAGCGAATAAACACACAGCACGGTTAAGTTGGATTCTTTTGCAACAACTTAGTCTTAATGGGAATAGGTCGAGGCACAATCCTTTCCCTTCTTTTGCCAACCACTGTGGTATCACCAGTGGCAAATAGTCACTGCCACTGACTATGTGAAATAGAACGTGAATTACCTTCGCTAGCTCGGCCCCTGTCAGGGGAAGGATATCTGTCCAAGGGAGATACCGGAGGCCTCTCTGTCACCATCGATGCTGCGCCGGACTCTCCAGAGAAGTTCTGCACACCAGACCTCACAAACTCAGACACGGGCACCCAAGGAGTTCGGGCCCCCTCGGATTCCTCCACCCTCGCGGAACTCAGTCGAAGGTACTGAGCCCCAGGCATCCGCCATAGTACCTCATCCCAGGCTAAAGGTGCCTGAGATGGACTCCATCTCCGCTCCGGCCAGGTCAAGGGCACCTGGGCCCGGAGCACCGGAACGCCAGCACCCAAGCTGAAGGTGCCTGGGTGCGGCCGCGTCCTCCGACTTCAACTCTGAACCCCGTGGTAAGGGCGTCCGCCCCTTTTATCTCCTCTCCCTTCGCGCCACAGCGGGTTCCTCGCCCCGCTGTACCAGCTCCAGGGGAGGACAAAAAGGCAGTCTTGCGATGTGAGTTCAACTCCGGCCCAGGGCAACAACGCCACCTGTAGGCCGTAGGGAACCTCACATCACCAGAGTCCTCCAAGAACCATAAAAGGGTCTCAGATTCCCTAGCAATCAGCGCATCTGGGTTACACTACCACCCTGATGCTTCCCCTAAATTCAAATACCCGCTACATTAGCATTTTGTCTTTTCCTGGTATTGGCCGCGCCATAGTTACTCCTGTTTGCTGAATCCTTTGTGGACGTAACTTCCGCCCTTACTTTGCTTCCCCTGTCAGCGTCTATCACAAGGGGGAGAACCAGGAAGGAGAGGATGAGAACTCAGCATCGCAGCGCCAGCATCGCGAGGCTTCTTTTCTGTGCCGTTCTCACTGGAAATCAATGACCCAGCATGCATAGGATACTGAAACGGCACAATTGGTGTGCCGTTAAACAATCGATTGAATGCGCAAGTGCGGCTGACGTCACCGAACATTGCAGGACGGTTTCCAAGGCAACGGAAACCGTGAGTGATCTTTCACAGGCAGCAATCAGCTGCCTGTGCTATATAGATTAAAATGAGCAGAAGTGAAAGTGTAAGGTTTACAACCACTTTACTGCAACAAGCATTTGTCTATCTGCTTTTATTATAACATTAAGAAGTGTTTTGGATGATTGTGATGGCGGTGAGCAATGTTTTCTGATATCCTAGTGGGACTGACCCATTTATTAAGGGGTCTTGAAATCTGATGAGTTCTAATTGCACAGGTGGAGTTTGGTGAATGGAATCACGTTTGAAGCTAGAACACAGATTTGCTGTATATACACCTTATTGCACAACATGTACTGTACTATACCTGGACTGTTGCTTGCTTTCAAAGATCTAAGGAATTGCACAAGTCACTTTTATGGCGATATTTTGCACAAAAGAAATGAACTATTAATTTGGGACATTTCTGAACACGGTTTATACATTTTTACCTTTTTTTTTCTTTCAAAATGTTTTATTTTCAGAAATAAATGTTACAGATCATTTCATCATTTTAAATGTAGTAAATAACAATAAAGGAGTACATTAGTAACTAAATAAATATGTAAATAAGTAAATAAATATGTAATAAATCCTGAAAAAAGACAGTTTCGAATATTCACTGTTAATTTATAAACAAATAAAGATAAATCATTATGTAGCGGCCTCCTCACTCCCCTCTTTCTCTCGTCTCGTCTTTCTCTTGTCTAGGGGTATCTTAGAGGGGAGGGAGCGGGGACACCACGCCTGGCTTCCACCACATGTGTCAGTGCGGTATAAGCAACGTTCTTGTATTACCTTCGGGTCAGTGCTGCGCACCTGGATCCTCCCTCCAAGAGTCACCTTGAACAATGTCTGCTAGGAAATGAGCCCCACACCATTAAAGTTCAACACTCCTTTATTCTTCTGCGAATGAACACAATCAGTTGAACTCCCTTGGTTAACAGAATAGGAAAGGAGGTGTGGATGCCAATAGGCCCAGACACAATTTGGTTCTCCACTTTCCTTCCTGAAAGTGGGTTACGGTCTCCGCACGAGGGGGAATTTCCTTCCAGGCGGTCTCCGACGAGAGGCTCACCTGTCACCGGCAATATGCTGCACCGGGTCTTCAAGTGAGGAGCTCCCCCCGGTCCATTGCGCCTTCCGGATTCAGGTACCTACTCCCGGGGTTCCCTAGGATCTCCTTCCCTCATGGAACTCAGTGTTGGGCACTGAGCTCCGGACCTCCATCCGAGTACCTCACCCCAGGCTAAAGGTGCCTGGGATGGAACACGACCTCCGGCTGTCCTCTAGGCCTAGGCCACCCAGAGGACCGACACGAACCACCGTCCACAAGCTGAAGGTGCCTGGGACTTCGACCCCGTGACAAAGATGGCCGGCCCCTTTATACCCTCTCCCAGCAAGCACGGCGGGTTCCCCGCCCCACCACACCGCTGCCGAGGGAGGACAAAAAGGAGGCACAACACACAGCAATGATTCAACCCCAGCCCAGGGCGACAGCACCACCCGCTGGGCCGCAGGGAACTACACATCACCAATGTCTCTGTCAAGTTCAAATTTACACCCGGGAAAGTACATACCCGCTACACTTATAACGAAGGTTGTGATCCCTGTATATAAAGTAAACAAAAATTAATCAGGGAGAGATCCTCTGAAGCCCTGTACACACGATAGGTTTAACCAATGAAAAAAGTCCGATGGACTTTTTTCATCGGACAAACCGATCGTGTATGGGCCCCATCGGTCTTTTTTCCATCGGTGTTTAAAAATAGAACATGTTTTAAATTTATCCGATGGTTAAAAAACCGATAGCAAATTACTATCGTCTGTGGGGAACTTCATCGGATAAAAAACCCACGCATGATCAGAATCAAGTCGACGCATGCTCAGAAGCATTGAATTAATTTTTCTCGGCTCATCGGAGTGTTTTACGTCACCGTGTTTGGAACGGTCGGTTTTTTGACTGATGGTGTGTAGGCAAGACTGATGAAAGTGCATTGGTTAAAAAACCATAGGAAATCCGATCGTGTGTACAGGGCTTTAATGTTATATTTGAAATGAAGGGAAGAATAGAACCCCCCTTGACAGCCCCTTTCGGGATCTAACTTCACCAGGGAAAGGGACCTCCTACTGACTCCTTGGCCTTGATACAGATTCCTCAAAGCCATTAGTTTAGGAGGTACGAACAAACAAAAACAATAAACCATCTTAATTCGTCTATTATATCTATATATAAGAGAGATATAAAAATAATGGGAAATTGGTATTCCCTATAGTCGTTTTCCAGGAATCCCTATAGTAGGGAGGAAAATAAATGATACGAGCAGAAGAAAGAAAAAGGATAGAGAAAGGGATGGTATGTGTCTATCTTAATTTTTAAATGTATTTTTAGCAACTTGATATTTTTTGACAACTTTGTTATGGTTTAGGGACATGGTAATATGAGTATTTAGATTTTATTAGAGCATGAGATGCTATCCTGGAACTATTCTTGAGGACCTATTTGAATAACAGGGAGCTCCCCCCACCCCAGTTTACAATCTGTTTTGGCTCCCAGCACTACATCACACTACATCGCCTCGGCATCCAAGATCCAACACTACACCAGTCCCTGGACAAATCTGAGGCAGTTACATTTTTCATCACCAAAAGATTTTAATAATAAAATAGACAAAGGCATACAGCATGAGCTCAATAGTTCTGGATGTAGTCATATTGCATTAAATCACAATACACATAGGCTTATGTAGCGCTATCCCCATAGGGGGCGTTTTTAATAGCTGGTTCTTCCCAATTAGTACAGAGGCTGCCCATCTCATAGGCACCAGTCCATGCACACTAGCTCCAATAACTCAGTCTAGGGGAAATATTTTTTATTGATTTCTTAAAGAACTTTAAACAGGAAAGGGGATACCAGAGCTAAGCTCCCATACACAAATTCTGCTGAGGACACAGGGGAAAAGCTAGTACTCTGAGACCCTATCTCAGTCCATAGCTAACTCTGCCACTTACATCCCAAAAGCACACAGTCACCCAGAATCACTGTTCAGGGTCAGTACTCACAAGTCCTAGGACAGATTCACACCTTCCAGCTTCCACTAGACCCTTCCCAGTGAGGGAGGCAATCCGTCTCCAAACCAGATCCCATAGAATGAAGTCCCACAGCCCAGTCTTTACTAAAAATGTCCCATAAACTGTCTATCACCCAGCATCCACAGGCAGATCCTCAGTGAGGGATATAAAAGATTCTTTCTCCAGACCAGGACTTCAGTATAGTGCCCTCCAACAAACATAACTTTGGTCATTCTTCCACAGGCACTCAGCTCAGCACTGGCTGAGGCCCACACTGTAACCCTTAACTCACTTCAACTGTCCCTAGAGGCAACAGCCCCCCCTAAGGCTTGGAACCTTCCTGAGGAGGAAAGAACAATTTGCTCAGGCCACCTGCACATTTATCACCACCCCAGCCAGCTTCTGGCAATATCTCCCTAGGGATTGGCTGGGGTCTGATATTGAATATTCAACTGAATAATTGAATCTCCCTCCCTAGCTCTGGGAGCTTCTTTCAGTGATAGGGAGAAGCAATCAAACTCTCAGTTCAGGAAACCCTGATCAGACGAAAACGATCCATCAATGCTCCACTCACTATGGTGGAACCAAAACTAAATTTGCCTAGAAACCTAGCTAGAAGCTGAAAAGCAAATTAAATGTAAGAACCTGAAGTGTGTAATAATAATCAAACACAATATCCTGAGACATCACAGTTTCATTTTTAAGTGGCTACAACAAGCCACAAAACTCTCCTATATGATTACATGGGAACAGGACTAGAAAACCAACCTTGAGCAGCTGTACTGGTACATGATATGGGCAAAAGTGGATAGAAATGTATTCATGAGCACTGGTCGGCGGGGGGTGTGGCTTGAGTATGGCGGAGTAGAGAGACACACGCTCCATGACTCCGTCTCCTCCGTCTCCTCACCCGGCTAAACAATAGAGATGCAGCTATAGCCCAGATTCCCCTCTGCCTCGTAGTCTCTCACCTTGTATTGCCGGAAGATACGCGCGGACAGCCTGGAATGAAGAAGCGGGAGGCTAAACTATCAAAAGCTCTGTCCCAGCCCGAGATCCAGCAGTTTTCCCCCTCACTAGAGCGGCCGCCAATCGGAACTGCGAGACGGGGTCACGTGGCACACTGACGTGTGGGAAGCCGAACGAACTGAGTTCAATATTACCTGCACCGCTGGTTGTCTCGGCTTCAGCAGCCAGAGGGGGAAAGGGCGTGATGGAGCCGCAGAACGGCCAGGAAGCACAGAGTCAGCCGCCCGCTGCATCAGGAGAGCTGGAGTCAGAGCTCAGAGCGATGAGAGCCCTGATGCAGGCTCTCCCCACACGGGCTGATATGGAGTCAATGTTTACCCGTCTGGAAGAGGGCCATCACAGAGACCTGGAGGTTGTCCGTGAGGAGGTTCAACAACTGACAGATAAGTTAAAACACGATGAGTCATCATTAGCATTATTAGAAGAGCGTGTTAAGTGTTTAGAACAGACACAGACTTTACAGACCTCCGGTGCTGACCCTATCCAGCTTAAGCTGGAAGAAATTGAGGACCGCAGCAGGCGTAAACTTGAGGTTCAGGGGGGTCCCTGAAGAGGTAGGGAGGGAGGCGTTAGAGCCGACTATCACAGCAATATGCCATCAGCTAGCAACCTCACCCCTCATTCAGGCCTTTGAATTTGAAAGACTGCACAGAGCTCTAGGCCCCCGCTCAGTCAATTTGAACAGACCCAGGGATATTATTTGTTATTTCCACTGCTACGCTCATAAAGAACTGAGGCATGGGAAACAGGAGAAATTATAGGGTCTCCAATAAAAATCCTGCCAGACCTTTCCTGGGCCACCCTACAAAGGAGAGCTATGTTACGTCCTTTATTGGATAAAATCAGGAAAGCAGGGGGGACTTACCGTTGGGGGTACCCGATTTCCCTAATAATAAAGAAAGATACACAGACATTTGTTCTGCACCGACCTACAGATCTTCCTGAACTGTTTGAATTTTTGGGGATGGAGGTAATGGAGGTCCCAGACTGGCTACAACATTTGCCAGGTCCGATAAGAAGAGCAATAAAACCAGCAGGAATAAAGACTCAAATGCCCTTAAAAGAAGGGGAGACCCAAAAGGGCCACCTAAGAGAATAGACACTGACATGAAGGGGGAGGGTATTCAATAGACCTTTCTTCTTTTTTTGGGGGGGGGTTGAAAGACTGGGCCCCCCCTTCCCCTTCCCCCTTTCCCCGCTGTGTCCCCTTTTTTTGTCCTCCCCCCTCTCGGGTTGTAGGCTCTCTCCCCCTTTTTTTTTTCTGTGTTTGGTCTGGTGGTTGCCCCTACCTACTCCTCCCCCCCCCTCGGATCCTCCACCTGATAAGACCCTCATGGATTGCACAATTGGATAGGAATTTCACATAAATGTATTTATTTATTCATTTATTTTTTTCTCACACCATGTATTAGATAGGCCTCACCCCTTTTTTTTTGGGAGGCCCTTAGTTCACGAATGTTCATTATTTATACACTCCCTTTCCCCCCCTTTTTTTTTGTTGTTTTTTTTTGTTTTTTTGGATTATGTAGTTGTATTTGAATTGAATGTATATTTTGGAGTATTGAAATAGAAGTGATTGAAGGTGATAGGTGATAGGGAATTGAAATAGAGAGAGGTACAGTAGTGGGACACATAATATTCACTATTAAGCAACACAAAAAGCACAAGAAATGGAGTAGGGAAACAGATATATTAATACGATCCCTATTATCCATTTTTTATTTATTATGATTTTTTATTATATTTTTATATTTTTATTTCTTTTTACATATTTTACATATGTATGTACGCAGGTGTATGTATATGTGTATATGAGTGTATATGTATGGATATATATATATATATATATATATATATAACTATAAAACTTATAAAAACACAATCAAATCCCTGGGTAGGATAATGAAAGTTTTCTATAGCAGCGCTCAGGTGGTCAATAGACTCCCTTGTCCACTCACTCTTATTTACAGTTCATAAGAGTACATATAGAACTTATGAAAAAAGATGTTGTTGTAAATGACATATAGCTCCAGATGTCTTCTTAACCACTTAAGCCCCGGACCATTTCGGGCCATTAGGACCAAGCCTGTTTTTGGGATTCGGCACTGCGCTGCTTTAACTGTAAATTGTGCGGACATGCAATGTTGTACCCAAATGAAATTTGCGTCCTTTTCTTCCCACAAATAGAGCTTTCTTTTAATGGTATTTGATTGCCTCTGCGATTTTTATTTTTTGCGATATAAACAGAAAAAGACCGAAAATTTTGAAAAAAAATGATATTTTCTACTTTTTGTTATAAGAAAAATCGAATAAACTCAATTTTAGTCATACATTTAGGCCAAAATGTATTCAGCCACATGTCTTTAGTAAAAAAAATGTCAATAAGCGTATATTTATGACCCCATTTTGGAAAGTAGACACCCCAAGGAAATTGCTGAGAGGCATGTTGAGCCCATTGAATATTTTTTTTTTTCGTCCCAAGTGATTGAATAATGACAAAAAAAAAAAAAATTACAAAAAGTTGTCACTAAATGATATATTGCTCACACATGCCATGGTTATATGTGGAATTGCACCCCAAAATACATTCTGCTGCTTCTCCTGAGTACGGGGATACCACATGTGTGGGACTTTTTAGGAGCCTAGCCACGTACGGGACCCCGGAAACCAAGCACCGCCTTCAGGATTTCTAAGGGCGCAAATTTTTGATTTCACTCCTCACTACCTATCACAGTTTCGAAGGCCATAAAATGCCAAAATAGCACAAAACCCCCCCAAATGACCCCATTTTGGAAAGTAGACACCCCAAGCTATTTACTGAGAGGCATGTTCAGTCCATGGAATATTTTATATTTTGCCACAAGTTGCGGGAATATGACAAACTTTTTTTTTTTTGCACAAAGTTGTCACTAAATGATATATTGCTCACACATGCCATGGGCATATGTGAAATTACACCCCAAAATACATTCTGCTGCTTCTCCTGAGTACGGGGATACCACATGTGTGGGACTTTTTGGGAGCCTAGCCGCGTACGGGACCCCAAAAACCAAGCACCGCCTTCAAGGTTTCTAAGGGCATAAATTTTTGATTTCACTCCTCACTACCTATCACAGTTTTGAAGGCCATAAAATGCCAAGATGGCACAAAACCCCCCCAAATGACCCCATTTTGGAAAGTAGACACCCCAAGCTATTTGCTGAGAGGCATGTTGACCCCATTGAATATTTTTTTTTGTCCCAAATGATTGAATAATGACAAAAAGAAAAAAAAATGTACAAAAAGTTGTCACTAAATGATATATTGCTCACACATGCCATGGTTATATGTGGAATTGCACCCCAAAATACATTCTGCTGCTTTTCCTGAGTACGGGGATACCACATGTGTGGGACTTTTTGGGAGCCTAGCCGCGTACAGGGCCCCAAAAACCAAGCACCGCCTTCAGGATTTCTAAGGGCGTAAATTTTTGATTTCACTCCTCACTACCTATCACAGTTTTGAAGGCCATAAAATGCCAAAATAGCACAAACCCCCCCAAATTACCCCATTTTGGAAAGTAGACACCCCAAGCTATTTGCTGAGAGGCATGTTGAGTCCATGGAATATTTTATATTTTGCCACAGGTTGCGGGAATATGACAAACTGTTTTTTTTTTGCACAAAGTTGTCACTAAATGATATATTGCTCACACATGCCATGGGCATATGTGAAATTACACCCCAAAATACATTCTGCTGCTTCTCCTGAGTACGGGGATACCACATGTGTGGGACTTTTTGGGAGCCTAGCCGCGTACGGGACCCCAAAAACCAAGCACCGCCTTCAAGGTTTCTAAGGGCATAAATTTTTGATTTCGCTCCTCACTACCTATCACAGTTTTGAAGGCCATAAAATGCCAAGATGGCACAAAACCCCCCCAAATGACCCCATTTTGGAAAGTAGACACCCCAAGCTATTTGCTGAGAGGCATGTTGAGCCTATTGAATATTTTTTTTTTTTGTCCCAAATGATTGAATAATGACAAAAAGAAAAAAAAAAAATGTACAAAAAGTTGTCACTAAATGATATATTGCTCACACATGCCATGGTTATATGTGAAATTACACCCCAAAATACATTCTGCTGCTTCTCCTGAGTACGGGGATACCACATGTGTGGGACTTTTTGGGAGCCTAGCCGCGTACGGGACCCCAAAAACCAAGCACCGCCTTCAAGGTTTCTAAGGGCATAAATTTTTGATTTCACTCCTCACTACCTATCACAGTTTTGAAGGCCATAAAATGTCAAAATAGCCCAAAACCCCCACAAATGACCCCATTTTGGAAAGTAGACACCCCAAGCTATTTGCTGAGAGGCATGGTGAGTATTTTACAGCTCTCATTTGTTTTTGAAAATTAAGAAAGACATTTTTTTTCTTTTTTTTTTTCTTTTTTTACATTTTCAAAACTTTGTGACAAAAAGCGAGATCTGCAAAATACTCAACATACCTCTCAGCAAATAGCTTGGGGTGTCTACTTTCCAAAATGGGGTCATTTGGGGGGGGTTTTGTGCCATCTGGGCATTCCATGGCCTCCGAAACTGTGATAGGCAGTGAGGAGTGAAATCAAAAATTTACACCCATAGAAATCCTGAAGGCGGTGCTTGGTTTTTGGGGTCCCGTACGCGACTAGGCTCCCAAAAAGTCCCACACATGTGGTATCCCCGTACTCAGGAGAAGCAACAGAATGTATTTTGGGGTGTAATTCCACATATGCCCATGGTATGTTTGAGCAATATATAATTTAGTGACAACTTTTTGTACATTTTTTTTTTTTTTTTTTTTTGGTCATTATTCAATCACTTGGGACAAAAAAAAAAAATATTCAATGGGCTCAACATGCCTCTCAGCAAATAGCTTGGGGTGTCTACTTTCCAAAATGGGGTCATTTGGGGGGGTTTTGAACTGTCCTGGCATTTTATGCACAACATTAGGAAGCTTATGTCACACATCATCCACTCTTCTAACCACTTGAAGACAAAGCCCTTTCTGACACTTTTTGTTTACATGAAAGAAATTTTTTTTTTGCAAGAAAATTATGTTGAACCCCCAAACATTATATATTTTTTTAAAGCAAAGGCCCTACAGATTAAAATAGTGGGTGTTGCATTTTTTTTTTCCACACAGTATTTGCGCAGCGATTTTTCAAACGCATTTTTTGGGGGAAAAACACACTTTTTTTATTTTTAATGCACTAAAAAACACTATATTGCCCAAATGTTTGATGAAATAAAAAAGATGATCATAGGCCGAGTACATGGATACCAAACACGACATGCTTTAAAATTGCGCACAAACGCGCAGCGGCGACAAATCTACATTCATTTTTAAAAGCATTTAAAAGCCTTTACAGGTTACCACGTTAGATTTACAGAGGAGGTCTACTGCTAAAATGACTGCCCTCGATCTGACCTTCGCGGTGATACCTCACATGCATGATGCAATTGCTGTTTACATATGACGCTAGACCGACGCTTGCGTTCGCCTTTGCGCAATAGCAGGGGGGGACAGCGGTGCTTTTTTTTTTTTTTATTATTTATTTGGCTTTTTTATTTTATTTTTAAACTGTGCCTTCCATATTTTATTTTTTTACCATTTTTATCGTTATCTCAGGGAATGTAAATATCCCCTATGATAGCAATAGGTAGTGACAGGTACTCTTTTTTTGAAAAAAATTGGGGGGTTAGACCCTAGATCTTTCCTCTGCCCTCAAAGCATCTGACCACACCAAGATCGGTGTGATAAAATGCTTTCCCAATTTCCCAATGGCGCTTTTTATATCCGGGGGGGGGACATTCCCTCCCACTGCTTGTAAAAGCAGTCTAGA
This sequence comes from Rana muscosa, assembly GCA_029206835.1. NCBI lineage: Eukaryota > Metazoa > Chordata > Amphibia > Anura > Ranidae > Rana > Rana muscosa. The sequence goes on along the minus strand of CM055117.1, from coordinate 962,873,904 downwards.
GGCTAATTATCTGCTAGAATTGCTTTTACATGAAAGCCGGCTGCTGGCTGAAAAGAATGATACCAAGATGATACCTAAACCCGCAGGCATCATTCTGGTATAAACATTCAAAGTCCAGCAACATACCAGTACGTTGCTGGTCCTTGTTGGACATGTATTGTAATCTTTTTTTTCATACAGCCTATTGGCTAAACGAAAAAAAGAGATTGATTGGTGGGTATGCCCACCATTAGAATACCTCCCTTCATCCACCCACTTCTAATGATGGGCATATATGCCGAAGCATGGGGGCATCCTCCCGCAAAAAAGTTATGCCGCGTACACACGGTCAAGCCTTCGTCGGAATTTCGACCGTATGTACGCGGCATAAAAGGTTATGCCGCGTACACACGGTCGGACTTTTCCACGGATAAGCCTCCGTTGGAATTTCGACCGTATATACGCGGCATTAGGAGCAAAATCGCTCCTCCGCCCCTGCTGCCCCCATGCTTCGGCATATATGCTCTTTTTTTTAACTGTGGTGGTGAAATCACCTCCTACAGCGTTGGAGTCACGGCTTTATGTATCGTGGGAGCAAACGCTGTTGCTGTCAAGATAAATAGATCCGCGCTGCAACTGAATGGCGTACCTGCTAAGCAAATGGTGGTTAACATTAAAACAAAGTAACATTACAGTACAACAGTAAGACCTTACCATGCCATACCTGCAAAGCAAATACCAAAACAAAACCTAGTAAAAAATAAAAAAATGTTTTAACGCAACCTGTGCCTAAAATATATATATGCCGAAGCATGGGGGCATCCTCCCGCAAAAAAGTTATGCCGCGTACACACGGTCGGAATTTCGACCGTATGTACGCGGCATTAGGAGCAAAATCGCTCCTCCGCCCCTGCTGCCCCCATGCTTCGGCATATATGCTCTTTTTTTTAACTGTGGTGGTGAAATCACCTCCTACAGCGTTGGAGTCACGGCTTTATGTATCGTGGGAGCAAACGCTGTTGCTGTCAAGATAAATAGATCCGCGCTGCAACTGAATGGCGTACCTGCTAAGCAAATGGTGGTTAACATTAAAACAAAGTAACATTACAGTACAACAGTAAGACCTTACCATGCCATACCTGCAAAGCAAATACCAAAACAAAACCTAGTAAAAAATAAAATATGTTTTAACGCAACCTGTGCCTAAAATATATATATGCCGAAGCATGGGGGCATCCTCCAAGAAAAAGAGATGTGGCGTACACACGGTCGGAATTTCGACCGTATGTACGCGGCATTAGGAGCAAAATCGCTCCTCCGCCCCTGCTGCCCCCATGCTTCGGCATATATGCTCTTTTTTTTAACTGTGGTGGTGAAATCACCTCCTACAGCACTGGAGTCACGGCTTTATGTATCGTGGGAGCAAACGCTGTTGCTGTCAAGATAAATAATTCCGCGCTGCAGTTGAATGGCGCACCTGAAAACAAAAAATTACATACCTGAAAAGCAAGCATGATAAAACATTGCAGAATAGAATACAGTAAAAAAAGAGCAGAACAATAGAGAGAAAATAGAGAGAGAGAGAGAACAATAAAACGACAACTATTTTTGGTTTTTTTATTTTATATTTTTTTTGTGTTTTGTTTTTTACGTTTTTTTTTTCTTTTTTACACTTTTTTTTGTAACTTTACAACTGTAATGGTTCGGGTCTCTCAAAATGTAATGGCATCTTGGGAGACCCTGTGTAAGTGTGTCCTAGTCTGTGAAATGCTGTACCCTACGCTAAAACTTCACTTTTGAGTGGTAGCGTTCAAAACATTCACCTTGGCAAAGACCAGGCTTGTCAGGACAGAGTGGACAAAAACTACGGGTGTCACGCCTAAATCCGCGCTTGCTACAGACACGACATCTTTTTTGGGGGTGGCTTTGGGTAGGGGTACTCGGGAGGACATTCGAATAATGCCTCTCATGCAGCCGGCTTACTGCATTTGGTTGGGGATGGTGAGGTGCAGAACCGCCTGGATACAGGAGTTCTGTGACTATCTCATTCTGGAATTTTAGAAGAGATAACGTCCCACCTGAAGCTCTGTATAGCACATGAGCGTTCAGCAAAGCCAATTGGAATAATGATAGAGACACTTTTTTGTACCAGCGTCTCGCCTTACGGTCAATTAGATACGGCGCCATCAACTGGTCGTTGAGGTCCACCCCTCCCATATTTTGGTTATATTCGTGGACACAGAGGGGTTTCTCCACAACACCAGTCGCCGTACGAATTTGGACTGTCGTGTCTGCATGAAGGGAGGTAAGAAGGAAAACATTCTTATTGTCCCTCCACTTCATAGCGAGCAAGTTATTACACTTCAAGCAGGCTCTCTCCCCCAGCCTAAGACGGGCATCTACAAGCCGCTGGGGAAAGCCCCGGCGATTAGGTCGCACGGTGCCACATGCTCCAAACTTATGATCAAACAAGTGACTAAACAGTGGCACGCTCGTGTAATAATTGTCCACATACAAGTGGTACCCCTTTCTGAATAAGGGTGACACCAAGTTCCACACTATCTTGCCAGCACTCCCTATGTAATCCGGGCAGTTGACCGACTCAATCTGACTGTCTTTTCCCTCATAAACCGTAAAGTTCACTACATAGCCTGTTGCCCTGTCACAGAACTTGTAGAGCTTGACCCCGTATCTGGCACGCTTGCTGGGAAGGTACTGCTTGAAAGACAAGCGGCCAGAAAATTTAATCAGGGACTCATCAACGCAGACAACTTGATCGGGAGTAAACAAGGCTGCAAAACGTTCGTTGAAGTGGTTTATGAGGGGCCGAATTTTATAGAGCCGGTCGTATTCAGGGTCCCCACGTGGACGACAAAGTTCATTGTCGTTGAAGTGCATGAACCGCAAAATCTGCTCGTATCGTGCCCTGGACATGGAGGCAGAGAACACGGGCATGTGGTCAATTGGGTGCGTGGACCAATAAGCACGCAATGACGGAAATTTATGTGTGCCCATGTTGAGGGAAAGGCCCAGAAAGGTCTTAAATTCGGAAACCGTAATTGGTTTCCAATTTCTGGCAATTTTAGGCAACTGGGGGTTAGCGGCGATAAATTGACCAGCATACAAATTACTCTGGTCCACAATAGATCTATAGAGATCTTCCGTGAAAAACAGCGAATAAAAATCGATTGGCATAAAATCAGCTGTTTCCACCTGAATACCGGGTTGGGCAGTGAATGGGGGAAGTACGGGTTCTGCAGAAGTGGTGGGGACCCAATCAGGATAGGCGAATTCTGCAGGAAGGGCAGTATGGGCACGACGGGCCTGCCTTTGTCTTCTTGGTGGCAGCGGGACACTACTTGTGCTTGCCACCTCGCCAGCTTGAACTGCACTTATGGGACTCGCCACGTCACCAAGTGTTACTGCAGTGCTGGATGTACGTCCAGGCTGTACTAGGCCGCTGGTGCTTGCCAGTTCACCAGAAGGAATAGCGGCGCTAGTACTACTCTGCTCCATGATACGAGAGACCTGCGGTTCTTGCTCCTCAACAACCTCAGAAGATCGGGATCGGGTACGCCTGACCTTAGCAGGGACCTCAACTTCGTCGTCAGAGCTATCTGACGTGGGGCCGCTGACGTCACTGTCTTCTACGGGAAGATATTCTGAGCCTGAATCTGACAGATACGTGACCTCCTCTTCACTATCTGTCATGCTCAGAATCTCGTAGGCCTCTTTACTAGTGTACCTTCGACTTGCCATTTTGGGCTCTAAATTTAGGGGTACACTAGTAAGATTCACAGGAAAAAAAGCACCTGACTGTCGTCAGCAAATATATCAAACGCTACAAAAAAACTGTTAGCGATCGCAGGGATCAGGCCTGTCTCTGCGAACGCTGCAGTTATGTGTGTTGTGTTTGGTAAGTGACAGTGATCGATCGATACTGCACTTGGGTGGGCTGGGCTGGGCTGGGCGGAGGGGCTAAACGCAGGTACTAGCAGGTATCTGGGCTGATCCCGCTAACACTGCGTTTTTGGGAACCCTAAACCGCTGGGGATGCTAGTATAGATCTGATCAGATACTATACCACTAAGGGGGGTGTATGCTTTGCGCGTGGGTGTTAGCGTTACTGGCACTAACCTAACACTGCCTGGGGCGACGCAGACCCTCTCTGGCGCTAAAACCTAATTGATCTCACCCGCCGGGCGATCAGGGGGTTAAACCTTTATTGGGTTATATACGGCGGGTGCCCTGATGCTATAAAAAGCAAACTAATCAACCAGCGTCACCCGTAACCTTTATATGGTGATCACTGGTGAAAGGGTTAACTAGGGGCAATCAGGGGGTTAAAACCTTTATTAGGTTAAATATGGGGGTACCTGACACCAATAAAAACCTGCGGCGAACCTAAAAAAAAAATAACTGCCTATCTAAAACACCAGCGACACGAATACAGCGATCGGAAAAACAATCGCTTAGTGACGCTGAAGTTAGGGGGTGAAAGGGTTACCTGGGGGGTGATCAAGGGGTTAAACCTTTATTAGGGGGGGTTAGGGGGCTACCCTGGACCTAAAGGGGCCTAATCCTAACTGCCTTGCAACTTTTTACAATCACAGATGACACTAAATGCAGTGATCAGTAAAATAAATGATCACTGCAATCAGTGACACTGTGATTGGGGGCTTTGGGGTGACCTGGGGGGTGATCTGGGGGTGACTGGGGGGTGATTTGTGTGCCTATGTGTACCTACGTGTCAGTGGACTGTTGGAGCACTAACCTCTGTCTTCACTACTCGGGGCAGGGAACGAAAAAAACGCGGCGAGGGAGATGACATCACTTCCTCCAGCCTGTGTTTACATCACATGGCGGAGGAAGCAATTTCATTGGCCGGGAGCGATCGCGAGGGGGGGGCGGAATCGAGTGGCCGCCCCCTCATGCCTGATCGCTCCCGAACACTTAACGGCCGCTCACTGCAGTGAAGGGGGGTCCGGATGGACCCCCCAACTGCACAAAGGCGATCACGTAGATCTACGTGATTCTGCCTGTCCGTGCCATTCTGCCGACGTAAATCGGCGGTGGGCGGTCGTTAAGTGGTTAATATGATCCACTTTAAATCATCAGTTGTATCCCCTTTCGGGTGGGTACTCACCACACACAGGATTTAAACAGGCACCTCACAGATCCCATCCGATGGTCATCCGATGGTCATCCGATCATCCTAATCCTGGTTCTGATTACTCCTTCTAAAGCCTCCAGAGATCACCCGATAATCACCAGCAGATGTTCAAAGTGAAAAGAAAGAGAAGCCACCAATAGTGTAATCCCATAGAGTATCTTTTAATCAGTCTATAAAAATTGTTTCCACAACATATCTTCCATATGGTAAAAATCAAGCAGTAAAATAGCAGCAGTGTAATTCAAAACCACCGTGCTGTTCCCCCAGGCTCCTAACAGGTGCAGTGTATCAGCTGGTACAGCTTGTGTTTAACCAGACTTACTGCCGCTTCCTGTGTTTGGAGCGCACCTGGAACGCACCAACGTCACTTCCTTTCAGCCGCAAAGTCACACCCTGACGTTTCGTCTTCTCGACTTCCTCTGAGGGCGTGACTCTGCAGCACGGCTCACAGGAATATATACACACACAAGTGATTGAAAGACAAGTTTAACCCCTCCTATATGCTAATCAATGCCATTTAATTACTCAAATCGGCAGAACGCATTGTAGTCACAGGGGTCTCGTCATTTTAAATCACTTAACACATTAAATCAACAATAACCTCTTATACATTGATCTTGAAAAGCGTTATTAAGATAATAATAACATAATCGAATAGTTAAAATAAATCAATAAAAGCTGAGTCTCCATAATATTATTCATTATCACAGATAAGCACCCAGCACTAGTGCCATCTTGAGTATGAATACCAAACAGCAGTCTAAATTTCTACAAAAATAGGAATAAATTATATATATATATATATATATATATATATATATATATATATAAATATATCTCAACACTCAACGTTAAAATACAATATTAAAATTAAATATATAAAATTTACTTCTAAAAAATCCTAAAACATACTACATAAAATGCTAATCGTCAAAATTGTGTCATAATTATGTTATTAATACCTAAAGGTTTATAAATAAATTCCACATATATATAATATAAACCTACTAAACGGTAAAACAAATAATAACACTAAAAGTCACTAATGAAACAATTTATATCTAACTCGACGTTTAACCCTTTGGGGGTGAGGGTATCCAAGGAATAAATCCAAAAAGTTTCTCGTTTGGATAATTCCCTTACCAAATTACTTCCTCTCCATGTAGGTTTAATATGGTCCACCCCCCAAAATTTCAAACCTATAGGGTTTTGATCATGATGTAGCTTAAAATGGAGAGACACATTATGGTCTTTAAACCCCAATTTAATATTCTTAATGTGTTCTCCAATCCTTACTTTAAGGCATCTTTTTGTCCGTCCCACATACATTAACCCACATGGGCATAATAACACATATACCACATGTGTGATATTACAAGTTATAAACTCTTTGATGGCGAATTCTTTTTTATTTACTGTGGATGTAAAGCAGTCAATACCTCTTATGGGTTCAGCTATTTCTCTACACACCTTACACTTACGGCAAGCAAAAAAAACTTTTTTGTCCCAAAAGGACAATGGTCTTCTTGGTTGATCCAGCGCCTTTTTTACCACCTTGTCTCCTACATTAGGTGCCTTTCTATAAATAAATTTAGGAGCTTCTGGCAACACTGGTTTCAAACTTTTATCTAGACAGAGTACATGCCAATGATTTTTTAACACTGTCTCAACCTCTCTATATTGTGCATGGAATGATGAAATAAAACTCCACTCATGGCAGGTTGAAGTTCGAATCCTCACACCTTCTCCTACTACTTGTTCTCGTGGTATCGCTCTAATCTCCTCTGAGATTCTATCCAATTCTTGGGGTTTATACCCCTTCTCTCTGAATCTGTTTTTCAATATTACAGACTGAGACAGATAATTCTCTTCTGTAGAGCAATTTCGTTTCACCCGCATAAATTGTCCTTTTGGTATATTTTTTAACCAAACCGGGTGGTGGCCACTTTGTATAGGTAGGAAACTATTCCGGTCTGTTGGTTTGAAAAATACTTTTGTGTCTAATTTATCACCATTTCTATAGATGCTGACATCCAAAAAATCTATTTGATCTTTACTCCATGTACTCGTCAATTTAATATTGTTGGAGTTATTATTGAGATATGTTAAAAAATTATTAAGAGATATTTCAGATCCTTCCCATATAAAAATAATATCATCAATGAATCGTCTGTAAAACAGGAGTTCCCGTCTTTTATTCACAAAAATATACTTATCCTCCCACTCCCCCATAAATAAATTTGCAATACTAGGTGCAAATTTTGCGCCCATTGCCACGCCTCTCTTTTGGATAAAAAACTCATTGTTGAACCAAAAATAGTTATGTGACAAACAAAAATCTAAAACCTCTTTTAAAAAAACTTTTTGATGATGGGGAAGATCATCTCTTTGGCTCAAAGCCCAATTGAGGGCGAGTAGGGCGTCGTCATGCTGTATTATTGTATACAGGGAGGATACGTCAGACGTCACAAAAAATACTTCTCCTCGGTCTTCTAAATGTATATTCTGCAGGGATTGTAATAAATCCTTGGTGTCCTTCAAATACGCTTTTGTTGTTTTGACACTACTCTGCAAAAACCGATCCAAGTACTCCCCTATCCTTGAGGTTACAGAGCCAATCCCATTCACAATTGGCCTGCCTGGGGCATTTTGGGAGTCTTTATGTATTTTGGGTAGCGTATAAATTGTAGGAATCCTCGTACTGCTTGGTGTCAAATAACGCTTCTCTTTAACTGTTAAAGTATGTCCTTTAAATCCATACTCCACCAAGTGGCCCAATTCTACATTATATTGAGGTGTAGGGTCGTGACTTAATTTTTTATATGTATCAGTGTCAGCCAACATTTCTGTTAATTGGCCAACATAATAATCTTTCGACAAGACCACCATGCACAATATAGAGAGGTTGAGACAGTGTTAAAAAATCATTGGCATGTACTCTGTCTAGATAAAAGTTTGAAACCAGTGTTGCCAGAAGCTCCTAAATTTATTTATAGAAAGGCACCTAATGTAGGAGACAAGGTGGTAAAAAAGGTGCTGGATCAACCAAGAAGACCATTGTCCTTTTGGGACAAAAAAGGTTTTTTTGCTTGCCGTAAGTGTAAGGCGTGTAGAGAAATAGCTGAACCCATAAGAGGTATTGACTGCTTTACATCCACAGTAAATAAAAAAGAATTCGCCATCAAAGAGTTTATAACTTGTAATATCACACATGTGGTATATGTGTTATTATGCCCATGTGGGTTAATGTATGTGGGACGGACAAAAAGATGCCCTAAAGTAAGGATTGGAGAACACATTAAGAATATTAAATTGGGGTTTAAAGACCATAATGTGTCTCTCCATTTTAAGCTACATCATGATCAAAACCCTATAGGTTTGAAATTTTGGGGGGTGGACCATATTAAACCTACATGGAGAGGAAGTAATTTGGTAAGGGAATTATCCAAACGAGAAACTTTTTGGATTTATTCCTTGGATACCCTCACCCCCAAAGGGTTAAACGTCGAGTTAGATATAAATTGTTTCATTAGTGACTTTTAGTGTTATTATTTGTTTTACCGTTTAGTAGGTTTATATTATATATATGTGGAATTTATTTATAAACCTTTAGGTATTAATAACATAATTATGAAACAATTTTGACGATTAGCATTTTATGTAGTATGTTTTAGGATTTTTTTAGAAGTAAATTTTATATATTTAATTTTAATATTGTATTTTAACGTTGAGTGTTGAGATATATATATATATATATATATATATAATTTATTCCTATTTTTGTAGAAACGTCAGGGTGTGACTTTGCGGCTGAAAGGAAGTGACGTTGGTGCGTTCCAGGTGCGCTCCAAACACAGGAAGCGGCAGTAAGTCTGGTTAAACACAAGCTGTACCAGCTGATACACTGCACCTGTTAGGAGCCTGGGGGAACAGCACGGCGGTTTTGAATTACACTGCTGCTATTTTACTGCTTGATTTTTACCATATGGAAGATATGTTGTGGAAACAATTTTTATAGACTGATTAAAAGATACTCTACGGGATTACACTATTGGTGGCTTCTCTTTCTTTTCACTTTGAACATCTGCTGGTGATTATCGGGTGATCTCTGGAGGCTTTAGAAGGAGTAATCAGAACCAGGATTAGGATGATCGGATGACCATCGGATGGGATCTGTGAGCTGCCTGTTTAAATCCTGTGTGTGGTGAGTACCCACCCGAAAGGGGATACAACTGATGATTTAAAGTGGATCATATTAAGAAGACATCTGGAGCTATATGTCATTTACAACAACATCTTTTTTCATAAGTTCTATATGTACTCTTATGAACTGTAAATAAGAGTGAGTGGACAAGGGAGTCTATTGACCACCTGAGCGCTGCTATAGAAAACTTTCATTATCCTACCCAAAGATTTGATTGTGTTTTTATAAGTTTTATAGTTTTATGTTCTGCAAAATATTTGTTGTGTTTAAGCGGCTGCTGATATAGATACATATAGTGAACATTTGGGTTAATGAATACGGTCACGTATTCATTGTAGTCTGTTATAAGTCACCTGTGAGCTTCTTTAGCGCTGGGATAGTGAAAGAAGGCCAGGGGAACTTCACTTTAATTTTTGTATACTTTGTGTTTAATCTCTGGCTTTGCAATGGATGCGATCAGATTTCTGAATAACAGACAATTAGATATAGCTAACTTGTTCTCTGTTAATGAACAAGTCAGACTAGAAGAAAATTATAGCGGTATTATTACAGCACTAGGAAGCGCTTTGGAAAAGCAGGTTAGGACGTGGTGGGACATCTGTACTATTGAACATTATTTGAAAGAAAAAATTATAGTTCGCAGTCTGAGGTGGGAAGTAGCACCTCAAGACGCTTTGGATGATCCTGAATCAATGTCTGAGTGGCTAAAGTTTTTTAATGGAGTGGGTTTACAGTTGCAGGAACTTATTCTGCAAAGAAAAAAGAAGAAAATGATTAAATTGGAGAATAGGATCAACCAACTTCAAGCACAGTTGGATCCAATTAAAGATACACAGCAGATAATTGATTTCAATAATAGGATTAAAAAGAGACTTGAGAAAGTCGATAAAGATACTCAAAAGAAAAAAACTAAGAAATTTTATCGAGATTTAAATGATTTTAAAAATAATACCATCTATTACTGGCAAGATGGAACGCATACAAATGATTTGGCGAATAATGATTGTGAAGGACTAGCATCAAATGTAGAGCTTGAAGGACACCGCCACTCGCTGGTTCTTCTTTTTAAGGGCTTTGTTTGCCCATTTTTATTAAAAGAAGTCAAAACAAAATGAAAGGTTTCCCTCGCAGGGGTTTCAGTACTCCTTTTCAACAACAAAAATGACATTCAGCCTCCTGGCTTATACATATAGCAGTGCTGCTCAGGCCTTCTACTTCAGGCTCTTGTCTGTCTCCTATAGACTATTCCATCTGCAACACCATTCATTTGGATAGCAGCCCCTTGCTGCTCTGACCCTCAGACCTGGGTCTCTGGCTTCCACTGTGCACACAAGCACTCTCTGACTTCTCCAGTGCACACTTGCACTCTATGGCTTCCCCAGTGCACACCTGCACTCGTCGGGAGGGTGGGGCCCAGAATGCTGGTCCTGATTCTACTATCAGGCCCACACACACCTGAACAATCAGTGTGCAGTTGAGTCTCAAAACCCGGATCCAGGACTGGGGATTTCATCCCACCCGGATCTCTAAGAAATCCCCAGGCTCCGGGTCCCAAAGTGGATTTTAGTAAATCATGAGGAAACTGAAAAGCCAGTTTCCTCCCAAACAAGCAAATACCCTGGAGCCCCTCAACCTGCCTGGTTGAGAATCCTGTATTCATACACTGGTGGGGTACCACACTACCACATACCCTCCCCCCTTGTTTCGATCCGGAGGGAGGAACACCAGCACCCATCATTATGGTTGGGACACCTCTGTGCTGGCTGTCAGCCACGTAGGCCCAACCTTTTTTCCGGGTGCGCTTCCAGGTATGTCCCAGCTTGGATCTTAACAGGGTCCTATAATTCCGTATACTCTGCCTTCCCTCTCTTCTCTTTGGGTCCCTGAGCATACTCTCCTCTCTTGGGGAAACTCTGCCTACCCTGATCCTACCTTTCAGCTTACGTAAATAAGTTTTATCTTTCACCACAGGTCTTTCAGGTTCAAAAACCTCTCTCTTGTTACCCAGGGCAACCACATTGCTTTTAACAGCGCCAATCATTAAATCATATATTTTAATGTCACACTTTCCAACGCAATCAGTGCTGTCCATCTCAGTGCTTGTTAGTACCAGATCTGAGGAGGGACCACACATAGGCGAGAGATTAAATCCCACAGGACTAAAGCCAAGTTCTACCTCACCTGTTGTCCAACACTCCATGGGTAACTGATCTAACAGATGACACTGATCTAGGCACAAACTACTTCTTTCTGATGTACACATTACATTGTTGCAGCATCCACCTATAGCACTTTTTCTCACAGTGTCTCCGGGTACTTTAAGTTGTACCCCTTTCTGAGTGATAGAAAGCATCTCTGCTAGTGCTGCATCTATTCTGGGCCCTTCCTTCTCATGAGATTTAGCGGCTGAGACAGTATCTGCGCCCTCTACTGACCACTGCTCAGCTGCACCTTGGAGCACACCAGCAGAGATGTTTCCAGTCACTACACCAGCCGGAGAGACCTTTGATGACTCCAACAGTTCTGAGCGCCTTCCAGGCCACTCAGTAACTGGGAGCACCCCCTTAGAGAACCTCAGAACTATTTGCCACACTGTTAACAAGCTTCCCAGCACAGCCTGTACCACCTGGCTCCACCTATTCGTACCACGCAGCACCACCTGGTCCGACTGCGGTGGAGACACCCAAGTGTACAGTGAGGGCACTTTTACCAACTCCAGCATTTCTAATAAAGTTTTTGTCAACTCTATGCAACCAATGTCTAAATGCGTGACCTTTTTGGGAACCTTTCCCCTGTCCGAGACTTGGAGGGGCTCATCCATTGCAGCTTGTGAGGTTGAGACCTTTGAAGAGACCACCATCTTCTTGAAGGTACCCCTCATCCCAGCCTGTTGCTCCCCTGGAGCCCTGTCAGACACATGTCTCCCCTTCACCTCTAACGCTACACCAATGAGCCTCTGCGAGTCAACATTAGTCACATTGTCAACTTGACACTTGCCACTATTTAGTTGCTGGGCCGTGGACAACCCATCTGCCATGCCTGCGCCCAGAACCGTTCCTTCAGACTGGAGGGCATCAGCCTTTGCAGGGGCTGGCGTGCCCTTGAGCACTGGCCATTCTGCGATCCCTCCACTGGGCACAGCAGGTGTTCTGTCCACAACTCTGTCACACATCATTGCTTCGTAATTCCTTGTCACTTGGCCTAGTGCCGCAACTGCTTCCTTGCACCAATCATCCCAGTTTCCTGTGGTTCCATCACTGGTGCTCCACAGCACTGCATCACCTGCTCTAGAAGGCCCAACAGGAACCTGGGATTCACTAGCCAAAACAACACACTTGTCACTTCTATCTACCTCACATTGTGATAATATTTTTTTTCTCACATCACACTGGGAGATTGCATCCTCAACCAAGGCAAGGTGCAATACCTTATTTTGAACACCTTGCTTTGGTAGCGCTACAGACACATACAGCTCTTCATTTTCAGCTTTTGCAGGCTGATCTAACCCCTTGACAACTGGGTTACACTTAGGGTTGTGGGGCTGCGCCCACACACACTCACTATGTAATACAGTCTTCCCTTGTTTCACCAGAGTAGCACCACAACCATCCTGGAAAACCTCTGGCTCCAACACATGGAGGCCCCATGAGAGTTCCCTGGACAATCCTGCGCTTCTGGTTGTCATGGGAGATATCCTACTCCCATCATTGGTAGTAAACACATTTCCAACATTTTCAGACATGACACTAAAGAAAACACATTTTTCAATGTCATGATCACCAATACCATCACATTTGCCAACAGTAACACTTTTGTCAGCATAACCATCAGAATTTTCACTACGTGTAGACATAACTGCTACTTTTGTGGATTGTATATTACCCACCAAAGTCTCTGAGTGACTCCTCACAGCGCCCTCCATTTTTAAAGGGGCACCCTTACCTACATGGGCAGCTCCAAAGTTGACCTGGGAAACGCTCGGCTCCGTCACTGCGGGCTTTTTGGAAGTCTCCCTGGGCAACCCTGCAGTACTTGTCACTAGGGAACATGGCACAAGCACTGTTTTGGTCACCCCTAACTCTATTTTCCCAGCCACCTGCTGGACTATAGCAGGCACATGCAGAGTCCCCATGTCCTTTCCAGTCTTTAGCCCTGCGGCTAGTTGGGCTTTATTTTGTGCCTCCCCACTGCTCTGGGTAGCACACTGCCGCAAGTCTATGTCCATTGGCACTGCGGATCTCCCCACTGGATCTACTCCCACTTCACTGGGTTCAGTACCATAAACTGGAACAGTCTTACCATTTTCAGTGGCTGGCATCATAACCTTCACTTGAGTGCGCTGTCTCTCAGCTGTATCCATACCAGTTACTGTCTCTTTGGGGCCATATGGCGACACTGCAGCCTTTCCAGACTCTTCAGCGGTGTTCCAGAACCTTGGGCAAGTAAAGATCCCATGCCCTACTTGACCACATTCCAAGCACGGTACTGGACGACTTTTCCCCAGTGCGTTTCTTTCCTGATGATTCTTTCCAGGCATAACTTCCACTCTCGTTGCCATGGGAGATCGCAGTCTCCCAGCAGAGCTTTGCTGGCTCTCTCCAACATGCTGTATTGGCTCCTCCGGAAGCCACTTGTCACGACCCATGGGAGGCACACCCCTTGGTCCACAGACAGCCCGACTGGCCTCCTCTGTGTTGCTATGGGCAACCACTCTCTCTCCTGGCCTTTGATCAGCCTTTCTTCTGGCATATAACACAGGCTTCTCAGACCTTTGTTTTGTTAGGTAGCTTTGCACTGGAGCCAGGGACAAAAGGCACTTGGAGACTGCATGCCCCCACTCACTGCACCGCAAACAGCGCACTTGGTTCCATGTCTTGTCAGGGTTTCCCACCCTGCATCTGCTGGACCCTGTCTCAAGCTGTGTCACTTTCACACTTTTCGCAACAGCTGCTGGTTTAACTGCAGCAGCGTTGCCCGGGGCAACAACACCCCTCTCCCAGGCATGGACATTCGGCAGCTCTCTTTTTGTATGGAAGGTTGGCTTGCCTTCCACTTTAGCTTGGTCCAATCCTGCCAGGTGTCGCTTGCACCAATCCACTGCAGATTCAAACACTGGTGGACTCTCCACACTAGCAGTCATCTGTGCATTCCTTGCACCAGGGTTGCTAGGGACAACAGCAGCCCTCTTTTCCCTTGAAAAACTCTGTTTAGGCCTGTATGGGGTTCGATCAGGCGGTAACAACCCCTCCAGCCACAGAGCTCTTTCTCTTGCTTCAGCAAGGATCGCCTCCTTTTTCTGCTTTGACCGCCCCATCCTTGCGGTGTTGCACACAGCAACCAGTAACACAGTTCACAGCAGAGGGAAGAAAATGTGATTCTCCTTTCACAGGTACACAACCTGCATGCAACACAGTCCATCAAACTTCTGTGCAATGCAGTTTGCCTGGCTGCCACACACAGCTAGCAGCAGTTCACTGCAGAGAAAAAAAAAATTGACTTTTTGTTCACAGGTACACCACCTGCAACAAATTGGAGCACTGTCTCTTTAAGGCTAGTTTACCTTTCGCTTGCAGGTTCTCTTCACTTGCACACACACAGATTATGCAGTCTCATGCACCAAAAACACAGTTCATATAACAGATGAACTTACTTGATTGTAGGGATCTCAGATTGTGCCAAAATTCTCCGCCACTTGTGAAGGACTAGCATCAAATGTAGAGCTTGAAGGACACCGCCACTCGCTGGTTCTTCTTTTTAAGGGCTTTGTTTGCCCATTTTTATTAAAAGAAGTCAAAACAAAATGAAAGGTTTCCCTCGCAGGGGTTTCAGTACTCCTTTTCAACAACAAAATGACATTCAGCCTCCTGGCTTATACATATAGCAGTGCTGCTCAGGCCTTCTACTTCAGGCTCTTGTCTGTCTCCTATAGACTATTCCATCTGCAACACCATTCATTTGGATAGCAGCCCCTTGCTGCTCTGACCCTCAGACCTGGGTCTCTGGCTTCCACTGTGCACACAAGCACTCTCTGACTTCTCCAGTGCACACTTGCACTCTATGGCTTCCCCAGTGCACACCTGCACTCGTCGGGAGGGTGGGGCCCAGAATGCTGGTCCTGATTCTACTATCAGGCCCACACACACCTGAACAATCAGTGTGCAGTTGAGTCTCAAAACCCGGATCCAGGACTGGGGATTTCATCCCACCCGGATCTCTAAGAAATCCCCAGGCTCCGGGTCCCAAAGTGGATTTTAGTAAATCATGAGGAAACTGAAAAGCCAGTTTCCTCCCAAACAAGCAAATACCCTGGAGCCCCTCAACCTGCCTGGTTGAGAATCCTGTATTCATACACTGGTGGGGTACCACACTACCACATGATATACAAATTGAAGTGGATCCAGTTCCTAGTCAAAATGGAACATCCATGCCTAGTACTCCTAGACAAACACAAAGGATGAATAACCCCAGTAGGACTAATACCACTGCCCCACCCTTCAATCACCTCACCCCTAGGAGAGATAATCAAGGGAGAGGGAGAGGAGGAAAGGGTCGTGGGAACACAAGTGTGAACCAACAGTATATGGCTCACAATGAAACCTACAATGTCCCGGTGGCTAATAGATATGAGACCTTGAGGGATGGAGTAGATAGGAATGAGGCCTATCATCCACGTCCTTTTCAGTGGAGAGGAAGGGGAAACAGGAGGAGAGGAAGGGGTCAACCACCACAAAGGGGGAGACCACCAACCCAATACTCACAGTATTACCCTCAACAAGTACCCACGCATTATCAAGTACCCTCACATCAACAATATGCACCCGAGTACAGAGACCAACAGTGGAGGGACCAACAGAACTGGGATCATACTCAACAACAAAGTTTAAGGAGAACAGAAAACGAGGATGTAGAGCAGGAGCACGAATCCAGCAAAAAAAGGAGGCTGGAAAAAGACTAACTGGTATCTATAACCTCAGTGGGGTTGATTTGACACACAAAGAGACCAATATCCTACAATTAGGTCTGAAATGTGGTTTGAAAAGATCGATAAACAAATTCGATGTATATATTGATATTCATAGATACATGAGGAAACTCAGTATCAAGAAATATTTCTTGAATAAAATGTCAAACCCAGTGAGTGGAAACATTGGATCATCAGTGGCGGTTGATAGTGGACTTAAAAATAAGTCTCTATTTAACCCCCCAAATACGGCAATTCATCACCTTGAGGTGTTTAAAAGTTTAGTATTACGAGATATGGAGAAAATTATTCCCAAAAAAGGAGTTAATCCTCGATTTATTTGCGATGGCATAGAAATGTTGGAGAAAAGAAATGATGTAGTAGTCAGACCAGCAGATAAAGGAGGAGGTGTGGTGGTCTTGTCGAAAGATTATTATGTTGGCCAATTAACAGAAATGTTGGCTGACACTGATACATATAAAAAATTAAGTCACGACCCTACACCTCAATATAATGTAGAATTGGGCCACTTGGTGGAGTATGGATTTAAAAGACATACATTAACAGTTAAAGAGAAGCGTTATTTGACACCAAGCAGTACAAGGATTCCTACAATTTATACGCTACCCAAAATACATAAAGACTCCCAAAATGCCCCAGGCAGGCCAATTGTGAATGGGATTGGCTCTGTAACCTCAAGGATAGGGGAGTACTTGGATCGGTTTTTGCAGAGTAGTGTCAAAACAACAAAAGCGTATTTGAAGGACACCAAGGATTTATTACAATCCCTGCAGAATATACATTTAGAAGACCGAGGAGAAGTATTTTTTGTGACGTCTGACGTATCCTCCCTGTATACAATAATACAGCATGACGACGCCCTACTCGCCCTCAATTGGGCTTTGAGCCAAAGAGATGATCTTCCCCATCATCAAAAAGTTTTTTTAAAAGAGGTTTTAGATTTTTGTTTGTCACATAACTATTTTTGGTTCAACAATGAGTTTTTTATCCAAAAGAGAGGCGTGGCAATGGGCGCAAAATTTGCACCTAGTATTGCAAATTTATTTATGGGGGAGTGGGAGGATAAGTATATTTTTGTGAATAAAAGACGGGAACTCCTGTTTTACAGACGATTCATTGATGATATTATTTTTATATGGGAAGGATCTGAAATATCTCTTAATAATTTTTTAACATATCTCAATAATAACTCCAACAATATTAAATTGACGAGTACATGGAGTAAAGATCAAATAGATTTTTTGGATGTCAGCATCTATAGAAATGGTGATAAATTAGACACAAAAGTATTTTTCAAACCAACAGACCGGAATAGTTTCCTACCTATACAAAGTGGCCACCACCCGGTTTGGTTAAAAAATATACCAAAAGGACCATTTATGCGGGTGAAACGAAATTGCTCTACAGAAGAGAATTATCTGTCTCAGTCTGTAATATTGAAAAACAGATTCAGAGAGAAGGGGTATAAACCCCAAGAATTGGATAGAATCTCAGAGGAGATTAGAGCGATACCACGAGAACAAGTAGTAGGAGAAGGTGTGAGGATTCGAACTTCAACCTGCCATGAGTGGAGTTTTATTTCATCATTCCATGCACAATATAGAGAGGTTGAGACAGTGTTAAAAAATCATTGGCATGTACTCTGTCTAGATAAAAGTTTGAAACCAGTGTTGCCAGAAGCTCCTAAATTTATTTATAGAAAGGCACCTAATGTAGGAGACAAGGTGGTAAAAAAGGTGCTGGATCAACCAAGAAGACCATTGTCCTTTTGGGACAAAAAGTTTTTTTTGCTTGCAGTAAGTGTAAGGCGTGTAGAGAAATAGCTGAACCCATAAGAGGTATTGACTGCTTTACATCCACAGTAAATAAAAAAGAATTCGCCATCAAAGAGTTTATAACTTGTAATATCACACATGTGGTATATGTGTTATTATGCCCATGTGGGTTAATGTATGTGGGACGGACAAAAAGATGCCTTAAAGTAAGGATTGGAGAACACATTAAGAATATTAAATTGGGGTTTAAAGACCATAATGTGTCTCTCCATTTTAAGCTACATCATGATCAAAACCCTATAGGTTTGAAATTTTGGGGGGTGGACCATATTAAACCTACATGGAGAGGAAGTAATTTGGTAAGGGAATTATCCAAACGAGAAACTTTTTGGATTTATTCCTTGGATACCCTCACCCCCAAAGGGTTAAACGTTGAGTTAGATATAAATTGTTTCATTAGTGACTTTTAGTGTTATTATTTGTTTTACCGTTTAGTAGGTTTATATTATATATATGTGGAATTTATTTATAAACCTTTAGGTATTAATAACATAATTATGAAACAATTTTGACGATTAGCATTTTATGTAGTATGTTTTAGGATTTTTTAGAAGTAAATTTTATATATTTAATTTTAATATTGTATTTTAACGTTGAGTGTTGAGATATATATATATATATATATATATATATATAATTTATTCCTATTTTTGTAGAAATTTAGACTGCTGTTTGGTATTCATACTCAAGATGGCACTAGTGCTGGGTGCTTATCTGTGATAATGAATAATATTATGGAGACTCAGCTTTTATTGATTTATTTTAACTATTCGATTATGTTATTATTATCTTAATAACGCTTTTCAAGATCAATGTATAAGAGGTTATTGTTGATTTAATGTGTTAAGTGATTTAAAATGACGAGACCCCTGTGACTACAATGCGTTCTGCCAATTTGAGTAATTAAATGGCATTGATTAGCATATAGGAGGGGTTAAACTTGTCTTTCAATCACTTGTGTGTGTATATATTCCTGTGAGCCGTGCTGCAGAGTCACGCCCTCAGAGGAAGTCGAGAAGACGAAAAGTCAGGGTGTGACTTTGCGGCTGAAAGGAAGTGACGTTGGTGCGTTCCAGGTGCGCTCCAAACACAGGAAGCGGCAGTAAGTCTGGTTAAACACAAGCTGTACCAGCTGATACACTGCACCTGTTAGGAGCCTGGGGGAACAGCACGGCGGTTTTGAATTACACTGCTGCTATTTTACTGCTTGATTTTTACCATATGGAAGATATGTTGTGGAAACAATTTTTATAGACTGATTAAAAGATACTCTACGGGATTACACTATTGGTGGCTTCTCTTTCTTTTCACTTTGAACATCTGCTGGTGATTATCGGGTGATCTCTGGAGGCTTTAGAAGGAGTAATCAGAACCAGGATTAGGATGATCGGATGACCATCGGATGGGATCTGTGAGGTGCCTGTTTAAATCCTGTGTGTGGTGAGTACCCACCCGAAAGGGGATACAACTGATGATTTAAAGTGGATCATATTAAGAAGACATCTGGAGCTATATGTCATTTACAACAACATCTTTTTTCATAAGTTCTATATGTACTCTTATGAACTGTAAATAAGAGTGAGTGGACAAGGGAGTCTATTGACCACCTGAGCGCTGCTATAGAAAACTTTCATTATCCTACCCAGGGATTTGATTGTGTTTTTATAAGTTTTATAGTTTTATGTTCTGCAAAATATTTGTTGTGTTTAAGCGGCTGCTGATATAGATACATATAGTGAACATTTGGGTTAATGAATACGGTCACGTATTCATTGTAGTCTGTTATAAGTCACCTGTGAGCTTCTTTAGCGCTGGGATAGTGAAAGAAGGCCAGGGGAACTTCACTTTAATTTTTATATATATATAAAATGGGAGGATTTAGGGGATTAGGGAAATGGAGAGAAGAGATATTGGCCACTGTTCAAGAGAATCAGACAGCTAAGCCGGTCATAGAGCATCCCTGGATATTTGGTAATATAGTAACGCTAGGTACATAATAAAGAAGCTGAGAAGAGCATTGGTAGAACTATATAATATAGAACCGTAGTGAAACTTAGCGAATTTATTCAGAAGGGACATAGTATAGTCTGCACACAGGAGAATAAAGAGTGAAGAAAGGGAGGAAGTAGGAAGATAAGAGAGGAAAGAGGAAGATTAGATGGATGCAAAAGGAGATCTTTGGAGAGTAATAGGACGTAGACTATACAGCAGAAGAAAGGGGTTCACGGGGCTGGGGGGGGGGGAGGGGGTTGAGGGGGGAAGATGGGAGAACGGGAGTGAGGTGAGGCAAAGGGGGGATCGGGAGCTCGGAGATAAAGGGGGGGAAGATAGGGGGTAGAGAGAGGAAGCGGAAGAAAAAATAGGCTTTGGTTCCTTCTTCTGGCATCCTCTTAAAACTCAGGAGTAAGCTAGGGCAGCTGTAATATGTAATATGTAAGATGAGATATGAGATAAATATTTTTTTCTGACAAAATGACGGTAATAGTAAAAAATGATAAGTAAAATGTTGATGTTGATGTAGCGCTACCCCCAGTTAAGAGAGCCGCTGGTTTGTTTTCGGGCCCTGTGTGCAGTACCGCCAACCCCCGGCAATCTTACTCGACCCCCGCTGGCACAGTTAGTCTAGGGCTATACTTATACCACATTCAATTGTATTGCATGAATTAATCTCTAAGCAGTAAGACAACACACTAAGGCGAGAGATTGATTATAACGGTTTTACTCTTATAGTAAATAGCATAGGTATAACATCACACATGCAATTGGCTTGCAGAGCCCTGCAGCCATCAATTCAGCACACTATAATGGCGCTGCGCGGTACTACACCACGCATAGCTATTATGGTGTGCGCGCCCTATGGCGCACTAAACAATATACTATCTCCCCACCTGAGTCAGGCCTGACATGGAGTAAATCTTAGTCACTTCCTATAAGGATTTCTTCGCATGCCAGCTTTTGGTGGTGCACTTGATGAAATTCTAGTTTGTAATCCACAACAGGCAGTAACTTGAAACAACTATACTGGGGAGGGGACACTTCAACTCTGTCCTGCTACCGGTCCGTCCCCCCCCCCGTGGAACAGCAGATAACGAACTGTGGGCCTATGCAGTTCTATAGGCCTGAACACGACACAGTCTATTGGTCTGGGCAGGTGCCCGCTCACCACTCCGGACGCGATCCCAGTCCGGGACTTCCACCTGCTGTGTATCCGCACACAGCGTCTGCCACGATGGGGTCCCCGATCCAACTGATGTCCTCACTCGACAAGACAGGATCCACCCAGGCTCTGCAGTGGGGTGGAAGGCTCTTCGGAAGTCACGCAAGGCTCCAGGCTTCGGGCCTTGCACCACAGCAGATCCGCACAGGAAGACTGGTTGCTTGCAGCGCGGTGTCCCAAAGAGGCCGAGCTCCGCCTCCCCTCTTCCTTAAATAGCCTCTCCCATGAGTCTCTGCGGTGGAAACTTTCACCCTGAGGCCGGATGGGGTTCTGGGTAACGTAGTTGCGGGGCCTTAAAGGAGACCCCGCTACATTGATATTTGGGAAGCATAGGAAAATAGCCGGGGGGAGGAGAACGGGTTGGAGCCCCTTGACCAACTCGGACCAACACCCCCAATTTAGGTTTGCACCCACGGAAACCATTGGGGAGGGGTTCAGATATGGGTGTTTTCCCTTAGGGGCTTAGAAAGGGGAGGGAGTGACATAGAGGGAGGGTAAGGGAGGAGGGAGGGGGTGTTTCTTGGGGGTTCCCCCCTTTTTTTTTTCTCTGAAGAGATGGAGGGAATAAAAATAACTTCCTTAAACGCCAAGGGACTTAATGTCCCAGAGAAACAAAGGATGTTGCTGAACGATTTGCGGCGTTTGGGGACAGATGTAGCTTACGTGCAGGAAACGCATTTCAGGACCGAGGGACTGCCATTCCTCCAGAATAGATTTTTCCCATGCGTATATCATGCAGGAAATCAGGAAGCAAAATCCAAAGGAGTATCAATTTTGATCTCCAATCGAGTCTCCTGGTCATTACAGGATAAACGCCTGGACCCAAATGGCAGATTTCTCTTTTTGAAAGGTAGCATTGGAGGAACTAAAGTGACACTGGCCACGTTGTATGCACCAAATGTACATCAAGACTCATTTATGAAGAAAGTCCTTTCGGAGCTATTAGAATTTGCAGAAGGCAAATTGATCCTGGGGGGGGGGGGGATTTTAATATCTCCCTGGATCCTAAACTAGATACCTCCCTAGGGACATCATCAATACCAGGTGGGGTCAGAAGAGGCATATTGCAGAAATTACATGAAGGGCAACTGGTGGACATTTGGAGGATTTTACATGTAGAGGAAAGGGATTACACCTTCTTCTCGAATCCGCACCAAGTGTACTCCCGCATAGACCTATTTCTGATCCCCCACTATATGATTTCCTTAGTATCAGAAGTGACGATTGGAAATATAACGTGGTGAGATCACGCCCCGATCAGCTTGTGCCTCTCCTTATCCAATACGGTTCTCTCCCAAGAGAGACGATGGCGGTTAAATGAGAGTTTGCTACAGAATCCCGAAGTCAGGGAAGATGTGGCTAAAGAAATTACAGCATATTTTCAAGTCAATGATACGCTGGGGAGTGACCCGGGAGTGGTGTGGGAGGCGCACAAGACTGTGATCAGGGGAGTCCTGATTAAACATGGATCAATACTGAAGAAGAAGAGAGAAAAACAGATTAGGGAATTGTTAGAAGAGATCCAGAAATTGGAACTTCAACATAAAAAGACACAAGCACCTTCCATTGGAAGGGAGCTTGGTCAGTTGAGAAGACAGATTGTAGAGATCCTGCGCTTTAAAGCCCATGCAACAATACAACGAGGAAGGAAAGCAAATTATGAACTGGGTGACAAATGTAGAAAATTGCTAGCCGGGAAATTAAAAGAAAAAAATCTGTCAACATATATAACACAAATCAGAGGGAAGGACATTTAATACGGAAACCAAAAGAGATAGCCGAGGAATTTGGAGAATATTATTCTTCCTTATATAATTTGGTACAAGAACCTGTCCCACCATCAGCCATAGAGGAATATCTTTCTGCGGCAGATCTTTTGAGACTTTTATCGCCAGCCCGATGCAGTTTAAAGACCCCTA
This sequence comes from Rana muscosa, assembly GCA_029206835.1. Lineage (NCBI taxonomy): Eukaryota > Metazoa > Chordata > Amphibia > Anura > Ranidae > Rana > Rana muscosa. The sequence continues at coordinate 962,850,595 of CM055117.1, read as the reverse complement.
TCTCTATGTAGGGACTGAATGCAATACTAAAAAAGATCAAATCCGGAAAGGCCCCGGGCCCGGACGGATATACTATAATATAAGATATTACAAAGAATTTGCCACACTATTAAGTGGTCAGATGATAAAGGTCTTTAATGCATTGGGCCAGACTGCGGCACTTCCACCGGACGCTCTTTTAGCACATATTACAGTAATCCCAAAGGAGGGGAAAGATCCGGGGGAGTGCGGCAGTTATAGGCCGATTTCACTATTGCATTCAGACTTAAAATTGTTTACGAAAATACTGGCGTCGCGACTTCATCCATGGCTTTCTCACTTAGTAGATCTAGACCAGGTGGGATTTATCCCTACATGGGAAGCAAGGGATAACACAATAAAAGCCCTTAACCTGGTCCATTATGTTAATGAGAGAGACATCCCTTGCGTGTTCCTAAATACTGATGCTGAGAAAGCATTCGATAGAGTGAACTGGCACTTTCTTTTTGAGGTGCTGCGACGCATGGGCTTAGGGGAACGCATGATCAGTTGGATCATGAGTGTCTACACGACCCCACACGCCGCAGTAAGGGTAAATGGAGTGTACTCAAAATCTTTTAAGATCGCAAATGGCACACGACAGGGATGTCCTCTCTCACCTTTACTATTCGCACTCTCACTAGAACCACTATTGAATAAAATTTGCCAAAACCCGGACATACATGGCGTACAAATAGGAGATCAAATCCATAAAGTATCGGCATATGCGGACGATTTGTTGTTTTCCATGTCTAGCCCACATATTTCACTCCCCAACCTTGTGAGGGAGATTGACAGTTATGGTAGGCTTTCAAATCTGAAAATAAACCATTCTAAATCTGAGGCAATGAGTGTGGCAATGCCTCCCCCGATATGCAAAACTATACAATTACATTTTAGGTTTAAATGGGAAACTAAGTTAAAGTACTTGGGTACACATATACCATAAAATTTAAAGAATACTTTCAAGATAAATTTACCACCATTATATAACTCAATAAGAACACTTTTGGATAAATGGCAACATGGGTTACACTCTTGGTTTGGCCGGAGCAATATAGTTAAGATGAGTATTCTACCAAAAATTTTGTATTTACTTCAGGCCTTACCGATCACTATTCCAGCGGACTTTCTTCATCAAATGGGTACTCTCCTTATGAAATTTATATGGGCAGGGAGAAAGCCAAGAATTAAGAAAGATATTATGATGATGCCCAAGAGCTTCGGTGGGATGGCAGTCCCAGGCATTGTGAAATTCTACCCAGCGGTCCACCTGGCAAGGTTGGTGGACTGGTGTAGACATATTGATCTTAAAAGATGGGTGGACATGGAACAACAAATTAGCCCGGTCCCTTTACGCAGAGCACCTTGGTGCTACACAGCACTACCGATATTTTTGAAGAAACATCCCACAATCGGGCCGACATTACGAATCTCTGCGAAGACATGCCAAAACCCGAAGTTTTCTTCGGGCCATTCTCCCCTGTTCCCCATATTAGGGAACATTAGTTTTGCACCGGGTATGGAGTCGGGAGCTTTTAAGAAGCTTAAAGAGAAAGGCTTTACTCAGGTCTCACACTTTCTACAGTCAGAAACCTGGCCAACTATTAACTTGTTGATGAAAATGGGGGGGGGGGGATCTTTAAATTAAGTCTCTGGCAGGCACTTCAAATAAGTCATTTTTTGAGATCCCTGGGGTCGCCATTATATTTCCAACGGCAATTAACATCATTTGAAGTCTATTGTGAAGATGAGGAACCACTTTCTCAAGTGATTTCTAAGATGTACGGGTTGTTGAACACACCCCCGGAGGATTTTGTGATGCTAGGTGTAAGCAAATGGGAAAGAGATCTAGGGAAGACTTTTACTGTAACTCAGCGAAAACAGATTATCTTCCTAGCATTGAACTCCTCGGTCTGTACGCGGATCCAGGAGTCCAATTATAAACTCCTGACTCAATGGTATTACACACCAGTAAGGCTTCATAAAATATCTATGGAGACCCCAGAGTGCTGCTGGAGATGCGGGGAGGAACGAGGAACTTTATTACATATATTTTGGTCTTGTGAAAAAAATGCGACACTACTGGCGGGAAGTTCAGAGAATATCTCAAAAATGTATAGAATTCCCGATACCAGATGACCCTGCGTTTTTCCTGCTCCACTGCTCACAGATCCCGGTGCAGAATACCTACACACGAGAGAAAATGGAAATGTAGTCCCTCCATCTTTCTGTAGGGAATTTTTTTTTTTTTTTTTGTAGGTTTGGGGGGAGGGGGGTGGGGGTGATATATGGGCTTATAAAGAAGGGGAAATAGAGAAGAGGAGGATTCTAGACTCTTCGATAGGCTTATGAGTGTGATAAGGGTGAAAGATGGGAATAAATGTAAATCTCGGTAGATATAAAGATATAGGTATAGTAGACCTCTAGGTCAATCCAAGTAGGGGTTATAATAGACGTGTATATGTATGTTCGGATACATTGAATATGCTGATGTACCACTTAGACAAACTGCGATCACGAAAATGTATTGCTGGACTGTTCCTCTTTTCTGTTTCTTTTTGTTGGTATAAAAGGAAAATAAAGATATTAAACGAAAAAAAAAAGAAATGTATTCTATGTGGTAGCTCTAGATCTAGAAGACTCATACAAAAGACTAATGAGATGGTTTCTGAAGCCAGATAGAACATCTAAATACACTCTTGTTGTATCCCCTACACTGCTTTCTTGTCTGTACTTTCTGAGACTTCATGCTGCATATCTAGTGGAATGCCCAAAATCTGTGGTTCAATGAATACAATCTTATCTGAACTATACTCCTCTGAAGACTAGACACCCCATAAAAAAAAATCCTCAAAATATGGTCCCCTTGCGTTTTTTGCTTCGCCATCATTGCACATTCTTTGCGTGGCTCGTTTCTTTCCTCTATTGGATGTCGATGTTGGCTACACGCTAACCAAGAATCGTAGTTATAAGAGTGAAATCCCTTTCTTGCTTCTACAACTATTGTTATCCTGAATTTGCGTCCTGAAGAAAACCCAATGCGAAACGCGTTGATGCATTTGGGTTCTCATCATTTATATGTACTCATATGTATGATTTTTAATTCTAATATTTGTAGCGATACCTTCAATTAAGAGGGCCGCAGATTTAGTTTGGGCCCTGAAGACAGCTCCGCCAACCCCCGGCAATTTACTCGACCCCCTTCTGGCACAGTTAGTCTAGGGTAATATGTGTATATCTTATGCTCTATGGTTAAATTCAGACACCAATGCAGTGATAGAAGAATAACGAGTTTACTTTCTACTGGCAATAAAATCAACAGTTGTAACAGATCACATGAATCTATCTGCAGAGCCCTGCAGCAATAGTCACACTGTAACTATTAAGATATGGTGCACACGTGCCACGTGTAACAGTACTTCACTATGCGCCCTATGGCGCAGCAACTAAATAAACTATCTAGATGGCCAGGCCTGACCATATAACTCAGTCTCTAGGGGGGTAAAATTGTTCGCATGCAAATCTTTAAACGGTGGTGCACATTTCAGGAACACATTTGTAATCCAGGGGGGGGGGGTAAAAATGCCAACACAGTACACTCCACTAGAGATCCGTTTGACTCAGTTCTGCTATGGATCTCCAGTGGGGGAAAAGAACTGAAATAGGTACTGGTGGGCCACGGCAGTCTGTAGGCCTAACAATGGTGTACAGTATTTGTGGATTGAGCATGTGCTCGCTCACCCCTCCGGACGCGATCCCAGTCCGGGAACTTCCACCTGCTGTGTCTCCACACACAGCGTTTGCAGCGGTCTGGTCTCCGGCTCAGCAGCGGTTGGAGAAAACTGAGTCAGATGCCACCCAGGCTCGCGATGGGGTGGAAGGCTCTTTTGGGTAGCAGCGCAAGGCCCCAGGCTTTAGGCCTTGCACCACAGCTGATCCGCACAGGAAGATCTCTCCACTGAAGTCTCGTGTCCCAAAGAGGCTGAGCTCCGCTTCGCCTCTTCCTTATATAACCCCTCCCATGAGTCTCTGGGGTGAAACATTGCCGAAAGGGGTTCTGGGTAAGGTAGTCCTGAGAGTCTTAAAGGGGACCCCGCTACATATTCTTATATTGTCCTTGTATTCAATTTCATTTATGTGGTTCTCTTTTTTTATTAAACATTTATATATTTTTTATACTCTCTATTGTTTACTGTGCCGCTGAAAGTCCGAGTAGGGCCCATATCCCTATTTTTTTTCCTTTTCTTGTTTATATCTAATTTCTTATGTGTAGTTCTGTTTTTTAATCAAAACTACTAATCTTATTATGTTATTACCAGTCAATTTAGTTCACTATTTATTTCTCCCTATTCTACTTCCTTGTTATTAAATTATCATGATCGCTTTATAAAATCCTTTAGATTCCAACTTAACGCATCATATTGGTTGCTATATGATCCAGTAGCTTCACGGGCCAATCTGGTGGGTCTGACTCCCACCGGATATACAACCACGGGGAGCTTTTCGGCGTTGTTGATACCTGGGCAGTGATGTATGTGAGTCATTCAATTTTTTTAGATACCAGGTGAGCATGTGCAGTGTGTCGCTGCGACTATATATTTTTGACATAAATGTTTACCAGCATTAAATATATGCTGTGCCCTGAGGACGCACTCTTGCGAAACATGTTGGCCTCCTGCATAATTAACTATCTAATTTCACGCATCCAACATCTACCTGCGGTCTAATGTTATTATGACTGTGTCATTTTTATCTTATATTATTTATAAATTTATAATTTCTTAAGTTTTCTTATCTGAGTATTCACCTTTATAACAGACACATCATCTCCATTCAACTGCCCCAATACACTTCAAGAGAGCATTGTCTCTCTCATTTTTTCTCTTTTTAACAATCATTCAGGACTGGAGTCATTGGTCTGTTTCTGGAAACTGTAATTTTCCTTTCCTGATGGACTCCATGGCAGCCTACGTGTGGGTTAACCCCGCCTCCTCTCCAATGCTATAGGACCCCATACCCATAAAAATAAGCTCACCTCTCAGTACTGTGTTCCGTAACTAGCCGACTCTTGGACACTTACTTGCTCTCTTTCGTTATTATTTTCTTTTAGGGTGGGAACTCCGTCTGCCATGGAGTCCATCAGGAAAGGAAAATTACGGTAAGTATTTGATAATAAATTTTCCTTTTTCCTGACAGACTCCATGGCAGCCTACGTGTGGGAAATAACTAGCCAGACCACACATATGGGTATGCTGAACAGAAAATAACTTTAATTTGCTCCAAAGATACTTTCGGGTTTGAACTCAACATGGGTATTAGGACCACTGGATCTGGAAAAAAAGTCAAAAAGGATCTTTATGACCCAGTGACCGTCAGTCTCATCAGTGCCGGACAAGGGTGTAGGAGTGACCCTTGAGAGAGAAGGTCCAGTCTGAGAGGAAGAGGTACTGGGTCCCGGTAGCTCAGCTGGATCAAGAGGGGAAATCAAGGCCTGTTCGGCCAGTAGGGAGCCACCACTGTCACTTCGACTGATTCCGTCTGAAGTCTCCGCAGGAATTTGAGGATTATTGGGAGCGGGGGAAAGGCATACGCCCTCTTGAACCTCCACCGATCCGTCAGGGCATCTGTTCCGAATGCCTGGCTGCAGCGGCCCCGAGTGTAGAACTTCACTACTTTGCAGGGGGAAGCGAATAGATCCACTTCGGGATTGACTCCCAGGGACAGAATCCATTTGAATGACTGCACGTGGAGGGACCACTCGTTGTTGTCTATTTGAGTGCGTGAGAGGAAATCTGCTTGGGAGTTCTGTACTCCGGGAATGAAAACTGCTGATATATTGGCCAGATTTTTCTGGGCCCACGTCATGATAGATTCGACTTCTTGAAGAAGTGTGGAACTCCGAGTCCCCCCTTGCCTCTTCACGTATGACACTGCTGTAGTGTTGTCCATCCTTATCAACACCGATTCTCCTTTCAGGAACCGAGAGAAGGATTGGAGGGCACACCAAGCCGCCCGATGTTCCAGGACGTTCGAGCCTGGGTTGCGCAGACGAGCATCCCACCTGCCCTGAGCAAGGTTCTGACCACATAGAGCCCCCCATCCGGAACAGCTGGCATCGGTTGTGACTGTGACCCAGGAGATGGGGGCAATGGAGTGACAGTTTTGCAAATTCTTGAGCTGGAGCCACCAGAAGAGGCTGTTCCTCATTGTTGCAGATATGTGGATAAGTTGACTCTTGTCCCCTGAGTTCCACTGCCGGAGGAATCCTGACTGGAAAGGGCGCAACCTCCACAGAGCCCACTTGACCATGGGGGTTGTGGAGACCATTGTGCCAATAATACTTAGGCATTGTGATGCTTTCAGACGAGGCGCATCCAGAGCCAGAGAGATCCTCTCCTGAATCACCGGAATCTTCTCTACCGGAAGGGAGATGGTGTTCTCCACTGTGTTGAACTGAGTCCCTAAGTATATTAAGCATTGGGCTGGATCTAGGTGGCTTTTTCCTAGGTTTAGGAGCCATCCGAAACTGGAAAGGTTAGAGATCACCTGTTCTCTGTGCATCAGCAGTTGTTCTCTGTTTTGAGACAGAACTAGGAGATCGTCTAAATAATGATAAAGACGTACCCCTTTTAGCCTGATTAGGGCCACTACAGCCAAGAGGACTTTGGTAAAAACTCGAGGAGAAGTCGTCAACCCGAAGGGCAGGCAGATGAATTTCAGGTGTTCCTGCCCGACGTGGAACCTGAGGTACTTGAGAAAGTCCTTTGCCACTGGCACGTGGAAATAAGCGTCCTTCAGATCTATTGAAATCATCCAGTCGCCTGGCTGTATGGCTTTATGGATTGTTGACAGAGTCTCCATTTTGAATTTTCCGTGCCTCATAAATTTGTTTAGGTAAGTCAAGTCTATTACCGGGCACCAAGCACCGCTTTTCTTTTGAACTAAGAAAAGGGTGGAGTATACCCCTTGGAACTGTTCGTCCTCTGGGGCATAAGCTACTGCTCCCTGGGACTTCAACAGGTCCAAGTAGGACAGTAGAGCCTGCTTTTGTTTTTCCGCACGCGGGAGTAGGGTGGAGACAAATCTGGGGGGAGGAATGCTGGAGAAGGACCATGCGTGGCCTGACGACACTGTCCTGACGACCCAGAAGTCTGAGATTGAGGCCACCCAGACGTGCCGGAAGTGGAGCAAGCGTGCTCCCACCCGACCCGCCTGGGCGGGCGAAATCTCAAAAGGATTTAGCCTGTTTGCGACCACTGGACGCCTGGCTCTTTGCTGGCTTGCGAAAGGACGCCTGACCTCTACTCCAGTTTCTTCTGAAGTCCCGGCCAGGTTTATAGGAGCGTGCTTCTCTCGAACACTCCGGACTGCGTCTTCTGAATTGGGGCTTCTTTCGTCCAGGCAGACACCTGTCTTGGGGAAGAAGGCCCGATTTTCCACCCGTGGCCTTTGCTATGACGTCGTCCAGTATATTGCCAAACAGTGATGACCCTTCAAAAGGAATCTTGCACCAGGTCTGCTTAGATGACGGGTTGGCGAGCCAAGGGCACAGCCATAGGGCCCGCTTAGCCGTAAATGAGGACAGCATAATTCTAGCCAGCAGGCGGTTTAAGTCGACAGATGCTTCCCCCAGGAAGGCCACCACTAGTTTTAGCTCTGCTGCTGCCGAATTCCTGGCCAGTTCTTCTGAAACACCTTTAAGGAAGGAATCTACATTCTCCGTCCATGCTTCCATAGCCTTGGACATGGCTGCCAAGGCCAGGGCCGGTTTACAAGCCGTATCAGCAAGCCCGTAGATCCTTTTAAGGTCCTGATCCATCCTTCTGTCTAAGCCATCCTTGAAGGAAACCGCATCATCCAACGGGAGCGTAACGTGTTTGGCCAGACGCATTACAGCCGCGTCTACAGGAGGAATGTTCTCCAGGTATTTTACCTCATCCGCTTTGAAGGGATACATCCTGGAAGTTTTATTTGTCATAGAGGACTTCCTGTCCACTTTACTCCATTCCTCATCAAAAATGCCCTTTAGTTCGGCCAATAGCGGAAAACTAGGGCGCTCTTTCTGCTTAGCTGGGGGAGTACATAAAGGCCTCCTTGACTGCTTTAATAAGTGGAGTCACTAGGGAGAAGTCGAATTCCACGCTCTCCTCATCACTTTCTAATTCTCCTTTCAAGGGTACAGGCGAGGAAGCGTAGGGCTGGGAAGGACCTGGAACCTCACGGACCTCATCAGCCCGGGGAGCCAGACCGAATGGTACTGGATTGGCTCTGTGTGTGGGAAGTATCCATCTCCTTCAAAGAACGTTGCACTACCCTTTCTACCAGAGACTCGATGCGTTGATCCTCTGTCTCTTTTTCCCCAACCACACGGGCATAGCAATGATTGCATAATGATTTGCCCCCTGGGACTCATGTGTCAATCCCCAGCAGGCTCTACGACCAGAGCGACTGTCATGGCGGTGGGAGCAGTGTCTGGAGGAGGAATGGGAGCGTCTCCTCTGGTGGTGAGATGCAGATGGCGAATCCCGTCTGGATTTAGAAGAATGCTTTAGTTGCAGCCTGGCAAGGTCTGTGTCGTCCTGGACCAACATCTGATGATCCGAACCGGAAGGGCTGGAAGAGAAAGAATAGGGGAAGGGGGATGATAAGACAACACACAACGCACTCTCTTCTCCCGCACATACCTAGTGCATGAGGGCTGTCCACCTGAAGGCGCTGATTTGTCCATGACCCCTGGACAAGAGCGTCACAGCAAGGGATGGTCAGCTAAAGCAAAATTCTAGAAATGCCAAACAATGTAAATAAGAAACTGCTTAATAATGAGAAGGCACTTCCCCCTTTACCAAGACATATAAGTAACCATCAGACCAGGAAACAAAGGCACCATACCTGTAAACTGGTTTGAGAAGGAAGCGCTGTCTCTGCTCAGTCAGGGGAAATCCCGACTGATACAGGCGAGCAGCAGCTTTAAACTTCCCGCCTGTGACGTCACCGCCTTTCCCATGATGCGCCTGCGCCGCGGGGAAGCCGCCGAGCGGCGCCTGCGTGATCGCTGAGCGAACTGCCGAACCGCGCATGCGCAAACCAAGCCTTGATCTGGAAGAGGACCCGGTGCATGCGCGAACTGCGGCGGTGCCCGCAAACCCGGAAACGCCGCGGCGAGCTGAGACGCAGAAGCGTTCCAGCCGCCATATAGTATCAGGGGACATAAGGGGATAACAAACAATACACATAAATACAGAGGCGACTGCCATGGACAAAATGAAGATTGTCGCAGACCTTGCCAGCCGAGGATGTCCTAATCTTTGGGCACACTGCAGCAACTTTCCAACCGCAGGTAAATGGTTGCTGCAAGCTCTCCACCCGCCCATGGCTGGGCTCCGAGCTGCACCGCATAGAAGTGTTCCATCCATCCTGGAATATCCTGAACGACGTGAACGTCATAGGTCCATTGGAGGAGGACAAAAAAGGAACACAGTACTGAGAGGTGACCTTACTTTTATGGGTATGGGGTCCTATAGCATTGGAGAGGAGGCGGGGTTAACCCACACGTAGGCTGCCATGGAGTCTGTCAGGAAAAACAATTTTGAAAGAGGGCCTATAGACATAGTTTGTCTATGAAAACTCCTAACCCAGATCTACCTGTAGGCCGTCACGTTAAATCAATGCACAACAAAAAACAATTTTTTATATTAAATCGTATCCATCCAGGTCTACGTGGAGGAGACTGGAACAAACTTCTCCTCCAGCTGGAATTAGGATGGATCTATATTTTAAATGCTACAGTGTTTCTAACATTTCTAGCCTAAATGAACCCATCAACTATAGACCGTTTTTGGAAGGCTTCCAATCAGGTGGCATGGAAGCCTAATTCCATACTCCTTGATCATGTTCCCGTTTTCCTATTTTCCACCTTCATAATTTATTTTCACTACACATTTAATTTTTTCCCACATTTTCTTTGCTGCTCATCACTTTCCATCCCTTTATTTCCATTCTGTGAGGTCTTGCTTTTGTAGTATATGTAATCTATAGACTCATTTATGCATGTTGTGATTACATGTCAATATGTTTCTTGTGGTTGCAGTTCCTCCTCATGTCCATCAGGGGCTGTCTGGTCCTTTTGTGCCCGTCTGTGTCCCCACCCGGCACACTGAGACCGTTTTCTGCCCATCCTCAGCCGAGGCGGCCTTTCCACTGGCTGATCTAGTGGCAATGATGCAGTCATTCTCTTCCTGTGTCCTCTCTCGGGCACCATCCGGCCATCCCACGCGTACGTGCGACGCCATCCCGCCCAGTCGGGGGGGGGCGGTCTTTCAGCTCTATTTAAGCTGGGAATACTTGATGGGCAGATCACACAGCTGCAAGGTAGCTTCCCACCCTCTATCTGATTGATTAACAGCTGTTCATTAGCTGTGCTATATAGATACAACAGCGTTATAACGCTGTCTATTTGTCCTCAGACCTGGTGACCATCCACACAGCTTAATCGCAATACCACAGGTGAGCACCTTATATACAACTCTTTTTTTATTCATGCTAACAATGGCCCAATGTGATCACTCATCACCTTTAGTTATATCTCTTGACTTACTGTTTTACACCTCTTTACAGTCTTTGGGATAGACCTCCTTGCCTTCTCTATTGACGTTCTTATCCATATATTGACCCAAACCGATATCGAACGGACTTTCATGAGTGATGTTCACATGTATAGTAAAGATATACAGGTATTAAGAACCCCCCTCTTTTTGAACATGGACGTATATTATATATATTTTATATTCTCACTGATTTCATATATTGAGTCTATTGATCCTCTTACTCGAAGATATTCTTTTTGTATTTATAGTGGTGTAACATTGTCAGGGCCCGGACTGGTGGCTAGTGAGGACACAGGAGGTGGATCCTCTGTGCCAGAGAGGCGAAGGCACGGGTCGCACTGGAGGACCGTTCTAAGCAGCTACCGGTTTTCACCAGAGCCGGCCGCAAGGCGGGATGGACTTGCTGCGGCGGTAGCAACCAGGTCGTGTCCCCCAGTAGCGGCTCGACTTCTCTGGCAGCTGAGATAGGCACGGTACACTGGGACTAGGCAGAGGCAAGGTCAGACATAGCGGAAGGTCAGGGCAGGCGGCAATGGTTCGTAGTCAGGGGCAACGGCAGAAGATCAGATACACTGGCAAGACAACTACAAAACGCTTTCTCAGGGCAGTAAGGCAACAAGATCTGGCAAGGACAGGAAGGGGGAGTGGGTTTTTAAGTGTTTTGGGTGTGACACAGTAATTGGACCAGGCACCAATCAATGGTGCACTGGCCCTTTAAATTTAAGAAGACCGGCGCGCGCACGCCCTAGAGAGCAGCGGGACCGCGCGCGCCGGGACGAAGCAGGAGGAGGAGGCCGGTGAGCAGGATGGGATGCGATCCGCGGGCGGACAGGTGCCGCCGCATGGATCGCATCCCCGCCAGCATCAGAGCAGCGCTCACGGTCAGAGGAGCCGACCGGAGCCCTGCAGGGGGACAGACGCCGCGGGCGCTCCGGGATGGATGGGACACCTGGAGCGCTCAGCGTTACAGTACCCCCCTTAGGTCTCCCCCTCTTCTTGGAACCCAAGAATCTACGGATGAGCTCTTTATCTAAAATGTTGGCCTCAGGTTCCCAGGACCTTTCCTCAGGACCACAGTTCTCCCAATCAACTAAAAAACATTTTTTACCTCGGATGACCTTGGAGGCGAGGATCTCTTTCACCGAGAAGACATCAGAAGAACCAGAGACAGGAGCGGGAGCAGTGACCTTAGGGGAAAATCGGTTAAGAATGAGGGGTTTAAGAAGAGACACATGAAAAGAGTTGGGAATACGAAGACAAGGAGGAAGGTGGAGCTTGTAAGAAACAGAATTGATTTGGTTTTTGATTTTAAATGGCCCGAGGTAACGAGGGCCCAGCTTGTAGCTAGGTACCCGAAACCGAACATATTTGGAGGAGAGCCACACTTTGTCACCAGGGGCATAGACAGGAGGGATTCTTCTTTTTTTATCTGCATGTCTCTTCATGCGGGCAGAGGCCAGTGAGAGCGACTTTTGAGTCTCTTTCCAGATAGAGGCAAAGTCCTGAGTTAATTCATCCACGGCCGGAACTCCAGAAGACGTGGGAATGAGGAGGGGGGGCAATGGGTGACGGCCGTAGACCACAAAGAAAGGCGACTTGGAGGAAGATTCAGAGTTCTTGAAATTGTATGAGAATTCTGCCCAGGGCAATAGGTCGACCCAATCGTCTTGACGGGCGGAGACAAAATGTCGTAGGTAGTCGCCAAGGACCTGGTTAACTCTCTCCACCTGTCCATTGGACTGCGGGTGATAAGCGGAAGAAAAATTCAACTTAATCTTTAGTTGAGTACAGAGAGCTCTCCAAAATTTTGAGATGAATTGAACGCCTCTATCCGAGACGATATGTGAGGGCAGCCCATGGAGGCGGAAAATTTGAAGAAAAAAATGCTTCGCCAACTGAGGTGCCATAGGCAGACCAGGGAGTGGGACAAAATGAGCCATTTTAGAAAAGCGGTCAATGACCACCCAGATGACAGTGTTACTACGAGACAAAGGGAGGTCCGTGATGAAATCCATGGCGATGTGGGACCATGGTTGTTCAGGCACAGGTAGGGGAAGGAGAAGACCTGCAGGCTTCTGGCGAGGAGTCTTGTCACGTGCACAGATAGTGCAGGCCCGTACAAAGTCAGTCACATCTTTCTCCTGGGTAGGCCACCAATAGTGTCTGGCAATCAATTGTATGGATTTTTTGATCCCAGCGTGACCGGCTAGATGGGAGGAATGGCCCCACTTGAGTATCTGAAGCCAAAGGTGTGGAGGAACGAAAGTCTTTCCTGGAGGAATTGGCATGAGAGAAGCGGGAGCAGAGGAAATCAGACACTCAGGGGGTATGATGTGTTGAGGAGGAGTCTCGGTTTCAGAGGTATCGGAGAAACGGGACAAGGCATCAGCCCTGACATTTTTGTCTGCGGGCCGAAAATGGATCTGGAAGTTGAAGCGGGCAAAGAACAATGACCACCTGGCCTGGCGAGGATTTAGACGCTGAGCGGACTGAAGGTAGGACAAATTTTTATGGTCAGTGTAGATGGAGATAGGGTGAAGGGATCCTTCCAGGAGATGTCTCCACTCTTCTAATGCCAACTTGATGGCCAACAGTTCACGGTCACCTATGGAATAGTTTTTTTCCGGAGGGGAGAAAGTTTTAGAGAAGAAACCACAAGTGACGTTTTTCCCTTTAGCGTTTTTTTGAAGAAGCACAGCTCCGGCTCCTACTGAGGAGGCGTCAACTTCAAGGAAGAACGGCTTTAGAGGATCTGGCCGAGACAGGACAGGTGCAGAGGAGAAGGCGGTCTTAAGGCGAGTAAAGGCTTCCTCCGCTTGAGGCGGCCAGGACCTAGGATTCGCGTCTTTTTTGGTCAGTGCCCCTATAGGAGCAACGATGGTGGAGAAGTGGGGTATGAACTGACGATAGTAGTTGGCGAAACCAAGGAAGCGTTGGATAGCACGAAGTCCAGAGGGGCGTGGCCAACCCAAGACTGCGGAGAGTTTGTCAGGGTCCATTTGAAGACCTTGTCCAGAGACCAGATAACCTAGGAAAGGAAGACTGCTGCGCTCAAAAAGGCATTTTTCAAAGTTAGCGTAAAGATGATTTACGCGGAGGCGCTGGAGCACTTGACGGACGTGGAGCCGATGTTCCTTAAGGTTGGCAGAGAAGATTAGGATTTCGTCAAGATAGACAACCACACAGGTATACAGTAGGTCCCGGAAGATTTCGTTGAATGTAGTCAGTCATGGCCTTGGTTTCAGGAGAGGAGAGAGGGTAAATTCTGCCACGGGGTGGTGTAGTACCTGGGAGCAAGTCAATGGGGCAGTCGTAGGGTCTATGTGGTGGTAAGACCTCCGCCTGTTTTTTGCAAAAGACATCAGAAAAGTCCTGATAGGCCTTTGGAAGGCCAGGCAAAGGAGTAGTGATGGGGACTTGACAGGTCGGTACAGACTTAAGGCAATGCTTGTGACAGGAGTCACCCCAGGATTTGATGTCCCCAGTGGTCCAGTCGAGGGTAGGAGTGTGACGCTGGAGCCAGGGTAGGCCAAGAAGGATGTCAGAAGTACAGTTCGGCAAAACAAAGAATTCAATCTTTTCTTGGTGAAGAACACCAACGGACATGAGCAGGGGTTCGGTGCGGTAACACACGGTACAATCCAAATTCTCTCCATTTACAGAGGAAATGAAGAAGGGTTTGATGAGACGGGTAACAGGAATGTTGAACCTGTTGATGAAAGAGGCTTCAATAAAGTTTCCTGCAGAACCAGAGTCCAGGAAGGCCACCGCAGGGAAGAGGGAGCCAGCAGAAGGAGAAATCCGCACAGGAATAGTCAGACGTGGAGAGGAAGAATTCACACCTAGTAACGCCTCTCCCACGTTCACTAGGTGCGGGCGTTTCCCTGACGCGGAGGACGAATAGGACAGTCTTTTAGGAAGTGATCAGAGCTCGCACAATAAAGGCATAAGTTCTCGTTCCTACGGCGAGACCTCTCTTGTAGGGTCAGGCAAGACCGGTCCACTTGCATGGCCTCCTCGGCGGGAGGCACGGTAACAGGATGCATTGGATTCAGAGAGAGAGGAGCCAGGTGCGGATAACACCTGGTGCGAACAAGATCTTTCTCCTGGCGAAGCTCTTGGCGTCTTTCGACGTAACGCATATCGATGCGGGTAGCTAAATGGATGAGTTCCGTCAAGGAAGAGGGTATCTCTTGTGCGGCCAGACAATCCTTGATGTGGCCGGATAAACCCTTCTTGAAGGTCACGCAGAGAGCCTCATCATTCCAGGCTAACTCTGAGGCCAGTGTGCGGAACTGTATGGCATATTCGCCCACAGAGGAGTTTCCTTGGACAAGGTTAAGCAGGGCGGTTTCAGCGGATGAGGCTCGGGCTGGTTCCTCAAAAACGCTGCGAACCTCAGCGAAGAAGGACTGAACGGTGGCTGTAGCAGGGTCGTTGCGGTCCCAGAGTGGCGTGGCCCAGGCCAAGGCCTTTCCAGACAACAGAGAGACCACGAATGCCACTTTAGACCGTTCTGTGGAAAACTGGTCAGCCATCATCTCAAGATGCAGGGAACATTGGGACAAGAATCCCCGGCACATCCTAGAATCCCCGTCAAATTTCTCCGGAAGAGACAGGCGAATTCTCGAGATAGTAGCGGCAGCTCGGAGAGGGGAAGATGCTGGAGGCTGTGGCGGCAGAAGCTGCTGGACCATGGCGGTCAACTGCGACAGCTGCTGTCCTTGTTGGACGATCTGTTGCGACTGCTGGGCAACCACGGTAGTGAGGTCAGCGAGATTTGGCAGCGGTACCTCAGCGGGATCCAGGGCCGGATCTACTGTCAGGGCCCGGACTGGTGGCTAGTGAGGACACAGGAGGTGGATCCTCTGTGCCAGAGAGGCTAAGGCACGGGTCGCACTGGAGGACCGGTTCTAAGCAGCTAACGGTTTTCACCAGAGCCCGCCGCAAGGCGGGATGGACTTGCTGCGGCGGTAGCAACCAGGTCGTGTCCCCCAGTAGCGGCTCGACTTCTCTGGCAGCTGAGATAGGCACGGTACACTGGGACTAGGCAGAGGCAAGGTCAGACGTAGAGGAAGGTCAGGGCAGGCGGCAATGGTTCGTAGTCAGGGGCAACGGCAGAAGATCAGATACACTGGCAAGACAACTACAAAACGCTTTCTCAGGGCAGTAAGGCAACAAGATCCGGCAAGGACAGGAAGGGGGAGTGGGTTTTTAAGTGTTTTGGGTGTGACACAGTAATTGGACCAGGCACCAATCAATGGTGCACTGGCCCTTTAAATTTAGGAAGACCGGCGCGCGCGCGCCCTAGAGAGCAGCGGGGCCGCGCGCCGGGACGAAGCAGGAGGAGGAGGCCGGTGAGCAGGATGGGATGCCGCCGCATGGATCGCATCCCCGCCAGCATCAGAGCAGCGCTCATGGTCAGAGGAGCCGACCGGAGCGCTGCAGGGGGACAGACGCCGCGGGCGCTCCGGGATGGATGGGACACCCGGAGCGCTCGGCGTTACAAACATTATATGTACGCCACTTAAAATTGATTTTTCATGACCTTTGGTGACTGTGCATTCAAGAGCTATTGGCACTGCATGGACGTTCCAGTATTTAGTACTTATTTCCTTACCTATTTTTACTCTCCTGTCGCAATTTGGGATGCAATTCTACCCAATAAGTCAAATACCGTATATACTCGAGTATAAGCCGAGTTTTTCAGCACATTTTTTTGTGCTGAAAATGCCCCCCTCGGCTTATACTCGAGTCACCTTTTTGCGTCTGATCTCCCGAAATTTGGGGACCCAGTACTGACCGTCCGTAGGTCCCCTGGACCCCAAACTTGGCACACACGTAGCCCCACTCTTTATCTACAAGTGTGCACAGTTTGTTGTCCGGAAGACCTATGGCCGGGGAGCACCGATTTTTCAAATCCACCTTCCATAGACTCCCATGTTAAATGGTAATTTCTCCGGTGAATTTGGGAACCCGATACCGTCCAGTCGTAGGTCCCCTGGACCCGAATCTTGGCACACATGTAGCTCCATTTCTCCTCTACAAGTGTGCTAAGTTTTTTGTATGGGGGACCTACGGCCGGGGAGCAGCAATTTTTCAAAGCCGGGCACCCCTTCCATAGACTCCCATGTTAAACGTCAGTCTAGTCATGGACACAGTGAGGCATGGGCACAGTGAGGCATGGGCACAGTGAGGCATGGGCACAGTGAGGTATGCATATGGACACAGTGAGGCAAAGTGAGGCACAGTGAGGCATGCAGATGGACACCCTAGGCTTATACTCAAGTCAATACTTTTTCCCAGTTTTTTGTGGTAAAATTAGGTGCCTCGGCTTATATTCGGGTCGGCTTATACTCGAGTATATACTGTATTTTAAATTCGTTCTCTCTTCCCAGCACACATCCCCACTTGTCCACGGTGAATGACCTGGCCTGAGGTGGTGAGGTGGGCACCGGTCTGGACGCCCCTCGTTGACATTTAGGACAATTGCAACCAATATTTTAGTTCTGGTTCTTCATTCAGGATGTATTCATAGCTTTTTAAGGTATTGTGATATACATGACAACAAACCATTAATAAAGTACTTAGATTTATGTCAAATGTACTATATATGATGTTCTAATGTGATTTCTCTGTTATAGAAAGTAAATTCCTTTCTTTAATGTGTATGCTCCCCTGAAGAAAAAAATCTAATTCGAAACGCGTTGGTGGTTTATAATTTTTCATCTTATATTTTGGCGATTCCAACTTGAGTACAGTGTCAAGAACACTTTTCCATCATTTTTATGATGTATTGCAACATTTTATATATATGTTGTACTAATAAAGATTTGTTAACTTCTATACTATTCAGAAATACTTTTCATTTACTTGATACAACAATGTTCCAGTACCATTAAAGTCCCACTTTGAGTGTTTTTCCTTATATATGCAATTCAGGGATGTTGGTACCTCGCTAGCTACCATTCTCATTTTGTAGCTACTATTGTTTTCCACTGTGTACCTTGGATTGTATATTGTCATCCTATGTTAACAACAAAAATCTAAGAATTTTTGTAAAGGAAGAAAAAGGGTGTCTTATCCTGGACTATATACATATAGCTTTCTGTACAACAAACGTCACGCTAAGAACTGATGGGCATTGTACACTTTCAAATGTTTTCATTGTTTTAAATAGGTATTAGTGTAGTTATATTCTCTATGTCGTTTGTTTGCCCTACCTTGTAGTGATGGGATCACATATTGTGGCTGAAGTTTGTCATGGCCGATCGACCCTCCTGTATCTGTATTGCTTTAGTTAGCTGGCCCTTAAGTTCCAAGGGTACAGAACAACTTTCTGTTCCAGATCACACAGCGTCCTATGTGTTGCATCACAAATGTGGGGGTACTAATATGATGTGTGTGCCTGTGAGGCTCCGCTTTCTTATTTTGGGGAAATTCTAATTAATCTGTAGCTCTCACCTGCACCAGAACTAAACTGAGAGGTATTGTGGGATATATAGTTCCTTTGCAGGAAGTGTCAGTTCTTAGACTGCAGACTGAGGTCATGGAATAAAAAAAAAACAAAGTCACTTCCAGCGCTAATAGGTCTTCCAAGGTGATAAGATGTCGGATAAAATGGTGGTATAAAAGGTGTATATATAGTATCCCAGAACTAGGTGGATGCTGCCCTCCTCAGATGGGCTAATCCTCAAAGGAACTACAAGAAAAACAGAAATGGAAGGTGTGCAAACCTAGTGCATTACCAGAGATAATTTAGTGTAGCACTACCCCCTTAGGAGCTGCTGGTTTAGATTTGGGTCAATGCACATTACCCCACCATTCTTTGTCTAGGGGATGAGAGTCTATACACTTCAGGAGAAACTTCAATGTCCACACAAGTTGTAAATCCTTTTTCTTTGCTTTTATTTCACACCAACTTTCAGTCACGTGATGCAGACCACTGAGGAACTTTAGCTTTCAAAACGACACTAATCAAAGTATACATACCACTTTCCTTCGAGTGGAAGTTGCTCACCTGGATAGACCTCTCTCACCGGCCTAGCAGCCGGGGTGGAGCATGGACCCAAAGTCTCTGCCACAGACTTGATGAAAGTAGAACAGGTAGACAATCCTCTGCCACAGGATTGGGCGATGTGGACAAATTATAACTTGGTCCTCCGCCAAAGGACTTAGCAAGTGTTCAGCCGAGCAGTATCAGAGCCTTTAAGCCGGACCGGCGATACTGCAGGGTAGCATTCGGCTAGGGTGCATCCTCCAATAGTCACCAGGCCTCCTCCCAAAATACCAGCCTTCCGCTGGGTTCTCTCCAGGACGGGTCCTACCCCGGTTCCTCCATTTAGTGGCTTCTTCCCTCAGGACAGACAGAACAGGATCACCCCTGAGCCGTAGGCCCCAGACGGGACATCTGGGCCTACTTTGCAGGTGCACAGCCTCGGGCCAGTAGGCCCTGAGGCGGGGAAAACGAGACGGGCAGCAACACACGCCTTGGGCCAGGAGGGCCACATGGCAAAACGAGCCCAGAACAATGGCGTCTGCCCCTTAAGTACCCTTCCCCAGCATGCTCAGTGGGGAGACCACTCCCACTGTGCTGTTCCCGGGGAAAGATACCCAGTCCGCTCTGGCTTGGTCTGTGTTCCAACACTGGCCTGTGGTGGTAACGCCACCTACCGGCGAACAGCGGGAAATCCTTCCAACACAGCCACAGCCGAAACAGAGGCAAATTTAGCCTTCACAATCAGATCTGAGCCAGTAAGTGGCTCAGATACCCACTAGATTTAAATATAGTGCCTGATCATCAGGAGCAGGGCGCTACATTAGTAATACATTTTTGTATAAAAATGGGTACTCACAAAATGCAACTGACAAAAGGCCATAAACATAGTGCATGGACATGCACAAAACACAGGGTACAGCTAACGCATTTCAGGGGCGCACCCCTTCCTCAGAGCTAGGCCTAGCTCTGAGGGGGGTGCGCCCCTGAAACGTGTTAGCTGTACCCCATGTTCTGTGCATATCCATGCACTGTGTTTATGGCATTATGTCAGTTGCATTTTGTGAGTACCCATTTTTATACAAAAATGTCTTACTAAATTATCTCTGGTAATGCACTAGGTGTGCGCACCTTCCATTTGTGTTTTTCTTAGAGGTCATGGACTAACCTGGGCAGTGTTATGCCACATGCCTCATGTATCTGCACAAACTATAACTGCTGAGACTGGAATGAGAATGTTCACTCTGCAATAGGATGTGCGCAGCATCATAGTTGCATCATACTTACAACAATCACAATCAAATTGGACTCAAAGTCTTTATGTTAGGGACATGGAAACATAAGCGGATAGAATCAACCATTATTTTTGCATAAATGATTCTGCAGCATCAATACAGCATCAATGTAAATGTACGTAACACCTATAAAAGAAAGTAAGCATCACTCAACTGACAGAGGGCACAGGGGATAACGGGACGAAATCCTCCATCCCCATTGACCAAATGTACCAATAATAGTATGCGTCTTTATGAAGTCATTGATGTCACAGGGGCAAAAGTCCTTTCCCTTATAATCCCTTGTGCTTCTATTTGGTCCTATTTGCTCTCAAGGAGCAGGGAACCAACAGTTCAGGATATAACCCAATTCTAGGTACCATTTTTCAAAACCTGTGAATGTCCCTGGAAAGCAGGGACAGCATAAATCCCTGTGTATCAATAATTTAGAAACAATTAGATATATCAACCATTAGATATATCAGTGATTTCTCTAGAATAGAAACCTGCATTCTGTAACAGTGGCTCCTTTTTAACCCCAGGTACCTCATGTATCATAAATTCACAGTTATGAACACTGCTAGTGCATTTGTCACTATGTTACAGTTTCACAGCAGAAGATGTCACTCAAGAAAATGGCATTTCGAGAAATCTCTTGAAATTCCACACCGTAAGGCTGCTTTGGGAATACACCGTTCAATAGAATCTTGAAAGATTCATAAGAGCTGTGTAGCTTAGAGGTAGCATGACGGCTTCACTGAGAACTGAGATAAAAAAAAAATAAATGAATTGTCAGTGAATGGTAAATGTACAAGTAGTGAAACCCAGCACAGTGGAATATTATGATAAAAGTAAAGTAGTAATCATTTAAAGTGACCTATATACCTAACAATGTCCCTGAGAGATGAAGTCTGTGAATTTGAATGAATAGAGTTCTTTATCTACAGGCACATTTGAAATATTTAAAGTGTTACTAAACCCAGGACCCTGCATTCACTATATCTGGTCTCCCACAGTACACAGAACATGGAAATGCAATTATTTTAGTAAATATAAATTGCTAAATACCTTTTCTCATCAGACATATATAGCAGTCTTGTGACTTCTATCAGTGTTTAGCAGAGCACTGGTTAAAGCTTGTAGGAGGAGTTTCCATTCTCCACTGTACTATGAGGCTGCAGGACCCCTGACTCTCTGTCTGGACAGTGCTAATTGGCCTTGTGCCGATCACATGCACCCTCCCAAGGAAAAAAACTCTCTAGCAATACACACCAAACTGAGCATGTGCAGCTTGTCCCCAAGGCTCTGTTCTATCAGGAGATGGTTTGGGGACTGTGGAAGAAGGGGAGGATCAGAGAAGACAGGATCAGACAACATTTTTACACAATACAGAGGATTAACCCCCTTTAGGTTCCACAGTGCTTATAACAAAGATGCTTTACTGCATATACAGACTGATTTTACTGTTGTCGGTCTAGTAACACTTAATGAATCTTACACATATGGAATCTCTTTTCTTCTTACCTATATAATCACCACTATCTAAAGTGTTCATTAAATAGGAAAATATGGTTAAACTGGGAGTATTGTTTAACCACTTGACCACTGGGCACTTAAATCCCCTTCCTAACCAGACCAATTTTCAGCTTTCAGTGCTCTCACATTTTGAATGACAATCACTCAGTCATGCTACACTGTACCCATATGAAATTTTCGTCCCTTTTTCCCCCACAAATAGAGATTTCTTTTGGTGGTATTTGATCACCTCTGGGTTTTTTATTTTTTGTGCTATAAATGAAAAAGCCTGAAAATTTTGTAAAAAAAATGAATTTTTCTTAATTTCTATTATAAAATTTTGCAAATAAGTAATTTTTCTTCATAAATTTGGGCAAAAATGTATACTGCTACATATCTTTGGTAAAAATAACCCAAATTAGTTGATATTATTTTGTCTGCGTGAAAGTTATAGGGTTTACAAACTATGGTGCCAATCACTGAAAATTGATCAATTTGATCATACCTGATGTACTGAAAGCCTAAATTCTTGAGACCCTAACAAGCCAATAAAGTACAAATACCCCCCAAATTACCCCTTTTTGGAAAGTATACATTCCAAGGTAGCTAGTAAGAGGCATAGTTAGTTTTTTGAAGCTGTCATTTTTTCCCACAATTCTTTGCAAAATGAAGATTTATTTTTATTTTTTATTTTTTCACACCAAATTGTCATTTTAACAGGTTATTTCTCTCACATGGCATGTACATTCCACAAATGACACACCAAAATATATTCTGCTACTCCTCCTGAGTATGGGGATACCAGATGTGTGACACTTTTACACAGCCTGGCCACATACAGAGGCCCAACATTGAAGTAGCAACTTCAGGCGTTCTAGGAGCATAAATTACACATCTAATCTCTCAACCACCTATTACAATTTGAAGGTCCTGGAGCACCAGGACAATGGAAACGCCCACAAAGTGACCCCATTTTGGAAAGCAAACACCTCAACGTATAATCTATAAGGCCTAATGAGTCTTTTGAACGGTTAATTTTTTTCCAGAAGTTTTTGGAAAATGTGGAAAAAAAATGAAAACACATTTTTTTTACACAAAGTTGTCCTTTTATAAGATATTTCCAACACATAGCATGTACATAGCAAAAATGACACCCCAAAATATATTCTGCTACTCCTCCTGAGTATGGCGATATCACATGTGTGAGACTTTTACACAGCCTGACCACATAGAGGTCCAACATCCAAGAAGCACCATCAGGTGTTCTGCGGACATAAATTACGCACCTAATTTCCTTACAATCTATCAAATTTTTGAAGGCCCTTCATATTTCTAGCACATGGCATGTACATACCAAGAATAACACCCTAAAATACATTCTGCTGAGTAAAGGGTAAACAAAAAGATTACCTGTGGTTTTAGTAGTGCAATTGTCCACAGGAGGAGAGACCTGATCCAGGCAGCAGGCAGGGACGTGGTCAGCGACAGTGAACGGAATTGTCCAGGCAGCAGGCAGGTATATTGTCCATAGTCAGTACAGCAGGGATACTGTCCATATACAGTCCAGGGTCAGTGCAAGTAGAGACATTGCCAGCAGTGCCAAAATATTGGTCCTGGACTGGTAGTAGTAAGCAGGAACATTGTCCAAGTAGCAGGCCAGGAAAGAATGGGGACAGGGGTAGAGGCTTCTCCCACCCAAATATCTTTGAAGCCTCCGAGTCTCCAGACCCTAATCCGGGAATGAGAAAACAAAAAAATAGTTTTCTTCATCCAGAAAAACAATTCTGGAGCCCCTCACATATGTGGGACCCCTGTGTTCCCACTAGCATAGCAGGTAAAAGATCAATCCAAGAGGCAGGCAAAAAAAATGGTCAAACAGTCCAGGGTCAGTTCCAGAGCAGGCAGAGGTATGTACAGTTTAGCGTTAGGCAGAAGCGTGGTCGTATAACAGGCCAGGGTCAGTTCCAGAGCAGGCAGAGGTAGGTACAGTTTAGCGTTAGGCAGAAGCGTGGTCATATAACAGGCCAGGGTCAGCTCCAGAGTAGGCAGAGGTAGGTACAGTTTAGCGTTAGGCAGAAGCGTAGTCGTTTAGCAGGTCAGGGTCAGTTCCGGAGAAGGCAGCGGTATGTACAGTGGCATAAGAGGTGTGGCGGTAAATGACAATTATGTTTACCATACTTTCCTAATAATGTAGAAAAGTATGGTAATGGCGGAATACAAAGGCCTGGTTGGGAAGGACAATCGGGACAATAAGACACGGTGTCTCTTCTAGTTCCTCCTTTGGTGCACACCCGGCATTTCTTCTGACGTTTTCGGCCTGTTTCATGGTGGGGGAGTCTCTCAGGAAAGTGGCGTTCATGGAGTCTGCTCACTGAATCCGAGTGAATGCTTTCTGGTGGGCCTTCAGGGTACAAAAGGGTGGTGACAATGTGTTCTTGGTACTGAAGATAAGATAAGAGGGTCCCTGTAGATTTACGGTAAATTACATAAGTATTGTAAATGGCCAAACTGAAAAGATATATGGAAACCTTTTTATTCCAATAGCGGCTTTTTCTTGTGGGAAGGTAGGGTTCGATCATCTGATCATTGAAGTCGACTCCCCCCATGAACAAATTATAATCATGAACACATGCTGGTTTTTGGATAGGGCCATTTCTTCTGGGGATTTCCAGGTAGGTGTCATTATGTATCGTTGAGAGCATGTGGACGTTTCGTCTGTGCCTCCACCTGATAGCCAATATCTCTTCATTCCGCAAAGATGCTGTCTCCCCTTTTCGTAGTCTTTCAGTAATGAGCCTTTGCGGGAAACCCTTCCTATTGGCTCGCACTGTACAACACGCTGGAGTGTCCTTATGGTGAAGGTTGCGGAAGAGGGGCAAGCTCGTATAGTAATTATCCACATAAATGTGGTAACCCTTTCCAAGGAGTGGATAGATAAGCTCCCAAACAACCTTTACGCTGGCTCCGATGTACTCTGGACATTCAGGGGGATGCAGTTGGGAGTCCTTCCCTTTATACACCAGGAAGGCGTAGATGTACCCCGTGACCTGGGCACATAGCTTGTAGATCTTAACCCCATATCAGGCCCTTTTGCTGGGAATAAACTGCTTGATGCCAAGCCTGCCAGTGAAGTGGACCAATGACTCATCCACGGAGATATTTTGGTCGGGGATATATAACTGGGGGAATTTCTCGAAGAAAAAATTTAGAAGTGGCCGAATTTTAAATAATTTGTCATGTGATGGGTCATTTCGGGGAGGGCACTGGGTTTTGTAATTTTAATGGAGGAAACGCATTATCATGAGGTATCTGGATCTTGGCATAATGGATGAAAAGAGTGGCATGTGGTGGATGGGTTTGGTGGACCAATATGAGTATAATTCATTTTTTTTGTGAGCCATATGTTGAACGTTAGGCCTAAAAATAATTTAAATTCCTCCACTGTCAATGCTCTCCACTCATAGGGACGGGCGTAACTTGAATCAGGGTTGTTTGTTATGAATTGTTGTGCATAAAGGTTGCACTGGGCCACGATGGAGGATAATAGGTCTTGGGTAAAAATTAAATTAAAAAAATCAATAGGGGCAAAATTCTCTGTGTTCACCTGAACACCTGGCTGGGTGGTGAAAGGGGGGATGTTTGCTGCTCCTGAATTGGGGGAAAGCCACAGAGGGTTTTCAAGGGCATAGGGAAGGCTGGCATGGGTCCTAACCCTTTGGGGCTGAGATGACACTCCGCTAGTTCTTGGCCATTGCTGCAGTGGTACTTCATGTCTTGTGGATGGCACTGTGCTACTGGTGGATGGTGGATGGCACTGAGCTGCTAGTTGATGCCACAGCGCTACTTGTGGCTCCATGTCAGAATGCCTTCGTTTCATGTGCACACTTTGCTCTTCCTCTGAATCTGTAGAAGACCACTGCTTACAACGGGTTCATATTCTGAACCAGAATCAGAGAGCTCCCCGTTGCTCTCGTCGGTCAAGCAAAGCTGTTGGTATGCCTCCTCAGCGGAAAACATTTTTTTCGCCATACTGGTGACTGTGGGCTTTGGTGACAAACTGTGGTAGGGAAACTGGAACAGATATGGCTGCACTGATGGGTGCCGATGAGGCTGTTCTAATGAGGCTGCACTGCTGGGTTCTGATGAGGGTACTGCTGGGTTCTGATGAGGGTGCACTGCTGGGTACTGATGAGGGTGCATTGATGGGAACTGATGAGGGTGCACTGATGGGTACTGATGAGGGTGCACTGATGTACACTAATGCACCACACTGAGGCTGCACTGATTATCTGGCACTGATATGCACTGATAAGGTGGCGCTGATGGGCACTGATAAGGATCCACTGATGTGGTGGCACTGATGAGCACTATTGGGCACTCTAGTGGCACTGATGAGCGCTGTAGTGGTGAAGATGAGCACTATAGTGGCGCTGATGTGGTACTGATGGCACTAATGTGGCATTGATAAGCACTGTAGTGGCACTGGTGGCACCGATGGGCACTGGTGGCACTGTAGTGGCACTGGGCACTGTAGTGGCATTGGTGTGGCACTGATGGAGCACTGACGGACACTGGCGGCACAGATGGGCACTGAAGTGGCAGAGGCGGCACTGATGGGCACTGGTGGCACTGATGTGGCACTGATGAGCCTTGTAGTGGCACTGATGAGCCTTGTGGTGGCACTGATGGACACTAGTGGCACTGATGGGTACTATAGTGGTACTGGTGGCACGGATGGGTACTGTAGTGGCACTGATGGGTATTGTTGTGGCACTGGTGGCACATATTGGTACTGTAGGGGCACTGATGGGTAGTGTAGTGTCACAGATTATCACTTGTGTGGCACTGTAGGGCACTGCTGGGCACTGTAGTTCACCGCACAATATCAAAAAAACTAACTGTTGTACTTGATCGCTTCTTCTCTCCTCACACGCTGTATCGGTGTGAGGAGAGAAGAGAGCAGGACCTCTCCGTGACCCCAGTTTGTGGAAATTGTGCGATTTCAAGTGAAGTTGCACAATTTCAAAGTCAGATTCAGTGTGAACTAGGGCTAACACTGCTGTCACAAATTGTTGAGGATGTTCTGAAAGAGCACAGCATAAACTGGCTTTGGATTCTGCCCTTTCTATGTAGACATTGTAGAAGAAAGGAAAAATAAATGCGCTACCCAAAAACATGTAAAAATACAGATAATGACCCAAAAAAAGGAGGAGGTGAAGCAGCTGCACAAGAATGTGACAAATTCAAAACAAAAGAGGGGGTGATATATGCAGTGCTACATATAGGCCAGAACTATATCAAAAAATGATGTGACCATGTGATATAGCACAAACAAAATGGGGGGAGGCTGGGCAATAAACACCCGGCAAAATAAATTGTGTGAATCAACCCACAAAGTGTCTACTATATAAACAAAATTTCAATGTGATGTAGTGTCTCAATATAAAAAGAAGGTATCATCAAGTGGATAAAGAACTCCCTGTAGACATCCTTTGAGGAACGAAACGCGTCGGGCTATGCATTTTGTTCCCCATATTGCCTTTTAAATATACTTCGAACTGTGATCACTTTTATTTTGTATGCTGGCTTTTTTGATTAAAATCCATCTATGACCTGCACCATTGGAGCCCCCTATTTTTTTCCTTTCTTTGCATGAATCTGCGAAAGACGAGGCTTTTTTCAGTTTTCTCCAGCTGGTTCTGGTTAGGGTCACCATTCTCTCAAGCCTGATTCACCTGAATGTCTGGTGGATTACCATGATCCACATATCAACTTCCCAGTAGGATCTTCAGTGTTGAATGCTATTGGTGGCTGACGAATCTCGGGCCTATCCGTCCTACCAGGACTGTTGACATCTGACTGCCAAGGAAGGGAACTACAACATCTTCCAGATTCCTGGTGACACCTTCATGTAGCAGTCGTTTGGGATACCTTTAAGCTCGATTGATCCGGTGTCGTATGACATTCGGGTCCAACGTTTCCGGTAAGCGCATATGCATGTCATCGTTTACTTGAAGACTAGTGTCGGGAGTTCTTCATCCACTTGATGATACCTTCTTTTTATATTGGGACACTACATCACATTGAAATTTTGTTTATATAGTAGACACTTTTTGGGTTGATTCACACAATTTATTTTGCCGGGTGGTATATACAGTTAGTTATGATCCATGTTGGGGGAAACACTGAAAGTGTGGTCACCCCCAGGAGTGTCCAAAGTTTCTCAGAATCCTGAGCAGTAAACAAAGTCAATTTGCTGTATTCGCTTTTCGAGGATTTACAACACCTGCTTCACCTCCTTGGTCTGGAACTGAAGCTTTATTTGCGTCTTTGTCTTGCTTCGCACAATCCACCTTGACCTTTTTTACTCGACTAGCATGGATCCAGGCTTGGGAATTCTCCACTAGGATAGCTGTCCGGGTCACCGCGACTACTGTGGTAGGAGGTCCAAAGGGATGTTCCTGCTTTCTGGTCCTACTCCTACTTTGTCCTCTACTCGAAAGGGATGTGTTGGTTTCTGTGAAGAAAAAGAAGAGATGTGCGAGCAACATTTCTTTCAACTTAGTCTAAAGTTTCAATTAACTTTGACATTTTCCCTTCCCTTATCTGATCAAGATCTCCCACTTCCAAGATAAGGGGTGTTCTTAGCCCAAGGGGTGGGAAAGGGTCTACCCATAAGAATCTTGAATGGAGAGTACCCTGTGGTTTCACCGGGGGTCATTCTGATCTCGGCAAGAACCACTGGCAACATTTTATCCCATTTATGGAAATTTTCCCCTGTGGCCTTCCTAAATTTACCTTTGATTGTTCTATTCATTCTTCCCACTATCCCGGAACTTTGGGGGTGATAGGGGACTGTATTTTAAGATCTTACTAGCTCCTTACAAAGTTTTGATGTAAAGGCTGGGCCATTGTCTGAACTTGCAATGGACATCCCCACCTAGGAATGATTTCCTGCGTGAGTATGCGTACCACTGTCTGTGTTTCTTCTCTCGTGGTTTTGAATGCTTCCACCCATTGTAAGAACACATTCATGATGCAACAAAGATATTCCTGTTTGTTTCCCTTCTTTGGCATGCAAGTGAAATCTATCTGTGGATGAGTGAAAGGTGTAGTAGGATACGGAAGGTGTCCATGTTTCGCTTTGTGTGGCGTGTTTGGGTTATTATGTGATGCACCATGACACACAAGCTTTAACAAGTTTAGGTAGGCCTAAAATAAAACGAATCTTCCAGTAAAACTTCACATGCGTTCCGCCATCCCCTATGGCCTAGCCATATATTGGGCTATAAACAAAGATGCACTAGCTGCGGGGATGCATGGCTTCCGCTTTCCCTCTTCGAGGAAAAATCAATTTATGTTTTTTTCCAAGTCATCCCCCGCCCAATCCTTCAAATCTATCTTTGTTGCATGTGTCTGGAGATCTAATGCCGCGTACACACGACCGTTTTTCATGTCATGAAAAAAAACGTTGTTTTTCTCGACGTTATTTTTCGTGTTTCCTCTCAAGCCTGCCTTGGCTACACACTATCGTGAAAAAAAATGATCTAGCAAAGCGCGGTGACGTCCAACACGTACGACGGCACTATAAAGGGGAAGTTTCATTATGTTGGCTCCACCCTTTTGGCTGCTTTTGCTGATTTCGTGTTACCGCGTGTTAGTAAAAGTTTGGGAAGAGACGATTCGCGCTTTTCAGTCTTCGTGCTTTAAAGATCGTTTTCGGGAGTTCAGTTTGTGCTTGTGGGTTCGTATCTGGCTTTCAGTGCGTGTAGTGAGTTCGTATCTGTTTTTGCAGTGCGTTCTTGTCCGCTCGTTACTGTTTTTCAGCTCGTTCTTCAGAGGCCTTGCTGTTCTTCAGTGCGTTCTTTTAGTTCGTTCTGATTAGATGACCGTTTTGAAGCCATGTTGCGGGTACGTTCTTGTCGCCGAGATCGTGCTGTGCTTGCTTCTGGGCTTGTTGCTATGTCCCAGATCCGATCCATGAACAGGGTGAGGAGGAGTTCTTGGACCAAGAATTGGTTGCTCAAGCGGGACCAATTATGTCATATGCCTCTGCTGCGGGAGATCCAGGAGAATAACCCTGATGACTTCAGGAATTTTCTTAGGATGTCTGACCCCGTTTTTCAGCAGCTCTTGGCTTTGGTGTCCCCCTATATCACCAGGCAGGACACCGTTATGCGGGAAGCCATTACTGCTGAGCAGAGGCTCATCGCCACGTTGCGATACCTTGCGACTGGGAGAAGCTTGCAGGACCTCAAGTTCTCGACAGGCATCTCCCCCCAGGCTCTGGGCGTCATTATCCCAGAAACCTGCTCTGCCATTATCCAGGTCCTTCAGGAGGACTATATTAAGGTAAGTTTTCTCCTTTATAAAAATCCCAATCTATGTATTTTTATGCTTGATAATGTATATTATTTTTTGAACTGTCTCTAATTACCATGATTCGAATATGCTGTGATTGTCCCCTTTGTCCCCATGCATGTTGTAAGCTTTGAATGTTCCTTTTTTTGGGCCTACATGCATATTTTTAAAAACCAACCTCTCCAGCATTATATCCTGGGCCCAAACACACCTAGCCTAGTCACTCCCCAATGTTTTTTGTCCGCTCCATTGTAGTGCTTAGATTGCCTGCCCCCCCCCCCCCCCTAATTATTTGCTTTTGTCTAATCTAACAAAATAAATTACATAGTACTAGAGCTTTTATTTATGATGTCCCCAACTCATCTCAACCCCCCTACCCTAAAAGAATTTCACAGGTCCATCAGAGTGGCTCATGTTTTTTGTTCTCATTTTTAGCTCTTATTAAAGCGGAGCTCCACCCTAAAGTTTATTTTCCGCTCATCGTAACCCTCCCCCCTCCGGTGTCAAAATTGACACCTTTCAGGGGGGAGGGGGGTGAAGATACCTGTTTAAGACAGGTATTTTCACCCACATCCAGGAGTCATCTCTGCGGCCAATCTGCCGGAGACAAGTCACTTCCCGCAGAATACCCATAGTGTTCTTGGAGACACTTAGCTCCCAGAACACAGGAGGACCAGTCAGAACTGCGCAGTGCTTCTCGTGCATGTGCGGTAGGGAACCGGGCAGTGAAGCCGCAAGGCTTCTCTTCCTGGTTCCCTGACCGAGGATGGCGGAGGGGGCAGCAGAGTGACGAGCAATTGTTCGTCCTCTGCTGCGGACGTTGCTGGACTCCAGGACAGGTAAGTGTCCAATTATAAAAACTCTGCAGCTGCTCTACCTGGAGCTGCTGGGTAATTTGGTATTATTTTGGCTGCGGAGCTCCGCTCTAAAATCCTCCTTCCAAATTAATGCTATACTGATGTTTTGCCAAGAGTGTTTAGTGCGAACATGCTTGCAATGTTTAGGTAGCAAAGTATTTTAATTTGTATTTTTGGTTTGACTTCACAGTTTCCATCGACGCCACAGGAATGGCAGAATGTGGCATCTGAGTTTTCGCAGCGGTGGAACTTTCCCAACTGTGGAGGAGCCATTGATGGCAAGCACGTCCGCATCGTGCCACCACCCCAATCGGGATCCTTTTTTTATAATTATAAAGGGTTCCACAGTATTGTGCTGATGGCGGTGGTGTCTGCCAACTATGAATTTCTCTATATTGATGTTGGGAAAAATGGGCGGATGTCTGACGGTGGTGTTTTTGCCCAGACCGATTTTGCCGACCGGCTTCTTTCCGAGGACCTGGCATTGCCAGCTGCTGAAGAAAATTAACATGGCCTCCCCTTTGTTTTCCTGGCAGATAAGGCGTTTGTGCTTGGACCCCATTTGATGAGGCCTTTTCCACAAAGGACCCTCACCCCTGAGAGGAGGGTCTTTAATTATAGGCTGGCCAGAGCGAGAAGGGTGGTCGAAAATGCCTTTGGCATCATGGCCAGTCGTTTTCGCATTTTTCAGACTGCTCTCAACATGGCGGAGTACAAATGGAACCATTTAATCATGTGCTGTTGCATACTTCACAATTATTTAAAAAAAAATTCGAACAATTATCTCTCTTCAGTTGCCCTTCAGGGCACACAGTTCTTGGATGGACCATTGCCAGCCCAGGTAGCTGGCCCTACAGGCTTGGCCCCCCAAAGCGGCCCTGATGTGCGGCAATGCTATGTGGAATATTTTATGGGTAGGGGGGCCATTGCAATGCCTGATCATATTTAAAATAATTTTATGAAGAATAAACAAAATTATACTGAAAACATCTTGTTTGCTTTTATTTTGTTGCATTTGTTCTTTCTCCTAGGTCAGTGATGGTGAACCTTGGCACTCCAGATGTTTTGCTACTACATTGCCCATGATGCTCAACTCCACTGCAGAGTGCCTTAGCAACATGGGGAATGTAGTTCCAAACCATCTGGGGTGCCAAGGTTCACCATCACTGTCCTAGGTTATACTAGTGCAGTTGTAGTGCCATGTGTTTTTGTAACAAGTAAATTAACATCATTTTGAGTGTAAACACACACATTTGTTATGGGGGGGGGGGGGGGGCAACACTGATATAAGAAGCCACACATTGTTTAGTTTAAAATATTTATTAGAGGAGCATAATTTTTTTTTTGGCTTTTTTATATTTTTTTGGGCTTTTTAAAGATAATTTTTTGGATAAAAGCCCTCGTACACACGGCCGAGATTCTCGTTGAAAAAAACATGTAGTTTTTTTCGACGAGATTCTTGGACAAAAAACTTGTCCCGGCCGAGTGTACACACGCTCGTTTCAAAGAACCCGCGGTTCTTTGAAGGGAGCGTACGCGGTGACGTCATCGACTACGACGAGCATGCGCTCGTCACATTCGATGCCGTCGCCGCCATCTTGGTATACCCTACGTATGCCTAGGAAGCTACCGCACATGCGTCAAATTCATTTCGAACATGCGTGGGCTTCCGGGAGGACAGGTAAGTGTACACACACTCACTTTTCTCGTCGAGAAACATGCCGAGGAGAATCTCGACGAGAAAATAGAGAGCAGGTTCTCTATTTTCTCGTCGAGGTTTCTTGTCGGTTTTCTCGACGAGAAACCCGATAGCCGCGTACACACGACCGATTTACTCGGCAAGACCTCTCTGCCAGCAAGTTTCTTGCTGGTTCTTGCCGAGAAATTCGGCCGTGTGTACGAGGCCAAAGTCTTGTCAAAAATGTACAACATGTACAATATTACTTTTAGAAATTAAAAGATTCCCCCAAAAAAGGGCAAATCTACAATTAAAACAAAAATTAGAAAACAGAATTGTAAAACATATAACATTTTTAAACCCTCCCAAGAACCTGTTCTATTTTTTTAATTCTTTGCTCCATCTGCTTAGTGTTTTGCCTCATCTGGAACAAGTTCTCTTTCATTGTTTCCAGCTCACGAGAGCAGACCCTCAGTTCTTTCACCAACATCTGGGCAGTGTGTCGGGTGAAGGTTGCTGGGGCCGCAGGCATTAAAGTACCTTAAATTAGAAAAAAAATAAGGTCTTACTAAATATACAGGCCTACATCTATTACCTGAGGCTGTGGTGTATGACACTGACCTGTTGAGTTGGCATTTCTCTCTTCAGCCACATCCTGCGGTTGTGGGTCTTGGGTTGGTGGTGCGGGGTTTGCAGCCTCCTGTCTCCTAGCTCTTTGAAGCCCTAGGAGATAGAACCCAAAGGTAGACTTGTGTAACTAAATATATTTAGGCCTGAAAGAGTAATATTAAGCATTCTTGGGAAGTGTGTTACAATTCTATTTTTGGAAATACTTTAGAAGATGAACACATGATTGTATCCATTTCCAAAGCTGGTAGATTAATCTATTTTGGTCATGTTTCACACATGGAAACACACCAAGTATCCACTGGATCACCTGTGTGTGACACCATCAAAAGGTTGTTCTTGTGGCCCACACTTTGCTAATGAGTCCAGATGTGTAAGCAGCTGCTGAGCATACTCTCGTAACCGTACACTGAATCCAGTTAGATTAGTTAAATATAGTTACCAACACCTACACAACCATGTTTCTAATTAATTATCACATAAACAGTTCAAGATGTCCTGTTTCATGTTCTTGGGCACAAGAATCATCAGTCGTCGAAATCCGCGTTCAAACGTTCACTAAATGACGATCTTTTGGTCCGAGTCAGTGTTAACTACATTTGATCATTCCTAATAATAGGCATGTTCAAATGTAGTTATCACTGTATTCCCCCAAAACATCGTTTTGGTGTTATTGAACGAGGATTTCGCCTGATGAATCTTGTGCCCAAGAACATGAAACAGGACATCTTGAACAGTAAAAGATGTCCTGTTTCATGTTCTTGGGCACAAGAATCATCAGTCGTCGAAATCCGCGTTCAAACGTTCACTAAATGACGATCTTTTGGTCCGAGTCAGTGTTAACTACATTTGATCATTCCTAATATTAGGCATGTTCAAATGTAGTTATCACTGTATTCCCCCAAAACATCGTTTTGGTGTTATTGAACGAGGATTTTGCCTGATGAATCTTGTGCCCAAGAACATGAAACAGGACATCTTGAACAGTAAAAGATGTCCTGTTTCATGTTCTTGGGCACAAGAATCAAACGTCGAAATCCTCGTTCAATACCACCCAAACGATGTTTTGGGGGAATACAGTGATAACTAAATTTGAACATGCCTATTATTAGGAATGATCAAATGTAGTTAACACTGACTCAGACCAAAAGATCGTCATTTAGTGAACGTTTGAACGCGGATTTCTACGATCGATTCGTGTGAACAAGAACATGAACCCGGACATCTTGAACTGTACTACATACATTAACGAAAAAGCACATGCAGCACCACGCTATTAATAAAAATCACATTAAATGTAAATATACTTACTTTTTCGTATCACTTTTAAAAAATTTTTATATTGCTCCGGCTCACGCAATTTAATGTCCGACCATCGTTTGCGGATTTGTTCCCTCGACCTGCGAACACCAAAATTCCTGAAGAGTGTTTTGACCACTTTATCCATGATCTGGGCCTTCACCTTATTTGGATTTTTGTAGGGCCCATGTTTGGCGTCATAATCCTCCCTCAGCAATATGGTGACCATATCCACCATCTCCTCAAACGACATGTTAGTGGCTTTATATCTTCTGGGTCTGGCCCTGCCTCCTTCCACACTTTCCACTTCATCTCGGTCATTCTCCGCCATGTTGTCAGTCTCTGTCATTAAGGACGAGCGAGAAGGGGCGGGGAAAGTAGTCTAACGAACGTCAGGGGCGGGAAAGCGTGCGGAGCGTCACGCATGCGCACTGTATATAACGTTAAAAAAACATTGTGGAAAGCGACGTTCAGTGAGTGGAAGAAGGTCGGAAGCAACGAACGTGTAGATCGCGGGTACGTAACATTTTTCATACTTGATATGTCGAGGGTTGAGCGGCCCCGAACAGAAAATTTTGTGACCGTACAGACCTTTTTTTTGGGCTGGGTCCCGGAGCAGAAACCTAAACATTCACTGTATGTTCGAGGCCGGTGTTGGGCAATATGCATGTAACTTTGCGCTTGCTTCCCGTGCTGTTAGTAATGGCCCTGCACAAAGTGTCATTTTTGAAGTTTGTATAATCATTTAAAACTCAATTGCGGCTAGAATGTATTCTCGGCTCCTGGCAAATGGCAATACATTGCAAACTCAGTTTTCGAGACCCAAAAAACGTGGGGGTCCCTCCAAATTCTATTTGCAGGCCCTTCAGGTCTGGCAAGGATTTTAAGGGGAACTCCACCCCAAATTTTTTTTAAAAATGGCGTGGAGTCCCCCCAAAAATCCATACCAGACCCTTATCCGAGCACGCAACCTGGCCGGCCGCAGGGGAAGAGGGGGGATGAGAGAGCAGCCCCCCCTCCCTCCTGAACCGTACCAGGCCACATGCCCTCAACATGGGGAGGATGTCCCCATGTTGATGGGGACAAGGGCCTCATCCCCACAACCCTTGCCCGGTGGTTGTGGGGGTCTGCGGGCGGGGGGCTTATCGGAATCTGGAAGACCCCTTTAACAAAGGGGACCCCCAGATCCCGGCCCCACCCCTATGTGAATTGGTAAGGGGTACATTGTACCTCTACCATTTCACGAAGAAAGTGTACAAAATGTAAAAAATGACAATAGACGGTTTTTGACCATTCCTTTATTTGTTGGTTTGGCTTTCTTCCATCTTCTTCTTCCATCTTCTTCCTTCTTATTTTCTCGATTCGTGTTTCTTCATCCATATTCCTCTTCCTCTTCATCTTCCTCTTCATCTTCCTTCTTTCTTCGGTGTTCTCGTCCGCATCTTGCTCTGGCATCTTCTTTCTCTGGCCGCTCCGTTTGAATTGGAGGTTCCTGCTGTGTGACGCTTCAGTTCATCAGTTCTCCACTTGGTCCGGGGACCCCGCCCCCCTCTGAGGCACATGGATTTCACGGGTACTTTCCCCGTGCTGTCAGAGGGGGGCAGGGCCACCGGCTCGCAGCGGACCTAGAGGAGAACTGCATAACTTAAAGTGGAGCTCCACCCTAAATAGCAACTTTTGCTATTTGGAACCCTCCCCCCCTCCGGTGTCACAATTGACACCTTTCAGGGGGGAGGGGGGTGAAGATACCTGTCTAAGACAGGTATTTTCACCCACATCCGGGAGTCCTGTCTCCGGGAATCTGCGGGAGTTACGTCACTTCCCGCAGACTTCCCTTGGTGTTCTGGGAGACACTCGGCTCCCAGAACACAGGAGCACCAATCAGAACGGCGCAGCGCGACTCGCGCATGCGCCGTAGGGAACCGGGCATGAAGCCGCAGGGCTTCACTTCCTGGTTCCCTCAGCGAGGATGGCGGAGGGAGCAGCAGAGCGAAGAGCGGTCGCTCGTCCTCTGCTGCGGACGTCGCTGGACTCCAGGACAGGTAAGTGTCCAAATATTAAAAGCCAGCAGCTGCTGTAGCTGTAGCTGCTGGCTTTAAAAAAATTTTTTCCGGTGGAGCAACCCCTTTAAGCGTCACACAGCGGCAAACTCAAATTCAAACGGAGCGGCGCGAGAAGAAAGAAGAAGCCGGAGCAAGATGCGGACGAGAAGCCCGAAGGAAGATGAAGATGGAGATGAAGATGGAGATGGAGATGAAGATGAAGAGGAAGAGGAAGATGGAGGAAGAAACTCGAATGCAGAAAAGAAGAAGGGAGAAGATGGAAGAAAAACAAAAACAATAATAAAGGAATTGTCCAAAAACGTCTATTGTCATTTTTTGAATTTTGTCACGTTTTGGGGTGAAATGGTAGGGGTACAATGTACCCTATTACCATTTCACATAGGGGGGCCGGGATCTGGGGGTCCCCTTTGTTAAAGGGTTCTTCCAGATCCCGATAAGCCCCCCGCCCGCAGACCCCCACAACCACCGGGCAAGGGTTGTGGGGATGAGGCCCTTGTCCCCATCAACATGGGGACATCCTCCCCATGTTGAGGGCATGTGGCCTGGTACGGTTCAGGAGGGAGGGGTGGGCCGCTCTCTCGTCCCCCCTCTTCCCCTGCGGCCGGCCAGGTTGCGTGCTCGGATAAGGGTCTGGTATGGATTTTTGGGGGGACTCCACGCCATTTTATTCAATAATTTGGGGTGGAGTTCCCCTTAAAATCCTTGCCAGACCTGAAGGGCCTGGTATGGATATTTGGGGGGACTCCATGCCATTTTTTTCTATAATTTGGGGTGGAGTTCCCCTTAAAATCCTTGCCAGACCTGAAGGGCCTGGTATGGATATTTGAGGGGACCACACGCCTTTTGAAAAACATTGGCGGCGGGGTTCCCCTTAATATCCATTCCAGACATGAAGGGCCTGGTAAGAGAATTTGTGGGAACCAAAATGCTTTCTCAATGTTTGTATCAATGACTTTTCTATGTATTGCATTTGTCGGGAGACAACAATTCATTATACCCAGGAGTGAATTTTGGGTTAATTTTGGAAAAGCACAAATGACACTTTGTGCAGGGACAGTTCGAGGTACTCCTTTA
Source organism: Rana muscosa (assembly GCA_029206835.1). Taxonomy (NCBI): domain Eukaryota; kingdom Metazoa; phylum Chordata; class Amphibia; order Anura; family Ranidae; genus Rana; species Rana muscosa. The sequence continues at coordinate 962,813,226 of CM055117.1, read as the reverse complement.
CTTTTTTGGAGTCCTTTTAGTCCGCAGATTTACGGGGCTACATTGACTTCAATGGGGTTTGGGTTCGGGGTCAAGTTCGGGTTAAGTCACGTCACGAACTCTAGCTTTTTACCAAGTTTACAAAAAAGTGTTCAACACAAACATCCAGGTGTCCACTCAACTCTATGATGACTGATCAATTGCTACGTTAGTGGCCTATATATGGTGAGAAAGATTTGGAGTAGTCTTGACTGACCTTTGATTTTTGGTGTGTTTTTGGACTTGCAGCAAAAATGCAGGTATTTAAGGACCCCGACTTCATGTTGGAATTCCTGCAAAGATGGAAGAATCTTCCTGTTTTATGGGAGACCAAAAACAAACAAAATAAAAATAAAGAAGCCAGGAAGAGAGCACTGGAGACCTTGCTGGAATTTGTGCAATCTCAGATCCCCACAGCAACACTACAGGATGTGAAGAATAAAATTGGGACCATTAGGGGGACATACCGGACTCAAAGAAACAAAGTCCGAACATCAATGCGGTCAGGAGCAGCTGCAGAGGACAGATATATTCCAAATCTCTGGTACTACCAGCATCTCAGTTTCCTCGATGACCACCTGGAATCCAGGGAATCCCTTTCCACCCTTCCACCCAGAACGAGCTCCAGCCTTCCCTGCAGCCAACCCTCCAGCCTTCCCTCCAGCATTCCCTGCAGCCAACCCTCCAGCCAAGTTGAGGTCTCTTTGGAGGAACAAGCTCAACTCCTGGAGGAGCCGGATTTGAATATTTGGAGCCAGGTATAATATTTAGCTAAATATTTATATTAATAAAAGTCTAATGTTGTCAAAGTTGAAAAAATTGTGTTAAAAATGTTACCAGATAAACCAAAGTGTCTGACATATCAATAGACATCAGTGGGCAAAAATTAGGGGGACATGAATGAAAAATGCTGGTGTCAGAATGATTAACTATAATATTTATTAGCATTCAATTAGCAAATGTCATGAGGTGACAAATGTGTGTGAAAGATGGAGGCTAAAATAACTATATGTAACTTTTTTTAACAGGATGAGGAGGCAGGCCCCAGTGTGACCCACGAGGAGGCAGGTGCCAGTGGAACCCAGGAGGAGGCAGGCCCCAGTGGGACCCACGAGGAGGCAGGTGCCAGTGGAAGCCAGGAGGAGGCAGGCCCCAGTGGGACACAGGAGGAGGCAGGCCCCAGTGGGACACAGCGCAACACCAGGCCCCAGATACCTCCGCTGCAGATTCCACGAAAAAGGGCAAGGAGGCTTCTTCAAATGGAGGAGGAGACCCAGGCCCTAATTAGGGAGGCTACTGGGGCCCTCAGAGAGCCCCCCACCACTGCAGAGGGATTTGCTGCCCTTATTGGGCACAAACTTCCAGAAATGGAATTGGCCCAGCGGCTAAAAAGCGAGAGCCTGATATTGAAGGTTGTAAATATGGGCATGTTGGGGAAACTGAATGATTTTACGGACGTTGTGGACGTTTCTTATGTCCTTGCTCAAGTTCCTGCCCCACTCCCTGCTCCTGCCCCACTCCATGCTCCTGCCCCAGTCCCTGCTCCTGTCCCAGTCCCTGCTCCTGTCCCAGTCCCTGCTCCTGTCCCTACTCCTGCTCCAGTCCCTCCTCCACGGACACAGCCTCCAAGGAAGGCTGCAGGGAAGGGAAAAAAGAAAAGCACCAAATGAGCCCAGGATATGTCCCTCAGATGGTCCCAATTTTCGTCTTTTCATCCTTTGGTGTTTGCTGTGGTGATCTGGGTCTGCACTAATTTCAGCAGGGTCTCCAATGCTGTCTTCCTGGCTTCTTTAGATTTACTTTACATCTGGTTTTGTTTTGGCTTACCCTTTAATTTGTTTTTAGGCCAGAATAAATGGAATTTTTGTTTGATGTTACAAAATGAACATGTGTTCTTCTTCTAAATAGACAGTTTGGTAGTGAGTAGGGATGAGCCGAACACCCCCGGGTTCGGTTCGCACCAGAACCTTCGAACGGACCGAAAGTTCGCGCGAATTTTCGAACCCTATTCGTTATAATGGACGCGAACGTTCGAAATCAAAATTGCTAATTACAACGGCCAATATGCATGTTAATGTCATAAAACAGGTTTGGGGACCCGGGTCCTGCCCCAGGGGACATATATCAATGCAAAAAGAAATTTTAAAAACTAAAGTTTTTTCGGGAGCAGTCATTTTAATGATGCATAAAGTGAAAAAAAAAAAAGTGAAATTTTCCTTTAAATATGGTACCTGGGGGGTGTCTAAAGTATGCCTGTGAAGTGGCATGTGTTTCCCGTGTTTAGAACTGTCCTTGCACAAAATGACATTTGTAAAGGAAAAAAAGAAGCCATTTAAAACCACTTGCGGCTTTAATGTCATGTCTTGTCCTGGCCGCCATATGGCTGAAAATCCTTGAGAAAAATGGCATGGCTACCCCATCACCCCCCCCCCACCCCAGCCCCTTTGGGTCTTGTATGGATACTAAGGGGGACCCCGCACCCAAAATAAAACCCTATACCTACAACCCTATATACTCTGAACAGCAGTATATAGGTGGTGCAAACAAGACATGGACTGTAGGTTTGTTCTTAAGTAGAATCTGAACAGGTACATTATGAAGTGTAGCTACATCCCAAAAAAAATCAATTTTTAAGCTTTTTGGAGAACATAGGGAGGGGTTATCACCCCTGTAACATTTGCTGTCTTTGCACATCTGTTCAGAACATGTCACCTCACTTTCCGTCCCAATGACAAATGTTTTTGGAAAAGTGGGGTTTTAATTGAAACAAGGATTGGTGATAAAGCATCAGTAGAGAGGAGATACCTTTTTCCCAAATTAAATCTAACAGGATAGAATTTTCCTTCCTAGGGGTAGATTTCCTCTCACTTCCTGTTTTCTCTTGCCGTTTGCAAGTAGGAGTCGTTTGTAAGTTGGATGTTTGAAAGTAGGGGCCTGCCGTATATACTCTGCAGAAATTTGCCCTATTAGATGTTGGTGTAGCCACAAGACTGGTGGGCACAGGAATGGGCCCTGCTGTGAGTTAATAGATCAAGATTTGTACTTGCATGCACCTGTTGAACCGGGCAGAAAAATTGGGCCTTTGGTGGTGGTGGTGGTGGTGGTGGACGGTGTTGCCACAAGACTGTAAGCCCTCACAGTTACTCTTGGTGGGTGCAGGAATGGGCCCTGCTGTGAGTTATTAGATAAGATTTGTAATTGCATGCACCTGTTGAACAGGGCAGAAAAATTGGGCCTTTGGTGGTGGTGGTGGTGGTGGACGGTGTTGCCACAAGACTGTAGGCCCTCATAGTTACTCTTGGTGGGCGCAGGAATGGGCCCTGCTGTGAACTATTAGATCAAGATTTGTAATTACACGCCCCTGTTAAACAGGGGCTGAAAAATTGTGCCTTAGGCATTGGTGCTGGTGCCACAACACTGCAACCCCTCACAGATACTGTACTTGGAGCACAGCAGTCACACCTGTTGCGAAGCATCTTTTTAAAAAATTGTAATTACACGCCCCTGTTATACAGGGGCTGAAAAATTGTGCCTTAGGCACTGGTGCTGGTGCCACAACATTGCAACCCCTCACAGATACTGTACTCTGAGCACAGCAATGAGACCTGTTGCAAAGCATTGCCTAAAAATTGTAATTACACGCCCCAACAGGGGCTGAAAAATTGTGCCTTAGGCACTGGTGCTGGTGCCACAACACTGCAACCCCTCACAGATACTGTACTCTGAGCACAGCAGTCACACCTGTTGCGAAGCATCTTTTTAAAAAATTGTAATTACACGCCCCTGTTATACAGGGGCTGAAAAATTGTGCCTTAGGCACTGGTGTGGTGGCATGGATCATTGAGGAGGAGGAAGAGGATAGTCAGTGAACATAACAGGACAGTCACTCAGCATCAGCATAGGCAGTCTTGAAGGGATGTGACATTATAAATTATTCCGTTATATCCGCTTCAGGTGTCTGGTAGCTGGTGGTGATCCAAGACTGATTCATTTTTATGAAGGTCAGTCGATCAACCGAGTCGGTGGACAGGCGCACCCTATGATCGGTGACAAATCCTCCAGCAGCACTGAATGTGCGTTCGGAAAGAACGCTGGATGCAGGACAGGCCAGTAGCTCAATTGCATACTGTGCAAGCTCTGGCCAGTGATCCATCCTCAGGACCCAGTAAGCCAGAGGATTTTCGGTGGGAAAGGTGTCCAAGTCTGACCTTGCCCCTAGGTATTCCTGCACCATGTATATCAGACGCTGGCGAAGGTTGCTGGAACCGATCATACCTTGGGGCTGCGGACTAAAAAATTGTCTGAACGCATCGGTCAGACGTCCACCTTCCCCACCGCTCCTTCTGCTACTGACCGAAGCCTCAGCAACTCGTCGTCCAGGACCAGGAGTTTGTAACCTCCCAGTTTCTGGGAACGCGTTGCACAGACCTTTCTGCAAGGCCTCCCTGAGATGTCTCATCCTCTGCTCCCTCTGCGACGGCAAGATAAGGTCCGCAACCTTACCCTTGTACCGTGGATCAAGGAGAGTGGCCAGCCAGTAATGGTCACTCTCCTTGATCCGAAGAACACGAGGATCCTTCCGCAGGCTTTGCAGGATCAGGGAGGCCATGCAGCGTAGGTTAGCTGAGGCATTCGGTCCGGAGTCTTCTGGGTCACTGAGGATGACATGATCGCCAGCCACCTCCTCCCAGCCACGTACAAGTCCACTGGTTTGTTGGGACTGTACATCATCCCTAAAAGACTGCTGCTGCTGATGCTGAGTGCCAGGCTCCACCTCCATGCTCACACAATCCTCCTCCTCCTCCTCCTCCTCCTCCTCTTCCTGTGTGATGGGTGGGACAGAAGGAACATTGTCTGGATAAAGGGGGCCTTGAGAGACAAGGAAGTCCTCCTCTTCCTGCCTCTGTTCTGCCTCAAGTGCCCTGTCCATTATCCCACGCAGCGTATGCTCCAACAGGTGGACAAGAGGTACAGTGTCACTGATGCATGCACTGTCACTGCTCACCATCCTCGTGGCCTCCTCAAATGGTGAGAGGACAGTGCATGCATCCCTGATCATGCTCCACTGGCGTGGGGAAAAAAAGCCAAGCTCCCCTGACCCTGTCCTGGTGCCGTAGTCGCAAAGGTACTCATTGATGGCCCTCTGCTGCGTGTGCAGTCACTGCAGCATGGCCAACGTTGAGTTCCACCTGGTGGGCATGTCACATATTAGGCGGTTCTTGGGCAGGTTCAGCTCCTTTTGCAGCTCAGTCAGCCGAGCACTGGCATTATAAGATCGGCGGAAATGCACACAGACTTTCCTGGCCTGCCTCAGGACATCCTGTAAGCCTGGGAACCTGCCCAAGAACCGCTGCACCACCAGGTTGAGGACGTGAGCCATACAGGGCACATGGGTGAGCTGCCCCTGTCGCAGGGCGGAGAGGAGGTTGGTGCCATTATCAGAAACGACCATTCCTGGCTTAAGCTGGCGTGGCGTCAACCACCTCTCGGCCTGCCCCTGCAGAGCTGCCAGAACCTCTGGCCCAGTGTGGCTCCTGTCCCCCAAACACACCAGCGCAAGCACGGCATGGCATCTTTTTGCCTGCGTACTCGCGTAGCCCCTTGTACGCCTACGGAGCACCGCTGGTTCCGAGGACAGAGCACTCGAAGAGGACATGGAGGAAGAAGAAGAGGAGGGGGTGGAGGAGAGAGGTGTGTCACAACCAGTAGTAGCATTTTGGAGGCGTGGTGGCGGAACAACCTCCAACACTACTGCACCTTGTCCTGCATCCCTCCCAGCTGCCAATAGAGTGACCCAATGGGCCGTGAAAGAAAGATAACGTCCCTGTCCATGCCTGCTGGACCATGAGTCAGCGGTAATATGCACCTTACCGCTGACCGCCCTGTCCAGCGAGGCATGGACATTGCCTTCCACATGCCAGTAGAGAGACGGAATCGCCTTCCGTGAGAAAAAGTGGCGTTTGGGAACCTGCCACTGAGGAACCGCACATTGAACAAACTCACGGAAGGGGGCCGAGTCTATCAACTGAAAAGGCAGCAGTTGAAGTGCTAGCAATTTAGCCAAGCTAGCATTCAACCGCTGGGCATGTGGATGGCTGGGAGTATACTTCTTTCGACGGTCCAGCAGCTGGGGCAGGGAAATTTGCCTGCTACAATCGGACGTCGGTGTACTGCAAGTACTTGGTTGTGACACACCTAATTCTACACCTTCAGTCCTCTCAGAGCAGCTTTCAGAGAGGACTGAAGATATAGTGGGGATGGAGATCCCAGCTGATGAGGAGCAAGGAGAGGTCCGCTTTGTTCTTTGGTGTGGGTCTTTTATGTGTGCTTGCCAACGAGCTGCATGGCAGGTCGACATATGTCTGCTCATGCTTGTGGTGCCCAAGCGGCTGATGTTTTGGCCACGCGAGATACGCTTGAGACAATTATTGCAAATAGCAGTGGTGCGATCTGATGCACTCGTCTCAAAAAAGGCCCACACCAAAGAACTTTTGTGATAATGTGCAGAGGCAGCGCCCTGCACAGGCGGAGCTCTGCAGTGTGGTACAGTTGCTGTGCTGGCCTCTAGCTGGCCTCCAGGGGGCATCCTGCCTCGTTGGACATGTGACGCTGCATCCTCCTCCTCCTCCTCCTCTCTCCCTTCAGGCACCCACGTGGAGTCAGTGACCTCATCATCCCCTCCCTCTTCACCACTAGAGCAAACCTGGCAGTAAGCTGCAGCTGGTGGAACACTACTGCCAGATTGCTGTCCTTCAGCATCCCCTCTCTCTGCGCGCACACTACTGACTTCCTCAAGCTGGGTATCATCATCCGAGCCTTCGAATCGTTGGGCATCCTCCTGGAGCATGTACCCAACACTGTGCTCAAACAGTTCGGGGGACTCCTCAGGAGGACATGGTGGGTCTAGGGAAGGGGTGGCTGATGATGCCATTGAGTACGCGTTGGCAGCTGCTCTGCCAGTACCCTGAGCCTGGGTGAGAGAGGATGAGGAGGATGAGGAGGGCTTGGTCATCCATTCTACCAAGCCTTCGGCATGATGCGGCTCCACATGTCCAGCTGCCGAAAACAAAGACAAGCGTGTCCCATGGCCACGTGCTGATGACGATGCACGACCACGTCCACGGCCAGCACTGTTGTCTCTAGAAACAGAGCCTGCCTGCCCTGTGTTCTTGCCTCGGCACGCTCTGCCTCTCCTTGGCGGTCTTCCAGCCATTGTAGTCGGTAGTGTATATAGTATAAAAAATAGAACTCCTATGTGTGCTCACAACACACTGTAGGTCCTATGGGTGCTGACACTAACACACTATAGGTACTATGTGTGCTGCTGACAAGAAAATATAGGAGCTCTGTTTGCTGCCACTAACACACTAGAAGTCCTATGGGTGCTGCTGAGAAGAAAATATAGGAGCTCTGTTTGCTGCCACTAACACACTAGAAGTCCTATGGGTGCTGCTGAGAAGAAAATATAGGAGCTCTGTGTGATGCCACTAACACACTAGAAGTCCTATGGGTGCTGCTGAGAAGAAAATATAGGAGCTCTGTGTGATGCCACTAACACACTAGAAGTCCTATGGGTGCTGCTGAGAAGAAAATATAGGAGCTCTGTGTGATGCCACTAACACACTAGAAGTCCTATGGGTGCTGCTGAGAAGAAAATATAGGAGCTCTGTTTGCTGCCACTAACACACTAGAAGTCCTATGGGTGCTGCTGAGAAGAAAATATAGGAGCTCTGTTTGCTGCCACTAACACACTAGAAGTCCTATGGGTGCTGCTGAGAAGAAAATATAGGAGCTCTGTTTGCTGCCACTAACACACTAGAAGTCCTATGGGTGCTGCTGAGAAGAAAATATAGGAGCTCTGTTTGCTGCCACTAACACACTAGAAGTCCTATGGGTGCTGCTGAGAAGAAAATATAGGAGCTCTGTTTGCTGCCACTAACACACTAGAAGTCCTATGGGTGCTGCTGAGAAGAAAATATAGGAGCTCTGTGTGATGCCACTAACACACTAGAAGTCCTATGGGTGCTGCTGCGAAGAAAATATAGGAGCTCTGTTTGCTGCCACTAACACACTAGAAGTCCTATGGGTGCTGCTGAGAAGAAAATATAGGAGCTCTGTTTGCTGCCACTAACACACTAGAAGTCCTATGGGTGCTGCTGAGAAGAAAATAAAGGAGCTCTGTTTGCTGCCACTAACACACTAGAAGTCCTATGGGTGCTGCTGAGAAGAAAATATAGGAGCTCTGTTTGCTGCCACTAACACACTAGAAGTCCTATGGGTGCTGCTGAGAAGAAAATATAGGAGCTCTGTTTGCTGCCACTAACACACTAGAAGTCCTATGGGTGCTGCTGAGAAGAAAATATAGGAGCTCTGTGTGATGCCACTAACACACTAGAAGTCCTATGGGTGCTGCTGAGAAGAAAATATAGGAGCTCTGTTTGCTGCCACTAACACACTAGAAGTCCTATGGGTGCTGCTGAGAAGAAAATATAGGAGCTCTGTGTGATGCCACTAACACACTAGAAGTCCTATGGGTGCTGCTGAGAAGAAAATATAGGAGCTCTGTGTGATGCCACTAACACACTAGAAGTCCTATGGGTGCTGCTGAGAAGAAAATATAGGAGCTCTGTGTGATGCCACTAACACACTAGAAGTCCTATGGGTGCTGCTGAGAAGAAAATATAGGAGCTCTGTGTGATGCCACTAACACACTAGAAGTCCTATGGGTGCTGCTGAGAAGAAAATATAGGAGCTCTGTTTGCTGCCACTAACACACTAGAAGTCCTATGGGTGCTGCTGAGAAGAAAATATAGGAGCTCTGTGTGATGCCACTAACACACTAGAAGTCCTATGGGTGGTGCTGAGAAGAAAATATAGGAGCTCTGTTTGCTGCCACTAACACACTAGAAGTCCTATGGGTGCTGCTGAGAAGAAAATATAGGAGCTCTGTTTGCTGCCACTAACACACTAGAAGTCCTATGGGTGCTGTTGGGGTGCAATGCTGTGCTAACAGCACTGCGGTTGGTACTACTGCAATACTGTACTAACAGTAAGCACGCACCAGACTAATCCCCAGCAGCAGCTAATAACACACTAACTGTGCAATCAGCAGCAATGAACGATCAATGACTTAGGTAGCAATGGTTTAGCAAAGAAATAGCCAATGGTTTAGCAAAGAAGAGCAAATCTTTCAGTATCAAGCAAAGACAGAATCAGCAGACTAATCTCTCCTAAAGCCGGAACTCATGTGACCGGGGCCGATGGCGTGGCGGCCTTTTAAATGGTGGGGCGTGTACTAAAGCCCCTGAGCTGTAATTGGCTACAGGCGTCCTGCCTGTAGCCAATTATTGCTCTCCGAGTTTCGGGCGCTGTGATTGGCCAAGCATGCGGGGTCACAGTGCATGCTTGGCCAATCATCAGCCAGCAATGCACTGCGCCGGCCGCGCCGGCCGCAATGCATTGCGGGGCCGCTCGCATCACACGAATGTGATGCGAACGGCCCAAATAGTTCTGGGCTCGACGAGCGAGCGAACGCCCGATGCTCGATTCGAACATGGGTTCGAATCGAGCACCGGGCCCATCCCTAGTAGTGAGTAGGCAGGGACAGTGGATAAAAAATTGGGAAATTAACAAGGGACAATAACCTCCTTGAGGGAAAATGCTAAGAAATAATAATGTTGTTGGGGTAACTTGACACACTACAAAATATCAAATAATATGGAAAACCAGTCTAAAATAAAAATAAAAATTACAAAAAAAAACCATCTTCAAAACAAGATGGAAACTCTAAAATATTGGGGATTTAGGGAGATCTGGCTTACAATAAATATAGATTAATCATGAGAAAACAATAAATACTAAAGACCAAACTTTTACATAACTCTGTGAGAATATCAGCAGCAAGAGAATAGGATTATTGCAGCATTAGAACGAAGAAAAGAATGCGCTGCATTAAACGATGCAATAATTTCCTACATGACGAATGTGCCATCTCCATTGTGAACGGTAGTTTTACCAGAATGAGCTCTCCCTTCTCATCACTTGCTTCTGATCATGCACGCTTTTTTCACGTCGTTAAAGCCTACACACGAGCATTTTTCATGACGAGAAAAACGACGACGTGAAAAACGGCGAGAAAAAATAGAGCATGTTCTAATTTTTCTCTAAGTTTTTAATGTCATTTTTCTCGTCGAGAAAAAAGACATAAAGCCCACAGACGATCGTTTTTCTCGTCGAAAGGAAAAAATGCAGTTTTTCACGTCGAGAAAAACGGTCGTGTGTACGCGGCATAATAATGTATGATCTAGCAGTACTATTGGATATGTGCTGGCCGCTCTAGCAGCTGACTCTGTAAATGCACTCTAATAACAGCATAATCTACAAAACTCTTGTGTACATCAGGTAAAACAGTGGAAGTCATAAATGACCTGGGATAAGTGTCCCGTTGAGCAATGTGCATACAGTTATGTTGTGGTACTACCTCACCCTGTTCTCCCATTTAATCTTAAGAAGGCATTAAAATCGGGCTGGGTGTGAATATGTTAAGTGACATTGTCATTTTGCGAGTGGTGGGCAAAATAGTAGGTCTGCCCAGGGTAAATGATGTTGCCATCCCGACTACCATTGCACAGGATGCTAATGCTCGGAGGAACGCAGGCATGCCTTGAACCTGAACTGGGACCATCTTTTGGGAAAAACTCTGCAGGGCGCAGCCCTCCATCATATTTTTGGGCGAGGACACCTGTCATAGTCTTACAATTTGTCCCTTGCATACCAATAAAACATTATTTTTTTCCTATTGAGGAGACCAAGTCTGGGTGCTACAACCACAGCACTTTTCAGATACCCTCACTCGGGCACCTGGATACATTCTTTCTTCTATCTCCCGAAGGGAGGTGCAGCCTTTGGCAACACCTTGGTAACAGGTAAAACAAGAAGTGGTATATTATAAAACCAACTGTGGTGAACCCTGACTAGGGCAGCCATAACTGCTTGTGACTGAAGACACGTTCCATGTGTCAGGCTGGAGGGAATATGGCTGTGGAGGGGTCAGAATGGCTGTCAGACATGAAAGATCACATTGATTCCAAAGTCTTGTTTCATAAGAAGTTGCCCCCTGTGGACCACTTGTTCTTCTCGTTCTTCCCAGTTTATACTGGGCCAGAACTAGGTGGAATCCGTGAGCTGCACAGACCCATCAAGTGCCCAGGGCTGTAATGCAGCAGCATCCTTGGCCGCTTGGTCTGCTTCCATATGTGAGTCTCAAATGCTAGGATGGCTACCTCAGCAAGAACCTGGAAAGCTGAAAACAGCCAATCAATCTAACTTATTGCTTGATTGGGTTACCTGCCGAAGTGAAATAAACTTCTGGCCCCTAAAATGAAACCAAAAAGCCCTCTGTCTCTCTATTAGCTTGATTAACTATATAAATATTTCCAACGACCCAGAGTAAAGGATCCAATGACTCTGAATACAGAGTGTCCTTCTGGGTGCAAACTCAACCCGTCCATTTAACTGGCCTCCAAAGGGTAATTACATACTGTAGCAGGAGTGATCTATGTGTAGGTGTGGTCTCGCAGGTGGGCTCGCAATGTGGTCTGGAGCATAATTGCATAGACAACAAAGGTACATAACCCTGAGGATCTCATCCACCAGGTTAGTCACCGGCCATGAAGGATAAATGAAAAGATGGGCTGTGTACACAAGGGAATGCCCTCCCTTCATCTACCAGGACGCTAAAACGCATTTCATAAGACAATCACTATGAAGTGAAGTGGGTAGCATCGGATGGTATGGCTTTGGCATGGCACATCAGGTACAACTTGTGCTCTAAGTATACCGTAGTTAACTAAACTGTTAATTTCCCTCAAGTCCTGTATAAAGCGGTAAGTTCCATCGGCTTACTATACAGGGTTTATAGAGGTGTTGTAGGGTGATCTCTTATCCTCTCTTCTAGAAATTTATAAATTATACATTTTTTGACTATGCCTCAGAACACCGACATTTATCAACATTACACAACATTACTATACTACACATATGCTCACCAATACACAGTTTTAAGTTTAATATGTGTTTAAAGTATTATGTTCATTTATTAAATAAAATGGCAATGTGCTGGTTCGCTTTACTATTTCAGCACAATCATCAGTTTGCGTGGTGAAGCTACCTAGATTTTGGTGCTCTTTCAATGCTCTGGTAGTGCAGTGTATATGGGATATAGGAACCATGTATTTATTATCAGTTCCTACTCTAAGAATCTTAAGGGCTCAAGAGTCACGACTCTACTGGCTACATGCTGCCTTGGGCAAGTGACTCAGATTACAAAAGCCAGAAAAACCCAGAAAAGCCAGATTGCCGACTTTTTTTTTTTTTTTTTAAACCCGAAATTTTGGCCAAATGCCAATATTTTGCACCAAGATACCCCTGTATGCGGGGATCAATGTGCAACGATCCATTTTTCAAAAGAAACCTTTGGTTTAGGCCCCTTTCACACTGGCACGTTTTTCAGGCGGTTTAGCGCTAATATTAGCGCTGTTATACCGCCTGAAAAATCGTGCCCTGTATTCTTCAATGTGAAAGCCCGAAGGCTTTCACACTGAAGCGGTGCGCTAGCAGGACCGCTCCAAAAGTCCTGCTAGCTGCATCTTTACAGCGGTGAAGGAGCGGTGTGTTCACCGCTCCTTTACCGCGGCTGCCCATTGAAATCAATGGGACACCGCGGTAACCCTTTTTCGGCCGCTAGCGGGGGTTAAATTCACCCGCTAGCGGCCGCATACCGCGGTGATAACGACGGTATAGCGGCGCTGAAAATCGCGCCGCTATACCGCCACCGCACCTGCCAGCCCCAGTGTGAAAGGGGCCTAAGAGAGGTTACCCATTTGGCATCCTGCCAATTATTTTTTATTTTTTTTCCTATTATTGGAACCCCACACCCATGAATCTTGCATGGCTTTACAGGGTGTACATTTGGGCGAGTCCTACAACATATATAATGTTTATCTAGCAAATATAAACAATAAATGCACAAGTTATTTTCCTAGCCCAAAATAAACACTGTTTTCTTTCTGTGAAAGAAAAATTGTCACACTGAGTGACCATACATACACACAGATCTCCGTCTGGCAGATCTGTGAGCGCACGCAACTTAGACTAAAACAACAACCTCTCCAGAGATATGAGTCCTAGCTCATTTTATCATTTAACCACTTGAGACCCGCGCTATAGACAAAAGACGTCTGCAGCGCAGCTCTCAAGTGCTGAGTGGACGTCTATGGACGTCCTGCTGTTTCTCTCCCCCTGCGCGCCGGCGAGGGTGCGCGGCGGGGGAACAGCTGTGCCCGCCGCGGTCACGTGATGCCCTTCCTCGCCCCCTAGTGTTAACCCCTTCCATGCCAGTCACATTTATACAGTAATCAGTGCATTTTTATAGCACTGTTCGCTGTATAAATGTGAATGGTCCCAAAATAGTGTCAAAAGTGTCCGATATGTCCGCCGCAATATTGCAGGCCTAACAAAAATCGCAGATCGCCGCCATTACTAGTAAAAAAAAAATATATAATAAAAATGTCATAATTCTATCCCCTATTTTGTAGGCGCTATAACTTTTTCGCAAACCAATCACTATACGCTTATTGCATTTTTTTTTACCAAAAAAATATAGAAGAATACAAAATTTTCTGTCTTTTTTTTGTTTATAGCGCAAAAAATAAAAACCGCAGAGGTGATCAAATACCACCAAAAGAAAGCTCTATTTGTGGGGAAAAAATTATAAAAATATCATTTGGGTAAAGCGTTGTATGACCGCGCAATTGTCATTCAAAATGCGTCAGCACTGAAAGCTAAAAATTGGTCCGGGCACGAAGGGGGTTTAGTGCCCAGTTGTCAAGTGGTTAATATCCCGGAAGTTGGCAGCGCATTCCTTTCTTTGAAAGAGAAACACAAGTTTCTCTTCTTAGGAGCGGATTCCTTACAGACAACCCAGAGGATAGGGCTTCTGCGGAGGAAAAATTCCTCTTATTTTTTTTTTTTCTATTTAGCCAATGGACTCCAGACACCGACACACTTCTTGCCACTTCAAACAGAATTTAATTGAGAACAATTTTTCTCAATCGTGGCCACTATTTCTGTTCAAGGTGCGTCCCATGTCCTTTTTGGTCGGTTGCCCATTGAGCTGTATTTACAGTAACATTAACTGACCCTTACAATCCGCATTTGCAAGTTTTCACATTAACTTATAGAACACCTTGGTTTATAAAGGTACAGGATTTTCCTGTACTTTTCCCATTTATCATAAATCACAACACAGTGGACAGATGCTGTCTCACCCATGGTTTCTAGACAACTCCACTCAAACAAACAGATTATCTTATATTTTGTTACACGGCAGGAATGACAGTGACAGACTTGAAGGAGCTCAGTTTTTTCCTTCACTCAGAATTTCTTCTACTGCTTCTTAGAACAGTTAAACTGGTCCGGTCTAACAAAAATTACAGACCCTACACAAGACGGATCAGTCATCTAAATGCTCAGACCCGCCTCATGAGTCCAGACATCTTTAAACCATGCACAGTCCCCTGTTTTCGATCTGCAGTCAGACGGAGTGAAACTATACATTTTTAAATAAAACCAGAACTGTTTTATTTCCTTGACTCCTCAAGAGTCTCTTTATTATTTTATGTGCGTCTAAAGCACCATATATGTGTGTGACACATAGACTTATCTCCGCCCTGACCAGGTTGACCCTTACATCATCCTTTAACAGATGATTTATTCTAATTTTATGTCTTCTACTTCCTTTGTGAAGTCTGTTAATCTCGAACTTTATGACATTTCAACATATATTTAGAATCAAGGCCACCTATGGGATAGTTATACTGTTTATGTTGGCCACAGATTCTGGTCACTTCTTCCCAATCTTCATCGGAACATGGTCCGGCTTCCCCTAACCCTGACACCTCTAGTTAGTGTGCTCTATTTAAAACCAGAGACCAAAAAGGATCAGTATAATGTTCCCCATAGTTTCCTTTTATGTAATTGTAGCAGGCATTTAATGTTGGGGGGGAGCATCTGGGTTATTCAACCCAGATGTACTAATTGTTAGGGAATCTGAGAATCCCTTTTGTGGTTCTTGGAGGACTCTGGTGGTGCAAGGTTCCCTGTGGCCTGCAGGTGGCGTTGTCGCCCTGGGCCGGAGTTGAACCTGCACCGCAAGACTGTTCCTTTTTGTCCTTTCCTGGCGCCGGTACAGTGGGGCGGGGAACCTGCTGTGACGCAAACGGAGAGGAGATAAAAGGGGCAGACGCCCTGACCTCGGGGTTCAGAGTTGGAGGATGCGGCCGCACCCAGGCACCTTCGGCGTTCCGGAGTTCCGGGCCCAGGTGCCCTTGACCTGGCCGGAGCGAGGGATGAAGTCCGTCCCAGGCACCTTAAGCCTGGGGTGAGGTACTACGGCCAAGGCCTGGAGCCCAGTAACTTCGACTGGGTTCCGCGAGGGTGGAGGAGTCCTAGGGGCCCTAAGGTGTTGGGACCCGTATCTGAGGCGAGGAGGCCGGGGAATGTAACCCTTCCGAATAGCCCGGTATAGCATTAATCCGGTGACGGCGGGGCCTCTGGTAACTCCCTTGGAGGGATGTCTTCCCCCTGACAGGGGCTGCAACGTAGCGAAGGTAACTACAGTTCCTGTTCACTAGAGTCGCTGGAAGAGACTCTGCAACTAAAAAGTCCATTTAACAGCCACTGTGCTTAGCAACCGTTGGTGAAACCTCAACGGTTTAGTTTTCTTTGAGGATTGTGCCGTGACCTACTCCCCACCAATACTGAACTGTTCTTTGGGTCTCAAACTGTCTGCTCGCAAAGGACTATTTGTTTGCCGTTATGGAATAAATAAGTGTTGGACCTTTTCAGTGTGTGCTACTCCAATTACTGGGAGCAAAGGGGGTTATCAGCAGAACAGACTTGGCTCTGAGCGTATACACAGCCCGAATGTAATTAGATGCTGGCCTTCACCTCTGCATGCTGCAATCTAGAGGACATGGGCCGTGGCGCACCTCGCTCTCCCCTTCAAGGCACACCTAGACCGAAGCCAAAGTAACCACTAAAGAAGAGAGAGAGGGTGAGGCCGCTACATAATCAATAGGGGAGGGCTGATATTGCTCACCTTCAACATCTCTTTTACCCCGTTGATTACCCATAGTTATACTTCAAAAACAAATACGATATCTTAACTGTAATATCTACAACAACCTCCTTCAATATTTTCTCTTTCCCTTCTTATTTCACTTGAGGGTCTATAGACGTCTCTATAGCCCGTTGCTAATACAGGCAGAGGGCATACAGAATATGATTCACGTTGTAAACAAACAATACAGCCTGAACCCCTGCCACAGAAAGTCCTTCTACAAATTCAAAGTTATTATGTAGATTTATCCTGAGCATATGGACCTTCGGGTTAGCATTAGGGAACAAAGGTCCCTTTCCTATCTTGGTATAATAACCACCAGGTACAGTAGCAACAAGATATGGCAGTTGACCCTTATATGCAAATAATAAACCTGTCTTACAATCTGGACAGCGCTGATTCATTTATAAAGTTTTGTGCACATAGAGAAAAGGAAGGAAAAAAAAATCGTACAGAGTTTCCACAGACCCGTCCTATTTTCCTGGGGAAGGAAGGAATTATTCCTGCCCCTTTATATTAACCTGGCTTGGCCAACCTAGCAAAGCCTAAAACAAATTTTTCCTGCACCTTTATATTAACCTGGCTTGGCCAACCTAGCGAAGCCTAAAACTTATACCATATATCTAGTCACAACAGCATCACCTTCCAATGTCTTAGAGTCCCAGAGAACGGAGTTCTCTCAAAAGCCTTAAGCCCTGTACACACGATAGGTTTAACCGATGAAAACAGTCCGATGGACTTTTTTCATCGGACAAACCGATCGTGTATGGGCCCCATCGGGCTTTTTTCCATCGGTGTTTAAAAATAGAACATGTTTTAAATTTATCCGATGGTTAAAAAAATGATAGCAAATTACTATCGTCTGTGGGGAACTCCATCGGATAAAAAACCCACGCATGCTCAGAATCAAGTCGACGCATGCTCAGAAGCATTGAACTTAATTTTTCTCGGCTCATCGGAGTGTTTTACGTCACCGCATTTGGAACGGTCGGTTTTTTGACTGATGGTGTGTAGACAAGACTGATGAAAGTCAGCTTCATCGGTTTTCCGATGGAAAAATCCATTGGTTAAAAAACCATAGGAAATCCGATCGTGTGTACAGGGCTTCAGAGTCCCAGAGAACTGAGGTCTCTCGAGAGTCTTTCAGGGGTAAATTAAATGACAGAGTAAGACAGTATTTCCAGTAAAATAATTTAAAGGGGTCTCACCTGTTCAGTTGAAGTACCCCACTTCTGGTACCATTTGAAAGGTTCTGGGTGGTTCTGGTGCTGGTGCTGTTGGACCTCTGCTCGAGCTGGACCCAGGATCTGTGGAAGTAACTCTCTGACCGGTCGGATATTCAAGAAACCATACACAAGGTGTGGATATGCAAGAATACCAAGCTTTATTGTCTGTGTAGATCTTATATACACTTTTGGCAAAAGTTGCCTCCCTTGTGTAAACCAATTAGGACAGACCCGTGGTTTATACAAGACAACATAAGTAAAACTCGTGAAGGAAAAGTACAACATCTATAATTACATATAATTATACGTCAATGCGGTTAGTATGTCTTACATCTTCTAGGAATTGGCTTAACCGCAGACTACATCCCGTTATCTGCTAATATTTACATTCTTTAGCACGAACATAAAACAAGCCTTTCCAGGAAAAATTATTTTGTACAACACACTAATTCCTGTCCTAATATATACATGCTTAAAGTGGAGCCCTGAAACAATGGCTCACTAATATCTTACAACCAATCCTTTGATCATGAATTTGATTATGAATATAATGATCATTCGCTATACCATCTTTGTTTTAGGGCAATCATTGAAGGGAATCAGGCCCAGACCATATCCTTTTCAAGGAATAACTCTCTTTTGGTACGACGTCTAAGGGGATACCTAGGGTAAAGGCTAGGCTTCTTTAGCACGTACATAAAACAAGCCTTTCCAGGAAAAAACATTTTGTACAACACACTAATTCCTGTCCTAATATATACATGCTTAAAGTGGAGCCCTGAAACAATGGCTCACTAATATCTTACACTCACCACTAGAGGCTCTGGTGAACACCTGCTGGATCTTAGACTCCGCGCCCTGGGGAATCTTGGGCTCTAGCTCCCTGTGGGATCCCTGTTTGTGCTCCAGTGGACCTGCCTTCCTTAATCACCTAGTGTTCCATCCGCAGCAGTCAGCCATAGGGTTCACTACCTTGTGGTCCACTCCTGACCCCAACGGTGTGCATCTGTCATCTGGCCTCAGGTGACCTGACATTATTACTCTTGACTTCATAGCCCAAAGGATTAACCTGTAGTAGTAAACTTAATTTCCCAGTTCACCATTACACTTTAGAAGCACACGCTCTTTCTTCATGTAAATCATATCAGATGTTGTTCTTAGCCAGAACTTCTTTACTGAAGTTAAATATATATACAGTTCTGTAGCAGTTTCCATAGGAATACATTCGGTACAACACTCAGAAATAGTATAACACTTCTATTCTCCCTTTCTATAAAAACTGTAAAGAGCTGTGCTGTGTTGTGCTGTGGTGTCCATACCTTTCATTAGATTAGTTGCTACCCCACAAGGTAATACAGGTATCCCAGCCCTCAGAACCATGCCAGGGTCCCGTTGTGGGGTAACTCCACTGTTACAACCCAGCTTACATCTTGACACAGATCATCCTCACTGCTCACTTCCCATAGACGAAGAGACCACAAGGACCTCATCCTGCATATATCACCTCCAGAAGCCGGAGGTAGGTCATGCAGGGGTAGGGTAGGGATAGAGTAGAGCTAGATTAGTCTGTCAATTTTGATTGCTGTCTGTGCCCCCGTTAAGGAGATTCACCCTCTCTAAGACCCCTTTCACACTGAGGCGGTTTTCAGAGGTTTTAGCCCTAGAAATAGCGCCTGTAAAGTGCCTAAAAAACCGCCTCCCATTGATTTCAGTGTGACTTCTCACACTGGGGCGGTGCGCTTTGCAGGGCGTTAGGAAAAGTCCTGCAAGCAGCATCTTTGGGGTGATTTGGGAGCGCTGTATACAGCACTCCCAATACGCACTGTTCATTGAAATGAATGGCCAAAAGCACTTTGGAAGAGTCGCAACACTGGCGCTTTTAACCCCTTCTTCGGCCGCTAGCAGGGGTTAAAAGCGCCCCGCTAGAGACTGAAAATCGCAGCTTAAACAGCGGTAAAGCGCCGCTCGGTGGCCCCAGTGTGAAAGGGGTCTAATTGTGCAGTTTACTATTATCGTTGAAAGTGAAAGTAAAAGACAATCCCAAAACTTTGGGTTGTCCCCAGAAGGGGGAAATCTTACAATGGGGACACTAGTTCTGGTGACCTGGGGGTCCCCAGGGAATTTCCTTAATTTGCAGAGATTTCCTCTCACTTCCTGTTTGGCTATGGGACCGGAAGTGAAGGGAAATCTCCAAAATGAAAAAAATAATGTTTGTCTATAATTCTACTTTAACCCTTTATTATGTTGAAGCTTACCAATTCTTAGTGTGGCTGCATTCGTTTTAATTTTTAGGCTCTTTCTTCTATTTTCACCTTGTGATCTGGCCAGTAAGTATGTTGTTTTTCAAAAGAAAAAGCCCTCTTCCAGATGTATAAGTTTACAGGAATGCGACATACCATTTACCAATAGCGGGTGTGCTTACAATGATCAGCTTTTATTTATGTAAAACCTTTATCCCAAAACGTTACTGTAACTGCTTAGGATGCATGAAAACAAATGCAGCCACCACATCTATGATTGGTAACCTGCAACATATTACACTTTTGGCTTTCAATTTGATAACACTTTAACCACTTTCCTACCTGTCCAATTCTGACATTTCTCTCCTACATGTAAAAATCATAATTTTTTTGCTAGAAAATTACACAGAACCCCCAAACATTATATATGTTTTTTTGTTAGCAAAGACCCTAGAGAATAAAATGGCAGTTGTTGCAACTTTTTATCTCATACATTATTTGCACAATTTTTCAAACACGCTTTTTGGGGGGGGGGGGGAAAAAACAGTTTCATGCTTTAAAAAAAAAAAAAAAACCCAGTAAAGTTTGCCCAATTTTTTTGCATAATGTTATTACGCAGAGTAATTAGATACCTAACATGTCATGCTTTAAAATTGCACATGCTCGTGGAAAAGTACCAAACTTTGGCACGTAAAAATTCATAGGCAACGTTTTACATTTTTTTACAGGTTACATGTTTCGAGGTACAGAGGAGGTCTTGAGCTAGAATTATTTCTCTCGCTCTAACATTCATGGTGATACCTCACATGTGTGGTTTGAACGCCGTTTACATATGTGGGCGCGACTTGCGTATGCGTTGGCTTCTGCGAACGAGCACGCGGGGACAGGGGCGCTTTTAAAAAAAAAAATGTATTGTTAATTTTACTCTTACTCTTTACTTTTATTCCTATTACAAGGAATGTAAACATCCCCTGTAATAGGAATAGTGTGTGACAGGTCCTCTTTACAGTGAGATATGGGGTCAACAAGTCCCCAGATCTCACCTCTAGGCTGGGAAGCCTGAACTCAAAAAAATCTCAGCTTCCCAGCCAGGCGGCAGGGTTTTTTCAAATGCAGAGGTCGGGTGTGACATCATAACGAAGATATCTGAATGATGCCTGTAACTGCAGGCATCATTTAGATATTAACGCTTGAACCCGACGACGTCATATGACGTTGGGTGGGCAGGAAGCGGTTAAAGGGGTAGTTCACCTTTACCAGAAAACTGTCTATGCAGATAAGGGGCATCTGTAGATAAAAGCAAACTGTGCAGCTCTGACTAAAGTTGAATAATGCCCTTGCTATAGGTGTAGGCCATTTACATACCTTATGAAGCCTGACTGGAATACTGCCAGGACGTTGCTAAGTGAGGCCTAGTCATCACTGCTCCCCTCCTTCATCATAAGAGTGAGCCCTCAAATTCTGAGCTTAGAGCTACTGCATCAGGGGAGAGGAAGAGTGAGGAGGTTTGAATCAGAGAAAGAGCTCACTCCTGTGATGGTGGAGGTGAGCAGTGACGACTAGGCCTCACTTAGCAATGTCCTGGGACTACTTGGCAATGTCCTGGGAGTATTCCAGTCAGGCTTTGTAAGATATGTAAATGGTCTACACCTATAGCAAGGATATTATTCACCTTTAGTTAGAGCTGTACAGTTTGTTTTATTCTACAAACCTCCATTACCTACATAGGTAGGTTTTTTGTAAAGATGAACTATCTTTTTAAGTAAATGAAAAGCATGAACAGTAGGACCTCACAAATCGCACTGTAAATAAACTGATTTCTGATAGAAAAGCAAAGATCTTGCAACTATGCTGAGTTGAGCCATTGTCAAGTGCCATGACCTTCAGTAATTTCGTATTACCTTGTATAAGGTTTTTAGCAAAACCATTGCAAGATGTTATGGATTTAATATGGTATGCTGAATTTGCCATGTACATTTCAAGTCCTTTAGAATTGAACTTGGATAGACTATCACTGATTGCTTGTTAGCAGCGCTTGCAAATGTGTTAGTTTATTAGTTGTATAAGAGGTGCTTGTAGTCATTATGCAGAAACTTTCTGCCATTTCCAAGGATATCAACAATAACTGTTTAACAATATTCATCTCTGTTGTAACACCCTGCCAAAACAGACAGAAACACCATTTTCGAGCGCCAGCTAGCTAAATGTTATTATCTGTTGTTGTTGAAGCTGTCCACAGATCAAAAATAAGTGGGAAGTGATAGAGGAATAGAAGCATAATGTTCTGCTAATGGTTATTCTGAGCATCTTCCAGGTCATCAGAGTACCAGGGAAGCATCATGTTATGCCTTCATCTCCAAAGTGAAAATGAACCCTCTGTACACAGTTATACACCCTTTCATATCTCTCGCAAACTTTTGCATAAAAACAGGAATTATTGGTTTGCATATATTGCAATACAGATTCGAACTGGCCAAAAGCAATCCCAGTCCCTACTCTACTGTGCAAAATGCCAAATACTTACAGTATATACTCGAGTATAAGCCAAGTTTTTCAGCACATTTTTTTGTGCTGAAAATGCCCCCCTCGGCTTATACTCGAGTCACCTTTTTGTGCCTGATCTCCCGGACTTTGGGGACCTGGTACCGGCCGGCTGTAAGTCCCCTGGACTCCAAACTTGGCACACATATAGTCCCACTCTTCCTCTATAAGTGTGCAAAGTTTGTTGTCCGGAGGACCAAGGCCTGGGGAGCACCGATTTTTCAAAGCCGGGCACCCCTTCCATAGACTCCCATGTTAAACGGTAATTTCTCTGGTGATTTTGGGGACCCGGTACCGGCCGGCCGTAAGTTCCCTGGACCCCAAACTTGGCACACATATAGCCCCACTCTTCCTCTACAAGTGAGTTACGTTTTTTGTCTGGGGGACCTATGGTTGGGGAGCACCAATTTTTCAAAGCCGGGCATCCCTTCCCTAGACTCCCATGTTAAACGTCAGTCTAGTCATGGGCACAGTGAGGCATGGGCACAGTAAGGCATGGGCACAGTGAGGCATGGGCACAGTGAGGCATGGGCACAGTGAGGCATGGACACAGTGAGGCATGCACATGGACACAGTGAGGCAAAATGAGGCACAGTGAGGCATGCAGATGGACACCCTAGGCTTATACTCGAGTCAATACGTTTTCCCAGTTTTTTGTGGTAAAATTAGGTGCCTCAGCTTATATTCGGGTCGGCTTATACTCGAGTATATACAGGTTATTTCTTGTCTGGGGGACCTACGGCTGGGGAGCACCAATTTTTCAAAGCCGGGCATCCCTTCCATAGACTCCCATGTTAAACGTCAGTCTAGTCATGGGCACAGTGAGGCATGGGCACAGTAAGGCATGGGCACAGTGAGGCATGGACACAGTGAGACATGGATACAGTGAGGCATGCACATGGACACAGTGAGGCAAAATGAGGCACAGTGAGGCATGCAGATGGACACCCTAGGCTTATACTCGAGTCAATACGTTTTCCCAGTTTTTTGTGGTAAAATTAGGTGCCTCGGCTTATATTTGGGTCGGCTTATACTCGAGTATACACGGGTTATTTCTTATAGTATACTTTAAGGCGCAGGTGTCCTGAAATCATGGATGGGGGAGGCGGCGGATGGACAGGGGGGGGGGCGGCGCCCGTGCACCCTGTCTCTTCTTCTTTAGCCTCCTGCACACACTTGGTTTCTGCTGGCTAACTCCTTTAGAATAGCTTACAAGGCCTGATTCTCAGCTCAGCAACAACCCATCACAGGCAGGAACTCGCAGTCCCTTAAAAGCAGCACAATGGAGTGCACAGCTTACACTTTCTCCTTCATGTCCTTTCCATCGTCACTGAGCCCAGCACCACATCTTCAGGCAATGCCAACCCACCTGGCTGCATCTATCGCTTTCACTAGCCCTCCAGGCTAACTTCTCACAGTAGTCCTCTAGACTGACTCTCTCACCAGCCTACCCAGCTTACTCTGCAGGAGATCTCCCAGGGAAGGGTCCAAGACTTGGCACAACGCAGTCTTCAGGGAGAACTGGCTACATTTGACAGTCTCCCCACCTTGCAAGTTCCCAGTACTGCTTCTGTACTTACACTGTCCTCATACTTGCTCTCGTGCCTCCAGGAAGGGCTTCCTCCATGTGTTGTGGCAGAATCTTTCCAGCACCCAAGCCCCGACTCAAGGTCATGCCCGCCAGACTAGGGGTCATCCCAAACGGCCACCAACAGTCTCCACAGCACTATATCTGCAGCTTTCACCCGACTACCCCTGGTGGCATGACTCATGCCTATTTATGAGGTAAGCCTTTCCCCCTGCCAGCCCTTTACTGGGGATTGGCTGAGGTTCTTATAAATATTCCAAACAGCTCCTCCAAACCTCCACCCACTAGCTCTAGAAGTTTCTACTGCTTTCTAGACCAGGGGGAGGCACTGAACCCTGACCCAGATTCACAGTTCAGGCTTAGCTTGAGCCAAACTAAATTTTTCTACAATAACAGACCTACATTACTAACTAGCACACACTAGAGGGTGCTACACCTTTTACCATTTTATTTCTGGTGTCGGGACAACTTGTCAGAAATGGCACAAAGCACCAGAGAGAAATAACACTCAGAGCTTTGGAGAGAGACAAGTAAACATGACAGATGCTTTGTTCAGATTTCTTGCGTGTTTTGTAATGCAGCAAACGTGCTATAAATGTGCCAAAACGCACAATGAGCTTCTTTGGGGCATTTTTCGCATATAGGTCAGCCCATTCAACTGACTTGGCTGCTGTGTGCGTGACACGAGGAAACACATGAAAAAAGCACCAAAAAAAGAGCGAGAATGCTGATTCTCTCTATGCCAAGTGTGAATGGGGCCTAACACTTCCCTCCCCCCACACTGATAATGCTGCTGCCCAAAGGTTCCCCTTGTGCTCATTCATCCAGAGTGGGGGCACTCTAATACAGGAGGCGAGTTACTGGCCAGATCACCAAGTGTAAACCGAGGGAGAAAAGCCTATAAAAGAAAACTGATGCAGCCACTACATCCAGTGATTGGTAAGCTGCAACATATTATATTTTTGATTTTTGGTTTAATACCTCTTTAAGGGATAACTAGATCCAAGAACAAAAATGCAATATATTTCAGCTTACAATCCTTAGATGTGGTGTCTGCATTATTTATTTATTTTTTCTTGAAAAAATGTTTTTATTGAACAATTTACCGTATATACTCGAGTATAAGCCGACCCGAATATAAGCCGAGGCACCTAATTTTACCACAAAAAATGGGAAAACGTATTGACTCGAGTATAAGCCTAGTGTGTCCATCTGCATGCCTCACTGTGCCTCACTTTGACTCACTGTGTCCATGTGCATGCCTCACTGTGCCCATGCCTCACTGTGTCCATGACTAGACTGACGTTTAACATGGGAGTCTATGGAAGGGGTCCCAGCTTTGAAAAATCGGTGCTCCCCGGCCATAGGTCCCCAGACAACAAACTTTTCACACTTATAGAGGAGAAATGGGCCTACAAGTTTGCCAAGTTTAGGGTCCAGGGGACCTACGACCGGCCTGTACCGGGTCCCCAAATTCACCAGAGAAATTACTGTTTAACATGGAAGTCTATGGAAGGGGTACCCGCATTTGAAAAATTGGTGGTCCCCCGGACAACAAACTTTGCATACTTGTAGATGAAGAGTGGGGCTACATGTGTGCCAAGTTTGGGGTCCAGGGAACCTATGGCCAGCCGGTACCGGGTCCCCAAAGTCCGGGAGATCAGGCACAAAAAGGTGACTTGAGTATAAGCCGAGGGGGGCATTTTCAGCACAAAAATATGTGCTGAAAAACTCGGCTTATACTCGAGTATATACAGTACATTTGGAACATAGTTCTGCAAGTTACAAGGCAATACTGGAGAAATGCATAAAACAAAGAAATGTGGCTTATACGTGTAGCGGCCTCACCCCATCTCTTTTGTCTAGGGGTATGTCACACGACAGGGTGAGATGCGCTACGGCCCATGTCCTCCCCATAGCTGTGGGTGAGGTGAAGGCCAGTACCAGATATTTCCTCGGGCCTGTGTGCTTTTGTCTAGAATCAAGTCCTGCTGTGCCAACACTTCCCTTTGCTCCCATTAACCAGAGTTCCACACACCGATCACAGTCCAACTCTTGTTTTATTGCATATCTTACAATAAACAGTGCTCCAGTAGCCAACTGGTTGCGACTTGATGACATTTTGATACGGGGAATGAGCAGGTCGAGGCACTATCCTGGTTGTCAGCTAAACCACTGCGATCTCGCCAGCGGTTACTATAGCCTTAGCTAGAAAGGACTTAGAACTTGAGAGTCTCTACCAGCGACTCAAGAGAACATAGATAGGAGTACCTTCGCTGCGCTGCGGCCCCTGTCAGGGGAAGATGTCCCTCCAAGGGAGTTACCAGAGGCCCATCCGTCACTGGGTTGTCGCTGCTCCAGACTCTCCGAATGGGTAACCTCCCCGGCCTCCTCACCTCAGACATGGGCCCCATCCACCACAGGTCTCCTGGTTCAGTACCTCAACCCAGGCTGAAGGTGCCTGGGATGGACTCCAACTCCATTCCGGTCAGGCCTAGGGCGCCTGGGCCGGAATCCGGAACCACCCACACCCAGGCCTAAGGTGCCTGGGCGCGTGAAGAAGATCCTCCTGAAGACCTCCTGAAGACCTCGTGGTTAGGGCATCTCCCCCTTTTATCTCCTCCCATCGACACCACGGCAGGTTCCCCGCCCTCGCCGTACCATCTCCGGAAAGGGACAAAAAGGGTAGCACTGTGACCACTAATCTACCTTGAGCCCACGGGTACCCCGCCACCCAGAGGCCAAAGAGATTATTACACCGTCCAATCCTCCACGAACACAAATGGTCCATTATTCCATTACTTTCACACCTGAGTGTCCTACCTAAATTAGAGACCCCGCTACATACT
Source organism: Rana muscosa (assembly GCA_029206835.1). Taxonomy (NCBI): domain Eukaryota; kingdom Metazoa; phylum Chordata; class Amphibia; order Anura; family Ranidae; genus Rana; species Rana muscosa. The sequence continues at coordinate 962,786,584 of CM055117.1, read as the reverse complement.
CCCCCCTGTGATTTGACGCTGGTCCCCAGCGTCTGGTGCAAACCCATGTCTCCCATGGAGTGATGACATAAGCCTGGCCCCAGAGGCTATCCCTAAAATTTTTGAACCTCAACCATACCAAGACCTGCTCAAAGGGGAAGGGAACATAAAACAATAAAACTTTTCCCTAAAACCATCTAACATGTACACATATGCAATCCCTCCCTTCACTATCTAAGAACCACCCCACACTCAGTAGTCTTGATAGACGAATCTCCTGCAGAAGGGAAACAAAAAGAAAACACAACATCCTAACATTTTGTGTTAATTTGGAATGAATGGGTCCATCAGCCAATAGACCCACTCGCTCCAATGAGTAAACTGGTGCGCGTGTAAAAAAAAATCAAACAGCCATTGCACAACACTGCCACCTGGTGACAGTGCCGCGGTAATGACACTTGGTGCAATCTTCATTTTTCCTGCGTCCCTACACTAATTCTACCCCCAAAGTCTGTCTTTGAACTGTAAGGAAGAGAGAACAAAACAAAAAAAACTGCTCTCATTCCTCCAAAGAGTAGAAAACAAAAACCCAAATAAAAAACTAGGGTACAGTTCAGATGCTCCGGCAAGAACACTTCTGGAAATTTGTCACAGGAAAACAAGTGAGTCTCTTCTCACAAATAAAACCTCGGGTCAGGCAAAAACAAGGGCTTCAGATGCTTATCAAAAACCTCAATCGAATAGTCAGCGTCCTCTCCATCTTTCCTGCAGATGCGCACCTTGTCTGCGTGGATATGGCGGCCCCACATCCAGTCTGCTCTGCAATCTTTAAACTTTTTCGACACGGGTGGCGAACAGGACAAATATCTTCATGCATGGGGTACTTTGAGTTTTTCCCAAACAAATTTGTCATACCATCTCTGGCGTATGACCTCAACTTCAAAAAGTAAGTCCCGAGGCAAGTAAGGATATTCCCACCCATACTCATGGGCGACTCTCTGTGAGAAAAGTCGTTGCAATCTGGCCAAAGGAGGCATGGCATCCCGCTCACCTTCTCCGGGTTGAACGATGGCCTCCGGATGCCGAGGTACTTTCACTATCTCTGATGGCTTTTCTCTCGGTACTCGTAGTGATGCGCGTTGCATCCCCGCCACCAAGACGGGCGATGTTGTAGATTGTGGGAAGGTAATTTGAGGACTAGACTTCCTCGTAGACTCCGGGGCTTGTACCCGGGGCGTGCTGTCTCCTATTGACATAGGGGAATCCTGCGGTGCACCTAACATAAGTAACGGGCGTTTGTCCCAGCCCTTCTGGTGAAACAGTTCATCGATCTCACCGTCATCTCCACAATCCGACAGTGACTCTAGGTCGGAAGTGTCATACATCTCGTCGGGAAGGTAGTCTCTGGTAGATGTGGTACTACCCTCCCTTGCGGGCTCCACCGACTGCGGACCCCCGACACCTCCAACCACCACCACAGTCCCAGCCCCTGGCTCACCTTGACCTTTTGTAGAACTGGGATGTCCAGGACTCTTCCAACCGGATCCATCCAGGCCAGGCAAGCGACGGGGTGAAGCTCTTCCACGACCACAGGAGGCCTGCACCAGGCCGACTTTCCTCTTCGGAGGTGGGAGCAGAGAATCTGTGGTGACCGAAGCAGCATCCTCGGATTTTTCTCTCTCAGTCTCTGATTGGGCAGTCACATCGCCCTGGTCAGTGCCTACGGGAACCTCCACAAAGGCCTGGATCTCCCCTTCCGGAGTAGCGGTACCTGTGAGGCTGTTGAGGCGAAGGGCCCGGGCCCTTACTGTGAATGGCTCCACCTCGAACAAGAACTCTTTGCATGCTTCGCAACGCCCGAATGGCTTCAGGTGAACCACCAGTCCCGAGCATCCGGGACAGATCACACCGAGGGCCTCCGTGTCTCTGCAGGTGTACAGAGCCAACTGTCCTCGGGGCCTGAGTCTTATCCCTGTGTCTGTAAGGGGAGCAGCGAACGTAGTCATCTTCGTGGGGTAGGGAACCGGAATCCACAGGGAGCTTGAGGCCATCCCGACTGTCTGCTGCTCCATCACGCACTGACCACGCGCCAAAGTCTCCACGTGAGTTCCTCCACATGGCCAGACTCCTCCCAGGACTTGCACGTTTTTGCGGGCTTCCATCACGCTCCGCCCACGAACTGCGCAGTCATGGGGTGCCTCATGGCGCAATGCAATAAAGGCCCCCACATGTAGTACTTCACACGGCTGGACTCTTCCCTCTTCTCGCTCCTCTGCATGGGCCTTTCCCGTCCTAGGGTCATTTCCACGACTTTGAGCAGGGATGCACTTTGGCCGATCACATGGCCGACCTGCTCGGAACTCCTCCGGGCAGCAAAGTCCAGACACAGCCATTCTTACTTCCAAAGTCAAAACACACATCATCCCGGACTCACGAGCCCCCACGTGTAGCGGCCTCACCCCATCTCTTTTGTCTAGGGGTATGTCACACGACAGGGTGAGATGCGCTACGGCCCATGTCCTCCCCATAGTTGTGGGTGAGGTGAAGGCCAGTACCAGATATTTCCTCGGGCCTGTGTGCTTTTGTCTAGAATCAAGTCCTGCTGTGCCAACACTTCCCTTTGCTCCCATTAACCAGAGTTCCACACACTGATCACAGTCCAACTCTTGTTTTATTGCATATCTCACAATAAACAGTGCTTCAGTAGCCAACTGGTTGCGACTTGATGACATTTTGATACGGGGAATGAGCAGGTCGAGGCACTATCCAGGTTGTCAGCTAAACCACTGCGATCTCGCCAGCGGTTACTATAGCCTTAGCTAGAAAGGACTTAGAACTTGAGAGTCTCTACCAGCGACTCAAGAGAACATAGATAGGAGTACCTTCGCTGCGCTGCGGCCCCTGTCAGGGGAAGATGTCCCTCCAAGGGAGTTACCAGAGGCCCATCCGTCACTGGGTTGATGCTGCTCCAGACTCTCCAAATGGGTAACCTCCCCGGCCTCCTCACCTCAGACATGGGCCCCATCCACTTCAGGGACCCTCGGACTTCTCCACCCTCGCGGGACCCAGTCGAAGTCACTGGGCCCCAGGCCTCCTGGTTCAGTACCTCACCCCAGGCTGAAGGTGCCTGGGATGGACTCCAACTCCATTCCGGTCAGGCCTAGGGCGCCTGGGCCGGAATCCTGAACCGCCCACACCCAGGCCTAAGGTGCCTGGGCGCGTGAAGAAGATCCTCCTGAAGACCTCCTGAAGACCTCGTGGTTAGGGCGTCTCCCCCTTTTATCTCCTCCCATCGACACCACGGCAGGTTCCCCGCCCTCGCCGTGCCATCTCCGGAAAGGGACAAAAAGGGTAGCACTATGACCGCTAATCTAACTTGAGCCCACGGGTACCCCGCCACCAAGAGGCCAAAGAGATTATTACACCGTCCAATCCTCCACGAACACAAATGGTCCATTATTCCATTACTTACACACCTGAGTGTCCTACCTAAATTAGAGACCCCGCTACATACATATATAGGAACAGCAGATCAAAAAACTTGTTCAGATTGAACACTGGACTCAGTAACTATCAATGAGTGGAAAACCATATGTCCACGCTATTCATGGAATTGCACGCTAGAAGTTTTACGGACCATCAGTGCATGTGTCTGCGGACTCAAGCCACCTATCCCAGATTTAGTTGTACTTATCTGGACAACCTCTGTTAATGTATATGAACTTTTTGTAGGGAAGTGTGTTATTTATATCTAGTTTCCAATCGTTGAAGCTGGGGGGAGTGGGTCTCATCCACTGTCTGGCTATAATTTTTCTAGCAGAAAACAATGTTTCATGCAAGAATGTTTTAGTGAATTTGTCCATCTCAGAGTTGGGGAATATCCCCAGTAAGCATTGTTTGTGGTCCAGGGTCAATGGGGATCCCATGTCATCATGGAGGAAGTCAACAATCTGCTTCCACAGACCCTGAAGGACTGGGCACGCCCAGAGTAGATGGAAGAATGTGCCCGTCGCTTGGTTACACATTGTGCACGAGGTAGAAGACTGTCGTCTAAAGCGGGCGATTCTTAGGGGGGTGAGATATGCTCGGTGCACCACGTATAACTGGGTCAGCCTGTCAGAGAGTTTGGGGGATACAGTCTTGCATGGGTCAAGTGCTTCACTCCACTCCTCATCCTCCAGCGGGCCCACCTCTCTTTCCCATCTTGGTTTAAGGCTGTAAGCTAGAGTGGTAGATGATGGGGTGAGAAGCATGACATAAAAATCAGAGATCAGCTTTCGCGGGTCCACACCCTTAACCACTGCCATAATAACATTGGGTGTAGATTGTGGCAAAAGCTGGGGAAACTGAGCTTGGGCTGCGTGACGCACTTGGAAGAATCTAAAAACCATAGAATTGGGCAGCAGGAACTAATTTTGGAGGTCCTCAAAGTTTTTAAGTGTGCCATCGGAAATTATGTGGTGCAAATAATATATTCCATGTTCGCACCATATCTCCGTGTCAGCGATCAAGAGAAACTCTGAGAGTAGTCTATTGTGCCATAAAGGGGTATAATCGTTGTGTTTAGGGGTCGTTAATGTTTTAGTGGTGATGTCCCATACGCCCCTATATTGGTACAATAGGGACCCACAGTCTCTATTGAAGTTATTCCCACTATGTCCCTCTGCAATTGCAGTGAGTGAGTCAGTGGTTTGTTGCGCCCACCGTGGACAGAGGAGGGTGAGGAATCTGAGTCTGACGGTTTTATTTATGTGGTATAGTTGAGACAGTTGGTATGCGAGGTAATAAAGATTTAAGTCAGGGAGGGCTGGTCCACCTAGGTCAGTAAGGTTCTTAAGGACTCTCCAGGCAAGCTTTGTCTGTTGGTACCCCAAATAAATGTCTTGAGTATGGCCTCCATTAACTTGAAAAATTTCAAGGGTAAGTATACGGGTGTGTGCCAGAATATATACAATATTTTAGGAAACAATATCATTTTAATGATATTAATGCGGCCCCACACACCGAGCGGTAGTCTCGCCCATACCTGGGTTCTAGACTTGATGAGATTGAAAAGGGGTTCTATGTTCAGGGATATATAGTCAGCCAGTGTTCTATTCACCAATACTCCAAGATATTTGATAGTGTTCACTCGCTGGAGTGGTAACTGAGCCTGTAGTTTGGGAGAAGGGAAACTATCCATAGGCAATATTTGAGCTTTCTCCCAATTAATTTTAAGGCCAGAGAACTGACCAAAGTGTTCAATCATATGTAACGCCTTCCGAAGAGATGTGGCAGAGTCGGTCAGGTATAGTAGCGTGTCGTTTGCGTATAAGCTAATTTTTTCAGTCAGGGAGCCAAGGCAGAGACCCTGGATCTTGGGGTCCTCTCTAATGGAGATTGCAAGGGGCTCCACCGCCAAGGCGTAGAGGAGCGGAGACAGTGGACAGCCCTGTCTAGTGCCCCTGGATATTTTTATTTATTTTTAAGCAAAAGCATTTTCAGCAAATACCTGTTGGTCTTGCCAGAAATACACTGTCCTTTTGTAGTCCATATCAGGAGAGCAGCCTAGGAGGATGACAACCATGGCTCCCTCCATATACAGTCAGGGAGTGACTAAAGCCTTGTACACACGGTTCGATTGTTGGAAGGGGATTGTCTGTTGACAGACTATTGTCCGAAATTCTTACCGTTAGTACGCTCCTTTTGACAATTGTTGGATTTTACAAGAAATGTTGGATGACAGGCTAGTACATTTTTGTCAAACGACAGCTCCATATCAGATTTTCTGATGGTCAGTACACAAATCCGTCACACAAAAGTCGAAAGTACAAATGCACATTCTCAGAATCAATGCTCACCAAACACGAAATTAGCAGAAGGGGCCCAAAGGGTGGCGCTCAAGAGCTGAAATTCCTCGTAGTACATCACTACGTTCGCGTTTGTGGCACGACAATTTGTGCAACGTTAGTATGCAAGACAAGATCCTGGCACACGCCCTTTTGACAAAAATCAGACGCTCAGTTGTCCAACAATCGAACCGTGTGTACGAGGCTTTAGCCTCCCATGGACAGAAAGTGTGTTATTCACAGGATTATTGGGTGAAAATGCAGCAAAATAAGCTTGAAAAAGAACAAATGCAGCCACCATACCAAGGACTAGTAATCTACAATACATTACAATTTTGGTTTTGGTTTTGGTTTTGGTTTAGGTACGCTTTAGGACTGAGGTCTGGTCACTAACTTACACTATGCAATAGAAACGGAAAGATGCCTGTGCTCAAATCCCCCCAAAAACATACATTTATGTAGCACTTGAGGTGCTAAAGGGGGGTGACTACATACTAATACTGAAAAATCTGGATTAACCTTTGCACACTGATATACACTTGTATAATTCTAGTAAATGTTTGCATTGTGTTAACTTATGGTCACACCATTTCCACATGTCATAAATACAGGGTTGCTAGAAGGGAAGGCTGGGTCTCTCTCCTCTCTCTGCACTACCAGTAGGTACTGTGCATGGCTCTGCACTTCTTTTACACTATATACTGCTCACTGCCCTGCACTTTCCTACTGCTACATACCACACACTCCACAGTTCTGCACTGCCATTCAATACTGCTCATGGCCTTGTCTGCATACTGCTCATTGCACTCTCTATTTGCTCTGCACTGACTCTACATACTAGTCTGCCATTTAGCGATCCCTGCTATATAGCAGTACACTGCTCACTGTGCCTCATTGCCATTGTGCTTACATGTCATACCACTAAACGCTACTGCTACATGCATAAGACCAGTACTTACATCTAGCACGATGTACAGGTCTTTGCACTGTATGATACTTTACACGCAGGACTGCTGATAGGGAGTAGAGATAGACAGCACTCACTAGCACCAACATAGAGCAGAGATGGTGTCTGATGGACTTCGGACACCCTGTTGGGTATTTCCACCAAGAAGCTGCTCCCCAAGTCCTGAACACGAGGCCGATGGATCTGGCTATAGAAACCCCAAGGACCAGACCACACCAGTCTTGGAGTACACCAGAAAAGGAACTGCTTTATTTTTAGAAACATACTGAATTTATACAGCAAGCCATCAGATAAGGGCTAATTCCATTATTTCAGACAAAGGTCACCTTACACAGTAGAGCTAGTCCTATTATCACAACAATGACCACCTTAGACAGTCCGGCTCCACAGACTAACTTGCATAAGAAGCCACAAGCAATTAGTGACCAGCCCTGTCTGGATAACTTAAAGCGGAGTTCCACCCAAAAATGAAACTTACGCTTTTCGGAACCCTCCCCCCTCCGGTGTCACATTTGGCACCTTTCAGGGGGGTGCAGATACCTGTCTAAGAAAGGTATTTGCACCCACTTCTGGGAATAGACTCATGCGGGGGTCACGCCCCTTCCCGCACCCCCGCCTGCTGTCTCCTAGGAAATACACTGTTCCCAGGAAGGAGCGGGGACCAGTGACGGTGCGCCATGCTACTCGCGCATGCGCAGTAGGGAACCGGGCAGTGAAGCCGCAGCGCTTCCTTCCTGATTCCCTCACCGAGGATGGCGGCGGGTGCAGCCGATTGCTCGACCTCGCCTGTGGACATCGCGGGCGCGATGGACAGGTAAGGGTCCATATTTTAAAAGTCAGCAGCTGCAGTATTTGTAGCTGCTGGCTTTTGAAAAAAAAATTGGGGCGGAAACTTCGCTTTAAGAACACATTATAACACAGAGTTCTCCAGGCCATGGTTCTCCTGCAGCCCAAGTCTGTGACAGGGTCTTGTCAAGTAGGCTTTATGGGGCCCCATGATAGTGGCCCTGGTTATATATACAGGTAAACTATTTGGATTTGAGCACAGACATCTCTCCATTTCTATTGTTTAATCTCCAAAATAAAGTTTCATGAAGGCTGAAGATAAGAAAACAGCATGCTGTAGAAAAAGACTACAACATGTGTACTGTATATCATTAGACAATAGTAATAGAGATTCTTTCTCAACATATGTTTATTTAGTGATGCAAATGACCTCTGCCAACTCTCCTTCTGCTGCCTTCCCACTTGCTTAGCCAAGCATAAGTAGATAGGTACATCAGTACCCTGTGGGTGTATGTTAAGTATATAGTTTAGCTACTTAGACATCGATGACATTTAGCAAAATTTTCAGTGATGCACATGATGTGGTTTAAGTTGATGAATCGGAATAAAATTAACTACTTGCAGTGAAATTCTGTGAAGATGGAATGGGATCAGGTGCCAGTTATCAAAGCCATTTGAAGCTCTGTTAGACATCTAGCATATGGGCAGTGCAGCTATGGTCTTGTATATTCCACACATGGACTGCTTTCAGAGAAAAATGATTCATATTCACATTATTCATATTGATTATTAGAGTATGTAGATTTTATTCAGCTTCTACTTCTATCCCTATTGAAGGAATATGATATCTAAAAATGTTCAGTTGAAAATGCCCATGTACAAGTAATTTTCTGCTGGTGTAGCCAATTGTAACCAATAGGGATGAGCCAAACATCCCCCAGTTTGGTTCGCACCAGAACTTGCCAACAGGCAATAAATTTGTTCGAACATCCGATCACCGCTAAAGTCTATGGGACTCGAAAAGAGAAAAATCTAAAGTGCTAATTTTAAAGGCTAATATGCAAGTTATTGTCATAAAAAGTGTTTGGGGACCCGGGTCCTGCCCCAGGGGACATGTAGCAATGCAAAAAAACGTTTTTAACACGGCCGTTATTTTAATAATGCTTAAAGTGAAACAATAAAAGTGAAATATTCCTTTAAATTTCGTACCTGGGGTGTGTCTAGAGCAGGGGTCTCAAACTGGTGGCCCTCCAGCTGTTGACCCCCACAACCACTGGGCAAGGGTTGTGGGGATGAGGCCCTTGTCCCCATAAACATGGGGACATGGTGCTTTGAGGGGTCACAGACCCTGCAGACCCCCAAAGCATCCTCCCCATGTTGTGGGCATGTGGCCTGGTACAGTTCAGGAGCGGGGGGCGCTCTCTCATCCCACCTCTTTTCCTGAGGCCTGCCAGGTTGCGTGCTCAGATAAAGGGTCTGGTATGGATTTTTGGGGGGAACTCCACGCCATTTGTTGTTTAAAATATGGCGTGGAGTTCCCCTTAAAATCCATACCAGACATGAAGGCTCTGGTATGGATATTTGGGGGGAACCCCGCGTCATTTTTTTTTTAAATTTGAAGCAGGGTTCCCCTTAATATCCATACCAGACCTGAAGGGCCTGGTAATTGAATTTGGGGGGACCCCCACGCATTTTTTATTTTTTTTATCAATGACTTTTCTCTGTATTAACAAAATAGTGTAAAATCAAAAATAACCTCACACAGCGGCGCTAAAAAACGATACCCTCCCCCTCCTGTGTCCGTGTGATTGGACTGGGAGAAGGTTACTGTTAATCAATTAAATATATACACCCTGTGACATAAGTGAATAATGTGCACAAGTAAACTAAATAAAGTCCACACAAATTCAATCCAAATGTGAGACAATCTTCTTCCAAATTCTCCACCACACACAGTGTTTAGTGTTTTCGTGATCCCGCTCCCATCAGATGGACACTCACCACAGCAAGTTGCCTCACACTTTCGTGTTTGGCTTAAAGACGTGTGCAAAGATCTTATACAGCTTTGCGGGCGATCCTCCCAATTCAAATCAAGTGTTTTTAAAGTTGTAATCCATATGCAAATGTAAAAGAAAGCTCCAAATAGTGTGATAACGTAAAATCAGTTTAATTACACACCAAACACGCACTTAAATACTGCAATTACCTAAAACACAATTTAAATAAGCGTATAAAACCACTGCAACTCCAAAGGCAAAAGTGCACCGAACAGCGAGTGTACAGGTCGCGGCGGACCCTCAATAAACCAGTCAGATCTCACCACCTTCCCGCTGCCACTCACTACTCCTTCGCTGCTCAATTCAATCCTGTGACGTCGAATAATCCGTCAGACGGTTACCGCATAGCCACGCCCCGACATGTTTCGTCGAATAGACTTATTCATGGGATTGGCTGTGCGGCATACCAGCTCCACCTTTTATTTCTCTTAACTTATGGGCGGAAGTACAATCTCTCCTCCATCCGCTTTGGGCGGATATGCGTCGTTCCCATACGACTTTCCATACCGCCCACCTTCCCAGCCCATCTGAGGGCGGAAGTGCGTCATCCATTATATGCACCATGGGCGGAAGCCGGATATAACTTCCATTGACACAAAGCGAGTGTCCCCGCTGCCCACATACACTCGCTATTGGTGTCCATCTATATTTCAACTCAAATATCCTATACCATATTAGCAGTCGTGTGGCACATATCTACTTGGGGATGTAGTTCAGTGTTATCAAACATTAAAAACATTAACAATAATATATAGCGCATATGCTAAATATCATAGAAAAAATTATCAATATTTTAAAACCACTAGTAGCACCATGAGATCTTAATCTTATTATTACCACTCTGTATTTAATGTGATACAGATATACTCAGTTGCGGGATCAAAAAACATCAAGTATTCTGAACAAAAAAATATATATATATAAGTGGTAAATATTAGATATTTTTGTTTAACCTAAAGAAAAAAACCAATTAGTATATATATATATACGTGCTGCGAATTTTTTTACTCATAGACAGTTATCCTATCTTACACATGGTATATATATACACCTAATACACATCACCATACCTATGTGTACATTACAGGAAACTATTACTAGAAAAAAACAATAATATTAATAATAATATGTCCGTAACATACATTCTCTGATTGAATGTGTTAGCAGACCTAGACCGTGATGGAAAGCTATTAAATAAATATTTTAGACCCACAAATATCTAAAATTGTTAAACTATATCACAACCAACTATAATTATTTAAAATAATTTAAAAATTGTTTAAAATTATTTAAAATTATTTAAAATCATTTAAAAGTTGTTAATAAAACAGTTCAAATCCAATTCAATATTGAGGCCCCTAGGGTAAAGACTTTTTAAAAGAAATATCCACTTTGTCTCTCTTTGTGATAAATCTCTCACACGATTTGAGCCCCTCCACGATGGATGCACAAAATCTATACCACAGAATTGTATTAAAGAGGGATCTTGTTGATGTTTCTCCTTAAAATGTAACGACACGCTATGGTATCTAAAGCCATTTTTTATATTTGTAAGATGTTCACCTATACGTGTCTTGAGCAATCTCTTAGTTCTCCCCACGTAATAAAGCCCACAAGGGCACCACATGAGGTATACCACATAAGATGAATTACAAGATATATGTGGGAAGGGCGCAACTTAATATTACCAGTTTTACACAGACTTTTCTCTGTATTGCCTGGAGCCGACAATTCATTATAGCCGCGAGTGCTTTTAAATTACTTTTTTTCCTTCAGAAATTACATTTTGTGCAGGGACAGTTCTAAGCACGGGAAACAAGCGCTGCTTTACAGGCATACTATACACACCCCCTAGGTACGAAATTTAAAGGAATATTTCACTTTTATTGTTTCACTTTAAGCATTATTAAAATCACTGCTCCTGAAAAAACGGCAGTTTTTAAAACTTTTTTTTGCATTGATACATGTCTCCTGGGGCAGGACCCGGGTCCCCAAACACTTTTTATGACAATAACTTGCATATAAGCCTTTAAAATTAGCACTTTAGATTTCTCCCATAGACTTTTACAGGGTGTTCCGCGGCTTTTCGAATTAGCCACAAACACCCCAAATTGTTTGCTGTTCGGCTCGAACTCAAAGCTCATCCCTAGTAACCAATCAGACAGTTGGGTAAGCTTTGGTAACGTGTTAATCAGTATGCCCTGTTGCAAGGCTTTACATTTATCAGGCCAAGACCAACAGGTTGGAAAATGTTGCGTTTGTCTAAAAGCATTAGTTGACCGGCTGCTGTAAGCTCTTGTGAATGACACATTTCAGTTAGACGTTAAAACTTACTAAACTTTCTGCATTTGGCACTGAAGACCATACTTAAATGGTTATGGGGCCAATACATAAATAAAAATGAACTGTTGGACCTAGAAAAGGTTGTACACACGAATTGTAGGTAGGGTAAAATTTATGCCAGGTCTGTGTTAGGTCATGTTGTGACACTGCCTGATATCAGTTATAATGATGCCTGTTTTTTTTTGTGGAATAAAAAGAAAACTTATAAATCTGAGCAAATGCATAAGTATAAGCTACTTTCAATGAAATATATATTGTCATGGTGTTGGGTAGACCCACAATGTTACCAGTTGTGACAGCCCATTTTATAGACAGAACAGATTCTAGAGCAGTGTAAGGCTGGGTTCACACTAATGCGAATTGGATGCAGGTTTCCCTGCATCCAATTTGCATGGCAGGAGACAGTGACCAGCTCTCAATGGAGCTGATTTACACAGCTCCGGGGTGGCCTCTGAGCACACTGGAAAAGGGTCCTGTGCGTCTTTGGCTCCATTTCAGGTGCAAATTCAGCCAAAAATTCAGACCTGATTCGCACCTGAAACGGTGTACAGGAACTCACCGGACCCCTGCTGTGAGCCACGGCCGCAGCTAGTGTGAACCCAGTCTAAACCTCTCTGTACACTAGTTGAATTTAATTAGAATTTTTTTGTTTTTATAACAGTCATTTGATTTTGTAATCATTAATAGGGTCAAATTGATGTTTGTTTTCAGCCTCATGCCGCGTACACACGACCGCTTTTCTCGACGAGAAAAATTGATTTTTTTTTTTCGCCGAGAAAAAACGATCGTCTGTGGGCTTTATGTCGTTTTTCTCGTTGAGAAAAACGGCATAAAAAACGACGAGAAAAATTAGAACATGTTCTAAATTTTCTCATCGTTTTTTCCAGCATTTTTTTCCGCGGCAGTTTTCCCATAGGGAGACACTGCCGCGGAGCCCACAGACGGTCGTTTTTCTCGTCAAGAGAAAAAATGACGGGAAAAACGACCGTGTGTAGGGAACCAAGCGGTTCCCTCGTTTTTCCTGTCATTATTCACGGCGGTTTTTTAACCGCCGTGAATAATGATCGTGTGTACGCGGCATAAGAGACGAGAAAATTTGAAGGAACAGGATGGAAAATTGTCCTTCAATTAACAAATTTCTAAGTGTTTGTTTTCACTCATGAAAGTTAACTAGTTCCAAATGTTCTGCCCATTGGGCCTTATTCAGTTACTGTGTTTATGTGATTAAATAATATGTTGGGTTTTCCTTGATGTATACCAAGCTAGTTAAATTGCAGAGCGTAGGCATCACCTACTGTCCCTTTCGTATATAGCTTTAGCTGCTTGTTTTAGTTACATATTGTAATTTCTTAGAATGTGTTAATAAAGTTGCTAGGAACTAGAGCATTCTAGGAGGATTCTCTAGAGGAAGTCAGTCAGCCACCATTTTAGGAACAGTAAGGCTTTTTCTCCAATCTCTCGCCATCACCTCTTAGCGAGCTTAAGAAGTACGTTTTTGTTATTTCATTCTGTGTTATAGAGCATTGTTTCCTCATTATTTGCAATAGTGTACTGATTGATGTTTGTTTTATCAATGTGCAGTTTTACCTGGCTTGTTCCAATAAATCTAAGATCAAAGAAATATGGTTATAGAGCAAGAAGGTTTAGTTCTCTGTCTTAGAGACAGAACACCAAATATCGAATGTTAACCACTTCCTTACTGGGCACATATACCCCCTTCCTGCCCAGGCGAAATTTCAGCTTTCAGCACTGTCACGCTTTGAATGACAATTGCGCGGTCGTGCCACGTGGCTCCCAAACAAAATTTACGTTCTTTTTTCCCCACAAATAGAGCTTTCTTTTGGTGGTATTTGATAATTTCTGCGGTTTTATTTTTTGCGCTATAAACAAAAAAAGACTGATAATTTTGAAAAAAAACACAATATTTTTTACTTTTTGCTATAATAAATATCCCAATTTTTGAAAAAAAACCTATTTTTTTTTCTCAGTTTAAGCCGATACGTATTCTTCTACATATTTTTGGTAAAAAAAAATCGCAATAAGCGTATAGTGATTGGTTTGCACAAAAGTTATAGCGCCTACAAAATAGGGGATAGAATTATGACTTTTTTTTTATTTTATTTTTTTTACTAGTAATGGCGGCGATCTGCGATTTTTATTGTGACTGCAACATTATGGCGGACACATCAGAGACTTTTGACACATTTTTGGGACCATTCACATTTATACAGCGAACAGTGCTATAAATATGCACTGATTACTGTATAAATGTGACTGGCAGGGAAGTGGTTAACACTAGGGGGCGAGGAAGGGGTTAAATGTGTTCCCTATTAGTGATTCTTACTGTGGGGGGAGGGGACCGATGGTTGTCCCTATGTACAAGGGACACATCATCGATCTCCTCTCCCTAGCAGGACGTGGATCTCTGTGTTTACACACAGAGATCCACGTCCCTGGCTCTGTGACAGCCGATCGCGGGTACCTGGCGGACATCGCGGCCGCTAGGCACGCGCATCGACACCCGTGTGACACGGCGGGTACAGCTTTTCCCCGATGCACGCCCGCGGCGGCGCGCATCGTGGAAGTAAACAGGAGGACGTCCATGGACGTCCTCCCGGCAGGAAGGCGATGCGCTGTAGACGTCTTTGTCTATAGCGCGGGCGCCAAGTGGTTAGAGCAAGCAAAATGTTGAAGTACTTTTGAATGACATTTGTCAAGTCGTCTAATGTCCTTAGAATTTTTGTACGAATGTTCATTCAAAAATCAATTAGTGAATGGTCAGCTCAAGTTCTCATACAGACAGCCAGAGAACAAAGCAAAGTCACCAGGCTGATGATCAAATCAGATGCAGACAAAGTAATCCTAAACAAAGTCCAGGTTCCTGACAGGTAGAGTACAGTTTAATGAATCACAGAAGTAATCCATTGCATGCACAGTCACACAGAAGTTCAGGCATGGGCAGACTGACTACCTGTTGATTAGGGATGAACTTGGGCATGTTCAAATCCTAGTCTGAACCCAGGTGAACAAGCCCACCAGAAAGCTGTCACTGTGTTGGCAAATCATCTGCAACCGAGGCATGCCCCACAGTCAGGGCCACTGATACGGCAGTACAACTAGTCCTGTTGTACTGGGCCCAGGCCCCATCAGCTAAACGGGGGCCCAGGGCAGCTTCATTGTTCATTATTGCCTAAATGAATAAATAGATTTTACTACACCACACCACTGCTCCTACTTGCCTACCAGGGCTTAAATTATATTTCTCTTTTCTCCATCAGGTCAACAGAGGGGCCCAGGAGGTGGAGGCAGAAAGGAGACTTTCTAATTTTTGGGGTGTAGGCAGATAAAGTAATTGCTGCTGTTCCGCTGCACCCTGGGAAGGCTGGGGGGGGGGAGAGTGGCTGGGGTGTAGGTGGGGTTGGGGGGCCTGTCAGGAAGGCTGTATGGGGGCCCCATGTTTTCTAACAGCTGCCCTGCCCACAGTTGCAAGTATACACACACTTTGTATATGTGAGGCTTCGGGGCAAGGAATGCCCTGGCTGCAGATGATCAGCCCTGTACAGGTGACAACCTCCTGGTGAGCTTGCACACTTGGGTTTGAACTAGGATTCAACACCCAAGATCATCCCTACTGCTGATCACGCACAGGCTGAACATCGAACAGTTTATTTAGGCACTGAGTTACAGTACTGATTAAGGGGCAACAGATGCCAAATACTGCTAAATATGTGTAGTGATGTGATCAGTTCTTTGCCCATTTACCAAGTGTATACTCTTGTTAGGCAGTGTTTGTTTGCCCTTTTCCAATATGGTTGCTATGCTCTCTCTCACCAAGGATGAGGTCATCAAGAAGAGCAGAGCATGGCAAGGGGTTTTGTGGGTAAGTGGGTGGAGAGATAGATGTGGGGAGACAGACATGTGGATATAACAGTAATGGCTGCTAAGAGAACACAGTAAGTGCTGCTGCTGCAAATTCTCCTCACTGAGAAATACAGAGACTGTTAATGATTTCATGTTCCTGTTTGGAAAATACTTTATGTTGGATGGTTCACTGAATGTTATTTCTTCAATACATGGACTTTCAAATACAATGCTGTGTGGATTACTGTCTATTTTCAATTTGGATTTCACTTGCTATTCACAAGCCCCAGTTGAGTGGAGGCACTGTACTTGTGTAGCGCCCCTTTTACTTTTCAGGGGTGTTATGCGCCTAAATTTAGGGGTTGGTCTGAGCAGGTAGTCAGGCTCGGACTGCTTTTATTGTTGGGTATTTGCTTCTGCCTATGTGATGCTGCTGGTGTATGGTTCCCTGTGGCCTGTAGGTGGCACTGCCATATTGGGTCAGGGTTGAGCCATGGGTGGCATTACTGCACCTTAGGGAGTCCTCTCTCGGCAGCGGTACAGTGCGCGTGGTGTGTATGCCGGGAGAGGGTACATAAGGGGCAGACGCCATCTTAGTGGGTGGTGGTGGAGAAGAGGAGTGTTGGAGTGGAGGAGCCGGAGGGGTGAGCCCCTCGGGGGGTGCGATGACTGGCCGAGGAGTCTCGGGCACCTTTGGCCCGAGGCTGTAGCGTTCCAGGTAGGCCCAGTACCTTAAACTGTGTCTACAATTCGCCCATTTGGGTCCCAGGGTGCCCAGGTGAGGGTACCCGCTCTGACCGAGAGGAAGCTAGGGGAGGATCGGTCCCACTGAGGAGATGAGTGATGGAAGATCGCTGTCTCAGGAGAGGCCTGGTGACCTGTCAGAGGGAAGGATTCTTTACTCCGGAAAGCTAACCTATAGAGTGCCCATTGGCATTGTCCTGTTCTTTAAATTCTACAGAGGTTAGAGTATCTCCTGGACCCGTCCCTGGAGGGGATAGGGTGACAGAACTGTTCGAGCTCCACACCGGCTGCTAGGACTGTGAGAGAGGACTATCCGGGTGAGCTAAAATCACTTGGGATCGAGTGGCGACGAAGTTACTAGTTGTGCTTTGACCTAATCCCTCACACTTATTCATTCTTTCATCCATCTGTCTCTGTCTACTACGCAGCAAATAGAAAATAAACTCTCTGTTGGAGTTAAAGTGTTTCTGGACATTGGCCTTCTTTGGGGGGAGAAATAGAGACTTGTCCCCATACGCTGGGGATGAGAACCAGTGGAAGAAGGTAACTCGCTGCAGGACCCAAAATTTTTGAACACCGCTTAACCTCCTTAAACAGGAGGGTACGGGCATATAACACGGTGTGCCTTGACTTGCAAGTAGGGATGAGCTCGGTGTTCGAGTCGAACATAGGTTCGGCGAACATCGAACGATTTGGGCCGTTCGCGCCAAATTCGAGTGACGCGAACGGCCCACAATACACTGCGCCATTGCAGTGTAATCCCGGCGCTGTGATTGGCCAAGCATGCACTGTGACCCTGCATGCTTGGCCAATCACAGCGCCGGCAGCGAGGAGAGCAATGATTGGCCACAGGCAGGATGCCTGTGGCCAATTATAGCTGAGGGGGTTTAGTACACGCCCCACACTATAAAAGGCCGCCAGCGTGGCGGCCTCGTGTAGTGTGTTCCGGAGCAGGGAAAGTGAAGGATAGGCAGGGACAGTGTCAAATCCATTCTTTGCTAAACCTTGTGTGTAGGGACAGAGAAGGATAGGCAGGGAGAGTGGTAGTGTCATATTCTTTGCTAAACCTTGTGTGCAGGGAGAGAGAAGGATAGGCAGGGGACAGTGTCAGTGTCATTGTTGCCAAGCCTCCTGCACATTATACACCTGAACTTAGCCTGTATTGCTGCTTTTTCCTGGTGTGTTACACCAACAGGATTTTGCGGCACTTACAGCGGGCGGAGTGTGCCTCCTGACCATATTACACCTGAACTTAGCCTGTATTGCTGCTTTTTCCTGGTGTGTTACACCAACAGGATTTTGCGGCACTTACAGCGGGCGGAGTGTGCCTCCTGACCATATTACACCTGAACTTAGCCTGTATTGCTGCTTTTTCCTGGTGTGTTACACCAACAGGATTTTGCGGCACTTACAGCGGGCGGAGTGTGCCTCCTGACCATATTACACCTGAACTTAGCCTGTATTTGCTGCTTTTTCCTGGTGTGTTACACCAACAGGATTTTGCGGCACTTACAGCGGGCGGGGTGTGCCTCCTGACCATATTACACCTGAACTTAGCCTGTATTGCTGCTTTTTCCTGGTGTGTTACACCAACAGGATTTTGCGGCACTTACAGCGGGCGGAGTGTGCCTCCTGACCATATTACACCTGAACTTAGCCTGTATTGCTGCTTTTTCCTGGTGTGTTACACCAACAGGATTTTGCGGCACTTACAGCGGGCGGAGAGTGCCTCCTGACCATATTACACCTGAACTTAGCCTGTATTGCTGCTTTTTCCTGGTGTGTTACACCAACAGGATTTTGCGGCACTTACAGCGGGCGGAGTGTGCCTCCTGACCATATTACACCTGAACTTAGCCTGTATTGCTGCTTTTTCCTGGAGTGTTACACCAACAGGATTTTGCGGCACTTACAGCGGGCGGAGTGTGCCTCCTGACCATATTACACCTGAACTTAGCCTGTATTGCTGCTTTTTCCTGGTGTGTTACACCAACAGGATTTTGCGGCACTTACAGCGGGCGGAGTGTGCCTCCTGACCATATTACACCTGAACTTAGCCTGTATTGCTGCTTTTTCCTGGTGTGTTAGACCAACAGGATTTTGCGGCACTTACAGCGGGCGGAGTGTGCCTCCTGACCATATTACACCTGAACTTAGCCTGTATTGCTGGTTTTCCCATTTCCCTGCAGGCCATTAGAATATCTGGAAGGCAAACAAGGAGAGGCAGACAGTCAGGAGCCAATAAAAGAGGGCAAGCAGGCTCTGTGTCTAGAGACAACAGTGCTGGTCGTGGACGCGGTGCATCGCCATCAGCACGTGGCCATGGGACACGCTTGTCCTTCTTTTCGGCAGCTGGACGTATTGAGCCGCATCATGCCGAAGACTTGGTAGAGTGGATGACCAAGCCCTACTCATCCTCCTCATCCTCTCTCACCCAGGCTCAGGGTACTGGCAAAGCAGCTGCCAAAGCGTCCTCTTCCCTGGTATCAATGTCATCATCAGTCACTCCTTCCCTAGACCAACCATGTCCTCCTGAGGAGTCCCCTGAACTGTTTGAGCACAGTGTTGGGTACATGCTCCAGGAGGATGCCCAGCGTTTCGAAGGGTCTGATGATGATACCCAGCTAGAGGAAGGCAGTAGCGTGAGAGCAGAGAGAGGGGATGCTCAAGAAGGACACCAATCTGGCAGTCATGTTCCAGAAGCTGCAGCATACTGCCAGATTGGCTCCAGTGATGAGGAGGGAGGGGATGATGAGGTCACTGACTCCACGTGGGTGCCCAATAGGAGAGAGGAGGAGGAGGAGGATGAGGAGGAGGCACATCTACAACGAGGCAGGATGCCCTCGGGGGGCCAGCGTAAGGGCAGCACACCGACGGAATCACACCGCAGAGCTCCGCCTGTGCAGGGCGCCGCCTCTGCCCGTTATTCAAAAAGTTCTTTGGTGTGGGCCTTTTTTGAGTCGAGTGCATCAGATCGCACAGCTGCTGTTTGCAACATATGTCTCAAGCGTATATCGCGTGGCCAAAACATCACCCGCTTGGGCACCACATGCTTGACCAGACATATGTTGACCTGCCATGCAGCTCGTTGGCAAGCCTACCTTAAAGACCCACACCAAAGAACAAAGCGGACCTCTTCTTGCACCGCATCAGCTGGGATCTCCAACCCCACTATACCTTCAGTCCTCTCTGAAACCTGCTCTGAGAGGAATGAAGGTGTAGAATTAGGTGTGTCACAGCCAAGTACTTGCGGGCACTCTGCTAGCAGTACACCGACGTCTGATTCTAGCAGGCAAATTTCCCTGCCCCAGCTGCTGGACCGTCGAAAGAAGTTCACTCCCAGCCATCCACATGCCCAGCGGTTGAATGCTAGCTTGGCTAAATTGCTAGCGCTTCAACTGCTGCCTTTTCAGTTGGTAGACTCGGCCCCCTTCCGTGAGTTTGTGCAATGTGCGGTTCCTCAGTGGCAGGTTCCCAAACGCCACTTTTTCTCACGGAAGGCGATTCCGGCTCTCTACCGGCATGCGGAAGGCAATGTCTTGGCCTCGCTGGACAGGGCGGTCAGCGGTAAGGTGCATATTACCGCTGACTCATGGTCCAGCAGGCATGGACAGGGACGTTACCTTTCTTTCACGGCCCATTGGGTCACTCTTTTGGCAGCTGGGAAGGTTGCAGGACAAGGTGCAGTAGTGTTGGAGGTTGTTCCACCGCCACGCCTCCAAAATGCTACTACTGGTTGTGACACACCTCTGTCCTCCACCCCCTCCTCTTCTTCTTCCTCCGTGGCCTCTTCCTGTGCTTTGTCCTCGGAACCAGCGGTGCTCCGTAGGCGTTCAAGGGGCTACGCAAGTACGCAGGCAAAAAGATGCCATGCCGTGCTTGCGCTGGTGTGTTTGGGGGACAGGAGCCACACTGGGGCAGAGGTTCTGTCTGCTCTGCAGGGGCAGGCCGAGAGGTGGTTGACGCCACGCCAGCTTAAGCCAGGAATGGTAGTTTGCGACAATGGCACCAACCTCCTCTCCGCTCTCCGACAGGGACAACTGACCCATGTGCCCTGTGTGGCTCACGTCCTTAACCTGGTGGTGCAGCGGTTCTTGGGCAGGTACCCGGGCTTACAGGATGTCCTGAGGCAGGCCAGGAAAGTCTGTGTGCATTTCCGCAGATCTTATAATGCCAGTGCTCACCTGGCTGAGCTGCAAAAGGAGTTGAACCTGCCCAAGAACCGCCTTATATGTGACATGCCCACCAGGTGGAACTCAACATTGGCCATGCTGCAGCGGCTGCACATGCAGCAGAGGGCCATCAAAGAGTACCTGTGTGACTACGGCACCAGGACAGGGTCAGGGGAGCTCGGGTTTTTTTCAACACGCCAGTGGGGCATGATCAGGGATGCATGCACTGTCCTAGCACCATTTGAGGAGGCCACGAGGATGGTGAGCAGTGACAGAGGAGGACTTCCTTGCCTCTCAAGGCCCCCTTTACCCAGACAGTGTTCCTTCTATCCCACCCATCACACAGGAAGAAGAGGAGGAGGAGGAGGAGAAGGATTGTGTCAGCATGGAGGTGGAGCCTGGCACTCAGCATCATCAGCAGCAGTCTTTTAGGGATGATTTACAGTCCCAAGAAACCAGTGGACTTGTACGTGGCTGGGAGGAGGTGGCTGCGGATCATGTCGTCCTTAGTCACCCAGAGGACTCCGGACCGAATGCCTCAGCTAACTTACGCTGCATGGCCTCCCTGATCCTGCAAAGTCTGCGGAAGGATCCTCGTATTCTTCGGATAAAGGAGAGGGACCATTACTGGCTGGCCACTCTCCTTGATCCACGGTACAAGGGTAAGGTTGCGGACCTTATCTTACCATCGCAGAGGGAGCAGAGGATGAGACAACTCCGGGAGGCCTTGCAGAAAGGTCTGTGCAACGCGTTCCCAGAGACTGGGAGGTTACAAACTCCTGGTCCTGGACAACGAGTTGCTGAGGCTTCGGTCAGTCAAAGAAGGAGCGGTGGGGAAGGTGGCCGTCTGACCGATGCGTTCAGACAATTCTTTAGTCCGCAGCCCCAAGGTATGATCGGTTCCAGCAACCATCGCCAGCGTCTGATATACATGGTGAAGGAATACCTAGGGGCAAGGTCAGACTTGGACACCTTCCCCACCGAAAATCCTCTGGCTTACTGGGTCTTGAGGATGGATCACTGGCCAGAGCTTGCACAGTATGCAATTGAGCTACTGGCCTGTCCTGCATCCAGCGTTCTTTCAGAACGCACATTCAGTGCTGCTGGAGGATTTGTCACGGATCACAGGGTGCGCCTGTCCACCGACTCTGTTGATCGACTGACCTTCATAAAGATGAACCAGTCTTGGATCACCACCAGCTACCAAACACCTGAAGCTGATATAACAGACTAATTTATTTTCAAATGTCACATCCCTTCAAGACTGATGCTGATGCTGAGAGACTGTCCTGTTATGTTGACTGACTATCCTCCTCCTCCTCAATGATCCGATTGATGATGATGATAGCCTGGAAGAACATTTTTGTTTCTGGGTGCCGCCACCAGTGGCTAAGGCCCAATTTTTCAGCCCCTGTTTAACAGGGGCGTGTTATTACAATTTTTTATGCAATGCTTTGCAACAGGGCTCATTGCTGTGCTCCAAGTACAGTATCTGTGAGGGGTTGCAGTGTTGTGGCACTAGTGCCTAAGGCCCAATTTTTCTGCCCCTGTTTAACAGGGGCATGTAATTACAATTCTTGATCTATTAATTCACAGCAGGGCCCATTCCTGCGCCCACCAAGACTAACTGTGAGGCCTTACAGTGTTGTGTCAACACCACCACCACCACCACCAAAGGCCCAATTTTTCAGCCCCTGTTCAACAGGGGCATGCAATTACAATTCTTGATCTAATAATTCACAGCAGGGCCCATTCATGCGCCCACCAAGAGTAACTGTGAGGGCTCACAGTGTTGTGGCAACACCAACATGTAAGGGGCAAATTTCAGCTGAGTATATACGGCAGGCCCCTACTTTCAAACATCCAACTTACAAACGACTCCTCCTTGCAAACGGAAGGATACAACAGGAAGTGAGAGGAAATCTACCCCTAGGAAGGCAAATTCTCTCCTGTAAGAGTTAATATGGGAAAAAAAGTGTCTCCTCTCCACTGATGCTTTATCACCAATTCTTGTTTCAATAAAAACCCCAAATTTTCAAAAAACATTTGTCATTAGGACGGAAAGTGAGGTGAACTGTTCTGAACAGGTGCACACTGCACAGACAGCAAAACAAATGTTACAGGGGTGATAACCCTTCCCTATGTTTTCCAAAAAGCTTAAAAATAGATTTTTTGGCTGGAGCTACACTTAAACAATGTACCTGTTCAAAATTACAAACAGATACATAAGAACAAACCTACAGTCCCTGTCTTGTATGCACCGCCTGTATACGGCTGTTCAGAGTATATAGGGCCTTTTTTATTTTGTGTGCGGGGTTCCCCTTAATATCCATACAAGACCCAAAGGGGCTGGTAATGGGCTGGGGTGGGGGCTGTGATGGGGTAGCTATGCCATTTTTCTTAAAGATTTTCATCCATATTACCGGGACCAGACATTACGTTAAAGCTGCAAGCAGTTTTAAATGGCTTTTTTTCCTTTAGAAATGTAATTTTGTGCAGGGACAGTTCTAAACACGGGAAACACGTGGCACTTCACAGGCATACTTTAGACACCCCCCAGGTACGATATTTAAAGGAATATTTGACTCTTTTTTTTTCACTTTATGCATCATTAACCACTTAAGCCCCGGACCATTTGGTAGCTAGAGGACCAGAGGTGAATTCAGAATTTTGCACTGCGCTGCTTTAACTGTAAATTGTGCGGACATGCAATGTTGTACCCAAACGAAATTTGCGTCCTTTTCTTCCCACAAATAGAGCTTTCTTTTAATGGTATTTGATTGCCTCTGCGATTTTTATTTTTTTCGATATAAACGGAAAAAGACCGAAAATTTTGTTATAAGAAAAATCGAATAAACTCAATTGTAGTCATACATTTAGGCCAAAATGTATTCAGCCACATGTTTTTAGTAAAAAAAATGTCAATAAGCGTATATTTATTGGTTTGCGCAAAAGTTATAGAGTTTACAAACTAGGGTACATTTTCTGAAATTTACACAGCTTTAAATTTATGACTGCCTATCTCATTTCTTGAGGTGCTAAAATAACAGGGCAGTACAAAACCCCCCCAAATGACCCCATTTTGGAAAGTAGACACCCCAAGGAAATTGCTGAGAGGCATGTTGAGCCCATTGAATTTTTTATTTTTTTGTCCCAAGTGATTGAATAATGACTAAAAAAAAAAAAAATTACAAAAAGTTGTCACTAAATGATATATTGCTCACACATGCCATGGTTATATGTGGAATTTCACCCCAAAATACATTTTGCTGCTTCTCCTGAGTACGGGGATACCACATGTGTGGGACTTTTTGGGAGCCTAGCCGCGTACGGGACCCCGGAAACCAAGCACCGCCTTCAGGATTTCTAAGGGCGCAAATTTTTGATTTCACTCCTCACTACCTATCACAGTTTCGAAGGCCATAAAATGCCAAAATAGCACAAAACCCCCCCAAATGACCCCATTTTAGAAAGTAGACACCCCAAGGAAATTGCTGAGAGGCCTGTTGAGCCCATTGAATATAATTTTTTTGTCCCAAGTGATTGAATAATGACAAAAAAAAATAAAAATTACAAAAAGTTGTCACTAAATGATATATTGCTCACACATGCCATGGTTATATGTGGAATTACACCCCAAAATACATTTTTCTGCTTCTCCTGAGTACGGGGATACCACATGTGTGGGACTTTTTAAGAGCCTAGCCGCATACGGGACCCCGAAAACCAAGCACCGCCTTCAGGATTTCTAGGCACAAATTTTTGATTTCACTCCTCACTACCTATCACAGTTTCGAAGGCCATAAAATGCCAAAATTGCACAAAACCCCCCCAAATGACCCCATTTTGGAATATAGACACCCCAAGCTATTTTCTGAGAGGAATGGCGAGTATTTTACAGCTCTCATTTGTTTTTGAAAATGAAGTAAGAAAATATATATATATATATATATATTTTTTTTTCAATTTTCAAAACTTTGTGACAAAAAGCGAGATCTGCAAAATACTCACAATACCTCTCAGCAAATAGCTTGGGGTGTCTACTTTCCAAAATGGGGTCATTTGGGGGGGTTTGTGCTATCTGGGCATTCCATGGCCTCCGAAACTGTGATAGGCAGTGAGAAGTGAAATCAAAAATTTACACCCTTAGAAAGCCTGAAGGCGGTGCTTGGTTTTTGGAGTCCCGTACATGGCTAGGCTCCCAAAAAGTCTCACACATGTGGTATCCCCGTACTCAGGAGAAGCAACAGAATGTATTTTGGGGTGTAATTCCACATATGCCCATGGCATGTTTGAGCAATATATCATTTAGTGACAACTTTGTGCAAAAAAAAAAAAAAAAAATTGTCGTTTTTCCGCAACTTGTGTCAACATATAAAATATTCCATGGACTCGACATGCCTCTCAGTATATAGCTTGGGGTGTCTACTTTCCAAAATGGGGTCATTTGGGGGGGTTTTGAACTGTTCTGGCATTTTATACACAACATTAGGAAGCTTACATCCACTCTTCTAACCACTTGAAGACAAAGCCCTTTTTGACACTTTTTGTTTACATGAAAACATTTTTTTTTTTTGCAAGAAAATTATGTTGAACCCCCAAACATTATATATATATATTTTTAAAGCAAAGGCCCTACAGATTAAAATGGTGGGTGTTGCATTTTTTTTTTCTACACAGTATTTGCGCAGCGATTTTTCAAACGCATTTTTTGGGTTAAAAAATACACTTTTTTTAATTTTAATGCACTAAAACACACTATATTGCCCAAATGTTTGATGAAATAAAAAAGATGATCTTAGGCCGAGTACATAGATACCAAACACGACATGCTTTAAAATTTCGCACAAACGCGCATTGGCGACAAACTACATACATTTTTAAAAGCCTTTAAAAGCCTTTACAGGTTACCCCAGTAGATTTACAGAGGAGGTCTACTGCTAAAATGATTGCCCTCGATCTGACCTTCGCGGTGATACCTCACATGCATGGTGCAATTGCTGTTTACATATGACGCCAGACCGTCGCTTGCGTTCGCCATTGGGCAAGAGCAGGGCAGGACAGGGGTGCTTTTTTTTTTTTTTTTATTATTAATTTTGCTTTTTTATTTTATTTTTAAATTGTTCCTTCCAAGTATTTTTTTTTTTTATCATTTTTATTGTTATCTCAGGGAATGTAAATATCCCCTATGATAGCAATAGGTAGTGACAGGTACTCTTTTTTTGAAAAAACTGGGGTCTTCTAGACCCTAGATTTTTCCTCTGCCCTCAAAGCATCTGACCACACCAAGATCGGTGTGATAAAATGCTTTCCCAATTTCCCAATGGCGCTTTTTATATCCGGGGGGGGGCATTCCCTCCCACTGCTTGTAAAAGCAGTCCAGAGGTTAATTAGCCGCTAGGATTGCTTTTACATGAAAGCCGGCCGCAGGCTGAAAAGAATGATACCAAGATGATACCTAAACCCGCAGGCATCATTCTGGTATAAACATTCAAAGTCCAGCAACATACCAGTACGTTGCTGGTCCTTGTTGGACATGTATTGTAATCTTTTTATTTCATGCAGCCAGTTGGCTGAACGAAAAAAGAGATTGATCGGTGGGTATGCCCACCATTAGAATACCGCCCTTCATCCACCCACTTCCAATGATGGGCATACACGCACCATTTATATATGCCGAAGCATGGGGCATCCTCCCGCAAAAAGTTATGCCGCACACACATGGTCGGACTTTTCCACGGGCAAGCCTCCGTCGGAATTTCGACCGTATGTACGCGGCATTAGGAGCAAAATCGCTCCTCCGCCCCTACTGCCCCAATGCTTCGGCATATTTGCTTTTTTTTTTTTAACTGTGGTGGTGAAATCACCTCCTACAGCACTGGAGTCGCAGGGATCAGGCCTGTCTCTGCGAACGCTGCAGTTATGTGTGTTGTGTTTTGTAAGTGACAGTGATCGATCGATACTGCACTTGGGTGGCCTGGGCTGGACGGAGGGGCAAAACGCAGGTGCCAGCAGGTATCTGGGCTGATCCCGCTAACACTGCGTTTTTGGGAACCCTAAACTGCTGGGGACGCTAGTATAGATCTAATCAGATCAGATATTGATCTGTTCAGATACTATACCACTAAGGGGGGTGTATGCTTCACGCGTGGGTGTTAGCGTTACTGGCACTAACCTGACGCTGCCTGGGGTGTGACTCAGACCCTCTCTGACGCTAAAACCTAATTGATATCACCCGCCGGGCGATCAGGGGGTTAAACCTTTATTGGGTTATATACGGCGGGTGCCCTGACACTATAAAAAGCAAACTAACTAACCAGCGTCACCCGTAACACTTATATGGTGATCACTGGTGAAAGGGTTAACTAGGGGCAATCAGGGGGTTAAAACCTTTATTAGATAATATATGGGGGTACCTGACGCTATAAAAACCTGCGGCGAACCTAAAAAAAATTACCAGCTACCGATCTGCATCACCGACACTAAGACAGCGTTTAGAAAAACGATTGCTTAGCGACAGTGGTGATGGGGGTGAAAGGGTTACCTGGGGGGGGGGGCGATCAAGGGGGTTAAACCTTTATTAGATAATATATTGGGGTACCTGACGCTATAAAAACCTGCGGCGAACCTAAAAAAAAATACTGGCTACGATCTGCATCACCGACACTAAGACAGCGTTTAGAAAAACAATTGCTTAGCGACAGTGGTGATAGGGGGTGAAAGGGTTACCTGGGGGGCGATCAAGGGGGTTAAACCTTTATTAGATAATATATTGGGGTACCTGACGCTATAAAAACCTGCGGCGAACCTAAAAAAAATTACCGGCTACCGATCTGCATCACAGACACTAAGACAGCGTTTAGAAAAACGATCGCTTAGTGACAGTGGTGATAGGGGGTGAAAGGGTTACCTGGGGGGCGATCAAGGGGGTTAAACCTTTATTAGATAATATATTGGGGTACCTGACGCTATAAAAACATGCGGCGAACCTAAAAAAAATTACTGGCTACGATCTGCATCACCGACACTAAGACAGCGTTTAGAAAAACAATTGCTTAGCGACAGTGGTGATAGGGGGTGAAAGGGTTACCTGGGGGGCGATCAAGGGGGTTAAACCTTTATTAGATAATATATTGGGGTACCTGACGCTATAAAAACCTGCGGCGAACCTAAAAAAAATTACCGGCTACCGATCTGCATCACAGACACCAAGACAGCGTTTAGAAAAACGATCGCTTAGTGATAGTGGTGATAGGGGGTGAAAGGGTTACCTGGGGGGCGATCAAGGGGGTTAAACCTTTACTAGATAATATATTGGGGTACCTGATGCTATAAAAACCTGCGGTGAACCTAAAAAAAATTACTGGCTGCCGATCGGCATCACTGACGCTAAGACAGCGGTCAGAAAAATGATCGATAAGCGACAGTGGTGATAGGGGGTGAAAGGGTTATCTGGGGGGTGATCAGGGGGTTAAACCTTTATTAGGGGGGGTTAGGGGGCTACACTGGACCTAAGACTAAACTTTGGTGACACTTTTACAGTCACAAATGTCACTGATTGCAGTGATCACTAAATAAATGGTCACTGCAATCAGTGACACTGTGACTGGGGGCTGGGGGGGTGATCTGGGGGGTGATCTGGGGTGTCTGGGGGGGCCTGGGGGGGCGATTTATGTCCCTATGTGTCCTGGTGTCAGTGTAGTGTTGTGTGCACTGACCTGATATCTTCTCTTGTACGGCGCTCGGTATATGTGAGCGCCGCACCAGAGATGACATCACTTCCTCCTGCTCCCTCTGTCTGACACAGACAGAGGGGGCATTTCTATTCGCCGGGAGCGATCGTGAGGGGGTGGCCAGAAACGAATGGCTGCCCCCTCATCCCGGAACGCTCCCGGACACTTAGCCACCGCTCACTGTATAGAAGGGGGGTCCGATTGGACCCCCCAACTGTACAAAGGCAATCACGTACACTCTACGTGATTGTGCCTGTCGGTGCCATTCTGCCGACGTATATATACAGTGAGCGGTCGTTAAGTGGTTAAAATGACTGCTCCCGAAAAACTGCCGTTTTTAAAACTTTTTTTTGGATTGATACATGTCCCCTGGTGCAGCACCCGGGTTCCCAAACCCTTTTTAGGACAATAATATGCATATTAGTCGTTATAAATAGCACTTTAGATTTCGAACGTTTGCATCCATTGTATTTAATAGGGTTCTAAAGTTCGTGCGAACTTTCGGTCCGTTCGCGGGTTCTGGTGCGAACCGAACCCGGGGGTGTTCGGCTCATCACTACTTGCAAGTGAGCCAGGCAGGAAAAAGGTCCGTGTGCTACACTTGTTAGAGAGCCTGTCCTGATCACACAGATCATGAAGACTCTGCTCCTAAAATACTATACAGGTGGCGCCATCATACCTCAGTAGCCGCAGAGAGAGAAAAGAATAGTACTACATTTGGAGGCTACTGCTGAGATAAATATCTTGGATCAGGACATTAAGGAACAACCATGTCACTGTTATCAACAGAAGCTGTGAGGCAGTGGACCCTGGAAGAGGGACTTCCACCTAAAAGGACATTTGCTATTGTAGCGCACCCCCAGCTAAGAGAGCCACTTAATTTGGTCTCAGGCCCTGCACACAGCACCGCCAACCCCCGGCAATTTACTCGACCCACTCTGGCACAGTTAGTCTAGGGTAATATCTCTTATACTCTACGGTAAAATTCAGACGCCAATGCAAAGTAGTAGAGTATAACAACTTTACTCTTCTATAAGTAAAAGAACAGTTATAACAAACCACATGGATTACGTGCAGAGCCCTGCACTGAATAAGATACTACACATTAGTGAAATGCAGCAATGGCATACCACGTGTAACGACCGTTAACTAAGCGCCCTGAGGCGCAGCAACTAAACTCTAACACTTGGTCAGGCCTGACCCAGAGTCTAAAACTCAGTCTCTAGGAGATGATTTCTTTGCATTCAAGTCTTTAATGGTGGTGCACATTCAGGAACACATTTGTAATCCACAGGTCAAGCAACAACACAGAACACTTTACTGAAGACCCCTTAACTCAGTTCTGCATAGATTTCCAGTGGGTCTCAGATATAAGCTGGAGGGCCACGGCAGTCTGTAGGCCTAACAACGGTATACAGTATATGGATTGAGCATGTGCTCGCTCACCCCTCCGGACGCGATCCCAGTCCGGGACTTCCACCGGCTGTGTCTCCACACACAGCGTCTGCAGCGGTCGGGTCTCCGATCCAACAAAGGTTTGAAGATGACAAAGTCAGATGCCACCCAGGCTCGCAGTAGGGTGGAAGGCTCTTTGGTAGCTGCGCAAGGCCCCAGACTTCAGGCCTTGCACATCGGCAGATCCGCACAGGAGGACTTGTTCATCGAAGTCTCGTGTCCCAAAGAGACCGAGCCTAGCCTCGCCCCTTGCTTATATAACTCCACCCATGAGCCTCTGCGGCGGCAACATTGCACCCTGGGTGCCGAATGGGGTTCTGGGTAAGGTAGTCCTGAGAGTCTTAAAGGAGACCCCGCTACACTATTTTGTGTGTACCTATCGCTGTGAGCACCCATAGACTGCAGGAGGCATTGCAAGCAAATGAAACCTTGCAGTCTGCCTCTCTTGTGGATGAAAGAGAGGAAGATGAGAGGTATGAACTGTATACCCATTATCTCTGTCTCAGTGAGGTGGATTTAAATCCAGTTAAAGGGCCCCTTTTCATATATCCAAAGGGGGCTGAAGTATTTGGTTGTGCTGTAGTATTTCCAGTAATCTCACCTCCAGTAAGGCGGAAGTTACCAGCCCTGCCTGTAAAGTTTGAACCATTGAATACAACTGCTTCATCAGGAGAAACTCTAATGGTGACTGCTACAGCCGCTAAGCAGGAAACAAATATTGAGCATCTGCTGCTAAGTCACTGAAGTCATTGCTCAGAATTTACATGGTGATTCTTATCGCAAATTAAAGGCTTTTTCAGGGGTGCTCCCTGTCCCCGCTGGTGAAGAAAGCTTTGAGGTGTGGAAGGATTTTGCACAACAAGTGATCGAGGAATGGACCTGCTCGGAGGAAAAGAAAAAACAGTGCATCATGGAAAGTTTAAGACCACCAGCATCCATTATCATTAGAGCTTACAAGGACACTCATGTGAGTACCAGTGCTTAAGAATATATTGACGTTTTGACAGATGCTTATGGACTGCACCGTGACCCTGATCAGATGCTTGCTGATTTTAACCATTTAAGACCTGGACCAATATGCAGCATAAGGATCAGGCTCCTTTTTGCGATTCGGCACTGTGTCGCTTTAACTGACAATTGCACGGTTGTGCGACGTGGCTCCCAAACAAAATTGGCGTCCTTTTTTTCCCACAAATAGAGCTTTCTTTTGGTGGTATTTGATCACCTCTGCGGTTTTTATTTTTTGCGCTATAAACAAAAATGGAGCGACAATTTTGAAAAAAGCCAATATATTTGACTTTTTGCTATAATAAATATCCCCAAAAAATATATAAAAAAAACATTTTTTTTCCTCAGTTTAGGCCGATATGTATTCTTCTACATATTTTTGTTAAAAAAAAAAAAACGCAATAAGCGTTTATTGATTGGTTTGTGCAAAAGTTATAGCGTTTACAAAATAGGGGGTAGTTTTATGGCATTTTTATAAAAAAAATTTTTTACTAGTAATGGCGGCGATCAGTGATTTTTTTCGTGACTGCGACATTATAGTGGACACATCGGACACTTTTGACACCATTTTGGGACCATTGTCATTTTTACAGCGACCAGTGCTATAAAAATGCACTGGTTACTGTAAAAATGACACTGGCAGTGAAGGGGTTAACCAGGAGAGGGCGCTGTAGGGGTTAAGTGTGCCCTGATTTGTTTCTTACTTTGGGGGGGGTGTGGCTTAGCGTGTGACATCACTGATCGTCGTTCCCTATTACAGGGAACAGACGATGTGCCGTGCCATTCTGCCGACGTACATCGGCGTGCGGCGGTCCCCAAGCGGTTAAACAGACAAAGCATAAAGAGGACGAAGATGTTTCTGTGTTTGTGAGAAGGCTTGAAGTGTTTCTAGGGAGATTGCTCACTGAAAAGGTAATCTCTCCTACGGATGTTGACAAATTAAGGACTGCTCAAATAATAAAGAGGCTACTGCCACATTACCCAATGTCACCAGTCCTAAGAGTTGTTTTGAGAGAGAGAAACTTTACTTTCATTGAAACTATGACTGAAGTAAGAGCCCATTCACACAGGGGCGTCTTTGGATCCGACTCCAAATCGCCCCAGGTCGCCCCTAGTCGCCTCAGGTCGCGCTGGCTGAAGAAATCAATGTAAGTTAATGGAGCCGTCCTTATGCACACTACTGCAGTCGCTCCGACTTCAAAAAAGGTCCCTGTACTACTTCAATCCGACTCCTAGGCGACCTGTAACCATTCATTTCAATGGGAGTCGCCTCTCCCTGTCTTAATAGGAGCGACTCTCCAGGAAGATAACATACATTTCTCCTGCAAAACTCTCTCTCCCCCCTCCCTCCCACAGAGCAGATTCTTGTTTGATTGGCCACTGGAATGTCTCCTGTCCTGCAGGCAATTTGGAGTTGCCTTGTAAATAGCTCCAGGTCGTGCTGTGATTCATACTCAGGTCGTGTCTGAGTTGCCTCATAAAATCGTGCTGGAAGTCGTGTTGCCCCTGTGTGAATGGGCTCTAAAGAAACAGGAATTTGATATCCGATTTAGTACCCCTTCTAAGAGCAAAATTAAACAGAGTTCTTTGGTTGAGCACAAAAATGAGACTGTTGCTAAAAACAATGAAGTGGATAGACACCCACAGCCTTAGAGCCCATTCACACAGGGGCAACACGACTTCCAGCGCGATTTTATGAGGCAACTCAGACACGACCTGAGTATGAATCACAGCACGACCTGGAGCTATTTACAAGGCAACTCCAAGTTGCCTGCAGGACAAGAGACATTCCAGTGGCCAATCAAACAAGAATCAGCTCTGTGGGAGGGAGGGGGGAGAGAGAGTTTTGCAGGAGAAATGTATGTTATCTTCCTGGAGAGTTGCTCCTATTAAGACAGGGAGAGGCGACTCCCATTGAAATGAATGGTTACAGGTCGCCTAGGAGTCGGATTGAAGTAGTACAGGGACCTTTTTTGAAGTCGGAGCGACTGCAGTAGTGTGCATAAGGACGGCTCCATTAACTTACATTGATTTCTTCAGCCAGCGCGACCTGAGGCGACTAGGGGCGACCTGGGGCGATTTGGAGTCGGATCCAAAGACGCCCCTGTGTGAATGGGCTCTTAGAGCTCAATCTGCTGATAAAACCTCCAGTGACAAGCCTCTCTTCCACATCAAATGTTTCCGCTGTGGACAAGCAGGCCACACAGTTCGTCAGTGTCCACTGCTGGCTGATAGTTCTGAAATTCACAGTAAAGCTGGACATGTGTACAAAAGAAAACAGGGAAAATCTAGAAAACAAATGTTTACCAAACTACCTGGGATAAGCTGCAGGTGTACTTTCAATTTGTTAATGATATACACACTACTGCTCTGTTTGATACTGGTTCTCAGCTGACTATCATATACAGGCCCTTCTATCAGCAACACTTAAACCACCTCCCTTTGCAACCTATGGACACTATGCCTGTTTATGGTGTGGAAGAAAATCCTGAATTTATGGATGGTTGTCTAGAAGTTGAGCTTCGCATTCCTGGTGTGATAGCCGATGAGGATCCCCCACTTAAAGTCATTGCTTATGTGAGCCCTCATCCTGGGGGTAACGAGTATGCTCCTATGATTGTGGGTTCCAATGTGGAAGCCGTTGAGGCTGCCTTCATACAGTTTCTTCAGCCCCAACAGGGAACTCCTCTACCTTCACTGCTTGTTGCTCCAGAGCTTCAAAATATCTGCCAAACCTTTGCTCCTGATCCTCCTGGAGGGTGTGTGGGAAATCCATGGCATCCCATAGAGCTTCCAGCCAGGGGAGTGAGAGTTATGCGGATTTATGGGGAAACTTTACCAAGTCCACCGGTAGCTTTTTCCTGCTGGAGATTGATACAAAAGAGACTGCAAAGAATGGCTGGGAGATGGTACCAGAAAGGAAAGACTATTGTTTAAAATGTCCAAGAATGGATGTTGTTACTGTTCGGAACATTACCACATACCCAGTTATAATACCAGCCTGGAAAGAGGTAGCCTATTTTTACCCAGTGGAAACCATTAGCTCCTACCCTGCCAAGGTCGAGGAGAAAGAAACCAAATTAGACTTTCACCTGAATGATGCTGATAGTCCTGCAGAGCACAAACAAGCGCTAGGAGAGCACCTAATGGAATACGAAGATGTTTTCTCAACTGATGACATGGATGTTGGGTGTGCTAAAAGTATTCAGCACAGTATTCGCCTAACAGATAGCACCCCATTTAGAGAGACCCAGATGCATGCCTCTTAAAGATCTGGATGATGTTCGAGAGTGCTTGCACAAAATGAAAGATAAAAACATCATTGTTGAGTCTAAAAGCCTGTTTGCATCCCCAATAGTGGTGGTCAGAAAGAAAAATGGTGGAGTACGAATATGTGTTGATTATAGGACTCTAAATCGGCGAACGGTCCCAGATCAATACACGCTACCTCGCATTGAGGAAACTCTTGATGCCCTGCAAGGCAGCAAATGGTTCACAGTAATGGACTTAAGATCCGGTTATTACCAAGTACCAATGAGTGAGGAAGATCAAGAAAAGACAGCTTTTAATCTGCCCTCTGGGGTTTCTCCAGTTTGCCTGCATGCCTCAGGGCATTAGTGGTGCACCTGCAACCTTCCACCGTCTAATGGATCTGACACTGGGAGACCTTTCTCCCACTCAATGTATTGTCTACCTAGATGACATTGTTTTTGGCTCCACTCTGGAGGAGCATGACCAGAGACTGTTTTTAAAGTGCTAGATCGTCTGAGGAAAGAAGGTCTGAAACTCTCCCTGGACAAATGTATGTTTGCTCGCTCTTCAGTAAACTTTGTGGGTCACATAGTATCTGCAGAAGGGGTAGCAACTGATCCTGCTAAAGTGGAGGCTGTGGTAACCTGGCCCCGTCCCACAAATCTGAAAGAACTGAGGTCCTTCTTGGGGTTTTGTAGCTATTATCACCGCTTCATTAGAGGCTATTCCAAGACTGCTCGGCCTCTTAATGACTTGCTCAAACAAACCCCTGGCATTGAAACAACCAGCAAAACTCCTTTCAGTGAGAGGTGGATTTCTGCTTGTGAGGACACTTTTTTTTTCTACAGCTTAAGAAAAGTCTTACAGAAGCGCCAGTGTTGGCTTATGCAGACCCACAAAAGCCATACATTTTGCATGTAGATGCCAGCTATGATGAATTAGGAGGAGTCCTACATCAGGAGTACCCAGGGGGACTAAGGCCTGTTGCTTATATTAGTCGCAGTCCAAGCCCAGCAGAAAGAAATGATCCTGTTCACAAACTGGAATTTCTTGCCCTGAAGTGGCCTATTGTTGAAAAGCTGCATGATTACTTGTATGGAGCTCAGTTTGAGGTAAGAACTGACAACAACCCCCTCACTTATGTTTTGACTACAGCTAAGCTGGATGCCACTGGTCATAGGTGGCTTGCTGCCTTGTCTAATTACCAATTCACTCTCAAGTACAAACCAGGGCCCAAAAATATTGGGGCTGATGCTCTCTCTAGGCGTCCTGGGTTGCCTGTGAACTTAGAAGAAAGTGAATGGGAGGAAGTACCTGGGCCTGTTGTGGCTGCCTACTGTGCTACAGCGGCTGTACAAGGAGACAATATTGTTTTCTCTGACTTACGAGTTATTGACTCCTTGGGAGCTGGTGAAGAGTGTATCCCAAACATGTATTGCTGCCCCACCGCTTTAGGGGTACTAGAAAACATCCAGCTGCAAGAGAAAGATATGATCCTTCTACAAAAGAGAGATCCAGTAATCAGACATGTTATGCCGCATACACACAACCGTTTTTAATGATGAGAAAAATGCAATTTTTTTAAATGGTCATTAAAAATTATCGTGTGTGGGCTTCAGAGCATTTTTCACGACGTGAAAAATGGCCATGAAAAAATTGGAACATGCTCTAATTTTTCTCGTCGTTTTTCTCGTCATGAAAAACGGCCGTGTACAGGCTTTAACGACGTGAAAAAAATGCGCATGCTCAGAATCAAGTATGAGACGGGAGCGCTCGTTCTGGTAAAACTAGCGTTCGTAATGGGGCTGTAACGGACTGAAAAGCATGAGGCTGAAAAGCGCAAATCGTCTCTCAACAAACTTTACTAACATGAACGGTGGCGTCATCCAAATGGAACTTCCCCTTTATAGTGCCGTCGTACGTGTTGTACGTCACCACGCTTTACTCAAGCATTTTTTTCAACGATAGTGTGTAGGCAAGGCAGGCTTGAGAAGAATCACGTCGAGAAAAACATCGTTTTTTTCAATGACATTAAAAACGGTCGTGTGTACGCGGCATTAGAGAATCTGTTTTCCGCAAAGATCCTAATTGCATGAGAAAAACCCTACCTGAGCAGAGTACCTCCTATCTTAAAGAATGGGATAAACTCAAAATAATTGATGGACTTTTATACAGGGTACATTTGTTCCATAATCATCCTGGAAGGAAACAGCTAGTGCTCCCTCAAGTCTACAGAAAATCTGTTTTGAGAAGTTTGCATGACCAACATGGATATCTAGGAGTTGAAAAAACCTACGGACTAATCCAAGACCGTTTCTTTTGGCCACGAATGAGGGAATCTGTTGTGGACTATTGCCGCCGTTGTGTGAGATGTCCTACAATGAAAAACTTTGCCTACTCGAGCTGCTCCTATGGAACACTTGAAAAGTTCTGGTCCAATGGATTTAGTGTGCATGGACTTTTTGTGTATTGACAATGACAGCAGTGGTGTAGGAAATGTTCTAATTGTGACTGATCACTATACTCGATATGCTCAAGCCTATACCACCAAAGATCAGAAAGCAGTAACTGTAGCTAAAATGTTGTTGGAGAAGATTTTTGTTCATTATGGATTGCCAAATCGACTTCACACTGACCAGGGGTGGGACTTTGAAAGACGCCTAATTAAAGAGCTGTTAACATTGCTTAACATTGACAAGAACCGCACCACATCTTATCCAGAGGGTGATGCTCTCCCTGAACGTTTCAATCGCACCTTGTTGAACATGTTGGGTACCCTCCCTAATGGTGCTAAGCAAACCTGGAGCCGACATGTTGGAGCTATGGTACATGCCTACAATTGTACCAGACATGAATCAACTGGTTTCTCTCCTAATTTTCTCATGTTTGGGAGAGAAGCCCGTCTCCCTATTGACATTCAGTTGGGTGTGTCTACTGATGGAGTGAAAAATATAAATCACTACCAGTATGGAATGACTAAAACAGAGTTTAAAAGAGGCCTATCAAATGGCTGAGGAAAATACTGCAAAAGGTCATCACAAAGACTTGCAACCTGGTGATAAAGTGCTTCTCCGCAATTTGGGACCTTCAGCCAAACATAAATTAGCAGATCGCTGACGAAATGAGTTGTTTGAAGTTAGAGAAAAACCGTCTACAGGATTCGAGGACCTGAGGGTCGGATCAAAGCCTGGCACAGGAATCACTTGCTTCCAGTACCACAAGTTGCTACTGCTGATGAGGAGCCACAATCTGATATTGTTACAGATTGTAATGATGTGCCTTGCGCAGATCGTTGAGACCAGAGTGATGACACTGACTGGTTTACACCTCCACCAGAGTCTCCTGTACAGGTTCCTTCACCTATTACTGATCGGGGCCTTCATCAGAGGGGAGGTCTGAACCCAGCTACTCCTGTTTTTGAACCAACAGCCCAGAACTTTGTGCCTACAGTTCCCAGCATGGTTGGAGCACCAAGTTTTCCCACTAATGCTGTCCCAGAGTTATCTGGACTAATGCCTGAGGGCTTGAGGAGAGGAGATTGTGTTCGACGACCTCCACCAACATTTACTTATGACACCTTGGGAAGACCCTGCTATGCTGTACAGAACTATGTACAACCTCATGTTCTGATGGACATGATTGCAGCTCATCCTGATCACACAGATTATGAAGACTCTGCTCCCCAAAATACTATACAGGTGGCGCCATCATACCTCAGTAGCCGCAGAGAGAGAAAAGAATAGTGCTACATATGTAACATAAAAATGTAACATATTGTAGTCTACCAGTCCTTACAGTAGATGTGACTGCTACACTAGTTTTCATTTTTTTCAGGCTAACACTTTTTCAGCAAGTACAGAAACACCAGTTAAAGCGGAGTTCCACCCAAATTTGGAACTTCCGCTTTATCCACTCCTCACCCCCTTACATGCCACATTTGGCATGTAATTTTTTTGGGTGGGGAGTGGGGGCTTCAGTAGGAGTGGGACTTCCTGTCCCACTTCCTCCTTCCGCCCTGTGGTCGCCTAGGCGATACGTCATATCGCCTTGTGGCGGCCCTTCTCTGTAGGCGATCACCTGGGACGTGACAGGTCCCAGGCGATCGCCTGTCCACTCAGAGAGCGCTGCGCCATTCGTGCATGTGCAGTGAGTGCCTGGACGTGAAGCCGAAAGCTGTCATGGGCGGGTGCCCACACAATGAATGGAAGCGCCGGCGGAGAAGGGGGGTGTCATGGATATGCAGTAGTGTTTGTCTGTCAGCTTACCTTCCTTCCCATGTGTTCATCTTAGAGGCCTGAGCCCTTTCACCTGGCTTCCTTTATAATCTCCTCCCAGCCAGACTCCACCCCAGGCCCTATCACAGAACACTATATTAACCTGTGCACTGCAAGCCTGCTTTGCTGATCAACGTGTTTGTTAGGCATTGTGTGTTTGGGTTCCTGCCTGCCGTGTGCTACGTCTGTCTCTCTGTTACATATTTGGCTTGTCCCCGACTATCCCTGTCTGCTCGTG
Organism: Rana muscosa; assembly: GCA_029206835.1. Classification (NCBI taxonomy): domain Eukaryota; kingdom Metazoa; phylum Chordata; class Amphibia; order Anura; family Ranidae; genus Rana; species Rana muscosa. The sequence continues at coordinate 962,747,887 of CM055117.1, read as the reverse complement.
ACCCTTGACCTTCGGCTCGTTCTTTCGTTATCCTTGTCTGCTTGTGGCCCCTGACCTTCAGCTTGTTATTCGGTTCTCTCATATCTTGTGCTGCTGCTTCCCCTCTTTTCCCCTTATCCTACGGGGCGTGAGCTAGGAAACTCCAGGGGCCGCGACCTGGTCCCAGCCTGCAGCATAACATCCTCACCACTAGAGGCCCTGGAGAAGACCTGCTGGGTCTTAGACTCCGCGCCCTGGGGAATCTTGGCTCTAGCTTCCGTTAGGATCCCGGTTGTGCTCCTCTGGTCCCGCTTTCCACAACCACCCAGTTTCCTATCCACAGCAGTCAGCCATAGGGTTCACTACCTTGCGGTGCACTCCTGTCCCCCTACGGTGTGCATCTGTCACCTGGCCACAGGTGACCTTGACAGTTTGATCAGCCATGAACCCGGCTGACATCCCGTTACCCGTGGATGATCCGTTGCAGGGCATAGTTTGCAGACTTGAAACCCAGGAATCGAATCAGACTCAGGTGATGCGATTCCTCCAGGATCTGGCTTCTCGCTTTGAGCAGCTTCAGGCCTCCTTGGGAACCCTGAATCCGCAACCTCAAATACAACCAGCGGCTGCACCTATTGCACCAGTCGCAGCCACACACTCACTACAACTGCCATCTCCGTCCCGTTTCTCTGGGGACTCCAAGGCTTGCAGGGGGTTCCTTAGCCAATGCACAATTCATTTTGAGCTCCAGCCCCAAAACTTCCTGTCTGATCGGGCTAAGGTAGCCTATATCATTTCCCTCCTCTCTGGTGAAGCTTTAGCCTGGGCAGCCCCTCTGTGGGAACTGAATGATCCAGTGGTTTCTAGCCTGTCTGGCTTCTTGAAACTTTTTCGGAATATCTTCGAAGAACCGGCTCGTGTCTCTTCAGCGGCCAGCGCCCTTTTACGTCTCCGCCAAGAGTCTGCTTCTGTGGGACAGTATGCCCTTCATTTCCGCATACTGTCGGCTGAGTTGAGCTGGAACAATGAGGCCTTAGTCGCAACCTTTTTGCATGGCCTGTCTGATAGAGTGAAGGATGAATTAGCAGGAAGAACCATCCCCACTGATCTGGCCGGCGTTATCTCCTTGTGTAACCAGATCGATATTCGCTTTCAGGAGAGGACCTTAGAAAAGCAACGCCAGCACTCCTTGGTTCTTAGTCAGCCTGAGCTCCCCTCTCTTCGACCCGTAGAGCATCTCCTACCAGCTGAGGAACCCATGCAGCTGGGTCGGACCAGGCTATCCCCCGAGGAACGTGCTAGGCGCAGAACTCTTGGTCTGTGTCTTTACTGTGGGGGCAAAGGTCATTTTCGTGACACTTGCTCTCTTTGTCCAGAAAAACGTTCGGGTCCACTTCATCTGGAAAGTGGAGTATTGGACCCAGAAATATCACCTTCCCCTTCTCGTCTTCTGCTTTCTGTGTTCCTTCATGTTGGTGCTTCTTCTCATTCGGTCTCAGCATATCTGGATTCCGGAGCCGCTGGTAATTTTATGGACTGGGAAATCGCATCGTCCATGAGACTTACTCTTTTGCCCCTCACCACACCATTGGTGGTCTTGGCGATTGATGGTACTCTTCTCCCAGGGGGACCTATCCGCTTCCAGACCCTCCCTGTTAAGATGTCGGTAGGGACACTCCACCAGGAGTGGATATCCTTCCTTATCTTACCCAAGGCCTCAACGCCTATAATTTTGGGTCTCCCATGGTTACAGCTCCATTCTCCTCATGTGGACTGGACTACTGGACAGATCCTGGCTTGGGGTCCCTCCTGTTCCTCGTCCTGCCTATCCAAGGTTGCCCCCTGTGAATCTGAGCCGGTCATTCATTCCAGGTTGCATAACCATTTACATTTCTCTGTCCCTAACCACCCTTGGACGCACAGCCAGGCTAGCTTGTCTACAAGTCCTGCAGTCGCTACGTCTTGCGATGCGATTCAGGTAGTCGCTACACCTGACTCAGCTATTCACTCTGCCTCTGTACTAGTTATGCCAGTCCAGCCCATGCCCAGTGAGCCTCCTACTTTTTCTTGTTCGGGACATTCTGCTTGTCCTTCAGCTATTCAGTTTGACTCCGGCGACATGTCACCTTCTAACCAACCTGACTTCAGGGTTCCACTGACATCTGCCCAGTCTGATGGTCCTGTGCAAGATGACCAGTTCCCCTTTAAGGGTCTAGGGGACCCTCCTCAGATTCCTGTTGATCCTCTCATGCCCTTGCTTATTCCTAGAGAGCCTTTGGTCCTCAATAGATCTTCTTGTCATCTCCCTACCTCGTTTTCGGTCTCTGAGGATAATCTTAAGTACGAGGTTAGACAAGTTCTGGATTCTCGGCTCTGCAGAGGCATTCTTCAGTACCTTGTGCATTGGAGAGGTTTTGGTCCTGAGGAGGCGTCTTGGATCGCTGCATCTGATGTCGCTGCACCTCATCTGTTGAGAAGGTTTCATCAGAGATTTCCCTTTAAGCCTGGGCCCAGGCGGGGGAGGGCCCATAAGAGGGAGGGTACTGTCATGGATATGCAGTAGTGTTTGTCTGTCAGCTTACCTTCCTTCCCATGTGTTCATCTTAGAGGCCTGAGCCCTTTCACCTGGCTTCCTTTATAATCTCCTCCCAGCCAGACTCCACCCCAGGCCCTATCACAGAACACTATATTAACCTGTGCACTGCAAGCCTGCTTTGCTGATCAACGTGTTTGTTAGGCATTGTGTGTTTGGGTTCCTGCCTGCCGTGTGCTACGTCTGTCTCTCTGCGTTACATATTTGGCTTGTCCCCGACTATCCCTGTCTGCTCGTGACCCTTGACCTTCGGCTCGATCTTTCGTTATCCTTGTCTGCTTGTGGCCCCTGACCTTCAGCTTGTTATTCGGTTCTCTCATATCTTGTGCTGCTGCTTCCCCTCTTTTCCCCTTATCCTACGGGGCGTGAGCTAGGAAACTCCAGGGGCCGCGACCTGGTCCCAGCCTGCAGCATAACATCCTCACCACTAGAGGCCCTGGAGAAGACCTGCTGGGTCTTAGACTCCGCGCCCTGGGGAATCTTGGCTCTAGCTTCCGTTAGGATCCCAGTTGTGCTCCTCTGGTCCCGCTTTCCACAACCACCCAGTTTCCTATCCGCAGCAGTCAGCCATAGGGTTCACTACCTTGCGGTGCACTCCTGTCCCCCTACGGTGTGCATCTGTCACCTGGCCACAGGTGACCTTGACAGGGGGGAGACTAGCGGAGCTCCGGGCGGCGCGGCGCTGGACAGTGGAACAGGTAAGTGTATGTTTATTAAAAGGCAGCAGCTACACTTTTTGTAGCTGCTGACTTTTAATAAACATAAAAAAAGTCTGGAACTCCCCTTTAAGGCTGAACTCCTGCTATTGTTACACTTTACAAATATCTGAATCTGGTGCATGAGTCGTAATTCTTACCATCGTAAAGCTTTGAATTAGGCTTAGGACTTTTTAAAGGGATCATACCACCAGAAAGGTGCTGCAAATGCCTAATAATAATAATATATCATTTTTAAAAATCTATAATTATATATCATCTTTATTTCTGGTCCTCTCCTTAGATAAATAGTGTCACGGGAGACTAGTGACCAGAATTCCACTGGTAACCATTGATTTTTTTTTTTTTTTTTATATATTTATTCCCATATACTGTACATAGCATAGCTTAAAATAATTAGAAAAAGCTGCCTGCCTTTTCACATGCTATTTTCTGCAAACCCAGCACTTAAAATTTTATACAAAGTTCTATTTGTTTATAATAGGGCTGGAGAGCAGTGTTTGTCATAATTAATAATGTCTATATCAAGCTGGTAGATCTCATTATCAATTGATAATTTTTAGATTTGGTTCATAAAAATGGGTTAAGGATGTAGAATCTAGGTTCCCGCATTGTATGTTAATGAGAACTTGATTCAACCTGTCCTAAGCCTTTCTACAGTCTTAAGCCTGCGGTCTGAACAAGAGAATCCAAAAGATTCCTTCATCCATGCTAATAGCACGGATGAACGAATCTCCTACTGCGGCAAATTTACACTGAATTCGTACACAAATGCTTGTAGTCAGTCATGACACCTTCTCCTAAGAAACATCTAAAATGTAAGAAATATTTAAAAAACAAACATTTTATACACGTGCAGCATGAATGGGAACATATAACAAACATTTAGTACAGTTTTCCCAAATTTGACTGCAAAAATGAAAATATGCTGCAATGTTATTATAAATATTAATGACGTTTCAATCAATGAGTGAAACAAAAGACGGCTCCTTTGGACTCCTACTAGTTTCTTTTTAGTAAAATAGCATTCATTTTTACAAAGGTAATGGGGCAGACCTCAGATCAGAGTCTGTGAAGTAATAGAAAACAACATTGCTGTGTTTATTATGAGTGAAGCCAGTACAGAAATCATATCCACCTGACATTCATTGCATGACTAATCACAAAAAATTGTTAAAAACAATATACAAAACAAAAGTTGTTTTTAAAACCCATTGGCACATCAGTAATAATGTTTTCCCTTCACATCGCTTTTCAACTTTGATGAAAACTGACTGTAATTGGCTTAAAGTGGCAGTAAACCACTGAAGAAAAAAAAAAAACCTGCAAGACAATGGCATAATGTGCTAGTATGTGTCGCATATAAAAATACTCACCTTAAAATTAAGCTCTTCCAGCGGTGCCTGCTCACCTCTGTGAGGGCCGACATCTTCTCCCGCCCTTTCTTTCGGGATTGCGGGCTCCGGTGCTGTGAGTGGCCCAGAGCCACGATTATGCCACTCTCGCGCATGCTCACGGGAGCCCCTGGTTCTGGCAAGAAACTCTGAAGGTCTGACAGAGTATGTCTAGGGCAGCACTTTGCAGGGGGGCAGCACAGAAAGAGTCCCCGCTGGCTTGTGCTACACTGTTATTAGTGTAAAGCAAGCTGCTTCTATTTTTTACTGACCTATCAGCCTGGACCACAAACCTTCCTCACTGTGCTATATGTTTTCTGCTGCACCATTGGCATAGTTATATCTTCTTAGTCCTCTCCATAAAATTATCAGAAATTTGTGCTTAAAGTAGAACTATAGGCAACAGTTGTTTTTTTTTTTGGTAGGAGTAAGGGAGGGTTATAGCCCCTGTCAGTTTATCTTTTACCATCCCTGACCCATTGCAGAGATTTTCCTTCACTTCCTGCCCCATAGCCAAACAGGAAGTGAGAGGAAATCTCTGCAAATTAAGGGAATCCATTGCACCCCTCCAGGCTCTAAGAACTAGTGTTCCCACTGAAAATTTCAGGGTGGGTCTTAAACAGAAAGGGGTGTGGCCTTGACAGGAAGGGGTGGGTCATATTTAAATTAGGGGGTGCACGAGTTTAGTCAGGCCTAGGGCAGCACAAAACCTAAATATATTACTGATTTTAGGCTTACCTGTAGGTAAAAATAACTAAGTGGGGTTTACAACCGCTTTAAAGTATAGGTGCAGCCAAAAAAACGACTGAAGTCCCTGGATTAATGACAAAGTCTGGCTGCCGTGGACAGCATTCTGATCTAAATGGCTGCGGCTGGTCCCTCCTCTCCCTCCCTCTACTTTCTCCCCCCCCACCTCTCCCCCATCACCACATCTTGCTCCTTTGTCCTTTCTTCCTCTGTCCCTCCCTCTTCTCCCTACTCCCCCCTTCCCCTCTTGCTAGGCCCAGAGTTTCTAGCCAAGATCTTTCATTTATTTTCTGTTATCTCCATGTATCTCTGTTTGGGTTGATATGCTGGATGTACTGATAATCAAGCGTAGTGTATGAAGCATGTGGTATATCACGCTATTGTAATGAGCTATGTCTTTTTGACGAAATGTCTGTATTGTCGATATATTATTGTGTATGCTATCCTTCAATAAAGCACTCCTGATTGTCAAAAAAAACCTACTGAATAATAAGCACAAGGGACATGATTTCTAGTCTGCTGGTTGTGTCCCTCTGTGCTGATGCCTCTTCTATTAGATTAAATCTTCCTTCGTCGATGCCCCCTACCAAGGAGCTGTCGCAGGCCCACCCTTTCTGTCCAGCTCCATCACTCGTAGAAGCCGTGCTACAGCGTCTATGAATGAAACAGGATCTATGAATAAGGGGGTGGACCTTTTGATCATCTGCCCATCCTCTGTTAATCGATTGCTTTCCATCTATAGGAGCTTATAATGTCTTCTATTAATGATAAAGCAGGTGGGAAAGGGTGGGCATAGTCAGGTTCTCTTGATGAGAGCCTGTGAGGACAGCCTCTTAGTTCTATTAACCAAAGCTTCACCAATGGGGGGTATGGACAGAGAAAGATTTCACCTAATAGAAGAAGAATCGGCAGTTATAGGTATCCCCTTTGTGCTGATTTTTCTGTTTTTATTTTGGTTGCACTTAGGCTTCAAAGATGCTCAAGGTGCTCTTTTAGTATGTAGCACACAAACCTTTTTCCTCGCCTGGCTCACTTGCAAGTCAAGGCACACTGTGCTATATGCCCGTACCCTTCTGTTTGAGGAGGTTAAGCGGTTTTCACAATTTTGGGTCCTGCAGCGAGTTACCTTCTTCCACTGGTTCTCTTCCCCAGAGTATGGGGTCAAGGCTCTATTTCTTCCCCCCCAAAGAAGCCAATGTCCAGAAACACTTTAACTCCAACAGAGAGTTTATTTTTTATTTTCTGCGTAGTAGATAGAGACAGATAGATGAAAGAAGGAATAGTGTGAGGGATTAGATCCAGGCACAACCAGTAACCTCGTCGCCACTCGATCCCGAGTGGGTTTAGCTCACCCGGATAGTCCTCTCTCACAGTCCTAGCAGCCGGTGTGGAGCTCGAACTGTTCTTTCACCCTATCCCCTCCAGGAACAGGTACAGGAAATCCTCTAACCTCTGTAGACTTTTAAGAACAGGATAATGCCAATGGGCACTTTACAGGTTAGTCCTCCCAAACATGGAACCCTTCCCTCTGACAGGTCACCAGGCCTCTTCCGAGACGGCAATCTTCCATTACTCATCTCCTTAGTGGGACCGATCCTCCCCTGGCTTCCTCACGGTCAGAGCGGGCACCCTGGGACTCCAATGGGCGAATTGTAGACCCAGTTGAAGGTACTGGGCCTACCTGGAACATTGCAGCCTCGGGTCAAAGGTGCCCGAGAATTCTCGGCCAGTCATCGCACCCCCGAGGGGCACACCCCTCCGGCTCCTCCACTCCAACTCGACCTCCAACTCCACTCCAACCCCCATAAAGATGGCGTCAGCCCCTTATGTACCCTCTCCCGGCATGCACAGCAGGCCCACCACGCCCACTGTACCGCTGCCGAGAGAGGACACCCTAAGGCGCAGCAATGCCACCCATGGCTCAACCCTGACCTGATATGGCAGCACCACTTACAGACCACAGGGAACCATAAACCAGGCAGCATCACATAGGCAGAAGCAAATACCTAGCAATCAAAAAGATCCGAGCCTGGCTACCAACAAATACCAAACCCCTAAATTTAGGCACATAACACCCCTAAAAAGTAAAGGCCCGCTACAAGTAAATAGTACACAAGTCCACCCTTCTTAGGAAAGGTAAGTACAGCTCCATTTAAAGTGGTTGTAAACCCTTACAGACCTCTTTTACCTACAGGTAAGCCTTTAATAAATGTAGCGCCCCTCCCAATATTTGGGGACGCTAGGTGGAAATTTAGGGGTAGTCTGAGCCAGTAGTTGGGCTCAGACCAATTGTTAAGTTCTTTAATGCTTCTGCTCTGGGTGTGATACTGCCTGGCAGTAGTGTTTCCTGTTGCCTGTAGGTGGCACTGTCACCACCGGCATAGGTGAACCAAAAGGGGTATCACAACACCTTGGGTGTCCTCTCTCGGCAGCAGTGCAGTGGGCGTGGTTGGCCTGCTGTGCATGCTGGGAGGGGGTACATAAGGGGCAGATGCCATTGGGGGTGAGGAGAGTTCCAGGGGACCCATTGGTCCTGGGTGTGTGCCTTGTGGCCCGTATGGTACAAGGTGCGCGAGTGTGTTCGGGCCTCGGGCACCTTCAGCCCGAGGCTGCTTCGTTTCATGGTAGACCCAGCTCTGCTGGCTGGGGCCTACACTTCAGAGAGGGATCCCAGGCTGCCCACCTCTAGGGGGCCCAACTTTAGGAAAGGAGACCGGGGAGGATCAGTCCCGGAGGAGACTAGCGACGGTACTGGTGTCTCGGGAAGAGGCCTGGAAACTCGCCTAAAGAGGGATTCATCTTCAAAGTTACAAAACTTGCAATATGCTGGTCTGGCACAGAGGTTCTTATTCAGTATTGTTGGCTGGGAGGTTCGGGACTTAGATTCTGTGGCAGAGGATTCCCCGATCACATCCCTAGATACTCAGGAAAGGAAAAGATTGATTCGTGCTCCATCCCGGCTGCTAGGACCGCTCTCAACGGGACTATCCGGGTGAGCAATACTCACTCAGGCTTGAGTGACGACGAAAGTTTTACACTGTGCTCTAAGTGTTGCGTGCCTGAACCTTTACCCCCTACTTCTCTCATCTTCTTACTCCCTACTCAAGTTATTGGAAAAAGATAAAAGAATTACCGTATATACTCGAGTATAAACCGACCCGAGTATAAGCCAAGGTACCTACTTTTACCCCAAAAACTGGGAAAACGTATTGACTCGAGTATAAGCCCAGGGGGGGGAAATGTGCCCATTGCCACCTCACTGTGCCAATTGCCCAACCTTACTGTGCCCATTGCCATCTCACTGTGCCCATTACCACCTCACTGCCCATTGCCACCTCACTGTGCCCATTGCCACCTCACTGTGCCCCCTTACTGTGTCCATTGCAGCCTCCCTGTGCCCGAGTCAGTCAGCGTACCGGAAAATCTTCTTATTCCGCGGCCGGCGTCCATTGTTTAAATCTCGCGGCTTTCTTCTGGTCCCTTCCGTGATAGGCGTTTCCAGCAAACACTGTGTTGAGTGGTGCGCCTATCACGGAGATCCTCTCATTCTCAGACTCCGTTTCCCAGCAGGCACTCTGTTCAGTGTTCCGCCAATCACGGACGTTGGACAAGAGAACGTCCATGATAGGCGTAACACTCAACACAGTGTTTGCTGGAAACGCCTATCACGGAAGGGACCAGAAGAAAGCCACGAGATTTAAACAATGGACGCCGACCGCGGAATAAGAAGATTTTCAGGCACTGATTCGAGTATAAGTCGAGAGGTATACTTTCAGCCCTAAAAAAAGGGCTGAAAAACTCGGCTTATACTCGAGTATATACGGTAAACCTTACTGCTTAGGTTTTACTCCTGTGTGGATATTGGCGTTATTTTGAGGAACTTTTACCTAGACAACGGAGAAAGAAGAAAAAGGATCCACTTGAGAGAGGTAACTCGCCGCAAGGCCAAAAACAATAACACCGCTCGCTCCTCTTTAACCAAAAAGGGGGGATACCGGGCAAGTAGCAGGTGTGCCCGACTGCAAGCAAGTGGGAGATGGCATTAGTAATCGGGTCGGTGTGCTACATAAGGCTTACCTGTAGGTACTGGAAATATCTCTTAAACCTGGATGGTTTAGGAGATATTTACCATATACTCTTGCGCCAAAGTCATCAACATATGTGCACTAAAGAAAGGGCACCATCGTGCCTTTTCTATAGGGCTTGCGCTGTGACCGTCGGCTCCCACGCGTGGGAGTGACGTCACGCAACTCCAGCCAGTCAGAGAGCCGAAGTCCACGGCCCCGGAAGGAAGAGGGGTGTAGATGGATGTGGCCGCCAAAGGGGACATCGCGGATATTGCGGGCTTTGTTTTCAGTTAAGTGGCACATAATGGGCTAAAATGCAATGCATACTAGCCCATTATGCTTTTACTTTGCAGGGGAAAAAGAGGAAGTAAAACCCATAAGGATTTACTTCGTCTTTAAGTACTGTCAAATGTGGTGCTGGAAAATCATGAAATAGCAGTCTGCACTGCGGTTTTTGGATCTTTCCTCTACACAAGGTGCTGTGTACTTCTCCGATTAGACAAAAAGTCACTAAATTCTTCTAAAAAAACAAGTGAGAGTGCTGCACAGAACAGCAATGATGCCGGAACCTGAAAATTACTTTCAGGTGAAGTTTTTACAGTAATAACCCAAAATTATATTGCAAATCTGTAGCTCCTTTTTGCTGCTTTTTTCCCAGAATGAAAGCAACAGTTCTTTCACAACAAGCACATTGGAAAATAATAATGTACAAATTGTAAGAAAAAGCACTGCAGATGGTGGTTTGTGAACCTTTTTTTACAATTATGGTCAAATCTCTCATCTCTAATCAAAACTGCTGAATATAACTTCCAAGGCTGGCCAGGTTTGCAGGCTAAAGTATTGATAGATGCAGGGGATGGCAGGGTTCTTCTATGTTCTGTGTGTCATTTGATAATGTTGATTGATTAAATGATGTCACCTAGACATGTACTGTCTAATGGAGACATCAATAAAAGAGGGTGCTTGGGCAGTTAGTGCAAAGTAGGCACTGGTGCGATGTGAATGTAACAAGTCCTGGGCAGTACTTATACATATTGAAGGATCACCTATTAGGCACAGTCTCGGGAAAGCAGGGATCAAGTTCTGTCAAGCTTCAGTTGGTTTGCAGGCAGCTAGTTTGCTCTTAACTGCATCAATCTTTTACTCAGCCTCAATCTTTTCAAGTCTTGGCTGTCATAGTGTAACATTGGATGTACGTTTCTAAAGTCAGATGCCTTATGGCAATAATTAAAGCAAACAAGGGCATAACTATAGACATATGGCTGCTATGGGACCAGAGGTCAGAGGGCAGTCCATGTCTTAACAGAGAATGTAAAAAAATGTTGACTTTGATTGCCAAGGACATTCAATGTTATTGTGCAGGCACAGTAAGCTCTTGACCCATGTAGACTGGATAACCCACATTACCACACCACCTTTTTTCCCCATTTTCTCATCCCCACATTCCCATACCCTAACCCCCCAATAAAGAGACAACACCTGAGTTTGGAGTATAACTGGCCATAGAAGCCTTTTTATTAACCAAAATAATTAAATAATTTCAAATAACATTTATAACGGCAACTTTTTCGTTCAAATATTTTTATTGAGATTTTAGGTGATACAGAATCTCCAACAATAAGTCTGAACATTACAGTAATACAGTGAGCGATCATAGCAACATTTGGTCCAATATGTTAAACACAGAAAACTCTTGTGCTATGCTGTGATTAATATTATCCTAGCAGTATCCTCCCTTATCCTGTAATGGACCTTCAAATCCCGAAAAGTAAAAAGCCCATACCAACCTATCCCCGACTCCCGAGATGCCCCCAAGGGCTCATACTGCATCCCAGAGATCGGAGAATCCGGTGCCTAGGAAGTGTCCATAAGTTTGTCATGTATGTGTATGTGAAGAACTAAGGTATTTCAACTATGTTATCTCAAAGTAGAAAGTATTGAACAGGAGGACTATGCTCCGAACAAGGATTAAGAAGTTCATAACGAAACAAATACAATTGCGTGACCTATATTAAGTGTATAAGATAGTAGTACGTTCACATTTGTTGTAATAACCCAAAGATGCCAAGGGAGGCAAGAAATAGGAGAGGATATAGAAACGTGTGAGAGAAAGAGGAGTAGACAGTCCCATGTACAGCAACTTTTTAAACACACACAGCCTGTTGGTCTTTGACGGCACCCCAAACTTAACATTACCACCACTACACTGCGGGACCTTTTTCCATACCAGGCCTCCAGCCGTATCACCAGCTCAGAGACACCCCTTTTCCCGCAGTGCAACGAATAACCGTATTCCAGCAGACACCGTTCCACTGGAATACCCCAGCGGGGCCCATACCACCGATGGACCCCCCACCACTATCTTCCACCATCAAAGACCAAGGACACCGCCGTTACACCGCTGCTATGACGAACCGAATCCAGTGATCCTGAAAGAAAAACAAACACACCAAGACAAAACACAGGGAGGGTGGGTGGGAAAACTGCCTCCTTCTGTCTGTTTCTTCCTGACTGATCCCGGAAGTCCCCGCCTCCCCTTTTTATACTGCTCCTCCCTCTCAAAGAAACTTTCCAGCTTGTCACCACCCCTTAGCCTCTCTGCTATCTTAACCCTTTGTTGGTCTCCCATACACCTGGTCATGCCCAGCCCTCCGTTACTTTGCCTCTTTGTTTTTTCTCCACTCCGGGCTTCACTGGATTGATGTATCTAGCAGTATTTCCTAATAACATATAGCTGTGGAGTTAAGATTTTTTGGGGGAGGCAAAAAATGCTCTTTTAACATGCACTGTTATGCCACGTATACGCGGCCGGACTTTCCAACAGGTAAACCTCCGTCAGAATTTCCGACGGAAAAATAGAGAACCTGCTCTCTAAGTCCGTCGGAAATTCCGACAGAAAAAGTCAGATGGGGCATACACACGGTCGGAATTTCCGATGAAAAGCTCCCATCTCATTTTTTTTCTGTCGGAAATTCGGACCGTGTGTACGCGGCATTAGATGTAGCCCCTCATTTGGGGGGCGGGGGGGTTATGGGAAATTACCCTCCCTGAACAGGATATTGTGCCAAAACCTGTAGGAAAATAAGAGAACCAAATCCTTCTCTAAGTGAAAGAGTGGGTTTGATAATAAAGTTGGCATTGCCTCCATACAGGACAGGGCCTCTGTCAAAGTAGATTACCTTTCTGGGAAAAATAATCAATGATCGAAATGTAGCACTTTTCCCGCAGGAACTGCTGGAATACTTGTCTTCTGGGCTTCCCACTGATTATCCTGCAGCCAGTTACACGGTATTTCACACAGCCAGGTGCACACACTTTTCTGCTCGTTGTATCCTATGATAAGTCTAGGGGATTTGTTTTTATGTTTTATTTGGAGAACTTGGATAGGAGAAGGGAATTAGTAGGATTCTCCAAATTAACTATGCACAAGCGAGGACAACTTTCTCTATAGTATTGTGGAAGTAGATGATCTGCTGAACCATGCAGAGTCTGTATGGATGAAAAAGGCCCTCAGTAGCAGAAAAGACTCAGTGGTTTTTGTCAGTGGACACAAGTCTTCAAGACACTAGCCAGTGTCTCCTTTAGCTCACACACCCAGTATGCTGACTTCTAGGACAAAAGGGAGATTTCAGCAACACACACTCAGTCTAAAGAATCCCTTCAAGGTCTGTACTCACAAAATGTCCAGGGACAGCTGGTAGCCTCCTCTAAACTTCCAAGCGACACTCGATACCAGTGACACATGACCAGATCCATATATTTCTCCCTCAGTCAGCTTGCACAGGAACCCTGGGTTGTAGCTTGCAGGCTTCAGGCCCTCAGATCTGCAATCTGAGACCGCATCGCCTTCCACGCTGGGGAGAGGCAGCCGCCTCCTCTCCACCAGAACCTCTCTCCTTGGAGGTGGGCTGGACTGGAACCCCAAGCCCATAGGAGACATTTACTTTGTAGTGCATCGATGATGTCATTGGCTCATGCACTGTGAAGAAACGGCCCTAGCAAGTGCCGTGACTGATGGCTCCCGTGCGCATACACGTGAGTGACATCACGCGACTATGGCCAGTCACAGATCCGGAGTCCACGGCCCCGGAAGATAGAGGGGAAGATGGATGCGGTCACCAACAGGGACAGCGCGGGCTTCGATTGCAGGTAAGTGCCACATAATGGGCTAGTATGCAATGCATGCTAGCCCATTATGCTTTTACTTTGCAGGGGAAAAAAGAGGAAGTAAAACCCATCAGGGTTTACTTCCTCTTTAAAGGATAAGATCACCTTTTGGTCAAAAATAATAAATGCGATTTTTTTTTTGCAGGAGGCTAGAAAATGGGAGTACCTTCAGAAAGCTTGCTCAGTCAATTGATCGTCTCATCCAAAGGCACACACTAAAGTGGTTGTAAAGCCCTGTACACACGGCCGAGATTAGACACTTGTCCCGGCCGAGTGTACACACGTACGATTCAAAAGAACCGCCGTTCTTTTGAATGGCACGCACGCGGTGACGTCATCGTCTACGACGAGCGTGCGCTCGTCACATTCGATGCTGTCATCGCCATCTTGCTACACCCTATGCCTAGGAAGCTACCGCGCATGCGTCAAAGTCATTTTGAGCATGCGCGGGTTTCCACGGCGACAGGTAAGTGTACACACGCTCAGGTTTCTCGTCGAGAAATAGGCCGACGAGATTCTCGACGAGAAAACTGAAACCCACGTACACACAGCCGGTTTTCTCGGCAAGAAAACTCTCCCGGCAGTTTTCTTGTCTTTTTTGCCGAGAAAACCGGTCGTGTGTATGCGGCCTAAGCCTCAGACATGAAAAATAAACAAAGCACATCCCTTTATAGTGTGTACTAGCCTGAATCCAAAGCACCAAGTGTGATTCCTCTCTGATCTCTCCCTGCTATCTGCATGAGTCACTAAGATGACTTTAAAGTGGTTCTAAAGGCTCATGGTTTTTACCTTCTTGCATTCTATGTATGAAGGTAAAAAAATGCGATCCAGCGATGTGCACAAGAGCCTCGGCTCTCCCGGGACTCTCCCTTCTCATTTTCTGAGGCAGCAGTGGGAGCCATTGGCTCCCGCTGCTGTCAATCACAGCCAGTGAGCCATCAGGGTGCCAGTGAATGTACACACAGAGCCGTATGCTCTGGAGCGAGCCTGATGGGTGCCTCCATTGCAAGCGGCTTGCTCTGGGGGCACTGGGCAGGAAGGAGGGGCCAGGAGCACCAGCGGTGGACCTGAGAAGAGGAGGACAGGGGCTGCTTTGTGCAAAACAACTGCACAGAGCAGGTATGTATACCATGTTTGTTATTTAAAAAAAAAAAAGCCTTTAATATCACTTTAAGCTAACACATCAGCCTCTTAGACTGCTAGCCCCCTCCTTCCGCATACTGCATAGATTCATAGCCTTGGTTTTTCTATGAGCCTCTTTACAGGAGGGTGTTTCCCTTCCCTCCACTCAGCTATCAGATATCAGGGAGCTCCCTGCTCTAGGTCTTTAGTGTGTGTGATGTCAAATTCCTGTCACCTAATTTCTAGAGCTGAGAGATACTATGTATTGTGTGTTTTAAAAGGCTTTAGAGAAGAGATGGATGCAGATAAACAGGTACAACTTATGCAGGAAGGTGTTTTTATCCCTGTATATCACCTGAGGCCAGTTACATCACTGGGTATATGTAAGGCTTTGGCCCTAGATATTCATCCAGTCCACTGGTTCATACAGAGGTTGTTTTTTTTTTACAGCGCCTTCAAAGAGCAATGATACATGATATGTATGTCATGGCAGTGCTCATTCAGTATTCTATGAGGAAAAGGCAGAGCTGAGAGGGACATAATTGGTGTGTGTGACACATGCCTGCTTGTTTATATTGATTTTACAGGGGCAGCATTATCTTTGGGCAGTTTAATTACTATCAAAATGTCGTGCTCAGCAATTTTCAGTGCTCTGTCTTGAAAAACAACCCTTCTGATAAATGTTAAACTGTAAGGCAAGACTATGAAATCAAGAGCTCTGCAAATATGTTTTCCAATATAATTGAAATGTCCCTGCTGTTTCTGTCCACCACTAACAATGTTGTCAGTTGAGTGAACCCTTTTTATTACCAGTGGGTAATGTAGTCTCCCCTGAGGCACAGAGTCTAAGGAATGCCCGATTCTCACCAAGGAACCCAGCCAGAAAGGTTATGGCTGCATGGTGCTCTCAGGGAGCAGCCTTCAGGTCTGCCCCACCTGTGATTGCTAATGTGCAAGCAGATAACCAAAGTAAAAAATACTAAACAGGTGCATCCAAATGCAAATTACAAGTTTTCAGGACAAGTGACATTCAGACAGAATGAAAATACAGACAAAGATCAGGGTAGGTTGCAAAGAATAGCTAAGGTCATAACTAGATAAACAGCTGGGCAGTTGGAGGTTTAGGCTGGGTTCACACTTAACGCTGTGAATTTGGTCCGTTTTTTGTCCATTCTGAGGTGCGAATTTTACCACGATTTTAACGCGAATTTCAGGAGTGGGACATAGCTGCGATTTATGTTCTAGCCAATGGCGTGCACGGCATGCAGCTGTCTCCATGGGCGTTTGTGTGATCTTTAAACCAGTGGTGACTAAAACTGCACGGCTATCTTCCCTGCCTATTTGGCGTATCTGTTTGATCTGGAGGATCCAATTATTTTTAAGCCTGGCTGCACTCTATGTTCAGAGCCCTGGTCTATCCACAAACTGTCCCCATACAATATTTGTATATATACCTAACAGTGGGTGTTCTATAAGTGTGCTAAGTCACATGACCCCTGTGTATAGTCTTCTCTCATTATAGGAAGTACCCTACGCCTTATTTTGACACTACTGAGATGCGAATGACCTGCATCCTTTGTATTGGATCTGTGCAATATTGCACCTCTTTTAAATAAGGGATAATAGATCTCCTGTCAGTCCCAAGATAGCAAGTCCTGTTTTTCCTTGCTATTCCCAAGTCCTGAAGAAGTCTCACGGCGAAACGCGTTGACGCAAAGGGACCACATTTTTCCATCTTGTGACAATATTTTAATTCTCTTTTGCATTTTTGTAATCTCTGTGTTGTTTTTCTATAATAAATATATATTTTTACATATTTTGACTACCTACCATGTCTTGTGCCTCCAAAGTCCGACCTTTTTGGGTGTTTCTCTTTTGAGTTATCCCCGCTATCTCTACACAATTCTACGGATTAGCAAAACAGGAAAAGGATTTTTCTGGATAGCAGCACTCCAAGATAAAAAGCCTTTATTTCAAAAGTCCAGGAATCCAAAGCATACACTGCACATCACGACACACTGATCAAAAATTAGCTGACATGTTTCACATCAAAAAGATGCTTACTCATAGCTACCCAATGCACAAATGTTTACTATAATATACCCTAAACCAGTGATGGTGAACCTTGGCACCCCAGATGTTTTGGAACTACATTTCCCATGATGCTCATCTACACTGCATAATGCATGAGCATCATGGGAAATGTAGTTCCAGAACATCTGGGGTGCCAAGGTTCTCCATCACTGCCCTAAACTAAAGGAAGGTCATGTGATCCAACACCAAGGTGAAAATGATTGTTCAGTGATTGACTGCATGTGAGGAGATTCAAGTAAAAAAGGTGTGGTTCTCTAACCACAGTGATAGAGAAATACCTCTTAGAATGAATAAAGGGGTCACATTATGGGGCCACTTTCCTGAGATTGCGGCCTCCCTAGCACAAATTTAAAAGGTAAATTATTAAGTTAGGTTTAGCTGCATTAGTACAGTGGGGTTAGGGCCCCGCCCCTTTTGGGGCCGGTCCACAAGGAAGCAAGAAGAGCCAATCAGGTTTCAGGGAACTTTCTGGATTTTGGGATTGCTTATAAAAGGGCCAGCAGGCGCAGGGTTCTGCCTCTTTTCAGCTGAACAAGCAGGAAGATTTGAGCTCTTACCTTACACAGAACATCTTACATGATGGAAGCGCTGGTGATGCAGCTATTAGAGAAAGCTGGCAGCTCAGGAGGAGAGGCATGGCTTAGACGCTGCCTGGAGTCAGCCCCGGAGGAAGAAGGACGGCTGCTGGAGCAAGAGAGTGGAGACTTGGTAGCGAGCGGCGAGAGGAGGAATGACACTGACATGGTGCAGGGAGTTCCTGAACCAGCTCCGCCTGCAAAAGCGAGGAGACGCGCACCGCCGGAGAGGGAAGGAGGGGCTTCCGCAGAAGCTACAGACACCCGTGCGCCGCTAGTGATGCTGAGGGAAGATGGCGGCGGTGTGACATCACGAGGCCGCCGCGGAGGTCAGAAGAGGCGGACCTGTTCGCAGTCGCCGGCTGGAAGAGGAGGATGGCGCGGCCAGCCGCAGCAGGCCGCACAGGACAGTCGGGGGAGACAGCGCGCACAGCGGTCTCCCGGGAACCAGCGCTTAGAGTGTCAGCAAGGCACTCAGAACACAGACATACCACAGCATGCAACAGGTGAGCAGATGCTACAGGTGCAAGACCCCCCTTCAATGCTGGAGCAGGTGGCTCAGCAGCAGGTGTTGCAGGCTCCAGCTGGTGGTGAGTTAAACCAATTGCATGTACTATCTGGTTTGGTAGGCTCTTTGTCTTCCATAATACAATCACTGTCTAAAGGTTCAGCACCTGCTGTGTCTGCTGCTTCTATTTCTGTTAACCCTTCTGTGTCATCTCTTACTCCAGTACTGTCTAGTCTGCCTGTCAGCTTACTATCTCAGCTAGATAAAGTTTCTGCTATGCAGTCTGACAAATCAGCTCCTGAGCTCTTGCAGACGGCTGGGCAAAGGTTACTGGTCCCTGAGATATATATGAAAGATTCCATGCCATGTGAAATGTCCCCTTTAGGATACCATTTAAGTGTAAATGTTAAAGAAAAGATTTGGAAAGGGGAATATGTTGACATTCTTTCTCTCCTGCCTGCGCATAAAGAATTTGTTAGAACAGAAAGGAGGGGGGAGGAGAGAAGCGAAGAAGAAAGGCGCAGGGCAATCCCTAGGTCGTTTAACAATTGGCTTCAAGCCTTTTGTATTTATTCTGGCATTATGGCGGATAAGAACCCGGAAAGGTGTGGGGGGCTTTTCCAGCATCTAGATCACATCTTGGAAGCCTATAAAAATTTTGGGGGCCTGGGGTGGTTTTTCTATGACGAATCCTTTCGTCAGAAACTGTCCATTCACCCGTCTCTAAGGTGGGGTATGAAAGATGTGGACTTGTGGCTCAATTTGATTGTGCCACAAAGGCAGGTAGCGCCTAGACAACCCGCTGCGACAGGGTCGACAGCGGCCTTTAGGAAAGGCTGCTGTTTTGCATTTAATGACAGCCAGTGCCGCTGGAATAATTAGTGTAAATACAGACACGAATGTGCCATTTGTGCGGGGACGCACCCAGCGGCAAAATGTTTTAAGCGGAATGCAGTGACAGGAGCTAGCCCGGTCCAAAAATGCGCCCGTGGCTGGACATCTACCCAAACAGGGAGAAGGCTTGTTTACTCAGTAAAGGTTTTGATCAGGGTTTCCCGTTGCCTACCTTTTCGGGGGAGGGGTGTAAATTGGTAGGCAATTTGAAATCTGTAGATCAATTTCCCCAGGTGGTAAGGGATAAGTTATGTAAAGAACTAAAGGAAGGTAGAATTGCTGGCCCTTTTGAGCACCCCCCCTTCTATAATTTTCGGATTTCCCCATTGGGGGTAGTGCCAAAACGGGAACCCAATGAATTTCGTATTATACACCATCTATCCTTTCCAAAAGGTGACTCCTTGAACGATGAGATTGACGGGAGCCTATGCTCAGTGTCGTATGCCACATTCGAAGAAGCGATTGGTAAGATCAGGAGGTTTGGCCCTAGGGCCTTGTTGGCGAAGGCTGACATAAAATCCGCATTTCGCCTCTTGCCCGTCTCCCCGGAGGCTTTCAACTCGTTGGGGTTTTATTTTGAGGGTCAATACTTTTTTGACATGTGTCTCCCGATGGGGTGTTCGTTGTCATGTTCCTACTTTGAATCATTCTCTACATTTCTCCACTGGGTACTTGGCATCCGATCTGGGCTGGATGGTGCGGTGCACTATCTAGATGATTTTTTGTTTGTTGGCCCAGCAGACTCTAGTTTTTGTTCTGACTTGTTGCTGTCATTTCAGGCCATGGCTTTTGAATTTGGAGTACCGTTGGCTGAGGGAAAAACTTGCTTGCCAAGCACTTCATTATAGTTTTTGGGCATAGAGATAGATACTAGGCTTGTGCAATTCGTTTCGTAACGAATCGAAATTCGTCCGAATTTAGCAACTTTCGGACATTCGGAAGCATTCGAATTTCCGAACAGAGCAATTACGAATAAAACCGAATCCGAAATAAATGATACCGCAAAATAGCGAATGCCCGAAGGTCTTCGGCATAATTCGTTATGAAAAAAGTTACGAATGTACGAATCCATTCGAAGCACAATAACACTCACTCTGCTTCTCCCTCACCATTCTGAACTCCCTCTCAAAATGGTGTACAGGGGGCGGAGGCTATAGCCGCATGAAAAAACGAAAGTAAAATACGAGATTTCGAATCCATTCGAAGCACAATAACACTCACTCTGCTCTGCTCTCTGCTTCTCCCTCACCGTGCTGAACCCTCTCAAAATGGTGTACAGGGGCGGAGCCTATAGCCGCATGTAAAAAACGAAAGTAAAATACGAGATTTCGAATCGTTACAAATAACCGCTATGTATTTAGAAAAGTACAAATCCATTCGAAGCACATTAGGCATAATAGGCAGCGTCGTTGTGAGAGAGACACGGAAAATTACGAATCAACGAACCCAAAAAAAGTTACGAAAGTAGGAGTTGTGTCCAGAATCAACGAAAAACAACGTACTCTACCGAAAGTATGAATTATAAAGCAACAAAAAATTCAACGAAAAATGTCGCTTGCAAAAATATGAATGAGTCCGAACACGAAAAATCCCGTCTAGCAAAATTACGAATGATTACGAATCAACAGGACCGGAAAGAAACGAACCGAAACGGAACAAATTTTTCCGTTGTGCACAAGTCTAATAGATACTTGCGGTATGGAATTTCATTTGCCGGAAAAAAAATGGAGTAAATTAAAATGGTTAATCACGACGGTGTTGCGGAAAAAGAAGGTACGCTTGAAAGAAATACAGTCGCTGCTGGGGGTTCTGGCATTTGCGTGCAGAATCATGCCTGTTGGCAGAATATTTTCGCGTCGGCTTTACCTGGCGATTTCAGGCTTGAAATCTCTTTTGGATCATGTTAGAATAACGGCCCCCATTAAGGAAGATCTTTTGGTTTGGGCCAACTTTCTTGACGGATATAACGGTAGGTCCTTTTTTCAGGCGGAATTTGTTGTGGCAAAGGATTTTTGTTTATTTACAGATGCAGCTGGCTCCAAAGGCTTCGGTGCCATCTGGAGATCGCACTGGTGTTGCGCGGCTTGGCCAGAGCCTTGGGTGAGTTCGGGAGTGACCAGGAACGTGGTATTGCTAGAATTATTTCCAATATTAGTGGCATTGGAGTTGTGGGGCTCAGAGTTCGCTAATAGGCGCATCTTGGTGGAAACGGATAACAAGGGTGTATTATATGCAGTGAACTGCCTTTCATCCAGTTCTTTGCCGGTAATCAAAATCTTGCGTCAGGTGGTCTTCAGATGCCTCAAATTTAATATTTGGTTGAAGGCTAGGTATACCCCGGGGATATTGAATAATATAGCTGATTCTCTATCTCGTTTTCAGGAGGAGCGTTTTCGGAGTCTGCTGCCGGAGGCGGACGCAGTTGGCAACTCATGCCCGGCCTATCTGTGGGAGATGATCTGAGTACTGTGACGAATGCTATAAAAAGCTCTTTAGCTCCTAGAACCTGGTCGAGTTACTCGGCAGCCTGGAGCAGCTGGATATCCTTTGCAAGTGCTGAAGGTGGTCAGTTTGATAAGCCTTCGGAAGGTACCATTTTGGCTTTTATGTCAAGTTTAATGCGGCAGCAACTTTCACATAGTTATGTGACAAGAACGCTGGCCGGTATGTCCTTTTTCTTCCGTTTATTGGGTCTGAGACCTTGTTCTTCTTATTTTTCTGTAAAACAGGCACTGAAGGGATACAAGAGATTGACGTTTGTCATAGATGATAGGAGACCGATTTCTCTTGACATTCTCGGTGGCCTTTGCAGAATGACTTCAGTGGTTTGTTTTTCCTCCTACGAGGCCTTATTATTCAGGACAGCTTTTGTGCTTGCATTTTTTGGGGCATTTCGCATCTCGGAATTAATTCCAGTGAGCACACAAGGTGGTTCGGGTGTGCGATTTGACCAGGTGCTAGTTGATCAATCGGGTGTTCATGTGTGGCTGCAGTATTCCAAAACAGACCAATATGGTAAGGGTAGATGGGTTCATCTAAAAGAACAAAATGAGAGCTTATTGTGCCTGGTAGCCTTGGTTAAACAATTTATGGGGCTTAGGCCTCCCGGGGAGGGAATTTTTCTCATTCATGCTAATTTATTGCCCCTGACGAAATACCAATTCGATGCAGTTTTAAAAAAGAGTTTGGGTGCCATGGGTTTAAGTCATTTTAAGTTTTCCTCCCACTCCTTTCGGATTGGCGCAGCTTCGGAGGCGGCCCGATCGGGCGTCTCCGAATCAGATATCAAGGCATTGGGTGGGTGGAAGTCAAAATGTTTTAAGTTGTATGTTCGTCCTAATTTGTTTATTTAATTTTAGGTACCCAGCACACAGTGTGGATTTTGGGGCATTCATTTATTTATTGGGCACAAAAAAGAGCGGCTCAACGCAACTATTCATCAAATTTATCCTTGCACCCGGACTCATTTCGTTTGTTCTGGAAAGGTATAAGAGGCCTTCAATGGCCGCAACTGGATTTGCATGTGTCTAGGTTATGTCAGCTGTGGCCATTGCCATATATACTGATAATTCATTTGGGAGGTAACGATTTGGGAAATGTTAACACTTTGGACTTATTATTTATGATTAAGCGTGACCTGCATCGCTTCAGTGCGACTTTCCCAGGTACAACCTTAGTTTTTTCAGAAGTGGTTCCTCGTCTTTCATGGCTCTCCTCTGCGCAGAGGAGGGTGATGGAAAAAATGAGGAAGAGAGTCAATAGGGCTCTCGAAAAGTTCATGCCCCAAGTTGGGGGACTGTCTTATAGGCACATGGACTTGGAAGGGGGATATCCAGGTCTGTACAGACTGGATGGGGTGCACTTATCAGAAGTAGGAAATTACATTTTTAATGTTGGTCTGCAGAACATGATCGAAAAGGCCGCGACGATTGGGGTGTGCCGGTCTTGATGCTCAAGACCGGCGTGTGGGGACTTTTATTTATCTTTGAAGTTGTGCTACTGCTCGAGTTCTAACAACTGAGCAGGTAGAAATATGTTATTGGATGATTTATGAAGTTTGGAATGATAATAAAGATTTATGGAAAATTATTTGTGAAAAACCAATAAAGGTGTCGCGGCCAAGTTTTTGCCATTTAAAAAATGTGTTCAGTTATTTATTTTAGTTAAGTTGTATCTGGGGAAGTTCTGGTTTGGGCGGGTGGGGCCTGCAATCTCATGTGCAATCAGTAAAAATATATACGATGTGTATATAGAGAAATGTGTATATACATAAAGTATCTGAAGGATGTGAAGTGAACAAAGTGAGATAAAAATGTAGGTATAAAATAAAATAAGAATAAAAAAAAGGTAAACATAAAAATAAAAATGAAAATAAATATGTATCAAAAGAATATATAAGAGAATGAGCTAAAAGAAATGTGAATGAAGTAAATATGTCAATGAAAATGCAAATGCATAAATAACTAAATTCAAAAATATATATGTAAATCAAGCAAGACAAAAGGTGGAGAAGCGGATGTGTAAAAGTGAATGTGTATATATAAATCAAATATGTTTAAAAATGAAGTGAAATTACATGAAATATGGAGAAACTAGTGAAACCATGGAATGGTGAAAATAACTGGTATGAACAGCAATAGTAAAAAGTAAAAATTCTAGAGGTGAATTGATAAAACAGCTATATACATACTTTCCAATTTTATATCATAATTTTACTACACAGTCTCTAGTCCGGGTAATACTTATTCTTACTCTCTCAAATTACATATATAGATCTACACAGTACATTATTGCCACTTCTATTATGTATTATACATTTAGGAGTGTCTGGCACGACCACGGCTTCCATTTCTTTTCCCATGCATTTTACACTTTGATTATACATATTACATGGGTTCAATAACATTGGTGTTCATGGAACACATTACTTTTTCATGCAATTATAGAGACACATGCATATATTTTGTATATGTATGTGTGTTCTCATTGCACATTCACCTAATAATGTTGATCCATGCATGGTGTAACCAAACAAGAGGTTTCTACTTTATGAGATGCACCAGTCTGGCGCGCCTCAAACAAGACACATATTTATTATTATTAATATAAATATAACACAGCACAATATAGCACAAGTTTAATTGGTATATTAGTATTTTCACCCACTATACTTTTACACATTTTTAAAAATAAAGGTAAAGATAAACCATTGAAAATAAATAAAAAGTAAAAAAACACGAATATAGAGAATATATATAAAAAATCAAAGATAATAAATAATCAAATAATGAAAAAGGTAAATTAAACATGCAAAAACAAAGCATAACACACTAATTAAATAAATTCATAAGACAAAAACATCAAGTTATTGGAATCCCATGAATATATTGAATATAATGAAATAAATTCTGGTATAGAACATATGTATATGAACCTAAAGAAAACATACTTGTAAATATAAAAAAAGGATGCATATATTCATGTAGGCATGTGCATAGATGTACATGTTATGTCGGATGTGAAAAGAATATTAACTCAGAAAACCTCCAACCGTGAACACCTCGATTAGAATCGATCGATGGTGTATGGGGTCGGTCCACTAGTATGGCCTAAACAAAACCAGATGTCATGTAAATGCAAAAAAAGCCTTGTGGTTGGATCTGTGGTTGTGGTTGTGGTTGTGGTTGGATCATATTTGATTTATATATACACATTCACTTTTACACATCCGCTTCTCCACCTTTTGTCTTGCTTGATTTACATATATATTTTTGAATTTAGTTATTTATGCATTTGCATTTTCATTGACATATTTACTTCATTCACATTTCTTTTAGCTCATTCTCTTATATATTCTTTTGATACATATTTATTTTCATTTTTATTTTTATGTTTACCTTTTTTTTATTCTTATTTTATTTTATACCTACATTTTTATCTCACTTTGTTCACTTCACATCCTTCAGATACTTTTTTATGTATATACACATTTCTCTATATACACATCGTATATATTTTTACTGATTGCAAATTCTAAGAGGGATTTCTCTATCACTGTGGTTAGAGAACCACACCTTTTTTACTTGAATCTCCTCACATGCAGTCAATCACTGAACAATCATTTTCACCTTGGTGTTGGATCACATGACCTGGTATATTATAGTAAACATTTGTGCATTGGGTAGCTATGAGTAAGCATCAATTGATGTGAAACATGTCAGCTAATTTTTGATCAGTTTGTCGTGATGTGCAGTGTATGCTTTGGATTCCTGGACTTTTGAAATAAAGGCTTTTTTATCTTGGAGTGCTGCTATCCAGAAAAATCCTTTTCCTGTTTTGCTAATACTTGCATTGCTTGCACCCTTGGTTGCTGGGAGGAGGTCATTTGGAGGATATCTACATCTGAGCGGCTCCCTTTCTCTACAATTCTACGGATGTGGCACTGTGAGTGCTCCCCCATTTTTCCCTTTTTGATTGTTCTAGCCAATGGAATCAAAGTGTAAAAAAAAAAAAAAGTGTTAACTTTCTGTTTTTTATGGAGAATCGCATGGTGGAATTCACACATATGTGAACCATCATTGCGATTCCAGAATGATTTACACGGATGTCTATGGAGACTAAATTCGCAACGCAGTAAAACTGGACAAGACCCTTTTTTTTATTGCATCGCATTTGTTGAGGAATCGCAACGCATGTATGTGAACGACCGTCATTGAAAACAATGACTTTAGGGATGACATGCGAATTCAAAGTTTTTGACGCATCACATTCGGTATGAAATTGCACAAGAAGGGGGGCAGTAATGGCAGGACAGGTATTTTTTGTAAGATTCCCTTTCCCTGATCGTCAAAGAGGGTAAGGTGTTCCTCTATCCTTCTCACGTAAATCTCATATGGCTCCTGTTCTGCCCCATTTGGTCACCACTTTGTGGTTTTGCATCCATGTGCAGTAGCACAGTCTCTTTATCTAGTTAATCATTTGACTCTTATTTTTTCTTTTTGGAAACCAAACTTTATTTTTCACCACTTGTTTAGTTATGTAGTTAACGGCACAGATTTGCCCAGTGTAGTCCCCAAATTGGTCACTAGATGTCCCCATAGTTTAAGCGAACCTTCAGTCATTTTTTGCAACTTTCTATCTATTAAATTTTCTGCCCTTGTTGTTTTAACTTTGGATAGTTAAACATTTTTTTTTCTGCCAGTAAATACCTTATACAGCCCACTTCCTGTTTCTTGTCTGGTAAATAGCCTAGGCTTATGACATCATGCACTCTCGTGAGAGTTTGCCAGGAAGGGAGGGGGGGGTGAGTCATAAGAGGGCCAATGAGAGCTGCAGGGCTGGAGATGTGCCTCTGTATATCCAGGAAGTGAACAGGCAGCAGCTTCAGCTGACCACAGTTAAAATGGTTGCAGCCAGACTCAGTGGAGGCAGATTTATGCAGCATATTTGGCAAGTACAGAATCGCAGTTTATATAAAATAATATGCAAAGTGGTTGGAGGGAAGCTTCAGAATGGCAAAGATGTTTTTATTACAAATTATGTGAGCAGTAGAGGTGCGCATCTTCACTGGCCTCACGATTTGATTACGATTATCAGGTCAACGATTCGATTCTGTGATGCATCACGATTACAGCGCAAGTGCGCATGGTTTTCATCAAAAAAATTCAAGGAGAACATTTTTTTTATTCTATCTGTTCTTTTAAAAAAAGACAATACTCCCTGCATGTAGCAAAGTCTAAACAAAGCAGACAACAACTTGTTCATGGTACAGGAGATGATCGGAGACTGCAGACATAGTACAGGAAATGGTCAGAGAGTGCAGACCTAGTACAGGAGATGATCAGACTGCGGAAATGCTACAGGAGATGATCAGCGACTGTGATCATGCTACAGGAGATGGCCAGAGACTGCGGACATGCTACAGGAGATGGCCAGAGACTGCGGACATGCTACAGGAGATGGCCAGAGACTGCGGACATGCTACAGGAGATGGCCAGAGACTGCGGACATGCTACAGGAGATGGCCAGAGACTGCGGACATGCTACAGGAGATGGCCAGAGACTGCGGACATGCTACAGGAGATGGCCAGAGACTGCGGACATGCTACAGGAGATGGCCAGAGACTGCGGACATGCTACAGGAGATGGCCAGAGACTGCGGACATGCTACAGGAGATGGCCAGAGACTGCGGACATGCTACAGGAGATGGCCAGAGACTGCGGACATGCTACAGGAGATGGCCAGAGACTGCGGACATGCTACAGGAGATGGCCAGAGACTGCGGACATGCTACAGGAGATGGCCAGAGACTGCGGACATGCTACAGGAGATGGCCAGAGACTGCGGACATGCTACAGGAGATGGCCAGAGACTGCGGACATGCTACAGGAGATGGCCAGAGACTGCGGACATGCTACAGGAGATGGCCAGAGACTGCGGACATGCTACAGGAGATGGCCAGAGACTGCGGACATGCTACAGGAGATGGCCAGAGACTGCGGACATGCTACAGGAGATGGCCAGAGACTGCGGACATGCTACAGGAGATGGCCAGAGACTGCGGACATGCTACAGGAGATGGCCAGAGACTGCGGACATGCTACAGGAGATGGCCAGAGACTGCGGACATGCTACAGGAGATGGCCAGAGACTGCGGACATGCTACAGGAGATGGCCAGAGACTGTGGACATGCTACAGGAGATGGCCAGAGACTGCGGACATGCTACAGGAGATGGCCAGAAAGACTGCGGACATGCTACAGGAGATGGCCAGAGAGACTGCGGACATGCTACAGGAGATGGTCAGAGAGACTGCGGACATGCTACAGGAGATGGTCAGAGAGACTGCGGACATGCTACAGGAGATGGTCAGAGAGACTTTGGAATCCCACAGTATCCCAAAAGTAGGCACTACAAGTGCTGTCAGGGCCACTAGAGGTCCCCATATGTAAATATGAAATTGAACAATTGCTCAGCATTGAAAAAGGCCTTCCACTTTTAGACATTCCTTCTCCTAACCTCTATTGAGAACTTCTCCTTGTAACGGCATGTGTCAGTTTTGGCTCATGTAGTGACTTGTTGCTCTAAGGGCTGTAGTGGGTATGTGAAGCATACCTGGAGAACACTGCCAGGTGTCTCTGAAAGGGTGAGTTTACAGAAAGAGGCAAACAATGGAAGCTTACATAATCTCCAGGGACCTAAAAACACCCCTAGCCCAAAGTATCTCAGGGTGCTTAGAAGAACCACTTCCATGTTCTGGCATGAATAGATTAACGACATCTCCCGCCCGCCGTATAGACAATTGATGGGTGCAATGTGGCTCTTGTGTTCTGGTTCCACGTCATATGACGTCCTTCCAGTCTCACCGCGCTTGTGCGCCCGCGGGGGGCATGCACAGTGATTGGCAGCAGGCTGTGTCTCTGGGACACTGTGCAACCCCGATCTCAGTAAAGAGCCGATGACGTTCGGTAAAGAGCCGATGACAAGGCTCTTTACCTATGTGATCAGCTGGGTCCAATCACAGCTAAACACATGTAAACAAGGAAATTCCGGTTATCAGCTCTCCTCTCCGCACACTGACAGCATGTGAGGAGAGGAGAGCCGATCAGCGGCCTTTCCTCACAGGGCACAGATTAACAGTTCCCTGATAAACAGTGCCCAGCAGTGATGCCAATCAGTGATGCCAGTCAGTGCTGCCTTTCATTGCCCATCAGTGCCTCCTCATTAGTGTCGCCCATCAGTGCCACCTATCATTGCCCATCAGTGATGCCCATCAGTGCAGTCTATTAGTGCCCATCAGTGCAGCCTCATCAGCGCACATCAGTGAAGGAGAAAAATTACTTATTTACAAAATGTTCTAACAGAAACTAAGAAAAAAATGTAAAGTTTTTTTTCAACATTTTCGCTCTTTTTTTGTTTGTTTTCTAGCAAAAAAATAAAAAAAACATTTTAAATACCACCAAAAGAAAGCTCTGTGTGAAAAAAATTATGGAAAATTTAATTTTTGTACAGCGTTGCATGACTGTGCAATTGTCATTCAAAGTGTGACAGCGCTGCAATATGAAACTAGGCCTGGGCAGGAAGGGGGTAAAAGTGCCCAGTATTGAAGTTGTTAAGGAGTACATGTGGTGTCCTAGCACATGGTGGCACCACACTGCACTTACAGTACTTCTCCAACACATTGGGGTTGATTTACTAAAGGTAAATAGACTGAACTTTGCAAGTGCAGTTGCACTCATTTTCCCCAGAGCTTGGTAAATGTGGTAAAGTCTGCTGATTTCCACCATCCAATCATGTGCAAGCAAAAATGCTGGCTTATTTAAAATTTTCCTTGGACGTGATTGGGTATTCTTTACAAAGTGAAACTTTGCCACATTTTAATTTACTATGGAAAATGCGTGCAACTGCACTTGCAAAGTGCACAGTATATTCACCTTTCGGCTGGGTTCACACTGCTGCATGGAGCGACTCATAGCAGGGGTCCAATGCGTCCTCGTTCACCATTTCAGGTCCGATTTCAGTCTGAATTTTTTTTGGTTGAATTCAGACCAGAAGACGCATAGGACTCCTGTGCAATTCGCACCGGAGCCGCTCCGGAGATGTGTGAACCGCCTCAATAGAGAGCCGGTCACAATCTCCTGGCATGCGAATTGGATGTGGGGAAAAGTCTTAGTTAATTCACCCCAATGTCTGTTAGACACGTGAACCTCCTAGTTGGTATTCTAGTAACTCAAATGGTTCCTCAAGATCAGGTGCGCTGGTGGTAAGGGTACCCGAGGGACTAGGTAATCTTTTGTGGGCTGCTTAGATTCTGTTTTATTAAAACATAATGTTCACTACTGCATAAAAATACGCCACTCATTTTACTAAATCAAAAAGCATGGTGCAAACTGCTAAGCATACTGTATATTCGCTGGGTTTAGCAAACTTTAGTTATGAGCCTAAATGAGGGCATAATACAGCATATGGCTTGGTTCATTTGTATTCCTGGAGAGTCTGCAGCTGAGATGGCATCATATACTGTGCTAGTTAAAATGGTGACATAGAATATGAGTTTATAAGGAAATTGTCTGAATTGGAAACAGGTACAATAGAGCTCTGGGATTAAAGATTTCTTATAAACCTGAACTTTGATTTTTCAATTTGATATTTTATATTTAAGTGACAATTTATTTTCTATGTTGAACCACAGATACCACACAGGTGCATGATATTTTAGTAGCCGGAAGATCAAAACATCCAAAGTGTTTAACAACATGGCTGCATTCATAGTATATGCAGTAGTCATTGTTGTGCATTTGAGAATAATTTTCCTGTACGATAATTGTGAATGAGTAATTTTTAAACGATAATATTTTTAAAATACAGGATCAATCAATATGAACACAGACCAAAAATAGGAGATTTATTCACCAGACATATATTCATACAAAATAGTAATATGCAGCGGCGGTCCGTCCATTAAGGACACCTGGGCACCGCTCCCTCTCTCCTCTCCACCCCCTATATGCAGTGGATAGATTCATGCATAGTATGAATCTATCCACGGCCGCTGCGGCCACCCCCTATTCATGTGTCCGGCCCCTTTCGGTTCCTTGGGCACATGAATTACAGCAGCTAGGTTTGTTTTTTTTGAAGCACCTGATTCGAGCCAGAGGCTCTAATAGGCTTCAAACTAGCATGGGCTTGGGTCACAGAGCATGCGACCTGGAGCCCACCCAGGTGTGTTGCAACAGCGAATTAATATTTTCTGTTGCAACACTGATCCTCCTCCCGGCCAATTGGGAAGCAGGTATGAAACCCGTTTGATTGGCCAAAACATCACGGGATCCTATTGGACGCCTAGCGCCGGGAGGAGCAGAGAGGGAATGCACCGTGGAGAGAACTCCAGGAGAGGACACCGGAGCCCGCCATGCTGGAAGATGGCCACAGCAGCTCCGACTGCTGCTGTCCCCGCCCGCATCCACGGTATGGACAGCGGGTGTGGGGGGGTAGCTGGCAGTTGTGCTAGTGCCACTCTACCGGTGGCCCGGGGGGGGGGGGTTGTTTGCCATCCCCCCCAAAAAAAAACACCAGCCGCCACTGGTAATATACATTGGTTGACAGAAATAAATGTTACATGAAATATTGAAACACTGAAACGGGAGTGCTGTACTTTCTGAATGACACAAAATTAAATTTCCCCGTAGAGTCAATAACATATATGTAGCGGGGTGTTCCCCTTTAAGCACCAGAGACTACATTTCCCAGTACATCCTGCAGCACCCAGGGTGCATTGCCACAGAGCAGGGACTGCTGGGGCAGATTTTATAAAGGGGAGGCGGAGTTGATTCTGTCTCTTTGGACACCCCCACTCCTAGCAAGAGGATCCCTATGCTGAGCTGCTGTTTGCACAAGGCCTGAAGCCTGGGCCTTGTGCATTTTTTTCCAAAGAGCCCTCCGCCAGCCTAGCAGAACCTGCGAGACATCTTCTCATCCTTGCTGTACTACATCAGAAGGACCGAAGACTCGGATGTCGATGGATCCATGTGCCTCGACGCATCGGCGGAGGAAACGGACTTGGACTGGTCCGGGTGGTGAGAGAGCACTTGCTCACAGATCAAATACTGTATTTCTACTACTCGTTTGGATTACAAAGTTTGTTCATCAAGTGCACCACCGAAAGTTGCTAGCGAAGATTGTTTTACAGAACTTCCATTTAGTTCAGTCAGGCCTGACTGCGTAGGTAGACACTGCTGAGCGTTAGTCTGCCCACGAGGGGAAGTAGCAGTAAAAAGGCAGCGTTAGATTCGCATAGTAATACATGTTTATTCTGTTCATTTAAATACTGTTTATTGCAGGGACCTGCAAATTGTTATATACTCTTGTTTATTACTTGCCCATTAGCCTCAGTAAAATATCTGGGTCAAGTACATTGGTGTCAGTTTAAAAGTATATCACTGCGTGTGTTTGCCATAGGACTGTGTCACCAAGAGTTGCGGTCACACAGACCTATCTCCTCTTACTAGCTGTGCCACAGGAGGGTAGAGCCGATTGCCAGGGGTTGACAGCGGTGCACTACAAGGCCCAAATCAATACCAGCAGCCCTCTTAACTGAGGGTACCGCTATATATATATATACACACACCGGTGTGTGTGTGTGTGTGTATATATATATATATATATATATATATATATATATATATATATATATATGTGTGTGTGTGTGTGTGTGTGTGTGTGTGTGTGTGTGTGTGTGTGTGTGTGTGTGTGTGTGTGTGTGTGTGTGTGTGTGTGTGTGTGTGTGTGTGTGTATAATGATTAGAAATAACGCCTGCATTTCACAAATTCAACCATTACTATAC
Source organism: Rana muscosa (assembly GCA_029206835.1). Lineage (NCBI taxonomy): Eukaryota > Metazoa > Chordata > Amphibia > Anura > Ranidae > Rana > Rana muscosa. The sequence continues at coordinate 962,715,687 of CM055117.1, read as the reverse complement.
TGCAGGCAAGTAAGTGATTAACCACTTAAGCCCCGGACCATTTGGTAGCTAAAGGACCAGAGGTGAATTCAGAATTTTGCACTGCGCTGCTTTAACTGTAAATTGTGCGGACATGCAATGTTGTACCCAAACGAAATTTGCGTCCTTTTCTTCCCATAAATAGAGCTTTCTTTTAATGGTATTTGATTGCCTCTGCGATTTTTTTTTTTTGCGATATAAACGGAAAAAGACCGAAAATTTTGAAAAAAAATGATATTTTCTACTTTTTGTTATAAGAAAAATCGAGTAAACTCAATTGTAGTCATACATTTAGGCCAAAATGTATTCAGCCACATGTTTTTAGTAAAAAAAATGTCAATAAGCGTATATTTATTGGTTTGCGCAAAAGTTATAGAGTTTACAAACTAGGGTACATTTTCTGAAATTTACACAGCTTTAAATTTATGACTGCCCATCTCATTTCTTGAGGTGCTAAAATGACAGGGCAGTACAAAACCCCCCCAAATGACCCCATTTTGGAAAGTAGACACCCCAAGGAAATTGCTGAGAGGCATGTTGAGCCCATTGAATTTTTTTTTTGTCCCAAGTGATTGAATAATGACAAAAAAAAAAAAAAAAATTACAAAAAGTTGTCACTAAATTATATATTGCTCACACATGCCATGGTTATATGTGGAATTTCACCCCAAAATACATTTTGCTGCTTCTCCTGAGTACGGGGATACCACATGTGTGGGACTTTTTGGGAGCCTAGCCGCGTACGGGACCCCAGAAACCAAGCACCGCCTTCAGGATTTCTAAGGGTGCAAATTTTTGATTTCACTCCTCACTACCTATCACAGTTTCGAAGGCCATAAAATGCCAAAATAGCACAAAACCCCCCCAAATGACCCCATTTTAGAAAGTAGACACCCCAAGCTATTTGCCGAGAGGAATGGCGAGTATTTTACAGCTCTCATTTGTTTTTGAAAATGAAGAAAGAAAATATATATATATATATATATATATATATATATTTTCAATTTTCAAAACTTTGTGACAAAAAGCGAGATCTGCAAAATACTCACAATACCTCTCAGCAAATAGCTTGGGGTGTCTACTTTCCAAAATGGGGTCATTTGGGGGGGGGGGGTTGTGCTATCTGGGCATTCCATGGCCTCCGAAACTGTGATAGGCAGTGAGAAGTGAAATCAAAAATTTACACCCTTAGAAAGCCTGAAGGCGGTGCTTGGTTTTTGGGGTCCCGTACGCGGCTAGGCTCCCAAAAAGTCTCACACATGTGGTATCCCCGTACTCAGGAGAAGCAACAGAATGTATTTTGGGGTGTAATTCCACATATGCCCATGGCATGTTTGAGCAATATATCATTTAGTGACAACTTTGTGCAAAAAAAAAAAAAATTGTCGTTTTTCCGCAACTTGTGTCAACATATAAAATATTCCATGGACTCGACATGCCTCTCAGTATATAGCTTGGGGTGTCTACTTTCCAAAATGGGGTCATTTGGGGGGGTTTTGAACTGTTCTGGCATTTTATACACAACATTATGAAGCTTACATCCACTCTTCTAACCACTTGAAGACAAAGCCCTTTTTGACACTTTTTGTTTACATGAAAACATTTTTTTTTTTGCAAGAAAATTATGTTGAACCCCCAAACATTATATTTTTAAAGCAAAGGCCCTACAGATTAAAATGGTGGGTGTTGCATTTTTTTTTTCTACACAGTATTTGCGCAGCGATTTTTCAAACGCATTTTTTGGGTTAAAAAATACACTTTTTTTAATTTTAATGCACTAAAACACACTATATTGCCCAAATGTTTGATGAAATAAAAAAGATGATCTTAGGCCGAGTACATAGATACCAAACACGACATGCTTTAAAATTTCGCACAAACGCGCATTGGCGACAAACTACATACATTTTTAAAAGCCTTTAAAAGCCTTTACAGGTTACCCCAGTAGATTTACAGAGGAGGTCTACTGCTAAAATGATTGCCCTCGATCTGACCTTCGCGGTGATACCTCACATGCATGGTGCAATTGCTGTTTACATATGACACCAGACCGACGCTTGCGTTCGCCATTGGGCAAGAGCAGGGCAGGACAGGGGTGCTTTTTGTTTTATTATTAATTTTGCTTTTTTATTTTATTTTTAAATTGTTCCTTCCAAGTATTTTTTTTTATTTATCATTTTTATTGTTATCTCAGGGAATGTAAATATCCCCTATGATAGCAATAGGTAGTGACAGGTACTCTTTTTTTGAAAAAACTGGGGTCTTCTAGACCCTAGATTTTTCCTCTGCCCTAAAAGCATCTGACCACACCAAGATCGGTGTGATAAAATGCTTTCCCAATTTCCCAATGGCGCTTTTTATATCCGGGGGGGCATTCCCTCCCACTGCTTGTAAAAGCAGTCCAGAGGCTAATTAGCCGCTAGGATTGCTTTTACATGAAAGCCGGCCGCAGGCTGAAAAGAATGATACCAAGATGATACCTAAACCCGCAGGCATCATTCTGGTATAAACATTCAAAGTCCAGCAACATACCAGTACGTTGCTGGTCCTTGTTGGACATGTATTGTAATCTTTTTTTTTCATGCAGCCAGTTGGCTGAACGAAAAAAGAGATTGATCGGTGGGTATGCCCACCATTAGAATACCGCCCTTCATCCACCCACTTCCAATGATGGGCATACACGCACCATTTATATATGCCGAAGCATGGGGGCATCCTCCCGCAAAAAAGTTATGCCACACACACATGGTCGGACTTTTCCACGGGCAAGCCTCCGTCGGAATTTCGACCGTATGTACGCGGCATTAGGAGCAAAATCGCTCCTCCGCCCCTGCTGCCCCAATGCTTCGGCATATTTGCTTTTTTTTTTTAACTGTGGTGGTGAAATCACCTCCTACAGCACTGGAGTCGCAGGGATCAGGCCTGTCTCTGCGAACGCTGCAGTTATGTGTGTTTTTGTTTTGTAAGTGACAGTGATCGATCGATACTGCACTTGGGTGGCCTGGGCTGGACGGAGGGGCAAAACGCAGGTGCCAGCAGGTATCTGGGCTGATCCCGCTAACACTGCGTTTTTGGGAACCCTAAACTGCTGGGGACGCTAGTATAGATCTGATCAGATCAGATATTGATCTGTTCAGATACTATACCACTAAGGGGGGTGTATGCTTCACGCGTGGGTGTTAGCGTTACTGGCACTAACCTGACGCTGCCTGGGGTGTGACTCAGACCCTCTCTGATGCTAAAACCTAATTGATATCACTGGTGAAAGGGTTAACTAGGGGCAATCAGGGGGTTAAAACCTTTATTAGATAATATATGGGGGTACCTGACGCTATAAAAACCTGCGGCGAACCTAAAAAAAATTACCAGCTACCGATCTGCATCACCGACACTAAGACAGCGTTTAGAAAAACGATCGCTTAGCGACAGTGGTGATAGGGGGTGAAAGGGTTACCTGGGGGGCGATCAAGGGGGTTAAACCTTTATTAGATAATATATTGGGGTACCTGACGCTATAAAAACATGCGGCGAACCTAAAAAAAATTACTGGCTACCAATCTGAATCACCGACACTAAGACAGCGGTTAGAAAAACAATTGCTTAGCGACAGTGGTGATAGGGGGTGAAAGGGTTACCTGGGGGGCGATCAAGGGGGTTAAACCTTTATTAGATAATATATTGGGGTACCTGACGCTATAAAAACATGCGGCGAACCTAAAAAAATTTACTGGCTGCCGATCGGCATCACTGACGCTAAGACAGCGATCAGAAAAATGATCGCTTAGCGACAGTGGTGATAGGATCAGGGGGGGTGATCAGGGGGTTAAACCTTTATTAGGGGGGGTTAGGGGGCTACACTGGACCTAAGACTAAACTTTGGTGACACTTTTACAGTCACAAATGTCACTGATTGCAGTGACCATTTATTTAGTGATCACTGCAATCAGTGACACTGTGACTGGGGGCTGGGGGGGTGATCTGGGGGGTGATCTGGGGTGTCTGGGGGGGCGATTTATGTCCCTATGTGTCCTGGTGTCAGTGTAGTGTTGTGTGCACTGACCTGATGTCTTCTCTTGTACGGCGCTCGGTATATGTGAGCGCCGCACCAGAGATGACATCACTTCCTCCTGCTCCCTCTGTCTGACACAGACAGAGTGGGCATTTCCATTCGCCGGGAGCGATCGCGAGGGGGTGGCCAGAAACGAATGGCTGCCCCCTCATCCCGGAACGCTCCCGGACACTTAGCCACCGCTCACTGTATAGGAGGGGGGTCCGATTGGACCCCCCAACTATACAAAGGCAATCACGTATGCTCTACGTGATTGTGCCTGTCGGTGCCATTCTGCCGACGTATATATACAGTGAGCGGTCGTTAAGTGGTTAACAGCGTGAAATAAAATAGACGTCCGTTATAACGTCAACAGAAATAAAAATTACAAAAATTGTAATGTAAACATAAAGTTAAACAAAAATCTACAAATTCGTTATCGCCTCGAGGGAAATATTTATCTATCTGTGCATTAATAATCAATATTTTCAAATAAAACTAATGAATATAAGGTAGAATCAATACAATATAATTACCATTCCCAAAATGGCTGCTGGTTTAAAATGATGGTTACCAGATTTTCCTAAGATGGCTCCTGTTGTTTCCAAAATGTCGTCTACTCAAGGAGGAGCTGCATCTTGCGTCCTTAAAGTTTTAGAGTATAAGGCGTGATGATTAAGTATGAGCGTCAATGAAGAGTGTCAGTGGGTGTATGAGTTGATGGATCTTATATAGTGTATGAAGTTTATGGATGATGTGTGTCCTTTGGGTAATGGCCAGTGGTCTTAAAGTGGTTGTAAACCCTCCTACATTTTTTTTTTTCTTTTTAACTAGCTGCAAGAGAAAGGCATAAAGAGCTATTATGACTAGCATAATAGCTCATTATGCATCACTTACCTTAGATCGGGGCCCCCGAAGCCGACCTCGTCTCCCTCTTCAGCCGCATCCATCGCTGCGGCGATAGCCGGAAGGTTACTTCCGGGTATCGCCACTGCAGCCAATCACAGCGCCGCTCCGGCGCTGTGATTGGCCGGAGCGGCGAAGACGTGACTCCGCGCATGCGCGCGTGAGCCGTCGAATTCGGCTACGCCGTCGAATGTTGCGACCTAGCCAAATTTGTGAATGGGGTTAACCCCATGCGCATGCGCGTGACGTCAGCGTCGCCGCATTTAAATGCAAATATCTCCTTAGCCGTGTAGGTTAAGGAGATATTTCATGCACCTACAGGTAAGCCTTATTCTAGGCTTACCTGTAGGTGTTTGTTTATAAAGTGGGTTTACAACCACTTTAAAGTGGTTGTAAACTCACCCAGATAACTTTTCCCCATTTAAATCGGTGATAAGCACTGTACAAATTGCCGTGTATGAATATTTTTCTAACCTTCTCAGTTTGCTTGTAATTTGTCTTTTTCCTTTTCATGACGTCAGCAGGGCATGTGCATATTTCGCCCGATTTACGGCACGCTCATTGTGGGTATATGAACTGACAGTCCATTCATTCCTATGCATCTCCTCTGTGTGGCACGGCTCTGAGATCACGCGAGATTACAGTGCTATTCCCACAAGTTCCTGAAACACCCCATGTGACTTCCTACGTCACAGGGGGTGTAAACATCAGCACTTTACATGGGACACAGGAGCAAGGGGATCAGCTAGCTTTATCATGTAGATTGTGTCAAAAACATATTGAACCATCAATAAATGTGTGTTGCAAAGCTTGCTTACCTCTGTATGCTTCAATATGTGGGATATTATTGCTATACTAATCGGGAATGAAAACGAGGCTTGGCTACAACATTACTGAGCATGTGCGAGGTTATAGCAGGGACAAACAGAAACACAGGTAGGGCAGAATTAACTGCTCTTCAGACTAAGAAGACAGGAGCTAGTGAGTTTACTTCCTCTTTAAATACCACTATGAACAATGAACTCCTAAAAATTTTCATAAACTTAGCCCATAAGGTGGGACTTCATTTCTTTTGGTTAAGGTAGATAATAACATATCTTCCTGGAAATCCTGTTATTTGACTTGTCGCTGCTTCTTTTACCCACCAAGGGTCATCGTAGAGCAGAAATATTTAACCCAAAATATTTTATAAGTGGTATTCTGTAGAAATGTTCATATCTTCATACTATGTATCTGACTGTATAGTGTTGCTAGTATATCTATAATATTTAGGAGCTCTGGTAACCAGTACAATAGGAGTGTACAATTTTACACATTAACCGCTTTCCGACTAGCCGCCATCATTATACTGCGGCAGGTCGGCACGATCCCACGAACCGTCGTAAGCTGTACGTCAGCCCCTTAAATTCCTATAGCAGGCGATCGCGGGCACGAGAGCCAGAACAGAGACGTGTGTGTGTGTGTGTAAACACTGAAATCCCTGTTCTGTGAGGAGAGGAGAGACAGATCGTCTGTTCCTACTAGCTAGGAACAACGATATGTCTCCTCCTCTAGTTAGTTCTACCCCCCCACAGTTAGAAACACAAACGAGGAAACACATTTAACCCTTTGATCGCCCCCTAGTGTTAACCCCTTACCTGACAGTGACATTTATACCGTAATCAGTGCCATTTTATAGCACTGATCGCTGTATAACTGTCAGTGGTCCCAAAAATGTGTCAAGTGTAGGGCTGCAACTAACGATTATTTTCATAATCGATTAGTTGGCCGATGATTGTTTCGATTAATCGGTTAATAACCTAAAAAAAAAAAAGTGATTTTGCGGAGATTTGCATTTTTACATTTTTATTTGGCCAATTTGTTGTTGGGCAGATTAAAAAAACACAAATTGCGGCAAAAACATTGAAGAAGTATATTGAACCAAAAAAACAAAACAGTTTTGCATAAAAAAAAAGGTCCTTGCCCTTTCCAAATACCCAGCAGCTGAATAAAGCATGGATGTGAACGTGTCCCATAGGAAACCATGTAAATGAACTGTAGTGTGTTTCTGCAAAAAGTGCCAAAAAAAACTGAGGTATGACCCAGGCCTGAGATGTTTAGTAATGGGGTTAAAAAAACTAAAATTAGTACAAAAAGAGCAAATAATCGTTACTGTAAGGGGTTAATGTTTTACTGTGTGACAGTGAAAGTAATATTTACAGTAGCGATTTGCTCTTTTTGTACTATAAAGGGCTAATTTTCATTTTTTTTTTAACCCCATTATGTTACTGGCCGATTAATCGATTATGAAAATAGTAATCAATTAATTTCATAATCGATTAGTTGCCGATTAATCGATTAGTTGTTTCGGCCCTAGTCAAGTGTCCAATCTGTCTGCCGCAATGTCGCAGTACTGCTAAAAATCGCTGATCACTGCCATTACTAGTAAAAAATAAAATGCCATAAATCTATCCCTAAGTTTGTAGATGCTATAACTTTTGCGCAAACCAATCGATATAAACTTATTGCGATTTTTTTTTTTTTGATTTTTTTTAACCAAAAATATGTAGAAGAATATATATTGGCCAAAACTGATGAAGAAATTAGATTTTTTTTTAAATTTGGGGGGATATTTATTACAGCAAAAAGTAAAATATAGTGGTATTTTTTCAAAGTTTGTCGTTTTTTTTTGTTTATAGCGCAAAAAATAAAAACCGCAGAGGTGATCAAATACCACCAAAAGAAAGCTCTATTTGTGGGGAAAAAAAGGACATCAATTTTGTTTGGGTACAGCGAATATGAATATATGTTTTACCCCTGTAATTACTATGATTACTTATGTATCTAGGTAAACACATGGTATTTGGATATATATTTCTGTATACATGGTTAGAATGAATATATATATATATATATATATATATATAATTAACAACAATGATTGATATACGGTACTTAAAGCTATTTTTACCTCTAATATGTTCTAAATCAAAATCATACATTTTTATTTTATAACAGAATTACTATTGCGCCAGTAGACACTGAAATCATAACTGTATCTATGACATGGAATATAATTTGAACGTCATATACTTTTAAAATCCTACCAGTGGCGGCCCGTGCAGTGGCGGGCCCCCTAGCACCTCCGCCGCCCTCCCTATCCATGTGCCCGGTCCCGTTCAGGATGCCGAGCACATGAATTCCTATGGCGGGGGTGTGTTTTTTGATGCACCTGATTAGAGCCAGAGACTCCAATAGGCTTCAAAACAGGGTGGCCTGGGGGCGCAGAGAGTGCGCCCTGATCCCACCCAATTGTGTGACCAAAGCAAATACATTTTCACTATTTTTACACTGCAGTTATTCCCCGCCAATCAAGAGACAGGTCAGTGAGACCTGTTTCCCGATTGGCCAAAGCAGCAGGTGATCCTATTGGATGGCTAGCGCTGTGGAAGATGAGACACGCTGGAGCCTGTCCTGCCGCTGCCCGGAGGACACAGCAGGAGAGGAGAGGAGTGTCGCGCCGCCCGGAGGGGGTTGAGGGTAGTACTGGTTGTTGGGGGCCCCCCCCTCGTCCAGAAGAAAAGCCCACCAGCTGCTACTGAATACTATTGAGTAAAAAGGGTTCATAAATTTAATTGAGTTGCCTAAAATGGACTTTGGACAGTCTTACTGACTGTTTGAGACAGTGTTCAGCTGAATAAACAACTCTTAAAGCTTCCTCAATATAAGGAACATAAAATAAAATTATCTCCACATGTCATAATGGCCTACATAAAGACTTGTGAGTCTGTGATATTAGCCTAGAATGATTTCTTGTTCAAATATTTTTTATTAAAGGTAACAAAAGTTTTAGTACAAAGGTACAGGTAAGAGTGTAAGACATGCATTTGTATGGTAAGCAGGGATGGACTGGCCATCGGGACTACCGGGAGTTTCCCGGTGGGCCGATGGCTCAGTGGGCCGGTTGTCACTCAGGGGTGTCGAGAGGGGGTGGCAAGAGCCCCGAATGGGTCCCCAAAAAGCCCGGAGTCTCGCCCCGAGGGTAAACATCCAGTGATTGGTGGGCAAGCGGGGGTGTGCGGCCGCAGTGAGAGTGGAGCTGTCAAAACGAAGCACAGTCGGGGATGGGTGGGGCCAATATGCGGGGCCCCCCCCATCCCCGACATCAGTGCTTAGATTTGAAAGCTCCACTCTCACTGCAGCCACACACCCCAATACCGATGTGAGGAGCCCCTTCGTCCAGTACATAGCAAACACTGCCTGTACACACTCTGACAGTCAGAGTGTATACAGGCAGTGTTTGCTATGTACTGGACAAAGGGGCCCCGCACATCGGTATCGGGTCGTGCGGCTGCAGAGTCTGACTGCTGGCTGGGGAGGAAGGTGGCGGGACCTGTTGCAACTACTGCACGTGCACGGTTCCAGTGCAGGCTGCAGAGTATCGCTGCTGGAGGGGGTGCATGGCGGGTGGAGTGCAGGGTGAAAACAGTGAACCTGTTGAACATCCTGCCCGGGTGTCCTCTTCTCTCCCGTGTAATTCCTCCTTCCCCCCACCGCCGCTTTCATCCATACAATAAGCATACAATACAATAGAAGACAGAACGTCTGAGCAGAAGGCGGGAGCTGTCCAACTTTTCAAGTTAAAAAGCCTGTGATTTGTTGCTAGGGGCGGTCCTAGCAACCAATCGTCTGTCTGTTACATGGAAAGTTGAACAGCTCCCGCCTTCTGCTCGGACATGCTGCATCCTCTGTCTTCTCCCTGCTGTGAAAGGTAAGGGAGGGGGCACTGACATAAAGGGAACTGTGTTTGTTGCAAAGAAAGAAGATGTCTGTAAAGGATACCAGAAAGGAGGGGACTGTGAAAGGAAGTGGGTGTCAGTGTATGTGTCAGGAGGGGGGGGGGGTCAGTGTATGTGTCAGGAGGGGGGGTCAGTGTATGTGTCAGGAGAGGGGGGGTCAGTGTATGTGTCAGGAGGGGGGGTCAGTGTATGTGTCAGGAGGGGGGGTCAGTGTATGTGTCAGGAGGGGGGGTCAGTGTATGTGTCAGGAGGGGGGGGTCAGTGTATGTGTCAGGAGGGGGGGGGTCAGTGTATGTGTCAGGAGGGGGGGTCAGTGTATGTGTCAGGAGGGGGGGTCAGTGTATGTGTCAGGAGGGGGGGATCAGTGTATGTGTCAGGAGGGGGGATCAGTGTATGTGTCAGGAGGGGGGATCAGTGTATGTGTCAGGAGGGGGGATCAGTGTATGTGTCAGGAGGGGGGGGGGTCAGTGTATGTGTCAGGAGGGGGGGGTCAGTGTATGTGTCAGGAGGGGGGGTCAGTGTATGTGTCAGGAGGGGGGGTCAGTGTGTCAGGAGGGGGGGATCAGTGTATGTGTCAGGAGGGGGGGGGATCAGTGTATGTGTCAGGAGGGGGGATCAGTGTATGTGTCAGGAGGGGGGATCAGTGTATGTGTCAGGAGGGGGGGGGGGCAGTGTATGTGTCAGGGGGGGTCAGTGTATGTGTCAGGAGGGGGGGGGTCAGTGTATGTGTCAGAAGGGGGGGTCAGTGTATGTGTCAGAAGGGGGGGGTCAGTGTATGGGTCAGTCGGGGGGGTCAGTGTATTTGTCAGGAGGGGGGGTCAGTGTATGTGTCTGTGATTTTTTATTTTTTATATGCAGCATGGCGGGGGGGAGGGGGGTAAATGCACTGTCACTGGTCATAGTAACTGATGTATTAGACCCCTTTCACACAGTCGCCCATAGCATCGGCGGTAAAACCCCGCTATTTTTACCGCCGACGCTATGGGCGGATTTGCGGCGCATTTCGGCCGCTAGCGGGGCGGTTTTACCCCCCGTTAGAGGCCGAGAAAGGGTTAAAACCGCTCGCAATGCGCTGCTGAAGCAGTGCATTGCGGGCGGTATAGCTGCGCTGTCCCATTTGATTTCAATGGGCAGGAGCGGTGGAGGAGGGGTAAACACACCGCTCCAAAGATGCGGCTAGCAGGACTTTTACCGTCCTGCTAGCGCAACGCTCCAGTGTGAAAGCCCTCGGACAAAAATGCATTCGAACGAAAACGAATGCTCATGTCTACTGGTCACAGAATAAAAAAGCAGTTTATACTTACAGTGGAATGTTTTTACTTATGTTTTTTTTTGCGCAATTGCGTATAGTTTATATACTGTTTTTGTGTGTGTTTGCAAAAATAAAGTGGGCCGGTCTGGATGAAGTCCAGGGACAAATTTTTGCCCCAGTCCAGCCCTGATGGTAAGTACAATGTAGTAGGAGCTAAAGCATGGAAAATACCATGTTGGGTCAAAAAAAGGTACATAGCAAACATCAAAGGGAGGATAATTCTCTATATTGCTATACATAGGTTGAAATTCTAGTCAGAAACATTTATATGAACAGTCAGGGAGAAAAAACAGGGGGGGGGGGGAGGAGCATGCGCATTATGCAGGGCTCCCAGTCATGCCCAAGTAATTAACAGAGGTAGCTGTTTGACACCCCAACAGGGGACAATACCAAAGAGCTCAAGAGTACTGGGAGACTGCAGGTTGAGAGGGGTAATGTGGTGTACTAAGGGGAATGCCTAGCTAGGAGCTCAAGCTAGGGTAGGGGCTGCGGTGGTAAAATGGGGAGGGGTAGAAGGGACCAAGAGAAGGGAAACGGGGGGGGGACAAATAAAGGGTAAGGGAAGAGGAAAAAGGGGAGGCAGGCAAAGGGATCCCCCCTAGTAGAGGGTAAAAGAGTAGTGTCAGACTTAAGGGTGGGGTAAAGAAAGTTAGCTGGGAGATATCATGGGCGCAGTAACGTTTCATCTAAACCAGGGGGTAGGAAATGGGTTATCCAAGGGTTCCAGAGCTGCTCAAAGTTAGGAACTTTATCCAGTAGTACAGCTTCTAATTTGGGTGACTCATTGCTTGGGTATTTCTGTGTTTTACAGCAAGTACACATAGGGAGGTGGTTTTCCAAGCTTTAGCTATGGTTTGCTTGGCAGCAGTAGTGACGTGGAGTAGAAGTTTAAATTGGCGGTGCGTTAAATACAAGGGTTTGTTATTCAGGAGTAGGGATGAGCTTCGAGTTCGAGTTGAACTCATGTTCGACTCGAACATTGCCTGTTCGAATGGCGAGCAATTTGGGGTGTTTGCGGCAAATTCGAAAAGTCTATGGGAGAAATCTAAAGTGATAATTTTAAAGGCTTATATGCAAGTTATTGTCATAAAAAGTGTTTGAGGACCCGGGTCCTGCCCCAGGGGACATGTATCAATGCAAAAAAAGTTTTAAAAACGTCAGTTTTTTCGGGAGCAGTGATTTTAATAATGCTTAAAGTGAAACAATAAAAGTGAAATATTCCTTTAAATTTCGTACCTAGGGTGTGTGTATAGTATGCCTGTAAAGTCGCGCTTGTTTCCCGTGCTTAGAACTGTCCCTGCACAAAGTGTCATTTCTGAAGGGAAAAAAAGTAATTTCAAACTCATTCACGGCTATAATGAATTGTCGGCTCCCGCAATACATAGAAAAGTCATTGATTAAAAAAAAATGCGTGGGGGTCCCCCCAAATATCCATACCAGGCCCTTCAGGTCTAGTATGGATTTTAAGGGGAACTCCACCCCAAATGTAAAAAAAAATGGCGTGGAGTTCCCCCAAAAATCCATACAAACCCTTTATCCGAGCACGCAACCTGGCAGGCCGCATGAAAGGGAGGGGGGGGACGAGAGAGCGCCCCCCCCTCCTGAACCATACCAGGCCACATGCCCTCAACATGGGGAGGATGTCCCCATGTTGATGGGGACAAGGGCCTCATCCCCACAACCCTTGCTCGGTGGTTGTGGGGGTCTGCGGGCAGGGGGCTTATCAGAATCTGGAAGACCCCTTTAACAAAGGGTACCCCCAGATCCCGGCCCCCCCATGTGAATTGGTAATAGGGTACATTGTACCCCTATCATTTCACAAAGAAAGTGTAACAAATTGTAAAAAAAAAAAAACAGACACCGTTGGGAAAGTCCTTAAAAAAAAAAAAAAAAAAAAAAAAACATTCCAGCGATGAAATCCAGTGTCCCGCGGTGATCCGATGTCCAGCTCTGTCCACACGAAACGTCATTGGCTGAGCCTGAGCGGAGCTGATGGGGAACTTCCTCCGCAGTGTATTAAATGAATAGATCCGCCCCTTCTAAAGTTCCCCATCAGGTCCGCTTAGCCAATGACGTAGGTGTAAGGCTAAGCGGACCAGATGCAGAACGTGAGAAGGGGCGGGTCTATTAATTTATTACACTGCGGAGGAAGTTCCCCATCAGGTCTGCTCAGCCAATGACGTAGGCGGGGTCTGACATAATAGGGGGCGGACCTGATGGGGAACTTCCTCCACAGTGTAATAAATTAATAGACCCGCCCCTTCTCACGTTCCGCATCTGGTCCGCTTAGCCTTACACCTACGTCATTGGCTGAGCGGACCTGATGGGGAACTTTAGAAGGGGCGGGTCTATTCATTCATTACACTGCGGAGGAAGTTCCCCATCAGGTCCGCTCAGGCTCAGCCAATGACGTTTTGTGTGGACAGCGCTGGACATCGGATCACCGCGGGACACTGGATTTCATAGCTGGAATCCTCCCCATGTTGAGGGCATGTGGTCTGGTACGGTTCAGGAGGGGGGGCGCTCTCTCCCCCCCTCCTGTCACAGAAATTTCGGACCGACTCTCGTTACAAGTCGAGATGTTTTATTGCATATGCAGAGAAAATGGTTAAAGTATATTTGCGGCTTCAGAGATCCATTTTCTGCCTGTCATAGATTTACATTCTGCTTTTATAACCCTTAAACCTTCCCCTTTCCTGCTCGTAACGTCCTGATCATGTGTATAATTTCAACCTTTATTCTGACGTTTTAGCAGGAAAGAGGGAAATATCCTTTTTCAGCCTACACCTTATGACAGGATATTTCATACAATGGACACATAAATTATCTCATAGTTCACAGCCCATGTTTGGCAGTTGTAAGCAAAATACAGTTTTACTATAAGTCAGCACATCTTTTGCACAAATAGAATATGGTCATATGACTTATTCCAGTAATTAGGACTATTAGAGCTATTCAGCATATTTATGTATAATAGAGTTATATAAAACAAACATTTTAACTTTAGAAGATTAATATGCATCTTGATAGTTGACATATAAAGTATAATTTTAAATTTCTCTAACATTCCCTCCTTATTATACTTATAATGTCAATACTTCAAATATCCAGGTTCTTTATTTTACCAGGTATTATTAATTAGACAAATAGGTCTTTTGAAAGGACTGTAAGTTCATCTTCATCAGGTTCCGGGTATAGTTCAGTGTTGTTCTGGAAAAACATAGTCTTTGTTAGTGATGTGTCAATCAGTCTTTGAAGAATTCCTCTAATACAAGGAATGCAGCAACATCCACACAGCGTAAGGACCATGGCTGCCATGACAACAGAGATGAGCAAACCTTTTGCAAGATCACCCCATTTACCAAACCATTTTTCAAAGAGTCCTGTTAAGGGGTTCTCTACACCAGAGTTCTTAGTTAGTTCCTGGGATAACATTTGTAGGCCTTGCAAAGCCTTGGTGATGCTTCCATCAGGTGCCGTATTATTTGGAATAAAAGTGCAGCAGAAGGTGCCGAACATTTCGCATACCCCGCCCCTTTCTGCCAGCAACATATCCAATGCTATACGGTTCTGCCACGCTGTCAAAGAGGTGGCGTCCAATTGTGCTGCTATACCTTTGATAGCATCTCTGGTGTAATTCACAAACCTCTGCTGGTTGTAGTAAATGTAGTTTATCCAGTCGACATTCTTATTGGGCTGTACCCATAGGAAGAGTGAGGTGAGTCCTGCTGTTACTTGATTCTGTGCTTTAAATTCATCCGGAACTCCTCGTGGAACACCTATTGAGTCTATATAAACCCGGTTGTCAAAGGATCCTTGGGGTGTTTCTCGCTTAAACCGTTTAAAATAGTGTTTACCTGGTAGTTTTATCAATTTGTTAGTCATAGGAACAATATAAAAGGGAAGCAACAGGCGGGTAAGGGCACAACTACCCTCCCATCTAGGTGGCAGTCTGGGTCTTAGTTTCATGTCCCCACACAGCCACCAAACATCAGCCAGTTGCCGTTTCTGTTCCTGAAACCATTTTAGTTGGTACCTAATGTCTGTAGTTGATGTTGTGGTCGCACAGTATTCAGGAGATAGGGTGCCAACCTTTGAACCATCCTTGTCTATGTTAGAGAAACAAGAAACATTTCCTGGTAATGCTTGTACTGAAGGGGGTATACTTCGCATTTTAGTTTTAGGGTATCTCTTTTTCTCATTTGCACATTCAGACCCAGTAATATTTTCTGAAAACAGTCTTATTATGCAAGCTAAATCTGTTTCCTCTTCAGGGAGAGGAATGGTAGCTAGTTGTGGTCTTGGGTTTGCACAAGAAATACAATCACTTAACCCCTTAGATTGAGTTGTGTATCTGACCCATTCTATCCACTCATTTTTGTCTCCAAATCCTGTTTCTATACTTAATTGTTCCTTGTAGGTAAAATCTGTTTTAAACAAGGAGGGATTAAGTTGAAACTGAGTGGGCTCTGGGACTGGGGTGTTCTGACCAGGGATTACAACCTTAATAGTAATTCTTCCTAGTAGATCACTCAGGCTGGGCCTATATACTCCTAGACCATAAACTCCAGCATCTGATACCTGCGGGTTTTTTATTGTCAAGGAGATGGGATTACATTTATTAGGTGTAAGCCAATCACGGGACTGGCAATCACCAGTCCACCCTCTTCGACTGTATATAGATATACGTTCTACCTGATCCTTCCTTTGTTTAGGGATCACGGCAGAACTAGCAAGCCAACCATTATCATCTGTTGACCACCACACATCAGCCCACGCACTGCATTCTGGAGTAGAACATAAGTATTTGCCTGTAAAAACATATCTTTGATACCCAATGTCTATGACTTGACTTAGATCAAATTGTATTGTGGTGGTCTTACCTTGTATAACATTTATGGTGACACCATCTGGCCCCTTCATTATCTGTCTTTCCCCTCTATGACCCATTATGTTCAGTATTGGAATGAGGTCAAAAAGCATATAAATCCCCACAACTATGCCCCCTACTATCAATGTGATCAAAAGGATTCTCCCTGTCCATGTTTTAGTAAAATACCCTGGTTCAAACATTAGTCTCTCTCTGGGTCTTCCCTCCACCCCTATGAGTCCATAATGTACCATTCCCTTCTCCTGTGGTGTGGCAGTTATTCAGATTTTTTATTTAAATGATGTGCCTTCTTGCAGTGGGTGAGGTGTATCCAAGGTATTTGCTCCACAATTTTCACTGCGGTGGGTGTAGACAACAGTACTTGATAAGGTCCTTCCCACCTGGGGTCAGACCAAGTCTTTCTCTTTATTATTTTTATCCAGACCCAATCTCCAGGTTGTACAAGATCTTCTTGTTCTGTTTTAGTCTCTTGACCTGTACGAGAATTTGGGCATAGGAGTTCTTTAGTTGTTAGCAACTTTCTCATATAATTTGCCAGTTCATAGTCCATTTCCTCATCATCTCGAGCGAATGCTCTGAGTTGTGGAATATAATAAGGTTTACCATACAACATTTCATACGGTGTTAGGCCCTTAGCAGTAGGGGTAATTCTTGTACTTAACAATGCCATTGGCAAACACTGAACCCAGTTTTTTCCTGTTTCCTCCATCAATTTTCTTAGTTTACTCTTTAAGGTACCATTATGTCTTTCCACTGTGCCTGCAGATTGTGGGTGGTAGACACAGTGGTTTTTCAGGTCAATATTATACCATTTACCAATCTGTTGTATTGTTCGGTTCACAAAATGGGAGCCATTGTCACTGTAAATTACCGAGGGGATCCCTTGTCGTGGAATCACCTCTTTGATTAGTACTTTGGCTACTGACTGTCCATCCGGGTGTGTCATAGGAAAAGCTTCCACCCACTTTGTAAACATATCAACAATAACCAGACAGTACTTTTTATTCTCACATTTGTTCAATTCAATAAAATCCATGCATATTGTGTGAAAGGGATAAGGGGGTTGTGGGAAATGACTAGGCTTGTGCAATTCGTTTCGTAACGAATCAAAATTCGTCCGAATTTAGCAACTTTCGGACATTCGGAAGCATTCGAATTTCCGAACAGAGCAATTACGAATAAAACCGAATCCGAAATAAATTATACCGCAAAATAGCGAATGCCCGAAGGTCTTCGGCATAATTCGTTATGAAAAAAGTTACGAATGTACGAATCCATTCGAAGCACAATAACACTCACTCTGCTCTCTGCTTCTCCCTCACCATGCTGAACTCCCTCTCAAAATGGTGTACAGGGGCGGAGGCTATAGCCGCATGAAAAAACGAAAGTAAAATACGAGATTTCAAATCCATTCGAAGCACAATAACACTCACTCTGCTCTGCTCTCTGCTTCTCCCTCACCGTGCTGAACCCTCTCAAAATGGTGTACAGGGGCGGAGCCTATAGCCGCATGTAAAAAACGAAAGTAAAATACGAGATTTCGAATCGTTACAAATAACCGCTATGTATTTAGAAAAGTACAAATCCATTCGAAGCACATTAGGCATAATAGGCAGCGTCGTTGTGAGAGAGACACGGAAAATTACGAATCAACGAACCCAAAAAAAGTTACGAAAGTAGGAGTTGTGTCCAGAATCAACGAAAAACAACGTACTCTACCGAAAGTACGAATTATAAAGCAACAAAAAATTCAACGAAAAATGTCGCTTGCAAAAATACGAATGAGTCCGAACACGAAAAATCCCGTCTAGCAAAATTACGAATGATTACGAATCAACAGGACCGGAAAGAAACGAACCGAAACGGAACGAATTTTTCCGTTGTGCACAAGTCTAGAAATGACCTCGTAAGGGTCGTAGGGCACCTTGTGCATGGTATCTGTTACAAATCGGACATGTGAGACAAAATTTTTTTGAGTAGTTTGTAAATCCATATGTTGTGAATACCTTGTTGATCACCTGTACCATCCCTCCTTTTGAGGTATGGGCTTGCCCATGGCTCAATAATGCAGCATACCTAAATAATGATGTAGGTAAGATGGGTTTACCGTCTGTACTTGTATATACATCATTGACCAGTGTTGCCCCTTTTGATAACCACTTTTGTTTTTCACCTTCCGGTGATGCCGTCTGCATTTCTGATAACCATGTTTCATCAATAGCTTTCCGTACCTCACCATTTACTTGGAGATTTGTATAACATATGTACGTTATTTGCTGTCCTTCAGCAGCTGCTTTTGCTGTCTTGTCTGCTAGTGCATTCCCTAGGGTAATTGGATCTGTTCCCTTTCTATGTGCTGCACATTTACAAATAGCCACTTGTGCTGGTTTTTGTACATTTTCTAGAAGGGCAAGAATGAGATCTCTATGTGTGATCGGTTTACCTGTGGACGTAATCATACCCCTATTTTTCCATTGCTGGGCAAATATGTGTATAGTGGAGAAAGCGTATTGGTTGTCAGTATAAATATTTATTTTTTTCCCTTCCCCTAGACTGCAAGCCCTAGACAGGGCTATAATTTCAGCTTGTTGTGCAGAATAGGAATTGGGAAGGGATCTGGCTTCAATGACCTGGTCATGTGTCACTATAGCATAAGCTGTTTGATTTATCCCTTTATCGTTTTTTCTACACGACCCATCAACAAAGAAGGTAATGTCAGCATCTAGAAAGGGAACATCAGTGAGATCCTTTCTAGGGAGTACCCGTTCATCAATTTGAGCTATACAATCATGTGGATCCCCGTCACCAGGTGTTGGCATTAGTGTAGCGGGATTCAATGTAGTGCACCTCTCAATTGTAAGGTGTGGCTGTCCCAGAAGTGTAGTCATGCATGATAAATGTCTGGCTGGAGATAAATAGGAGATCTTGTCTTGTAGTAAGATCACTGAGATGGCATGTGGGACCTTAAGTACCAGGGGATGGAACAATACTATCAATGCAGAGGACCGTATGGCCAATGAGGCTGCTACTACAGCTTGTACACAGTGGGGGCAAACTCCGTGCCACTGGATCTAATTTAGTTGAGTAAAATGCAATTGGTTTGTGTTTGTCCCCATAAACCTGAGTGAGAACAGAAGTCATGTACCCCTCTTTACAGTCTACAGTCTGATAAAATATTTTACTGTAATTGGGTAAGCTGAGCACAGAGGAACCCACAATGAGGTGCTTCACTTTTGTAAATGCATCCTCTGCTTGTACATTCCACTGGATGCAATCTTTCGCAGACATTTGTGTACCATAGATGAGATCAGAAAGAGGCGCCACCTCCGTAGCATAATTAGCTATCCATGCTCTACAAAAATTTGCCATACCAAGAAATGACATCATTTCTTTTTTGGTGCGTGGTTTGGGGACTTGAAGGATGGCCTCTTTTCGGATCTCATCCAGATGTCTGCCTTCTTGAGACAAAATATAACCCAAGTATGTCACCTTTTCTTTCCATAGTTGTAGTTTATGCTTGCTGACCTTGTGACCTTGTTCTGCGAGGAAATGCATCAGAGCCAAGGTGTCAAGTTTGCATTGTTGCTCCGAAGGAGCTGCTACCAAAATGTCATCCACATACAAGAGAATTTGACTCCCACAGGGAGGTACAAACCGAGACAAATTATTGTACATTTCTTGTGAGAAAATAGTTGGACTTTCACAATATCCCTGGGGTAACCTGGTGTATGTGTATTTTTTTCTTTTTATGTGTAAAAGCGAACCAGAACTGACTGTCCTTGTGTAAGGCAATAGAAAAGAAAGCGTTACTGATATCAATGACAGAAAATACCTTGTTATCTGGGTGAAGGTCGTTCAGAAGTACATGCGGGTCTGGGACCACCGGGGCCCTCGGTAATACGGCCCTATTCACAGCCTGTAAATCCTGTACAAGTCTCCACCCATCTTCCCCTCCCTTCTGCTTCCTGACTGGGAACAGGGGTGTGTTACATGGTGAATCCGGACATTCAATGATGACACCATTTTTTAGTAATTCCATTATCAAGTGGTCTGCTCCCTCTTCGGCATCTTTCCTTAGTGGATATTGTTTTTGATGAGGCCTCATTGTACTTTTAGGGGTTATTTGGACCTCACTGGCTGTTTTAATTAGTCCAACGTCTGTTTTTCCTTTTGACCACAAGAAATCAGGGACGTCTTTTAAGGCATCCTCTTCTTCTTGGGTCAAAAGTGTCAGTCACTGTCTTTTGTCACAAACTTCAATCATGTGGATTCTGGGTGTACATTCAACAAACCATGCTAATCTGCACCTCCGAATCCCTTTGGATTCTAGTTCCTCATCTGTTAGTAGAACCCAGTCTGTGATAAGTTCTCCCAGCTCATACCATGATACCCCAGGGTTCCGGGTGACCGAAACATGAGGTACAGTATCCTGCCTGTATATTTGCAGAATTGGTTGTGGTAGGAGACAAGTAGCCACACTATTTCCTTCCTTATCACAGTACAGGTATCTTAAGAGCACTTCAGTGTTAGTGAGACTCATTAACTGTTTCTCATAAGACTTATCAGGCCCTGAGGTCTTTTTGTAGTACATAGTGCAATGGAGGTTCGTCTGGACCTTGTACCCGCTCCTCACAGGCTCTTCTTCAACTATTTCTGTCAGGGTTTTGGGCATCTTTAACCCCTCAGTTTGCAAATCCAAGCTATACCAGTATCGGGGCTCATTATCCACGACTGTGATTCGTTTTTCACACAGCCAATGGGCTTTGAGGCCCCCCTCCACTGGTATGACAGAAATATCAAGAGCATGCAACATGTCTCTACCCAACAAATTAACAGGACATTTAGTTGAAATTACAATTTTACACTGAGCCTTTTTACCTGTCTGTGGATCTTCCACAGTAAGGCCTTCAGACACGGCCTCCTGGTGCATTAACCCATTTGCAGACATAACATATACTACACCTGTTTTCTTTACCCCTGGTGGCATATCCAGTGGGTGTATTAGGGTCCTGCAAGCCCCGGTGTCACAGAGAAATGTTACCCAACTACCCTTTACAATCAATGTTATTTCTGGCTTGACATCAGCATGCAAACAAGCTTCAACATTACACACATCCAAGATCTCAGACTCTTTCTCCTCATTTCCCTCTGTATCTCTCTCTGTGGACATACCAACATTTTCTAGTCATGCTTCTTCCTCTCTGTTTGACTCACATGCTCTCGCTAAGTGACCTCTTTTACCACACAGGAAAAACTCCCCCCTCTTCTTTTTCCCCCTCATAATCCTGAATGCGGGGCCTTGTTCGAGTGTTCCCCAATCTTTTGTTCTGATTCTCAACAACATACACATCATTACTTTCACCCATCATAAACACCTTCCCTTTTTCTACTTTCTTTTTTGATTGGAAGTGCCTTTCAGCATGCCTTGCATACTCAATTAGCTCCTGAAGTCTGCAAATCCTATGGTTAATCATGTGTTTGGTAACAAAACTTGATATAGGGGCTATCAGCCCCTTCAGGATTGCATTCTTTAGCTGTTGCTCATATGGGCTATCGTTCACTTGGTCTGCTGGGATTTCTATCCCAGAGTGGTTATTGAAAATCTCCCTCATCCTAACAATGAAATTATCCACTGTTTCCTCTTCTCCTTGCATACACTGATTTATAATGGACCAGTCGGCCCGACGTACCCATCTATTTTCTATCCTTGCTATAAGAGCATTTCTCCTGACTTCGAGTGCTGCATCATCATGAGGCAACACCCTTCCCTGGTTGTTTAATCCACTCCAATCTCCCACTACATGATGCCAGTCAGGTCCCAGTACCTGTCGGATGACCTGCTCTATTTCCCTCCCATTGAGATGATAGCTAGCAATCATTCCCATGATACCATCCCTGAATTGAGCTATGTTAACTTTGGGATGTGGTATCCCTTCAATAGCTTTCTTAACATCCTCGGGGGTCCAGGGGCGATAGACCATCATAGTGTTGGGGGCTGGTACACCTCCTACATCTTGTCCTGCCCTAGGGTTGGGAACTTCAATTAATGGGAACTCTTCCTCCCCAAATTCTGTTTGTTCCCCAGCTGCGGGGGATATTAATTTATTGAGCAGGTGGCCGACGAGTTTTGTAACCGTTGCTGTAAGGGGGGTCCCTTGTGGACTTCTCTGGACAGCAAGGGTCATTTTGAGAGGGGGTTTTGCTGCAGCCGTAGGAGAAACGGTTGCATCTGGGGGTGACCCAGGTGACCACGAAGGGACAGCAAACAGTGGGGGGTCACATTGCATGGAAAAAGGGTTGTTTGCCGATAGTCGGGGGGTCAGTCGAGGTGGCCTATTGCATGCCTCTGTCCCGTATGGTGGTGGGGAATGTAAGTCTGCAATAGGGTATAGGGATTTGGGAGTGGGAGTTGTGGTTAAAGGGGGAGCGGCAACTGTCAGTGGGTTTGGGGTATCTTCTAAAGGGTGTGTGGGGGCTGTTGGGTGCATTTGATTTGTTGAGTTTTGTTCAGTCAATACTTGCTGAACTAAGCTTCGGAGGACGGTCATATTATTGTCCTCCTCTTTGTCTAAAAACATAGTTTTTTTTATGGTTTTCTGAATTTAACCTACGATTAGCCTCCTCAAGCCATTTTTTTGCCTGGGGAAGACCTAATTTCTTCTGTTTCCTTTTTTTCGGGCCGGCCTTATTTTTAAGCTTTCTACACAGCATTACACAACCATCCTTATTTAAGGAAGTATCAAAATCATATTTCGTTTCCCACATCTTAAGAAATTTCACATTCTCTTTGTCTAGACTACACATATACTTAGCATCTTCATTCAAACCAACAGATTTTCCATGGATCACACCCATTTTAACGTGCACACGGAGTTTTTTTTTTTGTAAGGTCTTCTCACACTGACACAATACCTGCACACAGTATCTTATCACTTCTGCAGCTACTCACAAACTTTCTAGTCGTGACATATCACTTCTAGATTATTGATCTTGTGTGCTGCTATAATACTGGTGTCTTGTCTTCTTACTTAATGTTTTATTCATTTATAGGGAGAATGAACAGAATTACAAGGCGAATGTAAATTCACCTGACTGGTCAACCCCCCCTGATCAAAACATTAATATTTCAGTAAACTGTAGCGAGCATGAACAGAATTACAAAAGAGACTTAATTTTTCTCGACTGTTGTTCCCACACTTTATCAAAACATTAATATTTGTTGATTCAACGGTATTTATAAATGCCTGTACAGGTTTTTTACACAACATACGAGGCTGGCTGAGCGCAAGGGCTCGTCAAATTACCTCTATTTGTTACCTGGAAATCTATCAGGCCATACCTTTGTATTAACAGGGGTTCATGTTTTTGATGTAGGAATATTTATGTGTCCCCCACGGGAATTCCTGCAGTTTACAAGGCTGTCAGGACCTAGGTCCTTTGTCGACAAATTTCCTTTATCTGCACCCGGGTATTAGAATGGGACCATACTCCTATATCAAAGGGATTTAAACTACGGACGTATCTACTTATATTCCCTCAACTCGGATAAAGCAAAACATATACACAACAGATAAATACATATAATATAGAGATGAATTGAATGTTTAACAAAAATCCCTTAATTCATTAAATCCCTAATCACATTTAGGCCTAAAGGTATAATATAATAAATGAAAATATCTTACCTTGCCCCGAGAGCGGTCTCTTGTGCTGATCCGGTAAGTCGCTGCCCGGGAGGCACTAGTTCAGTGAGCCGGCCTCTGTTAACGTCAAATTTAAGACGGAGGACTTACAGTTTTTTGCTGTACGGACATCGGTTCACTGGGTTGTTGGCTAGTGCTTTCCAGGAATTTGGACTTCCGGTCCGAAGGACCAAAATGTCACAGAAATTTCGGACCGACTCTCGTTACAAGTCAAGATGTTTTATTGCATATGCAGAGAAAATGGTTAAAGTATATTTGCGGCTTCAGAGATCCATTTTCTGCCTGTCATAGATTTACATTCTGCTTTTATAACCCTTAAACCTTCCCCTTTCCTGCTCGTAACGTCCTGATCATGTGTATAATTTCAACCTTTATTCTGACGTTTTAGCAGGAAAGAGAGAAATATCCTTTTTCAGCCTACACCTTATGACAGGATATTTCATACAATGGACACATAAATTATCTCATAGTTCACAGCCCATGTTTGGCAGATGTAAGCAAAATACAGTTTTACTATAAGTCAGCACATCTTTTGCACAAATAGAATATGGTCATATGACTTATTCCAGTAATTAGGACTATTAGAGCTATTCAGCATATTTATGTATAATAGAGTTATATAAAACAAACATTTTAACTTTAGAAGATTAATATGCATCTTAATAGTTGACATATAAAGTATAATTTTAAATTTATCTAACTCCTCCCTTTCATGCGGCCTGCCAGGTTGCGTGCTCGGATAAAGGGTCTGGTATGGATTTTTGGGGGAAATCCACGCCATTTTTTTTTAAATTTGGGGTGGAGTTCCCCTTAAAATCCATACCAGACCTGAAGGGCCTGGTATGGATATTTGGGGGAACCCCACGCATTTAAAAAAAAAAATTGTAGCAGGGTTCCCCTTAATATCCATACCAGACCTGAAGGGCCTGGTAATTGAATTTGGGGGGACCACCACGCATTTTTTTTTTTTTTTACCAATGACTTTTCTATGTATTGCCGGGAGCCGACAAGTCATTATAGCCGCGAGTGAGTTTTAAATTACTTTTTTTCCTTCAGAAATGACACTTTGTGCAGGGACAGTTCTAAGCACGGGAAACAAGCGCTGCTTTACAGGCATACTATACACACACCCTAGGTACGAAATTTTAAGGAATATTTCACTTTTATTGTTTCACTTTAAGTATTATTAAAATCACTGCTCCCGTAAAAACTTCAGTTTTTAAAAAAAATGTTTGCATTGATACATGTCCCCTGGGGCAGGACCCAGGTCCCCAAACACTTATTAGGACAATAACTTGCATATTAGCCTTTATAATTAGCACTTTTGATTTTGAATGTTCGAGTCCATTGTATTTAATAGGGTTCTAAAGTTCACGCAAACTTTCTGTCTGTTCGCAAGTTCTGGTGCAAACCGAACAGGGGGGTGTTCGGCTCATCCCTAGTATTCAGGAGAGCCACTGTAGGGTCTGGCAGCAAACATGTGTCAAAAAGTTTCAATAGGATTTTGAAAATCTCTGATCAAAAGGTTTGCACTATGGGGCAGTCCCACCAAATATGGAGATGTGTGCCAGTATTGCTGCAACCATGAAAGCAATGACGTGAGCAGTGCGGAAGGAATGTATTAATCTTGGCAGGGACCAGGTACCAGCACCTTGTAGTTAGTTTCTAGGGCTGCGATGTTAGGGCTAGGAAGATTTAGTCGCCTGCCAGATGACTGACCAATCAGCATGGTCAAGTATGAGGTTAAAGTCTCTTTCGCATAGAATGACTTCATCATCATAACACTTGCCTTTGCTCTTCCGTAATAGCTGGAAAAGTGGCAAGGTAAGTTAAAACAATATTCATTATTTCCATATAACTTGAACTGTCAGCATCTGAAGCTCTGAGTGTGATACTGTCTCTGTTCCTGTCACTTATCTCTTTTCAAGTCAAATTTTAGCTTGTTCAATTAGGAAGACATCATAGACAAGCAGCATCCCTAATGCACTCAGTATTACTGATGCTGCTTGCCACATGTCCAAAACCACAGAGCCCCCCTTTGCCAATAGGACAAGTGTGCTAAACACGAAGAAGCCCACTTATCTCTAGATGGGCGGATATTGCAGTAGTTCTGTGATGTATGTCTCATGCCTTCCTTCATGTCACTAGCTGCTAGAGAATCAATAGACTAAACATAAGGCTATTACAAAATAGACAAAGGTTACAGAGAAATAAATATAAAATTGTTCAGTAACAGTGGGGGGATATGGAGAATGTGTCAAGCATAATTGAAAGTGGTACAAATCACATTTCATTCACCAGCTGTGATGAAATGTTTTGATCTTGATGCTTGCAGATGACAGCTGTGAAAGACAGAAAGTACTGATTGAAAACTGCTGACTGAAGGAGCTGTGCTCTTGTAGTAAATTATAGCATGCTGGCAACTGAGTCAGTGATTATATTTACATCTTCCACTTCCATTTAAAAAAAATGCAGTCAAATATTAGCTGTCATCTTTCTAGCAGAGGTTAAAATGCAAGGCTAAAACTTGGTTGATGTCTTTGGGTAACATCACTTTTTTAATTTGTTTAAATTTTCATACTTGACGTAATTGTAGCCGTATTAGTGCAATTGTGACAGAGAAAATTGAGTACTGTCCGTGATACTTTTTTTATTTGCACTAACATACAATTTTTCAGGACAAGCTTTCGGGGTATGTCCCCTTCTTCAAGGTCCAAGCAGTACTGATTCACAATTTTTTTAGCAGAATGTTAAAACAAAACAAGAAAAAAATCTCAGAGGGAAAGGAAAAAAAAAAACGGTAATAAAGCTAGCAGCAGAGTTAGTGAGATAAGAAAGAGTTAGTGAGATAAGACAGAGGGAGAGCTATAGACTTGAGGGGGGAGATGCTAGTCACAGAGGGGGTCATAAAACCTTAGTATAATGGGTAGGGAAACCAATATCTAAATTTAGGCCATTAGTTTTTGTGTCAAAAAGAATTATCATTCTTAGTTCAAATGTTTTCCTTTCCTGGATAGTTCTGAAATTCCCTTTAAGAACTAAAACATTGAGGTCTTCTATAGTGTGGTCCGGTTGTGAGAAGTGATGTCCCACAGGTGTGCAGAAACTGTCTTCTTTATGTTCCTTGATGGTATGTCTGTGCAAATTCATCCTCGCTTGCAACTTCTGTCCTGTTTCACCAACATAAGATCCTTTGCCACACCTGTTGCATTGGATGAGGTACACAACATTACTGGAGGTACAGTTGTAAGATCCCATGATGGTGAAGGTCCCATTTGTGTGTGTGACACTTTTGGATAGATTGATCTGGTTGCACAGTTTGCAGCGTTTTTTATTGCAGGGTTTGCTTCCATTATTTGTGACTTCATAATCAGAGTTCAGTTTCCTGCTGATTAGTTTGTGTCTGAGGTTGGGTGGTTGTCTGAAAGCCAATAATGGGGGTTGTTGGAATATTTTTTTCAGAGGTTCATCCTCTGTTATAATGGGCTGTAAATCTTTGATTATCTTTTTGATCCCTTCTAGTGTTGGGTTGTATGTGGTGACCAGAGGTACTCGGTTATTTGTTTTTTTCTCTTTGTATTGGAGGAGATTTTCTCTTCGGGTTTTCAAGGCTGTGTTTATGCTGTTGTTGATGGTTTTGTCTTTGTATCCTTTCTTATGGAAAGAGCCTGCCAGTGTTCTGAGATGTTTATCTCTGACTTCTGGGTCTGAACAAATTCGGTGGTATCTGATGGCCTGGCTGTGTATGATGGCTCGTTTAGTGTGTTGGGGATGAAAACTGGAACTATGAAGATAGCTGCATCGGTCAGTCGGTTTTCTGTATATCGAAGTGTGAAGCTTGTCATCCCTGATGTATACTGTAGTGTCTAGGAAGTTGACGTGTGTGTTCGAATAATCCATTTTTAGTTTGATGAATGGGTGAAAAGTGTTGATCAATGAGAAGAATTGGTTTAGATTTTCTTCACCTTCAGTCCATATCATGAAGATATCATCAACATAGCGATAATATCTGTATGGCTTTTGTTGTATGCTGTTCAGGAATTTGTCCTCCAGGTCAGCCATAAATAAGTTTGCATATTGGGGTGCCATGTTGCTTCCCATAGCAGTACCCATACATTGGAGATAGATGTCATTGTTGAAAGTGAAGTAGTTGTGTGTAAGAATAAATTCGATGAGCTGTGTAACATCCTCAGCAGTGTATTTGTGGTTTGGGGAGGATGATAAGAATCCGTGACATGCTGCCAACCCATCCTTGTGAGGGATGTTACTGTACAGAGATTCTACATCCATAGTGACTAGAAGTGTATTTGGTGGTAATTGTTGTATATTGTTAAGCTTGTTCAGAAAATCAGTGGTGTCTTGCAGGAAACTAGTAGTGTTCATGACTAACGGTTTTAACATGTTTTCTACAAGGCCTGAGATATGTTCGGTAAGTGTATTCATACCTGTTATAATGGGTCTGCCTGGATTTCCTGGCTTGTGAATTTTGGGCAGCATGTAGAAGTCTCCAATTTTAGAAATTAGCACCAATGTCCAGGCCCGGATTTACTCTCTTTGCCACCCCAAGGCCGGGTCCTTCAATGCCCCCCCCCACACACACACACTCACACACACACACACACCCACCATCACATAGGGGGCTTCTGAGCTGCCCCCCCCCCATGTGATAGAAATTAGGTAAAAAAAATAAAAATTAAAAAAAATTCCCCCTTCACTTTTACAGCCCCCCTCCTTACATCACAGACCTTCCCCCTTTACATCAGTGTCCTCAGCCCTCATTCCTAGCACCTCAGTCTCCTCCACAGCCCCCATTCCCTGTATACCAATCTCCTCCACACAGCCCCCTTCCCTGTATAACAGTCTCCTCCACACAGCCCCCCTCCCTGTATACCAATCTCCTCCACAGCTGCCCTCTCCCTTTATACCAGTCTCCTCCACAGCCCCCCCCTGTATACCAATCTCCTCCCACAGCCCCCCTCCCTGTATAGCAGTCTCCTTCACAGCCCCCCTCCCCCTTACCTCACACAGCAGGAAGAAGACAGAGGATGTGGCATGTCCGAGCAGAGGGCTGGAGATTTTCAACTTTCCATTTGACAGACAATTTGTTGCTATGACTGCCCCTAACAACCAATCACAGGCTTTTTAACTTAAAAAATTGGACAGCTCCTACCTTCTGCTCGGACATTCTGTCTTATACCTGCTGGATGAGAGCGGCGGTGGGGGAAGGAGGAATCACACGGGAGAGGAGAAGAGAGGACACCCAGGCAGGCTGAACTACACGTTCACTGTCTCCTGCACATGCACATACACTCCCCCCCCCCACTCTCTCTAGCAGCAATATTCTGTAGGCAGCACTGGACCTTGCAGTGCAGGGAGCTCAGTCTGCACTGCAGCGCCACCGCCTTGTATACCTGAGCAGAAGAAGGCGGGCGCAGTCATCTTGGAAGCGGCAGCACAAATGAAACACCTCACTGCTCACTCCTTACCGCTGCATGTAGCCAGCATAGCCACCCCTGCACCCACTGCTGCGCCGAGGCAAATGAAACACCTCACTGCTCACTTCTCACCGCTGCATGTAGCCAGCATAGCTGCGGCGCCGCCCCTGCACCCACTGCTGCCCCGAGGCCTGGCCTCGGTGGCCTTGTCTGGAATTCGGCCCTGCCAATATCCTTCCTCACTCTGAGTTTTATCTTTTTTTTTTCCGGAATTAATTGAACCCAGGACACTAGGTACACTGTATATGCTTAGCAATACACAGGGCCATTTTTATAGACAATTAAATTCTCTTAAACTTTATTGCAATTACAGGGAATGAATACTGTATGTGTGTATATATACTGTGTGTGTGTGTGTGTATGTATATATATATTACACACAGTATCTCACAAAAGTGAGTACACCCCTCACATTTTTGTAAATATTTTATTATATCTTTTCATGTGACAACACTGAAGAAATGACACGTTGCTACAATGTAAAGTAGTGAGTGTATAGCTTGTATAACAGTGTAAATTTGCTGTCCCCTCAAAATAACTCAACACATAGCCATTAATGTCTAAACCACTGGCAACAAAAGTGAGCACACCCCTAAGTGAAAATGCCCAAATTGGGTCCAATTAGCCATTCTCCCTCCCCGGTGTCATGTGACTCGCTAGTGTTACAAGGTCTAAGGTGTGAATGGGGCGCAGGTGTGTTAAATTTGGTGTTATCGCTCTCACTCTCTCATACTGGTCACTGGAATATCAACATGGCACCTCATGGCAAAGAACTCTCTGAGGATCTGAAAAAAAAAGAATTGTTGCTCTATATAAAGATGGCCTAGGCTATAGGCTATAAGAAGATTACCAAGACCCTGAAACTGAGCTGCAGCACGGTGGCCAAGACCATACAGCGGTTTAACAGGACAGGTTCCACTCAGAACAGGCCTTGCCATGGTCGACCAAAGAAGTTGATTGCACATGCTCAGCGTCATATCCATAGGTTGTCTTTTGGAAATAGATGTATGAGTGATGCCAGCATTGCTGCTGAGGTTGAAGGGATGGGGGGGTGTGTCAGCCTGTCTGTGTTCATACTATATGCCACACACTGCATCAAATTGATCTGCATTGCTGTCATCACAGAAGAAAGCCTCTTCTAAAGATGATGCACAAGAAAGCCTGCAAGCAGTTTGCTGAAGACAAGCAGACTAAAGACATGGATTACTGGAACCATGTCCTGTGGTCTGATGAGACCACGATAAACGTATTTGGTTCAGATGGTGTCAAACGTGTGTGGTGGCAACCAGGTGATGAGTGCAAAGAGAAGTGTGTCTTGCCTACGGTCAAGCATGGTGGTGGGAGTGTCATGGTCTGGGGCTGCATGAGTGCTGCTGGCACTGGAGAGCTACAGTTCATTAACCACTTGCCGACCGCGCCATGGATGAAAGACGTCTACAGCGCGGTCGAGTTATCCTGAGTGGACGTCCCAGGGACGTCCTCACAGAATCTTGCTCCCGCGCGCCCCCTGGGGCGCGCTCCAGGAAATGTCCGTGACCGCCGGGTCCGGAAGACACGGCGGATCACGGTAGATGGCCGCTAATCGCGGCCGTTTACCACGTGATCGCTCCGTCAAATGACAGAGCGATCACTTGTAAACATGTGATGACGCCGGTTTCCTCTCTCCCCCGATCGGTACAGTGTGAGAGGAGAGGGGAGGGAGCGGATCATGGCAGCTCCC
The DNA here is from genome assembly GCA_029206835.1 of Rana muscosa. Taxonomy (NCBI): domain Eukaryota; kingdom Metazoa; phylum Chordata; class Amphibia; order Anura; family Ranidae; genus Rana; species Rana muscosa. Next base: position 962,684,816 of record CM055117.1, on the reverse strand, counting down.
TCCCCCATGTCAGCTGTGGGCTGGATCTGTGACAATTGCAGTCACAGATCCAGCCATCCATCCATCCCTGCTCAGCCATCGCTTTACAATACCCTGTGCAATACTCTGCAATACCCTGTGCAATACTCTGCAATACCCTGTGCAATACTCTGCAATACCCTGCCAATACTCTGCAATATCCTGCCAATACTCTGCAATACCCTGCCCATACTGTGCAATACTCTGCAATACTCTGCAATATTCTGCCCATACTGTGCAATACCCTGCCATACTGTGCAATACTCTGCCATACTCCTCAATACCCGGCAATACTCCTCAATACCCGGCCATACTCCGCAATACCCGGCCATACTCCGCAATACCCGGCCATACTCCGCAATACCCGGCCATACTCCGCAATACCCGGCCATACTCTGCAATAACCACTTCCCGCCCGCCGGCCGTCATATGACGTCCTTAACTTTATGCGGGATATCTGAATGATGGGTGCAGCTACAGGCATCATTCAGATATTCGCTTTTTCAGCCGGCGATTCCCTACACCATAAGAATGATCATAGCGGCTGTTCCACCGCTTGATTGCTCTTACGGGAGGTGAGAGGGGATGCCCCCCCCCTCCGCTGCCCTCCGGTGCTTCTACCGACTCACCGCTACGATCAAAGCCAAGATTGTTTTTTTTTTGTTTTTTTTTCAGGCTTCCCAGCCTAGAGGTGAGATGTGGGGTCTTATTGACCCCATATCTCACTGTAAAGGGGACCTGTCATGCCATATTCCTATTACAAGGGATGTTTACGTTCCTTGTAATAGGAATAAAAGTGATCAAAAAAAAATTTGGGGCGGAAAAACATGTCAAACTAAAATAAATAAAGTAAAATGAACAATAAAATATATATATATTTTTTAAAGCGCCCCTGCCCCCGCGAGCTCGCATGCAGAAGTGAACGCATACGTAAGCCCCGCCCACATATGAAAACGGTGTTCAAACCACACATGTGAGGTATCTCTGCGAACGTTAGAGCGAGAGCAATAATATTGGCCCTAGACCTTCTCTGTAACTCAAAAAATGTAACCAGTAAAAATATTTAAAGCGTCGCCTATGGGGATTTTTAAGTAGCAAAGTTTGGCGCCATTCCACGAGCGTGTGCAATTTTGAAGGGTGACATGTTAGGTATCTATTTACTCGGCATAACTTCATCTTTCACATTATGCAAAAACATTGGGCTAACTTTACTGTTTTTTTTTTCTTTTAAGCACAAAACTGTTTTTTTCCGTAAAAAACGCGTTAGAAAATTTTCTGCGCAAATACCGTGCAAGATAAAAAGTTGCAACGACCACCATTATATTCTTTAGGTCTTTGCTAAAAAAACATATATAATGTTTTGGGGTTCTATGTCATTTTCTAGCAAATAAATGATGATTTTTACATGTAGGAGAGAAATGTCAGAATTGGCCTGGGTGCTCCAGAACATCTGAAGGTGCTCCCTGCATGTTGGGCCTCTGTATGTGGCCACGCTGTGTAAAAGTCTCACACATGTGGTATCGCCATACTCGGGAGGAATAGCAGAATGTGTTTTGGGGTGTAATTTGTGGTATGCATATGCTGGGTGTGAGAAATAACGTGCTAATATGACAATTTTGTGAAGAAAAAAAAAATCTTGATTTTGCAAAGAATTGTGGGAAAAAATGACAACTTCAAAAAACTCACAATGCCTCTTTCTAAATACCTTGGAATGTCTTCTTTCCAAAAAGGGGTAATTTGGGGGGTATTTGTACTTTTCTGGCATGTTAGGGTCTCAAGAAATGAGATAGGCCGTCAGTACTTCAGGTGTGATCAATTTTCAGGTATTGGCACCATAGCTTGTGGACTCTATAACTTTCACAAAGACCAAAAAATATGCACCAATTTGTACTTGTTTTTATCAAAGATATGTAGCAGTATAAATTTTGGCCAAAATTTATGAAGAAAAAATAATAATTTGCTAAATTTTATAACGGAAACAAAGAAAAATTCATTTTTTTACAAAATTTTCAGTCTTTTTTCTCTTATAGCGCAAAAAATAAAAAAACCAACAGTGATTAAATACCACCAAAAGAAAGCTCTATTTGTGTGAAAAAAAGGACAAAAATGTCATATGGGTACAGTGTTGTATGACTGAGTAATTGTCATTCAAAATGTGAGAGCACCAAAAGCTGAAAATTCGTCAGGTTAGGAAGGGGGTTTAAGTGCCCAGTTGTCAAGTGGTTAAGGGAACCATGAATGCCAACATGTACTGTGACATATTGAAGCAGAGCATGATCCCCCCTCTTCGGAGACTGGGCAGCAGGGCAATATTCCAATATAACGACCCCAAACACACCAAGACGACCACTGCCTTGCTAAAGAAGCTGGGGGTAAAGATGATGGACTGGCCAAATAAGGTTAGACACTAATGGCTGTGTGAGTTATTTTGAGGGGGGCAGCAAATTTACACTGTTATACAAGCTGTACACTCGCTACTTTATATTGTAGCAAAGTGTAATTTCTTCAGTGTTGTCACATGAAAATATATAATACAATATTTACAAAAATGTCAGGGGTGTACTCACTTTTGTGAGATACTGTATATATATTTATCGTCTTGGCTAGTTATGAGACCACACTGACCTGCAGACATGTTCCTTGTACATGTAGCCTCTTTCAACATACTCACTGTTCATGGCAGGTGAACTCCATCCACAACTTTTCCCTGTACTAACAGGGTTGTTTGTCAGATACCTGTCTGCTCTGCTTGAACCTGGGACCTAGAGAGGGCACCTGCATTTTTCTGATTACAACCCACCCAGTGCTCCATTTTTAGAAAAAGCGGGACAGGAACCAGTGGGTAATCCTTTAATTGCACTCTTTACCCTGGGCCATCATTTTTAAGGGAGCATGGTCTGTTTTTAGTCATAAGCAGCGCCCCAGCACATAATACTTTAGAGCCTGTAAGGCCCACTTTATGGCCAAACACTCTCACTCCACTATATTATATTCCAACACACACACTGTTCATCAAAGGGAAAGACAACATATTGGAAGGTGTGGACAGTGTTTAACCCCCTGTATACATTTAAAGACTTATCACTGCAACCTGTTTATCTTATTATATGCCACAACCTAGGCGACAGGTGAACACAGATCCATGATCTGTACCGACAGGGGCTTTTTGTCACAATGTATGTACAGTATATATGAGCAAAAAAACTAGAGGAATCTCTACTTTGGCCTTGTCTTGGCCTGGGACATTTGCTGTATGGCCCAAAAACTTAGCTGATTGTTGAAGTGGAAATCTGGATGTAGTTGGGCCTGCAAATAAACTTTTTGCTGAAGGGTGTTGCAGAGGAACTGCAGAGATGCTGCTGCTTGACATTACAAGAAAGATTCATTGCACACAGATCAAGGTACCTTTGACTATTATCAGGGGGCCGAGGGACAGATTTATTGGAAAGAATTTCACTGCAGGTTTAATAAAACTGGAACTGCGCTTAGTGTTGTTATTTTTCTGTCTTGATGCTCTCACGGGGTCAGTAATTACAAAGAGAATGCTCTTAAAGGGTTTACTGCTATGTTAAAATACCTATTCTATTTTTATGCTATTTTTGGTTTTACTGCACCCCCAAACCCTCTCTCAGAATTGAGTTCTGCAATAAAACGTAAAAAGACTAACATGACTAGCACTGCAATTGGTTTTCATCCCACAGTACACCAAGGACCAGGCCCTGGGATGGAAATGTCAGCCTTCTACCCTATTTAAGGGGGTCATAAGCCCACAAGGGGGAGTACTACATTTTGACACTTTTTTTATTTAAAAAGTATACATAGAAACTTTTACACATATTGATAAGGTGTTTTACATCCAGGCAATTTCTCATATGTAGATCTTCTTTAACATGAATATGTAAAAAAAAGACTGAAAAGGCTATACATTCCCTTAACAGGTAACTGTACACTTTCACAGTAAAATCAACCACATGCCACTAACCCTTGCCTTCAGTGAATGAACAAATACCTTTGTCTGTGCCATGTATCAAGCAAGAGATATTCACAGTTATAAATTTTATATTATATTATAAATATTATAAATGTTTTTGCCAAACGTTTGAGCACTACTGCACAAACCAGTTTCCAACAGTCTGCTACCACTGCTTATCCTGGGCAGAGGCAAGTCTGCATATAAGGTCAATCACATAATCGCTTATTTGATGAGAAGGGAGGGGGATGTATAGAGGATTTTATAGTAAAAGCTCAGTTACCCTTTATCATCACATGCTAATTAAAGTTTTTAACAATCAGTGAAGGAAATATGGCACATGAAGCTCAGCAGTAAGAACCTGTGCAGCATTTTAAATTAATATTAATTTTTAATGAAAGCTGGGCTTCACTTGCAAGACAAGCCATTGATCCTTTGTTGGAACAACACTGCAGGCCTCATTTAAAGTTTTTCAGTGTAAAAAAAATTACATCTTTAACCACTTACCTACCACTGTATGTCAAAAATGGCAATGTGGTGGATGCTTATTTTGCCTTTGGTTTCCAGTGCACCCATTAATTGCTGTGAGTCACCATTAGATGGCTTGGGTTTCAGGCACAGTGTACAGCGATTATCTGAGCAGCTTTTTATCCCCAGTATAATCCTCCCCCAGGTCAATCTGTCCCCCAGTGTCATCCTTCCTTCCAGGTCAATCTGTCCCACAGTATAAACCCTCCAGGTCAGTCCCCAGTACAATCCTTCCCCACATGGTCAATATGTCACCCAGTTTAATCCCCCAAGGTCAGTCTATCCCCCAGTACAATCCCCACAGGGACAGTCTGTCCCCCAGTATAATTCCCTCCAGGTCAACCTGTCACCCAGTTTAATCCTCCCCTCCCTCCCAGGCCAATCTATCCCCCAGTATATTTCCCCCAGGTCAGAGTTTCCACCAAGTTCAATGTCAATTTGCCCCAGTATAATCCCCCCAGCTCAGTCTATCCCTAAGTATACCCCCCCAGGTCAATTTATTCCCCAGTATAACCCCCCCAGGTCAGTCTGTCCCAAGTAAAATCCCCCAGGGTTAGTCTGTCCCCCAGTACATCCTTCCCCCGCCTCCTCCCAGTAAAATTCCCTGCTCCAGATCATTCTGTCTTCCTGTATAATCCTTCCCTTTCCTCCCCCGGGTCAATCTGCCCCCAGTATAATCCCCCACATACCACTCTGTCACCCAGTATAATCCTTCCCCACAAGGTCAATCTGTTCCCCAGTATAACCCCCTAGGTCAATCTGTCCCCCAGTACAATCCCCCCAGGTCAATCTGTCCACCAATATAATCCTTCCCCCTCCTCTTCCAGGTCGATCGTTCCCCCAGTATAATCCCCCACAGGTCAATTAGTCACCCACTACAATTCTTCCCCCCAAGGTCAATCTGTTCCCCAATCCAACCCCCCAGGTCAGGCTGTCTTCCTGTACAACCCCCCCCCCAGGTCAGTCTGTCCCCCAGTAAAATTTTAGCTCCTCTTTCCAGATCAATCTGTCCCCCAGTATAAGCCCCTCTAGGTCATTCTGTCCCCCAGTATAATGCCCCAGGTCAGTCTGTCCCTCAGTACAATTTGCCCCAGGTCAATCTGTCCCCCCAGTATAATTCCCCTAGGTCGGTCTGTCCTCCAGTACAATCCTTCCCCCCCCCCAAGGTCAATTTGTTCCCCAGTATAATACCCCTCCCAAGTCAGTCTGTACCCTAGTAAAATCTCCCCAGGTCAGTCTGTCCCCCAGTAAAATCTTCCCCCCTCCCCTCCAGGTAAATTTTTCCCCAGTAAAAACGCCCCCAGGTCAGTCTGTCCCCCAGCATAATCTCCTCAAGGTCAATATGTCCCCCAGTACAATCCTTCTCCCCAAGGTCATTCTGTTACCCAGTATAATCCCCCCCAGATCAGTATGTACCCCCAGTACTGTCCCCCTCAGGTCAGTCTGACGCCTTTACAATCCATCCCAGGTCAGTCTGTCCCCCAGTAAAATCCTTCCCCCTCTCCTCCAGACCCATTTGTCCCCCAGTATAAACCCCCCAGGTCAGTCGGCCCCCAGTATAATTCTCCCCAGGTTAGTCTTTAGCCAGTATAATCCCCTTGGGTCAGTCTGTGCCCCTGTACAATCCCCCTTGGGTCAGTCTGTCGTAGAGGTCGACCGATATATCGGTCGGCCGATATATCGGCCGATTTTTGGCATTTTTTCATTAATCGGCTTTGGCCGATATTCTGAGAACAGAAGCCGATATAAAAAAAAAAAAAACTTCAGCGCGGCTTGGAAATGACATCTCTCATAGAAGTCAATACAAGTTGCCTGAAGTTTCCCGTGCAGTGACTCATCTCTGGGCAGCCTGCCAAGTGAGAGAGAAAAGAGTTACAAATGTTTCTTCTTATCAATGAACTGAACTTGTGAGTAGAAGTTCTCAGTTTAACCATTTAAAGGCTAAATCTTTTCTGACACTTGTAGCTTACAAGTAAAAATCCTGTCTTTTCTGCTAGAAAATCACTTGGAACCCCCAAACATTATATATTTTTTTTTTGCAGAGACCCTAGGGAATAAAATGGCGGTTGTTGCAATATTTTATGTCACACGGTATTTGCGCAGCGGTCTTTCAAACGCAATTCTTTGGGAAAAAAATACACTTTAATGAATGTTAAATAAAACTAAACTTTTTTTTTCGTCAAAGTTTTGATTACCTGTTTTTGTGCCTGCTTCCTGATTCCCTTACCGAAGATGGCGGCGGCAGCACCCGAGAGCCGAGAGAGAGATCGGCTTCGGGTGCCGACATCGCGGGCGCCCAGGACAAGTAAGTGTCCATATATTAAAAGTCAGCAGCTGCAGTATTTGTTGCTGCTGACTTTTAATATTTTTTTTTTTTTGCCGGAACTCAGCTGCTTTCACACTGGAGCGGGCAGGCGTTGGCAGTAAAATGCAGCTAGTTTTAGCTGCGCTTTACCATAATTTTAGCGGCGATATTCGGCTGCTAGCGGGGTGCTTATAACCCAGCTAGCGGCCGATGAAGAGGTTAAATGCGCCCGTGTAGCACCGCTGCAGAAGCGCTTTGCAGGCGCTTCAGCAGCAGTGCCCATTAATTTCAATAGGCAGTAGTGATGGAGGAGCGGTATACACCGCTCCAAAGATGCTGCTTGCAGGACTTTTTTTTAACGTCCTGCCAGCGCACCGCCTCAGTGTGAAAGCACTCAGGCTTTCACACTGAGACTGCAGGGGAGCTGTTTTGCAGCCATTTTTACAGGTGCTATTTTTAGCCCAAAAGTGCCTGAAAAACACCCCAGTGTGAAAGGGGTCCAACTGTTAGTTTTTTTTTTTCCCCTTCATCGGCCTAACATATCGGCCCAAAAAAATCGGCATCATATATCGGCCATCGGCCACAGCGATTTCTAAATATCGGCATCGGCATCGGCCAGAGAAAAACCCATATCGGTCGACCTCTAGTCTGTCGCCTTTACAATCCTTCCCAGGTCAGTCTGTCCTCCGGTAAAATCCTTATCCCTCCCCTCCAGGTCAATCTATAAATGAACCCAGGTCAGTCTGTCCCCCAGCATACAAAGACATACTTGGGGGGCACACCCTAAAAATGCTATACATCTAAGATGGTGCTGCTATAAGACCAAAGACAGTACAAAAGAGATTATAGCGCACACATGCAAAAATTACATTTATCCTGCAAGGCTAGTTAAAAACACCTGAACATATACATAAAAATATATACGGGGGGTTGGTCACACTATATGGTCATATAGTGCTAAGCCCACAAACTGCGACAAAGTACCCCAAATTTCATGGGTCCTAACCTGTTAATAGAATGAAAGAACCTAGTGTCTCAACCTTGGGAGATAAACTCCTCTATATGGGAGAACTGAAGGGATTCCTCCTATGTACTGGTGGCCACTAATGAGAGGTAATGAAGAGGGGGAGGGGTGCTCCAGCCCAAGCCCGGGCATCACGCTGTTGAGCATTAACATCCATCTCAGCCGACTAGTGGGATCACGTGTTGCCAATGTTGGGCAGGTTTACACACTGCCGGCATTGGTCCCCGCCTCCCGCAGTGTCGAGCCAGCGTGATGCTGGTGGCGTTTTCGTGCATGTGCAGGACGCAACACAGGGCTTCTCCTCAGTTCTCAGCTCTTCACACAGACGCCCCAGCTCTGACCAGCTTCTGTTCCCCACATGTCTATAAGGTATTTATCCACTATTTCCCTCGCAGTCCATACTTCTATACCCTTCTCCACAAAGTGGGACTTTACTGATTGATTGACTTATCCATTACAGATACGGACACTGCCATATGAGGGAATTTATGTCTTCACCACTCCCCATTACCTTCTGATGCCTGGGGAAGTTGCCTGGGCGCCCTGATGTGCATCTGAATTTCTGCCACCCCATCCTTTGGAGCCAGGTAATCTGCTGTCACCCCCCTTTTCTAGCCTACACTTCAATACTTTGTCCCACAATGTGGGATCAAACTGATGGATTGATCTATCCATTGCAGACATTGATACGGCTACACGAGGGCACTCTCTGACCATATGACGCCTTATGACCACCTGCTCTCTGTGGAAGATGCCCTGGCACCCTGCCATGTGCCTGAATCTCTGCCACCTCAGTTCCCGGAACGGGCAGTCCCACGGCCCATCTCTCATACACCTCACAATGAGACACACTGTGTAAGTAACCAGAACTGACTTCATTGTCTTTTCTGAGGAATATACTTCTATACCCTGACCATATTCCATTGTGTTATTCCAGATACCCCATTACAACTGCCCCTGAGGAGTGTTTTTCCTACACGAAACGCTACTAGCGCAAATGGGATTTTGTTACAGATTGACCTATTTTTATGATTTTTTGTATACTGTATATTCCCCAACCACACGTATTGTTTTTTGCTCAGTTCCTATGTGTCCATACATTCCCTTATTGATCCATTTGTATCACTTATTGCTATGTATGATTATACTATTACCTTTTATATAGACATCATGATGGTCATTTATGCATTGTGTACTTATTGCCGGTTTTACTGTAAATACTTTATATTTAATACATGTATGCAATATCAAATGTCTCAATCTCTTCATCCCCATTCAGCCCACCATTTCAATCAAAGTCCCAATTTCTTTTGCCTTTTTTCTCCAGCCCAAGAGACCTTGTCAGGGTCTTTACAAAATTCGGGGTACTTTGTCGCAGTTTGCGGGCTTCTTAGATGTATAGCATTTTTAGAGTGTGCCCCCCCAAGTATGTCTTTATATGTTGTATAGACCCTGACCAGGTCTCTTGGGCTGAAGCACCCCTCCCCCTCTTCATTACCTCTTATTAGTGGCCACCAGTACATAGGAGGAATCCCTTCAGTTCTCCCATATAGAGGAGTTTATTTCCCAAGGTTGAGACACTAGGTTCTTTCATTCTATTAACAGGTTAGGACCCAAGAAATTTGGGGTACTTTGTCGCAGTTTGTGGGCTTAGCACTATATGACCAAACCCCTGTATATATTTTTATGTATATGTTCAGGTGTTTTTAACTAGCCTTGCAGGATAAATGTAATTTTTGCATGTGTGCGCTATAATCTGTTTTGTACTGTCTTTGGTCTTATAGCAGCCCCATCTTAGATGTATAGCATTTTTAGGGTGTGCCCCCCAAGTATGTCCCCCAGCATAATCTCCCCAAAGTCATTCTGTCCCCCAGTACAATCCTTCCTCCCTAGGTCAATCTGATCCCCAGTAAAATCCACCCCGGGTCTGTCTGTCCCCCCCAGTACAATCCCCCTCAGGTCAGTCTGACGCCTTTACAATCCCTCCCAGGTCAGTCTGTCCCCCAGTAAAATCCTTCCCCCTCCCCTCCAGACCCATCTGTCCCCCAGTATAATTCTCCCCAGGTCACTCTTTAGCCAGTATAATCCCTTTGGGTCAGCCTGTCTTCCAAAATCAGAAAATGCACTGTTTTCACTAAAAATAGACTAAGATTAGCACATGTAACACAACATAACTTTTTTTTTATTCCTGTTAAATTCCTATTAAGGCCTCGTTTACATGGGGCATACTAAAGTGTACGCATGTGTGAGCGATGCGTTTACGTGTTCAGGGATGCACAGTTGTTCCATGCATTCCTGTGCAGGCGGTCCTATTCATGTCTATTGGAACGCAGTGGCTGAGATCTGACATCTCAGTTTGTGCAGGTGCCCTGCCCTGAATGCAGATAGTGTGAGTTCAATAATATGCAGCCACATGGATGTCAAATTGAGAGCAGAGGCTGTGTCCATGCAGCCACTGCTTTCCAATTGACATCAATGGGGCTACCTGCACGGGGATGCAAATAAAATGCTATTTTTAATATGTTTAACTTTTTGGGGGAGGGTAAACATGACATGTTTACCAGTCCACCCTCCATTCTGACATTGAGCTTTCCCCTGCAGCAGCATAAGGGAACCTGGCCAGCAGGGGAGCTAAGGGATCAGTGGGGGTGAGGGTCGAAATAGCGCAGGGGGAATCTATTTTCAGGGTTAAATCCCCCTGTGGTCTTCTGCAGCACCGGTGGGAGGGGACGGGAAGAGAAGCTAACCCTTATCCTTTACATCTGCAAACTAACCTCATCATCTCCAACCTTCCACTGTATGTGATATGTATAATAACCCCTTCACCTCCTCTGTATGACCTACTATTGAGGTGGTTAAAGTGTAAATCAGCATTCCCAAGCTTTTTTGTTTTAGCCACCCCAATACTAGCATGTTTCTTTATTTTGAAAAAATTGTGACCAAAAATAAGATAAGATTTTTTCCAAAAAGTGATCACTATGGGGGTGCCTGTACTATTTTCACATTTTTATTTCTAATGTTTTATATCAGAAAGTAAGGGAAATGGGTTTTTGTTTTAAAATATTTGTCCTTTTTTCCTTTATATGGTAAGAAATAAAACCACAGTGGTTTTTATATTATAATAAATATTATCAAAAGAAAGCCCTATATTTCTCAAAAAGTACCGGTATATAAAATTCTTTTAGGTGTAGTGTTTCATGACGGTGTAATTGTCAGGAAAACTATCATAGCAATGAAAACTGAAAAATGGCTTGGTAATGAAAGGTTATTACAGGCTGTTACCCAAGTGGTTAATCCACCCTGCTCTTCAAGGATTCTTTAATGACTCAGCTTCGAACACTGAGAATCTCAGTAGCTTAAAGGCCATGGCTGCACGGGTCCCCACTACATTGATATTAGCGTTTATTCTTATGGACACTGTGCTTGTGTTCCAAAAAGTTTTAAAGAAAAAGTATAGGGCCCACTTCAAAAACCACCAGCTGGTACTTACAGGACCACTAGGCTCTTCCAAAGCACAAACTTAAAATTTTACGCTACTTAGGTAATTTGCTTTAAAAAAAAAAAACTTTTATCTATTTAGTTTGTCAATTTTTGGGGAGGGTAGCATGTAGTAGGGCAGTTTTTTATTTTAATTTGTTTAGTGTTTTTTTTATCGTTTTTGTGTGTTTTATTGTTATTTGTCTACTCACAATTTAGATTTTTTGTCAGCTTTTTCCAATGATTGTTTTTTGAAAGAAAGGAGCTTTGGTGAGTCTCATGGGCCAGTAAATGCCAACTGAACACATTTCCACAAAATAATGATATTTCATCAAAATCTCTCAATTTTCACGAAATGAAATTTTGGTAAAAACTTTAATTTCTGTACATTCCTTTTCCTTACAGGCCAAAAGAAAAAAGGGAATGAGGAGGAAGATAATTAAATACAAAGTTAAAGCGTAACTCCACTTTTGTTGAGAAAAAAACATTCCCCTCTGGGAGATCTATGTACATTGCAAAGATTTTAACAAACTTGCAGATTCCAAGCTTGTGTTATTCTGAAGTAATTACTGTTTGTTCCTTTGTTCCCCCTTAAGTGAGTCTAATGGTAGTGGTTTCATAATTATCAACCAGCTGCTGCACCAGCAGGCCTCAAATGAGAAAAATTGCAGGGCCTACATTCCTTTAGACGTTATTTCCTATTGGGAGTATCTTACCAAAAATGAATTTTTTTTGTTGTAAAATCTGACTTGTAGCTTAGTGTAGACTTCTGGGAAAATCAGTGAGCCAATCACACAAGCAGGAAATTATGTTTCTGGGGGGCGTTCTGTACACATTCTGTGTACAGAACACGTTCAGGAAGCCATATTATAGAGCTGCAGATTGAGAAGGAAAGTTAATTTTTAATAACATTCAATTACAATATGACTTGTGTCGCAATTGTATATGCTATATTTTTTTTCTTATTTACTATTTTTTTACCCATGAAAGTGGAGTTACCCTTTAAAGGAATGTAATACTTTCACTGAAAGAAATGAAAAGTATTTATATTCACTTATAATTTATATTATTAGTCAACTGGTTAATTGGTCACATTAACCAGTTGCCGCCCATTCAAACAGGGCATGCATGTGATCGGGTGCATGCAGCCCTGAACTTTCAGTGGCCGCGTGTCCCGAGACACAGCTCATCACCAATGGGGGTGAACAGCCAATGGGCATGGCTGTTTACCACGTGATCGGCTGTGATCAAGTCACGGCGGATCAAAGATGGTGCTTCCCCCTTGGAACATCAGGAGCGGGCTGCGTGGGTATGTCAATGGCGGCGTGTTCCCATGAATACAACCTGTCACTGAGAATGGTAAACAGCCAATGGCAAACGGTTGTTTACCACGTGATTGTCTGTGATCCACTCACAGCCGATCACAAAATGTAAACACAGGTCAGTGACTGGCTGTTACTGGCTCTTCTCTCCTCATACACTGTTTCCAGTGTGATGAGAGAAGAGCCAGGAGCAGTGAGTTATCGATCTGTGTGTGTAATGTACTGCACAAAGCCCACACAATAAAGAGAACCTGTCACATTGCCTCCACCCCCCCATTGCACCTGTCACCCAATAGTCACCACATCAGTGCTCATTAAGTGCACCTGTCACCATCAGAGACTGCCATCAGTGACTGTCAGCGGTGCACCTGTCGGAAATCAGTGACCACCGCCTGTCACCTGTCACCCATCAGTGACCCTCGTCTGTCACCTATCAGTCCCATAAAGTGCACCGGTCACCATCAGAGACTGTCGCCTGTCACCCATCAGTGGCCGTCGCCTGTCACTTGTCACCTGTCACCTATCAGTGACCGTCACCTGTCACTCATCAGTGACCATCACCTGGTACCTGTCAGCTATCAGTGAACATCACCTGCCACCCATCTGTCACCCTTCAGTGACAGTCACCTGCCACCCGTCGCACAGCCCATCAGCGGCATGTCCAAAAATGTTTATAGCAGTGAGGAGGCATTCCAGATCCTCTCCCTTTGGGTCTAGTATGGATTCCGAGGGGACCCCCCCACCCGATACTCATTCACATGGGGGGCATGATCTGAGGGCCTCCTTCCTAAAGATGGCTTCCAGATTCCGATTAAGCCCCCCACCTGCAGAACCTGAAACCACCGACCTGGGTTGTTGGGAAGAAGCCCTTATCGCCATCATCATGGGGGCAAGGTGCTTTGAGGGAATGTTGAGGGCATGCGGACTGGTATGGTTCAGGAGGGGGGTGGCGATCGCTCGCCCCCTCCCTTTCCCGACCTACCAGCCTGCATGCTCGGATAAAGAGAAAAAGAAAAAGCTGCGCTGTAAATGAACCTGTGTAACACTAGCAACCATAATAATATTAAGTGCACTCACAGATACTTGTGAAAGTGAAAAAGAAATTGATACTAAACCATATATTAGTGTATATGAAACAAATGCCTGATGGTCAAAATGGCCTATCAAACCTCAATCTGTGTGACTGTGAATATGACATAAACAAAAGTTGATAAATAACAACTAACTCCAAGACCAAATCAGGGTCAAAGGAAATAGAAGTTGAATGAAAAAAGTGAATGGGATCTCAAGCCGTGTATGTTAAAACTGAATAAGTGATGAAACAAAAGAGAAACAAAAATAAATCCTCAGTGTTCACAATGACAGTCAGTATCAGTGATTTTAGATGGCAAAAGGAAATGTCCATATGAATAATAGCATTGAACATCCACGGTGAAAAATAATCCACAGCACTCGGAAAAAAGTGATGATAGAAAAGTGCCTCCACCTGGGTACACACTGCCGCTTACCAAATAGATGTGATCTCTTAATTACAGAAGATGAATGAACGCATATGTCTAATAACCCAGCCTGGGGTCTCTGTATCATGCAGTAAACGCCTCAGCTTCCATTGGTGTATGTCTCATAAAGCATATCGGATTCAGGGTATCACCACATAAGGACAAAAAAGGCTAACATAGTATAAAACCCTTTTATAATTTACAGACGAATGGACGCTTACAGTTAAGAAGTTTAAAATCAGCATGTAGAAAAACACAAGCTAGCCGGCCCGCTCTTCAATTAGCAGCCCGTATACTTCCGGGTCTGGCACACAATGCGGTGACGTCAGAACGTCGTTCTTCCCAACGTTTCGTCACTAGAGGGACGTGGTCAAGGGATACGGGCGGTGTTCTGATTCACCGCTTAAATACAGAAAATGGATAACGCAGCCTCAGTGTGAGTCCCGAGGAGCCGCTAAAAGCGCCATCTTAACTGATGGAAAATGGTATTGAAATCCATATATAAAAATACCTATAAGGGCAAAAATCATATATAGAACAAAAATAAGGGTAACGACGGACTCTAGCCATAGAACCCATGGAAAATGGCATCTTGCAAAAAGCAAACATGACAGATGGTATGAAAACCTAATAAGGGTCATTCACTGGAGTCGTTGCAAACCCAAGTAAACCATTAATACAAGGTGCTATAAAGCTACCCAATTAAAAAATATGTAACTGATTCACACTGGGTCACGTAATGAACACCACTGGAAATCAACTAATAGCAATAACAAAAATTTACAAAACATTTAGGGATGTTAATGATTAAAATTTTCGTGTTCGATTAATCGATTTTTTTAAATCTGTTAATCGACTAATTTTGATTAATTATAACGCACATACAGATCCAGATCTGTAATATCCACATCTTATCCTGACATGTTTCGCCTCCAAGGGCTTCCTCAGCGGATATATTAATGACAAGAAGTGTATCACTAGGTGGAAAACAGAACATAATTTTAAGACAACTACATTAACTAAAACAATAAACAATTTGACAAAAATCAAGAAGGAATTTAAATATCGTCTTGCCAAGTTATATTGTGTCACCACTCACCCGACTCAAAACTCCCATTGCCTCCAACCAAGAGCCAAAAGATAAGGCAGTGGACACCGGGGGAGCACACAGAAAAGCCACTACGGCCTGAAGCAAACCGAACTAGAATACATGTAATGTAATACTCCATCAGTTGTAACATAACAACTAACTAATTTTAAAGGAGACACAGATGAAAAAATGTATTAACCACTTAAGGACCGCCGCACAACGATGTACGTTGACAGAATGGCACGGACAGGCACAAGGGCGTACAGGTACGTCCCCTTTAAGAACCTGTCCGTGGGTCGCGACCCAGTCTGAAGCTCCGCGCCCGCGCACCCGATCCCCGCCGGTGTCCCGCGATCGGGTCACAGAGCTGAAGAACGGGGAGAGGTAAGTGTAAACAAACCTTTCCCCGTTCTTCCTAGTGGCAGTGTCACTGATCGTCTGGTCACTGATCGTCGTTACCTATGACAGGGAAGTCACACGCCAAGCCACGCCCCCCTTCAGTTAGACTCATTAGGTCACACTTAACCCCTACAGCGCCACCTAGAGGTTAAACCCTTCACTGCAAGTGTCAGTTTCACAGTAATCAGTGCATTTTTATAGCACTGATCGCTGTAAAAATGACAATGGTCCCAAAATGGTGTCAGAAGTGTCTGATGTGTCCGACATAATGTCGCAGTCACGATAAAAATCGCTGATCGCCGCCATTACTAGTAAAAAAAAAAATATTAATAAAAATGCCATAAAACTACCCCCTATTTTGTAGATACTATAACTTTTGCGCAAACCAATCAATAAACGCTTATTGATGATGTAGAAGAATACATATTGGCCTAAACTCAGGAAAAAAAAATGTTTATATATTTTTTGGGGATATTTATTATAATAAAAAAGTAAAAATTTTTTTTTTTTTCAAAATTGTCGCTCTATTTTTGTTTATAGCGCAAAAAATAAAAACCGCAGAGGTGATCAAATACCACCAAAAGAAAGCTCTATTTCTGGGAAAAAAAGGACATCAATTTTGTTTGGGAGCCACGTCGCACGACCGCGCAATTGTCAGTTAAAGTGACAGTGCCGAATCGCAAAAAGGGGCCTGGTCTTTAACCAGCCAAAATGGTCCGGGCTGAAGTGGTTAAAGTAGGGGTAAGCACCAAACAATGTAGGGTAACGCCCCAGATAGATAGATATATAAAGCATACTCACAGCACAGGTTGTTGAAATGCAGTCGAGCCATGGGTGCCGTGAAGAAATTATGGCATTAATTCTCAAAAAGAGAGCAAGCAGGGAAGTGCTAAAAAAGCATTAAAAAATATAAATGTAATAAGAATGACCATAATAAGGCTCCGATTTAATAGTTATCAAAAAGATTATATATATATATATATATATATATATATATATATATATAGATTTTAGTATTGATAGGTAATTACTGGTATATAAAAAAATAAACATAGAAAACTACAACAAATCAGCTGTCTCCTTCAACTTGAGGAGATTTAAACAGATGGCAGCAGGTATGACTATAAAGAAAGGGGAGATGCATATCAACCATCAACCAGTACATTTCAATAGGAGTTGACATAAATTTGAAGTAGCGTTATAAAAGAAGTCAAAGATTTAATATAGATCTTTTACCTTGCATGCAGTTTTAACCAAGCGA
Organism: Rana muscosa; assembly: GCA_029206835.1. NCBI lineage: Eukaryota > Metazoa > Chordata > Amphibia > Anura > Ranidae > Rana > Rana muscosa. The sequence continues at coordinate 962,667,923 of CM055117.1, read as the reverse complement.
GGTCACCCCAAACAGGCTATTCACTACGCTACGACAGCTGACATGCTCCAATCACTGGGCGTACGTCATTCCCCTCCAGATTAAAAGACAAAGGAGAACAGGCCCGCAGATAGAGGCATGACAAGGGGGCGGTGCCCTACTGGTGGCAAAGCCGTTGACCCGGCTATCCCTAATAAAAACCACGTTTCTCAGAAGCTTGGAACATAGGAATGTCTATCAAATCTGATCCCCGGGGTTTCAACTGCCCAATCCCGGAAGGGGTGGAAAAATTAAGGGGAGGGGCAAAGGAGTTTATGGGAGGGGGTTTTGACACAGAGAAAATTACAAACGATAAACAAATAGTAAATGGAAAAATATAATAAAAATTGATAGTAAATGTAATACAACATATTATAAACATAAATAAACATACAGTATAATACAGTTTGTCAAACACGGAATGTTTCAAAAATCCAAATAGCAATGAATGCCAAAATTGGAAGGATCGATTAACCACCCATATATAACAACCTCTCTGTATCAATTAAATTTTCAGGAATGTTGGTGCCGTTTTTGAGTTTGTCACACATCCATATTATCACCCCCTTTGTTCAGTTATATACAGTGTTTGAAGTTCAATCACTTTTTTTGGTTGAAAAAAACGGATGTCAGCAGACATGAAAACGGATTGTCAGAAACATTGACGCATCTCAGCATAGTGCCTACAATATGTCAGAATGTTTATACTGAAATATAAAATTAATTATTGCGTTATGAAAATAGGTAAATCTTAATTTTGGAGATTCCCCATTTCCTGCAATATCAAGAAATTCTAAGTTCTTTTATCCATGCTAGTTTGAAGACAAGTAACACAAATGAATATTGCTTAAAATATTATATATATTTATTAACTAAAATACAGTGCAAATTAAAATCGGGTATAAGTTGTGATAAAACAACTGAATGGATATACTTCTACAATCAGAGATAAATGATGATTAAGGTTCAGATAATATTTACATACACTTCTATGCCAGCTCTATATGACAAGGTATATTCACAAGTCAATACTTAAATGATACTTGTACATCTAACACTTGGTAGCAATTGAAATGTAACCTTCCGTGACTTCACGGCTTTAGATAAACAAACTTGTTTACATTATGTTATCTTTCTCAAGACAAACAGATCTCCTGATTATACTTCTTAAACGTGTCCAGACCAAGGGTCATATAAGGAACACGGCTTTGATAAGAAATCAAGTCTTATATTAAATTTAGAGAGAATACATTTTTACACATATATCATAATAAAACCATTGTACCACTTGGCTCTAGCTTTTTAAAGACAACCAAATTAGGGTATGTGCCTTAATATTTGGAATAATATTTCATTTATACTGCAGTTAAAATATGATACCATTCCAAATTGCTTTGCCATATATATTTAAATGGTTTTAGTTATGTGTATGCAAAAACAACTCCATTACCAAAGCAGGTAAATAAACAAAATGAATACGTTACCAGGTTAAAGTTCTGTCTGTTTGAGAAGCTTCCATTATGAGGCAATGATGAGTCCCATAGGACTCCTTCCAATATTGCTACATGTTGGCGTTCTAAGATCTGCTTCCAGCTTCAGAGAGTCAGTGCCTTCAGAGATCAACTCTTCTTCAGCTCCCTCCGATCTCTCCCGGTCTTCCAGGTCTCTCTGCGATCTCTTTCAGTCCCCTTTTTTCTTATCTCAGCTGCTACTTTTATCTCACTCCAAAAGTGGGTGTGTATCTTATCACTAGGTAACTTTTTTTTGGAGGGTTGTCTTAGCAACCACATATACGCCATCTTGAACAATGTCGTTTTTAACCTGTAGGGGCAGTGGTGTATAAGAAATAATTTCTAATGTTATTTTCACGGAGGCTGAAGATAATTTACGACTACCATTTGACCTAGCTTAGTAAAACACACTTAATTGTCTAAGGGTGTCAAAATGTGTCAAGTATACCAGACATTTCGGCGAATGGCTCAGAGTAATGTCTTGGGAACATCTTCCCACCTATCTGTTAATGGGTTGTTAACATTCCTCGAAGCTGAAGTAATTTGGAATAACTTTTAACTTACTTTTGACAAATACAGCTCCTAGTATCAATACAGCTAGGATCTCACATTTTGTAGTAAAATATATATATGTAGATATCGGTTTATATATATATATATATATATATAAAACCAATACATAGATATACTATAAAAGATATACAATAAAACAGGAATTTTGAATAAGGTTGATTTAGGTTTTTGGGCTCCCTTGAAACAAGAGTTCCTTATCTTGTTTATTTGACCAAGTGTCCAAACCTTTGAATTCCAACCTGGGGAGACTGGTACGGTCAAGACCCCCCTAGTGAGACATAAGAACAAAGCCTATTCATGTCTGTGAATCTAATTTAAACTTTCCAAGATATTGAATCTGGGTTAACCCTTCAAAGAGAAAGTAGTAACCAAAGTCTTGTTCATAGCATATCATGAGCTATGGGCTTAACTTTAGAGACAAAATGGCTGTCCTCTCGCTCATAATATACATGAATATGAACCATATGAAAAATACATAATATGCATAATATAAAGGCCTATATGTAATTCTTTTTAACCCCAAATGTTCTGACAGGATGTAAAAATTTACAAAAAAAAACATGACGGAACTGAAATGAAAGACGGAACACCCGTGTGAAACCAGCCTTAGCCCAGGTTCACACTGACAGCTGGAATGAAATTGTGCGTATTCAGCTGAACTCGCACAATTTCATTCCCGCATGTCAGTCCCGAATTTGTGGTCGATTTCAGAGACATCTGTGTGGGTTGCTGCACAGATCTCAATGAAAATCGCACCCGAAGTCACCAAAAGTAGTACAGAAACTACTTTTGGGAATCAGCATTGCACAGATTCGGACGGTGCCATTTCCGGCAATTGCCACCGATTTGGCATAAAATTTGATATGTCAAATCGCATGCCGAATCCCTCCAATGTTAACCAGGGCTGAATGTCTCAAAAAATGAGATAGGCCTTCAGTACCGTATATACTTGAGTATAAGCCGAGTTTTTCAGCACATTTTTTTTGTGCTGAAAATGCCCCCCTCGGCTTATACTCGAGTCACCTTTTTGTGCCTGATCTCCCGGACTTTGGGGACCCGGTACTGGCTGGTTGTAGGTCCCCTGGACCCCAAACTTGGCACACATATAGCCCCATTTTTCCTCTACAAGTTTGTAAAGTTTGTTGTCTGGGGGACCTACGGCCATGAAGCACCGATTTTTCAAAGCCGGGCACCCCTTTCATAGACTCCCATGTTAAACGTCAGTCTAGTCATGGACACAGTGAGGCATGCACATGGACACAGTGAGGCAAAGTGAGGTACAGTGAGGTATGCAGATGGACACCCTAGTCTTATACTTGAGTCAATACGTTTTCCCATTTTTTTGTGGTAAAATTAGGTGCCTCGGCTTATACTCGAGTATATACGGTACATCAGGTGTGATTAGGCGTGTGTTCAATTTTCAATGATTGGCACCATAGCTTGTAGACTCTATAACTTTAACAAAGACCAACTTATATACACTGATTTTGGTTATTTTTACCAAAGATCTGTAGCAGTATAAATTTTGGCCAAAATTTACCAAAAATTACTAATTTGCTAAATTTTATGACAGAAACAGAGAAAATGGCATTTTTTATTTATAGTACAAAAATGTAAAACCCAGTAGTGATTAAATACCACCAAAAGAAAGCTCTATTGGTCATTGAAATTGTTAGAGCACTGAAAGCTGAAAATTGGTCTGGGCAGAAAGGGGGTATAAGTGCCCTTTATTGAAGTGGTTAAAGCACCAATAGGAAGGAGCAGGAAAAGTGCTTGATTAAAAGATGACACCCACATATAAATTAGATACCTATAAATCTGGCTCTAATGACCATTTTGAAAACTGAGTTTCACTTAAGCCTCGTACACACGATCGGATTTCCATCGGACAAATCCGTGAAATGTTGTGCAAAGGGCGTTGGTTGTAAACTTGGTATGCATACAGACGGCAAAACTTTCTCAGCCAACAAATACGAAACTACATGGTTTTTCTGTTCTTTAGCGCCACACTTCTGCTAATGTTGTGCTATGGTTAGCATTGCCTCTGAGCATGCGTGGTTGTACTTTGGATTTTTTTCCGACGGACTTGTGTACACACGATTGGATAATCCGACGGCACACATTTGTTGTTGGAAAATTTGAAAGCATGCTATCCAACATTTGTTGTCGGAAAATCCGACAATTGTCCAATGGAGCATACAAACGGTCAAATTTTCAGACAAAACCCTGCCATCACACATTTGTTGTCGGATCGTGTGTACGAGGCTTTAATCTCCTCCGGTCATTTTTTTCCATCACATGCTCAGTTTAAACTGGCCAGGCTTACTTATAATAAATAGGCATTTTTACACGAGATCAGAGATTTCAGACAAATGGTTCTTGGGAAATAAATTGATTGACCATGTTTGCTTTTTCCTGAATATTTGCTATTGCTGCCCAAACACGGATTGTGTCAAAGTGCACATACAATCCAACTGCCATTTCATGTTTCTGTTCAATGTTTAAAACAGAAAAGCAACTTTCTTCCATTAAAATAAATTAAACTGTTTAGTTTTATTTTTTTGCCTTGACAATGGCAAATGACAAATATATTTGTGTGTCTGCTGTGCTGAGACAGAGCTGCCAATTTCTGTTGCCCTTAGGCAAAGCCCCACTGTGCCTAATTTAAACAGAACGCTGTTCACAGTAAATTACATTTTCTTCTACATTTCATTGTCAGGCAGTTACAGGAGACACAAAAGAAAGATGGAAATTGGATGGTGGATTTATCTGCCAACAATGAACTATTTATGACAAGTAAAGGCATCCACACCACCCCATTTATCACTATGCATCAGGAAGCACATCTGGATTCAATATCCTTTTGAACCCATAATGTATTATGATACACCTAAAGCTGACCGTGTATTAGTAGAAATTAATTGAAGATTTTTTCCTTTCAAGAACCTTTGTTCCATTTTCTAAGGATTAGTGGGGTTAAAAAGGCATTTGTTTTTAAATTGAAGTGACAAGAAAATTTGAGAGAAAACGATGGAAAATGTTTCTTCAACAAATGAATTTCTAAAGGCCCATACACACGGTCAGACTTTTTGACAACAAACTTCAAAATCTGACCGTGTGTACGCTCCATCGGACAAACTTTTTCGGTTTTCATCGGACAAAAGTTCGCTGTGCAAACGGACAAACTTTTCGGCAACAAAAGTCCTACGACGCAAAGTCCTGCCGTGTGTACAGAAATCCATCGGACTTTAGTCCGAAGTACAGAAGCAAGGACCAGCCGGAAGCGTTCTGTCTTGTAAAACTAGCGTTCGCAATGGAGATATCACATTCGTGACGCGGCAAGTTATGAAAATCTAGAAATGTGGCGCACATTCTCTTCTTCTTTATAATGGGATAATAATAGAGCTGCTTTGCTGGTGATACTGACGGAGTAATGACAAACGTCTTTCCAAAGGATTTGTTCTAGTGTTCTAGTGATATCAATAAAACAAATTTCTTACTTTTTTGGGAGGTCAAGTTAGCACAACCCATTATCCCCTAGTTGTTTTTATGCTCAAAGCACCAACTACTCTATTTGTGTCCCTTAATTTTATAAATGTACCTGCCTACTCACAAACTGTCATTAGAAGTTAAACACATAAGCAAATAATTTTGCTAATATTTATTTATTGAAAATAATAAGCACAAGAATGGCATATCAAAATCAAGAGGAAGGCAGCAATAGATCAACTGGTGGAATTGGCGAAGCCTCTGTACCCCAGGGCAGACATCATTTTTGTTAAGCTCAAAATTGGGAACCCGAGGAGTACATACAATCTAGGGAGCACAAGAAGGTCGTGGACTCCAACAGATCGGGAGCAGCAGCAGATGTCCTATATGTCCCCAGGCTGTGGTACTACAAAGGGCTGTGATTTTGGTCATACCAGACTGAACCACGCACATCGCTCTCCACACTTCTATCCACATCAGATGAGGCCATTTTGTTTCTTGTGCATTCACAACATAAAGAACACCGAAAATGATTAGACATATTCTCTGTCATCCAAATTCGATTTTTGAAACCAAAAGTGCAAATGATACTCCGAAAAATAACAAAAGTATAACCAAGAAAATCAAACTTAAATTACGAATCCCAAAAAAGAAATTAGTAGGCCCTAAACTCCCCAGGCCACTGGCCTTGTTGGGAATCCTGGGGCTGATTTGGCCACTGACCACCATGCTGCTGGGGTGGGTTGGCTTGCAGAGGTGGGTAGGTTTGCTGGGGTGGGTAGGTTTTTTGGGGTGGGAAGGTTTGCTGGGGTGGATAGGCTTGTTGTGGAGGTGTGTGGTCCAAATCACACACATGTGATTTAGGGGTTATCTCTCGTTTCCTGGCCTTGCTGAGGAGCTGGATCATTATCCCCTGACATAACTCCCTTTTGATCCACGTCAATCTCGCGGAGCTTATTAGCTGTAAAACTGCCAAACCATTCAGCATTATCGGGTGCTGTGTTGATGACAGATGTGGCCCTAGTAAGGAAGTCAGCCATGGCCTCATCCAGGTGGTGGCTCTTCCTGGCCCTTTTGGTAGGAGGGCGCAGAGTAGGGATTCTGCACTTAGTTGTCTGGCTGCTGGGCCCGGCTTCGTCTTGGCTTCCTGTGTATGAAAATGGAACATCATTAAATTTTTTGTCTTCAATCACCAACACTTTTCAGCTCATGACTTTTTAAACTTGAATGTGTCCAAAAAGAAAAGACTATCATTCTGTCCAACATTTCTCATTCTTGTCCTAATCCTTTTTGGCCACTACTGTCTATAGATATGCAACTCACTTTGTTAACGCTTACATTTTTTATCCATAATAATAACTAATTAACATAATTTTATTTTTTACTTAAAAAATTTTCTGCAATGCTATACCTGAGTCAAGCTGAGCTCCTCCTCTTCTTTCCGTGTAGGATCATGCTCAGTATTGGTGGCCTCAGCTGTTGCGGAGGGTAGTGTGGAGAGTGATTTGTGTGGTACAGTTGGATCCTTCAAAAATTGCAGGCTGTTGAAAGTACCACAGCCTGGGGACATAAACGTCTTCTGCTGCTGCTCCCGATTGTTTGGATTCCTCGATCTTCTTCTTTCGCTCCCTGTTTATATATGCTCCTGGGGCCCCCAATTTTGGTCTTTATCAAAGTGTAGCTTGCCCTGGGGTACACAGACTTCACCACTTGCACCAGTTGTTCAATTGTATTATTCAATAAATTGTGTCATGAATTCGTGTGAATTCAATCTAGACTTCATTTTGGTGTTAAGTATCAGATGGCTGCAATAAATAACACAAGACAAACCATAATGGGTGGCTTCTAGCTAATAATCTGGACACAATTATAGGCCTTTATCTAAGCAGTATATGCCACTAACCACCGGTGTCCCAATGTTGTCACTTACCTTTTTTTCGTGGCTCCCTTCGGCTTGCTTTCGTCTCGCAACTATTGGTGCGTACATCGACCTCTTGTTATGGATTAATATACCCTGCGCATGCGTGAAACTCCGCTCTCCGAGCATCATGACGCTGGGGCGTGACTACCATTCTGTATTCTGCATGCGACATACACGGCGGAACATTCGGGAGGGACGACATGATGGCGGAATCACCGAAAATGAGCAGGCACCGCGGTGGTGGAGGTTATTGCAAACATAAGGCCACCCCCATGAGCAAGGGGGAGATGGTGGAGATGGTGCACATATTTGACAAATATGATTATGACTGTAAACTGCAGAACTATGATAGGCCCAACAGCCGTAAAGACTGGGTTCTTGAGAAGGTCATCGTGGTATTGCAAAGAGAATATGGGGTCAACTGAACGAAGGATCAAATTCGCAAGCGCTGGTCAGATTTAAAGCACCGCGAGAAAGAACAGTTGGACTCCATTCATCGCATCATTATTAAAAGAAGTAAGCCCGATTACTAACTGTAATCATTATGTATATGCTTTAATTAGCTGTCTGTATATTAGCTGTATACAAGTAGGTCTTCAAAAATATACATATGTTGGGTAAAGAAGAAGTTAAATTAACTGCAGATATAAACTCTACTTGTTGTTCTTTCAGAGTAGCCTTTTTTGGTCGAATAATTTATAGTGTAATTATTTCCACAGGAAAAAGGGACAGACAAAGACACCAGACAAGCCACCAGAGGGGACAAAGGGAGGCTTCCCTTGGCCGGGCCCCAACAGGGGAGACAACAGGGCAATCTTCACCCCCAAATCGTAAGTGTCAACTTCAAAAACACTCATTTAGCCACTGTCAGGGGTGTTTCTAGGTGGGACAAAGGCCATGGGCTCAGGGCATAACTTTTTTTTTTACCAACAAGGTTGGTCTTTATTAATGAATCAATGGTACATGACATAGTACAGTTATCAAAAAAACAAAAAAACAAAATACACAATTAGAGAGGGTGAGAGGATGGAGGGAGGAGGAGAGCAGGGAGGGCGGGAAGGGAGGGCAGAAAGGGGGGGGGAGGTAGGGAGGGGGGGGAAGAGGGGCAGGGGAGGAAGGAAGGGGATGGGGGGGGAGGGGAGCACACAGTCAATCAAGGGATACATCAGGGAGTACAGTGTCAAACGGGGTCAGTCCATGGGCCCCACACACGTTCATACTTCATAGGACACCCTCTATTAATATATGAAAGTTTGTATAAAGGCAACACAGTATTGACCAGATTCATCCACGCCCCTACTGTAGGAGGCGCCCTAGAGGTCCATTTTAACAGAATACATTTTTTTGCATAGAAAAGCAGCATTGAAAGCAGGAGTTTAGTGTAGCGAGGTCTCTGTTCATCATCTTGTATCCCCAGTAGAGCTAACTCCGCAGATACTGGGAGATCCAAGTGGAGACGTATATTAATGAACTCGAAAATGGCAGACCAATATTCCGCAAGTCTGGGACAGGACCAAAACATATGAATATATGTACCAGAAGCAGATCGGCATCACGGGCAGTTTGGAGAGCGTTGCGGATAGATACCATGCAGTCTCTGAGGAGTAAAGTACACTCTATGTAGAAACTTAGCCTGTATTAACTTGTCCCTAGAGGATATCACCAACTTGTAGCTATCTTCAAAACATTCCTCCCATGACTCCCTGTCCAGGGACGGGATATCTCCCACCCACTTTCCCCATAGTGAGTCCATCTTCGGAGAATCCTTCCGAATAATTGTGAGATACAGCGTAGAGAGGGGCTTATCAAGGCAGCTCTGGGCCAGCAAATCCTCAACTGCATCTGCCCGAAGGCTAGGAGGCGTCGGGAACTGGGCCTGAAATGCATGGCGCAACTGATAGTAGCGAAACAGCATCCAGGGCGGCAAGCCAAACCGGTCGGACAGATCCCCGAAGGGGAGCAGGGACCCATTGGAGACAATATCCCTCATCAACTTAATACCACGCCGGGCCCACAACTGCGGATTCGGAATGGATCCGAAATGTGCAAGGGAGGGATTCCCCCACATCGGGGTAAAGGGGGACCACTGATTGGGGGATAAGAAGCGACGCCTAGCCACCCCCCACACTCGCAGCGTAGTCCTAGACGGAGCAGGTAAAGAGGGGTACGCCGAAGCACCCCTATAAACCAGGTTGCTAAGTTCAGTAAGAGATCCCACAATCGCTGCCTCCAAGCAGACAGCCGCATTGGCCCTGGACTGCTCGAACCACCATCGCACGGTGACCAATATGGCCGCCCAATAGTACACCATCAGGTTCAGGAGGGCCGGACCCCCACAGCTGACGGGCAGCTGAAGGGTCGATCTAGCCATGCGGGGAGAGGAGCCTTGCCACAGAAAAGAGCCAATGCAACCGTCAAGATCCCTAAAAAGGGAGGGGGAGATCCACACTGGACAGTTCCGAAAGATATAATTAAACCTAGGTAAGTATATCATCTTTAGAACATTAATACGTCCCAAAAGGTTGAGTGGTAGATTGGTCCAACGGGAGCAGTGGTCCTTAAGGCGGGTAACTACTGGCAGTAGATTGAGGCGGAGGAAGGAGTTAAGGTCCCTAGAGACCCTAATGCCCAAATAGGTGAAAACCTCTACCCATCGTAGCGTGGTCTGTGGAACCATGCCACCTGCCGCGACATCTAGGGGGAACAAGACAGACTTGGTCCAATTAATACGTATCCCCGAAAACTTACCAAATTCATCAAAGGTCTCAAGGGCCGCAGTTAGCGAGGAGTCAGCATCATGTAGATATAGGAGGGTGTCGTCCGCATAGAGCGATATTTTCTCCTCCAGAGGGCCGACCTTGAGTCCAATTATCCGGTCCGAGTCCCTGACCAAAACTGCCAAGGGCTCCAGAGCCAGAGCGAACAAACTGGGAGACAGGGGACAACCCTGCCGAGTCCCCCTCCGGAGGAGAAAGTAATCTGATAGGAAATCATTCACCCTGATCCTAGCTCTGGGGGATTTGTAAAGCATACCCAACCACTGCAGAAATCTAGGCCCAATACCGAACTGCCTTAGCACCACCCAGAGGTACTCCCACTCAACGGAATCGAAAGCCTTTTCGGCGTCGAGAGAGGCTATGACTCTAGTACCTCCGTTGTCATGGGACGTGGCCAGATTCAGGAACAGTCGACGGATATTGATGTCGGTGCCCTTACCCGGCATAAACCCGGTCTGATCAATATGTATGAGATCCTCAGGTGGAAGAGTGCAACAATTTGAAGAAGATACTTTGGAGTCTGTTGTTTGCCCCAGTAAGTATTTTTAACATCTGGCTTCAAATGTCTAGACATGTCTAGTGATTAGATGTCCAAACCAAACACCCACACAACACAGGAGCAAAGTATGTAATGCCTTAAACATTAGCATGGTGAAGGATGAGGTGGAAGGAGCTGGCAGTGTTGCTAGGTACCCGAGTTTTGTAGACACAGGCACCAGGGCCAAGATTACAGAGTAGTTGCAGTGTGTACATTCCTAGTAGTGTAGGTGTCTGAAGGGCAAACAGGTTGCAAGCAATAATAGACTGGCTAGGTAAGTATTTTCCAAAATTGCCTTTAATAATAATGTTCCCATAATTCACTATGTAGGGCCTCAGCCACTTGACCATCATTCCCATGATTTTTTTTTTCTCTTCTTCCAAGCCCACGAACTACCAAGATGCACTATTGGTCGTATCAGTTCTGATATGCTGCAGGCAATGATTGAGCTTCACAAAATAATGGAGGCTGCCACTGGTGTTCAGAAACGAATCCAGGATTATGTAGACCTGTTAGCAAAATTTTAGAATATTCTGACCTTACATTTTCTTCAAATTGTTGCCTCCTGTCTTTGTTTTTTTTTGGACAATTTTTTATACTACTTTGAAGCACAGGCTCAGATTGATGCTATTTTGAAATCGCACTACTTCCTTACAACTACTACGATTTCAAAGTAGCAAGGAACACTGCCATAGGCTGTGACTTGTCATGCGAGTTGACCTCTAAAATCGCATGACAAATCAAAAAAAAATTTAACCTGTGCTTTTTAAGTGTCTGAGGTCAGTGTTTCTCCACTCCCCTTCTCTAGGTGCACGAACACGTCCTGTTTTCTTTATTTTAGGCAGTATAACCAAAAATGTGTAAATTTGTTAAGCTCAAAAATTACCACCTCACCTGTGGCAAAAGTTACAAATAGAGAAAGCAGGACCGGGTAATGCACCTGGAGAAGGAGAGTTGAGAAACCCTGCCCTAAAAATAATGCTTTGTTTAATTGTTTTTTTTTGTATTTTCCTTGGCAAAATTTGAAGAAGCACACAAATGGGGACAAAAACATTACATTTCCCTCATGATCACATGTCTAAATTATGTGACTTTCCCTCCATGGAGATTTCAAAAGCCACTAAACACACAGTGGGGGTTATTTACGCACAGAAAATCAACTTTGCCCTACAAGTGCAGTGGAAAGTGCACTTGTAGTGCAAAATGTATTTAGATTTGGAAAATCACCCCCACTGTGACAAGATGTGCTATCTCCCATCATGTGGTATCAATGTACGTGTTTCGGGGGATCAAACCCTTCCTCTCACCTACTTTAGTTTTGAGGAAGGGGTTGCACCCAAAAACCATTGATATTCCGTGATGGGAGATAGCACATGTTGACACACTGTGTTTTGTGGCTTTTGCTAATAACCTGTTTGTACTTACACACATTTTATGCAGGGTATCATAAGGGACATTTAACAGTTAGGCCTCTTCAAAATTTGGCAAGGAAAGGGATGAGTTCATCCCACCTGAGGAAGGCAAGATATTCTCAACTTGAGAATAATATCATTAATGTCTCATATGGCCTTTAAATGTTACATTTTATATTTTTAAAGTTACAGAGTTGGCGATATGTATGCTCTGCTTTCAAAGATGCATGTTTAGCCACCAAAAATGATAAAAAATGGAAAATATAAATGTTTATACACAAATAACGATGTTGGTTTGTTCTAAAACCATAAAACGCACATGTGAATGTGCTTGAATTAAAAATATTTTTGCTAAACAATGTGTGGCTTCTTATTTCTATGCTCAATACCAGTATATTTGTTAAGTTGGTGTAGTTACATTGACAGTGTTCTCTAAAATGTGTGTAGCAGAGCCACAGCACAACATAATACAGTAGTTAGCTCAAAGCGAGATTTTCACCTCATGTTGCACATCAGGTTGGTTTGCAATAGTGGAGAAAATTACAAAGATTAAGGCCATTTGCAAACATAATAAACACAGACAACACTAGTTGTTTTTTTTTTTTATAGATTAATTCAGATATTTACTCATTAGCAAGTAAATTTTGCTGCCAAGGCACTGCCCCTCTACCCACAAAGTAGTCCATATACTGTTCCTGGACAGGACGGGCATTCTGGGAGGAGAAACCAGCACGACCACTTTCAAGAGCTGGCATGACAGCTTCTTCAGCTGGGTGTAAAAGTGAAGGCTCATCTGTTTGCCCTGAGGCAATGTAGCTGCTAGCATTCCTCCTTAAAAAATTATGGAGGATGCAGCAGCACAACACAACATGGTTAAGCTTATATTCTGCCAAGTTTATGGCAGTTAAAGTCTAAATTGACTAGAAAGGATGCCAAAGGCGTTTTCCACCACCCTTCTGGCACGAGAGAGCCGATAATTGAAAATGCGTTGCTCTGGGGTGAGGTTTCTCATAGGAAAGGGCTTTAGAAGATCCCCCCAGAGCAAAGGCCTCATCTGCCACAAAAACAAAATTGAGGCCCTCCACATTGTCCTGAGCATGTGGCAAACGCAAGGTGCCATTCTGTAGCCTATGGTAGAACTCTGTATGCATCATGACACCTCTATCCATTCTTCCCCACATCCACGTACAGGAATTCATAGTTGGCAGACACAACAGCAAGCAGAACTTTGCTGCAAAAGCCTTTATAATTAAAATAATAGGATCCTGAGTTGGGTGGTGGGACAATCCTCACATGCTTCCCATCAATGGCACCCCCACAGTTGGTGAAATTCCACAAATTGGCAAACTGGGCCACCACATCCTGCTGGGGGTTGGAAGGAAACTGTGGAGTGAAACAAACAAAAAATTATTACTACTTGAGCACATTAAATTGCAAGCATATTTGACACATACATTCTTGGGCAAAAGAAAACAAGAAAATTTAAAGGAGTATTTCTACTAAAAAGGGTAAGTTTTACTTATATGCTTCCTCACCCCCTCTGGTGGCACATTCTAAAAATGTTAGGGGGTGAGGTTGAATGGGTAGAGGTTTTGGACAGGGAATAACCCTCTCCACTTCCATGTGAGCAAAATGCTGAAAAAATGAAGGTTAATTTTGCAAGCCCCTCCATTTTTTCTAGATTGTCAGCCCAGTGGGCAGATAAGAAGTGCCATAATACCAAAAAAAAATTACACAATGTCCAAATATAAGCACATTTTAACATACATAACTTACCATTAAAATAATAGGAGACCAAAAATTAATAGTGTACTACATGCTTTGGAGAATTCATGCAGAAATCTTACCACAACAAAAGAGGTATACTGTGTATGGGTTTTGCAAAGTCAGCAGATAGAGTAGTTGTATCAGTTGACTCAGCATTTTGGGGAGGGGAGGGAGGGTTACAAAAGTTTGTGCACTCCAAAAACGGGTCTCTTGCACTCTGCATTAGGGTTGTCCCGATACCGATACAGAGTATTTGCCAAAGTACTTGTACTCGGGCAAATGCTCCCGATGCTTCACCGGATACCTGGACAGTCAGCGGTGATCGGTGCGGTGGGAGAGTTACAAGCACCGATCACCGCTGTATAGATTTAAAATTCTGACAGCCGTTTCTCCACCTCTCTCCCCCCCCCCCCCCGCGGCTTTCAGCTGCTTTAGTGAAATCAGCGGTGATCGGTGCTTGTAATTCTCCCACACACGATCACCACTGACTGTCCCTGCATCCTCCTCCAGCCCCCCACCATTCTGCGGCTGTCTCCCTCCCTCCATGCTGCGGTCTCGTGTCCCCCTCCATTCTGATGTTTCCCTCCGTGTCCCCCTCCATTATGATGTCTCCCTCCGTGTCCCCCTCCATTATGATGTCTCCCTCCGTGTCCCCCTCCATTCTGATGTCTCCCTCCGTGTCCCCCTCCATTCTGATGTCTCCCTCCGTGTCCCCCTCCATTCTGATGTCTCCCTCCGTGTCCCCCTCCATTCTGATGTCTCCCTCCGTGTCCCCCTCCATTCCGATGTCTCCCTCCGTGTCCCCCTCCATTCCGATGTCTCCCTCCGTGTCCCCCTCCATTCCGATGTCTCCCTCCGTGTTCCCCTCCATTCCGATGTCTCCCTCCGTGTCCCCCTCCATTCCGATGTCTCCCTCCGTGTCCCCCTCCATGCTGCTCTCTCCCTCCGTGCTGCCATCCCACTCCGTTTTTCTCCTCCACCCCCTCGATCTGTTTGGATGGAGAGCGGAGGTAGGAGCCGGTAAATCCGGCTCCTTACTGTTCGGAATGTACAGAGTCAGTGATCACTGACTCTGTCCATTCACATAACTGAAACATCGTAAACTGTGTTTACAATGTTTCAGTTTATGAATGAATGTCTTCTCTCCATTCATTTTCAGCGCGGCGGAGGCTGCTAAGAAAGGGACTGGGGAATCTGTGTCCTTAGTCCCTTTCTCTGTCTCAAGGGGGAGATGTCAGAGGTCTGTTAAGACCCCTGATATCTCACCAAAGCCCCCCAACAGGGCTGATAAAAAATACAAAATTAAAAAAAAAAAATAATAAAAAAATGAATTGTAAAAAAGTAAATAAAAAAATAGAAGAAAAAACACAATGACACTGTCCACCCCCACCCCCACCCCACCCCCTAAAAAAAGAAAGCATTGTAAAAAATAAATAAATAAAATAAATTGTAAAAAATAAAACAAATTGTAAAAAATAAATAAAAATAATTGTAAAAAAAAACGAAAAAAAAAATACTGACATGTGCCATTGTCACATGAGATTAAAAAAAAGTATCGGTTATCGGTATCGGCGAGTACTTGGAAAAAAGTATCGGTACTTGTACTCGGTTTTAAAAAAGTGGTATCGGGACAACCCTACTCTGCATGAATTTGAAGACAACACTACTAATGTGACTCAGTTTATGGGGTGTTTAGGGTAAACATAGAAATTAAGCATCCAAAAAACATTATTAAGTTAATATGCTAGGTGTGTATGGGCCCAGGGTAGCATGCTGGGGGGGTTAGTGAAGGCAAATATGCATGTAGGCCAAGAAAAAGCTTACAGCATGCATGAGGACAAAGAGGACATTCACAGCATATTACAATAATGGGAATGATGGAATAAAAAATAAATAATAAAAAAACTTACCCGAATATAGTTCTTCTGCAGGACTTGAATAATGGCACAACAAGTCTCGGGAATAATGACTCCCAGAGCCTGGGGAGAGATGCCAGTGGTAAACTTGATATCCTGGAGACTTCTCCCTGTCGCCAAGTACCGCAAGGTGGCTATGAGCCTTTGCTCTGCTGGAATAGCAGTCCTCATGCAGGTGTCCTGCTTCCTAATATAGGGGGACAGCAAGTACAAGAGATGCTGAAAGCAGGAGTCCGTCATCTGGAGATAGTTCCGAAAATCATTTGGATTATTCTCCTGGAGCTCCCTTAGCAATGGCATATGACAAAATTGGTCACGATTAAGCAACCAATTTTTGGTCCAAACAGTCCTCCTCCTACTCCTGGACCTGGACCGGGCTAGAGTTATAGCCAAAACGCCAAGCCCATAATTAGCACGCTTTCGCGTAGGATTGCGCAACATGGCTGGTTAACGAACGGCCGTTCAGAAACTAACAAAATAGCACGAAACTGAAAAGCGCGAATCAACACTGACCAAACAACTACTAACTCGCGATTAGCAGAAGGAGCCCAAAGGGTGACGCCGGTGAATTGAACTTCCTCTTTTGAAGTGTCGTCAGTACGTTGAAACGTCACTACGTTCGTGTTTGTTGCCTAAAAAGTCCTGCCGTGTGTATGCTATACAAGTTCACGGGCCAACGCCCTTCGCACAAAAATCCACGGAAAAAAGGGATTTTTATAACAGCTTACCTGTAAAATCCTTTTCTTGGAGTACATCACGGGACACAGAGCGACTTAGTCATTACTAATGGGTTATATAGATTACCTTCAGGTGTTGGCACTGGCCAATTCCAAACCGGAAGTACCCTCCCCTATATAAGCCCCTCCCACCCGGGAGCACCTCAGTTTTGTAGCCAAGCAATAAGTGTCCCAAAAAGAGGGGTGGGAGCTCTGTGTCCCGTGATGTACTCCAAGAAAAGGATTTTACAGGTAAGCTGTTATAAAAATCCCTTTTTCTTTTTCGTACATCACGGGACACAGAGCGACTTAGTCATTACTAATGGGACGTCCCAAAGCAATGCCAAATGAGGGGAGGGATACATAAGCTGGGCGCCATCAGGCATGAGGATCTTTTGCGGCCTGCAACACACTGCGCCCAAAGGCGACATCCTCCTGACTTCTAACGTCTACCTGGTAGAACCTAGTAAACGTGTGTACCAAAGACCATGTTGCGGCCTTACATACTTGAGCCAGGGAGGCCTGGTGATGCACTGCCCATGAAGTTCCAACTGCTCTTGTGGAGTGCGCCCTAACTTTGAACGGAGGCGGTCTCTTTCTCAAGCCATAGGCTTGTATTATGACCTGTCGAATCCACTTGGCTAAAGTAGATTTTGATGCTGCCTGACCCTTTCTGGGGCCTTCCGGCAGAACAAATAAAGAATCCGTTCTGCGAATCTGAGCAGTGGCTTTTAGATAAGCTTTAACTGCTCTTACTACATCCAAAGAATGTAATAACTTTTCCTCTACCGAGCTAGGTTTGGGGAAAAAAGAAGGAAGAACCACATCTTGGTTCAAATGAAACCTCGATACCACCTTAGGAAGAAAGGCTGGATGAGGACGTAATACTACTCTGTCCTTATGGACAACCAGATATGGCTCCTTACAGGACAAGGCGGCTAATTCCGATACTCTTTTAGCCGAACAAACGGCTACTAAGAAAATCAATTTCCTGGTGAGAAGAACCAAGGAAATGTGTTGTAATGGTTCAAACGGTTGTTTCTGTAGAACCGACAGAACCAGGTTTAAGTCCCAAGGACATATGGGAATACTAACCGGAGGGCTAATACGCATCACTGCTTGTATAAAGGCTTTGACTAGTGAATGCGAAGCCAAGGGCCTTTGAAAAAATATTGACAAGGCCGAAATCTGACCCTTGATAGTACTCAAGGCAAGCTTCCTATCTACAGCCCACTGTAGGAAGTCCAAAATCCTCCCTATCACGTACTTACGTGGATGCCATTTCCTGGCCTCACACCACGTAATGTATGCTTTCCAGATCCTATAATAGATCTGCCTGGATACCGGTTTCCTGGCATTGATCATGGTAGATACCACAGAATTAGAGAGCCCTCTCTTTTTCAGAATGTGGGCTTCAATAGCCAGGCCGTCAAACCTAGGGCTGGTAAGGAAGGGTGGTATATCGGTCCCTGCGACAGCAGGTCCGGACGATGTGGGAGGGTCCAAGGACTCCTCACTGACATTTTTACAATCTCCGCGTACCATGCCCTTTGGGGCCACGCTGGAGCCACCAGAATCACTGGTTTATTTTCTACCCTGATTCTGCGGAGTAATCGCGGTAACAATTGTGGCGGTGGGAATGCATAAATCAGCTCGAACTGATCCCAAGGGAACACTAGGGCATCCGAGCCGCAAGCTAGGGGATCCCTTGTGCGAGACACAAATCTGTCCACCTTTGCGTTGAATCTGGATGCTAGCAGATCTACATCCGGTGTTCCCCACCGCTGGCATATTGCCTGGAAAACCTTGGGGTGAAGAGACCATTCCCCCGGGCATAATTGTTGGCGACTTAGAAAGTCCGCTCTCCAATTTTCCACTCCTGGGATGAAAACCGCGGATATGGCTGGGACATATTTTTCTGCCCACTCCAGGATGCAATTTGCTTCCCTCTGGGCTGCATGACTCTTGGTGCCACCCTGGTGATTGATATATGCCACTGCCGTGGCATTGTCTGATTGAATTCTGACAGGGGACCCTTGGAGTTTGGATGTCCATGCTACTAGGGCATACCGGGCTGCTCGTATCTCTAAGAGATTGATGGGCAGGGCCTTTTCTGCTTCTGACCACTTGCCCTGGAGAGACCATTGCTCCAGTACTGCCCCCCAGCCTATGAGGCTGGCATCTGTAGTGACCACCTTCCAAGAAACCGGACTGAAGGGTTTCCCTCTTTCCAGATTCTGGGGCACCAACCACCAATGGAGGCTCTTGCGAACGGAAGGGGACAGGGACATTGGTAAGTCTAAAGCCTGAACTTTTTTGTTCCAGGCTGACAGTATGGCCCTTTGCAAATTCCTTGAATGGAATTGACCGTAGGGTACCGCTTCGAATGAAGCCACCATCTTTCCCAGCAGCCTCATGCAGAGGCGTATGGATGGTTTTCTTTTTGTACCCACTAAGTGGGTCAAATCTTTTAAAGACGACACCTTCTCTGGAGGTAAGAAAATCTTTCTCTGATTTGAATCCAGCCTTAGCCCTAAGTATTCCAGACTTTTGACTGGTCTTAGAGCTGACTTGTCCCGGTTGATAATCCAACCGTGATATTCCAGATACTCGATTGTCTTGTGAATAGCTACTTCCAGCTTTTCCACTGAGTGCTCTATTAGTAGCAGGTCGTCTAGATATGCCATTATCGTTACACCCTGTGTTCTTAGATTGGCCAATATTGAGGCCAGAATTTTTGTGAACACTCGTGGTGCTGTGGCCAGACCGAAAGGTAAGGCTCTGAACTGAAAATGGCGCCCTTCTACTGCAAAGCGTAGAAATTTCTGGTGGGCCGGAAAGATGGGAATATGCAGATAAGCATCCTTTATGTCGATCGAGGCTAGCCATTCCTGCCCTTGTAGGGCGGTGGCCACCGATCGGATCGACTCCATCCGAAAAGTCCTGATATTTAGGAACTTGTTTAGCCCTTTTAGATTTAATATGGGCCTCACGTCCCCATTTGGTTTGGGGACTGTGAAAAGGTTCGAGTAAAACCCGAATCCGCTTTCTTCCAGGGGAACCTTCATGATTACACCTTGGAGCAATAGTTGTTCTAGTGCCAGAAGGAGGGATCCTCTCTTTTGGGGATCTCTTGGCACGTTTGACCTCATAAATTGGGCAGGAGGAGTGCCTTTTAACTCCAGATTGTATCCCAGACTTACTGCGGAGAGCACCCATCTGTCTCTGATGGTGTCCCGCCAGGTCTCTGTGAACAACTGAAGTCTTCCCCCCACCCGATTGAGTGGGGGCAACGCTTCATGCCTTGGGGGGAGGTTTTGTACCTCTCTTGATCCAGGGCTTCTTGTTACCCTGTGATTGTCCCTGATTTCTGCCCCCTGAATTTGACCGCGGAGGCCGTCGGAACTGCTTCACAGCCGATGTGCCCGGGACTGGAGAAGTAGGCCTCTTAAAAGAAGGACTTCTACCCTTGTTCTTAACCGGTAAGAGTGAACTTTTACCGGCAGAAATTTTCTGGATATATTTGTCCAGATCTTCTCCAAATAAGCGTTCTCCATGAAATGGGAAGCTAACCAGCAGTTTTTTACAGGGAGCTTCAGCAGACCAGTTTTTGAGCCACAGAAGCCTACGCATATGTACTATAGACAGCGTAAAGCGGGAGGCCTGTTGGATTGTATCCTTTATGGCGTCCACCGCAAAACACAAGGCTCTAGGCAGGTCAGCTAGGGCAAGAGCCTGCTGATCTGGTAAGTCCCTTAAGACTTGTTTCAACTGATCTTTCACTGCTTGGCAGACTCCAATCGCTGCTACCGCAGGTTGTGTCACCATACTTGCTGTAGAGAAAGCAGATTTTAGTAAAGACTCCAATTTTTTATCTATTGGGTCTTTGAACATTGGAACATTATCTACTGGACATGTCAGTGATTTGTTAACAGAAGAGATGGCTGCGTCCACTGTAGGGACCCTCCATTTTCTTATGAACTTATCCTCCATGGGATAGATCACCGGAAAACTCTTGGGGGGAGCAAATATTTTATCAGGATGCTCCCAATCCTGGTAAATAAGCCCTTCTAATAAAGGGTGGATTGGGAAGGAACAGACAGCCTGGGGAGCTTTTAGCGACCCCAGCGAGGAAACCGTAGTGGATGGTGGTTCCGCCAGAGGCATTTTAAATGCTGATCGGACCATATTAGTCAGAGACTGAACCCATAATCTTTCAGCCTGAGAAGCTGAGAAAGGTTCTTCCACTGTTGATTCCTCCATAACTGAATCAACCTCATCCTGATCCCCTTCAGGTAGGTCGATCTCTGTGTGGGGCTGTTCCTCCACTAACAGGCACTCTGAAGGAGGAGACGGAGATCGGACGCGCTTTTCCTGAGACAGGGAAGCAGCGATCAATGCTGTTAATCTCTCTTCCAATCCTCCCAGAGTTGAGGATAAAACCTCCTCTGTTATATATACAGGAGCAGGTGGACTGGGGACAGCCGCAGCACCAGGCATTCCTGCGGGGTTTCTACGGCTACTGACCTCTGAATTCTCAGGGGAGATTGGTGCAGTACAAGCATGCCCAATATCCTCAGAGCCCGATGGAGACCCCTTTGGCTTCCTGGAAGATCTATTTCCGGAGCGTCTGGACGACATATCCTTTAAGCACAAAGCTGAGGTATTCCCGTCGTCATACACCAATTTTGCTGGTAATAGTCTAACACAGGTGCTGCTATATACCAGCTGGTGTCCACTAAAGTGCCTTTCTATGGGGATGCCTGCATCAACCGCCTCTGTGTGCCACTGTTTGTTGCTAGCTCTGTTTGCATGCAGCTGACACTTGTACTGTGTCTTTTAACCATGCTGGGACGCCCGCACATGCGCAGAAGCGCCGCGGCGCGCATCGAGCGTCATCCACCCGCCCCGCCCCTTTTTTTCATAGGAGGCGCGTGCGCCCGTGCGCCATTGGCGCCCTTTTCGAAATCAAACAGGGGACTAGGAGCCAGGGCCCTTTTTGCCGGAGGGCCTGTGCGGTGGATGAGCGCAGCAACAGGGCAGAGGAAGTGGATTCCCACAGAGAAACTTACCAGCTGCCTGGATCTTTTGACTTGAGAAAACCAAAGATCCACATGACAAGAAAAATGGACTACAGCGGCCTCTAGTGGTTTAACACAGGTACCGCGGTCCCTGTTTTTTTTTTTTTTTTCTTGACTACTATTAAAATTTTACATTTTCAGTAGTTATAGGCAAACACAGATATTTAGCGGGAATACCGTTAGGTAACAGACAGAAAGACAAATTAGGCTTGGGGGTCCCCCAATAGAACCAAGTTCCTGGGGGCCCCCACTTACCTGATCCCCGCCGCAGGACTTTGTTTGGTCCACAGAAGTCCAAACTTCACCTATCACGGCAGGCATTGTAATTAAACCTTCAGGGACCGGGTTCCCAAGGATTCCACTCCCCTGGACCTGTATAGCACCCTGCACAGACAACATCTTGGTCGTGGGTATGACCAGAGCTCTGGATCCCAGGGTCCAACCCTCCTAAGAGAAGCATTACAGGCAAAACCTTGCTCTTCTGCTGCAAGGCCCGGGTACCGACCGTTTAGCTATGAAGCTTTTTTGGTGGGATCCGGAACAGCTTACTAAGGCCCAAAAGAACCTGTACGCAAGCCCAGTGAAAACACATGTTACTCTTTGGCCAACACCTTAGACACTGGCAAAAAACTGAGGTGCTCCCGGGTGGGAGGGGCTTATATAGGGGAGGGTACTTCCGGTTTGGAATTGGCCAGTGCCAACACCTGAAGGTAATCTATATAACCCATTAGTAATGACTAAGTCGCTCTGTGTCCCGTGATGTACGAAAAAGAAAGTTTGTTTGAAGTCCGAACGTGTGTATGAGGCTTAACAGTTTTTTTTAACAGGTTTTGTTCCAACTGGCCAAAACTCCAATTTATTGAGTATCTTGCACAACATATCAAAAGCCTGCACAAACTCAGATCTTTCAAAAAGACATGATGTAACTCCAAACATTGAGTTTCTGTACAGGTTTAGGTTGTAATAGGTTGCATACCACAGATAGCAAGGATAATTTGCCACACATTTGTGGCAGTGTTGAATTGTAAAGCCTCGTACACACGTTCAGATTTTCCACGGACAAAGCGTAGGACTTTTGTCGTAAGGGCGTTGGCCATGAACTTGTCTTGCATACAAAATACAAATGGCACACAATTGTTGGCCAACAAACATGAAACTACGTGGTTTTTCAGCTCTTTAGCGCCACCCTTTGGGCACCTTCTGCTTATGTTGTGTTTGGGGAGCATTGCTTCTGACTATGCATGTTTGGACTTTTGTCCGACGGACTTGTGTACACATGATCGGAAAATCCGACAACAGACAATTGTCATCGGAAAATTTTTAAGCCTTCCATCCAACATTTGTCCACGGAAAATCCAACAACAATTGTCCGATGGAGCATACAAACGGTCAGATTTTCCGCCAACAGCCTGTCATCACACAATTCCCGTCGGAAAATCTGATCTTGTGTACGAGGCTTTAGTCTGTAAACTTGCTGCACATTTTCACTGGCAAGTTGTACACTTGCAGAGTTTGTAGAATTTTTAGGAAAATAATTAATTTAATCCATTTTGAAAAAAGGCTGTAACATAACAAACTGTGGAAAAAGTGAAGCGCTGTAAATACTTTCTGGATGCACTGTATGTAATATTTACTGCATGTATTCTGCCTATTTAGAAAATTGGAAGGAAAAGCTAGGTGCCTATGAGGTGTAAGAGTTCAATAAAAAAAGGCTTGGGTAATTGGTCTCATATAGTAAGCTATAAGAGGGGGTATTGGTAATTCTTAAAGTGGTTGTAAACTCCCTTGCCCATCTTTACCACATGTAAAGCGTTTTGCAATCACTTGTAGGTGGCTTTAAAAGTTTTACATACTGCGCTGTTCAGGAGATATCGCCAATATCTGTTTCAATTACGTCACTCGCGCACGTGCATTTTGTTCCTCGCTTACGGCACAATCAGCAAGACGTCATGTGCCAGGCCTCTGATAGCAAAGCTCCACGGCATCTAAATCCCATGAGATCCCGGTGTTCTTGAAACACCTCATGTGACCAGCTACGTCACAGGGGGTGTGAACAAGGACATTCACGGTTAACACGGAAGATATTTGCATGTGTGCTCTTATTGGTTTGCCCGGCTGTTGCCATGGTAACAGTATCCTAATACAAGGCTTGGTTAATCTTTACTGAGCATGCACGAGATTCTGACTTTGACAGAGAGGAAAGGGCGGAAGTACAGATGAGGCTGGAATCGGAAGGCAACAGCAAACATGGCGCCGGCTTAGGCAGGAACAGATAAAAATTAAACCAAGCTGCAGGAACAGTAAGAAAGATCCTAGAATGCTAATTCTTATCCTGGTGCATTTATAAATGCTATACATAGTGGCCATATGATTACTGGGAATATTTCTTCTGAGTTTACTTCCTCTTTAACCACTTGCTTACTGGGCACTTAAACCCCCTTCCTGCCCAGGCCAATTTTCAGCTTTCAGCGCTGTCACGATTTGAATGACAATTGCGCAGTCGTGTGACGTGGCTCCCAAACAAAATTGACGTCCTTTTTTTCCCACAAATAGAGCTTTCTTTTGGGGGTATTTGATCATCTCTGCGTTTTTTTTTTTTTGCGCTATAAACAAAAAAAGAGCGACGATTTTGAAAAAAACACAATATTTTTTATTTTTTGCTATAATAATATCCCAATTTTTTTTTTTTTAAATATTTTTTTCCCTCAGTTTAGTCCGATACGTATTCTTCTACATATTTTTGGTACAAAAAATCGCAATAAGCGTTTATTGATTGGTTTGCGCAAAAGTTATAGCGTCTACAAAATAGGGCATAGTTTTATTGCATTTTTATTAATAATTTTTTTTTACTAGTAATGGCGGCGATCAGCGATTTTTATCGTGACTGCGACATTATGGCGGACACATCGGACACTTTTGACACCATTTTGGGACCATTGTCATTTTTACAGCGACCAGTGCTATAAAAATGCACTGGTTACTGTAAAAATGACACTGGCAGGGAAGGGGTTAACACTAGGGGGCGAGGAAGGGGTTAAATGTATTCCCTAGGAGTGGTTATTACTGTGTGGGGGAGGGGACTGACTGGGGGAGGTGACCGAGCTGTGTCCCTATGTACAAGGGACACAGCATCGGTCCCTCTCCCTGACAGGACGTGGATCTCTGTGTTTACACACAGAGATCCACGTCCCTGCTCTGTGTACACGCCGATCGCAGGTACCTGGCGGACATTGCGGCCACCAGGCACAGGCATCGGCATCTCAGTGATGCGCCGGGCGCGCGCGCGCGCCGATCGCGGCGCGCGCCCCCTAGTGGCCAGAATACCCGAGGCCGTATAATGACGGCCTCCCGGATTTCTAGATCCGCATTGAGGCCGTCATTCGTCAATGGCCCAGGTCTCAAGGGGTTAAATAAGGGAGTCTGGGTTTCCAGGTGAACTGGACCTTGGATTGAACATTAATTGGTGAATGGGGATCCAACAAAATGGCTTTTGTTTTGCTTTAATTTTCACAAAGCCCCAAAAGTTTAACCAATGACAAAAGGGTATTAAATCAGAAGTATGTGAGTTTGAAATATTCAAAATTTGTTTGTAAGCAAAATGTAATGCTTAGCCATGTATAGCCAAAACAGGAAGTAAGAGGAGGTCAAGCAATGCCAAGTTTGTTGGTTCCTTGGCAGAGTAGAACAGTGTATGATGAACAGTGTATAGTGAAGATTTCTACCAAGAAATTGCAATTGCTCATTAAAAAAGGAACATGCTCAGGTAGCTGGAGGGAAGAAGTCTGAATAGACTGCTGACATCTTCTGTTTTGTATGCAGCAGACAGTAACATTTGCCAGCTGTTGCTCTCTAGTACTCTGTCCAGGTCACTCAGAAGGAAAGACGTACGAGTGTCTAAATAACATACTATAAATGACCATTCCCCCCCCACCCCACCCCCCCCCCCCATAGCTGTACCCCTAGCTTGTTTATAATAATAAATAAATAATAGTAAGTAATAAATCACCTTGCAGAAACAAATGTTGTATATTATGTAGCACAATATGCTGTTCTTTATTGGCAATCTGTTATGTCAAATTTACAGCAAGAAACTGGGCAAGATTGAGGGACATGAACTGCTCTGACATGGCATCTGAATACCGCTGAATAGGCTGTTTCGGTAATCAGCGGGGCAACACGAGGTGCATTGCTTGCGGCAACCCTCTAGATTAAAAACTATTGCTGTGTAACATTCATCTGTCCTTTGCTTACAGCTTATCTGTTTTCTTGATGAATGTCACTCTGTATGTAACATTATCACCTGTCTTGGAAACAATAATTCTCTATAAATGTACATTCCTGAAGAACGAATTGACGATTACTGAGATTAATCATCAGAAATATGAATGCAATGATTAACCACTTAAGCCCCGGACCATTTCGGGCCATTAGGACCAAGCCTGTTTTTGGGATTCGGCACTGCGCTGCTTTAACTGTAAATTGTGCGGACATGCAATGTTGTACCCAAATGAAATTTGCGTCCTTTTCTTCCCACAAATAGAGCTTTCTTTTAATGGTATTTGATTGCCTCTGCGATTTTTATTTTTTGCGATATAAACAGAAAAAGACCGAAAATTTTGAAAAAAAATGATATTTTCTACTTTTTGTTATAAGAAAAATCGAATAAACTCAATTTTAGTCATACATTTAGGCCAAAATGTATTCAGCCACATGTCTTTAGTAAAAAAAATGTCAATAAGCGTATATTTATTGGTTTGCGCAAAAGTTATAGCGTTTACAAACTAGGGTACATTTTCTGAAATTTACACAGCTTTAAATTTATGACTGCCTATCTCATTTCTTGAGGTGCTAAAATGGCAGGGCAGTACAAAACCCCCCCAAATGACCCCATTTTGGAAAGTAGACACCCCAAGGAAATTGCTGAGAGGCATGTTGAGCCCATTGAATATTTATTTTTTTCGTCCCAAGTGATTGAATAATGACAAAAAAAAAAAAAAAAAAAAAAAATTACAAAAAGTTGTCACTAAATGATATATTGCTCACACATGCCATGGTTATATGTGGAATTGCACCCCAAAATACATTCTGCTGCTTCTCCTGAGTACGGGGATACCACATGTGTGGGACTTTTTAGGAGCCTAGCCACGTACGGGACCCCGGAATCCAAGCACCGCCTTCAGGATTTCTAAGGGCGCAAATTTTTGATTTCACTCCTCACTACCTATCACAGTTTCGAAGGCCATAAAATGCCAAAATAGCACAAAACCCCCCCAAATGACCCCATTTTGGAAAGTAGACACCCCAAGCTATTTACTGAGAGGCATGTTCAGTCCATGGAATATTTTATATTTTGCCACAAGTTGCGGGAATATGACAAACTTTTTTTTTTTTGCACAAAGTTGTCACTAAATGATATATTGCTCACACATGCCATGGGCATATGTGAAATTACACCCCAAAATACATTCTGCTGCTTCTCCTGAGTACGGGGATACCACATGTGTGGGACTTTTTGGGAGCCTAGCCGCGTACGGGACCCCAAAAACCAAGCACCGCCTTCAAGGTTTCTAAGGGCATAAATTTTTGATTTCACTCCTCACTACCTATCACAGTTTTGAAGGCCATAAAATGCCAAGATGGCACAAAACCCCCCCAAATGACCCCATTTTGGAAAGTAGACACCCCAAGCTATTTGCTGAGAGGCATGTTGACCCCATTGAATATTTTTTTTTTTTTTGTCCCAAATGATTGAATAATGACAAAAAGAAAAAAAAAAAAAAAAAATGTACAAAAAGTTGTCACTAAATGATATATTGCTCACACATGCCATGGTTATATGTGGAATTGCACCCCAAAATACATTCTGCTGCTTTTCCTGAGTACGGGGATACCACATGTGTGGGACTTTTTGGGAGCCTAGCCGCGTACAGGGCCCCAAAAACCAAGCACCGCCTTCAGGATTTCTAAGGGCGTAAATTTTTGATTTCACTCCTCACTACCTATCACAGTTTTGAAGGCCATAAAATGCCAAAATAGCACAAAACCCCCCCAAATTACCCCATTTTGGAAAGTAGACACCCCAAGCTATTTGCTGAGAGGCATGTTGAGTCCATGGAATATTTTATATTTTGCCACAGGTTGCGGGAATATGACAAACTGTTTTTTTTTTGCACAAAGTTGTCACTAAATGATATATTGCTCACACATGCCATGGGCATATGTGAAATTACACCCCAAAATACATTCTGCTGCTTCTCCTGAGTACGGGGATACCACATGTGTGGGACTTTTTGGGAGCCTAGCCGCGTACGGGACCCCAAAAACCAAGCACCGCCTTCAAGGTTTCTAAGGGCATAAATTTTTGATTTTGCTCCTCACTACCTATCACAGTTTTGAAGGCCATAAAATGCCAAGATGGCACAAAACCCCCCCAAATGACCCCATTTTGGAAAGTAGACACCCCAAGCTATTTGCTGAGAGGCATGTTGAGCCCATTGAATATTTTTTTTTTTTGTCCCAAATGATTGAATAATGACAAAAAGAAAAAAAAAAAAAAATGTACAAAAAGTTGTCACTAAATGATATATTGCTCACACATGCCATGGTTATATGTGAAATTACACCCCAAAATACATTCTGCTGCTTCTCCTGAGTACGGGGATACCACATGTGTGGGACTTTTTGGGAGCCTAGCCGCGTACGGGACCCCAAAAACCAAGCACCGCCTTCAAGGTTTCTAAGGGCATAAATTTTTGATTTCACTCCTCACTACCTATCACAGTTTTGAAGGCCATAAAATGTCAAAATAGCCCAAAACCCCCACAAATGACCCCATTTTGGAAAGTAGACACCCCAAGCTATTTGCTGAGAGGCATGGTGAGTATTTTACAGCTCTCATTTGTTTTTGAAAATTAAGAAAGACATTTTTTTTTCTTTTTTTTTTTCTTTTTTTACATTTTCAAAACTTTGTGACAAAAAGCGAGATCTGCAAAATACTCAACATACCTCTCAGCAAATAGCTTGGGGTGTCTACTTTCCAAAATGGGGTCATTTGGGGGGGTTTTGTGCCATGTGGGCATTCCATGGCCTCCGAAACTGTGATAGGCAGTGAGGAGTGAAATCAAAAATTTACACCCATAGAAATCCTGAAGGCGGTGCTTGGTTTTTGGGGTCCCGTACGCGACTAGGCTCCCAAAAAGTCCCACACATGTGGTATCCCCGTACTCAGGAGAAGCAACAGAATGTATTTTGGGGTGTAATTCCACATATGCCCATGGCATGTTTGAGCAATATATAATTTAGTGACAACTTTTTGTACATTTTTTTTTTTTTTTTTTTGGTCATTATTCAATCACTTGGGACAAAAAAAAAAAATATTCAATGGGCTCAACATGCCTCTCAGCAAATAGCTTGAGGTGTCTACTTTACAAAATGGGGTAATTTGGGGGGGTTTTGAACTGTCCTGGCATTTTATGCACAACATTAGGAAGCTTATGTCACACATCATCCACTCTTCTAACCACTTGAAGACAAAGCCCTTTCTGACACTTTTTGTTTACATGAAAGAAAATTTTTTTTTGCAAGAAAATTATGTTGAACCCCCAAACATTATATATTTTTTTAAAGCAAAGGCCCTACAGATTAAAATAGTGGGTGTTGCATTTTTTTTTTCCAAACAGTATTTGCGCAGCGATTTTTCAAACGCACTAAAAAACACTATATTGCCCAAATGTTTGATGAAATAAAAAAGATGATCATAGGCCGAGTACATGGATACCAAACACGACATGCTTTAAAATTGCGCACAAACGCGCAGCGGCGACAAAACTACATTCATTTTTAAAAGCATTTAAAAGCCTTTACAGGTTACCACGTTAGATTTACAGAGGAGGTCTACTGCTAAAATGACTGCCCTCGATCTGACCTTCGCGGTGATACCTCACATGCATGATGCAATTGCTGTTTACATATGACGCTAGACCGACGCTTGCGTTCGCCTTTGCGCAATAGCAGGGGGGGACAGCGGTGCTTTTTTTTTTTTTTTTTTTATTATTTATTTGGCTTTTTTATTTTATTTTTAAACTGTGCCTTCCATATTTTATTTTTTTACCATTTTTATCGTTATCTCAGGGAATGTAAATATCCCCTATGATAGCAATAGGTAGTGACAGGTACTCTTTTTTTGAAAAAAATTGGGGGGTTAGACCCTAGATCTTTCCTCTGCCCTCAAAGCATCTGACCACACCAAGATCGGTGTGATAAAATGCTTTCCCAATTTCCCAATGGCGCTTTTTATATCCGGGGGGGGGGACATTCCCTCCCACTGCTTGTAAAAGCAGTCTAGAGGCTAATTATCTGCTAGAATTGCTTTTACATGAAAGCCGGCTGCTGGCTGAAAAGAATGATACCAAGATGATACCTAAACCCGCAGGCATCATTCTGGTATAAACATTCAAAGTCCAGCAACATACCAGTACGTTGCTGGTCCTTGTTGGACATGTATTGTAATCTTTTTTTTCATACAGCCTATTGGCTGAACGAAAAAAAGAGATTGATTGGTGGGTATGCCCACCATTAGAATACCTCCCTTCATCCACCCACTTCTAATGATGGGCATATATGCCGAAGCATGGGGGCATCCTCCCGCAAAAAAGTTATGCCGCGTACACACGGTCAAGCCTTCGTCGGAATTTCGACCGTATGTACGCGGCATAAAAGGTTATGCCGCGTACACACGGTCGGACTTTTCCACGGATAAGCCTCCGTTGGAATTTCGACCGTATATACGCGGCATTAGGAGCAAAATCGCTCCTCCGCCCCTGCTGCCCCCATGCTTCGGCATATATGCTCTTTTTTTTAACTGTGGTGGTGAAATCACCTCCTACAGCGTTGGAGTCACGGCTTTATGTATCGTGGGAGCAAACGCTGTTGCTGTCAAGATAAATAGATCCGTGCTGCAACTGAATGGCGTACCTGCTAAGCAAATGGTGGTTAACATTAAAACAAAGTAACATTACAGTACAACAGTAAGACCTTACCATGCCATACCTGCAAAGCAAATACCAAAACAAAACCTAGTAAAAAATAAAAAAATGTTTTAACGCAACCTGTGCCTAAAATATATATATGCTGAAGCATGGGGGCATCCTCCCGCAAAAAAGTTATGCCGCGTACACACGGTCGGAATTTCGACCGTATGTACGCGGCATTAGGAGCAAAATCGCTCCTCCGCCCCTGCTGCCCCCATGCTTCGGCATATATGCTCTTTTTTTTAACTGTGGTGGTGAAATCACCTCCTACAGCACTGGAGTCACGGCTTTATGTATCGTGGGAGCAAACGCTGTTGCTGTCAAGATAAATAATTCCGCGCTGCAGTTGAATGGCGCACCTGAAAACAAAAAATTACATACCTGAAAAGCAAGCATGATAAAACATTGCAGAATACAATACAGTAAAAAAGAGCAGAACAATAGAGAGAAAATAGAAAGAGAGAGAACAATAAAACGACAACTATTTTTGGTTTTTTTATTTTATATTTTTTTTGTGTTTTGTTTTTTACGTTTTTTTTTTCTTTTTTACACTTTTTTTTGTAACTTTACAACTGTAATGGTTCGGGTCTCTCAAAATGTAATGGCATCTTGGGAGACCCTGTGTAAGTGTGTCCTAGTCTGTGAAATGCTGTACCCTACGCTAAAACTTCACTTTTGAGTGGTAGCGTTCAAAACATTCACCTTGGCAAAGACCAGGCTTGTCAGGACAGCGTGGACAAAAACTACGGGTGTCACGCCTAAATCCGCGCTTGCTACAGACACGACATCTTTTTTGGGGGTGGCTTTGGGTAGGGGTACTCGGGAGGACATACGAATAATGCCTCTCATGCAGCCGGCTTACTGCATTTGGTTGGGGATGGTGAGGTGCAGAACCGCCTGGATACAGGAGTTCTGTGACTATCTCATTCTGGAATTTTAGAAGAGATAACGTCCCGCCTGAAGCTCTGTATAGCACATGAGCGTTCAGCAAAGCCAATTGGAATAATGATAGAGACACTTTTTTGTACCAGCGTCTCGCCTTACGGTCAATTAGATACGGCGCCATCAACTGGTCGTTGAGGTCCACCCCTCCCATATTTTGGTTATATTCGTGGACACAGAGGGGTTTCTCCACAACACCAGTCGCCGTAGGAATTTGGACTGTCGTGTCTGCATGAAGGGAGGTAAGAAGGAAAACATTCTTATTGTCCCTCCACTTCATAGCGAGCAAGTTATTACACTTCAAGCAGGCTCTCTCCCCCAGCCTAAGACGGGCATCTACAAGCCGCTGGGGAAAGCCCCGGCGATTAGGTCGCACGGTGCCACATGCTCCAATCTTATGATCAAACAAGTGACTAAACAGTGGCACGCTCGTGTAATAATTGTCCACATACAAGTGGTACCCCTTTCCGAATAAGGGTGACACCAAGTTCCACACTATCTTGCCAGCGCTCCCTATGTAATCCGGGCAGTTGACCGACTCAATCTGACTGTCTTTTCCCTCATAAACCGTAAAGTTCACTACATAGCCTGTTGCCCTGTCACAGAACTTGTAGAGCTTGACCCCGTATCTGGCACGCTTGCTGGGAAGGTACTGCTTGAAAGACAAGCGGCCAGAAAATTTAATCAGGGACTCATCAACGCAGACAACTTGATCGGGAGTAAACAAGGCTGCAAAACGTTCGTTGAAGTGGTTTATGAGGGGCCGAATTTTATAGAGCCGGTCGTATTCAGGGTCCCCACGTGGACGACAAAGTTCATTGTCGTTGAAGTGCATGAACCGCAAAATCTGCTCGTATCGTGCCCTGGACATGGAGGCAGAGAACACGGGCATGTGGTCAATTGGGTGCGTGGACCAATAAGCACGCAATGACGGAAATTTATGTGTGCCCATGTTGAGGGAAAGGCCCAGAAAGGTCTTAAATTCGGAAACCGTAATTGGTTTCCAATTTCTGGCAATTTTAGGCAACTGGGGGTTAGCGGCGATAAATTGACCAGCATATAAATTACTCTGGTCCACAATAGATCTATAGAGATCTTCCGTGAAAAACAGCGAATAAAAATCGATTGGCATAAAATCAGCTGTTTCCACCTGAATACCGGGTTGGGCAGTGAATGGGGGAAGTACGGGTTCTGCAGAAGTGGTGGGGACCCAATCAGGATAGGCGAATTCTGCAGGAAGGGCAGTATGGGCACGACGGGCCTGCCTTTGTCTTCTTGGTGGCAGCGGGACACTACTTGTGCTTGCCACCTCGCCAGCTTGAACTGCACTTATGGGACTCGCCACGTCACCAAGTGTTACTGCAGTGCTGGATGTACGTCCAGGCTGTACTAGGCCGCTGGTGCTTGCCAGTTCACCAGAAGGAATAGCGGCGCTAGTACTACTCTGCTCCATGATACGAGAGACCTGCGGTTCTTGCTCCTCAACAACCTCAGAAGATCGGGATCGGGTACGCCTGACCTTAGCAGGGACCTCAACTTCGTCGTCAGAGCTATCTGACGTGGGGCCGCTGACGTCACTGTCTTCTACGGGAAGATATTCTGAGCCTGAATCTGACAGATACGTGACCTCCTCTTCACTATCTGTCATGCTCAGAATCTCGTAGGCCTCTTTACTAGTGTACCTTCGACTTGCCATTTTGGGCTCTAAATTTAGGGGTACACTAGTAAGATTCACAGGAAAAAAAGCACCTGACTGTCGTCAGCAAATATATCAAACGCTACAAAAAAACTGTTAGCAATCGCAGGGATCAGGCCTGTCTCTGCGAACGCTGCAGTTATGTGTGTTGTGTTTGGTAAGTGACAGTGATCGATCGATACTGCACTTGGGTGGGCTGGGCTGGGCTGGGCGGAGGGGCTAAACGCAGGTACTAGCAGGTATCTGGGCTGATCCCGCTAACACTGCGTTTTTGGGAACCCTAAACCGCTGGGGATGCTAGTATAGATCTGATCAGATACTATACCACTAAGGGGGGTGTATGCTTTGCGCGTGGGTGTTAGCGTTACTGGCACTAACCTAACACTGCCTGGGGCGACGCAGACCCTCTCTGGCGCTAAAACCTAATTGATCTCACCCGCCGGGCGATCAGGGGGGTTAAACCTTTATTGGGTTATATACGGCGGGTGCCCTGATGCTATAAAAAGCAAACTAATCAACCAGCGTCACCCGTAACCTTTATATGGTGATCACTGGTGAAAGGGTTAACTAGGGGCAATCAGGGGGTTAAAACCTTTATTAGGTTAAATATGGGGGTACCTGACACCAATAAAAACCTGTGGCGAACCTAAAAAAAAAATAACTGCCTATCTAAAACACCAGCGACACGAATACAGCGATCGGAAAAACAATCGCTTAGTGACGCTGAAGTTAGGGGGTGAAAGGGTTACCTGGGGGGTGATCAAGGGGTTAAACCTTTATTAGGGGGGGTTAGGGGGCTACCCTGGACCTAAAGGGGCCTAATCCTAACTGCCTTGCAACTTTTTACAATCACAGATGACACTAAATGCAGTGATCAGTAAAATAAATGATCACTGCAATCAGTGACACTGTGATTGGGGGCTTTGGGGTGACCTGGGGGGTGATCTGGGGGTGACTGGGGGGTGATTTGTGTGCCTATGTGTACCTACGTGTCAGTGGACTGTTGGAGCACTAACCTCTGTCTTCACTCCTCGGCGCCGGGAACGAAAAGACCGCGGCGAGGGAGATGACATCACTTCCTCCAGCCTGTGTTTACATCACATGGCGGAGGAAGCAATTTCATTGGCCGGGAGCGATCGCGAGGGGGGGGGCGGAATCGAGCGGCCGCCCCCTCATGCCTGATCGCTCCCGAACACTTAACGGCCGCTCACTGCAGTGAAGGGGGGTCCGGATGGACCCCCCAACTGCACAAAGGCGATCACGTAGATCTACGTGATTCTGCCTGTCCGTGCCATTCTGCCGACGTAAATCGGCGGTGGGCGGTCGTTAAGTGGTTAAAGTATGCAGTCTCATTTCCACATCTGGTACATTGTGTTACCAAGCACAGGATCTTCTCGGCAATGTCTGTGTGGAATGTGTATAGCACATCCAGGGATGTATTACTGACAATAAAATACAATTTTCAGCTCTAGGGCCTCATGTGCTAAGCCACATTAGGCACCATGCAGGACTAAAATGCCTAATTGAACATTATGGCCCATATTGTTTAAAGTGCAATAAAGTAAAATGGTACTAAAGTGCTGTCTTATTTTCACCATCAAATAGTTAATGAGTTTTTATCGTGCAGAATCTGCCATCAATACAGCTGCTTGAGTAATAGCTCAGCTGTAATTGTACAGTTACTGTCACATACAATTCGAGACAGACACTGTGTGCAGAACAGTTTTAAATGTATTCCACTTATTTGTATGAAATGTGCCATTTAGAGTAAAAATAAAGTACACTTTATAAACAAAGGTTTATAGATACTTGACCATTACAGCCATATGATCTTGATAAACATCCTATTCCAAAACCGTGGACACTAAATATGGAGTTTATCCCCCTTTCTCTTTTGTGGCTTTAACAGTCCCCACTCTTCTTCAATAGTTTTCTACAAGATTTGGAGTGTTTACGGTGGAATTTGTGCCTGTACAGCCAAAAAAGTTTAGTAAGGTCAGGTACTGATGTTAGTCAATAAGTGAACATGTGCAGAACGGAAAAATGTGTTTAGTTTCTGATAGATTTGTTATGTTACTAAAGTTGTTTGGTTGAGGTATTTAGGAATTTGTTTAATTTCATTTAATTTATTACTAGAGATGGCCTTGCGGTTCGCCCCGCAGTCGGTTCGCGGCGAATTTTGCGCATTCGCGGTTCGCGAAACTGGCGGACATATGGCCCGGTTCGCGGCCACCATATTCTGAATCTTTTACATTGTGGAACTTTGACCTATGACACATCCATCATGTGGTACAGGACAGCCAATGAGACATTTCAGCAGATGGACATACCCCCTACCTTATAAATAGACCTGATCTGGCTGCCATTTTACATTCTGTTATTTGTCAGCGTAGGGACAGGTTGCTGTGTGGAGCAGGGACAGACTGTAATCCTAGCTATTAGGTCCACAAAAGTCCTTTTAAGGACTGGTATAGGTGTACAATTGTTTTGTGTGCAGTATATAGGGGTGTAATACACTTTTAGTTCATTTCAATTGTGCAGCATTGGGACTGCAGTGCTGAGCGGTTCTGCAGCTGTCTTTAGTCAGTGTAGGAAGGTTGCTGTGTGTGTACTAGCAGGGACAGACTCTAGTAAAACAAAAGTCCTTCTAAGGACTGGTATAGGTGTACTATTTTGTGTGCAGTAAATAGGGGTGTACTACCCGCATAAAATACTCTAGGAAGAATAGTATAGTGCGGTTCTGCAGCTGTCTTTAGTCAGTGTAGGAAGGTTGCTGTGTGTGTACTAGCAGGGACAGACTCTACTAAAACAAAAGTCCTTCTAAGGACTGGTATAGGTGTACAGTCCACAAAAGTCTTTTTACGGACTGGTATAGGTGTACTATTTTGTGTGCAGTAAATAGGGGTGTACTACACGCATAAAATACTCTAGGAAGAATAGTATAGTGCGGTTCTGCAGCTGTCTTTAGTCAGTGTATGAAGGTTGCTGTGTGTGTACTAGCAGGGACAGACTCTACTAAAACAAAAGTCCTTCTAAGGACTGGTATAGGTGTACAGTCCACAAAAGTCCTTTTACGGACTGGTATAGGTGTACTATTTTGTGTGCAGTAAATAGGGGTGTACTACACGCATAAAATACTCTAGGAAGAATAGTATAGTGCATTTCTACTGTGCAGCTTCTGAGCGGTTCTGCTGCAGCTCTTTTCTCGGTTTAGGTAGAAATTGCCGCTGTGTGTCGCAGGCACAGACTAGCGATTAAAATCGCTAACCAATAAAGCTCCCCAGAAGTTCATTTTAAGGACTGGTATAGGTGTGTACTATTTTGTGTGCAGTATATAGGGGTCTAATACACGCATAAAAAACTTTCAAACATACTATATAATACATTATATACTATACTATATAATATATAGTGCATTTCAACTGTGCAGCATTTCTACTGTGCAGCTTCTGAGCGGTTCTGCTGCAGCTCTTTTCTCGGTTTAGGTAGAAATTGCCGCTGTGTGTCGCAGGCACAGACTAGCGACTATAATCGCTAACCAATAAAGCTCCCCAAAAGTTCATTTTAAGGACTGGTATAGGTGTGTACTATTTGGTGTGCAGTATATAGGGGTCTAATACACGCATAAAAAACTTTCAAACATACTATATAATATATACTATATACTATACTATACTATATAATATATAGTGCATTTCAACTGTGCAGCATTTCTACTGTGCAGCTTCTGAGCGGTTCTGCTGCAGCTCTTTTCTCGGTTTAGGTAGAAATTGCCGCTGTGTGTCGCAGGCACAGACTAGCGACTAAAATCGCTAACCAATAAAGCTCCCCAAAAGTTCATTTTAAGGACTGGTATAGGTGTGTACTATTTGGTGTGCAGTATATAGGGGTCTAATACACGCGTAAAAAAACTTTCACATATAGGAAGAATAGTATAGTGCATTTCTACTGTGCAGCATTGTGACTGCTGAGAGGTTCTGCAGTGATACTACAAAGAGTGACAAACGCAATTAGAAAAAAGTATTATAACTGCTGTGATAGACCAGTGGCCCCCGAAAAGGACAGTTTGAAGCGGGGTGTTATATACCTTCTTCCACATATACTGCCCTTCTCTACAGCCTTTTGTCACAGGGTCATTTAAAAAGATGACAGGCAGAGGAAGAGGCAGGCCCTTCCGCAGGGGTGGTAGGGGTAGGGCAGGAGCACCAGGCCTGAGCCAAAGTGGGAAGTTGCAGAAGGTGCGTTCGATTACGTCAAAGGACGCACCAGACTTGGTTGACTGGCTCACTCAGCCTTACTCTTCTGCACCCTCTTCATCCTCTCTATCTGCACCCTCTTCACTCTCTGCTGTGTGCACCCCCAAAGACACTACCACCAACACCACCGCCACCATTTACCCTCCGCTTGAGTACAGGAATTATTTTCCGATCCATCACAAGACTTCTCTGATGCGCAGGCATTCTTGACATTGGATCAGAAAGAGGAGGTAGCAACAACCGCCACTCAGCAGTCTGACGACAGTACCCAGATCAGCCCAAGGATGTTGGTCCCCGCTGTTGCTGCCTACTCCGAGATCTCTAATGTTAGTGGTGGGGAAGGTGACGTAGATGATGATGTGTCTATGGACGTCACGTGGGTGCCCACAAGAGAGGACCAGGAGGGGAGTTCAGAGGGAGAGATGGACCAGCAGATAGGGAGGAAAGGCAGGCGGAACTTACATTGCACAGGAGTGACAAACAAGACTGCTAATGTATCAGGACTCAGAGCGAGCCATCAACCATGTACGGTCACATCTGGCGCTCCCAGGACTCCGGCACATGGCTCCGCAGTGTGGGCTTTTTTTTAACGTGTCCGCTGCTGACAATAGTGTTGCCATCTGCAGCCTTTGCAGTCAACGCATAAGTCGCGGTAAGCCCAACACTCACCTAGGGACGACCGCCTTAAGAAGGCACATGAACTCCCATCACCGAGCCCAGTGGGAGCAACGTCGTCAGAACCCACAAAGCCAAACTCCAGGCTCTCACCGTCCAGCCTCTTCTACTACTTCTCCTCTCTCTTCACAGTTGTCCTCCACTCCACCTTCCATCATCACGTCCCCAAGTTTATCTGGAAAAAGGCAGGCTTCCGTGGGACAAATGTTCGAGCGTAAAAGAATGATGACGCCGGATAACCCTCTTGCCCAACGGTTGACCGCTGGCTTGTCAGAACTCCTAGCCCGCCAACTACTGCCATATAAACTGGTGGACTCGGAGGCCTTTCGAAAATTTATGGCCATTGGAACACCACAATGGAAGGTCCCAGGAAGGAAATATTTCTCCCAGAAGGGCATCCCAGAGCTATATAGCCATGTTCAGCGGCAAGTGAATGTATCTCTGGCACACAGTGTCGGTGCCAAGATACATCTGACCACAGACACGTGGTCTAGCAAACATGGGCAGGGAAGGTATATTACTTTTACTGCCCACTGGGTGAACCTTCTGACGGCCGTCAAGCATGTAACCCGTGGCACCCGTCTAGATTTGGTTTTACCGCCACAGATTGCATGCAGGCCTGCCTCTTCTTCTCCTCCTCCTACTCCATCCTCCCTCTCCTCCTCGGCTGACTCCTCCTCTTCCGCTGATACCGTCTCTTCCGCTGCGCCACCCAAGATCCTCAGAACCTATTCGACATGCCAGGTGAGACGTTGCCATGCTGTGCTGCGTCTGTTGTGCCTGGAAGCCAAGAGCCACACTGGCCCTGCACTCCTTTCAGCTTTGCGTTCACAGGCAGATCAGTGGCTAACACCGCTCAATTTGACAGTTGGTAAAGTGGTGTGCGACAACGGTGCCAATCTGCTGAGCGCGTTGAAACAGGGCAAAATTACACACGTGCCATGCATGGCACACGTCTTGAACTTGGT
The DNA here is from genome assembly GCA_029206835.1 of Rana muscosa. Taxonomy (NCBI): domain Eukaryota; kingdom Metazoa; phylum Chordata; class Amphibia; order Anura; family Ranidae; genus Rana; species Rana muscosa. The sequence goes on along the minus strand of CM055117.1, from coordinate 962,628,638 downwards.
CGTGCAGCGATTCGTTGTCAAATACCCTGGGGCCCAGGACGTCTTGCGGCAGGCAAGGAAAATCTCGGCCCATTTCAGAAGATCTTACACGGCCATGGCTCGCCTTGCTGACATTCAGCGGCGACACAATCTGCCGGTCAGACGTCTTATTTGTGACTGCCCGACGCGATGGAACTCAACCTTGTATATGCTTGATAGGCTGCTCCAGCAGAAACGTGCAGTTAACGACTACCTGTACGAACTCTGCGCCAGAACAGGTTCTGGGGATCTTGGTTTTTTTTCACCGCGTCAGTGGCTGCTCATGCGCGACGCATGCAGACTTTTGCGGCCATTTGATGAGATCACCAAACTGGTCAGTCGCAGCCATGGTGCCATCAGTGACATCGTACCTTATGCCTTCTTTATGGAGCATGCATTGCGTCGTGTCATTGATCAAGCCATCGAGGAGCAGGAAGATGAGGAAGTCGCAATGCTGGATGAATTCCCAGGGCCACATTCACTATCAATGCTGATATGTCTAGAGCAGCAGATTATTTAAATGGCAGCCCTAAGCACGAAAAACACGCAAATTAAGTTCCTAACCCTTTTTTAAAAACCGTGCCGCACCAAAACCCATGGTATCTTGTTACCTTGTTAGCAAGATGTATCGGGGTGCCATTAGGAACTAAAGATAAAGTGTGTCTGCAAAAGAGTCCCTAATATAAACATAACCCCTTTTTCTGCACAGGGATACTCTATAGCAGGTGTGAGGGGGTTAGCTCGGCAGCGGGTGTGTGTGACCCCCGGGATGGGCTCCCCAAACAAAACAGGCCCAGCAAACGGAGGTTGTGGTTTTCAAAATCAAAAAAGGTGCGGTTTATTTTCTATTTACAGTGACAAAACACAGCAAAGCAAAAGAAACATAACCAAAATAAATCCTGGTCAAGTTGACCTCTGACTAAACATACAGGTTTCCTAACTAACAACTGGGATCAGCCTAGTGCTGTCCTAGTCCCTAAGTCCCTGGTTTAGTAAAAGTCCAAACAAATAGCCACACAGGCTTTGCCTCACCGCACAGGGGTTCACTCTCCCTAGACAGTCCACACAGGTCTGGTTCCAGGCATGAGCTAACATCTAATGAAGCTGGGAGTTCTTATAGAGGCCTAAATGAGCTGACAAGCTTCAGCTGGCCTCATCAACTCCCTGTCTGTACGACGCCCAGCCCTCTCCCTAGAGGTATGAGTCATCCATGAGCCCACTAGCCTTATACAACTCTCCACCTAGTTGTATAAGTCGGCGTAAAGCCTGAATCTGGGCGAAATATATCTACCCCCCTGGATGCAACCAGGTGACTTTACCTTCCTGCTGTCACACAGGGTTCTCCAAACTTTCTAAACAAAGGGCCAGTTATTGGTGTTAGCGGGAGGAATAATGCCCAGTCTGTGTCAGTGGGAGGAATAGTACCCCATTGATGGTGTCAGTGGGAGGAATAGTGCCTCATCATTGGTGTCAGTAGGAAGAATAGTGCCCCATTGTTGGTGTCACTGGTTGGCATCATGTCTTTTATCAGTGAGAGGAAAACTGCCCCAAGGGCTGGATAAAGGCAAGCAAAGGGCCACATCCGGCTCCCGGGCTGCCGTTTGGAGACCACTACTCTATAGTATGCAAGACCAGCCCTTACTGCAAGATACCATTTTGTGATCCCACTGTTGGAATTTACTGTTTTGCTTATCGACGGTGTGTGTGTTTTGAAAATCTGTCTCAGATGTTAGCATAACCATTGCAGTAGCAGTTAACTACTGCAAGTCTTTGCCCAGGATTTCATATGCAGGTTTCATAAATTTGCACAAACCATGGGCATCAAGAGGACTGGGTACCTGGAGCACATGTCTAACATCTTCTGCGGGATACTCCCTCAACACCACGATGGCCACCACTGCAGCAACCAGCATCTCTCCACACAATGTTACTTCTCAGAGGAATAGAATTCAGAAGTAACTTTCTATAGGCTCCTCTATGGCTCTGAGGTTGGAGCCTGGAAGGAATCCACTTGCTTATCACATTGAATGTAAGGTCTGATGACTTCAGGGAGAGAAGAAGGGGGAATTGAGTTGGAGACATATTGCTTGGGGGGGCTTGAACTGGAAGGAGAGACTTTGTGGGGGATACAGACTTGTGCGAGGAGAAGAAATTTAAGTGGGAGGGGGGAAGATTTCTGCTGGGTAGGTTTGTTTTCCAATGTTTTTATTCAAATTTTTCAGATAAAAATACAAAATTAGCATTTGCCATTGTAATGAAAAATATTTGTACATTAATAAGCCGTTGAAGGTTCAGTTACATAGCTGCTAAACCTATATGCACTTGAGTCTTAATATTGCATTATTCACCTATTAGGGTCAAATCTAAACCAAACTTGCGACCCACTAACTGAACTTCCACGTGGTTTCAAGGACCATACGTGGTACCAGGATCCATTTAAGGGCGAATTCAATTAGAAAGAGAAAAGAGGGAGAAACAGAGATAGCAAAAGGAAGAATAGAGGGTAGGGAAAGGGGGGTGCACTCCGGTCCCAGAGGAAGACCCTCTAGAGCCAGTCTCATATCACTATGTAGTTGTGAGATAGTTGATCCAGGGGTCCCATATTTTATTGAACCGCGTAACCTTGTCATTTAGAATTGCCGAGAGGCGTTCATTCACCATTATCCATGATCGTTTAGCTTTCAGTAGGTAAAAAGGGATCGTAGGGGACCTCCAAGATTTGGCTATAGATATTCTTGCTGTGACAAATATAAAGGCTATAAGTCTTTTCATTTGTTTTGATGTCCCCTCCACTGGGCGTCCCAACAATGCATACTGAGGTGATTTAATGAGGTTCACTTGGGTCAAAGAGTATATAAAGTTATATGTGCGTATCCAGAACCTTCTCACTTTCGGACACGTCCACCAAGTGTGAAACATGATGCCGTCCGTGTTACATCCCCCAAAGCACCGCGGGGACGCCCCCGGGACAAAGATTGCTACCCGCGCTGGGACCATGTACCACTGCATCAAGACTTTATAGTTTGCCTCCATCAGAGAGGTATTAATATATGATTTGGATGCGCTTTGTATCATTTTGCTCCACTCTTCTGTCTCCAAGTTAGTTTCTATATCTTGCTCCCATTTTTGCATGTAAAACAACTTTTGAGAAGTCTGCTGGGTAGGTTTGGAGGGGAGGCTAAGATTTGTGCTGGGAGGGGGGATTTGGGGGAGGGGGAGATGCGATTTGTTATGGAAGGTGGAAGAGATTTTCGAATTTTTGTGTTTGGGGAGAATTTTGGCTTGCACAGGGAATTTCTTCTGGGGATATTTTGCTTGAGGGAGGGGGGTAAGCGTGCAGATTACAGCTGGATTTTTTTGAGGGCGGTGGAGAATTTTTTCTGGCAGGGGAAAGTATGAGACAGTATTGCTTGTGGGAGTAATTCAGCACTCCCCTGACTCCTCCATTAGGAGTGTTACCAACTCCTCACCCCTGAATTCTGTGCTTTACGCACGCAAGACCCATGCTCTCTGTGCATTACATACTCCTGACCCCTGCACTATGCATATTACACACCCCTGCACTCTGTGTGCCATACATTCCTGGCTAATATGGACTCCTGAGCACTGTACTGATTACGAACCACTGACCTGTGCACTCTGTGCCTTACGTACCACTGACCCCTGCACTTTGTACCTTACACATCCTTGACCCTTGCACTCTTGCAGTACACACTACTGACCCCTAAACTCTGTACTATACACTCCTGACGTATCCACTCTTTGCATGACACACCCCTGACGCCTGTACTTTGTGTGTTATACACGCTTTACCCCAGCACATAGTGTACATCCTTGATCACTGTATTTTGTGCATTATGTACTTCTGACCCCTGCACTCTCTGGGTCATGTAGTCCTGACCCCTGCATGTTATGTACTGCTAAACCCGACACTGTGCTTTACACATTCCTTACCACAACATCCTGTGCACACCCTAAACCCCTGCACAGAGATATTCCTGTTAATTTATTCTGTGCAGCTGAGGCTGCAGAGGTGGAGGCTTAGGACTTTGTCCAAAATATCCTTTCTCTGTCTCAAAAGTTAGACATTAGGGGTCTAAAAAAAAATTTACAAAAAAAAGAAGAAAATTGTGAAAAATAATAAAAACAAAAATAATAATAAAAAAAAATGACTGACACTGTCCACTGCCCTACTGACACCTTCCACTGCCCTACTGACACCAACCTTTCCTCTATTACACATCCACTGCTCCACTGACAACATCCACTGCTCTGCTGACACTGTTCATTGCACTACTTATGGTAAGGTGACCAGATTTTTAAAATTAAATCCGGGGACATATTTTTTTTTTAATGGCAAATGGTAAACTATTTTATAAGCATATTTTACTTAAATTATATTTATGCAGTGTATGTGGTATGTGTTTATGGAATGATTGTATGATATATATGTTATTTCTCACATTTCGTCCATGAGATTAAAAAAAGACACTTTTTTTGGGATATGGCTACCAAATGTTAAGAAGATAAGATAGAGAAAATACTTTTAAATGCATATTTTGTATTTTGTTCTTACCAAAGGAGTGCAGAGGTGCGCTATATGTACAGAGTGCAGAGTTCTGGTGTGCGCTATGTACAGAGTTCAGGGGTGTGCGATGTACAGAGTGCAGAATTCAGGGGTGCGCAACGTACAGAGTTCAGGTGTGCACTGTGCAGAAGGATGGTGGTGGAGGGATGGGATCAGTGGCAGAGGGATGGTGGTGGAGAGATGGGATCAGTGGCAGTTAAATGATGGTGGAGGGATGGGATTAGTGGCAGAGGGATAGTGGTGTAGGGATAGTGGTGGAGGGATGGGATCAGTGGCGGAGGGATGGGATCAGGGACAGAGGGATGGCGGTGGAGGGATGGGATAAATGGGATGGTGGTGGGGGGATGGGATCAGTGGCAGTGGGATGGTAGTGGGGGATAGGATCAGTGGCAGAAGGATGGTGGTGGGGGGGTGGCATCAGTGGCAGTGGGATGGTGGTGGAGGGATGGCATCAGTGACAGTGGGATGGTGGTGGAGGGATGGGATCAGTGGCAGAGGGATGGTGGTGGAGGGATGGGATCAGTGGCAGAGGGATGGTGGTGGAGGGATGGGATCAGTGGCAGAGGGATAGTGGTGGAGGGATAGATTAAAGCATATTTTATGAGTACAAGGACATGTGACATATGTATACTGTATATAAAGTGATCAGGGTCGGATTTTATTTAACCATGCTGCTTTAAGCTCTTCCACAGTTAATGCAATTTGGTGACCCCCACTGTTCAGCGGGGCTAACAAAGCTGTTTTATTATTCTGGTTAGAGTACCCAAAGGTGTCCCGGGTCTTTTACAATCCCAGAAACACCTCTAAAGCCTCATACACACGACAGGTTTTCTCGGCAAGAAAACTGCTGGGAGAGCTTTTTGCAGAGAAAATCATTCGTGTGTATGGTTTCTCAACAGGAAAACTGCCGGGAATCTCGACGAGAAAAATAGAGAACCTGCTCTCTATTTTTCTCGTCTGGATTCTCGGCAGAGTGTTTCCTGACGAGAAAACCATTCGTGAGTATGCTTACCTGTCCCAGGTAAGCCCGCGCATGCTCGATGAGACTTCGACGCATGCGCGGTAGCATACAAGGGTAGTGTAGGGTGTAGCAAGATGACGGCCACGCCATCGAATGTGACGAGCGCCGGCTCGTCGTAGTCGATGACGTCACCGCGTTCTTGCCATTCAAAAGAACGGCGGTTTTTTTGAATGGCCGTCTGTACACAGGGCTTGGCAAGACAAGCTTGCCAGGAATTCCATCGAGAAAACGAACGGTTTTCAAATAGACGGAATTCCCGCCCGTGTGTACAGGGCTTGACACAAACCTAGCATAGAATTCCTAAATGAGATGAATCCAGTTTTCCTTTAGAAATGCACCTAATTCTGCTGCTTAATAAATCGTTCTCACTGTTTTCAAAAATGCTCTGTCCTTATCAATTCTAAAGGAAAGCAGCATGGTAGGTACTTGTTACTCTGTTGTCTTGCATTACTTGGGCACAGGGTTGAATTCCCTGGGGTCACTGCACTGCACTTTGCACCATATTACTTATTTCAATGCATTGATCACTATGTGAAGTAGTCTGTCTGCTGCTTCCATCAATTCCATATCATTCACTGAGAAGAGAAAACAAAAGAGCATGATGGTAAGGGGCTATCCTTTTTGTAGTGTGTGCCAGCATAGAGGAATTGTACCCTCCATTTTTCTCTTGTGGCAGCACTGGCATTAGGTAATGAATGTATATTTGGGTCTAGTGGTACTACACCCAACATTACAGTAGAGACATTCAGCCTCATTCAAATAAAGAGTTCTTATTTTTAAAGCATACTATATCTATGGTCAAGATGCAATATCAAATTTATTTCAACATTGTATTTCAATTATTTCTAGCCTACTCCTGTTAATCTGAATGATCTTTGAACAAAGTTTGTAAATTTACTTTGTGAAGATACCCACCCATTTACTCCATTGAATTCTGTGATACATATTCAGTATGCCCTATGGGTAGGCACTGCTGTGTCACAGGTTTCACAGAGCCTGCCTTCTGAACTACAGAGGAGCTGAGAAGTTTTAGGGGGTGGAGTCAGCACAGATATCACAGCTTGCAGGCAGCAAGGTACTATGGGATATATAGTCCTTATAAATTAAAAATAAACAGCAGAGGAGAAGCTGCAAAGCATGCAGGGAATCCAGGAAGTTGTGGAAAGAGATGGCCAGCAGAAAGGCAGCACTCACAACATGAAAGAATATTTTTCAAATAAGCTTGAATTAGATTGTAAATCATAACTACTGTTTGTATCAGTGTTAATTTTGGCAGCAAATTTAGATTTAGTTTTAGTCTTAGTTTTAGTCTAATGCCGCGTACACACGGCCATTTTTAATGTCATTGAAAAAAAACAACGTTTTTCTCGACGTGATTCTTCTCAAGCCTGCCTTGCATACACACTATCGTTAAAAAAAATGTTCGAGCAAAGCGCGGTGACGTACAACACGTACGACGGCACTATAAAGGGGAAGTTCCATTCGGATGGCGCCACCCTTTGGGCTGCTTTTGCTGATTTCGTGTTACCGCGTGTTAGTAAAAGTTTGGTGACGAATGTGCTATCTCCTTTACGAACGCTAGTTTTACCAGAACGAGCGCTCCCGTCTCATAACTTGCTTCTGAGCATGCGCGTTTTTTTCCCGTCATTAAAGCGTACACACGGCCGTTTTTCACGACGAGAAAAAATACGTGAAAAACGACAAGAAAAAATAAAGCATGTTCTAAATTTTTAATGGCCATTTTTCTCGGCGAGAAAAATGCTCTGGAGCCTACACACGATCGTTTTTAATGACCAATTTAAAAAAATACATTTTTCTCGTCATAAAAAACGGTCGTGTGTACGCAGCATTAGGACTAAAATGGCATTTTAGTTTTCGTCCCATTGTAGTCTTCTGCAATTGTTTGTCATATTTAGTCGACTAAATCTCCAGTGCATTTTAGTCGACTAAAATATCCTATGTTTTAGTCGACTAAAATCTCCAGTACATTTTAGTCGACTAAAACAAATTTTAGTCGTCTAAAATCGAATGGATGTAATTAAATTGTAATGCATTAGTTAACATTTCTCTACAATTTTCAAACTCATTATATACTCCTGGAGTGAAGAATTTCATATATTAATTATTTATGGTATTGAGGTATGAACATGCACTACAGACCAGTGTTAATTTTGAAGTCAAATTTCAACTTAGTTTTAGTCTTAGCCTTTTGACTAAAATGCCATTTTAGTTTTAGTCCCATTTTAGTCTTTTTGACTAAAATGCCATTTTAGTTTTAGTCGTATTTTAGTCATCTCAATTGTTTTAGTTTTAGTCATATTTTAGTCGTCTAAAATAGTATTCATTTAGTCGACTAAAATGTTTTAGTCGTTTTAGTCGACTAAATTAACACTGGTTTGTATTAATATTACAACGCTACTGTAATTAAATTAAAGTGTATGCTGCGACCATAGACTAAAGCCCTGTACACACGAACGGATTTCCTATGGATTCTAATCCAATGGATTTTTCCATCGGATTTCCGATGAAGCTGACTTCCATCAGTCTTGCCTACACACCATCAGTCAAAAATCCGACCGTTCCAAACGCTGTGACGTAAAACACTCCGACAAGCCGAGAAAAATTAAGTTCAATGCTTCTGAGCATGCGTCAACTTGATTCTGAGCATGCGTGGGTTTTTTGTCCGATGGAGTTCCACACAGACGATCGGAATTTGCACGTTTTTTTCCCATCAGATAAATTTAAAACATGTTCTATTTTTTCTCACCGATGGAAAAAAGACCGATGGGACCCATACACGATTGGTTTGTCCGATGAGAAAAGTCCATCAGACTGTTTTCATCGGTAAAACCGATCGTGTGTACACGGCATTACTGTAAGTGCCATTTTTTTTTCTTTTTTTAATAGGTCAGGAGGTAATGGAAAACTTCTAGCCTCACATATCTCTGGATGCCTTGCTGAGCAAATCAGGAGCCATAAATCCCGGGGAGTAGGGATGAGCCGAACAGCCCCCCGTTCGGTTCGCACCAGAACCTGCGAACAGACCTAAAGTTTGCACGAACTTTAGAACCCTATTAAATACAATGGACTCGAACGTTCGAAATCAAAAGTGCTAATTATAAAGGCTAATATGCAAGTTATTGTCCTAAAAAGGGTTTGGGGACCCGGGTCCTGCCCCAGGGGACATGTATCAATGCAAAAAAAAGTTTTAAAAACTGCAGTTTTTTCGGGAGCAGTGATTTTAATAATGCTTAAAGTAAAACAATAAAAGTGAAATATTCCTTTAAATTTCGTACCTGGAGGGGGGGGGGGGTGTATAGTATGCCTGTAAAGCAGCGCTTGTTTCCTGTGCTTAGAACTGTCCCTGCACAAAGTGTAATTTCTGAAGGAAAAAAAGTAATTTAAAAGCACTCGTGGCTATAATAAATTGTATGCTCCCGACAATACAGAGAAAAGTAATTGATTAAAAAAAAAAATGCGTGGGGGTCCCCCCAAATTCCAGACCTTCAGGTCTGGTATGGATATTAAGGGGAACCCTGTGTCAAATTTTAAAAAAAATATGACGTAGGGTTTCCCCACAAATATCCATACCAGACCCTTCAGGTCTGGTATGGATTTTAAGGGGAACTCAACGCCAAATTTAAAAAAAAAATTGCCTGGAGATCCCCCAAAAAATTTATACCAGACCCTTTATCCGAGCATGCAACCTTTATCCGAGCATGCAACCGCATGAAAAGAGGGGGGGACGAGAGAGCGCCCCCCCTCCTGAACCGTACCAGGCCACATGCCCTCAACATGGGGAGGATGCTTTGGGGGTCTGTGACCCCTCAAGACACCATGTCCCCATGTTGATGGGGACAAGGGCCTCATCCCCACAACCCTTGCCCGGTGGTTGTGGAGGTCTGCGGGCGGGGGGCTTATTGGAATCTGGAAGACCCCTTTAACAAAGGGGACCCCCAGATCCCACCCCCCCATGTGAATTGGTAAGGGGTACATCGTACCCCTACCATTTTGCAAAGAAAGTGTAAAAAAACGCACAGACACAGTTGGGAAAGTCCTTTATTAAAAAAAAAAAAAAAAAACATTCCAGCGATGTAATCCAGTGTCCCGCGGTGATCCGATGTCCAGCGCTGCAATCTCCTCCAGTCTCCACTCCAAACAAAACCCCCATGACGTACGAGGGGGCGGGGTCACCCGTCACATCATAGGGTAAGCCCCAGCTTTCCCCGCTTGCCGGGGCATAGCCAATGACGTAGGCGGGATCCTGCCTACGTCATTGGCTATTTCCCGCAAGCGGGGAAAGCCGGGGCTTACCCCTATGATCTGACGGATGACCCCGCCCCCTCGTACGTCAGACCCCGCCTACCTTGGCGGACCTGATGGGGAACTTCCTCCGCAGTGTAATAAATGAATAGACCCCGCCCCTTCTCACGTTCCCCATTAGGTCCGCTCAGCCAATGACGTAGGGGGCAGATCACCTTCACTGGCTGTAAGGCTGAGCGGACCTGATGGGAAACATGAGAAGGGGCGGGGTCTATTAATTTATTACACTGTGGAGGAAGTTACCTATCAGGCCTGCTCAGCCAATGACGTTTCGTGTGGAGTGGAGACTGCAGCGCTGGACATCGGATCACCGCGGGACACTGGATTACATCGCTAGAATGGGTTTTATTTTTAATAAAGGACTTTCCCAACTGTGTCTGTGTGTTTTTTTTTTTTTTTTTTTACACTTTCTTTGTGAAATGGTAGTGGTACAATGTACCCCTTACCAATTCACATAGGGGGGGACTGGGATCTGAGGGTCCCCTTTGTTAAAGGGGTTTTCCAGATTGCGATAAGCCCCCCGCCCACAGACCCCCACAACCACCGGGCAAGGGTTGTGGGGATGAGGCCCTTGTCCCCATCAACATGGGGACATGGTGCTTTGAGGGGTCATAGACTCCCAAAGAATCCTCCCCATGTTGAGGGCATGTTGCCTGGTATGGTTCAGGAGGTGGGGGGGGGCGCTCTCTCGTCCCCCACCCTCTTTTCCTGCGGCCTGCCAGGTTGCGTGCTCGGATAGGGTCTGGTATGGATTTTTGGGGGGAACCGCACATAATTTTTTTTATTTGACGCAGGGTTCCCCTTAATATCCATACCAGACCTGAAGGGCCTGGTAATTGAATTTGGGGGGACCCCCACGCATTTTTTTTTTTTTTTCTTATCAATGACTTTTCTCTGAATTGCCGGAAGCCGACAATTCATTATAGCCGCGAGTGCTTTTAAAATACTTTTTTTTCTTCAGAAATTACACTTTGTGCAGGGACAGTTCTAAGCACGGGAAACAACCGCTGCTTTACAGGCATACTATACACCCCCCCCCCCCCCCCCCCCCCGGTACGAAATTTAAAGCAATATTTCACTTTTATTGTTTCACTTTAAGCATTATTAAAATCACTGCTCCCGAAAAAACGGCTGTTTTTAAAACTTTTTTTTGCTTTGATAAGTGTCCCCTGGGGCAGGACCCGGGTCCCCAAATAATTTTTATGACAATAATTTGCATATAAGCCTTTAACATTTTCAATTTAGATTTCTCCCATAGACTTTTACAGGGTGTTCCGCGGCTTTTCGAATTTGCCGCGAACACCCCAAATTGTTCGCTGTTGGGCGAACAGGCAATGTCAAACACGAAGCTCATCCCTACCGGGGAGCACTAGCTTGCAAATATTGACAATTTCTATCATTCAAGCATAAACTGAAAAAAACATAATTATTTGCTTTGGTGCTTTGTAGTCTAACTTGGAAACATGTAGGTAAGGGTGACAACACCACATATGAAATGTGTAAGAGTTGTCACCCCTGAAAGGAAGTGTTTGAATACTTCTTATTGGTAGGATCATCAAGTATTGTATTAAAAGCAGAAGATATAAAAAAAAACTTTACATTTAGGGAATATATTCAACTACATTTATGGTTTTAGTGTTTGGTTAGATATACTTTAGAATAGAATTCCAGCTAAAGCCTAAAATTACCCCTCTCCCCTCCAAACACCTACAGTGCCTTGAAAAAGTATTCATACCCCTTAAAATTTTCCACATTTTGTCATATTACAACCACAAAAGTACATTTATTTTATTGGGATTTTATGTAATAGACCAACACAAAGTGGCACATAATTGTGAAGTGGAAGGAAAATGATAAATGGTTTTCCAAATTTTTTACAAATAAATATGTGAAAAGTGTGGCGTGCATTTGTATTCAGCCCCCCTGAGTCAAAACTTTGTAGAACCGCCTTTCACTGCAATTACAGCTGCAAGTCTTTTTGGGGATGTCTCTACCAACTTTGCACATCTTTGCAAAATAGCTCAAGCTCTGTCAGCTTGGACGGAGAGCATCTGTGAACAGCAATTTTCAAGTCTTGCCACATATTCTCAATTGAATTTAGGTTTAGACTTTGACTGGGCCATTCTAACATATATGAATATGCTTTGATCTAAACCAGGGGTGTCCAAACTTTTTTGGAAGAAGGCCAGATTTGATGAAGTGAACATGCATGAGGGCCGACCATTTTGCCAGACATTCTTTGAATCATTAAAATTCGGTCTAAGTGTGTTTGTCCGAGCACTAATACACTGCCCAACAAGAATTATCTTGCCTTTGTTGCTGTGTGGTGTGAAGAGATGAGCTCGGGCAAGTTATTTTGCTATACCGTATTTATAGGCGTATAATACGACCTCCTTCACTTTAAGAGGGAAGTTTCATGAAAAAACGTAAATTCTAAATAAAGAACTGTGAAGCAAAATAAGGGTCAGACACAGTGCCCATAGATGCAGCCTAATCAGTGCCCATCTGCAGCCCCACCACTGCCATGAATGCAAACCCACCGTTGCCATGAATTCAGCCCCACCGTTGCCATGAATTCAGCCCCACCATTGCCATGAATGCAGCCTTACCATTGCCATGCCGTACCATTGCCAGGAATGCAGCACCCCCATTGCAAGGAATGCATACTCACCATTGCCATCCGTGCAGCCTGATTGATGCCCATCTGCAACCTTGGATGGGACAGGGAGGGGGCGGGACGAGCGCCAACAGATTACATACAGCAGAATCTGTTTTCTCAGCGGCCTCTTTAATACAAAGTCCCGCCTCCTATGATGGACAGAACAGTTGTCCAATGGCAGCGCAGGAGACGGGACTTCCTATTACAGAGACCGCCGTACAAACAGGAAATTCACCTGTATGTACGGCACTCATCCCGCCTCCTCCCTGTCCCCTCCAAGGCAGCAAGCATGTATATCCTTTGTGGCCCCTGGCACTCAGGGATTTGTTGGGGGCCACAAAAGATATACATGTCCAAATTACCAGGCGGGCCGTTCAAAACTGGAACACGGGCCGGACTTTGGACATACCTGATCTAAACCATTCCATTGTAGCTCTGGCTGTATGTTTAGGGTCGTTTTCCTGCTGGAAGGTGAAACTCTGCCTCAGTCTCAAGTCTTTTGCAGACTCTAACAGGTTTTCTTCTAAGATTGCCCTGTATTTGGCTCCATCCATCTTCCCATCAACTCTAAGCAGCTTCCCTGTCTCTGCTGAAGAAAAATCCCCACAACATGATGCTGCCACCACCACCATGTTTCACGGTGGGGATGGTGTGTTCGGTGTGATGTGCATTGTCAGTTTTCTGCCACACATAGCATATTGCTTTTAGGCCAAAAAGTTGAATTCTGGTCTCTTCTGACCAGAGCACCTTCTTCCACATGTTTACTCTGTCCCCCACATGGCTTATAGCAAACTGCAAACAGGACTTCTTATGGCTTTCTTTCAACAATGGCTTTCTTCTTTGCCACTCTTCCATAAAGGCCAGATTTGGGGAGTGCACGACTAATAGTTGTCCGGTGGACAGATTCTCACACTTGAGCTGTGGATCTCTGCAGCTCCTCCAGAGTTACCATGGGCCTCTTGGCTGCTTCTCCGATTAATGCTCTTCTTGCCTGGCCTGTCAGTTTAGGTGGAAGGCCATGTCTTGGTAGGTTTGCAGTTGTGCCATACTCTTTCCATTTTCAGATGATGGGTTGAAGAGTGCTCCGTGAGATGTTCAAAGCTTGGGATATTTTTTTTTTATAACCTAACCCTGCTTTAATCTTCTTCACAACTTTATCCATAACTTGTCTGGTGTGTTCCTTGGCCTTCATTGTGCTGTTTGTTCACTAAGGTTCTCTAACAAACCTATGAGGGCTTCACAGAACAGCTGTATTTATATTGAGATTGAATTACACACAGGTGGACTCTGTTTATTAATTAGGTGACTTTTGAAGGCAATTGGTTCCACTATATTTTAGTTAGGGGTATCTCTCTGCTGATCCCCGCTGAGCAGGCAGATGACAGGTCCTTGACTGTTCCAAAAATAAGACAGATATATGGACAGCCGCACTCCAAAAAGACCGTTTAGGTTGCCTTTTTTTGTTAAAAAACGTGGAGCACTACAAATCACAGCAGACAATGGGGTACAGCTAACGCGTTTCGCACTATAGTTTAGTGCTTAGTCATAGCTGAGCAGGCAGATGACAGGTCCTTGTCTGTTCCACTTGTGCAGAGCGAACACAGCCCACTGTTCTCTATGGGCCGGTCTGACTGTAATCCAACTAGCTAGATGGGGATCCCCATCCATCTGTTTTCATTGTATCAGATGCAGGCAGGTGTAAATGGACCCGTCTGCTTACATCCGCCTCCCCATACAGAACAATGGGTGGTCCGAACGCTTTGCACATATGAAAGGCCTTTACACTGCAAGTGGAAATTCTGCAGACTCTGAAGTAACAGGGGCTCAGAACGATGATTCCCCTAATTAAAGGGGAATGCTGGGAACGATGATGTAAGTGGGGGCTCCAGTTACCAGGGACCCCCTTACATCAGAGTTTTCACCTTTCTTAAATCAAAGTCCCCAGAGTTCTCCCTTATGTCAAAGTCTTCACAGTCCCCCCTTACAGTGTAAGGGAACCCTGCAAGTCCAGATGTAAATGGGAAACTTTGTGCATTCAGATGTAAAGCGGAACTCTGTGAACTCTGATGTAAGGGGGGACTCTTGTGATTAAAATAGACAATTAGAATTATTTAATCACAAAATATATGTGTAGTGCACACACCCCCCTCTCCTTGTCTGCTTCGGCTCCTCTCAGGAGAAAGGGGCACACCGCACCACAAGCCCGTACCCTCCTGTGTTAAGAGGTTAGGCGGTGTTGTTTTTGGGCCTTGACTGCAGACGGAGCATAAAGTCCTCCTGAGAATGATTCTAACCTCTACAGTGTGTAGATGCAAGTCCTTGACTTCCCCAGGAACGTAAATGTCCACACCAGCTGAAAGTCCAACTCAATATTTATTTTCCACTTGCACAACACATATTCTCTTGGATAGACGAAAGGTAGGAGCAAAGACACAGGACAGCTTTAAGGTGTGGAGGAGGTCCAGGCACAAACGTAGCTCAAACTCTTAGGACTGTTCAGATTCTCAAACAGTTTTGGCGCATGGTCTCTGCCACAGTCCACGAGGTTGGTCTCTGCCACAGACCTTGTGAATAGGGTCACTGCCACTGACCTGGCGAACAGGGTCACTGCCACTGACCTGGTGAATATGGTCACTGCCACTGACCTGGGGAATATGGTCACTGCCACTGACCGAGTGAATCTTGATTTCCTTCCTAGGACATAGCCCCTTTCAGGGAGAAGACATCCCCCCCAGAGAGTCAACAGACCCATTCCTTCACCGTGTCCACAGCATCGGTCCTTCGGAACAGGTCCTCCCTTCTCTTAGGGTGCGGGTCCCCTCGCAAGGTGGCACCCTGGACTCCTCGATCCCTTGCGGACCCCAGCCGAAGGCTGCTGAGCTCCAGGCCGTCACTGCAACTCCTGGGCCTCCATGCCCAGGCGAACAGGAACGGTGAGGTAGTACCTCACCCCAGGCTAAAGATGCCTGAGGTGGAACCGGAACAAGGCCTCCGGGCCTAGGGCACCCGGAGATGACAAACCACACACACACCCAGGCTGAAGGTGCCTGGGCGTGGACGGACGAAGACCCCTTCTCAGAAGATGTCTGCCCCTTTTATACCCTCTCCCGGCATGCACAGCAGGTTCCCCGCCCCACTGTACGGCTGCCGAGAGGGGACACAAGGCACAGCACTGCGCTCGCGGTTCAACCCTGGCTCAGAATGGCAGCGCTACCCACCAGCCACAGGGAACACATCACCAGCATTAACCCCTGAGAACAAAAATGGTCCATGAATCCTATCAATTTAATGTGTCTGAGCCTGGTTACCACTCAGACACTTCCCTTAAATTGAATACCCCGCTACATATGTATAGTGTATATACTACAAAAAATTACATTCTGTGCGCTGCTAAAGTCTTAGGGTTTGGCTTAAAGAAAAGGTACCCTACCCAAGACATCAGGAAGGGGTCCTGCTACAGGACCATAATCAAGGGCCCTGTGATGGGAGAAAAGGACCCCAGGATCATTGGAAAGGGCCCGGGACCAGAGGTCAGGGGGGGCTTTATGGTTCCCTGCACTGGGGCCCTGAAGGTTCTAATTACACCTGTGCTTTTACCTGAACTGTCATTGAACCACTCTGCCTGTCTGCCAACTGCAAGTACTTGTTTGCTTTGCTCAGTCCGCTCCTGCCGCAGCGTGGTGGCTAGGCACTATAGCATTGTGTATAAGTCCTGGGGGCAACCAAGTTCAGGTAGGCCTACTTGCCTTATGGAAAAGGGGGCTGCTATAGGTGAAGAACACTGAAGGCTAGCTACAGTGTCTGACCACCTGATTTAGGGGTAAGGGTGACACACGCCTTTATTATACAGCACTTCCTTGCATTTTGATGCAGGGATTTTCTGCCATGAGTCTGATGTTCTTATATCAGTACCATGTGCAAGTATCCTTACTCTTGGTATGCCACTGCCTCTGGATTTTCTAATTGTTTTGACTTGTTTAGTTTCTCAGGGGAAGGGATTAAAGTGAGTGGTGCTTTAAGTTCTGTAACTCACTATGTAACAAAATGGTGTCATGCAGATATGAGAAACACATATGGCCCTTTACATGATCCAATTATTAAACAGATTAGGTTGCCATTAGCCAATCACCATTATGTGGGACTGTGTGCAGTGTATTTTATAAAACAGAAGGTTTTCGTAACCAGTAGAATGTAAATATAATTATTTGCATAACATGCTAAAGGAACATTGCATTTTACAGCAGCAATTAAAATAAAATACCATTTCAGGTTGAGACAGAACACAGAAAGATACTATATGGCAATAATGGCAGCATAGCAAAAGGACAGCTTTGTTATGAGATGAAAGTGTTCCAATAAATCAAATCTAAATTCAGAAAGGTCAGGTCTATTTAAAATTGAATTTTAAAAAAAATTTCAATAGAATAAAAAGAGAATATATGTTTTGAAGCTGGCATTTATGCTTAAAGTTACATGGGATAATCTTGCCTAGCTTTCACTGTGCACGTATTGTATTATAAGCAGGATTTTCATATTAATTTGCTGTCACACTTGGTTGGATCACTGGGAGAAAATAATCACAGCTCAAAAAATCTTCCCTGGTCTTTACTTGCCAAAGATGACTTTGCAAGGACAGCCCAATGAAACAAGAGACAACATAATGATTTGCGGTACTGGTGAATTAATTAGGCTGCCCCTAGACAGGCCAATCTCTCACTGAGAATGGTGACAGCCCCCCGCTACACTACTTTTCTTCTCAACTCAGAGGCAACACTTACACTACAACAACCCATAACACAATCACACATCCCAGAGTACACAAACAGGAAGAATATGGTATGACCCTTAAGAGTTCTCAGCAATGGAAAGATTGTGAGCAATTTCTGTGGGTAATATCAAGCACTTCAAATCATGACGGAATAACTAGTTGTTAGAGTTCCACCCAAAAAAAAATTGCCATTAATGTGCATGAAATAAATAAAAAAAAAATCATTTGGAGAATTTTTTTTCTTTTACTTACCTCTTTCTGCCTGTTGTTATGAAGTCTATTGAAATCTGCCTCCTTTATCACCTCGGCTCCTTTCGTCCCTCTGCGCCTCCGCTCGCTACTGCTCCTGGGAAATGTGTGTCATAATTTCCAAGGTGTCAGTTGGGCAGCGCCGAAGGCTAGGTTGCCATAACAACGGGGTGGGCACTTCTGACGACACCGCCCATTGTTATGGCAACCTGTATACTTTGCAGCGCCGAGAACAGGGAGAGAACGGGCGGTGCATGCTGGTCCAGCAGCAGCACTGTGTCCCCGGAACAGGATGCTTGTGGGCTTCACATGCCAACAAGCAAAATGAGAACAGCCTGCATTAAGTAATATAAGTGTTTTTCGCCTATTACACAAAGGATCGGGGGAGGAATTCTGCCAAAAACTTGAGCATTAAACAACAATGACATTGACTGATGAAAATGTTTTTTTTTTTAAATTAATTAATGAATGTAGTTGGAACTCCACTTTAATGTCTACTTCTTCATTCAAGCGTATCCAATAAAAACAACAAAAAGAGTGTGCGGTGCAAACCCCTAGTGCATTATCTCCAGCACTTTTTTAAAATATAAAAGATACAAATCATACTCACAAACTGAAAAGGAATGTTATGCCCCATACACACGATCATTTTTCATGCCGTTAAAAATGCCATTAAAAAAAATGGCCATTAAAAATGATCGTGTGTATGCTCCAGAGCATTTTTAACGACGTGAAAAACGGGCATTAAAAATTTCGAACATGCTCTCTTTTTTCACGTTGTTTTTCATGTCGTTTTTTTTAACGACGTGAAAAACGATAGTGTGTATGCTTTAACGACGTGAAAAAAATGCGCATGCTCAGAATCAAGTATGAGACGGGAGCGCTCGTTCTGGTAAAACTAGCGTTCGTAATGAAGATAGCACATTCGTCATGCTGTAACGGACTGAAAAGAGCGAATCGTCTCTCAACAAACTTTACTAACATGAAGGGTGGCGCCATTCGAACAGAACTTCCCCTTTATAGTGCCGTCGTACGTGGTGTACGTCACTGCGCTTTTCTTGAACATTTTTTAAAATGATGGTGTGTACGCAAGACAGGCTTGAGAGGAAACAAGAAAAAAAATGACGAGAAAAACGTCAGTTTTAAAAATGACATTAAAAATGATCGTGCGTATGGGGCATTAGCGTGGCAAACTGACAAAATACAGAAGTCAGCTCTCCAACCTCATAGAAGGCAAAACCAGCTGATGTGCTTTGGGGAACGGGTCTCCTTCCTCAGAGCAATATTGTCAGTTTGTCTCGCTAACATTCCTTTTCGGTTTGGTAGTATGATTTGTATCTTATCTTTTAATAAAGTGTTGAAGATAATGCACTAGGCGTTTGCACTCTTTTTTTTTTATGTTGTTTGTACAGTACATAATTCCCCGTTCTGAGGAGGGCTGCACCACTATCGCCGTCCATTCCGGGTTGCACAGTCGTTATGATATTTATACAGTTGATGGCAAGCTTCCCTGTGAATTTTGAGTGCTGAAGCATCAAGTCTATATTGGTCCATGTTATCCAATAAAACCAATAACAAGTGACTAATTTACAATGCAAATATACATAATAAGAGTTTGCATATTACATCTGAAGTAACCCAGGAGGGGGTCTTTGTTCCCAATATGTTTTAAAATGAACTGTTTCCAAAGTCTGTCCTAAACCGCACCTCACCAGATTAAGGACATCTTATTAAAGTCTAATTATATATTAACTTTTACTTTAAATAGTTTGTTTGAGCCAAGGTGGCCCAGACAAACAATTTCCTTTACTAATAGGTCAGTGCTGTATAAACTGTGTGTAGCATCAGCCGCATAAAGTATACAGCACTCTGTTCTGGCAGCGGTACAGGGACTTCCTGTCTACTGTTGGAACAAATTTGAACACTGCTCAGCCATTCACAGGAAGCCTTGTACTTTATCAATGATTACAAGGCTTCCTCTAAATGGCTAAGGTAGAGATCATCTGTCCACCTCAGTCAATCAGATGAAGTCTTTTATTTGTTGGTAAAAATAAAAGACATCCTTGAATGGATTAGCAGCACTTAGCCCAACTCAATTTTGTTCTGGTAGCAGGAGGGAAGCCCCTGTACCGCTGCCGGAAACACAGTGCTGTATACTGTATGTACTGTAGCTGTATTTGTCACGATCAGGGGTCAGGCTCACAGACCTGTTGCTATAGCAGTAGTGTGACTACCATCGACCAGCAGGATAGATATACAGACAGGTACCCCAGCGGATGACGCTGTCTCCTCTGAGGTATGGAGTCTAAGTACTAACCAGTGTTCACCAGAGCTCCTGATGGTGGAGATGGATTTTGCTGTGTGTTAGTTAAAGGTCACCCAAACTAACTATTTCCTTTACTAATAGGTACACCCACTGTCAGTGCTGTATAAACTGTGTGTAGCATCAGCCACGTACATTATACAGCACTGTGTTCCAGCAGCGGCACAGGGACTTCCCGTCTACTGCTGGAACAAAATTGAGTAGGGCTAAACGCTGCTCAGTAATTCACAGGAAGGTCAGTAATGACTAGTTGCAGGTTGGGATCAGGCAGAAGCGTAGTTGAGGAATAAGCCAAGGGTCGAAAACGAGTGGTAGCAAAATACAGACTGCAGCAGGGAAGACAAGAGCGAGATATTGGCTGAAGAGTACACAATAATCTGTCAAACAGGAAGTGCAGATGAAGTCTTTTATTTGTTGATAAAAATACAAGGCATCCTTGAATGGATTAGCAGCACTTAGCCCAACTCAATTTTGTTCTGGTAGCAGGAGGGAAGCCCCTGTACTGCTGCCGGAAACACAGTGCTGTATACTGTATGTACTGTAGCTGTATCTGTCACGATCAGGGGTCAGGCTCACAGACCTGTTGCTATAGCAGTAGTGTGACTACCATCGACCAGCAGGATAGATATACAGACAGGTACCCCAGCGGATGACGCTGTCTCCTCTGAGGTATGGAGTCTAAGTACTAACCAATGTTCACCAGAGCTCCTGATAGTGGAGATGGATTTTGCTGTGTGTTAGTTCAAGGTCACCCAAACTAACTATTTCCTTTACTAATAGGTACACCCGCTGTCAGTGCTGTATAAACTGTGTGTAGCATCAGCCACGTACATTATACAGCACTGTGTTCCGGCAGCGGTACAGGGACTTCCCGTCTACTGTGAAAAAAATATAGGTTGCGCTAACCCTGGAACAGGATGTCACAACTAAGTGAACATTGTGGTCGAACAAATGAATATATGTGCAGAATTAAACGATTGTGATACCAAATATCCTACAATCTTAAATACTGCTCAAAGTGACACAAATAAATATGATAAGGAAGTGATTAATAACTGATGGGAACAGTCCAAAAAATATAAATGGTGAATTGACCCTGACCGCGGGGTCAAAGTTCATAAGAATGAAACCACAAACTGATAAGTTATAACAACATAAATGAAATGTATACACCCGTGCAAGTGTAAAAGTCTCTAATGATCAAGCTTCCTTGAAGGAGACCAGTGAATTCCACCATCAAAAATCAAGGTAATGCCTGCTTACCAGAGCTCCGTGACCCTCCGTTTCAGAGGATCAGGAGAAGCTTTGAATGGATACAATTAGCTCCAGAGGAAACCAGTGTGGAAGCAATCCCAATCAGAGTGTCCCGTGACAGTTCAATGGATCCCAGATTCGTATGCCAGACCATGTAAGAAACATATAACCTCTATAGTGTAAACCAATTTCGGTGTTTATTAAAATGAAAAAGAATCACACTTACGGTGTAGAAGCATAAAAACAGCCTTAAGTCTGCGGTGCCGGCCGGACACTCACAGACAAACCCGTCCTAGCTGGATGGTGAGTATGGTGGGTGGTGACGTCAATGCGCCGCTCTGCCCTACGTCGTTTCACAACAAGATTGTGTCTTCCAAGGGCCGTAGGGCGGAGTAGAGCGGCGCATTGACGTCACCACCCACCATACTCACCATCCAGCTAGGACAGGTTTGTCTATGAGTGTCCGGCCGGCACCGCAGACACTATGGAGGTTATATGTTTCTTACATGGTCTGGCATACGAATCTGGGATTCATTGAACTGTCACGGGACACTCTGATTGGAATTGCTTCCACACTGGTTTCCTCTGGAGCTGATTGTATCCATTCAAAGCTTTTCCTGGTCCTCTGTAACGGAGGGTCACGGAGCTCTGGTAAGGAGGCATTACCTTCATTTTTGGTAGTGGAATTCACTGGTTTCCTACAATGAGAAGATTTCTTCAAGGAAGCTTGATTATTAGAAACTTTTACACTTGCACGGGGGGTGGGTGCTTTGGGGCAGGGGGCGCCCTGCGCCCCCCCCACCCCAAAGCACCTTGTCCCCATGTTTATGAGGACAAGGGCCTCTTCCCGACAACCCTGGCTGTTGGTTGTCGGGGTCTGCGGGCGGGGGGTTTATCGGGATCCGGGAGCCCCCTTTAATAAGGGGGCCCCAGATTCCGGCCCCCCACCCTATGTAAATGAGTATGGGGTACATCATACCCCTACCCATTCACCTGGAGGAAAAGTGTCACTTTAAAAACCTGTCTAGTGTTTTTTTTAATTAATTTATTAGGCAGCTACGGGGGTCTTCTTCTGACTTCGGGGGTCTTCTTCCGACTTCTCCGCTCTCTTCTCCCGCTCTCCGGTGCCTACTGCCGGGCTCCTCCGCTATCTTCTTCCAGCTCTTTTACTAGCGTTGGCCCAGTCTTCTCCGTCTTCTTCTTCCCTCTTCTCTTGTTCCGATGTTGACACAACGCTCTCTCCCGCTGTGTGCGCGGTGCGCAATGACTTATATATGCATGGGGCGTGGTCACCGGGTGATGTTACTCAGTGACCCCGCCCCCTTATGACGTCACAGTCCCGGGGCATGATGGGAATGTGATGTCATAAGGGGGCTGGGTCACCAGGTGACATCATCCGGTGACCACGCCCCATGCCTATATAAGTCGTTGAGCACCTTGCACACGACATTACAGCGGGAGAGAGCATTGTGTCAACATCGGAACATGAGAAGAGGGAAGAAGACGACGGAGAAGACCGGGCCAACGCTATTAAAAGAGCTGGAAGAAGATAGTGGAGGAGCCCGGCAGAAGGCAGGAGGCACCGGAGAGCGGGAGAAGAGAGCGGAGAAGTCGGAAGAAGACCCCCGGAGCTGCCTAATAAATTACTTTAAAAACCTGTCTAGTGTGTTTTTTTCATTGACACTTTTTCTCCAGGTGAATGGATAGGGGTACGATGTACCCGGCACTCATTCACATAGGGTGGGGGGCCAGAATCTGGGGGCCCCCTTATTAAAGGGGCTCCCGGATTCCAATAAGCCCCCCGCCCGCAGACCCCGACAACCAATGGCCAGGGTTGTCGGGAAGAGGCCCTTGTTCTCATCAACATGGGGACAAGGTGCTTTGGGGTGGGGGGGCCGCAGTGCTCCCCTTGCCCCAAAGCACCCACCCCCCCATGTTGAGGGCATGCGGCCTGGTACGGTTCAGGAGGGGGGGCCCTCTTTAAATAGAGGTTAAAGATTCTGATTTCAGCAGAGAGGTTAAAAATGTTGACCTGCTCCTCTTGGGCTTGCTGCATATGTTCCAGCACTATGGCCAAACTGCTGCTATTCTATCCTTTATCTTAGCAATGTGTTTGATTACACTTTTGTAAGGTGTGGTCTCTTGCTTCTATGTTTCCTGAACTATATCCAGGAGCCCCTAGGGACATCTAACATACAAACTTCCAAATGAGCATAAGCAGAAC
Source organism: Rana muscosa (assembly GCA_029206835.1). Taxonomy (NCBI): domain Eukaryota; kingdom Metazoa; phylum Chordata; class Amphibia; order Anura; family Ranidae; genus Rana; species Rana muscosa. The sequence continues at coordinate 962,605,211 of CM055117.1, read as the reverse complement.
TGTGGCACTTCCCTGCCTAAGAACATTAAGTATGGTAACTGGCAGTCCCAATATCCAAAACAGTGGATACACAGTATTACCCTGAGTAGCAAGTTTTTAACCACACCCGTTAAAAGCTTTACAGTTTCACTAGGCATCTTCATTGTGAGCGCTGCAATAGGATAGACATTGGCATTGCCATGTACACAGAGTACTCCCATGTGGTCTGAGCCAAGCTTGGCAGGATCTATGAGACTGGCATGGACGAGGGTGACAAGGCTTTCAGGGGCTAATCACCAAGTGTCTTTCTATGCTTCAGCTGTAAATTCACCCAATCCTTTTGAAACCCTCCAAAAGTATCGTCCCCTTACCCTCTGACAAACCTGGCCATTTATTCTAGGCTTTGCTACCATTCTTGATGGGCATTGTGGGTGTTAGCAAGTGGAGCAGAGGGAGATCAGTGAACATTTGTTCTCTCATCTCCCCTCATGTGAATGAAAGCAGAAGTGATAAGCATTTTATCACTTTCAAGTTCACAGCTGTCACATCCCAGAAGTGCTGGTTGGGGAAGAAGATGATTAAGCAAGTACATTCAATAGCTTTATCGCAGTTCATAGATGACCCCTGATGTCTCCTTTACCACATGTCTATCAAGGCATGGTAGACAAGAGGTCAAATCAGCAGCTGTGAGCTTAGTGCCAGCTTAAGAGCCAGTGAAGGGCTGCCCAATCACTTTTATGGAGCTCTCGAAGTGCCCCCCCACTGCCTTTGTGATAGCAATAAAGTAAAAAAAAAAAAAAAAGTGTATAAAAAAGTTATAAAAAAAAAAAAAAACACAATGGAGTGGGGAGGTTTTTTTTTTTTGTTTGTTTTGTTGTGTCTGTGTCTTTGTCTCGTCATATGTTTGTTGGTAGGGGTAATTGAAAGGGAAGGAAAGAGATAGATACCGTTTTATGAATATCTTACTAGAGTCCTAAAATGCATGACCAAAGAGAGATGAATACTTGGAGAAATTGGTTTATAGTGTTTATGAATAAAATTAATCCTTTCCATCCGAATTGGCGTCGTTCCCTTTACCCGCAGAATCTCCGGGGCGACCCTTGCCGCGCTTGAAGCATTTGGAAAGGGCATGGCTACCCCCACATCCTGAACACACGTGCTTGAAGCGGCAGTTTGCTCCGTACTTGCACATGCCCTCATTGAACTGCCAGCTACTCCCCATCTACTCCCCATCTTTTCTCGGTCGGTTGTCCTGAGGCCCCAGCACCTCCGACCCCCCCCCCCCCCCCGAAAAAACTGGTTGGAGGCCCGCGACGCTGTCATCAGACGCATCCACAAGATGATGTCCTTGTGATCCCATCGCAGTCCCGGTCTCATGGCGATCCTTTGCCGGAACTGTTTGTCATACCTCAACCAAGCAACGCCCCCATACGTCCTGTACGCTGCGCTAATGGCCTCCAAGTAAATGAACAGCCCAGAACAATGTTCTGGGGCCTTCTCCCCTATCACACAGGCCATGATCGCAAATGCTTGCAACCAATTGGTGAATGTGCGGGGAATAAGACGATAACGATGCTTTTCTTCGTCCTCCTTGTTCTCCTCCGGCTTCACCCTATCCAGGTTGAATTTCTCCAAGGGGAGCAACGTGAAGATCTCCTCATACTCACCCTTCCAGATCCTCTCTCTGACTTCCGACTTGAGGTGAGCCCCCAACGGTGCCTCAAAACAAATATACATCTCGTTCTTAGCGGCATCAGCCAGCCTGACCGCCTCCTTGTACTTCTCCCCAGAGGCAACCTGCCCGCTAGCCGTGGCAGCTCCCCCTGCTAATGGTGCCTGCTCCGCCCCTGACACCTACGCCACCTGTACGCCTGGGGCCAACGTTGCCGCTGAAGGCACCCCGCCCAACCCCACTGCCTGAGATGAACCCCCATTTTGCCTCCACGCCACCGCGGGCGACGCCATGTCGCCACCGTCTGGCTCAAAACGTCTGACCAAATCCTTTAACCCAGACCACAAATCCTGCGTCTCCCCCGCCTCCCTTCGTCTCGGCGGGGAAGATCGTGCCCCGGGTCACCCCCGTACCTAAACCCCCCCAACACAACCTTGACCTAGTAAATCTTGTAACAGTGCACAAATAGCAGCAGAAGAATTTGACTTACCGGGCTGCCTTGGACCGGGTCCACGAGCCGCAGTACTGGAATCCATCGCCGCCTGTTGTCCCGAGTCCTCGCCACCATCTGACCCGGACAGCTCACCTTCGGACATGTCATCACCCGTTACTGCCGACACACGCGCTGGCTGCACACCGTGCGGACGCGACCCGGATGGTAAGGGCTGTCGTGGCTGCGCTACACGTCCCCTCGATCCTGGCACACCTGACCCACTCGCGACCTCCACCGATGGACTACGGGTCCGCCCCCTGGCACGGGTGTCATCCGCTCGACCTCCGTCATTCACCCCTGATGCCGAACTCCTCACCGAACGTCCCGCCGACACTGCCGGACCCCTGGCCGCCACCGACTCCTGGCCACTGGCCCGCGAATTGGGTCCTCCGCGCTGGGCCGCATGACTGCTCCGGACATCCCCCGCAGCCTCGGCCGCGACATCACCGCATCTCTGCCGCACGGGAGGGGGAGGGGCAAGAGGGCCACTCGTCTCCCCCACCGCCGAACTCCGTCCACGGCGCGGATTCCTCCCGGCCGACCCCCGCCAACACCGGCTGTGTGCGGCAAGGGGATGCAGCCGGAGGGCCCCTGTCGGCCCCTGTCTGGTCTCCGGACGGAACTCCCAGCACTCGGGGATGCATCATGACTATACCGCTCAGGCGCCCTGAAGCGACCCCCCCCCCGGCGGGCCCCGCCGCCCGCTCGTCCAAAACTGCAGCCACTTGTTCCTGCATCCACTCTGCCCCTTGCGCAGCCACAGCGGCTCGCAGTTGTTCCAAAAGCTCCAGAGCAGCAGCCATGACCAGGCAGTGAAGCTTTCACCTCGTGAGTAATAGAGGAATGACAAAAACGTCACTTCCTCTTTGCCTGAACTGTGCTGCCACTCCTCTCTCACCCCAGGACCACTCCCCTTTTCTTAAAGGTGCCACAACCCTGTTAGGCTGCTGCCTGTCCCACCTGTCATGCCGTCCCTCCGCTCATTCTTTCTGTCTCTGCTCCAGGACTCTCTGAATCAGCACTTGCACAGTCCTCTGTTGCACTTGTTTGTTTTTGAAAAAATGCATTCACATTCGCATCTAAAAATCTGTGTTTAGATCTGTACATCGTATAGTTTTGTACAAATCTAAAAGCAGCAATCTAGGGATCAATGGAGCCATACACATGGCTGCATCTACAAACATAAACGTGCGCCCTGTTTAGCAACACAAAATTATAGTAGGGCAAAAAAGAGTCAATTTGGTGACAGGGTTCACAAACACAATAATGGAATGGTAAAAATGCATCCACATTGTTTAGTCCCTCTCCCTTTTAGGGATAAAATTCCTTAGTCACCTGGTGGGAACATGGCAGGGCCCAGAAGGGAGCACATTTGGGTTGTCAATGGCTGAAAACCTCCATATGAGCGTTTTGGAACTGCATTACATTTAGGTAGCAAATTTGTTGTTACCAACACAGGGAGCTCACACCCTAGAGGGCAGGTCAGAAAACCACAAGCCGTTAAAATTATTTTGCAAACTTCCGTTCCAAAGGCATTAACCACTTCCCAGAACCAATAGACACTGAGGACCTAATATCTTTTCTCTGAATGCATTAGGAAAGCAGAACATGACCCATTCCTTACCAGACACTAATGTCATCCCTTGGCACTCGTATCCTCTTTTGACATATGGCACATGAACATTATTATACACTTTACCTCATAGGCACTCTTCACAGGAAGCCACCACACTTCAATTAACGTAAGACCTTGCTCTCATGACTTCCCAGGTCAGGTCCTTAGACAAACCCTAGACAACAGCAGGCTCCAATATGAGAGCGAGCCTCAAGGTGAGGGACATGAAGTGCACTTGTCCTCTCACCAACCAGGGCTGCCATAACATGCCACAGTCACCAGCTTCTTACCCAGACTGGCTGCTATATTTTGCAACGTGACCCAACCTTGAAGGTTAGAATGTGTACTGAGCCACAAGGATTAACCTGAAATAAATGCTTTATAGCAGCACAAAACTACCTTAACCCAGATGGTTGCATGGCTGAATACCCAAAATTAAGGTATCTCTGAGACACCAAAGTTACATTTGTTATGACTAGGGATGAGCTCAGTGTTCGAGTCGAACATACGTTCGACTCGAACATCGGCTGTTCGATCGTTCTGGGCCGTTCGCGCCAAATTCGAGTGACGCGAACGGCCCACAATACACTGCGCCATCGCAGTGCAATCCCGGCGCTGTGATTGGCCAAGCATGCACTGTGACCCCGAATGCTTGGCCAATCACAGCGCCGGCAGCGAGGAGAGCCATAATTGGCCACAGGCAGGATGCCTGTGGCCAATTATAGCTCAGGGGGATTTAGTACACGCCCCACACTATAAAAGGCCACCAGCACGGCGGCCTTGTGTAGTGTGTTCCGGTTCAGGGAGAGAGAAGGATAGGCAGGGACAGTGTTAGTGATATTTGTTCATTTACCTTGTGTGTAGGGAGAGAGAAGGATAGGCAGGGACAGTGTCAGTGATATTCTGCTAAACCTTGTGTGCAGGGAGGGAGAAGGATAGGCAGGGACAGTGTCAGTGATATTCTGCTAAACCTTGTGTGCAGGGAGAGAGAAGAATAGGCAGGGGACAGTGTCAGTGATATTTTTGCTAAGTCTCCTGCACAGTATACACCTGAAGCTAGCCCTTATTGCTGTGTTTTCCTGGTGTGTAACACAGGCAGGCATCTGCAGCACTTAAAGCAGGCGTAGTGTGACTCTTGCAAAATATACACCTGAAGCTAGCCCTTATTGCTGTGTTTTCCTGTTGTGTAACACAGGCAGGCATCTGCAGCACTTAAAGCAGGCGTAATTTGATTCCTGAAAAATATACATCTGAAGCTAGCCCTTATTGCTGTGTTTTCCTGTTGTGTAACACAGGCAGGCATCTGCAGCACTTACATTGGGCGTAGTGTACCTCCTGAACATTATACACCTGAAGCTACCCCTTATTGCTCATAGTTTTTTTTCTTTTGTGTTACACTAACAGGCATCTGCAGCACTTACAGCGGGCGTAGTGTGCTTCTTGCAAAATATACACCAGAAGCTAGGCCTTATTGCTGTGTTTTCCTGTTGTGTAACACAGGCAGGCATCTGCAGCACTTACAGTGGGCTTAGTGTGCTTCTTGCAAAATATACACCTGAAGCTACCCCTTATTGCTGGTTTTCCCATCTCTCTGCAGGCCTTTAGAATGTCTGGAAGGCAAACAAGGAGAGGCAGACAGTCAGGAGCCAATAAAAGAGGGCAAGCAGGCTCTGTGTCTAGAGACAACAGTGCTGGTCGTGGACGCGGTGCATCGTCATCAGCACGTGGCCATGGGACACATCATGCCGAAGACTTAGTAGAGTGGATGACCAAGCCCTCCTCATCCTCCTCATCCTCTCTCACCCAGGCTCAGGGTACTGGCAAAGCAGCTGCCAAAGCGTCCTCAATGTCATCATCAGTCACTCCTTCCCTAGACCCACCGTGTCCTCCTGAGGAGTCCCCCGAACTGTTTGAGCACAGTGTTGGGTACATGCTCCAGGAGGATGTCCAGCGTTTCGAAGGGTCTGAAGATGATACCCAGCTAGAGGAAGGCAGTAGCGTGAGAGCAGAGAGAGGGGATGCTCAAGAAGGACACCAATCTGGCAGTCATGTTCCAGCAGCTGCAGCATACTGCCAGATTGGTTCCAGTGATGAGGAGGGAGGGGATGATGAGGTCACTGACTCCACGTGGGTGCCTGATAGGAGAGAGGAGGAGGAGGAGGAGGAGGATGAGGAGGAGGCACATCTCCAACGAGGCAGGATGCCCTCCGGGGGCCAGCGTAAGGGCAGCACACCGACTGAATCACACCGCAGAGCTCCGCCTGTGCAGGGCGCTGCCTCTGCCCGTTATTCCAAAAGTTCTTTGGTGTGGGCCTTTTTTGAGTCGAGTGCATCAGATCGCACCGCTGCTGTTTGAAACATATGTCTGAAGCGTATCTCGCGTGGCCAAAACATCAGCCGCTTGGGCACCACATGCTTGACCAGACATATGTTGACCAGCTGCTGGACCGTCGAAAGAAGTTCACTCCCAGCCATCCACATGCCCAGCGGTTGAATGCTAGCTTGGCTAAATTGCTAGCGCATCAACTGCTGCCTTTTCAGTTGGTAGACTCGGCCCCCTTCCGTGAGTTTGTGCAATGTGCGGTTCCTCAGTGGCAGGTTCCCAAACGCCACTTTTTCTCACGGAAGGCGATTCCGGCTCTCTACCGGCATGTGGAAGGCAATGTCCATGCCTCGCTGGACAGGGCGGTCAGCGGTAAGGTGCATATTACCGCTGACTCATGGTCCAGCAGGCATGGACAGGGACGTTACCTTTCTTTCACGACCCATTGGGTCACTCTTTTGGCAGCTGGGAAGGATGCAGGACAAGGTGCAGTAGTGTTGGAGGTTGTTCCACCGCCACGCCTCCAAAATGCTACTACTGGTTGTTGTGACACACCTCTCTCCTCCACCCCCTCCTCTTCTTCTTCCTCCATGGCCTCTTCCTGTGCTTTGTCCTCGGAACCAGTGGTGCTCTGTAGGCGTTCAAGGGGCTACGCAAGTACGCAGTCAAAAAAATGCCATGCCCTGCTTGCGCTGGTGTGTTTGGGGGACAGGAGCCACACTGGGGCAGAGGTTCTGTAAGCTCTGCAGGGGCAGGCCGAAAGGTGGTTGACACCACGCCAGCTTAAGGCAGGAATGGTGGTTTGCGACAATGGCACCAACCTCCTCTCCGCCCTCCGACAGGGACAACTGACCCATGTGCCCTGTGTGGCTCACGTCCTTAACCTGGTGGTGCAGCGGTTCTTGGGCAGGTACCCGGGCTTACAGGATGTCCTGAGGCAGGCCAGGAAAGTCTGTGTGCATTTCCGCAGATCATATAATGCCAGTGCTTGGCTGGCTGAGCTGCAAAAGGAGTTGAACCTGCCCAAGAACCGCCTTATATGTGACATGCCCACCAGGTGGAACTCAACGTTGGCCTTGCTGCAGCGGCTGCACACGCAGCAGAGGGCCATCAATGAGTACCTGTGCGACTACGGCACCAGGACAGGGTCAGGGGAGCTCTGGTTTTTTTCACTACGCCAGTGGGGCATGATCAGGGATGCATGCACTGTCCTGGCACCATTTGAGGATGCTGAGCAGTGACAGTGCATGCATCAGTGACACTGTACCTCTTGTCCACCTGTTGGAGCATACGCTGCGTGGAATAATGGATTGATTGATATGTAAATTTATATTGCGCCAAATCCTGTCTTGGAGGACTGCAACTAAGCGCGCTGTACCATAAATTCTCCAATCAGCCTTGGGAAAATAAAAAAACATTTGAGAAAAAGGGAGGGGGGGGGGGAAGAGGAAGGAAGGCTCACGAGGGGAGTCGAAAAACAAAGTTGACGTTAATTATTACAGAGTTAGGTGTCTCTACATCCGTAGTTAGGAAAAAGTGTTTTTAAAAAGGTGGGTTTTTAATTGCCTCTTAAAAAGAGCTTGGGGCATTGGGAGCCGGAGATGGTCGGGGAGTTGGTTCCAAAGGGCCGCGCCCATAGTCTGCATTCGTCGACCTCCCAAAGACTGGAGTCGGGCGGGTGCTTGGATGATCCTATTTTGAAGCCCTGACCGCAATGCTCTAATTGGTGTGTAATGGGGGGCCATTTCTGTGAGATAGAGTGGGCCCAGGCCCCAATATGCTATAAACATCAGAACCAAGAATTTAAATTGTACTCTATGCACTATAGGTAACCAATGTAGCTGTGCCAGCACGGGGGTGATGTGATGTCTATATGGTGTACCCGTAATAGTGCGTGCTGCTTGATTCTGTATAATTTGGATATTTTTGACCCACTTAAGGGGAAGGCCAAGGCAAAAACCATTGGCAAAGTCTAGTCTGGATTGTACTAGAGCCAAAGTAAGTGTGATTTGGTGTCGATATGAAAGTAGATGTCTGATCTTCCGAATAATTTGCAAATAGAATGAGACAGGGCACTTGAGGTAGAACAGAGGCGGGAAGAGGAGGACTTCCTTGCCTCTCAAGGCCCCCTTTACCCAGACAGTGTTCCTTCTGTCTATGGAGTGGGTATTCCTGCGCTACCAATCTGGAGGAGTGTAGGGGTGAATGAAACTATCGCAAGCACCTAGCAGGTTAATCCTAACCTGATAAAGTAAAAGATCTAGATGGAGGGGGGTGGTGCTGCGCTGTTTCTAATATTACATATAATTATAATGATAAAATAATAGTGCACAATGGCTAATAAATATCAATTGTGACAGCAGGAAGGTAAAGTCACCTGGTTGCATCCAGGGGGGTAGATATATTTCGCCCAGATTCAGGCTTTACGCCGACTTATACAACTAGGTGGAGTGTTGTATAAGCCCAGCTGGGGCTAGTGGGCTCATGGATGACTCATACCTCTAGGGAGAGTGTGGGGCGTCGTGCAGACAGGGAGTTGATGAGACCAGCTGAAGCTTGTCAGCTCATTTAGGCCTCTATAAGAACTCCCAGCTTCATTAGATGTTAGCTCATGCCTGGACCCAGACCTGTGTGGACTGTCTAGGGAGAGTGAACCCCTGTGCAGTGAGACAAAGCCTGTGTGGCTATTTGCTTGGACATTTAAAACCAGGGACTTAGGGACTAGGACAGCACTAGGCTGATCCCAGTTGTTAGTTAGGAAACCTGTATGTTTAGTCAGAGGTCAAGTTGACCAGGATTTATTTTGTTTATGTTTCTTTTGCTTTGCTGTGTTTTGTCACTGTAAATAGAAAATAAACCGCACCTTTTTGATTTTGAAAACCACAACCTCCGTTTGCTGGGCCTGTTTTTGTGTGGGGAGCCCATCTCGGGGGTCACACACACCCGCTGCCGAGCTAACCCCCTCACAGTTGGTGGAGAACCAGTGGCAGTTTTTTTTTAAGCCAGCATGGAGGAGATACTGAAGCAGCTGGCTCTAGCAAATGCCAATCAACAGCAGACAAATGCAGGTTTGCAAAAGAGCCTTGCAGCTCAACAACAGAACTTCGCAGCCCAGCAGCAAGCTCATCAACAGAGCCTTGCAGCCCAGCAGCAGACAAACGCAACTTTGCAACAGAGTCTGGAGGCTCAGCAACAAGCCCAGCAGCAATCTGAGGCCCGCTTCATAGACCTGTTACAGAAGCAAGAGCAGAGACTACAACAACAGATGGAAGCAGCAATGCAGCAACGTCCGCAGACCAGTGAGGAAAGCCGTCCCACTAATACCGCGTCCTTTGGGGTGAGTCGTTTATTGACAAAAATGACTGGAGAGGATGATCCAGAGGTATTTTTGACCACATTTGAAAGGACCGCTGAAAGAGAAAAGTGGCCTGAGGAGCAGTGGGCTGGACTGGTGGCTCCTCTGTTAACTGGTGAATCGCAGAAAGCTTACTATGACCTAGAGCCTAACCAAGCAAAAGACTATGCGATGCTAAAAGCTGAAATATTGGCAAGGCTGGGTGTCACCCAGGCTGTCCGGGCTCAGCGTGTGCATAACTGGACTTTCCAGCTTGGAAAACCCCCCAGGTCTCAAATGTATGATCTCATTCACCTGAGCAGAAAGTGGCTACAGCCAGAGACTTTGTCCGCACCAAAGATTGTGGAACGTGTTGTAATGGATCGGTTTTTGAGAGCTCTTCCTACTGCCATCCAAAAGTGGGTAAGCCATGGAGACCCAGAGACGGCCGATGGTCTTGTGGATCGTGTGGAGAAATACTTGGCTACAGAGAACCTGACGGCCTCTTCCAGAGACACTCGGACTTTCCACCCTAAGACCAGACCATCCCCAGGGGCGGATAAGAGGATTCCAAGGGGTGAGGGTGGAGAGAGTGAGAGGGTGGGAGCTCTACCCCAAGTTTGGCGAGAACAGCCTGGGAAATCAGCGGCTCAAGAGGCCGCAAGAAGGATCGTTTGCTACCGCTGCCGGCAAGCGGGACATATTGCAGCCAATTGCCCGGTTGTGGAGGAACCCATGCAGTGTGACTTTCTGACGGGCAGACATCAGTCGCTGTGTGCGACAGTCGCATGCACTGCCATTCGAGGAACTGAGAAACATTTATGCAAAATGTGTGTTAATGGTAGAAATGTTGTGGTATTGCTGGATTCAGGTAGCCTTGTGACCCTGATAAAGGCTGAGTTAGTTAAAACAGAGGTCTCTGGGAATAGCAAGGTAGCTGTTATTTGTGTGCATGGGGACACCCGAGAGTATCCAGTGACTACAGTGTGTTTCGAGACCCCCAAAGGTACCCTCTCTCATCCAGTGGGCTTAGTATCTCAGTTACCGCATGACGCCATTGTGGGAAGGGATTTTCCGAAGTTCTGGGAACTGTGGGATGATCCTGAGCCCCCCACTGGTGCCCCTATGTACCAGGAATGTGATAGCCAGAACTCCCCTGAGAGTGGTGAGGACTCTCCGGAATTTCCCTTATCAGTATTGGCAGGGGAGACTCAAGAAACTGGAGAGGAGCCCACCTCCTCAGACGAAAACCTACCGTCTGTGGAGTTTTCTGATCTTGAGGTTCACAGGGAAAACTTTGCCACAGAACAGTTGAAAGACCCCGCCCTAATAAAGGCACGGGAAAACGTAGTGAAAATAGATGGCGAGTTAGTGAACCCAGATAATACCTGCACTTACCCATACTTCAGCGTAGAGAAGGACCTACTGTATCGGGTGGCAAAAAGGGCAGAAGAAACCGTTGAGCAGCTTGTGGTGCCCAAACCTTACAGGAAGTTGGTGTTGGAGTTGGCCCATGGGCACATTCTTGGAGGTCATCTGGGGACAGAGAAAACCGGAGAGAGGGTATTACAGAGATTCTATTGGCCGGGGGTGATGAAGGACATAGAAAATTATTGTTCCTCCTGCCCTGTGTGTCAGAGGTCGGCCCCGATGCCACATTTCCGTAGCCCGCTGGTCCCTCTACCCATCATTGAGGTCCCGTTTGAGAGGATCGCCATGGATTTGGTAGGTCCTATAATCAAGTCCGCTAGGGGGCACCAGTACATATTCGTTATAATGGACTATGCCACCCGTTATCCAGAAGCGATCCCTCTCCGAAATACCTCGGCCAAAACCATAGCCAAAGAGCTATCTCTTGTGTTTAGCCGGGTGGGTATTTGTAAAGAACTGCTTACGGACCAAGGTACACCCTTTATGTCCCGGGTTATGAAGGAGCTGTGTAAATTGTTCAAAGTGACGCAATTACGTACATCTGTGTATCACCCCCAAACCGATGGGCTGGTTGAAAGGTTCAACAAAACCCTAAAACAAATGTTGAAGAAAGTGGTGGATAGAGATGGAAAGGATTGGGACTGTCTACTTCCTTATCTGATGTTTGCTATTAGGGAGGTGCCCCAATCCTCTACGGGATTCTCCCCCTTTGAGTTACTGTATGGGAGACACCCAAGAGGGCTGTTGGATATTGCCAAGGAAACTTGGGAAAGTGAGAGTTCTCCCCACAGGAGTGTGATTGAGCATGTCGCCCTGATGCAAGACCGAATTGCACAGGTAATGCCCATCGTGAAGGAACATTTGGCCCAAGCGCAGTTAGCACAGCAGAGAGTGTACAACCGTGGAGCCAAGACCCGTACCTTTTCCCCGGGGGATAGGATACTGGTACTTGTCCCTACGGTTGAAAGTAAATTCCTTGCCAAATGGCAAGGCCCCTACGAGATAATGGAAAAAGTGAGCGAAGTGAATTACAAGGTCAGACAACCAGGAAGGCGAAAGTCCGAACAGATCTATCACGTTAATCTGTTGAAAGCCTGGAGGGATAGAGAGTCCCTAGTCGCAGACACTTGGTCACCAGCTCAAACTGGTTGCGTGATTCCGGAGGTTGGAATAGCAGCCACCTTGTCACAACCCCAACAACAGGAGGTTAAGGAGTTTGTGCTTCGCAACAAGGAGGTATTCTCTGAGCTGCCGGGACAAACATCTGGGGTAGAGCATGACATCATTACCCCGCCCGGTGAAAGGGTGAAGTTAAAACCCTATCGGATCCCAGAGGCCCGACGGGAGGCAATACGGGAGGAAGTACAGAAAATGCTGAACTTAGGGGTGATAGAGGAGTCCCAAAGTGATTGGTCTAGTCCCATTGTGTTGGTGCCTAAACCGGATGGGAGCTGGCGAATTTTGTAACGATTTTCGACAGTTGAACAAAGTTACAAAATTTGACACCTACCCCATGCCACGTATAGATGAGTTGATCGACCGGCTGGGAACAGCCCGATACATGACGACTCTTGACCTCACAAAAGGGTATTGGCAAATCCCCCTGGCCAAGTCGGCCAAAGAGAAAACCGCATTTGTAACCCCAGACGGGGCGTTCCAATATAAAAGAATGCCGTTCGGGTTACAGAATGCGCCGGCCACATTCCAGCGGAAAATGGACCAGATGCTGAGGCCCCATCGGAAGTATGCTGCGGCTTACCTGGATGACATAATTGTCCATAGCACAGATTGGGCCTCACATCTGCCAAAAGTGCAAGCAGTCCTGGACTCTGTTCGGGAAGCGGGGTTTACGGCTAACCCCAAGAAGTGTACCATTGGGCAGGAGGAGGCCAAATATCTTGGGTACACCATTGGGAGGGGAGTAATAAAACCCCAACTCAACAAAGTCGAGGCCATCCAGAGTTGGCCACGTCCCAACAGCAAGAAGCAGGTACGAGCCTTTCTGGGAATCGCTGGGTATTATCGGCGATTCATTCCCCACTTTGCTTCTAAGGCTGTGCCCCTAACCAACCTGACGAAGGGGAAAGGGTCGGTCATGATTAAATGGACCCCCGAGGCTGAGGCAGCATTCCAATTCTTGAAACAAGCCTTATGTAGCCAGCCAGTGTTGTACTCACCCGACTTCTCTAAAGACTTTGTCGTACAAAGTGATGCGTCAGATGTGGGGTTAGGAGCAGTATTGTCCCAGGTCTGGAACGGGGAAGAGCACCCAGTCATTTACCTCAGCAGGAAGTTGAAGTCCCATGAGGTAAATTACGCCACCGTTGAAAAGGAGTGTTTAGCGGTGAAGTGGGCTCTAGATTCCCTTCGGTACTACCTGCTAGGTAGGCACTTTGACATGGTTACGGATCACGCTCCGTTAAAGTGGATGGCTCAAAACAAGGAAACAAATAGAAGAGTGAATAGGTGGTTCCTGGCCCTCCAGGAATTCAACTTCACAGTAAAGCATCGCCCTGGCGTTCAAATGGGGAATGTGGATGCTTTGTCTCGAGTACATGAATGCCTGATTGCTGGTGTTCCAACCCCGAGGTTAAAACAAGAGGGGGGGGGTATGTGACAGCAGGAAGGTAAAGTCACCTGGTTGCATCCAGGGGGGTAGATATATTTCGCCCAGATTCAGGCTTTACGCCGACTTATACAACTAGGTGGAGTGTTGTATAAGCCCAGCTGGGGCTAGTGGGCTCATGGATGACTCATACCTCTAGGGAGAGTGTGGGGCGTCGTGCAGACAGGGAGTTGATGAGACCAGCTGAAGCTTGTCAGCTCATTTAGGCCTCTATAAATACTCCCAGCTTCATTAGATGTTAGCTCATGCCTGGACCCAGACCTGTGTGGACTGTCTAGGGAGAGTAAACCCCTGTGCGGTGAGACAAAGCCTGTGTGGCTATTTGCTTGGACATTTAAAACCAGGGACTTAGGGACTAGGACAGCACTAGGCTGATCCCAGTTGTTAGTTAGGAAACCTGTATGTTTAGTCAGAGGTCAAGTTGACCAGGATTTATTTTGTTTATGTTTCTTTTGCTTTGCTGTGTTTTGTCACTGTAAATAGAAAATAAACCGCACCTTTTTGATTTTGAAAACCACAACCTCCGTTTGCTGGGCCTGTTTTTGTGTGGGGAGCCCATCTCGGGGGTCACACACACCCGCTGCCGAGCTAACCCCCTCACACAATAAATAAACAGGTTGTGGAATATGAATAATAAATACAACTGATCAATTATAGTGATGTATAAATACTAAAACCATAAAATCAGTAGTAAAAATATAAATATATATAAACTGTAAAAGTAAATAAATATATATAAATCAACCTATGAATAAATACCAAGGTGAACGTTGCTGTGCAAATATGCTGTGACAATGTGTAAATGAAAAAGACGCCTGCAAATTGCAGTATAATAATAAGTGCACAAATGTGACTGCTAATAGGCAAAGTGCAGTACAGTGCTAAAGTGAAGCAGTAAAATAAAGAAAGGTAAAAATGGTCCAATAAGCAAAGGAACACAAATTAAACTCCAAAAGTTCATAGGAGAAGAACAATGGTAAGTGGTGCCCGTGCTGATCAATTTCTTATAGGTGACAATCCTGCAACTTCATATATGTAAGTGGTGCTGTGGTGATGGGGTGTGTGGATCTTCACTTCCGGTGTCACACACTAGGGATGAGCTTCGTGTTCGAGTCGAACATACGTTCGACTCGAACATCGGCTGTTCGATCGTTCGACGAAGATCGAACGATTTGGGCCGTTCGCGCCAAATTCGAGTGACGCGAACGGCCCACAATGCACTACGCCATCGCAGTGTCATCCAGGCGCTGTGATTGGCCAAGCATGCACTGTGACCCCGCATGCTTGGCCAATCACAGCGCCGGCAGCGAGGAGAGCAATGATTGGCCACAGGCAGGATGCCTGTGGCCAATTATTGCTGATGGGGTTTAGTACACGCCCCACACTATAAAAGGCCGCCAGCGCGGCGGCCTTGTGTAGTGTGTTCCGGAGCAGGGAAAGAGAAGCATAGGCAGGGACAGTGTCATTATTTTTCCTTTACTATTCCTGGATTCCTTGTGTTTAGGGACAAATAAGGATAGGTAGGGAGAGTGTCAGTGACAGTGTGCTATTCTGTGCTAATCCTTGTTTGTAGGGACAGAGATGTACAGTGAGGGAAAGTGTCAGTGTGCTATTCTGTTCTAAAACTATTTTGCTGAACCATATTTTCAATCCTTGAGTTGAGGGACAGAGAGGTACAGTGAGTGAAACTGACAGTGTGCTATTCTGTTCTAAACCAATTTTGCTGTTCCATATTTTCAATCCTTGAGTTGAGGGACAGAGAGGTACAGTGAGTGAAACTGACAGTGTGCTATTCTGTTCTAAACCAATTTTGCTGTTCCATATTTTCAATCCTTGAGTTGAGGGACAGAGAGGTACAGTGAGTGAAACTGACAGTGTGCTATTCTGTTCTAAACGAATTTTGCTGTTCCATATTTTCAATCCTTGAGTTGAGGGACAGAGAGGTACAGTGAGTGAAACTGACAGTGTGCTATTCTGTTCTAAACCAATTTTGCTGTTCCATATTTTCAATCCTTGAGTTGAGGGACAGAGAGGTACAGTGAGTGAAACTGACAGTGTGCTATTCTGTTCTAAACCAATTTTGCTGTTCCATATTTTCAATCCTTGAGTTGAGGGACAGAGAGGTACAGTGAGTGAAACTGACAGTGTGCTATTCTGTTCTAAACCAATTTTGCTGTTCCATATTTTCAATCCTTGAGTTGAGGGACAGAGAAGGACACTCGTAGAAATTGTCAGTGTGCTATTCTGTGCTAAATCTTGTTTGTAGGAAGGGACAGAGTAGGACAGTGAGGGAAAGTGTCAGTGTGCTATTCTGTTCTAAAACTTTTTTGCTGAACCATATTTTCAATCCTTGTGTTTAGGGACAGAGAAGGATAGGCAGGGGACAGTGTCAGTGTCATTGTTGCTAAGCCTCCTGCACAATATACACCTGAAGGTAGCCCTTATTGCTGTTTTTCCCATCTCCCTGCAGGCCATCCATTAAAATGTCTGGAAGGCAACCAAGGAGAGGCAGACAGTCAGGAGGCAAAAAAAGAGGGCAAGCAGGCTCTGTGTCTGGGGGCAACAGTGCTGGTCGTGTACGCGGTGCATTGTCATCAGCACATGGCCATGGGACACGCTTGTCCTTGTTTTCGGCAGCTGGACATGTTGAGCCACATCATGCCGAAGACTTGGTAGAGTGGATGACCAAGCCCACCTCATCCTCCTCATCCTCTCTCACCCAGGCTCAGGGTACTGGCAAAGCAGCTGCCAAAGCGTCCTCTTCTCTGGTATCATTATCTTCATTAGTCAATCCTTCCCTAGACCCACCATGCCCTCCTCCTGAGGAGTCCCCCGAACTGTTTGAGCACAGTGTTGGGTACATGCTCCAGGAGGATGCCCAGCGTTTGGAAGGATCTGATGATGATACCCAGCTAGAGGAAGGCAGCAGCGTGAGAGCAGAGAGAGGGGATGCTCAAGAAGGACACCAATCTGGCAGTCATGCTCCAGCAGCTGCAGCATACTGCCAGATTGGCTCCAGTGATGAGGAGGGAGGGGATGATGAGGTCACTGACTCCACGTGGGTGCCTAATAGGAGAGAGGAGGAGGAGGAGGAGGAGGAGGATGAGGAGGAGGCACATCTCCAACGAGGCAGGATGCCCTTGAGTGGCCAGCGTATGGGCAGCACACCGACGGAATCACACCGCAGAGCTCCGCCTGTGCAGGGCGCTGCCTCTGCCCGTCATTCAAAAAGTTCTTTGGTGTGGGCCTTTTTTGAGGCGAGTGCATCAGATCGCACAGCTGCTGTTTGCAACATATGTCTCAAGCGTATATCGCGTGGCCAAAACATCAGCCGCTTGGGCACCACATGCTTGATCAGACATATGTTGACCTGCCATGCAGCTCGTTGGCAAGCCTACCTTAAAGACCCACACCAAAGAACAAAGCTGACCTCTTCTTGCACCGCATCAGCTGGGATCTCCAACCCCAGTATACCTTCATTCCTCTCTGAAACCTGCTCTGAGAGGAATGAAGGTGTAGAATTAGGTGTGTCACAGCCAAGTACTTGCGGGCACTCTGCTAGCAGTACACCGACGTCCGATTCTAGCAGGCAAATTTCCCTGCCCCAGCTGCTGGACCGTCGAAAGAAGTTCACTCCCAGCCATCCACATGCCCAGCGGTTGAATGCTAGCTTGGCTAAATTGCTAGCGCTTCAACTGCTGCCTTTTCAGTTGGTAGACTCGGCCCCCTTCCGTGAGTTTGTGCAATGTACGGTTCCTCAGTGGCAGGTTCCCAAACGCCACTTTTTCGCACGGAAGGCTATTCCGGCTCTCTACAGGCATGTGGAAGGCAATGTCTTGGCCTCGCTGGACAGGGCGGTCAGCGGTAAGGTGCATATTACCGCTGACTCATGGTCCAGCAGGCATGGACAGGGACGTTGCCTTTCTTTCACGGCCCATTGGGTCACTCTTTTGGCAGCTGGGAAGGATGCAGGACAAGGTGCAGTAGTGTTGGAGGTTGTTCCACCGCCAGGCCTCCAAAATGCTACTACTGGTTGTGACACACCTCTCTCCTCCACCCCCTCCTCTTCTTCTTCCTCCATGGCCTCTTCCTGTGGTTTGTCCTCGGAACCAGCGGTGCTCCGTAGGCGTTCAAGGGGCTACGCAAGTACGCAGGCAAAAAGATGCCATGCCGTGCTTGCGCTGGTGTGTTTGGGGGACAGGAGCCACACTGGGGCAGAGGTCCTGTCTGCTCTGCAGGGGCAGGCCGAGAGGTGGTTGACGCGACGCCAGCTTAAGCCAGGAATGGTGGTTTGCGACAATGGCACCAACCTCCTCTCCGCCCTCCGACAGGGACAACTGACCCATGTGCCCTGTATGGCTCACGTCCTTAACCTGGTGGTGCAGCGGTTCTTGGGCAGGTACCCGGGCTTACAGGATGTCCTGAGGCAGGCCAGGAAAGTCTGTGTGCATTTCCGCAGATCTTATAATGCCAGTGCTCGCCTGGCTGAGCTTCAAAAGGAGTTGAACCTGCCCAAGAACC
Source organism: Rana muscosa (assembly GCA_029206835.1). Classification (NCBI taxonomy): domain Eukaryota; kingdom Metazoa; phylum Chordata; class Amphibia; order Anura; family Ranidae; genus Rana; species Rana muscosa. The sequence goes on along the minus strand of CM055117.1, from coordinate 962,587,217 downwards.
GCCTTATATGTGACATGCCCACCAGGTGGAACTCAACGTTGGCCATGCTGCAGCGGCTGCACACGCAGCAGAGGGCCATCAATGAGTACCTGTGCGACTACGGCACCAGGACAGGGTCAGGGGAGCTCGGGTTTTTTTCACCACGCCAGTGGGGCATGATCAGGGATGCATGCACTGTCCTGGCACCATTTGAGGAGGCCACGAGGATGGTGAGCAGTGACAGTGCATGCATCAGTGACACTGTACCTCTTGTCCACCTGTTGGAGCACACGCTGCGTGGAATAATGGACAGGGCACTTGAGGCAGAACAGAGGCAGGAAGAGGAGGACTTCCTTGCCTCTCAAGGCCCCCTTTACCCAGACAGTGTTCCTTCTTTCCCACCCATCACACAGGAAGAGGAGGAGGAGGAGGAGGAGGAGGATTGTGTCAGCATGGAGGTGGAGGCTGGCACTCAGCATCATCAGCAGCAGTCTTTTAGGGATGATTTACAGTCCCAAGAAACCAGTGGACTTGTACGTGGCTGGGAGGAGGTGGCTGCGGATCATGTCGTCCTTAGTGACCCAGAGGACCCCGGACTGAATGCCTCAGCTAACCTACGCTGCATGGCCTCCCTGATCCTGCAAAGTCTGCGGAAGGATCCTCGTATTCTTCGGATCAAGGAGAGGGACCATTACTGGCTGGCCACTCTCCTTGATCCACGGTACAAGGGTAAGGTTGCAGACCTTATCGTACCGTCGCAGAGGGAGCAGAGGATGAGACAACTCCGGGAGGCCTTGCAGAAAGGTCTGTGCAACGCGTTCCCAGAGACTGTGAGGTTACAAACTCCTGGTCCTGGACAACGAGTTGCTGAGGCTTCGGGCAGTCAAAGAAGGAGCGGTGGGGAAGGTGGCCGTCTGACCGATGCGTTCAGACAATTCTTTAGTCCGCAGCCCCAAAGTATGATCGGTTCCAGCAACCATCGCCAGTGTCTGATATACATGGTCCAGGAATACCTAGGGGCAAGGTCAGACTTGGACACCTTCCCCACCGAAAATACTCTGGCTTACTGGGTCTTGAGGATGGATCACTGGCCAGAGCTTGCACAGTATGCAATTGAGCTACTGGCCTGTCCTGCATCCAGCGTTCTTTCAGAACGCACATTCAGTGCTGCTGGAGGATTTGTCACGGATCACAGGGTGCGCCTGTCCACCGACTCGGTTGATCGACTGACTTTCATCAAGATGAACCAGTCTTGGATCACCACCAGCTACCACACACCAGATGCTGATATAACAGACTAATTGATTTTAAAATGTCACATCCCTTCAAGACTGATGCTGATGCTGAGTGCCTGTGCTGTTATGTTGACTGGCTATCCTCCTCCTCCTCCTCAATGATACGATTAACGATGATAGCTTGGAAGATCATTTTGGTTTATGGGTGACGCCACCAGTGGCTAAGGCCCAATTTTCAGCCCCTGTTTAACAGGGGCGTGTAATTAAAATTTTTCATGCAATACTTTGCAACAGGCCTCATTGCTGTGCTCCAAGTACAGTATCTGTGAGGGGTTGCAGTGTTGTGCCACCAGTGCCTAAGGCCCAATTTTTCAGCCCCTGTTCAACAGGGGCATGCAATTATAATTATTGATCTAATAATTCACAGCAGGGACCATTGCTGCGCCCACCAAGAGTAACTGTCAGGCCTTACAGTGTTGTGGCACCAGCACCACCATCACCACCACCACCACCAAAGGCCCAATTTTTCAGCCCCTGTTCAACAGGGGCATGCAATTATAATTATTGATCTAATAATTCACAGCAGGGACCATTGCTGCGCCCACCAAGAGTAACTGTCAGGCCTTACAGTGTTGTGGCACCAGCACCACCATCACCACCACCACCACCACCAAAGGCCCAATTTTTCAGCCCCTGTTCAACAGGGGCATGCAATTATAATTATTGATCTAATAATTCACAGCAGGGCCCATTGCTGCGCCCACCAAGAGTAACTGTCAGGCCTTACAGTGTTGTGGCACCAGCACCACCATCAAAGGCCCAATTTTTACTACCACTGATCAACAATTATATGTTATTACAATTCCTGATATAATAGTTGACAGCAGGGCGTTCCAGCACCCACCAAGAATAACTGTGAGTGCTTTCAGTGTTGTGCCAACACCAACACCTAAGGGGTCAATTTCTGCAGAGTATAAACGGAAGGTCCCTACTTTCAAACATCCAACTTACAAACTACTACTACTTGCAAACGGAAGAAGACAACAGGAAGTGAGAGGAAATCTACCCCTTGGAAGGAAAATTCTCTCCTTTAAGAATTAATATGGGAGAAAGGTGTCTCCTCTCTACTGATGCTTTATCACCAATCCTTGTTTCAATAAAAACACCACATTTCAAAAACAGTTGTCATTGGGACGCAAAGTGAGGTGAAATGTTCTGAACAGGGGCACAGACAGCAAAAAAAATGTGACAGGGGTGATAACCGTTCCCTATGTTTTACAAAAAGCTAAAAAAAAGGAATTTGCCATGGAGCTCCACTTAAACAATGCAGCTGTTCAAAATTATAAACAGGTTCTACATAAGAACAAACCTACAGTCCCTGTCTTGTATGCACCGCCTGTATACGGCTGTTCAGAGTATATAGGTCCTTTTTTATTTTGTGTGCGGGGTTCCCCTTAATATCCATACAAGACCCAAAGGGGCTGGTAATGGGCTGGGGTAGGGGGGGGGGGGTTTGATGGGGTAGCTATGCCATTTTTCCTAAAGATTTTCATCCATATTACCGGGACCAGACATTGCATTAAAGCCGCAAGCAGTTTTAAATGACTTTTTTCCCTTTAGAAATGTTATTTTGTGCAGGGACAGTTCTAAACACGGGAAACACGTGGCACTTCACAGGCATACTTTAGACACCCCCCAGGTACAATATTTAAAGGAATATTTGACTTTTTTTTTTTCACTTTATGCATCATTAAAATGACTGCTCCCGGAAAACGTCAGTTTTTAAAACGTCTTTTTGCATTGATACATGTCCCCTGGTGCAGAAGCCGGGTTCCCAAACTCTGTTTCGGACAATAACATGGATAATAGTCGTTATAATTAGCACTTTAGAATCCGAACGTTCGCATCCATTGTATTTAATAGGGTTCTAATGTTCGTGCGAACTTTCGGTCCGTTCGCGGGTTCTGGTGCGAACCGAACCCGGGGGTGTTCGGCTCATCACTATCACACACTAAGGTAATGGGTGGCCTCTTACCTTGCGGTAATGAGGTAACCACTTTTGTATAATGGGGGTCAGTAAATCCTTTATCGCGATCCTGGCGTCCAATAGGTAAACCCTTTGTAACAGAATGCTGCTGTTCCTCACATATGGAATAACCTATACTGGATCTTTAGGGGTTGCTTACATCTCCCAATGATGGCAATTCCTGATATAATAGTTGACAGCAGGGCGTTCCAGCACCCACCAAGAATAACTGTGAGTGCTTTCAGTGTTGTGCCAACACCAACACCTAAGGGGCCAATTTCTGCAGAGTATAAACGGAAGGTCCCTACTTTCAAACATCCAACTTACAAACTACTACTACTTGCAAACGGAAGAAGACAACAGGAAGTGAGAGGAAATCTACCCCTTGGAAGGAAAATTCTCTCCTTTAAGAATTAATATGGGAGAAAGGTGTCTCCTCTCTACTGATGCTTTATCACCAATCCTTGTTTCAATAAAAACACCACATTTCAAAAACAGTTGTCATTGGGACGCAAAGTGAGGTGAAATGTTCTGAACAGGGGCACAGACAGCAAAAAAAATGTGACAGGGGTGATAACCGTTCCCTATGTTTTACAAAAAGCTAAAAAAAAGGAATTTGCCATGGAGCTCCACTTAAACAATGCAGCTGTTCAAAATTATAAACAGGTTCTACATAAGAACAAACCTACAGTCCCTGTCTTGTATGCACCGCCTGTATACGGCTGTTCAGAGTATATAGGTCCTTTTTTATTTTGTGTGCGGGGTTCCCCTTAATATCCATACAAGACCCAAAGGGGCTGGTAATGGGCTGGGGTAGGGGGGGGGGGGTTTGATGGGGTAGCTATGCCATTTTTCCTAAAGATTTTCATCCATATTACCGGGACCAGACATTGCATTAAAGCCGCAAGCAGTTTTAAATGACTTTTTTCCCCTTTAGAAATGTTATTTTGTGCAGGGACAGTTCTAAACACGGGAAACACGTGGCACTTCACAGGCATACTTTAGACACCCCCCAGGTACAATATTTAAAGGAATATTTGACTTTTTTTTTTTCACTTTATGCATCATTAAAATGACTGCTCCCGGAAAACGTCCGTTTTTAAAACGTCTTTTTGCATTGATACATGTCCCCTGGTGCAGAAGCCGGGTTCCCAAACTCTGTTTCGGACAATAACATGGATAATAGTCGTTATAATTAGCACTTTAGAATCCGAACGTTCGCATCCATTGTATTTAATAGGGTTCTAATGTTCGTGCGAACTTTCGGTCCGTTCGCGGGTTCTGGTGCGAACCGAACCCGGGGGTGTTCGGCTCATCACTATCACACACTAAGGTAATGGGTGGCCTCTTACCTTGCGGTAATGAGGTAACCACTTTTGTATAATGGGGGTCAGTAAATCCTTTATCGCGATCCTGGCGTCCAATAGGTAAACCCTTTGTAACAGAATGCTGCTGTTCCTCACATATGGAATAACCTATACTGGATCTTTAGGGGTTGCTTACATCTCCCAATGATGGCAGGGTTAGAAAGAGAAAATGGGGTCTCGATCGTGAAGTACGTTTAAAAAGGTGTGTATTTTATTGTTGCATAGGTAATACATATGTTGCTTACATGAACTCACATAAAACAATTTTAAGAAAAAAAACGTATCCTAGACGAGCGGCGAGCTCGTGTGCCTCCGTCTGTCTGACTGCCTCTCCGTCCCTACGCGTGGCGTCACGGTCACGTGACTTCATCAGGGGATGATGGGAAGGCAATGCAATGGTCTTTAAATACTGTTTGTATTGAAATTGGTGCGGCGGCCATTTTCTCGGAGCCCAATGTTAATCTCCATTGGCGGCCATTTTCTTAAAGATCCTGTCTTAGTTATGGCGGCGGCCATCTTTTTGGTGGTTAAAAACAATAAGGAAGTAACGACTACAATACTTGCGCCGCCATTTTCCTTGTGATTTATTTGAAGATAGGTTTGCGGCCATGTTTATGAAGTCCCTGCAATGGTATTTTACGATATCAGGTATCCCATACACAACACAGCAAGGACGTGACCGCATATATAATGAAAAGCTGTTTCAGAGTTGAGGGGGCATCTCATTCCAATTGTGTATAATTACAAATGGAAATATAATTAAAAATGATTGTAAATATATAAAACAATTGGTAAACCAGTATTAAATATATAAAATGGAAATAAATAAAATAATAATCTATTTAAAATACACAAGTCAGTGTATTAAAAATTATATATATATTTATGGATAATTTAAATACATAGATCTCCCGAGTAGATGTGGGGTAGGTACTAAATACCAATCCCCTAGGGTATACCAAAAAAAAAAAAAAATTAATTATTTTGTTTATTTAGGTCTGGTGGACATCAGGCAGACGTTTGCGTTATAGGCTATGCAGGATGTGTTTATTCCTACCAGATACTATAAAAAAGATAAATATATTGGTAGAGATAGAGGTCTATAGGGTAAGTTAAAAATAAAACTATATATATATATATATATATATATATATAAGGACATACATCCTAAAATATATATAAACATATAAATAGAAGACAGTGTGAAGGGAAATTAATATCCTGGTGTGTATGATGGAAAATTTTAAAAGGAGCGACATATGCCCTACTGTATAGATACATATATATCAGAATGTACTAAAAATCACTGAGAAAACAATTGAGATCGAACTCAACATTGAGTCCTCTTGGCACAAAAGTATCCAAGGTGAATATCCATTTTGATTCTAATTGACTTAGTGTCCTCACCTTATGCCCCCCCCCCCCGCCAGTGTCTAGTATATGGCTCAATGCCCCAAAATTTGAGCTGTGAGGGGTCTTTATTGTGATATAATAAAAAATGTTTAGATACATTGTGTTTGTCGAAACCTTTAATTATATTTTGGACGTGCTCTTTGATACGGATCCTGAGAAGTCTTTTTGTGCGCCCTATATATTGCAGGCCGCAACTACACTCCAGGGCATACACCGCCCCTTCGGTGTTGCAGCATATAAAGTCTTTAACTTCATAGGTATCTCCCGTGCTGGTGGATGTGAAGTTAATTTTCTTCTCATTTGGTTTCTTTGTTTTCTTGCATGCAAAACATCGTTTGCAAGGATAGAAGCCTTTCATTGTGAAGAAGGAGAATGGTTTGTTGGGTGGGTCTGGTACGTTCTTTACTATTTTATCCCGTATGGTTGGTGCCCTTTTGTAAATGAATCTGGGATTTCTTGGTAGTGAATCTTGTAGCTGTTTGTCTGCCAATAGTAAATGCCAATGCCTTTTAATAATTCTTTCAATCTTCTTGTGTTGTACGTTATAGTCAAGGATGATAGATGTCAATGGTTTTGTGGATGTCAATGGTTTTGTGGATGTTCATCCCGGTTCATCTCTGTCACTTCGACTATCTTCTCTTCTATAAATGTATTACTATATCCTTTCTCGACAAATCTTTGACCCATAGCTTCGGCTTGTTCTTTGAACATGTCTAGGTTGGTGCAGTTTCTCCTTAGACGTACAAGTTGACCCTTGGGAACATTAAAGAGCCAATTCTTATGGTGGCAGCTTTCTATCGGTAAATAGCTGTTCCTTCTGTCCCACCCATCCCACAGGAAGAGGACGAGGAGGAGGAGGATTGTGTCAGCATGGAGGTGTAGCCTGGCACTCAGCATCAACAGCAGCAGTCTTTTAGGGATGATTTACAGTCCCAAGAAACACGTGGACTTGTACGTGGCTGGGAGGAGGTGGCTGCGGATCATGTCGTCCTGAGTGACCCAGAGGACTCTGGACCGAATGCCTCAGCTAACCTACGCTGCATGGCCTCCCTGATCCTGCAAAGTCTGCGGAAGGATCCTCGTATTCTTCGGATCGCGGTAAAAATAGCGCTAACGCGTATGCATTTTTACCGCGATTTTACCGTGATTTTACCGCGTTCGCGCTAAAATTAGCGCGAACGCGGTAAAAACGCATAGGCGTTAGCGCTATTTTTTAACATAACGCTTATGCCTATGCGTTTTTACCGCGTTTTTACCGCGAATCCCATTCATTTCAATGGGGATAGGCGTTTTTACAGCGCTATTTTATGCGCCCTAAAGTTGCTCTAAAAAAGCTGTTTGCAGGATTTTTTTCAACGCCCAGCCAGCAAAACGCCTCAATGTGAAAGCCCTCAGAGATTTCACATTGAGAATGCTGGGGCAGGATTATTTCAGGCGTTATTACAGCGCTATTTTTACCGCGAAAACGCGGTAAAAACGCCTCAGTGTGAAAGGGGCCTTAGGCCCAATTTTACAGCCCCTGTTTAACAGGGGCGTGTAATTACAATTCAGGGCTCATTGCTGTGTTTCAAATACAGTATCTGTGAGGGGTTGCAGTGTTGTGGCACCAGTGGCTAAGGCCCAATTTTTCAGCCCCTGTTCTACAGGGGAATGTAATTACAATTCTTGATATAATAGTTGATAGCAGGGCGTTCCAGCGCCCACCAAGAGTAACTGTGAGTGCTTACAGTGTTGTGCCAACACCAACACCTAAGGGGCCAATTTCTGCAGAGTATATACGGCAAGCCCCTACTTTCAAACATCCAACTTACAAACGACTCCTACTTGCAAACGGAAGGAGACAACAGGAAGTGAGAGGAAATCTACCCCTAGGAAGGGAAATTCTCTCCTGTAAGGGTTAATATGGGAAAAAGGTGTCTCCTCTCTACTGATGCTTTATCACCAATCCTTGTTTCAATAAAAACCCCACTTTTCAAAAACAGTTGTCATTGGGACGGAAAGTGAGGTGAAAGGTTCTGAACAGGGGCACAGACAGCAAAACAAATGTTACAGGGGTGATAACCCTTCCCTATGTTTTCCAAAAAGCTTAAAAATAGATTTTTTGGCTGGAGCTACACTTAAACAATGTACCTGTTCAAAATTTCAAACAGATTCTACATAAGAACAAACCTACAGTCCCTGTCTTGTATGCACCGCCTGTATACGGCTGTTCAGAGTATATAGGGCCTTTTTTTAATTTTGGGTGCGGGGTTCCCCTTAATATCCATACAAGACCCAAAATGGGCTGGTAGTGGGGTGGGGGGTACCCATGACATTTTTCTCAAAGATTTTCATCCATATTACCGGGACCAGACATGACATTAAAGCCGCAAGCAGTTTTAAATGGCTTTTTTTCCTTTAGAAATTTAATTTTGTGCAGGGACAGTTCTAAATACGGGAAACACTTGCCACTTCACAGGCATACTTTAGACACCCCCCAGGTACGATATTTAAAGGAATATTTGACTTTTTTTTTTCACTTTATGCATCATTAAAATGACTGCTCCCGAAAAACGGCCGTTTTTAAAACTTCTTTTTGCATTGATACATGTCCCCTGGTGCAGAACCCGGGTTCCCAAACCCTTTTTAGGACAATAACATGCATAATAGTCGTTATAATTAGCACTTTAGATTTAGAACGTTCGCATCCATTGTATTTAATAGGGTTCTAACGTTCGTGCGAACTTTCGGTCCGTTCGCGGGTTCTGGTGCGAACCGAACCCGGGGGTGTTCGGCTCATCCCTAGTTATGACTTGCACTCTTTTCTCAGTAAATGACACCAACATCTTCTTAGTTTGAATAAAGTTATTTTTACTGGTAGCAATAATCCTTACATGTACATCACACATCTTTCCTTTGGACATCCCCCACAAACATGTGCAATTGGTTGCAGTTGAATTGGCTGTACAATTTGGCTGAGTTATTATGACAGTACTGCAGATATAAAACACTGTTCCTGGTGGTTACATTAGAGAAGGTGCATAGCAACATATTGTGGCCCATGAATAAAGTCCATAGCAACAAAAATCCATAAAATTTGGATTCCCTCTCCCGGGCTCAATCAACTGCAGATATATATATATATATATATATATATATATATATATATATATATATATATATATATATATATATTGTGACCGCAGGAAGGTAAAGTCACCTGGTTGCATCCAGGGGGGTAGATATATTTCGCCCAGATTCAGGCTTTACGCCGACTTATACAACTAGGGAGAGAGTTGATGAAGCCCAGCTGAGGCTAGTGGGCTCATGGATGATTCATACCTCTAGGGAGAGTGCTGGGCGTCGTGCAGGCAGGGAGTTGATGAGACCAGCTGAAGCTTGTCAGCTCGTTTAAGGCCTCTATAAAAACTCCCAGCTTCATTAGGTGTTTGCTCATGCCTGGACCCAGACCTGTGTGGACTGTCTAGGGAGAGTGAACCCCTGTGCGGTGAGACAAAGCCTGTGTGGCTATTTGCTTGGACATTTAAAACCAGGGACTTAGGGACTAGGACAGCACTAGGCTGATCCCAGTTGTTAGTTAGGAAACCTGTATGTTTAGTCAGAGGTCAAGTTGACCAGGATTTATTTTGTTTATGTTTCTTTTGCTTTGCTGTGTTTTGTCACTGTAAATAGAAAATAAACCGCACCTTTTTGATTTTGAAAACCACAACCTCCGTTTGCTGGGCCTGTTTTTGTGTGGGGAGCCCATCCCGGGGGTCACACACACCCGCTGCCGAGCTAACCCCCTCACAATATATATATATATATATATATATATATATATATATATATATATACACATACATATATATATATATATATATATATATATATATATATATATATATATATATATATATATATATACACACACCAAAAAGGCAGGATATGACATCCCTGCAGAGGTAGAAGTTACACACACTACCCAACCCTGCAGCAATCAGTCAGAATATTTAAAGCCACACAAGATGTAAAATTACAGTAATGCCTTGTACACACGATCGGATTTTCCATTGGGATAAACTCTGATGGATTTTTCCGACGGAATTCCATTAAAGCTGTCTTGCATACACACTGTCACACCAAATTCCGACCGTCAACGTACAACACTACGACGAGCCGAGAAAAATTAAGTTCAATGCTTCCGAGCATGCGTTGACTTGATTCTGAGCATGCGTGTTTTTTTCTCCGTCAGAGTTCCATACAGACGAACAGAATTTCCGATAGAAATTTTTTTCGGCGGAAAAAAAGAGAACATGTTCTCTTTCTAACTCCGACGGAAAAAGTCCAATGGGGCACACACACGATTGGAATATCCGATGAAAAAATCCGTCTGACTTTTTTCATCAGAAATTCCGACCGTGTGTACGCGGCATTACAGTGGTAATCACAATAAAACATGCAATGCCTGCCTACAAGTTTGAATACCTATACTGTATTTTATTTACTTAGTATTTAGTAAGAGTAAATAGTAAAGAATTAGAAAAGTTTGAATTTTCTGAAATTTTTCCCAGGGCAACGTTCATCTATTTTGCAAACCCTCCTGAATTTACCCCAAATTCTAAACAGCAAGGTCTGCATATTAAAATTATATGAATGTGACATTTATGTACATACTGTAATGGTAAACAGAATGTAAATCACCTTGAGTACAGGAGTTTTTTCTGTTTTGGCAATGTTTACCATAACATATTTTAGGAGAGTTGCTCTGGAGCCTCCTTCTACAGAGACATCATCCACTACAGACCCTGAGGTTGCTTCAGCATCTGATGCCCAAGAGCCCTCACTTAACCTATCACTTAGGGACTGGGATGACCAACTGTCACCAATGTAAAGTAGCGAAGAGGCACCAGAGTTGATGGAGCCTGTACCCAGACCGAGTATCAACAACACTGAAGGATCTCCTTCTCTTCTTGAGCCCTACTTGCATGCAGAGGAGTGACAGTTTGCTAACAATGTCTGCTGCTGTGCCCTAGATACTTACTTGTCACCTGGTGCTTGCAAGGCTAAGCGCTTAACCTGTTTGGTGCGGATGCAGTTATGTTTAAGTTACTGTGTCAAGATATGGCTTGGCTTTGAGTTTCCGTACCTCCCTAAGCCTTTGTTCCAGGACACTGAGGCCCAGCGCCCAGAGATCTGCAGCCAGGCCATGTGGGAATACCTGGTCATCTCACAGCCCTGCAACCTGGAGGAAGATACCATCTCTGTGGTGACAGACTATCACAGGGTCTACAGAGAACTCAGTCTGGGGAACTAGATTTATATAGACCTTTTAGCGCTTGTGTGGCCCTGGACAGTCAGGTATCCCTGAGCAATGAATGGCTGTAGGTAGCTGCACATAAACATGCGTATAGTGTATGAAAATACACTTGTGCCCTATATATACACACATGCATAGGCAAGTACCGGAGTGTGGAAAGATGCCCACATTTTACAGTGTGTGTGTATATATATATATATATATATATATATATATATTTTTTTTTTTATTATTTATATATATTTTTTTTAGATTTATTTATACTTTTTCTTAATTCACTTTATTTTTTATTTTTGGGGAGTCTGGATCAGAACAGCATGAAGAAATGTCATCAGCACACCTAGGATTCCTCAAAAGGGTCCAAAGCTTTATTCACATGGTCACACGGTATGCATATGGCAACGTTTCATATGCAGGGACCCTTCGTCAGGCAACTCACTTGACGAAGGAGCCCTGTGTGGCGCCGAAATATTGCTGTATGTGTACCGTGTGACCATGTGAATAAAGCTTTGGACTCTTTTAGGTATTCTTGGTGTAATGATGACATTTCTTCACTTTGATTATCTACGGTTTCCAGCCGGTGGTCACTACAGCACCCAGCAATGCATTACTACAGCTACAGGAACGTGTGCGTGGGGAATATTGAATTCGGATCTGAACAGGGGGAGATTTGATCCAGGCCCTTCCCCATACACCTTTGCAACAGCTGATCACTACTATTAGTCACCTGTTGGTGACTGCAATAAGAAGTACGGCCACAGTACACAGCCGCATCTTTCCACCCCCCCCAAGCATGCATACTGAAAGCAGCAACGCTGCACAGTGGCGCACGACAATACTACTGCAGGGGGCATCTGTACAGCTCCACCGACAGCTTATTGGTGAGAGAGCTCGCCCCTATGTACACGTCCAGCCACGGATCTGTGCAGGTTTGAGAGATCACAATACTAACACCCTATTGGGAAGGATTGCATGACTAATGGGTCATCTGATCCCTGCACACAATCGTTTGGTGCTAAGAGCGTAGTGATGCAGAAAGAATTACACATCAGAGAAAAATAACCCTCCCGGTTGGTCAATATCCACATTGCGATACAACATCCATCTGGCCCCCATTACTATAAACACACAGACCAGACCTGGTCCTCTAAGGCTCAGAGGAAGAGGATTATCCTTGAAATGCGTTAGCCAAGTAAGCCGATTATTCACTTTTGATCCCTTATATGGGCATCGTTTTACATACAATTTTATTTGTTTTAGTACTAATTATTTTGTAACCAAGCCGCCTATGAATACGTGATATTTTCTGTACACATTTATCTGTTTGAAATAAACGTTTTAAAAGGACTCATGCATCACATTTCTTTTGCATCCAGTATTTTGGACTTGCTCCAGTCGGCCAAGGCAGCGGGGCATGCATGAACTATTAAGTAATTATTTATTTACTTACACCATCACGAATATACCACCAATTTCTTCCTAGGTTGTTTAGTCTTCTTATTGTTTTTCAATTGTAAATACAGGTAGGCAATAAAAAAGAAATTCTGCTTTCCCCTTCCCCCGAGCACACCTGAATAATTTTTTTTTTTTTTTTTTTAGGGGGAGCGGGTACCTGTCAATACCATTGCAGAGGCAATCCAAGCACAAGTTTGGTCCCCCATCTTTGCCCTCAGCCTTCAATCAAAGTAGTGCATGAAACCTCAAATTGTTTATTTGAGGCGCAAAGTGTCTGTGTGTAAACATTGGTAGAACTGGGAACATAAGGCTTGAGAAGGATCTGGGAATTTTAAGAAGAAACACCATATTACAAAAAAGAAGAATAGAGGTGGGGGGGGTCATAAATGAGACCCCCCCCCCCCCCCTATAAAGACAAGGGGTCTTGGCTGAAGGAAGGTGGTTTGTTGAAGTGAGATGTCCAGGTTAGCCAGGTGCAGAGAAAATTCTCCCATTTATCGTTAAGTTTGGCTTCTATTTTTTAATGCATAAGGACCAAATTGAAAAAAAAAATGTAATCAATATGCAGTTTGGAATACATTATTTTTAAAATTATCTTTCTTCAGTTGAGCTTGAGCTTGAGCTTTTTAAATCATATAAACAATAATAAAAGTTTTAATAAGCAATGACTAAATTAAAAGCTTAACATATATTGAGGAACTGAATTGAAAATGAAAATTTTCTTGAGAAGAGGAGATTAAGGGGGGATATGATCAACATGTACAAATATATAAGGGGTCCATATAGTGAACTTGGTGTTGAATTATTCACTTTACGGACAACACAAAGGACAAGGGGGCACTCTTTGCGTCTAGAGGAAAAGAGATTTCACCTCCAAATACGGAAAGGTTTCTTCACAGTAAGAGCTGTGAAAATGTGGAATAGACTCCCTGCAGAGGTGGTTCTGGCCAGCTCAGTAGATTGCTTTCAGAAAGGCCTGGATTCTTTCTTAAATGTACATAATATAACTGGGTACTGACATTTATAGGTAAAGTTGATCCGGGGAATATCCGATTGCCTCTCGGGGGATCAGGAAATAATTTTTTCCCCTGCTGTAGCAAATTGGATCATGCTCTGCTGTTTTTTTTTTGCCTTCCTCTGGATCAACTGTGGGTATAGAATTGGGTATATGGGATTGTACGATATATATATTTTTTTTTTTTTATGGTTGAACTGGATGAACTTGTGTCTTTTTTCAACCTGACTAACTATGTAACTATGTATTTAAAAAATAATGGTGTCCTGACATCTATGAAATTTATAATGGTGGTAAACCAGAATGTTGTTCTGAAATAAGGAATTCTTAAAATCACTAAACTGCCAATTACCCCCTTTCCTGATTTTCATACAACGTTGTACTTAATGAGCTCTTAGCTGATACTGTCAAAAAACTATAGACATAATGCACAAAGCTAACATGCCAGGATTATGCCGTGTACACATGGTCAGAAATTCAGAGGAAAAAAAAGTCAGACGGAATTTTTTCATCGGATATTCCGACCGTGTGTGTGCCCCATCGGACTTTTTCCGTCAGAGTTAGAAAGAGAACATGTTCTCTTTTTTTCGAAAATTACGTATGTCTGTGTGGAACTCCGACTGAGAAAAAAACACGCATGCTCCGAATCAAGTCGACGCATGCTCGGAAGCATTGAACTTCATTTTTCTCGGCCCGTCGTAGTGTTGTACGTCACCACGTTCTTGACGGTCGGAATTTGGTGTGACAGTGTGTATGCAAGACAACTTGAACAGAATTCCGTCTGAAAAACCGGTCGTGTGTACACGGCATAAGGATCCTTATTTTCTAAGAAGTGACAAATCTTATAAGAGTGACAATTAAAGTTATCGCTCTGGCTGAACATTTAGCAGGAACATTTACAAAGACAGAAATTTCCAGGAAAAATCTCCTTGCATAGGCTAGAAGGCATGGTAGCCCAGTGTATCATGTTCAGCTCATAAACCATGATTATAACTAATCTAATGTGCTAATAAGGCAGTTTCAGCTGGCAGCCAGAAGGATAGCAGGCATGTTGGCAATGGATCAGCTTAAAATCTGTTATGCCCAACGAAAATCTGATTATATGACTCAATAACTTTTCTTACCTAATGCCTCGTCAAAAAACTACAAGAAAACTGCAGAGAGAGCTTTCTTGCCGAGAAAACCGTTTGTGTGTCGAGAAAACTGCCGTTTGTTTTTCGTCGAGAAAACTGCCGGGAATCTCGACGAGAAAAATAGAGAACCTGCTCTCTATTTTCTCATCAGGATTCTCGATTTTCTCGTCGGGTTTCTCGTCGGCCTGTTTTGCGACGAGAAAACAGTTTGTGTGTATGCTTTTCCGAGTCTTCAAAAATCGCGCATGCTCAGAATCAAGTATGAGACTGGAGCGCTTCTTCTGGTAAAACAAGCCTTCGTAAAGGAGATAGCACATTCGTCACGCTGTAACGAACTGAAAGCACGAAGACTGAAAAGTGCGAATCGTCTCTTCCCAAACTTTTACTTCACACGCGGTAACAGGAGATCAGCAAAAGCAGCCCAAGGGGTGGCGCCATTGAAATCGAACTTCCCCTTTATACTGCCGTTGTACGTGCTGTATGTGACCGCGCAGAACAACAACGAGATTTGGAATTGACAATGTGTATGCAAGGAAAGCTTGACAAGAAGCTCGTCGAGAAAAACAACGTTTTTTTTTACGACGAGAAACTCGGTCGTGTGTACGAGGCTTAAGAGAACAATCTCTGACTCCTTCCCAAGAATGCAACAAAAAGCTGGGCTCCATCATTAGGAACCCAACTATGACTGTCAATGAGAACATGCAGATACTTCATTGGAAGGAATGGCCATAAGGAAAAGGAGTCAGTTACAGTCCCCTAGATTAAGACTTTAATAGCATACACAGACATGCACTGAAAGCTTGCTATAGCAACTAATCTTACCTCTGCCAAGTCAGGCAATGCCTTGTACATCCAAGCCCTAAATAAGAGGTTTTTATTATGCCTGAAACACTTTAGCTTTTACTAATAAAAAACAATTATTTGCACTCTACAACTTGATTGGTTTGTCTTTTTGGTGCTCCATTTCTTCCTCACCCCATGTTTTCACCTGTGGTTTCTTGGTTGGTGGAGGGAAGCCCTTGTTTGATAGAAGCCCAAGGCAGGCCATACATGGGTCGAATTACGAAATAATTTTCTTTTGAAAATCTTAGCTAAGAATTTTCATTCGGATTTCGCATCATTAGTGGGCTGCAGCAACAGCCGATTTTCGTGAGGCCATTGAATTTTAATAATCGAACATGTTGGAAATTTTTGGAAAAACGAACCAACGATTTTCTAATCAATGATGGTAGAATCGTGCAAGAAATGTACCGTAATTGAAAAAGAAATGCGCATGTGCAAGAAAAAAAAAATTCCCAGAAAGAAAAGACACAAAAATTATTTTCTGTAGGAACATGAGGTGAAATTGTAGGTTTGGTTGGCCGAATTTCGAAATCAATGGTGGCATGATCGGATCACAAAATGTACTGCTTACTGCTATTTCAACATTACTTAAACTGGATACACACTATACACCTTTAGATTTACCAACTATGTAGTGCAAGGGCCTGTATGATTGCATACAAATTGAAAGTGTTTAGGTATGACCTCATATTATATGGTTTTGGTAAATCTAAAGGAAAAAATCTAAAGAAAATTTTATAATGTGTATCCAGCTTTAGCCTTCGGTTCTCAGCAATACCAGGACCTTAAAGTGGTTGTATACCCACTGAACTTTTTTTTTTTTTTAACCCTGTAAAGCAAAAGGCATAATGAGCTAGTATGCATTGCATACTAGCTCATTATGAAATACTTACCTTAGAACGAGGCGTTGGTAACTTACCTGGTCCACGCCGAGGTAGCCGACACAATGCCTCGGTGTGTCTTCCGGGTATCGCGGCTCCAGCGCTCTGAGTGGGTGGAGCCGCGATGTCGTCACTCCCGCGCATGCGCACGGGAGACTTCTTTCCGGCGAGGTCCGGCAGCTGCCGGGCCTTAAACCGAAAATCCCCTGTGCGCATGCGCCGCTGCATTCAGCGGCTCGTTGCGAGGGGAATATCTCCTAAACCATAAAGGTTTAGGAGATATTTTTTTTACCTACAGGTAAGCCTTATTATAGGCTTACCTGTAGGTAAAAGTAAAAAAATTCCCTATACAACCGCTTTAAGCTGGATACACATCATACAACATTTGCTGTGCGAATTTCCCTTAGATTTAACTTCAACTATGTAGTGCAAGTGCAAGTGCCTAATTGAATACAATTTAAAAGTGTTTAGGTCCTAATTTATATGGTTTTGGTAAATCTAAAGAAAAGTTGTACAAGAAAATTGTACAAAGGTAATATAGTCTGTAGCCAGCAAGGGCGGCCCGTCCATTAAGGGTGCACCCCGCTATATGTAGAATGGATAGCATGCATCTATCCATGGCCGCCATGGCCACCCCCTATTCAGGCCCCTTTTCGGACTCCTCGGTGCCTGAATTACAGCAGCATGGGTGTTTTTTTGAAACACCGGATTAGAGCCATAGGCTCTAAAAGGCTTAAAAAAGGTGGACTCGGAGCGCAGAGCATTGCGTTAGGAGCCCACCCAGGTGTGTTAGAAAAGCAAATGAATATTCACTTTTCTAACACTGAACCGCCTCTCTGCCAATCAGGAAGCCTAATACCCGTCACCTGAAGGCACAGGCAATCCTATTGGATGCCTAGCAGAAGGAAAGAAGAGACGCACGGGAAGAATGTAGGACACAGGAGCCATCTGTCACCCGCTGCCTGACCCACCACCAAGATGGGGAAAGTGCCGGTCAGACACTGAGCGAGCGGGGGGGGGGGGGTCACAGTGAGGCTGCATTATTTGATGGGCACAGTGGCTGTATACAATGGGTACAGTGGCTGCATATAATGGGTACAGTGGCTGCATATAAGGGGAACAGTGGCGGCATTTGATGGGGCACAGTGGCAGCATTTGATGGGGCACGGTGGCTGCATTTGATGGGGCACGGTGGCTGCATTTGATGGGGCACGGTGGCTGCATTTGATGGGTCACGGTGGCTGCATTTGATGGGTCACGGTGGCTGCATTTGATGGGTCACGGTGGCTGCATTTGATGGGTCACGGTGGCTGCATTTGATGGGTCACGGTGGCTGCATTTGATGGGTCACGGTGGCTGCATTTGATGGGTCACGGTGGCTGCATTTGATGGGTCACGGTGGCTGCATTTGATGGGTCACGGTGGCTGCATTTGATGGGTCACGGTGGCTGCATTTGATGGGTCACGGTGGCTGCATTTGATGGGTCACGGTGGCTGCATTTGATGGGTCACGGTGGCTGCATTTGATGGGTCACGGTGGCTGCATTTGATGGGTCACGGTGGCTGCATTTGATGGGTCACGGTGGCTGCATTTGATGGGTCACGGTGGCTGCATTGGATGGGTCACGGTGGCTGCATTGGATGGGTCACGGTGGCTGCATTGGATGGGTCACGGTGGCTGCATTGGATGGGTCACGGTGGCTGCATTTGATGGGTCACGGTGGCTGCATTGGATGGGGCACGGTGGCTTCATTGGATGGGGCACGGTGGCTTCATTGGATGGGGCACAGTGGCTTCATTGGATGGGGCACAGTGGATTCATTGGATGGGGCACAGTGGCTTCATTGGATGGGGCACAGTGGCTTCATTGGATGGGGCACAGTGGCTTCATTGGATGGGGCACAGTGGCTTCATTGGATGGGGCACAGTGGCTTCATTGGATGGGGCACAGTGGCTTCATTGGATGGGGCACAGTGGCTTCATTTGATGTGGCACAGTGGCTTCATTTGATGTGGCACAGTGGCTTCATTTGATGTGGCACAGTGGCTGCATTTGATGTGGCACAGTGGCTGCATTTGATGTGGCACAGTGGCTGCATTTGATGTGGCACAGTGGCTGCATTTGATGGCACAGTGGCTGCATTTGATGGCACAGTGGCTGCAATTTAAAACAAATAAATCTTGAAAGCTACCATATGTAAATATGTAACACCTCCTCTCAGGACAGCTGCTAGCATTGATCATGTCCCATATGACCGTGCAAAATACGTATAAAGGAAATGCTGTGCTATCTGGATGTTAGCACGAGTGCCTTATTGCAATGACACAAAATAAATAAAATGTTTACGTGCTATAAAGCGTGTAATCAAAACATCATAAACCTTATAATCCAAATATATACTAGAATATATAAAGTGCCTAAAGCCTCGTACACACGGCCGAGAATCTTGTCAGGAAAAAACTTGTCATTTTTCTTGACGAGATTCTTGGACAAGAAACTTGTCCCGGCCGAGTGTACACACGCTCGATTCAAAGAACCCGCGGTTCTTTGAATGGAGCGAACGCGGTGACATAATCGTCTACAACGAGCGTGCGCTCGTCACATTCGATGCCGTTGCCGCCATCTTGCTACACCCTACCCATGCCTAGGAAGCTACCGCGCATGCGTCAAAGTCATTTCGAGCATGCGCGGGTTTCCACGGCGACAGGTAAGTGTACACACACACACTTTTCTCGTCGAGAAACATGCTGACGAGAATCTCGACGAGAAAATGGAGAATCCTGACGAGAAAATAGTGAGCAGGTTCTCTATTTTTCTCGTCGAGATTCTTGTCGGTTTTCTTGACGAGAAACCTGATAGCCGCGTACACACGACCGATTTACTCGGCAAGAAAGCTCTGCCAGCAAGTTTCTTGTAGTTTTTTGACAAGAAACTTGGTCGTGTGTACGAGGCTTCAGTGTTAATAAATGAACAAATAAAGTGTTATCGTGTAAACTCTAAAAATGTTATACAATATAGGATTAAAAACTTCATATATCAAATATAGTGATCCAAATACATGCAAAAATAATTAAAGTGATCCGGTGACAAAAAGTTCTACGTGCAAACAGATATAACAATTTCATATGAATAATAACATCATTAGATAATAAAGTCCATTCCAAAAAATGTTCACAGCTTGAACTGGTGATAAAACTTGTGTTCTCGTGTTCACTCAGGTGCTCCCCCGCACTTTAGAGCGTGAGTGAGTAACTTGTATAGCGCTGCAAATGCAAACTAAATCGCCTCAAGGCGCTTTGCATCCAGAGTGGTCCTGATCCTTTCAGAAGAGGTGGGTCTTAATTTTTTTCCTGAAGGCGCAATGGTTTTCTTCCATGCGGATGATTGTTGGTAGTGCGTTCCATATCCGTGGTCCTTGAACCGCAAACCTTTGTTCTCCTTTAGATTTGTAGCGTGTGACCGCACAATTAAGTTCAGTCAGAACACGCTTTTAAACCACCCCTGGGTTCAGTGTCAGTGATAGAGTCCTGGGCTGCTCAGTATTGCTGCTTCCACACTCGCATAAAACATAAAATAACTTCATAGTGTGATACCGTTTTTTATTTTAAATATACTTTTATTAATAAACCATAACACCGCTGTCGGTGTACTCACATTTGTACTCAAATTTGCTGGGTGCTTTAGTGCACCACTCTATAGAAAGCCAAAAAAATGCTAAAACGCAGAAATAGTGTGTCTCTCTGTTCTGAGACAGATCAGCTGTGTCCTGCATCATCCTGTCCCCTCCCCAAAATGTGTC
Source organism: Rana muscosa (assembly GCA_029206835.1). Classification (NCBI taxonomy): domain Eukaryota; kingdom Metazoa; phylum Chordata; class Amphibia; order Anura; family Ranidae; genus Rana; species Rana muscosa. The sequence continues at coordinate 962,566,772 of CM055117.1, read as the reverse complement.
AATACAGGGATAAATCGTATCTTCGAGTACCCTGACAGTGGGGTTATGGTTTATTGATAAAAGTATATATTTTTTTTTAAACGGTATCACACTATCAAAAATTTTGAGCACCAGCTGCCACTGGTAGCCAGCTTAACCACTTAAACTTACGTCGCTTCGCCTTTTGGCCACTAGGGGCAGGCACGCACAGCCGGAGGCATGAGCCGCACCGCCGGAGGCACACACACGTGCCTGCGGCTCGCCGCCGATGACCGCCGGGCACCCACGATCGCTCGTGACAGAGCGAGATCCCATTCTTTCAGGGGAGAGGAGACTGATCGTGTGTTCATACAATGTATGAACACTGATTTCTCTCTTCCCCTAGTTAGTCCCATCCCCCCTACAATTAGAACACACTGAGGGAACACAGTTAACCCCTTGACCACCCCTAGTGTTAACCCCTTTCCCTGCCAGTGACATGTATACAGTAATCAGTGCATTTTTATAGCACTAATCTCTGTATAATTGTCAATGGTCCCAAAAATGGGTCAAAAGTGTCTGATGTGTCCGCCGCAATATCGCAGTCCTGAAAAAAACTGCAGATCGCCGCCATTACTAGTAAAAAATCTTTTTACCAAAAATATGTAGAAGAACTCGGCCTAAACTGAGGAAAACATTTGTTTTTTTGAAAAAAAATGTGGGATGTTTATTATAGCAAAAAGTAAAAGATAGTGATTTTTCTAAATTGTCGCTCTTCTTTTGTTTATAGCACAAAAAATAAAAACCGCAGAGGAATTTTGTTTGGGTACAACGTCGCACGACCGAGCAATTGTCAGTTAAAGCGGTGCATTGCCGTATATCCAAAAATAGGCCTGGTCATTCAGCAGCCAAATCTTCCAGGGCTGAAGTGATTAAGAAGTTCCTCAGATTCAGCATCAACCCTGATCAAACCCTTTAGGAACACAGATCTGATAGTGAGTGGAAAAATCCCCCTTGTGTACATCAAAGGAAACTTGTATGGATGTTGCCACTGCTTTAAATGCTAGTTGCCTGGTATGGGGCATTTCTAAAAACCTAGGGGAACTTTCTGGGCAACCCCATGGAAAACAATTACCGTATATACTCGAGTATAAACTGACCCGAATATAAGCCAAGGCACCTAATTTTACCACAAAAAACTGGGAAAACGTATTGACTCGAGTATAAGGCTAGGGTGGGATATGCAGCAGCTACTGTAAGTGGAAAAGAGGGTCAACGATGCCCACCTGCAGCCTCACTGTGCCCATCTGCATGCCTCACTGTGCCCATCTGCATGCCTCACTGTGCCCATCTGCATGCCTCACTGTGCCTCATGTACTTGATCTCCCGCTGTGTTGTGCAGTCTTAACTGCAGTAGGCGACCGTCCAGTGTAACAAAGCTCCGCCTCCTCCTCGTCCTCGTCTGTGATAGATGGAGCACTGATTCAGTTTCCCAGCAGTGAGTCAGTGTTCCGTCTATCATGGACGAGGACGAGGAGGAGGCGGGGCTTTGTTACACTGGATGGCCGCTGACTGACTGCAGGACACAGCGGATAGACTCGAGTATAAGCCGTGGGGGGCTTTTTAGCACAAAAAAAATGTGCTGAAAAACTCGGTTTATACTCGAGTATATATGGTATGTGGCAAACATTGCCTGTAGCCAGATTGCACTAATGGTGGAAGAGGCCTAAGGCTCGGTTCACACCTATGCATTTTTTCTAATGCTTTTTGAAGAATTGCACTACAGTCCATTTCACATGGTTTTCTATGGGATACGTTCACATCTGTGCTTTTTTTAGCCGCTGCATTTTTGAAAAGAGTCAGGACTTTTTTTAAAGCAAAACTGTGCATTTTTGGTACAATAGACATCAATGGAGAAGCTGCAGAAAAGCAGGTAGTGCTTGTTTTTACTGCGAATTTGCCACAATTTGCATTTTTTTTCTGTTCAAATATGTTTATTGAATTTTATCAAATTACAGAAAAATAATAACAAAAAAATTAAAAAAAATAATAAATAAAGCAACAATCACAGTAATCACTACAATAGGTTCAAAATTAGCATATGAAATCATATATATATATATATATATATATATATATATATATATATATATATATATATATATATATATATATATATATATATCATGGATAGGGATGAGCTTCGAGTTCGAGTCGAACTCATATTCGACTCGAACATTGCCTGTAAAGTCGTGCTTGTTTCCCGTGCTTAGAACTGTCCCTGCACAAAATTTAATTTCTGAAGGAAAAAAGTCATTTAAAACTCACTCGCGGCTATTAATGAATTGTCGGCTCCTGGCAATACATAGAAAAGTCATTGATAAAAAAAAAAAAAAAAAAAAGCGTGGGTCCCCCCAAATTCAATTACCAGGCCATTCAGGTCTGGTATAGATATTAAGGGGAACCCTGCCGCAAATGTAAAAAAAAAAAAAATGGAGTCCCCCCAAAAATCCATACCAGGCCCTTATCCGAGCACGCAACCTGGCAGGCCGCAGGAAAAGAGGGGGAACGAGAGAGCGCCCCCTCCTGAACCGTACCAGGCCACATGCCCTCAACATGGGGACAAGGGCCTCATCCCCACAACCCTTGTCCAGTGGTTGTGGGGGTCTGCGGGCAGGGGGCTTATCGGAATCTGGAAGACCCCTTTAACAAAGGGGACCCCCAGATCCCGGCCCCCCCATGTGAATTGGTAAGGGGTACATTGTACCCCTACCATTTCACGAAGAAAGTGTAAAAAAAAAAAAATAAAAAAAAAAAAAAACACACAAACACCTTGGAAAAGTCCTTTATTAAAAAAAAAACAAAAAACATTCCAGCGATGAAATCCAGTGTCCCGCGGCGATCCGATGTCCAGCGCTGTCCGTCCTTGGCTGAGCCTGAGCGGACCTGATGGGGAACTTCCTCCGCAGTCTATTAAATGTATATACCCGCCCCTTCTAAAGTTCCCCATCAGGTCCACTCAGCCAATGACTAGGTGTAAGGCTAAGAGGACCAGATGCGGAACGTGAGAAGGGGCGGGTCTTTTCATGTATTACACAGTGAAGGAAGTTCCCCATCAGGTCCGCTCAGGCCAATGACGTAGGCGGGGTCTGACATACCGAGGGGGCGGACCTGATGGGGAACTTCCTTCACTGTGTAATTCATGAATAGACCCGCCCCTTCTCATGTTCCGCATCTGGTCCGCTAATAGACTGCGGAGGAAGTTCTCCATCAGGTCCACTCAGGCTCAGCCAATGACGGACAGCGCTGGACATCGGATCGCCGCGGGACACTGGATTTCATCGCTGGAATGTTTTTTTTTTTTAATAAAGGACTTTTCCAAGGTGTTTGCGTGTTTTAAAAAAAAATAAAAATTACACTTTCTTCGTGAAATGGTAGGGGTACAATGTACCCCTTACCAATTCACATGGGGGGGCGGGATCTGGGGGTCCCCTTGTTAAAGGGGTCTTCCAGATTCCGATAAGCCCCCTGCCTGCAGACCCCCACAACCACCGGGCAAGGGTTGTGGGGATGAGGCCCTTGTCCCCATCAACATGGGGACATCCTCCCCATGTTGAGGGCATGTGGCCTGGTACGGTTCAGGAGGGGGGGTGCTCTATCGTCCCCCCCTATTTTCCTTCGGCCTGCCAGGTTGCGTGCTCGGATAAGGGTCTGGTATGGATTTTTGGGGGGACTCCACGCAATTTTTTTTTAAATTTGGGGTGGAGTTCCCCTTAAAATCCATGCCAGATCTGAAGGGCCTGGTATGGATATTGGGGGAACCGCACGCATTTTTTTTAAAATTTGTGGCAGGGTTCCCCTTAATATTTATACCAGACCTGAAGGGCCTGGTAATTGAATTTGGGGGGACCCCCACGCTTTTTTTTTTTTTTTCCTATCAATGACTTTTCTATGTATTGCCGGGAGCCGACAATTCATTAATAGCCGCGAGTGAGTTTTAAATGACTTTTTTTTCCTTCAGAAATTACATTTTGTGCAGGGACAGTTCTAAGCACGGGAAACATGCACAACTTTACATGCATATCATACACACCCCCCAGGTACGAAATTTAAAGGACAATTTCACTTTTATTTTTTCATTTTAAGCATTATTAAAATCACTGCACCCGAAAAAACGGTAGTTTTTAAAACTTTTTTTTGCATTGATACATGTCCCCTGGGGCAGGACCCGGGTCCCCAAACACTTTTTAGGACAATAACTTGCATATTAGCTTTTATAATTAGCACTTTAGATTTTGAACGTTCGAGTCCATTGTATTTAATAGGGTTCTAAAGTTCACGCAAACATTCTGTCTGTTCGCAGGTTCTGGTGCGAACCGAACATGGGGGTGTTCGGCTCATCCCTGATCATGGATCAAGAGACAATTGCTTCACTCAATAATCAGAGTGAGTTACTTCACTTAGTCTAAATAAAGTGTAGACTCAGAATGAGAATTACAATTGAAGCCTTAAAGGTAAACACCTAAGGAGGATAAAGAAATGTATTAAAGCCTCAAAAGGTATGAGACAGAACGATCGCTACTATATAACTCTTAAAAATCAAGTATCTGTGCCTAAAAAAAATTGAGAGGAACATATGTAGGTATACTTGTTGAACATATACATATATATATATATATTGTGACAGCAGGAAGGTAAAGTCACCTGGTTGCATCCAGGGGGGTAGATATATTTCGCCCAGATTCAGGCTTTACGCCGACTTATACAACTAGGTGGAGAGTTGTATAAGGCTAGTGGGCTCATGGATGACTCATACCTCTAGGGAGAGTGTGGGGCGTCGTGCAGACAGGGAGTTGATGAGACCAGCTGAAGCTTGTCAGCTCATTTAGGCCTCTATAAGAACTCCCAGATTCATTAGGTGTTAGCTCATGCCTGGAACCAGACCTGTGTGGACTGTCTAGGGAGAGTGAACCCCTGTGCGGTGAGACAAAGCCTGTGTGGCTATTTGCTTGGACATTTAAAACCAGGGACTTAGGGACTAGGACAGCACTAGGCTGATCCCAGTTGTTAGTTAGGAAACCTGTATGTTTAGTCAGAGGTCAAGTTGACCAGGATTTATTTTGTTTATGTTTCTTTTTCTTTGCTGTGTTTTGTCACTGTAAATAGAAAATAAACCGCACCTTTTTGATTTTGAAAACCACAACCTCCGTTTGCTGGGCCTGTTTTTGTGTGGGGAGCCCATCTCGGGGGTCACACACACCCGCTGCCGAGCTAACCCCCTCACAGTTGGTGGAGAACCAGTGGCAGTTTTTTTTTAAGCCAGCATGGAGGAGATACTGAAGCAGCTGGCTCTAGCAAATGCCAATCAACAGCAGACAAATGCAGGTTTGCAAAAGAGCCTTGCAGCTCAACAACAGAACTTCGCAGCCCAGCAGCAAGCTCATCAACAGAGTCTTGCAGCCCAGCAGCAGACAAACGCAACTTTGCAACAGAGTCTGGAGGCTCAGCAACAAGCCCAGCAGCAATCTGAGGCCCGCTTCATAGACCTGTTGCAGAAGCAAGAGCAGAGACTACAACAACAGATGGAAGCAGTAATGCAGCAACGTCCGCAGACCAGTGAGGAAAGCCGTCCCACTAATACCGCGTCCTTTGGGGTGAGTCGTTTATTGACAAAAATGACTGGAGAGGATGATCCAGAGGTATTTTTGACCACATTTGAAAGGACCGCTGAAAGAGAAAAGTGGCCTGAGGAGCAGTGGGCTGGACTGGTGGCTCCTCTGTTAACTGGTGAATCGCAGAAAGCTTACTATGACCTAGAGCCTAACCAAGCAAAAGACTATGTGATGCTAAAAGCTGAAATATTGGCAAGGCTGGGTGTCACCCAGGCTGTCCGGGCTCAGCGTGTGCATAACTGGACTTTCCAGCTTGGAAAACCCCCCAGGTCTCAAATGTATGATCTCATTCACCTGAGCAGAAAGTGGCTACAGCCAGAGACTTTGTCCGCACCAAAGATTGTGGAACGTGTTGTAATGGATCGGTTTTTGAGAGCTCTTCCTACTGCCATCCAAAAGTGGGTAAGCCATGGAGACCCAGAGACGGCCGATGGTCTTGTGGATCGTGTGGAGAAATACTTGGCTACAGAGAACCTGACGGCCTCTTCCAGAGACACTCGGACTTTCCACCCTAAGACCAGACCATCCCCAGGGGCGGATAAGAGGATTCCAAGGGGTGAGGGTGGAGAGAGTGAGAGGGTGGGAGCTCTACCCCAAGTTTGGCGAGAACAGCCTGGGAAATCAGCGGCTCAAGAGGCCGCAAGAAGGATCGTTTGCTACCGCTGCCGGCAAGCGGGACATATTGCAGCCAATTGCCCGGTTGTGGAGGAACCCATGCAGTGTGACTTTCTGACGGGCAGACGTCAGTCGCTGTGTGCGACAGTCGCATGCACTGCCATTCGAGGAACTGAGAAACAATTATGCAAAATGTGTGTTAATGGTAGAAATGTTGTGGTATTGCTGGATTCAGGTAGCCTTGTGACCCTGATAAAGGCTGAGTTAGTTAAAACAGAGGTCTCTGGGAATAGCAAGGTAGCTGTTATTTGTGTGCATGGGGACACCCGAGAGTATCCAGTGACTACAGTGTGTTTCGAGACCCCCAAAGGTACCCTCTCTCATCCAGTGGGCTTAGTATCTCAGTTACCGCATGACGCCATTGTGGGAAGGGATTTTCCGAAGTTCTGGGAACTGTGGGATGATCCTGAGCCCCCCACTGGTGCCCCTATGTACCAGGAATGTGATAGCCAGAACTCCCCTGAGAGTGGTGAGGACTCTCCGGAATTTCCCTTATCAGTATTGGCAGGGGAGACTCAAGAAACTGGAGAGGAGCCCACCTCCTCAGACGAAAACCTACCGTCTGTGGAGTTTTCTGATCTTGAGGTTCACAGGGAAAACTTTGCCACAGAACAGTTGAAAGACCCCGCCCTAATAAAGGCACGGGAAAACGTAGTGAAAATAGATGGCGAGTTAGTGAACCCAGATAATACCTGCACTTACCCATACTTCAGCGTAGAGAAGGACCTACTGTATCGGGTGGCAAAAAGGGCAGAAGAAACCGTTGAGCAGCTTGTGGTGCCCAAACCTTACAGGAAGTTGGTGTTGGAGTTGGCCCATGGGCACATTCTTGGAGGTCATCTGGGGACAGAGAAAACCCGAGAGAGGGTATTACAGAGATTCTATTGGCCGGGGGTGATGAAGGACATAGAAAATTATTGTTCCTCCTGCCCTGTGTGTCAGAGGTCGGCCCCGATGCCACATTTCCGTAGCCCGCTGGTCCCTCTACCCATCATTGAGGTCCCGTTTGAGAGGATCGCCATGGATTTGGTAGGTCCTATAATCAAGTCCGCTAGGGGGCACCAGTACATATTAGTTATAATGGACTATGCCACCCGTTATCCAGAAGCGATTCCTCTCCGAAATACCTCAGCCAAAACCATAGCCAAAGAGCTATCTCTTGTGTTTAGCCGGGTGGGTATTTGTAAAGAACTGCTTACGGACCAAGGTACACCCTTTATGTCCCGGGTTATGAAGGAGCTGTGTAAATTGTTCAAAGTGACGCAATTACGTACATCTGTGTATCACCCCCAAACCGATGGGCTGGTTGAAAGATTCAACAAAACCCTAAAACAAATGTTGAAGAAAGTGGTGGATAGAGATGGAAAGGATTGGGACTGTCTACTTCCTTATCTGATGTTTGCTATTAGGGAGGTGCCCCAATCCTCTACGGGATTCTCCCCCTTTGAGTTACTGTATGGGAGACACCCAAGAGGGCTGTTGGATATTGCCAAGGAAACTTGGGAAAGTGAGAGTTCTCCCCACAGGAGTGTGATTGAGCATGTCGCCCTGATGCAAGACCGAATTGCACAGGTAATGCCCATCGTGAAGGAACATTTGGCCCAAGCGCAGTTAGCACAGCAGAGAGTGTACAACCGTGGAGCCAAGACCCGTACCTTTTCCCCGGGGGATAGGATACTGGTACTTGTCCCTACGGTTGAAAGTAAATTCCTTGCCAAATGGCAAGGCCCCTACGAGATAATGGAAAAAGTGAGCGAAGTGAATTACAAGGTCAGACAACCAGGAAGGCGAAAGCCCGAACAGATCTATCACGTTAATCTGTTGAAAGCCTGGAGGGATAGAGAGTCCCTAGTCGCAGACACTTGGTCACCAGCTCAAACTGGTTGCGTGATTCCTGAGGTTGGAATAGCAGCCACCTTGTCACAACCCCAACAACAGGAGGTTAAGGAGTTTGTGCTTCGCAACAAGGAGGTATTCTCTGAGCTGCCGGGACAAACATCTGGGGTAGAGCATGACATCATTACCCCGCCCGGTGAAAGGGTGAAGTTAAAACCCTATCGGATCCCAGAGGCCCGACGGGAGGCAATACGGGAGGAAGTACAGAAAATGCTGAACTTAGGGGTGATAGAGGAGTCCCAAAGTGATTGGTCTAGTCCCATTGTGTTGGTGCCTAAACCGGATGGGAGCTGGCGATTTTGTAACGATTTTCGTCAGTTGAACAAAGTTACAAAATTTGACACCTACCCCATGCCACGTATAGATGAGTTGATCGACCGGCTGGGAACAGCCCGATACATGACGACTCTTGACCTCACAAAAGGGTATTGGCAAATCCCCCTGGCCAAGTCGGCCAAAGAGAAAACCGCATTTGTAACCCCAGACGGGGCGTTCCAATATAAAAGAATGCCGTTCGGGTTACAGAATGCGCCGGCCACATTCCAGCGGAAAATGGACCAGATGCTGAGGCCCCATCGGAAGTATGCTGCGGCTTACCTGGATGACGTAATTGTCCATAGCACAGATTGGGCCTCACATCTGCCAAAAGTGCAAGCAGTCCTGGACTCTGTTTGGGAAGCAGGGTTTACGGCTAACCCCAAGAAGTGTACCATTGGGCAGGAGGAGGCCAAATATCTTGGGTACACCATTGGGAGGGGAGTAATAAAACCCCAACTCAACAAAGTCGAGGCCATCCAGAGTTGGCCACGTCCCAACAGCAAGAAGCAGGTACGAGCCTTTCTGGGAATCGCTGGGTATTATCGGCGATTCATTCCCCACTTTGCTTCTAAGGCTGTGCCCCTAACCAACCTGACGAAGGGGAAAGGGTCGGTCATGATTAAATGGACCCCCGAGGCTGAGGCAGCATTCCAATTCTTGAAACAAGCCTTATGTAGCCAGCCAGTGTTGTACTCACCCGACTTCTCTAAAGACTTTGTCGTACAAAGTGATGCGTCAGATGTGGGGTTAGGAGCAGTATTGTCCCAGGTCTGGAACGGGGAAGAGCACCCAGTCATTTACCTCAGCAGGAAGTTGAAGTCCCATGAGGTAAATTACGCCACCGTTGAAAAGGAGTGTTTAGCGGTGAAGTGGGCTCTAGATTCCCTTCGGTACTACCTGCTAGGTAGGCACTTTGACTTGGTTACGGATCACGCTCCGTTAAAGTGGATGGCTCAAAACAAGGAAACAAATAGAAGAGTGAATAGGTGGTTCCTGGCCCTCCAGGAATTCAACTTCACAGTAAAGCATCGCCCTGGCGTTCAAATGGGGAATGTGGATGCTTTGTCTCGAGTACATGAATGCCTGATTGCTGGTGTTCCAACCCCGAGGTTAAAACAAGAGGGGGGGGGTATGTGACAGCAGGAAGGTAAAGTCACCTGGTTGCATCCAGGGGGGTAGATATATTTCGCCCAGATTCAGGCTTTACGCCGACTTATACAACTAGGTGGAGAGTTGTATAAGGCTAGTGGGCTCATGGATGACTCATACCTCTAGGGAGAGTGTGGGGCGTCGTGCAGACAGGGAGTTGATGAGACCAGCTGAAGCTTGTCAGCTCATTTAGGCCTCTATAAGAACTCCCAGATTCATTAGGTGTTAGCTCATGCCTGGAACCAGACCTGTGTGGACTGTCTAGGGAGAGTGAACCCCTGTGCGGTGAGACAAAGCCTGTGTGGCTATTTGCTTGGACATTTAAAACCAGGGACTTAGGGACTAGGACAGCACTAGGCTGATCCCAGTTGTTAGTTAGGAAACCTGGATGTTTAGTCAGAGGTCAAGTTGACCAGGATTTATTTTGTTTATGCTTCTTTTTCTTTGCTGTGTTTTGTCACTGTAAATAGAAAATAAACCGCACCTTTTTGATTTTGAAAACCACAACCTCTGTTTGCTGGGCCTGTTTTTGTGTGGGGAGCCCATCTCGGGGGTCACACACACCCGCTGCCGAGCTAACCCCCTCACAATATATATATATATATATATATATATATATATATATATATATATATATATGAAAAATAAAAAATAAAAATACAAAAAAAAACATATAAACAAGTTGAGAAAAAGAGAAGGGGAAGAGCAGGAAGAAGAGAAGGAGAAGAGGAAGTGACAGGAAGAATCCCCGGGGATAAATGCATCAATAGCCATTTGCTTATAGATAGTTACTGCGAGAGAGTGTAAAACATCAAGGCATCAACAAGGTGTCATCAGAGTTTGGTGGCAAAAACTGAGTTATCCATGGTTGCCAAATATCTTTAAAAGGAATTTATTTTATCTTGAATTATGGCTTCCATTTTGGCATGGACCATAGCTTGGTTAATTCTATGCTTGGTTTCATTTAATACCAAATTGTCAGTTCTCCAGGCTTTAGCTATGGTCTGTTTCGCGGCTGTTGTGATCTGCAATAAAAGTTTAAATTGTTTATAGGTGAGTGTTGCCGGTTTGAGATTTAAGAGTGCTATTGAAGATACTGGAGGGATGGATATGGCAAACAAGACAGAGTATGAGAAATATATCACTCCAGAACTTTTGAACTACCGGACAATCCCACCAAGTGTGTAGATAGGAGTCAAGATCACCATAGCCACGAAAACATAATGAGGAGTAATTGGGGGCAAATTTTGCAACTCTGGAAGGGACCAAATACCAGCGGGTGAGTACTTTGTAATTAGTTTCCAAAGCTGTTATGTTTTGTGAGGAAGATTTTGTATTATTCCAGATTGCAGCCCAATCAGATATTTCAAGAGTAAAATTGAGATCTGCCTCCCATTTAGCTACATAAGAAGGAGGGTCAGAAACAGGTTTAGTGATGAGTTGAGCATAGAGGTTAGAGATCAGTCCATTTGCATGGGGATCATTTTTACATTTGGTTTCGAAGTGTGATAATTTATTAAGTTTGGTTCTGCTTTGGATACAGGGTGTAAAAAAGTTTTTAATTTGCAGATATCTAAAAAGCTCAGAGTTTGGAAGACCATGTTTTTCACATAAATCTGGGAATGGTATAAAGGTAGTCTGGGACGTCAGGTCATGAAGATGGATTCATTTAGAGTTAGTCCAGGCTTTAAAAGATTTGGGGAATTTACAGGCAGGATAAAAAAGGGGATTTTTAATAAATGATAAAAGTGGAGTGTGAGGAGATTGTAACTCATTTGTTATTCTAAATCTGTTCCAAATAGTTAATGAGTTTTTGGTAACTGGGCTAGTGATTCTTTTATGATCAGAAGGTCTCAGCCATAAAAGATTGGAGATAGAATAAGGATCGCAATCTATTGATTCTAGAGTTACCCAAAGAGGAATTTCCGAGGTTGCATGGTATTTGGTTAATTGTGCTAGTTGGGCCGCGTAGTAGGTAGATAAATTAGGAAATCCCAGACCACCTTTACATTTAGGGAGGTAAAGAGTATGCTTAGGTAAACGGGGTTTAGATGTACCCCAAACATATTTTGTTATTCTACTTTGTAGTATTCTTAAGAAGTATGCCAGTAGAGAGATGGGTAAAACTCGAAAAAAGTACAGAATTTTGGGAAGTATAGACATTTTAATAATATTCATTTTACCTATCCACGATATAGGAAGAGAAGACCAATGTGTTAACAAAGAGGTGATATGGCGTAATATAGGTGGGTAATTGGCTAAGAAGAGTCCTGTAATATGAGACGTGAGGTTGATTCCCAGGTAGGGTAGACGCGTAGTGGACCAGGAAAAGGGAAGGGATACCTGTGCTTGTTGTAATTCTGAGGAAGATAAGGAGATATTGAGTGCTGAGGATTTTTGCAGATTGACGTGCAAACCTGAAATACAGGCAAATTGGTCTAACTTCTGTATTAAGTTAGGAGCAGAGATATGGGGAGAGGACATAAAAAGTAAAATGTCGTCAGCAAATAAGCAAATTTTATGCTGATGTCCAGCTATCTCAAGGCCTTTAATAGATGGATCAGAACAAATAGATTGAGCTAAGGGTTCAATAAGAAGGGCAAATAGAATTGGGGAAAGAGGACAACCTTGACGGGTTCCTTGAAGGATGTTAAATAGGTTGGATTTATAACCTGCATATTTTACATTGCTTTGGGGTGGTTATACAGTGACGAGATCCAACTAAGGAAGTGGGGGCCAAATCCCCAGCGTTGTAGGGCAAATTGGAGGTAGGGCCATGATACAGTATCAAAAGCCTTTTTGATATCTAGGGATAACAGGCAAAGAGGTATCCGTCTTTTTTGGGCAATATGGGTAAGTAAGGCCACTCTACGTACCGCATCTCCAGATTGGCATTTTGGGATAAAGCCTACTTGGTCCTTGTGGATTAAAGATCCTATTATATTATTTAAACGTGTTGCCAAAACTTTTGCTAAAAGCTTTATGTCCAAATTAAGTAGAGAGATGGGTCTGTAATTGGAGGGAGCTGATTCATCTGAATTTGGTTTAGGGATCAAGAATAGCTGTCAGTGTTTCAGGTCGGAAGGAATGCCCAGAGAGTATAGAATTGAAGGCTTCGGTCAATAGTGGGGTTAATATATGTGCAAATTTCTTATAATACATGGCTGAAAAGCCGTCTGGACCTGGACGTTTATGTAGCTTAAGAGATTTTATTGCCATGTTAATTTCATTAGTGGTTATAGGGCTTTCAAGGCTATCCCGGTTGACCAAGGAAATAGATGGAAGTGTGATGTGGGAAAAAAAGGAATCTGCAGAGGCCTGATTTAGGGGTTCTACTTTATTGTATAATGTGGCAAGATGTTTTTGGAAAGTGTGAAGAATTTTTACTGGGTTACTGGTGTAGGTGTCGTGGGACAATTTTAGACGTATCGGTTTGAAGGAGTGTATTGATTTTTTAAGGGCCCGGGCAAGGAGTGTCGTAGGTTTATTGGCTTTAAGATATAATGAATGCCTATATTTACTTAGCGTTTTAACAGCAGAGTTTGAGAGAAAAAGGTCAAGGTCTAGATGTGCTCTATCCAGGTGTGATTTCGTAGTAGAATTAGGATTTGCCTGAAAGAGTGCATGGGTTGAATTAAATTCTGCCTCTAGTTTATGTTGGAGCAGCCGTTTTTCCTTTTTGAGGTATGAGGCTTTTTGAATACATGCTCCACGGAGCACTGATTTATGAGCCTCCCACAATGTCAGAGGAGAGATATCAGAGGTTTTATTAAAAGAAATATAATCTTTTAAGGCTGTCTCTAAATCTGCATAGTGGGATGGGTGGGATAGCATGAAGTTATTTATCTGCCAAGTGGGGTCTTGTGCTTTTGGAATTGCAGAGGTGAATGAGGTTAACACTGCACTATGATCAGTCCATGTGAAGGGTATAATGGAGGAAGAGAGAAGTTCAGGGGCCATAGGTACATTTATAAGTATGTGGTCTATTCGGGAGAGTGAATTGTGAGGATGTGAGTAGAAAGTAAATTGTCGCTTAGCTGGGTTTTCTTCTCGCCAGGTATCTAATAAGTGATGTTGCTGGAGTAATTGTTGAAATGTGTTTTTATGGGAGATAGGTGCGCTAGGAATAGGGGATTTGTCTAAAAATGGATAAAGGACTTGATTCGAATCTCCACAAATTAGTAGCGTGCCAGTTTTATGAGTTTCAACTACCTGTAACAAGTGAGAGAGGAAGGATGAAGGGGTTTTATTTGGGGCGTAGTATGACACCACAGTAACTGGAGAGTCAGTTATATGCCCAGTAAGTATGAGATACCGCCATTCAGGATCTTTGATCTCTGTCTGAAGTGAGAAGGGAGTTGTGCGATGAAACGCTATCAGTACACCACGCTGCTTTGTGTCAGCCGAGGCTGTAAAAACCTGAGGGTACAAAGAGCCAAAATATTTAGGAGCGGAATTTTTAGTAAAGTGGGTCTCTTGGAGACAAATTACATGTGCCTTTGTTGAAGCTAGTGAGCGAAATGCTTTTGTGCGCTTTTGAGGTATGTTGAGGCCTTGCACATTCAAAGATAAGACATTTAAGGGGGCCATTCACATATCAGGAAATCAATATAAACATACAATATATATGCAAAATATTTAAATATACTTACCCCGGAGAGAAGCTGAGTTCTAGAAGAAAAGATAGAAAAGATGGAAAAAGAAAAGATAGGAAGAAGAATCATATAAGCATTTAATGATAAATCAAGTATGCAGAGAATAATTAAAAATACAGCGTACTGGGCGAGTAGAAAATACAAACCCAGAGGCCAAAAATCTATCCAAGGAAGCCCCTCCAAAAACAGATAGGAGGAGAAACCCAGGGCAGAGTAGTGGGGAGAGCAGTAACTAGCTCTCAGAACCGTAACAGACACTTAATCATTTATTGAAAAAAAATAAAAATGAAGAAAAAACTTTTAGCACCCGTCTATATATAAAAAAAATTATATATGTGGTGTAGGGTAGATTCAAGAGAAAAAAAAAAAAATGTAACAGCGAACTTGCTTAAATAGGGATTAACTATAAGTTATAGTGCTGATAATGGCCGATAGGCCTTCACAAAAAAGGGGGGGGGGGAAAGGAAAATTGAGCAATCTCAGAGCTCCCGTGGAGAGAAGTTCCAAAATAAAACATGAAAAAGCTGTTTCTCAGTCCATAGTGTCTGCAGGATTCCTGTCAGGCGACTTGAAGCGAAAGCGTTTAGTAGGACTGTGATGATTTCTACAATTTGCATTTTTTAATCCACCCAACAACAAATTGGCTCAAATTGCACCGCAAAAAACACTGCAGAAACAGATCAAAATCAAACTGCATAGGTGTGAACCAAGCCTAAATGAGTATGCGTTCATCTACTTGTACCCATATATTATGCTTTCATTGCCATGCCTCAACTGAAAGTGGCACAGACATGTATAAATCTCAACACAATCATTTTTAAAAAATGAAACACTTCCATTACATATGCTTTTGTGCACATTCACACATGAAATGCAGCGTACACACGGCCGTTTTTAATGCCATTGAAAAAAACGAAGTTTTTCTCGATGTGGTTTTTCGTGTTTCCTCTCAAGCCTGCCTTGCCTACACACTATTGTGGAAAAAAAAGCTCGAACAAAGCGCGGTGACGTACAACACGTACGACGGCACTATAAAGGGGAAGTTCTATTCCGATGGCGCCACCCTTTGGGCTGCTTTTGCTGATCCTCGTATTAGTAAAGTTTCGTGAGAGCCGATTTGCGCTTTTCAGCCTCATGCTCTTCAGTCCGTTACAGCGTGACGAATGTGCTATCAGTGGCGTAACTAGAACCTTCAGGGCCCCGATGCAAGAAACCATGAAGGGCCTCCCTGAGCGCCGGACAGGGCACTTTCCTCCGAGCCTGGTGGCGGAACAAGACCCAGTCGCAAGTGGGTGGCTGCATATAAAGAAACCGATTCTCTATTTCCCCCGCT
Organism: Rana muscosa; assembly: GCA_029206835.1. Classification (NCBI taxonomy): domain Eukaryota; kingdom Metazoa; phylum Chordata; class Amphibia; order Anura; family Ranidae; genus Rana; species Rana muscosa. The sequence goes on along the minus strand of CM055117.1, from coordinate 962,551,116 downwards.
TCTCCTCCTCTCCCTCCCCCAGGCATTCAGCGGCTGCAGGAGGAAAATGGAGAGATTGGTTCCTCTATGTCTGTGTTTCTTAATCTTTTTCCAGTCAGGGCACCCTTGAAGTATACCCCTAGGGGAATGGGGAGGCACTGCAACCACCCTGCAACTGTATGCAGTTGCAGCATAGTGATGATGCATATAAGGGGTTAAAACAAGCGGTCAGGAGGCAACACATTGCCTCTTTACCGGATGTCAAATGCCTCTGAAAAGCAATCTGAGCATGGATCGCTTTTCAGAGGAACAGCATTTTTTTGCTGGTACTATGAACAAGCAAAAAAAAATTAAAAAAAATCGGTTCTGATTGTACACATATAGGGGGTCAGGATTAAAAGCGCATACATAAAATGTGCATATATACATGTAAACACACACATACACATCTATAAACACACACACGCATAATACTCACACATATACTGCAATATATATATATATATATATATATATATATATATATACACACACACACACACACACACACACACACACACATATATATTGTAAACTTTGGGGGTTATAGCTCCACGGGACTAAGTGCATAAACCGTTGTACTTTGAGCAGAAAGGCTTTTATTCGTGAACAAACCAAAAGAAACAAGCTTGATTCAGCACACAGAAAAATATCAAAACAAAGTCCGGCTTGTCTTCAGCACAAGTATAAATCAAAGAAAAAGGCACATACAGTTTGTAGGGGAACTTCCAGGGCTCTTGCTGAACTTTACCAGCTCCTAGCAGACACACAGCTCATCTCAGGTGCAATCCTCATACTCCTCTCTCTCACACCTCTAGCACTACTTCCTGTTATATGAGCTGTTTTCCTGGAAGCCCTTAACCCCCTGTGTGCTGACTCTCAGTGGTCAGGAGTGGAGGCTCTATCCCACCCGAATGTCACTTTAGAGCCTCCGAAATTCCGGGCCCCAAATACCTTTCTATTAATACAAAGAGGACTGCGAGACAGTCCTCTCTGGGCTATTTATTTTGCCCGGAACTCCTCACCCATTCTGGGCGGCCTCCTGAGCACCATTACTACTCATTAAACGGACCATAACCCAAATATTGGGGCTATATAGCACCCGTCCAGGACCCAACCTTGGCGTCCTGTACATATCCCCCCCCTCTGCCTCAACGCGGAGGTGTTGGAGGCACCACTCGATATCATACAATGGACTCGGGAGAGGGCATCGGCATTCTGATGTTGTCTCCCGGGTCTGTGTTCTACCACAAAATTGAACTCCTGGAGAGAGAGAAACCACCTTGTCACCCTGGCATTGGTGTGCTTGTTTTGTCTCATCCAGGTAAGAGGAGCGTCGTCTGACATCAAGCGAAACCTCCTACCTAGGAGGAAATATCGTAGGGAGTCCAAAGCCCACTTGATGGCCAGACACTCCCGCTCTACCACAGCGTAGTTTTTTTCAGCTGCCGTCAGCTTCCTGCTAAGAAAAACTATGGGATGCTCTTCCCCATTGCTTTCTTGCGACAAGACTGCTCCCAATCCCTCACTTGAAGCATCTGTCTGCACTACAAAATATTTTGCGAAGTCCAGAGCTACCAGCACCGGATCCTGGCATAATGCCGTCTTAAGCTTTTGAAAAGTTTTCTCGGCTTCGGCATTCCACTTTATCATCACTGACTTTCTGCCCTTGGTCAAGTCAGTCAGCGGTGCAGCAATGGTGGCGAAGTTGGGGACAAACCTCCTGTAATAGCCAACTATGCCCAAAAACGCTCTGACCTGCTTCTTGGTTAGGGGACGGGGCCAGCCTTGTATGGCTTCCACCTTACTCATTTGGGGCTTCACCAACCCCCTACCCACAATATACCCTAGGTACTTGGCTTCCTCCATTCCAATGGCACACTTCTCCGGATTGATGGTGAACCCTGCTCTTCTCAAGGAGTCTACCACTGCCTGAACCCGGGGAAGATGGGACTCCCAATCAGTGCTGAAGATGACTATGTCATCTAAGTAGACAGAAGCGTACTGTTGATGTGGGCGCAACGTTTTGTCCATGGCCCTTTGGAACGTGGCAGGGGCAGAGTGTAGACCAAATGGCATCCTTTTGTATTGGAAGTGGCCTTCCGGGGTGGAGAAGGCTGTTTTCTCCCTGGCTTCCTTGGTCAGGGGGATCTGCCAGTACCCTTTCGTGAGGTCCAGCGTGGTGATGTACCTGGCAGGACCTAACCTCTCAATTAGCTCATCTACCCGTGGCATGGGATACGCATCAAATTTGGAGACTTCATTAAGTTTTCTAAAGTCGTTACAGAAGCGGAGGGTGCCGTTGGGTTTGGGTACCAACACGATTGGACTCGACCACTCGCTCTGTGACTCTTCAATGATTTCAAGTTCGAGCATTCTTTTAACTTCATCAGATACCGCCACCCTATGAGCTTCTGGGATACGGTAAGGCTTTAACCGGATTTTTACATTGGGTTCAGTTACGATGTCATGTCTGATGACGTTGGTGAGCCCGGGCAATTCTGAAAACATGACCCTATTTCTTTGCAGAAACTCTTTTGCTTGCTGGGTTTGGGGTCTAGTCAGGGTGGCAGCAACCTGCACCAGGTCGATCCCTGCATGGTCCCCTGACTGTACCCCTACCACCGCAGATACTTGTTCTCTGTCTCTCCAGGGTTTCAATAAATTCACGTGATAGATCTGGTAGGGTTTTCTTTTCCCTGGCTGGTGTACTTTGTAGTTCACCTCACTTACTTTCTCTACTACCTCAAACGGACCTTGCCACTTGGCTAAGAATTTGCTCTCCACCGTGGGTATTAGAACAGCCACCCGATCTCCTACTTGAAATTGTCTAATTTTAGCCGACCGGTTGTACACTCTCTTCTTTGGGCATCCTGAGCCTTCTGCATGTGCTCCCTCACCAGCGGCATCACCTTAGCCACCCTCTCTCGCATTTGAGAGATATGCTCTACCACGGTTTTATGTGGTGAGGACTCACTTTCCCACGTTTCTTTTACTAGGTCGAGCAACCCCCGGGGCCTTCGTCCATACACTAGCTCAAACGGTAAGAAGCCCGTGGACGCTTGTGGAACCTCCCGAATGGCAAACAACAAGGCAGGGAGTAACATATCCCAATCCTTCCCGTCTTTTTGGACCACTCTTTTCAACATGGACTTTAGGGTTTTATTAAACCTCTCGACTAGGCCATCGGTCTGCGGGTGATAAACGGACGTCCGCAACTGCTTAATCTGAAACCGTTTACACAAGTCCGCCATCACCTTTGACATAAAAGGGGTGCCCTGGTCCGTCAGCATCTCTTTGGGGAACCCCGTTCGTGAGAACATTTGAAACAACTCCCGGTCAATGGCCTTAGAGGAAGCTTTCCTCAAAGGGATTGCTTCTGGATACCTAGTTGCGTAATCTAGGATGACTAATATGTATTGGTGCCCCCTTGCCGACTTTACCAGGGGTCCCACCAGATCCATAGCGATCCGCTCGAATGGGACCTCAATAATTGGCAAGGGTACTAGTGGGTTTCTATAGTCGGGCACTGGGGCAGTTAACTGGCAAATGGGACAAGATGCACAATATCTTTTAACCTCGACCTTCACTCCTGGCCAGTAGAACCGGTCGGTTATCCTGGCCTCCGTTTTCTCTGCCCCCAGGTGTCCTCACAGTGCGTCGTTGTGGGCTAGATCAAGGAGCATCCGCCTATATAGTTGGGGGACTAGCAACTGCTCTACAGTTTCCCCTCGGCTCTCAGCTACCCGATATACCAAGTTCCCCTTCAATGCAAAATGAGGAAACCTCTGATCTGCCCCTGGCACTTGTGAGACCCCATCAATGACAGAAACCTGCTCTCGAGCATTAATCAAGGTAGGATCCTGTAATTGGGCGGTGCCAAATGCACCCCTGGATACATCCAGGTCTGGATGCACTGGCCTTGAGGATGTTTCCCCCTCCTCAGCCGGAGAGAGCCCCTCATCTTCCTCCCCCAGCATGACTTGTAATGGGAAAACTTCCCCGCCCCCTCAGAGATCCACTCAGTTTTAAGACCTGGAACAGAAACATTATCATCCAAATTAGTATTTTCTGTAACTTCATTGTCAGTGACAGGTAGCTCCATATTTGTGGGGGTTTCCGGCCCGGATCCCTCAGACTCTGTCCCTTCCCGGCCCAGTGTCCCCAGTTCTCCGGGCAGCCCTATCTGTACCTGGTTCCATAGTTCAAGGAATAGTGGACAGTCCTGCCCCACTATGATGTCATGTATTAAACTCTTTACCACCCCAACCTCTTGTGTAACTGAAATATGGCCATAGGAAACCGTTACCGGGACCAGGGGGTACTCCCTGGTGTCCCCATGGATACACACTACCCGTAGAGTCTTATTCACTGGGCCGAGTCTCCCGAGCACCCTGGCATGTACCAGTGTTATCATGCTACCGGAGTCCAGTAGCGCTTTAAAAGGAAGGTGGTTCACCCACACTTCACACTCGAACCGTCCTTCAGCCAGATCAAGATGAGTGGCACACACTCTTTGAACATAGAAGGAGCTTCTCTGACCGGTCCCACAGTCCATAGGCTCCTCCTGCAGCGGGCACTGTGCCCGGGTATGCCCCCAGGACCAACATCGCCAACACTGTAGGTCCCCCATCCGTGGGACGGGAACCAACCTTCGTGGTTCTGCGGAAGATGATGCAGGTTTGCGGGTTCCAATGTCAGGCAGGGCTTCTCTCCTAGGTGCTGTGGCTGGTCTGGTTGCCCTTGGTGTGGGTTCCCGACGCTTGGCAGGCCCAAGCAGGTCCTCTACCACTGTGTACCTTTCGACCAACTCAACCAGCTGGTCAGCAGTTGCAGGGTCTCCATGGCTTACCCAGCGCTGTAGGTCATCTGGCAGGGACCGCCGGTACCAATCCATCACCACCCGTTCCACCATTTGTGGGCCGACAATTTTTCTGGCTGCAGCCATTTTTTCACCAGCTGCACTAGTTAGTGCATTTGGGACCTAGGTGGTCGGTCAGGTTTGTACCGCCAGCGATGCACCCTCTGAGCCCGGACGGCTGTGGTCACTCCCAGGCGGGCCAGAATCTCTGCTTTCAGCCGCTCATAGTCGCTGATGTGCTCAGATGGGAGGTCAAAATAAGCCTTTTGCGGGTCACCGGTGAGAAAAGGGGAGATAATACCAGCCCATTGGTCACGGGCCACCCCTCTCTCTCTGCTATCCTCTCAAAGGTAGTGAGAAAAGCTTCTACGTCATCACTGGGTGTTAGCTTTTGTAAAAAATGAGTGGCTCTCACGGACACTTGGTTGCCAGCGGCAACGACCACTTGCTCTCGTCCCTGAGCCAGCCGCTGTACTGCCTCCTGCAATGCGGCCACCTGTACTTGAGTGGACCCCTGCTGGGCCGTAAACTGGGCGGCTAGCAGCCGTGTGCTTTCCTGCTGCTGAGCCATCGCTTCCTCGTGGCGACGGTTTGCCTCTGCTAGAGCTTGTTGTTGGGCCGCAGTGGCTTGCTGTTGGGTCACAGTGGCTTGTGCCAAAGCCTTGATGACCTCCTCCATGCCTTTGTCTGCTGTCTGCAATGTCTGAGCTGACTTCACCCAAGACATGCCATAAGCACCCTGTCTCTTTAAATGTCAGTTTGTTTTAAACGGTTTTTGCAGCTGCAAATGCACTTTGCACGCATCCAAGGCACCAGTTGTAAACTTTGGGGGTTATAGCTCCACGGGACTAAGTGCATAAACCGTTGTACTTTGAGCAGAAAGGCTTTTATTCGTGAACAAACCAAAAGAAACAAGCTTGATTCAGCACACAGAAAAATATCAAAACAAAGTCCGGCTTGTCTTCAGCACAAGTATAAATCAAAGAAAAAGGCACATACAGTTTGGAGGGGACTTCCAGGGCTCTTGCTGAACTTTACCAGCTCCTAGCAGACACACAGCTCATCTCAGGTGCAATCCTCATACTCCTCTCTCTCACACCTCTAGCACTACTTCCTGTTATATGAGCTGTTTTCCTGGAAGCCCTTAACCCCCTGTGTGCTGACTCTCAGTGGTCAGGAGTGGAGGCTCTATCCCACCCGAATGTCACTTTAGAGCCTCCGAAATTCCGGGCCCCAAATACCTTTCTATTAATACAAAGAGGACTGCGAGACAGTCCTCTCTGGGCTATTTATTTTGCCCGGAACTCCTCACCCATTCTGGGCGACCTCCTGAGCACCATTACTACTCATTAAAGGGACCATAACCCAAATATTGGGGCTATATAGCACCCGTCCAGGACCCAACCTTGGCGTCCTGTACAATATATAAATGGACATATGCGCACACATATAAACCAGTGGTGGCTGCTGTCCAAAATATTTAGGGGGGCGCAAGCAAACTGAAAAATTCTGAAAAAAAAAACCGCAGCCACTACGCCCATCGAACGCAGCCACTGTGCCCAAACGCAGTCACTACGCCCATCAAACACAGCCACTGCGCCCATCAGGCACAGTGGAAACGCAGCCACTGCGCCCATCAAACGCAGCCACTGCGCCCATCAGGCACAGTGGAAACGCAGCCACTGCGCCCATCAAATGCAGCCACTGCACCCATCGAACGCAGCCACTGCACCCATCGAATGCAGCCACTGTGCATAAACGCAGTCACTGCGCCCAAACGCAGCCACTGCGCCCATCAAACGCAGCCACTGCGCCCATCAGGCACAGTGGAAACGCAGCCACTGCGCCCATCAAACGCAGCCACTGCGCCCATCAAACATATACACATACAATGCACACTCACATACATTCATATGCACATACACACACACACACATGCATATATACATGCACATATACAAATACATACACACACACACATAAACACACATAGAGTAGATAGATAGTCTTACAAAAAACGGCAGACATTTACTTTACCTCTTCCTGCCGGGTACTGCACTGTAGGGGGAGATAAAGAGCACTGCTTTCACTTTAGGTCTCTAATGCCACGTACACACGATCATTATTCACGGCGGTTAAAAAACCGCCGTGAATAATGACATTAAAAACGAGGGAACGGCTTGTTCCCCACACGGTCGTTTTTCACGTAATTTTTTCTCTTGTCGAGAAAAACTACCGTCTGTGGGCTCTGCGGCAGTGTTTCCCTATGGGAAAACTGCCGCGGAAAAAAATGTCGAGAAAAACGACGAGAAAAATTAGAGCATGTTCTAATTTTTCTCGTCGTGTTTAATTCCGTTTTTCCCGTCGGGAAAAATGACAAAATGCCCACAGACGATCGTTTTTCTCGTCAAAAGGAAAAAATGTCATTTTTCTCGACGAGAAAACCGGTCGTGTGTACACGGCATAAGCAGTGCGACCAGCTCCCTGCACAGTGCCGAGTACAGTTCGGCTGAGGATCGGGGATGCTGCTCCTCGTATCAAAGTATACCGGGGGGCCTCAAGGGCCCCCCTGCAGCAAGGGGCCCAGTCGCCATGGCGACCCCTATAATTCTGCCACTGTGTGCTATCTCCATTACGAACGTTAGTTTTACCAGTATCATACTTGATTCTGAGCATGCGCATTTTTTTCCCCTCGTAAAAGCATACACACTACCGTTTTTCACGACGTTAAAAAGAACGACGTGAAAAACGACGTGAAAAAATAGAGCAGGTTCTAATTTTTTTTAGCCCAATTTTCACGTCGTTAAAAATGCTCTGGAGCCTACACACGATCGTTTTTAATGACCAATTAAAAAAAAATTCACGTCATGAAAAACGGTCGTGTGTACGCGGCAAAAGAGCGCTTACTCTTTTTATGAGCCTGTCTCAAGAAGGACTTCATTAATATACAGTGTAGTCAGGAACTGCTACGCAACCAGCAACTGTTGAGACACTAAACACTCTGGTCAGAGCATGTCATGTACAATATAGTGTATAGAATACAAGTGACTGTAATGCACAGAGTACAGGGTGTGTGTAGTTCAAAGAGTGCAAGGTTCAGGAGTATGTAATGCACAGAGTTCTGTGGTCAGTGTGGGGTTTTAGGAGCATAACACACAGACTGCAGGAGTCAACAATATGTAACACACAGGGGTTGATTTACTAAAGGAAAATCCACTTTGCATTTGAAAGTGCACTGAAAGTGCACATGGAAGTGCAGATGCTGTAGATCTGAGGGGGACATGCAAGGAAAATAAAAAACAGCATTTTAGCTTGCACATGATTGGATGATAAAATCAGCAGAGCTTCCCCTAATTTCAGAGCTTCCCCTCAGATTTACAGCAATCTACAGCGACTGCACTTCCATGTGCACTTTCAAGTGCAAAGTGGATTTTCCTTTAGTAAATCAACCCCACAGAGTGCAGGGGTCAGGAGCATGTGTTGCACAAAATACAGTCAGGTGTGAGTAATGCATTGTGTGCAGGGATCAGAAATGATTAACATTCAGAGTGCAGGGGTCAAGAGTTAAAAAAATAGAGCGTGCAGGGGTGTGTAATACACAAAATGTAGGGGTCAGGAGAGTGCAAAAGATTTTCCCCTGCAAGCAAGACCCTCCTCTGCTTTTCTTTCTCATCAAAAATCCCCACCCCCCAAAAAAAATACAGCACAAATCTGAATGCTAACCCCCCCCCCCAACTTCTAGAGCACAAATTTCCTCTGCATGCCAGAGTTCTCTCCAAAAAAAGATGCAAAAATCCCCCCACCCTCTTATCTCTCAGTATATATTATATATTTGTGCCCCCAAATCCTCCTCTCAGCACAAATCTTTTGCAGCCCAGTCTCACCTGCTTGTACATATCTCCCTCTCTGCTAAAATCCCCCTCCCAGTATAAATCCTGTGCCCCTGCTGAAAATCCCCCCTTCCAACGCAAATCATCTCTCCCCTCTAAAATCCCCCCCTCCTCCTTCCAGCACAGATCAACTTATCTTCCATATCCCCACCCCTCCCAGCACTAATCATTTTTCCCTCTGAAACCCCCAGCAGACCCGAATCCCCTCACAGCACAAATCTTTGTCTCCTATCTCCAGCACAAATCATCTTCACACCCGAACCCCTCCCAGCACAAATCTTTGTCTCCTATCTCCAGCACAAATCATCTTCACACCCAAACCTCTCCGCCCTCCCCCCCTCCAAGCACAAATCTTTGTCTCCTACCTCCAGCACAAATGCTTTCTTCTTCCATCCTGACAGAGGAAGAAAGAAGCAGAGCAGGAGTGTGTGTTCACGTAAATTAACACCAATATAGAGAGTATTATTATTATTACCGCCACTGGCACTAAATATCAATGAAAGGGGAGTTTATTAAAAGAGAAGTGTGGGATAAAAAAAAACAACTAAAAAACGTTTATACTCACCTATGATCCCATGCTGCACCTGTCCCCTGCTGCCTCTACATTGAGAAATAAGTGATCAAAGACAGCTCAGACTGAACAGGTCTGCTCTGAACACAGAGCGGTAACTGTCTTTTACCGTTTTGTCCTCTGGCCCTTCAGTGCACACTGGAGCACCAGACTGTGCAGGGGGAGGGAGCGTCTGGCTTAGGCTTTCAGCAGCACGCTGAGAGGCTGAGCCAGGAGCCAGTCAGGCATTTTAACAGATCCCAACAATATTGTCGGGACCCCTGCAGAACCCGGACAGGCTCTGTGATGTCAGGCGACAACGGACTTTAGCCTGGTGCGACTGAACCTGGGTCACAGGAGTGAATAACTAAGTGCACTCCTGTGACCTACACGGAAAGTATGGTCAAAAAACATCGGCCATACTTCTCCTTTAAAACTGACACTGTGAAGGGGGGGGGGTTAAAACTTATTAATACTGATACTTAATACCATCATCAAACCTCCCAACATTTTGACATGGGAATGAGGGACACCTACTAGCAAATGTATGTAGGCATAGGACACGCCCCTGCCACACCCCCTTAAAGGAGAATTAACCAGAAAAAAAGGTTAACCACTTGCCGCCCGCCCTATAGAGGATTGACAGCGGCAAAGTGGTTTCAAAATCCTGACTGGACGTCATATGACGTCCTCAGGATTTTGAGCCACAGCCCCCCCGAGGATGCCCACTGGACCACCAGGAATGCCACTAGACCACCAGGGAAGCCCACCTATAGGTATTAGGTATTGCACACTAGACCACCAGGGATAATGGATGCCAATGCCAAATGGATGCCAATCAGTGCCACAATGGATGCCAATCAGTGCCCACAATGGGCACCACTGATTGGCAGGCATTATTGTTTGGCACTGATTGGCATCCATTAGTACAGTGCCACCTATCAGTGACCTTCCATGCCACCTATCAGTGCCCATCCATGCCCATCCGTGCCACCTATCAGTGCCCATCCATGCCGCCTATCCATGCCCATCAGTGCCCACCCATGCCGCCTATCTGTGCCCACCCGTGCTGCCTATCTGTGCCGCCTATCTGTGCCCACCCGTGCCGCCTATCTGTGCCCATCCATGCCTCGATCATTGCCCATCCGTGCCGCCGATCATTGCCCATCCGTGCCACCTCATTGGTGCTCATCCGTGCCGCCTTATCCATGCCCGTCAGTGCAGCCCCATCAGTGCCCATCAGTGAAGGAGAAAACTAACTTATTTACAACGTTTTGTAACTGAAACAAAAAAATCTTTTTTTAATTTTTTCGCAGAAAATAAAAATTGCAGAGGTAATCAAATACCACCAAAAGAAAGCTCTATTTGTGGGAACAAAATAATAAAAATTTAGTTTGGGTACAGTGTAGCATGATTGCGCAATTGTCATTCAAAGTGCAACAGCGCTGAAAGCTGAAAATTGGTCTAGGCAGGAAGGTGTATAAGTGCCCTGTATGGAAGTGGTTAATTAAACCCACAAGGGCTTTTTTTTACTACTATTATTCCTTCATACTGGCTTTTAAAATTTACAAATGCAGCAACTTAGAAATTGGATGAAAGGTTTAGCGCTGAAAAACACTTTTTGAAAGATAAAAAGTGCACTTTATATCTTTATATACAAATGTATAGATCAGACCAAAATGAGGGACAAATGAGGAGGTAAGAGGGACAGAGGGACATTGCTCCAAATCAGGGACAGTCCCTCGAAAACAGGGACAGTTGGAAACTATGCATTATTACTGTAGCACCCTCTAGTGTGCAACTAGTGTAGGTAAATTTGTTTTTGTGACTTATGGTAAGTTGTGTGAGTGTGTAATTTGGGTTGGGTTACTCTAAATCGGGCTGGAGGGCTCTACAGGGCCAGCCTCTGGTACCCCCCCTGGTTCTAGAAGCTAGGAGAAGCTTCTGGAAGTTAGTGGGCGGAGGCACGTAGGTCCTGATCTGCATACTTGAGGGAATCTGGACAATTCTCAGGCAGAAGGCCTGGCAGGGTGGCTGGATCAGCCCTTAAATATGGTGAAGCCTGGCCAGCAGGGGAGTTGGGTGGAAGATGGAGTAAGGAAGCTGTGTTGTGTGACCTGGGAGGCGACCCTGGGTTGAGGTGGGCTCTGCCTACAGGCTGGGAGCTGAGAAAAGAGAATTATGAGGGATCTCAGCCATTCAGTGGTCTCAGTTGGGAGACACCCTGGTTTGCGGAGAAGGACCTGTACAATAGGAGGTCATCTCTTCTGGGCAGCAGGATTTCCAGGGACAGTGTGAGTACTGAAAGGGTTTAAGTTTCAGGATGTAATATTTAGCAAGTTTTTCTGGGACTGTGCTAGCAAGTTGTGACCCAATCCCTTGTCCTGGGATATTTCGCTACGCAGCCAGGTAGGCTGGTATTTTCAAGAAAGGGGATATAGGGCTCCTGAAAGTGAGATTCTGCTACATTTTTACTCTGGGAAACAGCTTCTGTAAATAGGGATTTCTTTGCCAAGTTTATAGAGAATGTTGCTGTTCCGGAGGGAGTACAGTCAAGCGTGTGTTCATTTTCTGGATTACATAAAGTTGTCCTCGTCATTGTTCGTTAAGTCAAGTTGGGCATCCCATAATCCCTATAACCTATCCAAGTTGTTTTTCCCAATAAAACAACAAAAATAAGCTCATGGACTTATACCTTGTCTCTGAATGCGAGTTGAAAATGCGTGTTGCCTGGTTGTGCAGGTATAGGGGGACCCAAAGTCCAGTGGATCCTGCAGGGGTAGCACTACATTGCAAACAGTGAATCCCAACGAATGAGAGTTATCATTGCTGCCACTGACATTGACATGGCTGTATATGTGTGCAGTGTGTTGCTTGCGTACTGGCTTGTGTAAGAGGGAAATATTGTGGAAGTATATAGGTGAGTTGAGGGGCCCCTGTAGACGGGGCTTCCTGGAATGCAGCTATCTCTATTACATGCATTCCCTCTTCCTTTCCTGTCCATTCCTGGTTTAATGACAATAAATATAGCTGTTGTCTTATTTTTTTATTGGAAATTGTAAAAAATAAATAAAAAGGTTACATTTAGATGTTGCCTACCATTTGATTTGTGGATACTAATGTGGTAATTGAGCTCTAGGTTGGACATCACTATTCTAAACAGTAAACACACTTTCAAACGAGCCCCACACTGCGCTCTGTAGCAGAAGGCACTGTGGACAAATCCATCCTCAAAGTTCGCAGCTGAAGTAATAATATCAGCAGCTCAGCTTCCCCTGCTCTTCCTGCAAACAGCAGCCTCCCAGCCTTTTAATGTGAACATAGTGTAGAAGTTCTGAAAAGGAGGGGGCAGGGTGAGCAGAGCTGTTGAAAGAGAGGATTGAAGGACTTCAGTGCTTCTGTTGTGCATGTTTTAGGCTGGGTTCACACCTATGCGAATTGAATGTGCGTTTCCCCGCATTTAATTCGCACAGCAGGAGAATGTGACTAGCTCTCTATGGAGCCAGTTCACATATCTCCGCAGCAGGTCTGGTGCGGTGTGCAGGAAAATCATGTGCCTTTTTTGGTGCGTTTTAAGTCCGAACTCAGCCCAAAATTCGGGCTGAAATCGGACCTGAAACGGTGAACCAGCACGCACCGGACCCCTGCTGTGCGACGAATGCGGCTCATAGGTGAACCGAGCCTTAAGAAGAATTGCTCCACAGTGTCTGCAGTTACAGAGCTCAGTGGGGGCTTGCTTGTTGTGAACATGTAATCAATAGCTTGGCCACAGGTTCACTGTATTATGTAAAAGATAAATGAAAAAAGGAATCATAGTCTACCGATCTACATTTCTGCCAGATCCCAGATAATTGAGAAACATAACATTCTTGTTGGCTGCTCAGAAACTCCATCTGCTGGACATAAATGTGTTTTGTCTTTTATCTTGATGCTGGCTCACTTCATCTCTCTCTTCCTTGCCTCCCAACTGTTTATCTGTAGCAGTTTCAGTGATTTCCACGTTGGTAGTTATTTGTTAGTAATTGAACATGTGCAGGGGAGAATATTACTTTTCTCATCATTACAACACATGCTCACAATTGTTTTTGTTCTTCCAAATGTCAGAACAAAATGAAACTTAATAAATATATACTGTATATACTGTATGTGGCAGCCTTTTTTAGGCATGATAGATCTCATCCGCTAGGGCCCAGAAGTATTGTAGAAACCACAATCTGGCCAAAACAGTCCAGTCCACAATATGGTAGGTGTTTTGGGCAGGTGGGAGATTCCCTTAAAGGCTACCGTATAAAACATCAAAGTACAGCAAAATCTTTTCTCCTTTCGGAGAGGGATACTTTTATATGTTTCTAAAGGGTGATGTGCATTTAAAGTGTTACTTTTTTTTTTTTTTTTTTACTTTTTCTTTTTTTTTACTTTTTCTTTATTTCATTTTTCATATAAAACAATTCATAAAAAAAAAAAATGGCCCTCTGCTGCTTTAACTAACAATTGTGCGGTCATGCGATGCTGTACCCAAACAAAATTTGCGTCCTTTTTTCCCCACAAATAGAGCTTTCTTTTTATTGTATTTGATCACCTCTGCAGTTTTGATTTTTTGCGCTATAAACAAAAAAAGAGCGACAATTTTGAAAAAAAAACTATATTTTTAACTTTTTGCTATAATAAATATCCCCCAATTTAACCGCTTGCCGACCATCGCACGACTATATATGTCGGCAGAATGGCACGGGCAGGCAGATGGACGTATATATACGTCCCCTTTAAGAAGCAGCATTGTGGACGCGCGCCCGCCGCGAGCTCCGTGAGTCCCACCGCGGGTCCCGCGGACTCGATGTCCGCGGGGATACCCGCGATCGTCTCATGGTGAGGAAGAATGGGGAAATGCTGATGTAAACAAGCATTTCCCCAGTCTTCCTAGTGACAGGACACTGATCACAGCTTCCTGTAATTGGAAGCGGTGATCAGTGTCATGTCACACACACAGCCCATCCCCCCTACAGTTAGAAGCACTCCCTAGGACACACTTAGTGGGTAACTCCTTCACTGCCAGTGTCATTTTTACAGTAATCAGTGCATTTTTATAGCACCGATCGCTGTAAAAATGACAATGGTCCCAAAAATGTGTCAAAAGTGTCTGATAAAAATCGCAGATCGCCGCCATTACTAGTAAAAAATAAAATAATAATAAAAAATTCCATAAAACTAACCCTATTTTGTAGATGCTATAATTTTTGCGCAAACCGATTAATATACGCTTATTGCGATTTTTTTTTTTACCAAAAATATGTAGAAGAATACGTATCGGCCTAAATTGTGGAAAAATTTAGTTTTTCTATAGATTTTTGGGGGATATTTATTATAGCAAAAAGTAAAAAATATTGAATTTTTTTCAAAATTGTTGCTCTATTTTTGTTTATAGCGCAAAAAGATCAAATACCACCAAAAGAAAGCTCTATTTGTGGGGAAAAAAAGGACGTCAATTTTGTTTGGGAGCCATGTCACACGACCGCGCAATTGTTAGTTAAAGCGACGCAGTGCCGAATCGCAAAAAGTGCTCTGGTCTTTGGCCAGCGAAATGGTCCGGGGCTTAAGTGGTTACTACTGTGCAGCGGGTGCACGCAGGTGCCTCCGGCAATGTTCGCGCACCCTCTGGTGGCTCTCCTGGGCAAAGCCGTGTATGTACGGGATTTTGCCCAGGAGAGCCATTCTGCCGCAGTAGAAACAGTAGACTAGAGCATTTTTTACTATACGGCACTGTGTCGCTTTAACTGGCAATTGCGATGTCCTTTTTTTCCCCACAAATAGAGTTTTCTTTTGGTGGTATTTGATCACCTCTGTGGTTTTTATTTTTTGCGCTATAAACAAAAAAAAGACAGACAATTTTGAAAAAAAAGCAATATTTTTTACTTTTTGCTATATCAACATCCCCAAAAAATCTATAAAAAAAAACACATTTCTTCCTCAGTTTAGGCCGATATGTATTCTTCCACATGTTTTTGGTAAAAAAAAAAAAAGAAAAAAAAAATCGCAATAATTATACGTATATTGATTGGTTTGCGCAAAAGTTATAGCGTCTACAAAATAGGGGATAGATTTATGGCATTTTTTATTATATATATATTTTTTTATTAGTAATGGTGGTGATCTGAGATTTTTGTCGGGAGTGGCTCAAAACCTCCTCTTCCACTGTCCACTCCTCTTGTTCTAGGTCTGTCCCCATAATAAGCCTCTTAGGGAAGACGTGCGGGATCACTCCTGAGCTGGGCTGTGTGCGTCCATTGACATACACACAGTGTGGTTCGGCTCCACCACTTGCCCGTTCCTCACAGGATTTGATTGACAGTAGCAGAAGCCAATGGCTCCCACTGCTGCCTCTGTGTCCTATGAATGTGGGCGGGATCCTTCCCTGCCAGCACTCACAGCAGCAGGCACAGGAATACACTTTCTTGCAACCTGAGCGTCTCACATGCACACCATGGGTTCCTGTGAAAAGAGGAACAGAGACCAGCGACACAGGAGGCAGAAACAGCGGATGGAAACTGGATGGATACAGGACTCAGGTTAGGGGTATAGGGGGTGAGGGCTCTACAAATACTGGGACATTTTGTACCTTAATGCAGGGAATGCAATAAGGTAAAAAAATGTTCTGCCTTTAGAACCACTTTAGGCTGATGCCCCAGATTTCCTTTTTAGGGAAGGCATCTTTCTCTTGCAGCATGACTCCCTACATCATGTCCATCAATAGAAACACACAGCCCCATAGCCTAGGATGGCAGAGCACTCCCCTGCTGCTACCTACCCTGCTCCACTCTCTTTTCCAAGCTAACAGAGTGACTGGAGACTGCACTGTCCACTCCTAACTCTATCCTGTAAAGACTGGAAGTGCAAAACTGCAAGTACCAGAGTAAGAATTTTAACAGATAGAACTGTGTATTTTTTTATTTTATTGTATTTATGCTGCATATACACTGCCATAAAAAGAAAAATGTACAAGCGTTTTTTTTTTCTTGTTTTTTTTTTTTGGACCTGAATGCAGCTGCATTGTTCTTATTGAAGACATTCCCACAGGTGCGTAAACACGGAATGCATTCAGAACTGTAACACAGAATCCAAAAATCTGCATCTGAGGACATGTGTATACACGTGTGCCAGATGCAGATATTGGGAAAAAAATCAACTCCGTTTGTGTTTTACATCATCAGTGGCTGACCAATATCTAAAAAAAAAAGATGATGGATCAAAAAAAGATTAGCAGAAGATGGCAGCGGTGGCCACAGAGCAACAGGGGGAAACAGAGAAGTTGCATTAATGAAGGAGGACACACAAGGGGGTAAAGCCAGCCAAAGATGGAGCTAATTTATTTTTTTCAACCACAGGTGTTGCAGTGTTGACAGGCGAATCCCTCTCATTGAGACATTGTGTTCTCACGGGGGGGGGGGGGGGGCTGGGGGAAACTGCCCTACGTCAGGAGAACACAATGATAATTGCTGGTGGCTATAGGAAAAATGAGATGAATAGGGGAGCACTCACAAAGCCACATCCGTAAATTGGAGCAAAAACATAAATGGCTACTAGAAAATAACCAAAGGTTGGACTTTTAAGGCATGGAAACAATAGAGAAGTATAAGTCAAAAAATAATATTTATTAGAAAAAATACATAATATATGCAGTATTCAAGAGTTAAAAATCATATAAAATTATATAGTTTGTATAGTGAGCCCTTAAATGTCTACGCGTTTCGCCGTTGGGCTTCTTCAGGACAGCAAACAGTGTTCAAAAGAGATGACAAACAAATAGAACGAGTCTCACTATCTGCAATGAGATACATTCAAATTAAAATCTGACATACAAACATATATCATACATTTTATTGTTTAAATGGCATATGCTAAAATGTCCTGGTGGGTAGCCAGGAGACAAGAGGACAACGGGGAAAGTGCATGAGATTGAAAAAAGAAAAGGGAGAACAACAGAGGGAAAAAAGGGATGAAGAAGAACAGAACGTAGCGGATAAAATACCTTAATAAATGGACTCGTGTACAAATTCCAGTAACCAAAGAGTTGTCACTGTGCGGAAAATTTCCAAAAATTTTTAAGGGAAGTGTGGTTCTCATAAATAAAAACATCCGGTAAGTATATTAAAGTTACTGATGGATGGTGTATAAGGGTTAAGGAATTGAGAATAAATACCTAATAGGAAATCCAAAAATTTATATCCAATGGTGTACAGGGTATCACAGGGATAGTGTGAAATACTACAAATTGACTTCAAATCGCCACATATATTCTGAATGGAAAAAATGTATATATATATTGATCAAGGCCATGGTTCAAGGGGGATAGATGCAAATAATGATCAAATCTGCAATTCTTCCATCTACTCTGGGCGTGCCCGGTCCTTCAGGGTCTGTGGAAGCAGATTGTTGACTTCCTCCATGATGACATGGGATCCCCATTGACCCTGGACCCCAACCAATGCTTACTGGGGATATTCCCCGACTCTGAGATGGACAAATTCACTAAAACATTCTTGCATGAAACATTGTTTAATGCTAGAAAAATTATAGCCAGACAGTGGATGAGACCCACTCCCCCCAGCTTCAACGATTGGAAACTAGATATAAATAACACTCTTCCCTACAAAAAGTTCATATACATCAACAGAGGTTGTCCAGATAAGTACTACAAAATCTGGGATCGATGGCTTGAGTCCGCAGACACATGCACTGATGGTCCGTAATACTATACATCCTTCTAGCGTGCAATTCCATGAATAGCGTGGACATAGGGTTTTCCACTTATTGATAGTCACTGAATCCAGTGTTCAATCTGAACAAGTTTTTTGATCTACTGTGCCTATATATGTATAAGCCACATTTCTTTGTTTTATGCATTTCTCCAGTATTGCCTTGTAACTTGCAGAATTATGTTCCAAATGTAAATTGTTCAATAAAAACTTTTTTCTCAAAAAAAAAAAAAAAAAAAAGATCAAATCTGCAAAACAGATGGAGCAGTATAAAGATGTACTGTATATATAAAAATACCTACTCATGACTGAATTCAACTGTGATTAGAACAGGGGCAAGCTCTGCCTCACATATCACAGGCAGTAGCAAAGAATGATCCATGGTCCAATAGAGGAGAGTATGGAGCATCTAGGCGCAGGCAGAATATTATAATGGCCAGCCAGGCATGAACCGCCAAAAGAGAAATAATCTAAGAAAATATAATATTTATGACCTTGTAAAAGTAGCCCGTAAAGCTAATAAGAAGAATCTAACTAGTACAGCCCCCTCAGTACTTACACGGATCTCAGGATGGATGGGTAAGCGAGCCCCTCTGAGACAGCGTCCTGCTGTGCACAAAGGCCTTGTGTGAATGGCCGTATCATATAGTCCCTATCCGTTCTGCAGCATGGGAATGCCTAAAACAAATGAGCGGCGCCTCAGGTGTGACGTCATTGCATCGCGCCATGATATGACGCTGATGCAACAGAGAAAAAACAACAACAAAGCGTAGCGCCGTACTAATCAGCGTGACATAGAGCACGTGATGAGCGGGGCTGCGTGCTAATGGCACATGCGCAACCGGGAGAAAGTAAGGGCACTCGCATGCACAAACATGCAAGGTGCCAGGGGGCGGGGAACACAGTCCCAGACAAAGCACCGCTCCACCCCTGATGCATCAAAACCAGAGCAACGATCATAAGAAGGAGCGAACAGAGACAGAAGCACGGATAATAGAAAGATGAGATAAATGGGGACAAAAAAAAAATAGAGAAAGGCAAAGAAAAATAAAATAACTCAATGTCCAGATCGTCCCCAAGCCACCCCATAGACAGAAAGCATGGGCCAAGTAAAAACACATGAACACTCAACATGTAACATTATTACAAATAGAGCTACATTAAATTAAATATCTTCCATTGTAGATAAAGATTCATCCTCATAACATATTACAATGGTACATATTTGTGACAAATAACATTACTGTTATAAGATATCTTCTTGACCCTATATGGGATCCTTTGTTTATTAGGTCACAACCACTGTGAAGGACGAAAAACATTGGATATTTGAATTCATACTTCAAATTCTAATCAAATCAAAAAATATCCAATTGAAGAAAAGGGGAAGGGGAGGGGGGGGAGGGAAGGGAAGAATAGGGGACTAAGTGAAAAGGGAAGGGTGGGGGGAGGAGGGGGAAAGGGGGTGGGGGAGGAGAAGAGAGGAAAACATAGGAAAGTGTCCAGAGCTGGTTATTAATAATCAAAATTCACAGGAGTGGGTTAAATTCTTACTCCAATACAAGGTCGTTAAAGAAAGGGTCAAAAACTCAGCATATCATTCAGGCCCGGATGCACAGTGGCCCGTAAATTGTACACCCACTGGGTCTCTCGTTGGAGAACCTTTTGATCAAAGTTGCCCCCTCGGGAGTCTTCATAGACCTGATCGAGGGCGGCAAATCTGAAAACCAGTGGGTCGTATTTATGCTTAAAGGCCACATGGTGGCCAATAGTGGCAAATAGTGGTGTTTAGCAGGCCACTAGTGGCATAATATACATGGTCCTTCATCCGCTTCCAAAATGGCCTTATCGTCTTCCCAATGTAAAAGGCTCCACATTGATAGAAAATTATGTAAGTTATACCCTTGGTCTGAGAGGTAATGTGGTGTCGTAAGACATGAGTCTGACCATTTGGAAGAGGGAAAGACGGACCCTCAATAAGTAGGTCGCAGAAATCACATGTACCACACCGAAAAAGTCCCAAAGGATCCAGAGGACTATCTGCTGTCTTACAGTATTGACTCCGTACTAACCGATCTCTGACGGATCCAGAGCGACTAAAGGTGATCTCCGGTTTTGGTCCTATGTATTTATTCAAGATAGGATCTGCTGACAAAATATGCCAGTGTTTCTGGATTATAGATCTAATTTCCTGATGTTGATCAGAGTAGGTCGTAATGAATCTTACTACATTTGAATTAGATTTTTTGGAGGCTGAAAAAAGGATAGTATTCCTCGGCCCGGCCAGGGCTTTTTTAAAAGCCTTTTTGAGGCAGGTTTTGCGATAACCTCTGACCAATAATCTCTCATACAGGAGGTCCGCCTCCTGTATAAAGTTATCCTCACTGGAGCAGTTACGCCTCAGGCGCAGATACTGTCCAAAAGGGATGCTTTGGATCAGTGACCGAGGATGTGCGCTTGATGTGTGTAAAATCGTATTACCCGCAGTGGGTTTACGATATAGCGATGTACTGATCATACCATCCTCAGTGATATTGATGGTAATGTCCAGGCAATGGTGGTAAGACTGGTTTGCATTGTGAATTTTAAATTGTAGTCGTTATGACTTAGCATAGCCATAAAGTCCTCCAGTGTTTTGAGTGGTCCCGCCCATAGTAACAAAATGTCGTCTATGTAGCGGAACCACCCCAACACAAACGAAAAAAGATCAACATGATCCTCATTGGAAAATAAATCACGCTCCCACCCCGCCCAGGTACAGGTTCGCATAGGACTGTGCGCAGCACATGCCCATTGCGACACCCTGTACCTGGAGGAAGTGGGACCCGTCAAAGAAAAAAACGTTCTTGGTCAGAATGTGAGACAACATTTGGAGAACAAAATCATTCAGGCCTACAGACTTAGGGCCTCTTTCTCTCACAAATTTGGCAATCACCTCCATCCCTCGTACGTGTGGGATTAATGAATATAGGGCTTCGATATCAATTGCCACTAGAAGACAGCCTGGGGGTACACTTAGGTCATCCAGGTTTCTAAGGAGATCAGGAGTGTCTTTGATATACGAGGGCAAACTGGTAACGTGTGGACGTAAGTATTCATCGACAAACTTGCTCGCTCTTTCTGTCTTAGATCCCACACCGGAGACGATAGGGCATCCTGTTTTTTTTTTTTTTTAGGTTCTTATGTGTTTTTGGGAGCGAGTAGAAGGTTGGGGTTCTAGGATGTGGGACCTGGATGCCTTCAAAGATCTCTCTGGTGATCAAGCCATTAGCAAAGGCGGAATGGATGGTATCATACTGTTGGTTAAATTTAACAATGACATCTTCAGATATTGGCTTGTACCAAGATCTGTTTTTGAGGATGTCCCAGTACATATTTCTATAGTGATGTTCATTCATAACCACCACATTGCCACCTTTGTCCGAGGGCTTGATCACCAGGAGACAGACATAGTTTAAACTAGTATTATAGCTGATGGTTGATATTGTCTGAAAACAATTCCAAAACCAGTTCTTTCCAGGATCCACTTAACCTGTGACCATCGTGACAAACAAGACACTAAAAACAAAAGATATTTGTCTGTCAGCAATTTATAGAATGTTTTAGTCTTGTTAACTCTTTTTCTCCCTTCACTGGACAGAACTGCAAGCCAGGAAAGTTCGGTTCTCGGCTGAAAGCTGGGGGGCAGATTCACCTGGTTGGTTGGCGGTCCTAGCAACCAACCACCGCTGGAATGTCAGTCAGTGGCGAGCAGGAACAGGGACTGCCGCGGTGATAGCCTCAGGTGATACGCAGAGATTAAACAAATCCTTCTACATACAGTATCTCACAAAAGTGAGTATACCCCTCACATTTTCGTTAGTATGGTTGATTCCGATTTTTCGTACGACAAAAGCAGGATGTGCAGACTATAAAGTTTTTGTCGGATGTGAACACAACGTCCGATTTTCGTTTAATTAGTATAGTTTTCGTCCGAAAAAACAAGACTACGCATGCCCAAACTAAAGAGTACATACAAAACTATTCAGCACATTACGTCACTTTCAAAGTTGATTTCTGTCGTACGAGAATTTTTGTATGGTGAGTAACCTCTGCACTTTCGACATGAGACTAGCATGCAACAAAAAAACAGACAAAAATTTGTCCAAAAATCTGATCGTGTGTACGAAGCTTTAAACATGATATACAAGTGAAACTCTAAAAATTTTAATATCGTGCAAAAGTTCATTTATTTCACTAATGCAACTTAAAAGGTGAAACTAATATGAGATAGACTCATTACATGCAAAGCAAGATAGTTTAAGCTGTGATTTGTCATAATTGTGATGATTATGGCTTACAGCTTATGAAAACCCCAAATCCACAATCTCAGAAAATTTGAATATTACATGCAATCAATAAAAATAGGATTTTTGTACTCACCGTAAAATCCGTTTCTCTGACGTCCATGGACTGACACAGTCTCTTCATACTGAACACGTGGGTTTATGTCCCTGCTCGCAGGAGAAGCCTAGGCAGAATGTTAGATGTTACAACATACATTCTAAAAACCAGAGCTGAACAGCCCTGCCCAGGGGGCGGTCCCTCTGGACATAACCCTCCTACCTGCAGCCAGCAGCCCTCAGCTCGTAACAAAGCAGTACAAACCTTAAAAGGAAGGGTGGGTGCTGTATCAGTCCATGGACATCAGAAAAACTGATTTTACGGTGAGTACAAAAATCCTTTTTTCTCTTACCGTCCATGGACTGACACAGCCTCTTCATACTGAACAAGTGGGACGTCCCAAAGCAGTATAAAGAAGAGGGTGGGAGCAGTAGTAAAGGAAAAAACAAACTTCACTCCAAACAAGCAGAGCTCCTCAACTGAGGAGTTGCAACTTTAAACAGCGGCCTGCAACACCTTGTGGCCGAAGGAAGCATCCGAAGATGCAGCCAGATCAACCTTGTAAAACGTAGAAAAGGTATGTGCGGACGACCAGGTCGCCGCCTTGCACACTTGTGCAAGCGACGCTTGATGTCGGAAAGCCCAGGAAGCACCATTTGCCCTGGTAGAATGCGCCGTAACCGGAAAGGGAGGCGCCGGCCCCTTAAGGGCATAGGCCTGTATGACGGTCTGCCTGATCCATTTAGAAATGGTGGCAGGCGACACCGCTTGGCCCTGTTGTGGACCAGACACAGACACAAACAGCGAGTCAGACTTCCGAATGGGAGCAGTAAAAGACAGGTTCACCCGCAAGGCACGTACCACATCTAGCGCGTGAAGCGCAAACTCTCTAGGATGCGATGGATAAGGACACAAGGACGGAAGAACAATGTCCTCATTAAGGTGAAAGGCTGAGACCACCTTCGGGAGAAAAGTAGGTTGCGGACACAACACAGCTTTATCCTTATGGATGATCAAGTAAGGCGGCTTGCAAGACAATGCCGCCAACTCAGACACCCGTCTGACAGAAGTGATGACTACCAGGAAAGCCACCTTCTGAGACAAGGTCAAGAGAGGGATATCTCTGATGTTTTCAAAAGGAGGTTCTTGAAGAACCGAGAGCACCAAATTCAGATCCCAAGGAGGGAGAGGAGGTTTGACAGGGGGGATCACATGGTGAACCCCCTGCACAAAGGTGCGAATCAAGGAATTGCCCGCTAGCGGTCGTTAAAGGAAGACAGCCAGGGCCGAAATCTGACCCTTGATGGTACTTAAAGACAGCTTTTGGGTCACACCACGCTGTAAGAACAGCAGAATCCTGGGAACGGAATGCGTCCGTGGATGCCAATCTAGCTCCTCGCACATAGCGATGTAAGCCTTCCAGGTACGGTGATAGACAACATGGTCGAGATGACCGAATCTGAAAGACCTCTGTCCCTCAGCACCTGGCTTTCAATAGCCATGCTGTTAAAGCCAAGGACTGTAAAGTAGGATGAAGTATGAGACCTTGAGACAGAAGGTCCTCCCGCAGAGGTAGTCGCCAGGGAACGTCCGCGACTAGCCGCACAAGATCGGCGTACCAATGGCGCAGCGGCCAATCTGGAGCAATGAGGATCACCGGAATGCCCTCAGCCTCTACCCTGCGAAGCAGACGGGGAAGCAACTGCAGCGAAGGGTAGGCATACATCAGGCGATACTGACCGCACGGGGCAACTAACGCGTCTGAGGCGTCTGCCCAGGGGTCCCTGGACCTGGCCACAAACCACGACACCTTGTGATTGAGTCGAGAGGCCAAGAGGTCCACATCTGGTGTGCCCCACCACCGGCAAAGGAGTTGGAACACCTCCGGATGCAAGGACCATTCACCCTGGTTCAACGTCTGACGGCTTAGATAGTCGGCCTGCCCGTTGTCTATTCCTGGAATATAAATTTCCGACAGAGCCGGCACGCTTCTTTCCGCCCACCGTAGGATGTGGGCGACCTCGGACGCAGCAGCTGAGCTCCGAGTTCCCCCCTGATGGTTGACATAAGCCATTGCTGTGGCGTTGTCCGATTGGATCCTGACCGAGCGGCCCTGTAGCCTCTCCGACCACGAGAAGAGGCACAGTCTCTTCCAGAACATTGATCGGTAGACGGGATTCGGCCGGGGTCCAAAGCCCTTGAGCTGAGAGGACTCCCCAAACTCCCCCCCAGCCCGCAAGGCTGGCGACCGTCGTGATCACCGTCCACTGGATAGGAAGGAACGACTTCCCGGACCGAAGGGCCGGGGATCTCAACCACCACGTCAGGGATGCCTTGACAGAGTGACTCACCTGGATCTGATGATCCAAAGACAATGGGGACTTGTCCCAAGTGGACAGGATCCCCCTCTGTAGGGCACGAGAGTGAGATTGGGCATACGGAACTGCCTCGAAGGAGGCCACCATGAGTCCCAGGACTCTCATGCAGAAACGGATTGACGGCCATTTTTGGGACATCAGAACCCGCACCGCAGACTGAAGAGTCTGCAACTTCTCCAAGGGTAGGAATACTTTCACCTCCGAGGAGTCCAGGATCAAACCTAAATACTCCAGACGCTGAGCCAGGACCAGGACCGACTTCTGAGTGTTCAGGAGCCACCCAAAGTCCCGGAGGGTCTGAATGACTATCGTCACATTTTCTTCTAATTCTGAGCCAGAGTCTGCTCTCAGAAGAAGATCGTCCAGACAACCCACGATAGCAATGCCGCGCTGTCTCAGCAAAGCCAGAATCGGGGCAAGCACCTTGGTGAAGACCCGCGGTGCCGACGCTAAGCCGAAGGGAAGTGCCACAAATTGATAGTGGACTTCGCGGATCGCAAAGCGCAGAAACTTCTGGTGACTTGCGCAGATTGGGACATGCAAATAGGCGTCCTTGATGTCCAAGGACGCCAGAAAGTCCCCGGGATGGAGCGCAGCAATCACCTTGCGAATGGATTCCATGCGGAATTTTTGAACCTTCACAAAGGCATTTAGGGCCTTGAGATCCAGAACTGGACGGACTCCGTCCTTCTTTGGGACCACAAACAGATTCGAATAAAATCCCTGAAACCTCTCCTGTGACGGTACCGGCACAATTACTCCGTACCTGAGCAAGTCCTGCACTGCCCCTAAGAGGGCCACCTGACACGCTGGAAGGAGAGGGAGATTTGAGGGAAAGAATCTGTTTTGAGGCTAGGAGCGGAACTCTATCCTGTACCCTGAGGTGACCACCTCGCACACCCACCGGTCGGAGATCCGGGAGGTCCACCGATCCGTGAACCAGCGAACCCGTCCCCCACCCCAGAGTCGGGCAGGGGCAAGACTTCATGCGGTGGCGGGCTTGGGAGCCGGCTTGGTCGGCTTACGCACCCAGGGACGCTTCTGTCCACCAGTCGTACTTTTTTCAGTCTGGGAGGGCTTACCCGTGGACTCTGACTGACGAAAAAACCTCTTCTGAGCTGGAAAGGAGGGGCCCGGCTTACGGCAGGGCTCCTTACCCTTAGTAGCCTGAGGAAGGGGGGTGCTCTTACCCCCCGTGACATCCTTATTAATGTCATCTAGGGCAGCACCAAACAGCCTACCGCCCTTAAAGGGCAAGTCAGTCAGGAGCTCTTTAGAGGCCAGGTCAGCAGACCAGCATTTCAACCAGATAAGACGACGCAACACAACCGCATACACTGAGACCCTAGAGATTAAGGGAGCAGCGTCCAAAGTGACATGGCACACATACACTAGGCCCTGCGCCAGTGCAATGGTTTCTGGAGGAAGATTATGCTCCTGCACAGTCTGGTGCAAAATCTTTGCCTATTCCGTGAGTGTCTGAGACACTAGGGTCGCCGCTACAATAGGACGTAAGGCAGATCCCAGCAATGCGAACATGGCTCTACTCACCACTTCCGACCCCCTGTCAGTGGGGTCCTTAAAGTCAGGAGTCCCCTCCATCAGGAGAGTTGTGGCTTTATTCAAACAGGCGACCGGGGGGGGGGGGGTCGACCACAGGAGGAGAGGCCCATTTTTTAATCAGGGCCTCCTCAAAAGGGTACCTAGTAGACAGACGCCGCGGGAGCACAAAAGTCTTCTGCGGCTTTTCCCAAACCTGATCTATGAACCTGTCAAAGAAAGGCATGTAAGGAAAAACTTTCTTAGAAGGCTTAGCTTTAAAAGAACCAAAGGAGACAGCTTCCGCCTGAGGTTCCTCAGCCGCAGCATCCAGCTTGAGAGTGTCCCTCACAGCATCAATGAGTTCACTTACAAGCACCCTGTCCTTTGCCGACTCACAAGGAATGTCCTGTTCAAAAATATAAAAAAATTCAGAGCTAGGGTCCTGAGCTGCAGCTAGGCCCATATCTGAATCAGAGCACTCCCCTACTGGAGATTGTGTGGGGAGAGGGCGCTTCATAGCCCCCTTGCGCTCGCACACCGCTTTCATCCTGACAAGAAATTATTCCAGGACCACTGACAACTGGTCCATAGGGACCGCAGGTGCTGAAGCACTGCCTGTTGCCTCTGACATGAATGGGGAAGCAGGTGAACCAGACTCCATACTCGCCACTCTCTGAGACTTTTCCCAATAAAATAAAAAAATCCACCCTCTGCCTGCGCTGACTGTGGGGGGTTACCCAGGGGACTCACCAACCCGGATAGGACCGCTCGGTTCCACTGCCTGTGCTGTGCTCGTACAGCGCGAGTGAGCAGTGAGGAGAGTGTGAGGAGAATTGCGCTGTTGCAGGAGCGATAGAGGCCAAGCAATCACAAAAAACGAATGCGGCTCCAAGAAAATGGCCGCCGCAATGTAACTGCGCCATAGCGATCCACGGCAAGATGGCCGCCATGTGCGCCAATGCAAAAAAGACAAAGTGACACAAAAACATGGCGCCGAAGGGCGCCCAGGCCCAAAATCACAGAAAAACCTCCACAGCTATATGCAGACACCGATGAGCCCCCCCCCCCCCCAGGCCAGAGTGACCCCCAGGCATCCCCAGACAGCACAGCGCCAGAGTAAGGTGACAGAGAGCAACAAAAAAACAAAGGGGAGACAGAGAAAATCCCCCATACAAAGGAACACACAGCATGTACTCACCTGCAAAGGCAGGAGATACCACTTACCCGTCCCAGAAGGACCCACTGGTGTGTTCCTGACAGACCTATCACAGTGCGGTACTGAGTAGCTGTCAGCCCAGTCCACCGCAAAAGATACAGCAGGACTGTTCAGTCTTGTGTGGACCGCGGACCATAAAAGCCCACCAGCCACCCCTGGAGTCATGGGGCATGTCGTGAACTGAGTCGCACGCCGGAGCGAGGAATCAGCATGCTCGATGGTCGGACAGGGAAGACTACGAGGCTATCTTGTACCCAACCTGTTGCCCAGCCGATAGTTGATAGAAGATCTCAAAAATAAAATAATAAAATTCCAAAAGGAATAAAAAAAAAAATCTCAGGAGACTGGCTCCTAAGAGAGCCACGTCTTCTCTGCTAGGCAGAAAAAAAACTGAGGGCTGCTGGCTGCAGGTAGGAGGGTTATGTCTGGAGGGACTGCCCCCTGGGCGGGGCTGTTCAGCTCTGGTTTTTAGAATGTATGTTGTAACATCTAACATTCTTCCTAGGCTTCTCCTGCGAGCAGGGACATAAACCCACGTGTTCAGTATGAAGAGGCTGTGTCAGTCCATGGACGGTAAGAGAAATAAGTGTAGCGACCTCACCCCATCTCTTTCGTCTAGGGGTATCACATACGACAGGGTGAGATGCGCTACGGCCCATGTCCTCCCCATAGCTGTGGGTGAGGTGAAGGCCAGTACCAGATATTTCCTCGGGCCTGTGTGCTTCTGTCTAGAATTAAGTCCTGCTGTGCCAACACTTCCCTTTGCTCCCATTAACCAGAGTTCCACACACCGATCACAGTCCAACTCTTGTTTTATTGCATATCTCACAATAAACAGTGCTTCAGTAGCCAACTGGTTGCGACTTGATAACATTTTGATACAAGGGGAAGAGCAGGTCGAGGCACTGTCCTGATTGTCAGCTAAACCACTGCGATCTCGCCAGCCTTTGCTATAAAGAACTTAGAGCTTGAGAGTCTCTACCAGCGACTCAAGAGAACATAGATAGGAGTACCTTCGCTGCGTTGTGGCCCCTGTCAGGGGAAGATGTCCCTCCAAGAGAGTTACCAGAGGCCCATCCGTCACTGGGTTGATGCTGCTCCAGACTCTCCGAATGGGTAACCTCCCCGGCCTCCTCACCTCAGACATGGGCCCCATCCACTTCAGGGACCCTCGGACTTCTCCACCCTCGCGGGACCCAGTCGAAGTCACTGGGCCTCAGGCCTCCTGGTTTAGTACCTCACCCCAGGCTGAAGGTGCCTGGGATGGACTCCAACTCCATTCCGGTCAGGCCTAGGGCACCTGAGCCGGAATTTAGAACCGCCTGCACCCAGGCCTAAGGTGCCTGGGCGCGTGATGATCGACCTCCAGAAGAGCAAGACCTCGTGACCAGGACGTCTCCCCCTTTTATCCCCTCCATTGACGCCACGGCAGGTTCCCCGCCCTCGCCGTACCATCTCCGAGAAGGGACAAAAAGGACAGCACTATGGCAGCAAATCTACCTCGAGCCTGCGGGCACCCGTCACCCACAGGCCAAGGAGATTATTACACCGCCCAATCCTCCACGAATACAAATGGTCCATTACTCCCATACTTACACACCTGGACTTTCACCCAGGTGTACCTCGCCTAAATTTAGAGACCCCGCTACATACTCCCCCCTGTAATTTTACGCTGGTCCCCAGTGTCTGGTGCAAACCCATGTCTCCCAAAGGTGGTGACATAAGCCTGACCCCAGAGGCCTGACCCCATAAGCCTGACCCCAGAGGCCTTCCTTAAAAATTTGAACTTGACCATACTAAGACCTGCTCAAAGGGGAGGGGAACATAAAACAATAAACTTTTTTTTTTTTTTTTTTTTAAAACCCTCTAAGCATATACACATACACAATCCCTCCCTTTACTGTCTAAGAACCACCCCATACTCAGTAGTCTTGACATACGAATCTCCTGCAGAGGGAAAAAAAAACAACACACAAGAAAAACCACATCCTGACATTCTGTGTTAATTTGGAATGAATGGGTCTATCAGCCGAGAGACCCACTCGCTCCAATGAGTAAAGTGATGCAAATGTACAAGCAACAGCCGTTGCGCAACACCGCCACCTAGTGACGATGCCACGGTGATGACACTCTGTAAAATCTTCAGTCTTCCTGCGTCCCTACTTTGATTCTACCCCCAAAGTCTCTGTCTTTGAACTGTGAAGAAGAGAGAACAAACAAACAGCTCTCATTCCTCCAAAGAGTAGAAAAAACAAAAACCCAAATAAAAAACTAGGGTACAGTTCGATGCTCCGGCAAGAACACCTCCGGAAAGTTGTCACGGGAAAAACGAAGGAGTCTCTTCTCACAAATAAAACCTCGGGTCAGGCAAGAACAAAGGCTTCAGATGCTTATCGAAAACCTCAATCGAAAAGTCAGCGTCCTCTCCATCTTTCCTGCAGATGCGGACCTTGTCTGCGTGGATATGGCGGCCCCACATCCAGTCTGCTCTGCAGTCTTTAAACTTTTTCGACACGGGTAGCGAACAGGACAAGTATCGCCGGGCATGAGGCACTTTAAGTTTCTCCCAAACGAACTGATCGTACCATCGCTGTCGCAGAACTTCAACCTCAAACAGCAAGTCTCTGGGCAAGTAAGGATATTCCCATCCGTACTCGTGAGCGACCCTCTGAGAAAAGAGTCGTTGCAATCGGGCTAAAGGAGGCATTGTGGCCCGCTCACCTTCTCCCGGTTGAACGATGGCCTCCGGGTGCCGAGGTACTTTCACTACCTCTGATGGGTTTTCTCTCGGTGCCCGTAGTGATGCTCGCTGTTTCCCCGCCAACAAAACGGGTGATGCTGTGGATTGTGGAAGAGTAATTGGAGGACTAGGCTTCCTCGTAGATTCTGGGGCCTCCGCCCGGGGCGTGCTATCTCCTATGGACATAGGTGAATCTTGCGGTGCACGTAGCATAGGTAATGGGCGTTTGTCCCAGCCCTTCTGGTGAAACAGTTCATCGATCTCACCGTCATCTCCACAATCCGACAGTGATTCTAGGTCGGAGGTGTCATACATCTCCGCGGGAAGGTAGTCTCTGGTAGACGTGGTACTACCCTCCCTGGCAGGCTCCACCGACTGTGGACCCCCGACACCTTCAACCACCACCACAGTCCCAGCCCCTGGCTCACCTTGACCTTTTGTAGAACTGGGATGTCCAGGACTCTTCCAACCGGATCCATCCAGGCCAGGCAAGCGACGGGGTGAAGCTCTTCCACGACCATAGGAGGCTTGCACCAGGCCGACTTTCCTCTTCGGAGGTGGGAGCAGAGAATCTGTGGTGACCGAAGCAGCATCCTCGGATTTTTCTTTCTCAGTCTCTGATTGGGCAGTCACATCGCCCTGGTCAGTGCGTACGGGAACCTCCGCAAAGGCCTGGATCTCCCCTTCCGGAGTAGCGGTACCTGTGAGGCTGTTGAGGCGAAGGGCCCGGGGCCTTACTGTGGATGGCTCCACCTCGAACAAGAACTCTTTGCATGCCTCGCAACGCCCAAATGGCTTCAGGTGGACCACCAGTCCCGAACATCCGGGACAGATCACACCGAGGGCCTCCGTGTCTCTGCAGGTGTACAGAGCCAACTGTCCTCGGGGCCTGAGTCTTATCCCCGTGTCTGTAAGGGGAGCAGCAAACGTAGTCATCTTCGTGGGGTAGGGAACCAGAATCCACGGGGAGCTTGAGGCCATCCCGACTATCTGCTGCTCCATCACGCACTGACCACGCGCCAAAGTCTCCACGTTATTTCCTCCACATGGCCAGACCCCTCCCACTATTTGCACGTTTTTGCGGGCTTCCATCAAGCTCCGCCCACGAACTGTGTAGTCACGGGGTGCCTCATGGCGCAGTGCAGTAAAAGCCCCCACATGTAGTACGTCACACGGCTGGACTTCTCCCTCTTCTCGCTCCTCCGCATGGGCCTTTCCCGTTCCAGGGTCATTTCCACGACTTTGAGCAGGGATGCACTTTGGCCGATCACATGGCCGACCTGCTCGGAACTCTTCCGGGCAGCAAAGTCCAGACACAGCCATTCTTACTTCCAAAGTCAAAACACACATCATCCCAGACTCAGGAGCCCCCACGTGTAGCAACCTCACCCCATCTCTTTCGTCTAGGGGTATCACATACGACAGGGTGAGATGCGCTATGGCCTATGTCCTCCCCATAGCTGTGGGTGAGGTGAAGGCCAGTACCAGATATTTCCTCGGGCCTGTGTGCTTCTGTCTAGAATTAAGTCCTGCTGTGCCAACACTTCCCTTTGCTCCCATTAACCAGAGTTCCACACACCGATCACAGTCCAACTCTTCTTTTATTGCATATCTCACAATAAACAGTGCTTCAGTAGCCAACTGGTTGCGACTTGATAACATTTTGATGCAAGGGGATGAGCAGGTCGAGGCACTGTCCTGATTGTCAGCTAAACCACTGCGATCTCGCCAGCGGTTACTATAGCCTTTGCTATAAAGAACTTAGAGCTTGAGAGTCTCTACCAGCGACTCAAGAGAACATATATAGGAGTACCTTCCCTGAGTTGTGGCCCCTGTCAGGGGAAGATGTCCCTCCAAGAGAGTTACCAGAGGCCCATCCGTCACTGGGTTGATGCTGCTCCAGACTCTCCGAATGGGTAACCTCCCCGGCCTCCTCACCTCAGACATGGGCCCCATCCACTTCAGGGACCCTCGGACTTCTCCACCCTCACGGGACCCAGTCGAAGTCACTGGGCCCCAGGCCGCCTGGTTTAGTACCTCACCCCAGGCTGAATGTGCCTGGGATGGACTCCAACTCCATTCCGGTCAGGCCTAGGGCACCTGAGCCGGAATTTAGAACCGCCCGCACCCAGGCCTAAGGTGCCTGGGCGCGTGATGATCGACCTCCAGAAGAGCAAGACCTCGTGACCAGGACGTCTCCCCCTTTTATCCCCTCCATTGACGCCACGGCAGGTTCCCCGCCCTCGCCATACCATCTCCGAGAAGGGACAAAAAGGACAGCACTATGGCAGCAAATCTACCTCGAGCCTGCGGGCACCTGCCACCCACAGGCCAAGGAGATTATTACACCGCCCAATCCTCCATGAATACAAATGGTCCATTACTCCCATACTTACACACCTGGACTTCCACCCAGGTGTACCTCACCTAAATTTAGAGACCGCGCTACACAAGGATTGTACATAGAACAATATCGGACCTCTGAAAAGTATAAGCATGCATATGTACTCAGTACTTGGTTTGGGCCCCTTTTGCAGCATGGAAGCTATCAGCCTGTGGCACTGCTGAGGTGTTATGGAAGACCAGGATGCTTCAATAGCGGCCTTCAGCTCTTCTGCTTTGTTTGGTCTCATGTCTCTCATCTTTCTCTTGGCAATGCCCCATAGATTCACTATGGGGTTCAGGTCAGGTGAGTTTGCTGGCCAATCAAGCACAGTAATCCCACGGTCATTGAACCAGGTTTTGGTGCTTTTGTGGGCAGGCGCCAAGTCCTGCTGGAAAATGAAGTCAGCATCCACATAGAGCTCGTCTGTGGAAGGAAGCATGAAGTGCTCCAAAATCTCCTGGTAGACGTCTGCGTTGACCCTGGACTTAATGAAGCACAGTAGACCAACACCAGCAGATGACATGGCTCCCCAAATCAACACAAACTGGAAACTTTACACAGGACTTCAAGCATCTTTCAGTGTGTGCCTCTCCATTCTTCCTCCATACTCTGGGTCCTTGGTTTCCAAATGAGATGCAAAATTTGCTCTCATCAGAAAAAAGGACTTTGGACCACTGAGCAACAGACCAGGTCTGTTTTTATTTAGCCCAGGTAAGACGCTTCTGATGTTGTTTGTTGTTCAGGAGTGGCTTGACAAGAGAAATACGACATTTGAAGCCCATGTCCAGGATCCTTCTGTGTGTGGTGGCTCTTGATGCACTGACTCCAGCCTCAGTCCACTCCTTGTAAAAGTCCCCAACAGTTTTGAATGACCTTTTCCTGACAATCCTCTCCAGGCTGCGGTTATCCCTGCTGCTTGTGCACCCTTTTCTTCCACACTCTCCCCTTCCACATAACTTTCTATTAACCACTTGCCGACCGCCGCACGCCGATGTACGTTGGCAGAATGGCACGGGCAGGCACATGGGCGTACCTGTACGTCCCTGCCTCCCAGCAGGTGGGGGGCTCGATCGAGCCCCTCCCCAGTGCCCACGATGGTTGGACTCGTTCCAGGAGCGATCCGTGATGAGGGGGCGGCCATCGATTTGTGGCCACCCCCTCACGATCGCTCCTGGCGAATGAGAAGCTTTCTCTGTCTGTGAATTGTAAACACAGGTCAGAGGAAGTGATGTCATCTCTCCTCGCAGCGGTCTTTTTGTCCGGAGCTCGAGGAGAGAAGACATCAAGTAAGTGCACCAACAGTACACAGACACCAGTACATGTAGGCACACTTTTCACCCTCCGATCACCCCCCAGATCACCCCCTGCACCTCCAGTCACAGTGTCACTGATTGCAGTGGTAATTTTTTTACTGATCACTGCATGCAGTGTCATTTATGACTGTAAAAAGTGTTAGGGCAGTTAGTGTTAGGCCCCTTTAGGTCCAGGGTACCCCCCTAACCCCCCCTAATAAAGGTTTAACCCCTTGATCGCCCCCCAGGTAACCCTTTCACCCCCTGTCGCCAGTGTCACTAAGCAATCTTTTTTCTGATCGTTAGTTATTTAGGTTCACCGTCAGGTTTTTATAGCGTCAGGTACCCCCATATATTACCTAATAAAGGTTTTAACCCCCTGATTGCCCCCTAGTTAACCTCTTCACCAGTGATCACCATATAAGTGTCACTGGTGACGCTAGTTAGCCAGTTAGCTATTTAGGTTCACCGCCAGGTTTTTATATAGCGTCAGGTACCCCCATATATTACCTAATAAAGGTTTTAACCCCCTGATTGCACCCTAGTTAACCCTTTCACCAGTGATCACCGTATAAGTGTTAGGGTGACGCTGGTTAGTTAGTTTGCTTTTTATAGCGTCGGGGCACCCGCCACTTATTACCCAATAAAGGTTTAACCCGCTGATTGCCCGGCGGGTAATATCAGTTAGGTTTTAATGTCAGATAGGGTCTGCGTCTCCCCAGGCAGCGTCAGGTTAGTGCCAGTAGCGCTAACACCCATGCACGCAGCATACACCTCCCTTAGTGGTATAGTATCTGAACAGATCAATATCTGATCTGATCAGATCTATACTAGCGTCCCCAGCAGTTTAGGGTTCCCAAAAATGCAGTGTTAGCGGAATCAGCTCAGATACCTGCTAGCACCTGCGTTTTGCCCCTCCGCCCAGCCCACCCAAGTGCAGTATCGATCGATCACTGTCTCTTACAAAGCACTAAACACATAACTGCAGCATTTTCAGAGTCAGGCCTGATCCCTGCGATCGCTAATAGCTTTTTTGGTAGCCTAGGTGCTTTTTTACCTGTGAATCTTACTAGTTGTACCAGTAAATTTAGAGCCCAAAATGGCAAATCGAAGGTACACTAGTGAAGAGGCCTACACGTTTCTGAGCATGACAGATAGTGAAGAGGAGGTCACTCATCTGTCAGATTCAGGCTCAGAATACGATCCTGTAGACGACAGCGGCTCCATGACAGATAGCACTGACGACGAAGTTGAGGTCCCTGCCAAGGTCAGGCGTACCCGATCCGTTCTTCTGCTGTTGTTGAGGTGCCAGAACTGCAGGACTCTCGTATGGAGCAGAGAAGTACTAGTGCCGCTCATCCTTCTGTTGAACTGGCAAGCACCAGTGGCCTAGTACACCCTGGACATACATCCAGCACTGCAGTAACACTTGGTGATGTGGCGAGTCCCATGAGTGCAGTTCAAGCTGGCGAGGTGACAAGCACAAGTAGTGTCCCGCTGCCACCAAGAAGAAGACAAAGACAGGCCCGTCGTGCCCATAGTGTCCTTCCTGCAGAATTTGCCAATCCTGATTGGGTGCCCACCACTTCTGCAGAACCCGTACTTCCCCCAGTCCCCCAGAGGCACTCCTGTTACTTAGTCAAATCACTTCTTATAATGGTTTTAGTGTTCTGTTTGTTTTTCAGGCGGTTCACCAATAACCAGATACTAAATATGATACTCTTATGATATATTACTGTATCAGTGCTAGGTGTATATCTATATACATATATTTTTCTTTTTTGTCCTGTCCTTTACTTGTGATATATTTTCTTTTTTTCTTTTTTCTTTTCTTCCCTTTTTTCAATTTGTATTAACCAATTTCAACATGTCTAGCTACTGTGGCAATGCATTCGAGGGATACATGGATAGAATCCACAAGGCCCAAAACAATGCCAGTGGAGGTCTCTCCATGGATCGATTTATCCTGAGACTCCAACGTATGTTGGAAAGGAAGTCCAGGCTGTTCTGGAACAGATGGTACTTCCTTAAATACATAGAGGACAGCATTGTCCCATGGGGTCTCAGAGTCCAAATATTTCCGACCCTTAACCAGATCGATCCCTCATTCAAGGTGGAATGGGAGAAAAATCTTAAAACATGCTCCATCCAAATGATGGAACTACTGAACAAACAATACACATCGGATCTAATCATTATTGATGGGGAAATTGAAGATTTATATAAGGCTAATGAAACTATTGTCTCTGACGAATCTTTTCCATCTAGGGAAACCACCCTCAAGGCTGATCTTGAGGCTTTTGTTTCAAACATTCTCAAAACCAAGGAGAAAAAATTTGTCAGAGACAAGCTAGCATATGATAATACCCAGGCCTACAATTGGGGCACCAGTTTCAAAAATCGCAGACGTGTTATCAATACCAAACGTCAACCTAATGAATTTTTCCATGACCCCAGTGAATCTGATTCTTCTGCTTCCTCTCTTTCTTCCACACAGGCACCGGATCAACCCCCCACACCCAAAACTCACGGCTTTTTTAAAGCACGCAGTGGTAAGACGATTACCAAACCCACCCCTTCCCAACGCACTACCTCTTCTCGGGCACCCATTACCACTAGGGCAACCACAGCCAAGAATTCTTCGACCACTGCACTGGCCCACTCTGATCACCAACCCAGCCCTCCCACCTTTACTTCGGTCGTCTCTTCCTCACTTCAAGCACAGGTAAGCAATCTATCCATTCCTTGCCTTTCCAATCAGGCGGATTTTCGTTTGGCCCAATCACTTCCATCACTGGCACCAGACTTAAGGAAGCAGCCAAATACAGATCCACTGCTGAGTCAAAAACCTCCCAAATTGAACTTGAGGTAATAAATCTTTCATCATATCCTTTGACCTCAGACCAAATTTCAATTTTGAAGCTGGGTCTCACTTTTTGCCCTACCCAACAAATTGATAAATTCGAATTTATCAAAGACTTAAATTTATTTTCTAGGAAATTGCTATTCCGAGTTCTCTATGACAAACCGGGGAATCCACTAGAGACCACCACCCCAGCCAACCCCCTTTTGCAGGAGATGACCATTGAGGACCTAAAAGCCCTGGAGGAGTTGATGGAGTTGTGGGAGGAGGGAAACATTGACCTCACGGACCTTGATGAGGCAGCTGCCTTAGAGGGGGAACTGACGACTCTGCCGCCCTCCTCCGCTCTACCTCCTTCAAATCCTCCCCTTATCAAATCAGTTCCGAGAGAATACAAGCCCAAATCAAATATGTTCCCATTACTGCAGGGAAATCCCAACATTTGGGCTTTTACTAAGCAGGTGACCAAGGAAATAAACCAGTCCAATTGGAAACTGAAGGCCGAATCTAATTTAAGTGATTCCCAACTTGACGCATTGCGATCCCTACAGCTCAATAAGGATATCATCATTAAGCCCTCCGCCAAGGGGGGCAATTTGGTGGTCATGAATTTTCGTGACTATGAGCGGATGGTCATGAACTTATTGACCAACAAAGAATGGTACCGCAAGGTGTCTAACACTCATCTGGATTTAACCAATACACGCTATAAACATCTGATTGGTAATGCTTACCATGATGGATTAATAACAAAAAAAACCTGGGAGTTTCTTAACATCACAAACCCCAGAACTCCAACCCTCTATGCATTACCCAAAGTTCATAAGAGCCTATCCTCTCCTCCGGGACGTCCCATTGTCTCTGGCAATGGCTCATTGACGGAAACCGCCAGTCAACTGGTCGATGATTTTTTACGACCACATGTTGAAGGATTGGTATCATATCTACAAGACACGACTGATCTCCTTAGGGCTCTGGATGGCCTCTCTTTGCCCAGGGGATCATGGTTGGTGGCGCTCGATGTTGAGGCCCTTTACAACTCCATACCACATCACCTTGGTTTGCGGGCTGTGGAGGGCTTCATCATCGAAGATAGGGGCATCCCTCGGGCCTACATTCATTTTATCCTCAACCTTTTTGAGTTCATCTTATCAAACAATATTTTTTTGTTCGGAGACTCCCACTACCTCCAGATACAGGGAGTGGCAATGGGGACCAAGTGTGCCCCCTCTTATGCCAACCTGTATCTGGGGGGGTGGGAGAGACAACTCTTTTACAGAGAAGACCTTCAGGACTCTCTGGAATTCATCCCAATATGGCGACGATTTATTGATGACATTTTTTTCGTATGGACCGGTCCCAGGGATGCCCTCACCACTTTCCTAAACCGCCTTAAGATCAATAGCTTTAATTTAAAGTTTACCTTTGAAACAAGTCAAACTGACTTGACTTTTCTTGATCTCAAAATTAGTGCCAACAGTGATGGCACCATTAGTACATCTCTGTACCGTAAATCTTCAGCAGGAAACTCCCTGCTACATGCAGGGAGTGCACACCCAAAATCCCTCATTTCCAGTGTGCCCTATGGGCAATATCTTCGATTACGCCGGAATTGCAGTAATCAACAAGATTTTGAACACGAGGCTAAATTGCTTAGAGCCCGCTTTTTAGAGCGAGACTATAGCAACAAATGCCTCAAAAAAGCATATGCAAGAACTAAAAAACAGGATAGAAATGCCCTTCTACACGGCCCCAAGAGAGCTAAACCTGATCCGGGAATACGTTTAATAACCAAATATTCAAATCAACACCGTGAAGTCCGCCATATCTTGCAAAAATATTGGTACTTACTAACAAGTGATGAACAAATATCCAAGTGGATCAAACCCTACCCTGAAATTACCTACAGGAGAGCCAGGTCTCTGAGGGACACCTTGGTGCACAGTCATTTCGCTCTACCATCATTCAATGCCATTCCCTTCAGGGGCACTAGGCCCTGTCATAAATGCAAGTTCTGCAGATACATGCATTCATCACCTACTGTTACTCTCCCTGATGGACATGTACATAGACCTTCGTTTTCTGTTACCTGTCACTCCATTGGCATAGTATATCTTATGCAGTGCCAATGCGACACTTTTTATATTGGAAAGACCAAACGACCATTCTCCCATCGCATAAGAGACCATGTCTCTTTGATTAAAAAGAAAAAAATGGAGACTCCCATAAGCCGTCATGTGGGTCTTTTCCACAATTTTGACAGTACAGTAATGCATTTTTCTGCTTTGGAACATGTCCCTCCGGGAGACAGAGGGGGGAATTATGACAGGATCCTGCTCCAAAAAGAGGCCAGGTGGATTCATAGGCTTTATGCCGTAAGATACCCTGGCTTGAATGATGCATTCAGTTTTAAGCCCTTTTTATAAGGCTCTTCTTTAGAGCTCCATCCTGGAGCCTCGTTTTTTTTTTTTTTTTTTTTTTTATTTGATTGCCCCTAGCATTTGTCAGATACTTTTGTACATTTATGTATGTTTCACTTCATTGTTATAATGTATATGAATTTTGACGCGTTTATCTCTATTTTGATAATAGCCGTGGTGCCTGTAGCGCCACGGTCAACAAATTGTCTTTCTACTATGATGTTCATGACCCATTATGTGCTCCTTCAAATCTCACCAGTTTGCTTTTTTCAATACTTTTAATAATCTTGGCAATGTCCGAGAAACAGTATTCTCATTTCTCTGTGATTTTGCCGTCTTTGAAGGAACTGTCGGAGATGCAATTTCTTTGTCAGTTAATATTTTCTTCCTATTATCATTGTTTAAAGTATCCTTTATATTCTTATATTTCAAATACATAATTTAGTTTATGTATTAATTTAATTTAGTCAATCCTATGCAGCACTCCTCCCTTGTCAGTTTATTTTTTGACACACTATAGTGCAACCATACGGACGCCCAGGGCGCCCTCATTGATTTTATTTGTTATGCCAATCCTATGATCATTTAGGACGCCCATTATTAGTTGGTCCTTGCTTCGTCAGCTCATGATTTCCATCTGCCTTTCCACTCCTATTTTACACCATCTCATTTCCCACTTTACCTTTGTAACAGTGTGGTTGTTTCCCTTTTGCAATATGGCGCGGCTGACTTCAGCAGCACAGAGGGCTTTAACACACACGTCCTTTGACGTGTGATAAGCCACTCCTATTTGCTGCTTCAATGACGCATGCGCCAGTCCAACCCTATGGATGGCGCTTGCGTCACACACAGACCTCCGAGTAGACGTCCGCATCGCGGCGATGAGGTCAGACGCTGCCGCGGTGGGGGTATAAGAAGCGCGGTTTTCGCCGCTTACTTTCTGCCAGGATCCTTCCCCATACCAAGGGGCAGTTTGCACTTTTTCCAGCTGGATTATGCTTGAAGCATATTCATCCAGGTAAGGCATTGCTTGGATGATTTGCCATTTGACCTTTCGATCCGTGTTTCTTTAGTGACTTATTTTTCTTACTTGGACATTTTTGTCTTCTCTTTTTTTTGATAGCTGTCAGATAGTTGCCAATGTGTCCTATCTTCCTGTTTGGCTGATGTGCATTCCTGCTGGCTTGTCCATCTCCCATTCAAACACCTCAGCTTCAGTTTTCTTCTTTTATGAAGAACTTAGGCGCTAGATCCTTACCAAGATTGGCATATTTTCTAAATACTTACTCTACCAAGGTAAGAGGCTCATCTCCATACACCTTTTTTTATTTTCATATAAATTAGACTATGTTCATGCAGTCCTGATATATTAATATATTTTATCAATATTCCCATAGGTATTCATTTTATTTTATTTCGCTCAAATACCCCTATGGTTGCAAATACTATCAGGTGTGTCAATGGATTCTGCCAGGAGGTTGAGTGGAGCAGTGGAACAATGTCGTTTCGCTTGAATTTTATGGCTCTGAGAGAATTTTTCTTCTGTTCATTATAAATGATTTATTCTGCAAACTGGTGAGTGCATATGTACACATATGTATGTTTGGTGTTCAGCATGGGTCCTGATCAATGATGCTTGTCAATATTTTTTCCTCAATATTTTTTCAATACTTTTTCCCTATTATCATGCCAATATTGATACAGCAATTTTCGCAATGTAATTTAAATAACGTTATGTGCTTATGCTCATTAACCTGTAACCATCCTTCATGTTAATCATATGTATTCTGTGTTTTCAGTATAATCTGCTATTGTCACAATCACTCCTGAGGAAGCTATTCATAGCGAAACTAGTAGAGTGGCGACCTAGCAATTGCATCTTTGATCACTGAGTCACACGTCTTCAATGGATGGTTATGATATTTTATGTATTTTCTGTTTTTGTCATGTAATAAAATTTAATCTTTTTTAGTTCTGATTCCTTTGTCAATCTCTATCTAGCACCGTATTTAAAAATACCAGGTGTTACAGCAGGAAGGTAAAGTCACCTGGTTGCATCCAGGGGGGTAGATATATTTCGCCCAGATTCAGGCTTTACGCCGACTTATACAACTAGGTGGAGAGTTGTATAAGCCCAGCTGAGGCTAGTGGGCTCATGGATGACTCATACCTCTAGGGAGAGTGTGGGGCGTCGTGCAGACAGGGAGTTGATGAGACCAGCTGAAGCTTGTCAGCTCATTTAGGCCTCTATAAGAACTCCCAGCTTCATTAGATGTTAGCTCATGCCTGGAACCAGACCTGTGTGGACTGTCTAGGGAGAGTGAACCCCTGTGCGGTGAGACAAAGCCTGTGTGGCTATTTGCTTGGACATTTAAAACCAGGGACTTAGGGACTAGGACAGCACTAGGCTGATCCCAGTCGTTAGTTAGGAAACCTGTATGTTTAGTCAGAGGTCAAGTTGACCAGGATTTATTTTGTTTATGTTTCTTTTGCTTTGCTGTGTTTTGTCACTGTAAATAGAAAATAAACCGCACCTTTTTGATTTTGAAAACCACAACCTCCGTTTGCTGGGCCTGTTTTTGTGTGGGGAGCCCATCTCGGGGGTCACACACACCCGCTGCCGAGCTAACCCCCTCACAGTTGGTGGAGAATGCGGGCAGTTTTTTTTTAAGCCAGCATGGAGGAGATACTGAAGCAGCTGGCTCTAGCAAATGCCAATCAACAGCAGACAAATGCAGGTTTGCAAAAGAGCCTTGCAGCTCAACAACAGAACTTCGCAGCCCAGCAGCAAGCTCATCAACAGAGCCTTGCAGCCCAGCAGCAGACAAACGCAACTTTGCAACAGAGTCTGGAGGCTCAGCAACAAGCCCAGCAGCAATCTGAGGCCCGCTTCATAGACCTGTTGCAGAAGCAAGAGCAGAGACTACAACAACAGATGGAAGCAGCAATGCAGCAACGTCCGCAGACCAGTGAGGAAAGCCGTCCCACTAATACCGCGTCCTTTGGGGTGAGTCGTTTATTGACAAAAATGACTGGAGAGGATGATCCAGAGGTATTTTTGACCACATTTGAAAGGACCGCTGAAAGAGAAAAGTGGCCTGAGGAGCAGTGGGCTGGACTGGTGGCTCCTCTGTTAACTGGTGAATCGCAGAAAGCTTACTATGACCTAGAGCCTAACCAAGCAAAAGACTATGTGATGCTAAAAGCTGAAATATTGGCAAGGCTGGGTGTCACCCAGGCTGTCCGGGCTCAGCGTGTGCATAACTGGACTTTCCAGCTTGAAAAACCCCCCAGGTCTCAAATGTATGATCTCATTCACCTGAGCAGAAAGTGGCTACAGCCAGAGACTTTGTCCGCACCAAAGATTGTGGAACGTGTTGTAATGGATCGGTTTTTGAGAGCTCTTCCTACTGCCATCCAAAAGTGGGTAAGCCATGGAGACCCAGAGACGGCCGATGGTCTTGTGGATCGTGTGGAGAAATACTTGGCTACAGAGAACCTGACGGCCTCTTCCAGAGACACTCGGACTTTCCACCCTAAGACCAGACCATCCCCAGGGGCGGATAAGAGGATTCCAAGGGGTGAGGGTGGAGAGAGTGAGAGGGTGGGAGCTCTACCCCAAGTTTGGCGAGAACAGCCTGGGAAATCAGCGGCTCAAGAGGCCTGCAAGAAGGATCGTTTGCTACCGCTGCCGGCAAGCGGGACATATTGCAGCCAATTGCCCGGTTGTGGAGGAACCCATGCAGTGTGACTTTCTGACGGGCAGACGTCAGTCGCTGTGTGCGACAGTCGCATGCACTGCCATTCGAGGAACTGAGAAACATTTATGCAAAATGTGTGTTAATGGTAGAAATGTTGTGGTATTGCTGGATTCAGGTAGCCTTGTGACCCTGATAAAGGCTGAGTTAGTTAAAACAGAGGTCTCTGGGAATAGCAAGGTAGCTGTTATTTGTGTGCATGGGGACACCCGAGAGTATCCAGTGACTACAGTGTGTTTCGAGACCCCCAAAGGTACCCTCTCTCATCCAGTGGGCTTAGTATCTCAGTTACCGCATGACGCCATTGTGGGAAGGGATTTTCCGAAGTTCTGGGAACTGTGGGATGATCCTGAGCCCCCAACTGGTGCCCCTATGTACCAGGAATGTGATAGCCAGAACTCCCCTGAGAGTGGTGAGGACTCTCCGGAATTTCCCTTATCAGTATTGGCAGGGGAGACTCAAGAAACTGGAGAGGAGCCCACCTCCTCAGACGAAAACCTACCGTCTGTGGAGTTTTCTGATCTTGAGGTTCATAGGGAAAACTTTGCCACAGAACAGTTGAAAGACCCCGCCCTAATAAAGGCACGGGAAAACGTAGTG
This sequence comes from Rana muscosa, assembly GCA_029206835.1. Classification (NCBI taxonomy): domain Eukaryota; kingdom Metazoa; phylum Chordata; class Amphibia; order Anura; family Ranidae; genus Rana; species Rana muscosa. Next base: position 962,507,469 of record CM055117.1, on the reverse strand, counting down.
AAAATAGATGGCGAGTTAGTGAACCCAGATAATACCTGCACTTACCCATACTTCAGCGTAGAGAAGGACCTACTGTATCGGGTGGCAAAAAGGGCAGAAGAAACCGTTGAGCAGCTTGTGGTGCCCAAACCTTACAGGAAGTTGGTGTTGGAGTTGGCCCATGGGCACATTCTTGGAGGTCATCTGGGGACAGAGAAAACCCGAGAGAGGGTATTACAGAGATTCTATTGGCCGGGGGTGATGAAGGACATAGAAAATTATTGTTCCTCCTGCCCTGTGTGTCAGAGGTCGGCCCCGATGCCACATTTCCGTAGCCCGCTGGTCCCTCTACCCATCATTGAGGTCCCGTTTGAGAGGATCGCCATGGATTTGGTAGGTCCTATAATCAAGTCCGCTAGGGGGCACCAGTACATATTAGTTATAATGGACTATGCCACCCGTTATCCAGAAGCGATCCCTCTCCGAAATACCTCGGCCAAAACCATAGCCAAAGAGCTATCTCTTGTGTTTAGCCGGGTGGGTATTTGTAAAGAACTGCTTACGGACCAAGGTACACCCTTTATGTCCCGGGTTATGAAGGAGCTGTGTAAATTGTTCAAAGTGACGCAATTACGTACATCTGTGTATCACCCCCAAACCGATGGGCTGGTTGAAAGGTTCAACAAAACCCTAAAACAAATGTTGAAGAAAGTGGTGGATAGAGATGGAAAGGATTGGGACTGTCTACTTCCTTATCTGATGTTTGCTATTAGGGAGGTGCCCCAATCCTCTACGGGATTCTCCCCCTTTGAGTTACTGTATGGGAGACACCCAAGAGGGCTGTTGGATATTGCCAAGGAAACTTGGGAAAGTGAGAGTTCTCCCCACAGGAGTGTGATTGAGCATGTCGCCCTGATGCAAGACCGAATTGCACAGGTAATGCCCATCGTGAAGGAACATTTGGCCCAAGCGCAGTTAGCACAGCAGAGAGTGTACAACCGTGGAGCCAAGACCCGTACCTTTTCCCCGGGGGATAGGATACTGGTACTTGTCCCTACGGTTGAAAGTAAATTCCTTGCCAAATGGCAAGGCCCCTACGAGATAATGGAAAAAGTGAGCGAAGTGAATTACAAGGTCAGACAACCAGGAAGGCGAAAGCCCGAACAGATCTATCACGTTAATCTGTTGAAAGCCTGGAGGGATAGAGAGTCCCTAGTCGCAGACACTTGGTCACCAGCTCAAACTGGTTGCGTGATTCCTGAGGTTGGAATAGCAGCCACCTTGTCACAACCCCAACAACAGGAGGTTAAGGAGTTTGTGCTTCGCAACAAGGAGGTATTCTCTGAGCTGCCGGGACAAACATCTGGGGTAGAGCATGACATCATTACCCCGCCCGGTGAAAGGGTGAAGTTAAAACCCTATCGGATCCCAGAGGCCCGACGGGAGGCAATACGGGAGGAAGTACAGAAAATGCTGAACTTAGGGGTGATAGAGGAGTCCCAAAGTGATTGGTCTAGTCCCATTGTGTTGGTGCCTAAACCGGATGGGAGCTGGCGATTTTGTAACGATTTTCGTCAGTTGAACAAAGTTACAAAATTTGACACCTACCCCATGCCACGTATAGATGAGTTGATCGACCGGCTGGGAACAGCCCGATACATGACGACTCTTGACCTCACAAAAGGGTATTGGCAAATCCCCCTGGCCAAGTCGGCCAAAGAGAAAACCGCATTTGTAACCCCAGACGGGGCGTTCCAATATAAAAGAATGCCGCTCGGGTTACAGAATGCGCCGGCCACATTCTAGCGGAAAATGGACCAGATGCTGAGGCCCCATCGGAAGTATGCTGCGGCTTACCTGGATGACATAATTGTCCATAGCACAGATTGGGCCTCACATCTGCCAAAAGTGCAAGCAGTCCTGGACTCTGTTCGGGAAGCGGGGTTTACGGCTAACCCCAAGAAGTGTACCAATGGGCAGGAGGAGGCCAAATATCTTGGGTACACCATTGGGAGGGGAGTAATAAAACCCCAACTCAACAAAGTCGAGGCCATCCAGAGTTGGCCACGTCCCAACAGCAAGAAGCAGGTACGAGCCTTTCTGGGAATCGCTGGGTATTATCGGCGATTCATTCCCCACTTTGCTTCTAAGGCTGTGCCCCTAACCAACCTGACGAAGGGGAAAGGGTCGGTCATGATTAAATGGACCCCCGAGGCTGAGGCAGCATTCCAATTCTTGAAACAAGCCTTATGTAGCCAGCCAGTGTTGTACTCACCCGACTTCTCTAAAGACTTTGTCGTACAAAGTGATGCGTCAGATGTGGGGTTAGGAGCAGTATTGTCCCAGGTCTGGAACGGGGAAGAGCACCCAGTCATTTACCTCAGCAGGAAGTTGAAGTCCCATGAGGTAAATTACGCCACCGTTGAAAAGGAGTGTTTAGCGGTGAAGTGGGCTCTAGATTCCCTTCGGTACTACCTGCTAGGTAGGCACTTTGACATGGTTACGGATCACGCTCCGTTAAAGTGGATGGCTCAAAACAAGGAAACAAATAGAAGAGTGAATAGGTGGTTCCTGGCCCTCCAGGAATTCAACTTCACAGTAAAGCATCGCCCTGGCGTTCAAATGGGGAATGTGGATGCTTTGTCTCGAGTACATGAATGCCTGATTGCTGGTGTTCCAACCCCGAGGTTAAAACAAGAGGGGGGGGTATGTGACAGCAGGAAGGTAAAGTCACCTGGTTGCATCCAGGGGGGTAGATATATTTCGCCCAGATTCAGGCTTTACGCCGACTTATACAACTAGGTGGAGAGTTGTATAAGCCCAGCTGAGGCTAGTGGGCTCATGGATGACTCATACCTCTAGGGAGAGTGTGGGGCGTCGTGCAGACAGGGAGTTGATGAGACCAGCTGAAGCTTGTCAGCTCATTTAGGCCTCTATAAGAACTCCCAGCTTCATTAGATGTTAGCTCATGCCTGGAACCAGACCTGTGTGGACTGTCTAGGGAGAGTGAACCCCTGTGCGGTGAGACAAAGCCTGTGTGGCTATTTGCTTGGACATTTAAAACCAGGGACTTAGGGACTAGGACAGCACTAGGCTGATCCCAGTCGTTAGTTAGGAAACCTGTATGTTTAGTCAGAGGTCAAGTTGACCAGGATTTATTTTGTTTATGTTTCTTTTGCTTTGCTGTGTTTTGTCACTGTAAATAGAAAATAAACCGCACCTTTTTGATTTTGAAAACCACAACCTCCGTTTGCTGGGCCTGTTTTTGTGTGGGGAGCCCATCTCGGGGGTCACACACACCCGCTGCCGAGCTAACCCCCTCACACAGGGTATTGAGTATACCCACTGCCCCCCCATTTCTAGTTTCATATTATATGGGATGTGGTGCTATAAGATTTGACCAAGAGTGCCCCCTTTCTTCAACATTGTTCCCCCATTCACTGGCCAACCCGGAATTCAGGTGGAAACAGTTGATTTTACGGCACTTGATTTTTATTCGCTGTTTTTCACAGAAGATCTCTATAGATCTATTGTGGACCAAACTAATTTGTATGCTGGTCAATTCATCGCCGCTAATCCCCAGTCCTCCCTTGCCAGAGAAGGGAAACCAGTTACGGCTTCCGAATTTAAGACCTTTCTGGGCCTTTCCCTCGACTTGGGCATAGTTAAATTGAGTGAGCTGCGGTTATATTGGTCCATTAACCCAGTTTACCATGTGCCCGTGTTCTCTGCCTCCATGGCCAGGAAACGATACGAGCAGATCTTGCGGTTCATGCATTTCCACAACAATGAACTTTGTCGTCCTCGTGGAGACCCTGAATTCGATTGGCTCTACAAAATTCGGCCTCTCATAAACCACTTCACCGAACGTTTTGCAGCCTTGTATACTCCCCATCAAGTTGTCTGCATTGACGAGTCCCTCATAAAAAATTTTGGCTGCTTGTCTTTCAAACAGTACCTTCCCAGCAAGCGTGCCAGATATGGGGTCAAGTTGTATAAGCTCTGTGACAGGGCCACAGGCTATACATGTAGATTTATGGTTTATGAGGGAAAAGATAGTCACGTAGGGCCGGAGAACTGCCCAGATTACATAGGGAGCGCTGGCAAGATAGTGTGGAACTTGGTGTCACCCTTATTCAGAAAGGGGTACCATTTGTATGTGGACAATTATTTGTCACTTGTTTGATCAGCAAATTGGCGCATGTGGCACCGTGCGATCTAATCGCCGGGGCTTACCCCAGTGGCTTGTAGATTCCCGTCTTAGGCTGGGGGAGAGAGCCTGCTCAAGGTGTAATAATTTGCTCGCTGTGAAGTGGAGGGATAATAAGAATGTTTTTGTTCTTTCCTCCCTTCACGCAGACACGACAGTCCAAATTCGTACGGCTACTGGTGTTGTGGAGAAACCCCTCTGTGTCCACGAATATAACCAAAATATGGGAGAGGTGGACCTCAACGACCAGTTGTTGGCACCGTACCTAGTTGCCCGTAAGGCCAGACGCTGGTACAAAAAAGTGTCTGTATATTTATTTCAATTGGCTTTGCTGAATGCTTTTGTGCTATACAGAGCTTCAGGACGGACTGGATCTTTCTGTAAATTCCAGGGAGATATTGTCCAAGCCTTCCTGTATCCAGGCGGTGCTGCACCTCACCATCCCCAACCAAATGCAGTAAGCCGGCTGCATGAGAGGCATTTTCCTCCTAGTACCCCTACCCAACGAGCCCCCCAAAGAAAATGTTGTGTCTGTAGATAGCGCGGATTTAGGCGTGACACCCGTTATTATTGTCCACGCTGTCCTGACAATCCTGGTCTTTGCATTGGTGAATATTTTGAACGCTACCACACACTAGTTCAGTTTTAGTGTAGGGTACAGCATTTCACAGCCTAGGACACACTTACATAGGGTCTTCCAAGATGCCATCGCATTTTGAGAGACCCAAACCTGGAACTGAACAGTTAAGCCCCGTACACACGATCGGATAACCTATGGATTTTTGTCCGATGGATTTGTCCATCGGAAATCCGATGAAACTGTTTTTCATCAGTCTTGGCCACACACCATCAGTCAAAAAACCGACCGTTCCAAACGCGGTGACGTAAAACACTCCGATGAGCCGAGAAAAATGAAGTTTAATGCTTCTGAGCATGCGTCGACTTGATTCTGAGCATGCGTGGGTTTTTTAACCGATGGACTTGCCCATAGACGATCGGAAATTCCCATCGGTTTTTTATCCATCGGAAAATTTAAAAACAAGTTCTATTTTTTACAACCGATGGAAAAAAGACCGATGGGTACCATACACGATCGGTTGGTCTGATGAAAACCATCCATCGGACGGTTTTCATCAGTCAAACCGATCGTGTGTACGGGGCTTTACAGTTACAAAAAAAAGTGTTAAAAAAAAAGTAAAAAAATAAATAAAAAAAAATAGTTGTTGTTTTATTGTTTTCTCCCTCTCTATTCTCTCTCTATTGTTCTGCTCTTTTTTACTGTATTCTATTCTGCAATGTTTTATTGTTATGTTTTATCATGCTTGCTTTTCAGGTATGTAATTTTTTTATACTTTACTGTTTACTGTGTTTTATTGTTAACCATTTTTTTTGTTTTCAGGTACGCCATTCAGCTGCAGCGCGGACTTATTTATCTTGACAGCAACAGCATTTTCTCCCACGATACATAAAGCCGTGACTCCAGTGCTGTAGGAGGTGATTTCACCACCACAGTTAAAAAAAAGAGCATATATGCCAAAGCATGGGGGCATCAGGGGCGGAGGAGCGATTTGCTTCTAATTCTGCGTACATACGGTCGAAATTCCGGCAGAGGCTTGCCCGTGGAAAAGTCAGACCGTGAGTATGTGGCATAACTTTTGCGAGAAGATGACCCCATGCTTCGGCATATATATATTTTAGGCACAGGTTAGTTAAAAAATGTTTTACTTTTTACTATGATTTTTTTGTATTTGCTTAGAAGGTATGGTATGGTAAGATCTTACTGTTATACTGTAATGTTACTTTGTTTTAATGTTAACCATCATTTGCTTAGCAGGTACGCCATTCAGTTGCAGCCCGGATTTATTTATCTTGACAGCAACAGCGTTTGCTCCCACGAAACATAAAGCCGTGACTCCAACGCTACAGGAGGTGATTTCACCACCACAGTTAAAGAAAGAGCATATATGCCGAAGCATGGGGGCAGCAGGGGCGGAGGAGCGATTTGCTCCTAATGCCGCGTACACACGGTCGAAATTCAGACGGAGGTTTGCCCGTTCAAGTCCGACCGTGTGTACGCGGCATAACTTTTGTGGGAGGATGCCCCCATGCTTCGGCATATATAAATGGTGCATGTATGCCCATCATTAGAAGTGGGTGGATGAAGGGAGGTATTCTAATGGTGGGCATACCCACCGATCAGTCTCTTGTTGGACTTTAAATGGTTATACCATAATGATGCCTGCGGGTTTAGGTATCATCTTGGTATCATTCTTTTCAGCCAGTGGTCGGCTTTCGTGTAAAAGCAATCCTAGTGGCTAATTAGCCTCTAGACTGCTTTTACAAGCAGTGGGAGGGAATGTTCTGCCACTCCCACCGTCTTCCATGGTTTTCTCTGCCTCTCCTGTCCCAACAGAGAACCTGAGAATGCAGCCGGTGGTTCTGCCAGCTGACCATAGAGCTGATAAGAGACCAGAATGGCTCAATTAATCTCTATGGCCTAAGAAACCGGAAGCTACGAGCATTTCATGACTTAGATTTTGCCGGATATAAACAGGACCATTGGGAAATTGGGAAAGCATTTTATCACACCGATCTTGGTGTGGTCAGATGCTTTGAGGGCAGAGGAGAGATCTAGGGTCTAATAGACCCCAATGTTTTCAAAATAGAGTACCTGTCACTACCTATTGCTATCATAGGGGATATTTACAATTCCTGAGATAACAATAAAAATGATTAAAAAAAATGGAAGGAACAGTTTAAAAATAAAATAAAACAGCAAAATAAATAATAAAAAATAAAAAAGCACCCCTGTCCCGCCCTGCTCTCGCGCAAAGGCGAACGCAAGCGTCGGTCTGGCGTCATATGTAAACAGCAACTGCACCATGCATGTGAGGTATCACCGCGAAGGTCAGATCGAGGGCAGTCATTTTAGCAGTAGACCTCCTCTGTAAATCTAAAGTGGTAACCTGTAAAGGCTTTTAAAGGCTTTTAAAAATGTAGGTAGTTTGTCGCCACTGCGCGTTTGTGCGCAATTTTAAAGCATGTCGTGTTTGGTATCCATGTGCTCGGCCTAAGATCATCTTTTTGATTTCATCAAACATTTGGGCAATAAAGTGTGTTTTTTCCCAAAAAAATGCGTTTGAAAAATCACTGCGCAAATACTGTGTGGAAAAAAATATATATATATAATGTTTTGGGGTTCAACGTAGTTTTCTTGCAAAAAAAAATAAAAAATTAATGTAAACAAAAAGTGTCAGAAAGGGCTTTGTCTTCAAGTGGTTAGAAGAGTGGGTGATGTGTGACATAAGCTTCTAAATGTTGTGCATAAAATGCCAGGACAGTTCAACCCCCCCCCCCTAAATGACCCAATTTTGGAAAGTAGGCACCCCAAGCTATTTGCTGAGAGGCATGTCGAGTCCATGGAATATTTTATATTTTGACACAAGTTGCGGGAAAAATAATTTTTTTTTTTTTGCACAAATTTGTCACTAAATGATATATTGCTCAAACCTGCTGAAGGAATATTATGAGCTTAACTAACTCCATCTTGTTATAGCATACCTTGTATCGCTAATATAGTATGATTCTAGCTTTAGAAATATAGCTTTAGAACTAGCTTTAGTTCTCTCTGGTATTTCGTTTTGTTTTCCTGTAAATCACATGACTTCCCCAAAATGACGTTTGTACTCTGCTAGACAAGTTGTCTAGGTCATATGTCAGATGTATTTTGTAAACTATGGAAAGTTACTGTTACTGCTAATTTATGCTTGAATGTTACTATTCTGTCTATATAACCCACACAATAATACAGCATTTCAGATTACTTTCAGAGACTACACTGTGTGCGTGTCGAGTTATTTCAGAGTGATCTCCAGGCCTGTGGAGTACGAGGGTCAACCTGGTCAGGGCAGAGACAAGTCGATATACCCCTAGACAGAGCAATCGCCAACAGTTTGAGTGCTGCGTCCGGGATGGTCATCCATGTCCGGTAAGTGTTGAATTTTATTTTTCCTTGCCGTGACCCGTGACCTCTGGTTGCGACCATCCCTATAACTTTGTTGGTCATAAGACTGTGAGACTGTGTCATATATATATATATAATATATATTTATATAGTGTTTTGGAAACACATAAGAAAAAAAGACTCTGGGAGTCTAGGTTCTGAGAAACCTAATTTAAAGGAAATAAGACAGTACTGTATTTTAAAACTGACTGTTCTGAGAAACAGTAGTAGGAAAAACCCTGGGTGAGTTTTTGGACTCTGAGAAGTCCTAAGGTAAAACTGACTGACAGGTTGAACCCAAAAGACTCAGACTACATTCTTTGCTTCTCTCTCTCTCTCTGTCGCATAAAGTGATTAAGATATTATAAATGTCACTTGCATGTCCTGGTTGTATCACTGGGTTGTTGCTTTGTTATAGAAACGGCCGGGAATACTTGGTGAGCAGTATTTTTGGTGGTTATCAACATAAGTTCGGTAAAGGTTATTTGTTTAAAGAAGGGAAACCTAAAGTTAAGGTGGTACCATAGTAAAAACTCTGGGTGAGTTTTGGGACTCTGAGAAGTCCTATAACTGTTCTGAGAAACAGTAGTAGAAAAAAAACTCTGAGTGAGTTCTTGGACTCTGAGAAGTCCTAAGGAAAAATATTTATAGAATACAGTACTGTGAAGAAGAGATCTCATAAGGTGTGCCAGAAAAACTCAGAACCTCTTTCGCTTTTCTTTCTGTCGCATACAGTATAAGATAATCTGTATGGAGTTGTCTAGAAACCGTGGGTGAGACAGCCTCTGTCCACTGTGTTTCAATTATGAGGAAGGTACAAGGAAAGCCTATACCTCCCTGAGCCAAGGTGTTCTATAAGTTAATGTGAGACCCACAAATGCTGACAGTGAGGGTTAGTTAATGTTACTGTGATACAGTCCAGTGGGCTCCCGGCCAGGGAGACATGAAACTCATTTTGAGCAGAAATGTGGCCAGAGTAAGGAACTATTATTCTTACTTATTCTGCTCTCTGTGGCGAGTAATTAGTCAGTGTCTGGGGTCCATTGGCTAAAGGAGTCTGATCAATTTTTCTAATACTGCGTATGGATAATTGTGGAGTACTGAGAGATGCTCTCAGCCCCCACCTTTGAGTTTCTGTGAGAGCAGGGAGGAAGGCGCCCTTCCCCTCAAGTTCCTGTGACTGTCTGTAAAATGTTAACTCTTGACTAGCTATGTGACCAGGTTAATTTGGTATTTTAGCATGCCAGAATATTAAAGGAACTTGTGCACTTATTGTTTATATTGATAGGTAAACATTAAATACGTGGGGTATTAAGGTAGCGCTTCATTTTCTCACTTTTCCTGCTAATAAAAGTTGGTGTCTAGCAGCAACCTTAAATATTTAATCACACAGTTATTTATTATTAGTAGAACAGAAGTGTTAGGTCCCACAGAACAAAACCTCACCCCTTGTGATTATTGACCCTACTGGCATGGGATCGATAATTCAACACAGCTTCAGGATAATACCTAATTGTCCGGTGAGTCTCTTGGGAAGGGACCTATTGGGCAAGTTGGGTATTACGATGTCAGTAACAAAGGAAGGGGGATTGAATCTTCAGTCTAGCAAGATGAGCATTCTTACCTACTTTCTGACAGAAACAGTACCTCCAAGTGAGATAGGGAACAAAGTAAATGAGGCAATGTGGGCCGAGACCTCACTAGATGTAGGTTTCATCCCCTGTACACCTTACAAAAACAGGGCTATTATAAAAGATCAAACGATTATACCTACCAAGCAGGGTATTCTGTGGTGCAACTACCAGACAGAATAATTGAGGCAAACCCAATACCTTTTCAATCAGCACAAGCAGCTGAACTAATAGCATTAACAAGAGCATGTCAGCTATTTGACACTCAACATTGGTAAAATCACTGCTCCAAGCCATTCAATTACGTAGGAAAATAGCTGTTATTTATTGCAGAGCACATACAGGAGAACAAAACAGATATTGCCAAAGGGAATACATTAGCAGACTCCGCTGCTAAAGCAGCCTCTACCTCACAGCCAGCACATACTCAAATGCCAGTACTAATACCTGAAATAGCACTGCTAGATCATACATTACTAGACCTTCAGACACATGCCACTGACCAAGATCTTAGGGACTGGGCTAGGGAGGATTTGAAAAAGACCGAAAGCCGACTTTTCCTCAAAGAGGGGAAACCATGTAACCTCGCAGCGAGTGCTCCCCTATTTATAGCACAGTGCCACAGCATGGGCCACAGGGGCTGGCAAAACACCTGTGAAGTCCTCCTCAAGGATTTTTATATTGCAGGACTACCCAAATTAGTCAGAGGTTATGTTGCACGGTGTATTACCTGCATTCAGAACAATCCGAATACTCCTAATAAACCAAAACATGAACACTTACAGTATCCTACAACATCTTTCACACATCTCCAAATTGATTTCACTCACAAGCCTAGATTAGGAAAGTGAAAGAAGCTTGCTCGTATCCCCACGCAGCGATACAAGCCCCCACCCTCGTGAAGAGAGAGGGAGTAAGGTGCCCCTCCCTTACGAATTCCTGTGAAGAAAAAATTCTTAGAACAAGGGATTCTGAAAGAGACCATCTCTCCCTATGATACTCCAATAAATCCAGTGAAGAAGGCAGATGGTAGTTATAGGTTGGTACAAGACCTTAGGGCAATTAACAGCCTAGTTATTCCAATAACACCAGTTGTACCTGATGTGTCATCCCTACTTACAGCCATACCATCCGATGCTACCCACTTCACAGTGATTGATTTAGCAAATGCGTTTTTTAGCGTCCTGGTGGATGAGGAGACACAGCCCATCTTTTCATTTACTTATTCAGGGCCAGCAACTAACCTGGTATAGAATGCCTCAGGATTATGTAGACTCCCCTGTTGTCTACGCAATTGTGCTCCGGACCACACTGAGGGGGTGGACACCTGCACATGGATCAGTCCTGCTACAGTATGTGGATGATATCCTCCTCTGTAGTTACTCTTTGGAGGCCGGTCAAAGGGACGGGTTGAGTTTGTTGAAGTACTTACATGAATGTGGACACAAAGTGTCAAAGGAAAAGTTGCAATGGTGTTAGGAAAGTGTTGAATACCTTGGTTTTGTACTCACTAAAGGAGAACGAAAGGTCAGTCACAAAAGAGCTGCGGCTCTAGTGGAACTTGCCCGCCCACAAACTAAGAAAGACATGCTAACCTTTCTAGGGATCATTGGTTACTGCCGCCAATGGATCCCTGACTGTTCCTACTATGACAATCTCCTGAGACAAGCCACAAGTCAGGAAATGTCAGAAACTATCAAATGGTCACAGGAAATGTTAAATGCCTTTGTGTATCTGAAAATGCTATGGTTGTATCGCCTGGATTTGGCATCCCTGATTATGTAACAAAAAAATGTTTCATTTGTATGCAAGGGACAATTGTAAGACTATGGCAGGTGTCCTCGCCCAAGAACATGGTGGAAAACTGTGCCCTGTAGCTTTTTCTCAAACATGGTCCCAGTTCAGGTTCAAGGCATGCCTGCGTGCCTCCGAGCATTAGCATCCTGTGTGATGGCAGTTGAGATGGCAACATCATTTACCCTGGGCAGACCTACTACTTTACACACCACTCACAATGTATCAATGTTACTTGAAAATATTCACACCCAACATATGTCCTCTCAGAGGCTAAGTGGCTATGGAGTCATTTTGCTATCAAACCCTCAGTTAATAATTAAATATGCGGACTTCTAGGACTTCTAGGATTAAAAGGTGAAACAGATATGGTAGTACCCCAACATGACTGTATACACATTATTCAACAAGACACTTCTCCCAGGTCAGATATGTCTTCCACTGCTTTACCTGATGTAGATGGATCCTGCTCAAGGCCTAATGACAACACATATCTTCTGGTTGTTGTGGTCATATTCTCTAGATGGGTGGAGGCATTCACAACAACAAAGGAGGATGCCCAGACAGTTGTGAGGATTCTCACACAGGAAATCATTCCTAGGTGGGGGTGCCCACCTCAACTAAACTCAGATAATGGCCCTGCTTTCATTTCAAAAGTTTGCCAAGATCTAGTTAAAACCCTTAAAATAGACTGGAAGTTTCACATTCCCTATCACCCACAAGGCTCAGGCATAGTGGAAAGAATGACACCATCAAAAACAACAGGCTATTTACCTTTGAAGTCCTGATGGGTAGGCCATTTCCCACTCCCTGGGCTAGAAAGCCATTTAACGTTAGAAAGAGGGGACCTTGATTTTATTCAGGGAGAATATGTCAGAAAACTGATTGAAATTTTGAATACAATTGAGAGAAATTTTGCTCGCACACCGTGGTAATACAACAACTGAATAGGACCAAAAAGCAGGAATACCCCTTTGGACCTCCTACCACAGTAGTCGCAGTGACCCGGACAGCCATCCTGGTGGAGAATTCCCAAGCCCGGATCCATGCCAGTCGAGTAAAAAAGGTCAAGGTGGATTGTGCGAAGCAAGACAAAGACACAGATAAAGCTTAATTTCCAGATAAAGGAGGTGAAACAGGTGTTGTAAATCCTCGAAGAGCGAGTGAAACAGGTGAAAAAAGTCTCTGAAATACAGCAAAATTACTTTGTTCATAGCCCAGAACTCTGGGGAACTCTGGATACTCAGTGTTCATCCCAACATGGGTCATAACTAACTGTATATACCACCCAGAAGATTTAGGTGTCATAAAAGACATCTGTGGAAAAATAACTAACTCTAGCCACACTGAAAAACATGCTAGAGTGAAAAGAGAAGTTGGTGAAAGTTTCACTGATAGGATGCTATTGTTAAAATTTTAATATGCTTCTGCTCCAAAAATCAGGATATGATAAATGTTGGATATGTAGTAAACTCCACCCTGGTATCATTAGAATCCCATTAATGGTGGTGCTTTTAAATTTCACATCTCTTCTAAAAGTTACCCCACCTATTTATCTTAACAAAGCCAAAAGAAAATTTCCAAACAACACTATTGTGTTCCAAACCATGGGTAGAAGCCACTCTCCCGATTGGTGTTTTAAATTAGGTAATTCCACAAGAGGTGCTACAGCTTGCCAACATGCTGCACTTAATTTTTCAGCAACATCACTGTATAGCTCTTTTTTCCGTACCTCAGACCTTTATTTAATTCTATGTTGCTAGAATTCCTAAGCGCCAACTCTACCTTTACAGTAGGACAATTGTTGTCAACTATAGCATTCTCCGGTCTCTCTTGCGAGCTAAGGAGAATTTTCCAAAGGTTGCCTTTAGCCCTTGACAATAATACATTCATCTGTTGCAAGGAAGGATGTTATCCCTGGATCCCTTTAGAATCCCAGAGAGGGTGTTATTTAGCGGCCCTGGTTCCGGTGGCCCTGGTTCCGGTATTGGGAGTATTAGGTGATAGTAGGAGGACACCTTCTTAAAGTTAGTCTACACCACAGGTATCCTCTCAAACATAGAAATAGACTTCACGAAGGAGATAGAGACATAAATTTAGAATAAATCACCTGTTAAGAGATGATTTAAGAGGGGATTGAAGGAATATTATAAGCCTAAATAACTCCATCTTGTTATAGCATACCTTGTATCACTAATGTAGTATGATTCTAGCTTTAGAAATCTAGCTTTAGAACTAGCTTTAGTTCTCTCTGGTATTTGGTTTTGTTTTCCTGTAAATCACATGACTTCCCCGAAATGACGTTTGTACTCTGCTAGACAAGTTATCTAGGTCATATGTCAGATGTATTTTGTAAACGAATTTATGCTTGAAAGTTACTATAGTAACTAAGTGAGTCTATATAACCCACACAATAATACAGCATTTCAGATTACTTTGAGAGACTACACTGTGTGCGTGTCAAGTTATTTCAGAGTGATCTCCAGGCCTGTGGAGTACGAGGGTCAACCTGGTCAGGGCAGAGACAAGTCGATATACCCCTAGACAGAGCAATCCCCAACACATGCCATGGGGTCATTTGGGGGGTATGTTTCATCTGGGCATTCCATGGCCTCCGAAACTGTGATAGGCAGTGAGGAGAGAAATCAAAAATTTATGCCCTTAGAAATCTTGAAGGCGGTGCTTGGTTTTCGGGGTCCCGTATGCGGCTCCCAAAAAGTCCCACACATGTGGTATCCCCGTACTCAGGAGAAGTAACAGAATGTATTTTGGGGTGTAATTCCACATATGGCCATGGCATGTTTGAGCAATATATCATTTAGTGACAACTTTGTGCAAAAAAAAATAAACATTTTAAAATTTTCCCCCAACTTGTGGCAAAGTATAAAATATTCCATGGACTCAACATGCCTCTCAGTAAATAGCTTGGGTGTCTACTTTCCAAAATGGGGTCATTTGGGGAGGTTTTGTGCTATTTTGGCGTTTTATGGCCTTCAAAACTGTGATAGGTAGTGAGGAGTAAAATCAAAAATTTGCACCCTTAGAAATCCTGAAGGCGGTGCTTGGTTTTTGCTGCCCCGTATGCGGCTAGGCTCCCAAAAAGTCCCAAACATGTGGTATCCCCGTACTCAGGAGAGGCAGCAAAATGTATTTTGGGGTGCAATTCCACATATAACCATGGCATGTGTGAGCAATATATAATTTAATGACAACTTTTTGTAAAAACTTTTTTTTTTTCATTATTCAATCACTTGGGGCAAAAAAAATTAATATTCAATGGGCTCAACATGCCTCTCAGCAATTTCCTTGGGGTGTCTACTTTCCAAAATTGGGTCATTTGGGGGGGTTTTGTACTGCCCCTGCCATTTTAGCACCTTAAGAAATTAGATAGGCAGTCATAAACTAAAAGCTGTGTAAATTCCAGAAAATGTACCCTAGTTTGTAGACGCTATAACTTTTGCGCAAACCAATAAATATACGCTTATTGACCTTTTTTTTACAAAAGACATGTGGCTGAATACATTTTGGCCTAAATGTATGACTAAAATTTAGTTTATTAGATTTTTCTTATAACAAAAATTAAAAAATATCTTTTTTTTTTCAAAATTTTCGGTTTCCATTTATATTGCAAAAAATAAGAATTGCAGAGGCAATCAAATACCATCAAAAGAAAGCTATTTGTGGGAAAAAAAGGACGCACATTTCGTTTGGGTACTACATTAGGTACTACATTGCATGACCGTGCAATTACCAGTTAAAGTAGCGCAGTGCCAAATTGTAAAAAGACCTCTGGTCTTTAAGCTGACAAATGGTCCGGGGCTGAAGTGGTTGAATGTGCTTTGATACAGCACTTTGGGAACATCCAACTTCTTTTGCAATTACCTTTTGAGGCTTTCCTTCCTTATGGAGGGTGTTATGGCTTAATTAACTGATTAGAGTGGGACACTTTGAGCCTAGAATATTGCACATTTTCACAATATTCTAATTTTGTGAGATTGTGGATTTGGGGTTTTCATGAGCTGTAAGCCATAATCATCACAATTATGACAAATCACGGCTTGAACTACAGTGGAACCTCGGATTACGAGCATAATCCGTTCCAGGAGAATGCTCGTAATCCATAGTACTTGCATATCAAAGCGAGTTTCCCCATTGAAGTCCAAGGAAACAAAAACAATTTGTTCCACATTGACTTCAATGGCATGCAATACCGCATGCGGCCAGAGGCGGGGGGCACCGGAGAGCCTCGGAAACAGCCGGAAAGGCCCGAGGACAATTTGGCTGACCTCGGCAAACCTCGGAAAGACTCCGTTCCCGAGCCTTTCTGAGGTTTGCCAAGGTCAGCCAAGCTGTCCTCTGGCCTTTCCGTGCATTTCCGAACGGCTGCGGCGCCCCCCCACCTCAGGCCAAACGCGGTACTGCACACCGCTTTGGCCTGAATCCTGCTCGTGTTGCGAGACAACACTTGCAAACCGAGTTAGGATTTTAGGAAATACAGTGCTCGTATTGCGAAACGCTCCTTAACCTCGTTACTCACAATCTGAGGTTCCACTGTATCTTGCTTTTCATGTAATGAGTCTATCTCATATATTATTTTTAACTTTTAAGTTGCATTAGTGAAATAAATGAACTTTTGCACAATATTCAAATTTTTTGTTCACCTGTATACATCACATATACAGTTTAGTAAATGCATACTAATAATATTAAAGTTTGGTTGTGTTTAAAATGTTCAACTTGGGAAGTTAGTCTTCATTTTTCAAAATTTGCTTCCTTCAGGAGCCACATTACAATACAAATTAAAGGAATCAAAGGTGAAAAGCAAATGTTGTCACATGGGATTTGTTGCTAAGGTAACCTCTTCCTTGGATTCTTGATATCCGTATTTTCACAGCATGTGTGACCCACTTTGAGTTTCAATGAAAAAAGGAAATAATTTTAACAATGAAACTGTTAGTTTCAAATGCTTTAGAATTATGGATGAAGACATGCCTTAGATCTAAAAGTAAATGCTGCCTTGGCTTATAAATCAGAAACAAAATGCAATAATTTATGTCACCATAACCCCACTATGTACTAAGAGAAATGATGATGTATAAAATATTTATATATACTTATATGTAGAGAGTCATTTATATTGTTTGCAGCATGTTTGAACTCATTATCATGCAACAGTGCAAGGAGTGGATGGATGCCTTTTACTGTGTAGGGCCTGTAGTATATCAATATACACTATAATGCCAAAAGTATTGGGACCCCTGCCTTTACACACACATGAACTTTAATGGCATCCCAGTCTTAGTCAGTAGGGTTCCATATTGAGTTGCCCACTAGAAATGTGCATTCGTTTTCGTCCGAATGCATTTTCGTCCGATTTCGGGTATTTTCGTTATCGTTTGTTAGAACGTGCAGAATCCGAAAACCGAAAGATCCGACATAAACAAATACTTTATTTTCGTTTTCGTTGCGACAACAGTTTGATATAGATAGGAGATTCGACATGATGCTGACAATAGTGATCTGTGTGTATCGAACCTGTGGTCGAATGTGCCTAACCTTAGCACTATTAGTCCAAGATTATTCTACATAGAGAGAAAATATTTGACATAGAGAGAAAAGATTCAACATTATAGAGACAATAGCAATAAAGGTTGAATGTGCCTAACCTAACTCAATTAGACCAAGATTATTCGACATAGAGAGAAAAGATTCAACATGAAGATTTGACGAAGCAGTCGCCGCGAGCGGACATTTATGGTCAAATGCTCCGCCCATAGGCTATAGAAGAATTCTAATGTTGGTTGACTAGTAATAATAATTAATAAATATAATTATTACTAGTGTCATACAACATTAGAATTTTACTATAGCTTGTAGGCAGAACATTCGACCAGAAATGTACGATTGCGTCGTCGTACAGTTTAGCTGCTCCATCGAATCTTCTTAGAACATTCGACAGACACCATAAGCCTTCAATGACAGATTCAACCTTAATTATTTCGGATTTTCGGACAAATGCATTTTTTAACGAAACTAAATAAATAAAAAATAATTTTGGGAGTAACTAAATTAATTTATTTTTCGGATGAAAACGAAATTCCGAAACGAAATATTTCAGTGTGCACATGTCTATTGCCCACTAGGGATGAGCCAAACACCCCCCGGTTCGGTTCGCACCAGAACCTGCGAACGGACCGAAAGTTTGCACGAACGTTAGAACCCTATTAAATACAATGGACGCGAACGTTCGAAATCTAAAGTGCTAATTATAACGGCTAATATGCATGTTTTGTCCTAAAAAGGGTTTGGGGACCCGGGTTCTGACCCAGGAGACATGTATCAATGCAAAAATAAGTTTTAAAAACGGCCGTTTTTTGGGAGCAGTCATTTTAATGATGCATAAAGTGAAAAAAAAAAGTCAAATATCATACCTGGGGGTATCTAAAGTATGCCTGTTAAGTGGCACGTCTTTCCCGTGTTTAGAACTGTCCCTGCACAAAATGACATTTCTAAAGGAAAAAAAAGCCATTTAAAACTGCTTGCGGCTTTAATGTCATGTCTTGTCCTGGCAATATGGATGAAAATCTTTGAGAAAAATGGCATGGCTACCCCATCACCCCCCCCCCCTACCCCAGCCCATTACCAGCCCCTTTGGGTCTTGTATGGATATTAAGGGGAACCCCGCACACAAAATAAAAAAGGCCCTATATACTCTGAACAGCAGTATACAGGCGGTGCAAACAAGACAGCGACTGTATGTTTGTTCTTAAAGCGGAGGTTCACCCACATATTTAAGTTTAACATCATTAGTTCCTCTTATCACGTAAATAAGCATAGCACTAACCTTTTTTTTTTTTCAAAGTAGTTTTGCTTATATCTTTTATCTTTAATCTTGCTTCCGGATTTACTCCCGCGGGAGTAGGCGTGTCCTTTCCTATGCTCCTATTCTCGCAGTGGCTCCTGGCTCCTTTCAGTCAGATCTCACGATAAGTGTATCGTCACGTGACTCGTCTAGCCGGCCACGTGACGGGGGCGGATCTAATTCCGCCATTTTAGATAAGGGCACGCTGGTGTATTTTGCCATTATACACCTGCGATGTCATGGCAACCAGGAAGTGTTGACGGCGCTGCTCGCGTGGGGCGTGCGTCCGTCCGGCGTGAGCGACATCCAGCGCTGAATGCCGGGAGAGAAGCATTCTTCTCTACCCGGAAGGATATGCTTGTGGGCTTCAAGATGCCCACAAGCAAAATGGGAAAAGCAGGAAGAGTTTTATAAACTCTTTTTTTTACCGCAAAATGGACGGGGGGCGTTTTAAAGTGCCGCAGACGTGAGTAATTACATTGCTAAGCTTTTAACATAGAATGAAAAAAAAAAAAAAAAGTATGCACCGCAGAACCTCCGCTTTAAGTAGAATCTGTTTGTAATTTTGAACAGGTACATTGTTTAAGTGCAGCTCCAGTCAAAAAATCTATTTTTAAGCTTTTTGGAAAACATAGGGAAGGGTTATCACCCCTGTAACATTTGTTTTGCTGTCTGTGCCCCTGTTCAGAACATTTCACCTCAATTTCCGTCCCAAATGACAAATGTTTTTGAAAAGTGGGGTTTTTATTGAAACAAGGATTGGTGATAAAGCATCAGTAGAGAGGAGACACCTTTTTCCCATATTAACTCTTACAGGAGAGAATTTCCCTTACTAGGGGTAGATTTCCTCTCACTTCCTGTTGTCTCCTTCTGTTTGCAAGTAGGAGTCGTTTGTAAGTTGGATGTTTGAAAGTAGGGGCCTGCCGTATATACTCTGCTGAAATTTGCCCTTTACATGTTGGTGTTGCCACAACACTGTGAGCCCTCACAGTTACTCTTGGTGGGTGCTGGAACGCCCTGCTGTGAACTATTATATCAGGAATTGTATTTACATGCCATTGTTGAACAGTGGTAGGAAAAATTGGGCCTTTGGTGGTGGTGCTGGTGCCACAACACTGTAAGCCCTCACAGTTACTCTTGGTGGGCGCATGAATGGGCCCTGCTGTGAATTATTAGATCAAGAATTGTAATTGCATGCCCCTGTTGAACAGGGGCTGAACAATTGGGCCTTTGGTGGTGGTGGTGTTGCCACAACACTGTAAGGCCTCACAGTTACTCTTGGTGGGCACAGGAATGGGCCCTGCTGTGAATTATTAGATCAAGAATTGTAATTACATGCCCCTGTTAAACAGGGGCAGAAAAATTGGGCCTTAGGCACTGGTGCCACAACACTGCAACCCCTCACAGATACTGTACTTGGAGCACAGCAATGAGCCCTGTTGCAAAGTATTGCATCAAAAATTGTAATTACACGCCCCTGTTAAACAGGGGCAGAAAAATTGGGCCTTAGGCACTGGTGCCACAACACTGCAACCCCTCACAGATACTGTACTTGGAGCACAGCAATGAGCCCTGTTGCAAAGTATTGCATCAAAAATTGTAATTACATGCCCCTGTTAAACAGGGGCTGAAAAATTGGGCCTTAGCCACTGGTGGCGGCACCCAGAAACAAAAAAGTTCTTCCAAGCTATCATCAAGAATCGGATCATTGAGGAGGAGGATAGTCAGTCAACATAACAGGACAGTCACTCAGCATCAGTCTTGAAGGGATGTGACATTTGAAAATAAATTATTCTGTTATATCAGCTTCAGGTGCTTGGTAGCTGGTGGTGATCCAAGACTGGTTCATCTTTATGAAGGTCAGTCGATCAACCGAGTCAGTGGACAGGCGCACCCTGTGATCCGTGACAAAGCCTCCAGCAGCACTGAATGTGCGTTCCGAAGAACGCTGGATGCAGGACAGGCCAGTAGCTCAATTGCATACTGTGCAAGCTCTGGCCAGTGATCCATCCTCAAGACCCAGTAAGCCAGAGGATTTTCGGTGGGAAAGGTGTCCAAGTCTGACCTTGCCCCTAGGTATTCCTGCACCATGTATATCAGACGCTGGCGATGGTTGCTGGAACCGATCATACCTTGGGGCTGCGGACTAAAAAATTGTCTGAACGCATCGGTCAGACGGCCACCTTCTCCACCGCTCCTTCTGCTACTGACCGAAGCCTCAGCAACTCGTTGTCCAGGACCAGGAGTTTGTAACCTCCCAGTCTCTGGGAACGCGTTGCACAGACCTTTCTGCAAGGCCTCCCGCAGTTGTCTCATCCTCTGCTCCCTCTGCGACGGCAAGATAAGGTCCGCAACCTTACCCTTGTACCGTGGATCAAGGAGAGTGGCCAGCCAGTAATGGTCCCTCACCTTGATTCGAAGAACACGAGGATCCTTCCGCAGACTTTGCAGGATCAGGGAGGCCATGCAGCGTAGGTTAGCTGAGGCATTCGGTCCGGAGTCCTCTGGGTCACTAAGGATAACATGATCCGCAGCCACCTCCTCCCAGCCACGTACAAGTCCACGGGTTTGTTGGGACTGTAAATCATCCCTAAAAGACTGCTGCTGTTGATGCTGAGTGCCATGCTCCACCTCCATGCTCACACAATCCTCCTCCTCCTCCTCCTCCTCTTCCTGTGTGATGGGTGGGACACAAGGAACACTGTCTGGGTAAAGGGGGCCTTGAGAGGCAAGGAAGTCCTCCTCTTCTTGCCTCTGTTCTGCCTCAAGTGTCCTGTCCATTATTCCACGCAGCGTATGCTCCAACAGGTGGACAAGAGGTACAGTGTCACTGATGCATGCACTGTCACTGCTCACCATCCTCGTGGCCTCCTCAAATGGTGCCAGGACAGTGCATGCATCCCTGATCATGCCCCACTGGTGTGGTGAAAAAAAACCGAGCTCCCCTGACCCTGTCCTGGTGCCGTAGTCGCACAGGTACTCATTGATGGCCCTCTGCTGCGTGTGCAGCCGCTGCAGCATGGCCAACGTTGAGTTCCACCTGGTGGGCATGTCACATATAAGGCGGTTCTTGGGCAGGTTCAACTCCTTTTGCAGCTCAGCCAGCCGAGCACTGGCATTATATGATCTGCGGAAATGCACAAGACTTTCCTGGCCTACCTCAGGACATCCTGCAAGCCCGGGTACCTGCCCAAGAACCGCTGCACCACCAGGTTAAGGACGTGAGCCACACAGGGCACATGGGTCAGTTGTCCCTGTCGGAGGGCAGAGAGGAGGTTGGTGCCATTGACGCAAACCACCATTCCTGGCTTAAGCTGGCGTGGTGTCAACCACCTCTCGGCCTGCCCCTGCAGAGCTGACAGAACCTCTGCCCCAGTGTGGCTCCTGTCCCCCAAACACACCAGCGCAAGCACGGCATGGCATCTTTTTGCCTGCGTACTTGCGTAGCCCCTTGAACGCCTATGGAGCACCACTGGTTCCAAGGACAAAGCACAGGAAGAGGCCATGGAGGAAGAAGAAGAGAAGTGGGTGGAGGAGAGAGGTGTGTCACAACCAGTAGTAGCATTTTGGAGGCGTGGCGGCGGAACAACCTCCAACACTACTGCACCTTGTCCTGCATCCTTCCCAGCTGCCAAAAGAGTGACCCAATGGGCCGTGAAAGAAAGGTAACGTCCCTGTCCATGTCTGCTGGACCATGAGTCAGCGGTAATATGCACCTTACCGCTGACCGCCCTGTCCAGTGAGGCATGGACATTGCCTTCCACATTGCCTTCTGTGAAAAAAAGTGGCGTTTGGGAACCTGCCACTGAGGAACCGCACATTGCACAAACTCACAGAAGGGGGCCGAGTCTACCAACTGAAAAGGCAGCAGTTGAAGTGCTAGCAATTTAGCCAAGCTAGCATTCAACCGCTGGGCATGTGGATGGCTGGGAGTGAACTTCTTTCGACGGTCCAGCAGCTGGGGCAGGGAAATTTGCCTGCTATAATCGGACGTCGGTGTACTGCTAGCAGAGTGCCCGCAAGTACTTGGCTGTGACACACCTAATTCTACACCTTCATTCCTCTCAGTGCAGGTTTCAGAGAGAACTGAAGGTACAGTGGGGTTGCTGATCCCAGCTGATGCGGAGCAAGGAGAAGTCCGCTTTGTTCTTTGGTGTGGGCCTTTAAGATACGCTTGCCAACGAGCTGCATGGCAGGTCAACATATGTTTGGTCAAGCATGTGGTGCCCAAGCGGCTGATGTTTTGGCCACGCGAGATACACTTCAGACATATGTTGCAAACAGCAGCGGTGCGATCTGATGCACTCGACTCAAAAAAGGCCCACACCAAGAACTTTTGGAATAACGGGCAGAGGCAGCGCCCTGCACAGGCGGAGCTCTGCGGTGTGATTCAGTCGGTGTGCTGCCCCTACGTTGGCCCCTGGAGGACATCCTGCCTCATTGGAGATGTGCCTCCTCCTCATCCTCCTCCTCCTCCTCCTCTCTCCTATCAGGCACCCACGTGGAGTCAGTGACCTCATCATCCCCTCCCTCCTCATCACTGGAGCCAATCTGGCAGTATGCTGCAGCTGCTGGAACATGACTGCCAGATTGGTGTCCTTCTTGAGCATCCCCTCTCTCTGCTCTCACGCTACTGCCTTCCTCTAGCTGGGTATCATCTTCAGAACCTTCGAAATGCTGGGTATCCTCCTGGAGCATGTACCCAACACTGTGCTCAAACAGTTCGGGGGACTCCTCAGGAGGACATGGTGGGTCTAGGGAAGGAGTGACTGATGATGACATTGAGGACGCTTTGGCAGCTGCTTTGCCAGTACCCTGAGCCTGGGTGAGAGAAGATGAGGAGGATGAGGAGGGCTTGGTCATCCACTCTACCAAGTCTTCGGCATGATGCGGCTCAACACGTCCAGCTGCCGAAAATAAGGACACGCGTGTCCCATGGCCACGTGCTGATGACGATGCACCGCGTCCACGACCAGCACTGTTGTCTCTAGACACAGAGCCTGCTTGCCCTCTTTTATTGGCTCGTGACTGTCTGCCTCTCCTTGTTGGCCTTCCAGACATAGTAATGGCCTGCAGGGAGATGGGAAAAACAGCAATTGGGTAGTGTATATTGTGCTGGAGGCACACAACACCCACTAACTCCAGCAGATGCCTTTATTAGAGAACAGCAATGACGGGTATATACAGGTGTATACTGTGCCACTAACTCCTGCAGATGCCTGTATTATAGAACAGCAATGACGGGTATATACAGGTGTATACTGTGCCACTAACTCCTGCAGATGCCTGTATTTGAGAACAGCAATGATGGATATACAGGTGTATACTGTGCCACTAACTCCTGCAGATGCCTGAGAAAATAAAACAGAACATAGAACACACTGTCCCTGCCTATGTATCTCTTTCCCTGCACATCAACTGTGCCACTAACTCCTGCAGATGCCTGTATTTGAGAACAGCAATGACGGATATACAGGTGTATACTGTGTCACTAACTCCTGCAGATGCCTGAGAAATTAAAACAGAACATAGAACACACTGTCCCTGCCTATGTATCTCTTTCCCTGCACGCCAACTGTGCCACTAACTCCTGCAGATGCCTGTATTTGAGAACAGTAATGACGGATATACAGGTGTATACTGTGCCACTAACTCCTGCAGATGCCTGAGAAAATAAAACAGAACATAGAAAACACTGTCCCTGCCTATGTATCTCTTTCCCTGCACGTCAACTGTGCCACTAACTCCTGCAGATGCCTGTATTTGAGAAGAGCAATGACGGATATACAGGTGTATACTGTGTCACTAACTCCTGCAGATGCCTGAGAAATTAAAACAGAACATAGAACACACTGTCCCTGCCTATGTATCTCTTTCCCTGCACACCAACTGTGCCACTAACTCCTTCAGATGCCTGTATTTGAGAACAGCAATGACGGATATACAGGTGTATACTGTGTCACTAACTCCTGCAGATGCCTGAGAAAATAAAACAGAACATAGAGCACACTGTCCCTGCCTATGTATCTCTTTCCCTGCACGCCAACTGTGCCACTAACTCCTGCAGATGCCTGTATTTGAGAACCGCAATGATGGATATACAGGTGTATACTGTGCCACTAACTCCTGCAGATGCCTGAGAAAATAAAACAGAACATAGAACACACTGTCCCTGCCTATGTATCTCTTTCCCTGCACGCCAACACACTACACAAGGCCGCCGCGCTGGCGGCCTTTTATAGTGTGGGGCGTGTACTAAACCCTTCTGAGCTATAATTGGCCACAGGCATTCTGCCTGTGGCCAATTATGGCTCTCCTCGCTGCCGGCGCTGTGATTGGCCAAGCATGCGGGGTCACAGTGCATGCTTGGCCAATTACAGCACCAGTATTGCACTGCGATGGCGCAGTGTATTGTGGGCCGTTCGCGTCACTCGAATTTGGCGCGAGCGGCCCAAATCGTTCGATCTTTGTCGAACGATCGAACAGCCGATGTTCGAGTCGAACGTATGTTCGACTCAAACACGAAGCTCATCCCTATTGCCCACCCTTTGCAGCTATACCAGCCTCAGCTCTTCTGGGAAGGCTGTCCACAAGGTTTCACCTAAGTTACACTTTTCAGTGCTAGGAGTACCCCTTATTCATTTTGAAATTTCAACATTTTCTTTTACGGTAAAATGTATTACTGCTGCTCTATCTGTCCCTTACCTATTCACTGTTCCAGCCATTTAATGCTGGTCCTTTTCTTGTTTGAATGACACCCAGCTAGTATTCCAACAGTTCAAATTAAAGCAATTAAATCTGAATTTTACTATATATCCAGCCGAATGACAGGTGGTAATAGAGGCCATATGGTATCCCTGACAGAAATGGAATATTGTTCTTTACTGGTTGTTCTGCCTTTTTTTTAAGGCAATTCCCTGCAGGGGAATTTGAAGAGTTTTTCATGTAATCTCATCCTACAGCTGCTCACTTCTGCATTTGTGTTACTAATTTCTGTCCACAGTCTGTAATGTCTCTCTCCAGCCTCTATCTTCTCCCCCTTGTTTAATAGTGTAACAATGTATCATTGCTGATTGCAAGGCTAAAGCTGGCCAAACTCATAATGATCTCATAGATTCCCTCATCTGCGCTAAACAGCATGGATAGGCAAATCTCCAGCTATTGTATTCTGACAGCAGGCACAAGTAGTTGTCAAAATACCTGAATATTGACCAATTTTTCTCCCCCTGGCTCCTTTGATTTCTCAAATGAAGCTTGTCGAGCTGGTTTGTATCATCAGTAGGGAGGAGCTCAGGCATGTTCGGAAAATTTGCCTGAGCTATCCCGCCAGGAAGCTCTCAATGCCAATAGCCAATTATAGGCATTGGAGGCATTCCCCGCTCTAAAGCCATATGCAAGGGGCATGTATATCTGCAACTGCAGGGCGGGGAATGCCCCTGATGCCTATGATTGGCTGTCAGCATTGGCAGCTTCCCAGCAGGATAGGTCAGGAGGTTTCAGACTTGTGTGTGAATGCATCTGAGCTCATCACAATCAGCAGGGGCACCCATGGCTTGAATTTGAGCAGATGTACAGGAATCAGCCGAAATTTAAGCCACGTATGGACAATATAACAGCATCTAAGCTCTAAAAAGGTGTGCAGAGTTGAAATAAGAGCACTAATTGAATAAGTACTGTATATGTAAACTCTAATGAATGACATAAACAGTTGTAATTTTTCTTTTTTTAAATAAAATACTGTTTTCACCTTTTTCATCCGTTGTTACATCTCAGTGCTGCTGATATCCTGGAGCCTCTTTGCAGCCACTTTCTGTCCACAACCATGCATTCCAATAAAGGCTACATGGTATTGCTAAGAGTGTTTGTTGATTGTGATAGCCAGGGCTGCCATCAGGGAGGGACGGCCCGGGACATGTAGGGGGCCTGGGGGTTCTGAGAGGCCCTGACCCCACCTAAGGAGACTGAGTTGTTGCTGCTGTAGTAACTAGCAATTGCTAAAGCAGGGCGGCCGCAGAGTGAGCAGATGCATCTCACAAAGTTCTGGCTGCAGGGGAGAGGCGGAGTGATATCATCTGCACTCCGCCTCTCCTTGCAGATCAGATGCTGGTTTAAAGCACGTCAGTTGCAACTCAGCAGTGCTCATCGGTCTCTGTGGATTGACCTTCAGACAAGTTGTTAGACATCACAGTGGTAAATTGATTGACAATGTTGCTTGGTGTGGGCCTGTGCTGTGACTCTTTGTTGGATTAGGCTGTTTGTGACTGTCTCTTTGTTGGATGGGGGTGCCTTTTTGCTGGATTGGGCTGTCTCTTTCCTATATGGGGAGTCTCTTTGCTATATGGGAATGTCTTTTTGCTGAATATATAAGGATGTCTCTTTGCTGGATTGGGCTATCCCTTTGCTGAATATATGGGGATGTCTCTTTGCTGGATTGGGCTGTCTCTTTGCGGAATATATGGGGCTGTCTGTTTACTGCATTGTGCTTCCCTTTGCTTCATATATGGAGATGTTTCTTTGCTGGAATGGGATGTCCCTTTGCTAAATATATGGGGATGTCTCTTTGCTGGATTGAGCTGCCAGTGGGCGGATTTGGTGGGACAGCGAGTGGGCAGGCCCTAGGGAATGTTAGTTGTCAGCCTCAGGAGGGGGGCAGGCCTAAAGCTGTGATGGCTGCCCTAGTGATGGCTCATACATGTGTCAGAAAGGCTACTTGTAGTCTCCATTGGGAGAGCATATAACAGTGTGACAACACAAGAGCACAACAGCGCAAGGATCACCAGGTATTATGTAGCACTTACCCCAGAAGGAGTTGCTGGTTTTGTTTATGGGTCATGCAAACTACCTCCAAGGCTTCCGTTGTCAGGGTAGAGAGTCTTTAGAAAAGCCAATGTCCACACAAATGTAAAACCTAAACAGTAAGGCTTTATTTTCTTTGCTGTAGGAACTTGAGGAGAAAGCAGGAAACAAGAGAAGTATAGGGGAAGGTTCAGGCACGCAGCACCAAAGGCACAAAGAATTTGCAAACGTCGCCACTCAAGCCTGAGTGGGTATTGCTCACTCGGATAGTTCCGTTTCTTTCGGTCCTAGCAGCCGGGATGACGCACGGATCAGTTTTATATGAGAACTTAGGGATGCGTCCAGGAATCTTCTGCCACAGGATTATTAAAGTCCCGAACCTCCTAGCCAAGCAATAAGGAGAACTTTATGCCAGATTGGCGTATTGCAGGGCCTGTAAAGTAATGGATCCCTCCTTAGGTAGGTTGCCAAGCTTTCTCCTGAGACAGCAGTACCGTTGCCAATCTCCTCTGGGGCAGATCCTCCCCTGGCCTCCTTCCTTAGGAGTGGGCTTCCCGCAGGTGGGCAGCTTGGGATCCTTTTCCAAGGCGTAGGCCCCAGCCAGCAAAACTGGGCCTACCAGGTAGCGATGTAGCCTCGGGCTGAAGGTGCCCGGTGCTAGAATACACACACGCACCCCGTGCCATGAGGGCCACGAGGCGCACCCGAAGGACCCAATACCAATGGCGTCTGCCCCTTATGTACCCCTCCCCAGCATGTGCAGCGGACTAACCATGCCCACTGCACGGCTGCCGAGAAAGGACACCCAATACTCAGTGGCGGCTGGTGCTCACATTTTTTGGGGGGGCGCAAACAAACTGAAAAAAAAACACACCAAGTGCCGCCACTGTGCCCATTAAACACAGCCACTGTGCCCAAACGCCACCAGTTTGTCCCCCATAATACAGCCAGTTTGTCCCCCATATACAGCCAGTTTGTCCCCCAAATGCAGCCAGTTTGTCCCCCTATACAGCCAGTTTGTCCCCCAAATGCAGCCAGTTTGTCCCTCCAATATACAGCCAGTTTGTCCCCCAAATGCAGCCCGTTTGTCCCATATACAGCCCGTTTGTCCCATATACAGCCCGTTTGTCCCATATACAGCCCGTTTGTCCCATATACAGCCCGTTTGTCCCCCAAATGCAGCCAGTTTGTCCCCAATATACAGCCAGTTTGTCCCCCAATATACAGCCAGTTTGTCCCCAAAATACAGCCAATTTGTCCCCCAATATACAGCCAGTTTGTCCCCCCAATATACAGCCAGTTTGTCCCCCCAATATACAGCCCGTTTGTCCCCCATATACAGCCAGTTTGTCCAATATACAGCCAGTTTGTCCCCCCAATATACAGCCAGTTTGTCCCCCCAATATACATCCAGTTTGTCCCCCCAATATACATCCAGTTTGTCCCCCAAATATGCAGCCAGTTTGTCCCCAAATGCAGCCAGTTTGTCCCCCAAATGCAGCAAGTTTGTCCCCCAAATGCAGCCAGTTTGTCCCCCCCAGCCCTGCACTTACCTTCCTCAAGTCAGCGCCGTCCTTCTTCCGTCCTCGATGTCTTCTCCCGCCCTCGATGTCGCTTCAGCCAATCAGGTTACTGGTAACCAGACCCGGTGAACCTGATTGGCCAGGGAACGCACCCCCCGTGCGTCCTCTGGTTAGCTGTTTAGAAGCCGATTACAGCCCTCATGCTGTAGACGGGAAGCCTATCAGAGCCGCTGGCTCTGATAGGCACTTCTAAAGGCCAACCAGACGCTGTTATTCAGATGGCCGGCGCTCAAGGGGCCGGCCATCTGAATAGTGGGCGGCAGCAATACATAGGTTCATGCAATGCATGAACCTATGTATTGTTGTGGTGAGTGACGGGCGCAGGAGCGAGCGGGGGCGGCGCTTCTGCGCCCACTATGGACGCACCGTGTGTTGTAAAAAAAAAGTCATTTAAAAATAAAAAAATAAAAATAAAACTCTTAAAGGGCCCGTTTTTTTTTTTTTTTGTGATTTCAGGAGGGGGGGACGGGCCGCCACTACCAATACTGCTGTGATACTCCTGGATTCCAACATGGGCGAGCGGTGGCAGTGCCACCTACAGGCAAGCAGGGAATATAACTGCCAGGCAGTATCACAACCAGAGCAGAAGCAGAATATAAATCAGTAAGTCTGAGCCCAACTATTAGCTCAGAACACCCCCTAAATTTAACATAGCGTGGACCAATTTGGGACCGGCGCTACAATTATTTTAATGAATTCTACAGAGTTAAAAATATCAAAATGGCACATGAAATTACATTTACACGTTAAAAATTTTAAACAATTTTAGTAACTGATTTTATATATATATATATATATATATATATATATATATAAATACAGTATATATATATATATTTTACAAATATATATCTAGCCATAATTTTTGCATCCTAAGAATGCATTTTATTATGCTTG
This sequence comes from Rana muscosa, assembly GCA_029206835.1. NCBI lineage: Eukaryota > Metazoa > Chordata > Amphibia > Anura > Ranidae > Rana > Rana muscosa. The sequence continues at coordinate 962,477,714 of CM055117.1, read as the reverse complement.
CAACTTTTTTATGCTGAATTTGTTTTATTTAATCTAGAATTTAAAATAAAATAAGAGGTGTCTTGTCTATGTAGTACAAATGGAGCCTGACATATGAGCTATTTATACCATCATCTAACAGGCTCAATTTCTGGCAAGTGTCCCAGGACTAATGACTTTTACCCCTGTGGCTTATTCTCATGGTTATTTTTTATGTTGTAGAATTGTAAAAACCTTTATTTGGAACATTTTAGGAGAAAAGTTTTTCTTTAATAGACCAGGTGTTCACACACTGCACTTAATCTTGTAATTCATTAAAGAAAGGCAGACAGATAATAAAGTGTGTGAGAACAATGACACATTAACAAGTAGAACTCAGTGAATTGTCACATAAAATAAACGGAGAGAACACAAAATGAGAAATAGGAATTATCATCCAATATAAATCTCTTTGTAGTATGGAAATGAGCCACATAAAAGCGTGAACAAATAATTATATGGCCCAAGACAGATGTAATCATCGAAATACAAACAGATGTCGAGCTGAAGATTATGGTATAAATTACATTGTAATTCGATGATAAAATAAACACCAAAGAAGAATATTTTAAACCTGTCTTTGAATAAGAGGAAAATAAATTAAAGATAACCACAATAGAAATTTGATTAAAGGGTCAACATTCAAAGTTTTGGGACAATAGTGGGCGCTTTCTTATTTTTGGATAGAGAACATTTGCCTACCTATTTTATTATTTTAGCACATATGCCTTGGTACAAACAGCTGGGGATGGAGTGGGGGTGAGTACAGCTGGGTACAAAGGTGGACTGACCAGGGGGCTGTTGTTTTGGCTGTAGCAGATCCATTCAGACCTCTGTTAGACTGGGCCCAGTAGATATATGAAACAGCTCATCCGCTTCCTAAAACTCCACTGTCATTTGTTATCAGAATCTGCCCGGCAGAGGAAATCTTTCACTACTCACTGCCTTTGCAGCACACTTCATTAGATCATGCGATCTTTCCTTGTCAACGTATTTTATTGGACATATATATTAGTCACATACAGATCATATGTAATACATGTTGTTGATATTTGTCCAATTATTACAAATATAGAAAAATAACAAATAATAGGGTCTACAGAATATATCCTAATGAAAATTATAAGGACTTAAATGAGATAGCAAGTAAATAAATCCTTGTACTAATATATTCAAGACTGTAGTTGAAAGAAATATTTAACATATTAATTACAAATTGATCTGTATCTTCGAAAAAAGTAATGTAGAGTAATACTGTAGCTTCTCGATCTTTCAAAGCTGTAAACGAAGTAGTTGTGACAAACCTTTTCTCTAAAAATGTGTGACAGTGGAGACTTGGGGAACGGGTCAGCTTTTTTCATATCTGCAGGTTTCCAGTCAGTAATAAGAATGTGTTAATAATGTCTGCAAAAATTTAAAATGAAAGGCATGAAAGTGTTCATGTGTTTAATGAAGCGCCACCTGCTTACAGTGATAAGACTGTGGTAATGCAACCTGCTGTGATGAAAAATTTGTTTTCACAATCTGGTACAGTTAAAGAAAATATGAACATTGTGTCTACTGTTCAGTAGGGATGAGCTTCGTGTTCGAGTCGAACATACGTTCGACTCGAACATCGGCTGTTCGATCGTTCGACGAAGATCGAACGATTTGGGCCGTTCGTGCCAAATTCGAGTGACGCGAACGGCCCACAATGCACTACGCCATCACAGTGTCATCCAGGCGCTGTGATTGGCCAAGCATGCACTGTGACCCCGCATGCTTGGCCAATCACAGCGCCGGCAGCGAGGAGAGCAATGATTGGCCACAGGCAGGATGCCTGTGGCCAATTATTGCTGAGGGTGTTTAGTACACGCCCCACACTATAAAAGGCCGCCAGCACGGCGGCCTAGTGTAGTGTGTTCCGGAGCAGGGAAAGAGAAGCATAGGCAGGGACAGTGACATTTATTTTTTTCTTGCTTAACCTGGATTCCTTTAGTTTAGGGAAAGAGAAGGATAGGTAGGGAGAGTGTCAGTGTGTTTTACTGTGCGAATCCTTGTTTCTAGGGACAGGGAAGGACAGTGAGGGAATTCTCCTTGTGCTATAGTGTGCTTTAAAAAAACATTTTTTCTAGGGACAGAAAACTATAGGTAGGGAGAGTGTCAGTGTGTTTTACTGTGCGAATCCTTGTTTCTAGGGACAGGGAAGGACAGTGAGGGAATTCTCCTTGTGCTATAGTGTGCTTTAAAAAAACATTTTTTCTAGGGACAGAAAACTATAGGTAGGGAGAGTGTCAGTGTGTTTTACTGTGCGAATCCTTGTTTCTAGGGACAGGGAAGGACAGTGAGGGAATTCTCCTTGTGCTATAGTGTGCTTTAAAAAAACATTTTTTCTAGGGACAGAAAACTATAGGTAGGGAGAGTGTCAGTGTGTTTTACTGTGCGAATCCTTGTTTCTAGGGACAGGGAAGGACAGTGAGGGAATTCTCCTTGTGCTATAGTGTGCTTTAAAAAAACATTTTTTCTAGGGACAGAAAACTATAGGTAGGAAGAGTGTCAGTTTCTTTCACTGTGATAATCCTTGTTTCTAGGGACAAAGAAGGAAAGTGAGGGAAATTCTCCTTGTGCTATAGTGTGCTTTAAAAAAACATTTTTTCTAGGGACAGAAAACTATAGGTAGGGAGAGTGTCAGTGTCTTTTACTGTGCGAATCCTTGTTTCTAGGGACAGGGAAGGACAGTGAGGGAATTCTCCTTGTGCTATAGTGTGCTTTAAAAAAACATTTTTTCTAGGGACAGAAAACTATAGGTAGGGAGAGTGTCAGTGTCTTTTACTGTGCGAATCCTTGTTTCTAGGGACAGGGAAGGACAGTGAGGGAATTCTCCTTGTGCTATAGTGTGCTTTAAAAAAACATTTTTTCTAGGGACAGAAAACTATAGGTAGGAAGAGTGTCAGTTTCTTTCACTGTGATAATCCTTGTTTCTAGGGACAAAGAAGGAAAGTAAGGGAAATTCTCCTTGTGCTATAGTGTGCTTTAAAAAAACATTTTTTCTAGGGACAGAAAACTATAGGTAGGAAGAGTGTCAGTGTGTTTTACTGTGCGAATCCTTGTTTCTAGGGACAGGGAAGGACAGTGAGGGAATTCTCCTTGTGCTATAGTGTGCTTTAAAAAAACATTTTTTCTAGGGACAGAAAACTATAGGTAGGGAGAGTGTCAGTGTGTTTTACTGTGCGAATCCTTGTTTCTAGGGACAGGGAAGGACAGTGAGGGAATTCTCCTTGTGCTATAGTGTGCTTTAAAAAAACATTTTTTCTAGGGACAAACTATAGGTAGGGAGAGTGTCAGTGTGTTTTACTGTGCGAATCCTTGTTTCTAGGGACAGGGAAGGACAGTGAGGGAATTCTCCTTGTGCTATAGTGTGCTTTAAAAAAACATTTTTTCTAGGGACAGAAAACTATAGGTAGGAAGAGTGTCAGTTTCTTTCACTGTGATAATCCTTGTTTCTAGGGACAAAGAAGGAAAGTGAGGGAAATTCTCCTTGTGCTATAGTGTGCTTTAAAAAAACATTTTTTCTAGGGACAGAAAACTATAGGTAGGGAGAGTGTCAGTGTGTTTTACTGTGCGAATCCTTGTTTCTAGGGACAGGGAAGGACAGTGAGGGAATTCTCCTTGTGCTATAGTGTGCTTTAAAAAAACATTTTTTCTAGGGACAGAAAACTATAGGTAGGGAGAGTGTCAGTGTGTTTTACTGTGCGAATCCTTGTTTCTAGGGACAGGGAAGGACAGTGAGGGAATTCTCCTTGTGCTATAGTGTGCTTTAAAAAAACATTTTTTCTAGGGACAGAAAACTATAGGTAGGAAGAGTGTCAGTTTCTTTCACTGTGATAATCCTTGTTTCTAGGGACAAAGAAGGAAAGTGAGGGAAATTCTCCTTGTGCTATAGTGTGCTTTAAAAAAACATTTTTTCTAGGGACAGAAAACTATAGGTAGGGAGAGTGTCAGTGTGTTTTACTGTGCGAATCCTTGTTTCTAGGGACAGGGAAGGACAGTGAGGGAATTCTCCTTGTGCTATAGTGTGCTTTAAAAAAACATTTTTTCTAGGGACAGAAAACTATAGGTAGGGAGAGTGTCAGTGTGTTTTACTGTGCGAATCCTTGTTTCTAGGGACAGGGAAGGACAGTGAGGGAATTCTCCTTGTGCTATAGTGTGCTTTAAAAAAACATTTTTTCTAGGGACAGAAAACTATAGGTAGGGAGAGTGTCAGTGTGTTTTACTGTGCGAATCCTTGTTTCTAGGGACAGGGAAGGACAGTGAGGGAATTCTCCTTGTGCTATAGTGTGCTTTAAAAAAACATTTTTTCTAGGGACAGAAAACTATAGGTAGGAAGAGTGTCAGTTTCTTTCACTGTGATAATCCTTGTTTCTAGGGACAAAGAAGGAAAGTGAGGGAAATTCTCCTTGTGCTATAGTGTGCTTTAAAAAAACATTTTTTCTAGGGACAGAAAACTATAGGTAGGGAGAGTGTCAGTGTCTTTTACTGTGTGAATCCTTGTTTCTAGGGACAGGGAAGGACAGTGAGGGAATTCTCCTTGTGCTATAGTGTGCTTTAAAAAAACATTTTTTCTAGGGACAGAAAACTATAGGTAGGGAGAGTGTCAGTGTCTTTTACTGTGCGAATCCTTGTTTCTAGGGACAGGGAAGGACAGTGAGGGAATTCTCCTTGTGCTATAGTGTGCTTTAAAAAAACATTTTTTCTAGGGACAGAAAACTATAGGTAGGGAGAGTGTCAGTGTCTTTTACTGTGCGAATCCTTGTTTCTAGGGACAGGGAAGGACAGTGAGGGAATTCTCCTTGTGCTATAGTGTGCTTTAAAAAAAAAATTTTCTAGGGACAGAAAACTATAGGTAGGGAGAGTGTCAGTGTGTTTTACTGTGCGAATCCTTGTTTCTAGGGACAGGGAAGGACAGTGAGGGAATTCTCCTTGTGCTATAGTGTGCTTTAAAAAAACATTTTTTCTAGGGACAGAAAACTATAGGTAGGAAGAGTGTCAGTTTCTTTCACTGTGATAATCCTTGTTTCTAGGGACAAAGAAGGAAAGTGAGGGAAATTCTCCTTGTGCTATAGTGTGCTTTAAAAAAACATTTTTTCTAGGGACAGAAAACTATAGGTAGGGAGAGTGTCAGTGTCTTTTACTGTGCGAATCCTTGTTTCTAGGGACAGGGAAGGACAGTGAGGGAATTCTCCTTGTGCTATAGTGTGCTTTAAAAAAACATTTTTTCTAGGGACAGAAAACTATAGGTAGGGAGAGTGTCAGTGTGTTTTACTGTGCGAATCCTTGTTTCTAGGGACAGGGAAGGACAGTGAGGGAATTCTCCTTGTGCTATAGTGTGCTTTAAAAAAACATTTTTTCTAGGGACAGAAAACTATAGGTAGGAAGAGTGTCAGTTTCTTTCACTGTGATAATCCTTGTTTCTAGGGACAAAGAAGGAAAGTGAGGGAAATTCTCCTTGTGCTATAGTGTGCTTTAAAAAAACATTTTTTCTAGGGACAGAAAACTATAGGTAGGGAGAGTGTCAGTGTCTTTTACTGTGCGAATCCTTGTTTCTAGGGACAGGGAAGGACAGTGAGGGAATTCTCCTTGTGCTATAGTGTGCTTTAAAAAAACATTTTTTCTAGGGACAGAAAACTATAGGTAGGGAGAGTGTCAGTGTGTTTTACTGTGCGAATCCTTGTTTCTAGGGACAGGGAAGGACAGTGAGGGAATTCTCCTTGTGCTATAGTGTGCTTTAAAAAAACATTTTTTCTAGGGACAGAAAACTATAGGTAGGAAGAGTGTCAGTTTCTTTCACTGTGATAATCCTTGTTTCTAGGGACAAAGAAGGAAAGTGAGGGAAATTCTCCTTGTGCTATAGTGTGCTTTAAAAAAACATTTTTTCTAGGGACAGAAAACTATAGGTAGGAAGAGTGTCAGTTTCTTTCACTGTGATAATCCTTGTTTCTAGGGACAAAGAAGGACAGTGAGGGAATTCTCCTTGTGCTATAGTGTGCTTTAAAAAAACATTTTTTCTAGGGACAGAAAACTATAGGTAGGGAGAGTGTCAGTGTGTTTTACTGTGCGAATCCTTGTTTCTAGGGACAGGGAAGGACAGTGAGGGAATTCTCCTTGTGCTATAGTGTGCTTTAAAAAAACATTTTTTCTAGGGACAAACTATAGGTAGGGAGAGTGTCAGTGTGTTTTACTGTGCGAATCCTTGTTTCTAGGGACAGGGAAGGACAGTGAGGGAATTCTCCTTGTGCTATAGTGTGCTTTAAAAAAACATTTTTTCTAGGGACAGAAAACTATAGGTAGGAAGAGTGTCAGTGTGTTTTACTGTGCGAATCCTTGTTTCTAGGGACAGGGAAGGACAGTGAGGGAATTCTCCTTGTGCTATAGTGTGCTTTAAAAAAACATTTTTTCTAGGGACAGAAAACTATAGGTAGGGAGAGTGTCAGTGTGTTTTACTGTGCGAATCCTTGTTTCTAGGGACAGGGAAGGACAGTGAGGGAATTCTCCTTGTGCTATAGTGTGCTTTAAAAAAACATTTTTTCTAGGGACAGAAAACTATAGGTAGGAAGAGTGTCAGTTTCTTTCACTGTGATAATCCTTGTTTCTAGGGACAAAGAAGGAAAGTGAGGGAAATTCTCCTTGTGCTATAGTGTGCTTTAAAAAAACATTTTTTCTAGGGACAGAAAACTATAGGTAGGGAGAGTGTCAGTGTCTTTTACTGTGCGAATCCTTGTTTCTAGGGACCGGGAAGGACAGTGAGGGAATTCTCCTTGTGCTATAGTGTGCTTTAAAAAAACATTTTTTCTAGGGACAGAAAACTATAGGTAGGGAGAGTGTCAGTGTCTTTTACTGTGCGAATCCTTGTTTCTAGGGACAGGGAAGGACAGTGAGGGAATTCTCCTTGTGCTATAGTGTGCTTTAAAAAAACATTTTTTCTAGGGACAGAAAACTATAGGTAGGGAGAGTGTCAGTGTCTTTTACTGTGCGAATCCTTTTTTCTAGGGACAGGGAAGGACAGTGAGGGAATTCTCCTTGTGCTATAGTGTGCTTTAAAAAAACATTTTTTCTAGGGACAGAAAACTATAGGTAGGGAGAGTGTCAGTGTGTTTTACTGTGTGAATCCTTGTTTCTAGGGACAGGGAAGGACAGTGAGGGAATTCTCCTTGTGCTATAGTGTGCTTTAAAAAAACATTTTTTCTAGGGACAGAAAACTATAGGTAGGAAGAGTGTCAGTTTCTTTCACTGTGATAATCCTTGTTTCTAGGGACAAAGAAGGAAAGTGAGGGAAATTCTCCTTGTGCTATAGTGTGCTTTAAAAAAACATTTTTTCTAGGGACAGAAAACTATAGGTAGGGAGAGTGTCAGTGTCTTTTACTGTGCGAATCCTTGTTTCTAGGGACAGGGAAGGACAGTGAGGGAATTCTCCTTGTGCTATAGTGTGCTTTAAAAAAACATTTTTTCTAGGGACAGAAAACTATAGGTAGGGAGAGTGTCAGTGTGTTTTACTGTGCGAATCCTTGTTTCTAGGGACAGGGAAGGACAGTGAGGGAATTCTCCTTGTGCTATAGTGTGCTTTAAAAAAACATTTTTTCTAGGGACAGAAAACTATAGGTAGGAAGAGTGTCAGTTTCTTTCACTGTGATAATCCTTGTTTCTAGGGACAAAGAAGGAAAGTGAGGGAAATTCTCCTTGTGCTATAGTGTGCTTTAAAAAAACATTTTTTCTAGGGACAGAAAACTATAGGTAGGGAGAGTGTCAGTGTCTTTTACTGTGCGAATCCTTGTTTCTAGGGACAGGGAAGGACAGTGAGGGAATTCTCCTTGTGCTATAGTGTGCTTTAAAAAAACATTTTTTCTAGGGACAGAAAACTATAGGTAGGGAGAGTGTCAGTGTGTTTTACTGTGCGAATCCTTGTTTCTAGGGACAGGGAAGGACAGTGAGGGAATTCTCCTTGTGCTATAGTGTGCTTTAAAAAAACATTTTTTCTAGGGACAGAAAACTATAGGTAGGAAGAGTGTCAGTTTCTTTCACTGTGATAATCCTTGTTTCTAGGGACAAAGAAGGAAAGTGAGGGAAATTCTCCTTGTGCTATAGTGTGCTTTAAAAAAACATTTTTTCTAGGGACAGAAAACTATAGGTAGGGAGAGTGTCAGTGTCTTTTACTGTGCGAATCCTTGTTTCTAGGGACAGGGAAGGACAGTGAGGGAATTCTCCTTGTGCTATAGTGTGCTTTAAAAAAACATTTTTTCTAGGGACAGAAAACTATAGGTAGGGAGAGTGTCAGTGTGTTTTACTGTGCGAATCCTTGTTTCTAGGGACAGGGAAGGACAGTGAGGGAATTCTCCTTGTGCTATAGTGCGCTTTAAAAAAACATTTTTTCTAGGGACAGAAAACTATAGGTAGGAAGAGTGTCAGTTTCTTTCACTGTGATAATCCTTGTTTCTAGGGACAAAGAAGGAAAGTGAGGGAAATTCTCCTTGTGCTATAGTGTGCTTTAAAAAAACATTTTTTCTAGGGACAGAAAACTATAGGTAGGGAGAGTGTCAGTGTCTTTTACTGTGCGAATCCTTGTTTCTAGGGACAGGGAAGGACAGTGAGGGAATTCTCCTTGTGCTATAGTGTGCTTTAAAAAAACATTTTTTCTAGGGACAGAAAACTATAGGTAGGGAGAGTGTCAGTGTGTTTTACTGTGCGAATCCTTGTTTCTAGGGACAGGGAAGGACAGTGAGGGAATTCTCCTTGTGCTATAGTGTGCTTTAAAAAAACATTTTTTCTAGGGACAGAAAACTATAGGTAGGAAGAGTGTCAGTTTCTTTCACTGTGATAATCCTTGTTTCTAGGGACAAAGAAGGAAAGTGAGGGAAATTCTCCTTGTGCTATAGTGTGCTTTAAAAAAACATTTTTTCTAGGGACAGAAAACTATAGGTAGGGAGAGTGTCAGTGTCTTTTACTGTGCGAATCCTTGTTTCTAGGGACAGGGAAGGACAGTGAGGGAATTCTCCTTGTGCTATAGTGTGCTTTAAAAAAACATTTTTTCTAGGGACAGAAAACTATAGGTAGGGAGAGTGTCAGTGCGTTTTACTGTGCGAATCCTTGTTTCTAGGGACAGGGAAGGACAGTGAGGGAATTCTCCTTGTGCTATAGTGTGCTTTAAAAAAACATTTTTTCTAGGGACAGAAAACTATAGGTAGGGAGAGTGTCAGTGTGTTTTACTGTGCGAATCCTTGTTTCTAGGGACAGGGAAGGACAGTGAGGGAATTCTCCTTGTGCTATAGTGTGCTTTAAAAAAACATTTTTTCTAGGGACAAACTATAGGTAGGAAGAGTGTCAGTTTCTTTCACTGTGATAATCCTTGTTTCTAGGGACAAAGAAGGACAGTGAGGGAAATTCTCCTTGTGCTATAGTGTGCTTTAAAAAAACATTTTTTCTAGGGACAGAAAACTATAGGTAGGGAGAGTGTCAGTGTGTTTTACTGTGGGAATCCTTGTTTCTAGGGACAGGGAAGGACAGTGAGGGAATTCTCCTTGTGCTATAGTGTGCTTTAAAAAAACATTTTTTCTAGGGACAGAAAACTATAGGTAGGAAGAGTGTCAGTTTCTTTCACTGTGCTAATCCTTGTTTCTAGGGACAAAGAAGGAAAGTGAGGGAAATTCTCCTTGTGCTATAGTGTGCTTTAAAAAAACATTTTTTCTAGGGACAGAAAACTATAGGTAGGAAGAGTGTCAGTTTCTTTCACTGTGATAATCCTTGTTTCTAGGGACAGGGAAGGACAGTGAGGGAAATTCTCCTTGTGCTATAGTGTGCTAAAGCATTCCTCATCAACCATCTTTGAAATCCTTGTTTTTTTGGACAGTCAGGGAAATTGTCGTTGTGCTATTCTGTGCAAAAGCAATCATCCTCAACCATATTTAGAAATCCTTAAGTAAAGGGACAGAAAAGGACACCTGAAGGTAGCCCTTATTGCTTTTTTCCCATCTCCCTGCAGGCCATCTATTAGAATGTCTGGAAGGCAAACAAGGAGAGGCAGACAGTCAGGAGGCAATAAAAGAGGGCAAGCAGGCTCTGTGTCTGGGGGCAACAGTGCTGGTCGTGGACGCGGTGCATTGTCATCAGCACATGGCCATGGGACACGCTTGTCCTTCTTTTCGGCAGCTGGACATGTTGAGCCACATCATGCCGAAGACTTGGTAGAGTGGATGACCAAGCCCTCCTCCTCCTCCTCATCCTCTCTCACCCAGGCTCAGGGTACTGGAAAAGCAGCTGCCAAAGCGTCCTCTTCCCTGGTATCAATGTCAGACTCATCATCAGTCACTCCTTCCCTAGACCCACCATGTCCTCCTCCTGAGGAGTCCCCCGAACTGTTTGAGCACAGTGTTGGGTACATGCTCCAGGAGGATGCCCAGCGTTTCGAAGGGTCTGATGATGAAACCCAGCTACAGGAATGCAGTAGCGTGAGAGCAGACAGAGGGGATGCTCAAGAAGGACACCAATCTGGCAGTCATGTTCCAGCAGCTGCAGCATACTGCCAGATTGGCTCCAGTGATGAGGAGGGAGGGGATGATGAGGTCACTGACTCCACGTGGGTGCCTAATAGGAGAAAGGAGGAGGAGGAGGATGAGGAGGAGGCACATCTCCAACGAGGCAGGATGCCCTTTGGTGGCCAGCGTAAGGGCAGTACACCGACGGAATCACACCGCAGAGCTCCGCCTGTGCAGGGCGCTGCCTCTGCCCGTCATTCAAAAAGTTCTTTGGTGTGGGCCTTTTTTGAGGCTAGTGCATCAGATCGCACAGCTGCTGTTTGCAACATATGTCTCAAGCGTATATCGCGTGGCCAAAACATCAGCCGCTTGGGTACCACATGCCTGACCAGACATATGTTGACCTGCCATGCAGCTCGTTGGCAAGCCTACCTCAAAGACCCACACCAAAGAACAAAGCGGACCTCTCCTTGCACCGCATCAGCTGGGATCTCCAACCCCACTATAACTTCAGTCCTCTCTGAAACATGCACTGAGAGGAATGAAGGTGTAGAATTAGGTGTGTCACAGCCAAGTACTTGCGGCCACTCTGCTAGCAGTACACCGATGTCCGATTCTAGCAGGCAAATTTCCCTGCCCCAGCTGCTGGACCGTCGAAAGAAGTTCACTCCCAGCCATCCACATGCCCAGTGGTTGAATGCTAGCTTGGCTAAATTGCTAGCGCTTCAACTGCTGCCTTTTCAGTTGGTAGACTCGGCCCCCTTCCGTGAGTTTGTGCAATGTGCGGTTCCTCAGTGGCAGGTTCCCAAACGCCACTTTTTCTCACGGAAGGCTATTCCGGCTCTCTACCGGCATGTGGAAGGCAATGTCTTGGCCTCGCTGGACAGGGCGGTCAGCGGTAAGGTGCATATTACCGCTGACTCATGGTCCAGCAGGCATGGACAGGGACGTTACCTTTCTTTCACGGCCCATTGGGTCACTCTTTTGGCAGCTGGGAAGGATGCAGGACAAGGTGCAGTAGTGTTGGAGGTTGTTCCACCGCCACGCCTCCAAAATGCTACTACTGGTTGTGACACACCTCTCTCCTCCACCCCCTCCTCTTCTTCTTCCTCCATGGCCTCTTCCTGTGGTTTGTCCTCGGAACCAGCGGTGCTCCGTAGGCGTTCAAGGGGCTACGCAAGTACGCAGGCAAAAAGATGCCATGCCGTGCTTGCGCTGGTGTGTTTGGGGGACAGAAGCCACACTGGGGCAGAGGTCCTGTCTGCTCTGCAGGGCCAGGCCGAGAGGTGGTTGACGCCACGCCAGCTTAAGCCAGGAATGGTGGTTTGCGACAATGGCACCAACCTCCTCTCCGCCCTCCGACAGGGACAACTGACCCATGTGCCCTGTGTGGCTCACGTCCTTAACCTGGTGGTGCAGCGGTTCTTGGGCAGGTACCTGGGCTTACAGGATGTCCTGAGGCAGGCCAGGAAAGTCTGTGTGCATTTCCGCAGATCTTATAATGCCAGTGCTCGCCTGGCTGAGCTGCAAAAGGAGTTGAACCTGCCCAAGAACCGCCTTATATGTGACATGCCCACCAGGTGGAACTCAACGTTGGCCATGCTGCAGCGGCTGCACACGCAGCAGAGGGCCATCAATGAGTACCTGTGCGACTACGGCACCAGGACAGGGTCAGGGGAGCTTGGTTTTTTTTCTCCACGCCAGTGGGGCATGATCAGGGATGCATGCACTGTCCTGGCACCATTTGAGGAGGCCACGAGGATGGTGAGCAGTGACAGTGCATGCATCAGTGACACTGTACCTCTTGTCCACCTGTTGGAGCACACGCTGCGTGGAATAATGGACAGGGCACTTGAGGCAGAACAGAGGCAGGAAGAGGAGGACTTCCTTGCCTCTCAAGGCCCCCTTTACCCAGACAGTGTTCCTTCTGTCCCACCCATCGCACAGGAAGAGGAGGAGGAGGAGGAGGAGGAGGATTGTGTCAGCATGGAGGTGGAGGCTGGCACTCAGCATCATCAGCAGCAGTCTTTTAGGGATGATTTACAGTCCCAAGAAACCAGTGGACTTGTACGTGGCTGGGAGGAGGTGGCTGCGGATCATGTCGTCCTTAGTGACCCAGAGGACTCCGGAGCGAATGCCTCAGCAAACCTACGCTGCATGGCCTCCCTGATCCTGCAAAGTCTGCGGAAGGATCCTCGTATTCTTCGGATCAAGGAGAGGGACCATTACTGGCTGGCCACTCTCCTTGATCCACGGTACAAGGGTAAGGTTGCGGACCTTATGTTACCGTCGCAGAGGGAGCAGAGGATGAGACAACTCCGGGAGGCCTTGCAGAAAGGTCTGTGCAACGCGTTCCCAGAGACTGGGAGGTTACAAACTCCTGGTCCTGGACAACGAGTTGCTGAGGCTTCGGGCAGTCAAAGAAGGAGCGGTGGGGAAGGTGGCCGTCTGACCGATGCGTTCAGACAATTCTTTAGTCCGCAGCCCCAAAGTATGATCGGTTCCAGCAACCATCGCCAGCGTCTGATAAACATGGTGCAGGAATATCTAGGGGCAAGGTCAGACTTGGACACCTTCCCCACCGAAAATCCTCTGGCTTACTGGGTCTTGAGGATGGATCACTGGCCAGAGCTTGCACAGTATGCAATTGAGCTACTGGCCTGTCCTGCATCCAGCATTCTTTCGGAACGCACATTCAGTGCTGCTGGAGGATTTGTCACGGATCACAGGGTGCGCCTGTCCACCGACTCGGTTGATCGACTGACTTTCATCAAGATGAACCAGTCTTGGATCACCACCAGCTACCACACACCTGATGCTGATATAACAGACTAATTGATTTTAACATGTCACATCCCTTCAAGACTGATGCTGATGCTGAGTGCCTGTGCTGTTATGTTGACTGGCTATCCTCCTCCTCCGAGTCCTCAATGATACGATTGATGATGATAGCTTGGAAGATCATTTTTGTTTATGGGTGCCGCCACCAGTGGCTAAGGCCCAATTTTTCAGCCCCTGTTTTACAGGGGCGTGTAATTACAATTTTTTTAGCAATAATTTGCCATAGGGCTCATTGCTGTGCTCCAAGTACAGTATCTGTGAGGGGTTGGAGTGTTGTGGCACCAGTGCCTAAGGCCCAATTTTTCAGCCCCTGTTTAACAGGGGCGTGTCATTACAATTTTTGAAGCAATACTTTGCAACAGGGCTCATTGCTGTGCTCCAAGTACAGTATCTGTGAGGGGTTGTAGTGTTGTGCCACCAGTGCCTAAGGCCCAATTTTTCAGCCCCTGTTCAACAGGGGCATGCAATTACAATTCTTGATCTAATAATTCACAGCAGGGCCCATTGCTGCACCCACCAAGAGTAACTCTGAGGGCTTACAGTGTTGTGGCAACGCCACCACCACCACCACCACGAAAGGCCCAATTTTTCAGCCCCTGTTCAAAAGGGGCATGTAATTACAATTCTTGATCTAATAATTCACAGCAGGGCCCATTGCTGCACCCACCAAGAGTAACTCTGAGGGCTTACAGTGTTGTGGCAACACCACCACCACCACCACGAAAGGCCCAATTTTTCAGCCCCTGTTCAACAGGGGCATGCAATTACAATTCTTGATCTAATAATTCACAGCAGGGCCCATTGCTGCACCCACCAAGAGTAACTCTGAGGGCTTACAGTGTTGTGGCAACGCCACCACCACCACCACCACGAAAGGCCCAATTTTTCAGCCCCTGTTCAAAAGGGGCATGTAATTACAATTCTTGATCTAATAATTCACAGCAGGGCCCATTCCTGCACCCACCTAGAGTAACTCTGAGGGCTTACAGTGTTGTGGCAACACCACCACCACCACCACGAAAGGCCCAATTTTTCAGCCCCTGTTCAACAGGGGCATGCAATTACAATTCTTGATCTAATAATTCACAGCAGGGCCCATTCCTGCACCCACCAAGAGTAACTCTGAGGGCTTACAGTGTTGTGGCAACACCACCACCACCACCACGAAAGGCCCAATTTTTCAGCCCCTGTTCAACAGGGGCATGCAATTACAATTCTTGATCTAATAATTCACAGCAGGGCCCATTGCTGCACCCACCAAGAGTAACTGTCAGGGCTTACAGTGTTGTGGCACCAGCACCACCATCAAAGGCCCAATTTTTACTACCACTGTTCAACAATTATATGTAATTAAAATTCCTGATATAATAGTTGACAGCAGGGCGTTCCAGCACCAACCAAGAGTAACTGTGAGTGCTTACAGTGTTGTGCCAACACCAACAACTAAGGGGCCTATTTCTGCAGAGTATATACGGCAGGTCCCTACTTTCAAACATCCAACTTACAAACGACTCCTACTTGCAAACGCAAGAAGACAACAGGAAGTGAGAGGAAATCTACCACTAGGAAGGAAAATTCTCTCCTGTAAGAATAAATATGGGAGAAAGGTGTCTCCTCTGTACTGATGCTTTATCAGCAATCCTTGTTTCAAGAAAAACACCACATTTCAAAAACAGTTGTCATTGGGACGGAAAGTGAGGTGAAATGTTCTGAACAGGGGCACAGACAGCAAAACAAATGTTACAGGGGTGATAACCCTTACCTATGTTTTCCAAAAAGTTTAAAAATAGATTTTTGGGCTGGAGCTACACTTCAACAATGTACCTGTTCAAATTTACAAACAGATTCTACATAAGAACAAACCTACAGTCCCTGTCTTGTATGCACCGCCTGTATACGGCTGTTCAGAGTATATAGGGCCTTTTTTATTTTATGTGCGGGGTTCCCCTTAATATCCATACAAGACCCAAAGGGGCTGGTAATGGGCTGGGGTGGGGGGGGGGGGGTCATGGGGTAGCTATGCCATTTTTCTTAAAGATTTTCATCCATATTACCGGGACCAGACATTACATTAAAGCCGCAAGCAGTTTTAAATGGCTTTTTTTCCCTTTAGAAGTGTCATTTTGTGCAGGGACAGTTCTAAACACGGGAAACACGTGGCACTTCACAGGCATACTTTAGACACCCCCCAGGTACGATATTTAAAGGAATATTTGACTTTTTTTTTTTCACTTTATGCATCATTAAAATGACTGCTCCCGAAAAACGACCGTTTTTAAAACTTCTTTTTGCATTGATACATGTCCCCTGGTGCACAACCCGGGTTCCCAAACCCTTTTTAGGACAATAACATGCATAATAGTTGTTATAATTAGCACTTTAGAATTCGAACGTTCGCATCCATTGTATTTAATAGGGTTCTAATGTTCGTACGAACTTTCGGTCCGTTCGCGGGTTCTGGTGCGAACCGAACCCGGGGTGTTCGGCTCATCACTACTGTTCAGCCACTTTCTTCTTCTGTGTCTCATTGGAAAGATGAATCTATCAACTTTGCAGGAACTTTTCCAATACATACATTTACGTCATTATGTAGCTTCTCTTCTATCTAATACTGAAACTCTGCTATTTCTTACTGGTTTTGAGAGTAAATGCCCCCTACGCTCCTCTAAGCATATCTTAAAATGATTTATAGGATATGATTATATGACACGTTTGGTAGAAGAACTAAACACGACCAACTTAGATGAAGACTGTGTGGAAATCTGGACTTCTACGGAAAATAACTCTTTTCATATCCTAGCTCTAAGAAACCCGAATAAAGTTCTATTTCACTGTTACCCAACTCCGGCCCATATTTCCAAGTACTGTATGTCCCCAATTATTCACCCCTTGGCTTTCAGGGCTGTGGACAAGCAGGAACATGGGCGTAGCATAGGGGGTTGCAGGTGGCCCCTGCAGCCTCCCTGTCATATTATCATATCCTCCACAAAGTCCAGCTTCGATCTGCTCTAGGGCCTGTGAGGGGGTTAGCTCGGCAGCGGGTGTGTGTGACCCCCGGGATGGGCTCCCCACACAAAAACAGGCCCAGCAAACGGAGGTTGTGGTTTTCAAAATCAAAAAAGGTGCGGTTTATTCTCTATTTACAGTGACAAAACACAGCAAAGCAAAAGAAACATAAATAAAATAAATCCTGGTCAACTTGACCTCTGAGTAAACATACAGGTTTCCTAACTAACAACTGGGATCAGCCTAGTGCTGTCCTAGTCCCTAAGTCCCTGGTTTTAAATGTCCAAGCAAATAGCCACACAGGCTTTGTCTCACCGCACAGGGGTTCACTCTCCCTAGACAGTCCACACAGGTCTGGTTCCAGGCATGTGCAAACACCTAATGAATCTGGGAGTTCTTATAGAGGCCTAAATGAGCTGACAAGCTTCAGCTGGTCTCATCAACTCCCTGTCTGCACGACGCCCCACACTCTCCCTAGAGGTATGAGTCATCCATGAGCCCACTAGCCTCAGCTGGGCTTATACAACTCTCCACCTAGTTGTATAAGTCGGCGTAAAGCCTGAATCTGGACGAAATATATCTACCCCCCTGGATGCAACCAGGTGACTTTACCTTCCTGCTGTCACATACCCCCCCTCTTGTTTTAACCTCGGGGTTGGAACACCAGCAATCAGGCATTCATGTACTCGAGACAAAGCATCCACATTCCCCATTTGAACGCCAGGGCGATGCTTTACTGTGAAGTTGAATTCCTGGAGGGCCAGGAACCACCTATTCACTCTTCTATTTGTTTCCTTGTTTTGAGCCATCCACTTTAACGGAGCGTGATCTGTAACCATGTCAAAGTGCCTACCTAGCAGGTAGTACCGAAGGGAATCTAGAGCCCACTTCACCGCTAAACACTCCTTTTCAACGGTGGCGTAATTTACCTCATGGGACTTCAACTTCCTGCTGAGGTAAATGACTGGGTGCTCTTCCCCGTTCCAGACCTGGGACAATACTGCTCCTAACCCCACATCTGACGCATCACTTTGTACGACAAAGTCTTTAGAGAAGTCGGGTGAGTACAACACTGGCTGGCTACATAAGGCTTGTTTCAAGAATTGGAATGCTGCCTCAGCCTCGGGGGTCCATTTAATCATGACCGACCCTTTCCCCTTCGTCAGGTTGGTTAGGGGCACAGCCTTAGAAGCAGAGTGGGGAATGAATCGCCGATAATACCCAGCGATTCCCAGAAAGGCTCGTACCTGCTTCTTGCTGTTGGGACGTGGCCAACTCTGGATGGCCTCGACTTTGTTGAGTTGGGGTTTTATTACTCCCCTCCCAATGGTGTACCCAAGATATTTGGCCTCCTCCTGCCCAATGGTACACTTCTTGGGGTTAGCCGTAAACCCTGCTTCCCGAACAGAGTCCAGGACTGCTTGCACTTTTGGCAGATGTGAGGCCCAATCTGTGCTATGGACAATTACGTCATCCAGGTAAGCCGCAGCATACTTCCGATGGGGCCTCAGCATCTGGTCCATTTTCCGCTGGAATGTGGCCGGCGCATTCTGTAACCCGAACGGCATTCTTTTATATTGGAACGCCCCGTCTGGGGTTACAAATGCGGTTTTCTCTTTGGCCGACTCGTGCGTGCCTGGATTCCCACTGTCAAAGAGAAGCAAGCAAAAAAGTGATTTGTGCAACAGCAGGTATTACTTAAAAGTAGTACCTGCTGTGCCTGTTGCACAAATCACTTTTTTTACACTTTATTTGTGATATCTATGGCTGCTATGCATATTTATATAATTCATATTTAGCACTATATTTGATTGGCTGCTTCTGCTTGGGCCTGGCACACACGCACAATCGCACATGATGATGACAACTTAAAGTCATCATCATGTGCGATTGGCTGCTTCTGCTTGGCACACACGCACAATCAAATATAGTGCTCAATATGGATTATATAAATATGCATAGCAGCCATAGATATCATAAATAAAGTGATTTGTGAAACAAGCTCATTAAACAGTCCACATCAGTGAAAGTTCATGTACTGCAAACTTTGCAGTACATAAACTTTCACTGAATGTGGGCTGTTTAATGAGCAGGGGTGGACTGACCCATCGGGACGCGAGCACTGCCCAAGGGCCTGCGGCCATTAGGGGGGCCCCATAAGAGGCTCTGCAACACATACAGTGTAGCACTAGCAGCGGCTGTAATAAAACCTCTCATGGTGCACTGCTCCCCACCGACCCCTCCTTCCCTCCCATCCACCCCAGATGCTTGTACATGACATCACCCGGGATGGACAAGAAGAGAGGAGGGGCCGGCGGGAAACAGAACTCCGTGAGGGGTCTTATTATTACAGGCATCAGGTGAGGCTGTGTAATTTTATTTTTTAAAGGAGTCTAGAGACACCAGGGCCGCCACCATCGGGGGAAGGGCAGCCAGTACAAATGTAGGGGGCCTGGGCCCCAACAGGACCACAAGAGGCCCCATGATACTCTCCTGGTCCCCCACACGGTGTCCTCCCCACTCCTGTGTCCCCTGTCTGCACTGCGTCCCTCTCTGACCCCGGCGTCACTCTCTGTCTGTCCCCAGTGTCCATCCCTCTCTGTACTCGTCGCACTGTGTCCCTCGATTGTGTGTTAGTGTGTGTCATTGTTTTTGTATAAGTTACTGTGTGCACCAATGTATTTTGATGAGTGTGAGTGTGCCAGTGTCTTGGCATCATCAGTGATTTTTGTATCAGTGTGTTCCCGCGGGCCACTGTGTGTGTGTGTGCCAGTGAGCATGTGTATCTGAGAGCATGTGTATGGGTCATTGTCAGTGAAAGTATATGTCTTTGAGTATATTAGTGAAAGCAAGGAAGGTCCAGTTGTAATTTTTATGTAGTTCTAATCCATAATTTGTTAATTGAAAGATTAAAGAACTTGACTTGTAGTTTTGTTAGCTGTTTTTTTGTTAAGGTTATCTAAAAGATGGGTTTCAAATGTTTTGACAGGGGCGCAGTTTCAGTGCTTGCCATAGGCGCCATTTTGACCAAATACGCCTCTGCCGGTTGTATCTGTAAGATTAGATGCCCAGTGCATCCCCTCCCCATATATTAGATGTCAAGAGCCACCCCACCATCAGAAGTTGAGGCCCCCACTCTCCCTCAGTGGCGTACTAAGTAGGGGGCGTGCCGCAGCGGGTGCCACACACTGGGGGGGTTGCATGGCCGGCGCCCCCCTCCGCAAATGAAGAGGACTTAGGGGGTGGCATGGCGCGGTGACAGGGAGGCAGCAGCAGCCTAGGTAACACACAGAGCAGGCTGAAGCCTGGCTTTGCAGGGGGGGTGCGAGCCACACCCGAATGATACCCGTCGGCACACCCGAGACCTGGCCGCAACAATCCCCATCTCTCGTGGCCGTGCCGCGGCTCTGATAAGTCTCGGCTGTGTCTGTCTCACAGTCACACAGCCGAGCAGAGTGAAGCCGCCTCCCCCTCATCCGTGTAGTCTACAAGTGCTGTGTGTGCAGCATGCGGCGCGCTGATTATCTGAGCCAGGTGCATTACGGGTCTGAAGGGGGAGGTGTCTGCACTGTTGTAGAGGGGGGTCTGTATTGTAGGGGAGTTCTGCACTGTAGGGGTGGGGTCTGTATTGTAGGGGGGTCTGCACTGTAGGAGGGGTCTGCGTAACATGCAGGGGATCCAGAACTTTTAGGGGGTGTCTGTGTAACATATAGGTGTCTAGAGCTGTGGGGGGCTGTGAGGTCCAGAGGTACAAGGGCTGTGTAATGTAAAGGGGTCCAGAGGTGCAGTGTGCTGTGTAATGTAAAGAGGTGCAGGGTGCTGTGTAATGTAAAGGGGTCCAGTGATGCAGGGTGCTGTGTAATGTAAAGGGGTCCAGTGGTGCAGGGTGCTGTGTAATGTAAAGGGGTCCAGAGATGCAGGGTGCTATGTAATGTAAGGGGTCCAGTGGTGCAGGGTGCTGTGTAATGTAAAGGGGTCCAGTGGTGCAGGGTGCTGTGTAATGTAAAGGGGTCCAGTGATGCAGGGTGCTGTGTAATGTAAGGGGTCCAGAGGTGCAGGGTGCTGTGTAATGTAATGGGGTCCAGAGGTGCAGGGTGCTGTGTAATGTAAAGGGGTCCAGAGGTGCAGTTGTGGAGAGGGGGTACACAGTAGTGATAAAGAGATATTGAAGGATGCAGGGGGCACATAGGGGTGTTTTAACATTTTACCGTGGGGGGTGCTAGAAATAGGATCCGCCCCGGGTGCCAAATACTCTAGGTAGGCCCCTGCTCTCCCTTACATCAGTAGTGTATTTAGGTTTTGTGCTGCCCTAGGCATGACTAAACTTGTGCACCCCCTAATTTAATTATGACCCACCCCTTCCTGTCAAGGTCACACCCCTCTCTGTTTAAGACCCGCCCTGAAATTTTCGAGTGGGGACACTAGTTCTGAGGGCCGGCGGGGGGGGGGGCAATGGATTCCTTTAATTTGCATAGCTTTCCTCTCACTTCCTGTTTGGCTAAGGGGCAGGAAGTGAAGGGAAATCTCTGCAATGGGACAGGGATGGTAAAAAATAAACTGACAGGGGATATAACCCTTCTTTACTCTATCCAAAATGTAAAAAAAGTGTTGCCTATAGTTCTACTTTAACCACTTAAGGACCGCCTAACCCCGATATACGTCAGCAGAATGGCACGGCTGGGCATAAGCACGTACAGGTACGTTGCCCTTTAAGAGCCCAGCCGTGGGTCGCGTGTGTGCCGCCGGCGGCGCGCTCGTGACCCGGTCGTGAGCTCCGTGACCGCGCCCGTGGGACCCTGCCTGTGTCCCGCGATCGGGTCACAGAGCTGAAGAACGGGGAGAGGTAAGTGTAAACAAACCTCTCCCGTTCTTCCTAGTGAGAGTGTCACTGATCGTCTGTTCCCTGTCATAGGGAACGACGATCAGTGACGTCACACACAAAGCCACGCCCCCACACAGTAGGAATCACTCATTAGGTCACACTTAACCCCTTCAGCACCCCCTACAGGTTAACCCCTTCACTGCCAGTGTCATTTTCACAGTAATCAGTGCATTTTTATAGCACTGATCGCTGTAAAAATGACAATGGTGTCAAAAGTGTCCGATGTGTCCGCCATAATGTCACAGTCACGATAAAAATCGCTGATCGCCGCCATTACGAGTAAAAAAAAAAAAATTATTAATCAAAATGCCATAAAACTATCCCATATTTTGTAGATGCTATAACTTTTGCGCAAACCAATCAATAAACTCTTATTGCGATTTTTTATCAAAAATATGTAGAAGAATACGTATCGGCCTAAACTGAGGGAAAAAAAAATGTTTTTTTTAATATATTTTTTGGGGATATTTATTAGAGCAAAAAGTAAAAAATATTGCATTTCTTTCAAAATTATCGCTCTATTTTTGTTTATAGCGCAAAAAATAAAAAACGCAGAGGTGATCAAATACCACCAAAAGAAAGCTCTATTTGTGGGAAAAAAAATACGTCAATTTTGTTTGGGAGCCACGTCGCACGGCCGCGCAATTGTCAGTTAAAGCGACGCAGTGCCGAATCGCAAAAAGGGGCCTGGTCCTTTAGCAACAAAGTCTGGGGCTTAAGTGGTTAAGCACAAATTTCTGATAATTTTATGGAGAGGACTAAGAAGATATAACCATGCCAATGGTGCAGCAGAAAACATATAGCACAGTAAGAGCCCTTTCACACTGAGGCGGCTATAGCGTCGGCGGTAAAACGCTGTTATTTTTACCGCCGACGCTATGGGCGGATTTGCGGTGCATTTCGGCCACTAGCGGCGCAGTTTTACCCCCCCCCGCTAGCGGCCAAGAAAGGGTTAAAACTGCTTCAGCAGCGCATTGCGGGCGGTATTGCCGCGCTGTCCCATTGATTTCAATGGGCAGCAGCGGTGGAGGAGCGGTAAACACACCGCTCCTTCTCCTCTCCAAAGATGTGGCTAGCAGGACTTTTTTTCCTGCTAGTGCAACGCTCCAGTGTGAAAGCCCTCGGGCTTTCACACTGGAGTGAATGGTGCAGCTTTTTAAGGGCAGGCCCTATTTTTAACGCTATAGTGCCTGCAATACGCTCCAGTGTGAAAGGGTGCTAAGGAAGGTTTGTGGTCCAGGACAGCGCCCCCCCAGTTGCGGAATGCCAGCCGCCTGCATACCGGAAGCCTGCATACCGGAAGCAGTGCGGCCGCTTTATGGGGGCACTAGACTAATTTGCCTCTCAGCCCAGTCCGCTCCATAAGACTGGCGCTACACTAATAGTGTAGCAAAAGCCGGCTGGGACTCTTTCCGTGCTGCTCTAGGCCTGGGCCTTGTTGGCCTAGGCCAGGATACAGCGTTGCCTTACATCACAGTGCACCCCCCTTTCCTTATGCTGCTCCTGGGAAGAAGCTGGATGCCATGCTTGAAAGTAGAAAGTAGGGGTCTGGAGGAGCACCAGAGGAGGGCTGGAGCTCTCCTGCAGCTGGAGAGGTTGCGAGGGCCACATGAAATGGCATGGAGGGCCGTATTCGGCCCGCGGGCCTTGTGTTTGACACCTGTAACGTAGACTGTAGACTGTAGCTTATCTTGATTGTAGCTCATCCATCACGTGATTGTAGCTCATCTGTTACGTGATTGTAGCTCATCCATCACGTGATTGTAGCTCATCTGTTACGTGATTGTAGCTCATCTGTTACGTGATTGTAGCTCAGCAGTCACGTGATTGTAGCTCATCTGTTACGTGATTGTAGCTCATCTGTTACGTGATTGTAGCTCAGCAGTCACGTGATTGTAGCTCAGCAGTCACGTGATTGTAGCTCATCCGTCACGTGATTGTAGCTCATCCATCACGTGATTGTAGCTCATTTGTTACGTGATTGTAGCTCATCCATCACGTGATTGTAGCTCATCTGTTACGTGATTGTAGCTCATCTGTTACGTGATTGTAGCTCAGCAGTCACGTGATTGTAGCTCATCTGTTACGTGATTGTAGCTCAGCAGTCACGTGATTGTAGCTCATCCGTCACGTGATTGTAGCTCATCCGTCACGTGATTGTAGCTCATCCGTCACGTGATTGTAGCTCATCCGTCACGTGATTGTAGCTCATCCGTCACGTGATTGTAGCTCATCCGTCACGTGATTGTAGCTCATCCGTCACGTGATTGTAGCTCATCCGTCACGTGATTGTAGCTCAGCAGTCAGGTGATTGTAGCTCAGCAGTCACGTGATTGTAGCTCAGCAGTCACGCGATTGTAGCTCAGCAGTCACGCGATTGTAGCTCAGCAGTCACGCGATTGTAGCTCAGCAGTCACGCGATTGTAGCTCAGCAGTCACGCGATTGTAGCTCAGCAGTCACGCGATTGTAGCTCAGCAGTCACGCGATTGTAGCTCAGCAGTCACGCGATTGTAGCTCAGCAGTCACGCGATTGTAGCTCAGCAGTCACGCGATTGGAGCTCAGCAGTCAGGCGATTGGAGCTCAGCAGTCAGGCGATTGGAGCTCAGCAGTCAGGCGATTGGAGCTCAGCAGTCAGGCGATTGGAGCTCAGCAGTCAGGTGATTGGAGCTCAGCAGTCACGTGATTGTAGCTCAGCAGTCAGGTGATTGTAGCTCATCCGTCAGGTGATTGTAGCTCATCCGTCAGGTGATTGTAGCTCATCCGTCACGTGATTGTAGCTCATCCGTCACGTGATTGTAGCTCAGCAGTCACGTGACCTGCTCCACGTGTTTACCTCCCGTCTTTCACCTGCTGTATTTTACCACATAATATTAGCCATTATTTAACTCTTTGTGAACTGACCCCTTCCTCTCTATTCCTGTTTTGGTGACAATCGAAAGTATGGGATTTTCTTTTACTTTCACTGCCAGTGATAAACAGGAGAAATCCCCCTGACTCCCCTGTCAGACAGCAACAGAACAAGAAAACCGACAGGGGTTCTAATCCCTTTCTGCTTTATTCAAAACTAAAAAATAATTCATTGGGTTCTACTCTATTATACACTATCATTGCACAGTATGAACTTCATAGAGAAGACAGTTCTATCGTTATTATAATCATCTTGTAGGTGAAGCTAGAGAACACGCTCAGGTATTCCCCTCCCCCTAGTAACCGCAGCGTCTCAGTTCCCTTGGTGACTACTGACGTGTCCACACAGAACTCTCTCCCATTGGCTGAACCCGAGGAGATCTCGAGAAAAGTCCAGAACGCGGAAGCGGAAGCAGCACGTGTAGCCCGGCTAGTGCTGAGAATCTGCAGCTTCTGGAATCTTCTTCCACAGCAGCTATATGAAGCGCCTCCTCCTCCCTTCACCAGACTGACTCAGGCGGCGCTGCAGAGAGATCCCGGCTACCGGCACTGAAGTGCTTGGACTCCTCGCCTCATCATGTCTGTGGTCGGCTTCGACCTGGGATTTCAGAACTGTCATGTCGCCATCGCCAGAGCTGGTGGGATCGAGACCGTGGCCAATGAGTTCAGCGACAGATGTACCCCGTGAGTAGGGAGAGGGGTGGGGCACTGGTAGTGGGTGTCAGATCCTCTAGGGCAGGGGTCTCCAAACTTTCTAAACAAAGGGCCAGTTTACGGTCCTTCAGACTTTAGGGGGGGGGGCAGACTAGGGCCATTGGGAGTAAATAATACCATATTTTTGGTGTCAGTGGGAGGACTAGTGCCCCATCCTTGGTGTCAATGAAAAGCATTGATGGTGTCAGTTGGAGGAGTAGTGCCCCATTGTTGGCAACAAGAATTATGCCCCATTGGAGTTGGATGGAATAGTGTCCCAAGGGCCGCATTAAAGCGGAGGTCCACCCAGAAAAAAAAAAAATACATTAAAAATCCTAGAAGAAAAAAAAAAAATGTATTCCCACCCGAAATGCCTGTTATGCGGAAGTCCCCCTAATCTGCCTTCTGCTGTGCCTCTTCCTTGTCCTCGGATTGAGAACTCCCGCTTCCTCTTCTTGTGAATGGGGCGCGCTGCCTTCTGGGAACTGTGTGTGTATCCCAGGAGGCGAGCCGCCCATTCACAAAGCGCCGTGCGAGTGGTGCATGCGCAGTAGAAAACGGGCAGTGAAGCCGTAAAGCTACACAGCCTGTTTCCCTTAGTCAGGATGGAGGAGCCTGGCAGCAGCATTCGATCGCGGTGGCGGGACCGACATCGTGGGCGCCTAGGACAGGTAAGTGTCCCTATTAAGTCAGCAGTAACGCTTTTAAGGCACGCAAAGGGCCGCAGTTTGGAGACCCCTGCTCTAGGGCCATGGCGTGCCAGCCCCCAGCATGGTACTTCCAGGGGGCTGAACCTCCAGCATGGAGCATCCTGGGGGCTTCTATTGTATATAGATACTATCATCTTGGCTAGTAACCCTTTCTAAATGCATCTCAAACACACTGTAAATGCCATAGGATTGCGGCACATTGACATTGGTGGTAGCGTCAGGGAGCTGGACCGCCTAGGAAACTACACATCAGGTCAGTTGTGAGGCAATGTGACATGACACTAACGCAACTGTGAGAAACACTGGGCACCTGCTTTAGATGATAAGGCCTAGTTGTTGTCTGTAATATTTGGTATGGGGTCCCCTGCCATGCACCAGGTTCATTATCCAGGAGCATGGCACCAGGCTGGGGGTATGAGCTCTGGTATTCTCTTTGGAACCTCTTTTATTGCATCTAAGAGGGGCTGTATTATTGTAAAGGTCATCAGATTGGGGCCTGTAAAGAAAAAAACAGGGGGGAGGCGCCAACCTGAGTGTAGTATTAATGACTTTAATAGGATAAGATTAAAACCACTTACAAGATGATAGAAGATGCATGCTTGTCAAAGTAAAGTGCAGTCCTGGCATTCCACGTGGCTCTGCAGGTCTCACCGCTGTTCCGGATAGCTGGAATTGATGAGTGTTTCACCAGGAAGCTCCACACTGACCTGCAAGTGATGTCACTGGCGTCTGATTGGCCCAAGGCAGGGCCAATCGGATGCCAGTGACATCACTTCCTGGTCCACGCTGGTCAGTTTCTGGAGAAACTGATCCATTCCAGCTATCCGGAACAGCGGTGGGACCCGCAGAGCCACGTGGAATGCCAGGACTGCACTTTACTTTGACAAGCATGTATCTTCTATCATTTTGTAAGTGGTTTTTAATCTTATCCTATTAAAGTCTTCATTTTAATACTACACTCAGGTTGGCGCCTCCCCCTCCCCTGGTTTTTTTTTTTTTTTCCTTACATGTCTTAGAGTTCTGGACACACTCTGAAGGATGGCTGCCTTTTTAACCCTTAATACCCCTTTCTTTTCCAACCACCCAACCTATGGATACATCCCCATCCAGCTATTGCAGCCGCAGACTATACCCCTAACCATTACTCCATTTGGAGCGCCAGATAACACACGATACTGAATAGGGCCTGACCATCAATGACTTTATAATGCAAGGGTTCCCAGAATACGGGCTGAACACCTGATGTTGATTACTTTATAATACAAGGGTCCCCCGAGTAGGGACTGAAAACCAACGACTTTTTATATTACAAGGGTCCCTAGAAGAGGGACTGAACACACAACCCCGACTAGGAATGACGCTCTGCTGGACTTGGTAATCCTCAACCATGCAGAGCAAAAGAACATTCAGGTAGCAGTGACCATAACATTCTATTTAATATCGGCTGTAAGCAACAAACGCATATAGGTAAGATAAAAACACTTAACTTCAAGAGAGCAAATTTTCCAAGGATTAGGGCTGCTCTCCAGGACTTAGACTGGGAGGGAATATTGGCATCAATGGACACAGAACAGAAATGGAAATTTGTCAAAGTGCCTGTATGTAAACTTGCTGCCTAGTATATTCCCATGGGCAATAAGCTTAAAAGGCTAAAAATAAAACAAGGACCCCCCATTTATAGGGTTGATCAGTTTATGCTCTTGGTGCTACAAGGTCCCCCATATTAGGCAAAGTAGACCCCATGTTCATAGGCTGATGGGGGCTGAGCACCCTGTGCTTGTAAAGGAGTGAGCGCTTCTCTGCCGACACAGCCTCTATGTACACAGTACTTCTAGGAATGTATAGCCTAAGGCAGTACATGAGTTGGGTAACAGGTGTCCTGTTCTATTGTGTGACGAGTATCATTGTAAACCTGTTCATGTATAGTTCTATTGTACTTGTCTGGAAATTGTCCAGAAATCTGAGGTATTTGATCTGAGGAGTCCCTTAGGTCATGTGTTTATTAATGCTGAACTCCAGGTATGGATATTTTGTATAGTTACGTTGGGCCCATCTAAACATTTATGGGCCAAACCTGGGGGATCCTTCTGGAAGTCACTGTTGTAGTCACCGCTGCTCCAGGTGACCACTAATGTTCAGGTCCTCATGCCAAGCGACCGACCTACCTACCTCCTGTATTCACAGTAAAGCAGAGCAGGTGCTCGGCACAGAAACCTGGAAGATCACTTGAGTAGCAGTGTTTACTACATACAGGGATTTCCAGCTTCAAGGGGGATCCCACAGGTATGGAGCACACATACATTACATACTTGGAGTAGTCTACACTGGTCCTATGGAATTATGAAAAAATCGCCTTACTTGGAAGCCGGCTTTAAGAAATAAGACAATTTTCTTTTTCTTTTTCTTTTTCTTTTCTCTGAGGCCGAAGAGGACAATGGGGAACTGTCTGGAAAGTTCTGATCTAAACATTCAGGTTTGCAGGGATATGTATTGCATTGTTATATCCAGTTTGTTCAGACATGTACTGTGGGTGACGGCTCTTCTGGATGCAGGAGCGGTTATGGAATTCTCCTTGGCGGCTGGCATTGCTGCATCTCCCTGGCTGTATTCGCTCCCTGTGAGCCGAGCTTCTCTGACTCGTTCCCATTCAGTAACATCATATAGCCTGTCCGTGTGATCGCAGATTTAATGTATATGGATGTCTGCTGCAGAGCCCTATCTATAAAAACGTACCGAGCTGGTGTAAGACCTCGGGGGTGATGGGAGAGAAGTGTCTAGAATGTTCTAAAATGTTATCCTCTACCTCCTGCACACAGCAGAGAATCCCTTGGATACATATAGATTATTAGAAGTGCTTGATTTGTATGGCTTACATTTTAAGGTCCCTTGCATACAGAACTGTCCAGCTGCAGTGCATCCTCTGTGTGTTTTAGTACCCCCGGGAGGGACAGGTTCAGTCTCCAGCCCCACTGCAAGCAGCCTGTTAAGTCTATGGTGGGCTAAGCGCTGTACTGAGTGGCACTGATGTTTAGGACCCTGTACATTCATGGATGAAGGTCTGGAACGCATGCTTCTTCTTACCCTGGACGTTGCTCATACATATAGATTGTTTCTATTAGATCTTTTATTTAGTACTTTACAGCAGTCATTGTGTGAATCTTTTATATACAGATTACAGGCAGTAGAGTTTGACCATAGAACGATCAAGAGCTGGTCAGACTTTTATCTTCTATTAGTTAAAACAGCCACACTGGGCTGCGGGAATAAAGCTGTGCGAGTTCAGCTGAACTCACACAATTTCACTCCCGCTTGTCAGTCCTGATTTCGGCTGTGATTTCAGAGACATCTGTGCAAGTTTCTGCACAGATGTCAATGTAAATCGCGGGCCGAAATCGCAAAAAGTAGTACAGAAACTACTTTTTGAAATTGGTGCAGCGCCGCAGATGCGGCGTTACACCAATTTAGGACGGTTCCATTGCCTGAAAATGACGCAGATTTGACATGTCAAATCGCACCAGTGTGAACCAGGGCTTGGGGTCCTTTTACGCGGGCTCTCTGATCGGGGCCACCTGTCAGTTTTTCAGGTGGACCTGATCGAACCCTCCAGTCTCCCCTATGGAGCGGCAAATGTCAGTGGACATGTCCGCTGACATCTGCCACTATTTGATCCGATCCTGCTTGAAAAATCCAGACAGATGGTGGTCCTATTTTTCCATCCGTCTGGCGGATCGGATGAAAACTGAGTGGTGGTCTGTTTCCACCCGATTTTTTTTTTTTTTTTTTTTTTTTTTTTTTTTTCCTACTGAGGAGCGTGCCCCCATAACGGCTTGCTATGGGGGCACCCGAGCCGAGTCACAGCTCCCTGTGTCCATTCAGACACAGATCCCAACCCAGCCCCACCCCCTCTCTCCCCTGATTAGCTAGTTGAGTTTGACTGACAGCAGTGGGAGCCAATGGCGCTGCTGCTGTGCCTCAGCCAGTCAGGAAGAAGAATCTTGGATGGCTGAGACACTCGTGGACATTGCTGGACAGAGAGGAGCTCAGGTAAGTGTGAGGGACTGCGGCACACAGAAGGCTTTTTTTTTTTTTTTTCTTAATGCATAGAATGCACTAAGACAAAAAAAAAAAAAAACCTTCTGCCTTTTACAAGTCCCCTTCTTCTCTTTTTTTTTTTTTTTTTTTTTTTCTTTTTTTTTTTTTTTAACCACTTCCCTACCCAGCCATAGTCAAATGACGTCCACAGATGGGATCTTCCATCCTGGGTGGATGTCATATGCCGTCCTCGGCTTTGTAGGGGATATCTGAATGATGCCTTCAGATATCCTTTTAAAGTGCCGGCGATTCTGTGCACCATAAGAACGATCGTAGCGGCGGTTCCGCCGCTTGATCGTTCTTATAGGCGGCGGGAGGGGACATCCGCCATCCGGTGCTTCTCCGGGCTCTCCCGTGCGATCGGGGACCCGGAGCGAATCTTCCAGTGCCGTTGGTGGGTCACGTGCTGAGCATAGAGATGACTGGTGACCAGATGGTCACCAGTCATCTCTATGATCGTCGGAGGCCCGGGCGCGATGTGATGACGTCACGCCCGGGTCCTCAAATGTAAACGAAGCCGCCATTGCGGCTGTAAGTATGAGATCAGTGAAAACCTTTTCACTGATCTCATGCTTTCCAGCCTGGAGGAGAGATGTGGGGTCTTATTGACCCCACATCTCTCAATAAAGAGGACCTGTCACACACATTCCTATTACAAGGGATGTTTACATTCCTTGTAATAGGAATAAAAGCGATCAAAAAAAAAAAGTAAAATAATTGTAAAAATAATAAATAAATAAGTAAAAAAAATTAAAACCCTCCTGTCCCCGGTAGCTCGCGATCAGAAGCGAATGCACACGTAAGTCGCCCACATATGTAAACGCCGTTCAAACCACACGTGAGGTATCGCCGCGTGCGTTAGAGCGCGTGCAACAATTCTAGCACTAGACCTCCTCTGTAATTCTAACCTGGTAACCTGTAAAAAAAATTAAAGCATCGCCTATGGAGATTTTTAAGTACCGAAGTTTGGCGCCATTCCATGAGTGTGCGCAATTTTAAAGTGTGACATGTTAGGTATCTATTTATTCGGCGTAACATCATCTTTCATATTTTCCCAAAAAATTGGGCTAACTTTACTGTTTTGTTTTTTAATTCATGAAACCATTTATTTATTTTAAAAGGCGTTTGAAAATTATTGCGCAAATATCGTGCAAGAAAAAAAGTTGCAATGACCGTCATTATATTTCCTAGGGTGTCTGCTAATAAAACATATATAATGTTTGGGAGTTCTGAGTAATTTTATAGCAAAAGAATGATGATTTGTACATGTAGGAGAGAAGTGCTAGAATAGGCCCGGTATTGAAAAGGTACAAAAAGCCCTGTATTGAAGTGGTTAAAGTGATTGTAAAGCCACAAATAAAACGGGAAAAAAAAACCTGCAAGACAAGGGCATAATGAGCTAGTATGCATGGAGTACTAGCTCATTATGAATTACCTTCCTTCGCTTAAAGCCCCCGCAGCGGTCCTCGTACACTGCTCCGGCCGGCGACATCGCTCCCGGAGTTACTTCGGGTATCGCGGGCTCCGACGGTGTGATTGGCCGGAGCCATGATGTCACTCCCGCGCATGCATGCGGGAGCCGCCGGTGACGGCATACTAGCTGAAGCAACGGCACTGACATGTCATTGCTTTAGTGCGCATGTGTTGATGACGTCGGCACATGCTGGTACAGGGTATATCTCCTAAACCGTGCAGGTTTAGGAGATATCCTCGGTATCTACAGGTAAGGGTAAAGTATTGAATTTAATTGCAAATCAAAGCTTGCTAGTACTACTTTCTGGTTCAGATATACAGTGTGTCTCATTAATACATTGTATTAATGGCTAGATGATCACCAGGTGAGAAAAGCCCAAAAAAACTAGGGCAGCGTTTCACATCTAAGCATAAGCTGCATTATAAACATTTTTGGTTTAAGGTATAATATCGCTTTAAATTTATATTATATATTTTATTGCCCTGGGAGGCTGTCAATACACCCTCCCAGAACTGGATGACCGCACTGTAGCCGTCTTTCGGTTATAGTGCGGTAAGCAAGAGGGAGGCGGATGCGGACGGCTGACAAAAGCCTAGGTACCAGGATGTCATTTCTGGTCGCCATAGCGACTTGGAATTTGTCGAGTCCTGGTATAAGGAATCTGAAAAATAACACACTAGCCAGATTATAATTATTATATTTTTATTTTATCTGGCTAGTGTTATTTTATCTGGCTAGTCCAGTCACAGCTGATCGCATGTAAACAAATGAGTTGTCAGCGTTTCCTCTTCTCAAGCACTGCCACAGTGTAAGGAAAGCTGATAACCGGATATCCTGTGATGCGACATTCACACGGATAATTGGGGCACTGATCACCAATGCTGCCCCATCATTGAAGAAATATTACTACTTTGTTCAATTTTATAACAAAAATGAAGAGTTGTGTTTTTTTTTTTTTTTTTTTTTTTTTCAAAAGCTTTTTTCGGTTTTGTTGAGCAAAAATAAAAAAAAAAGTGGTGATTTAAATGCCACCAAAAATTTATATTTGTGTGAAACACTTGATAATTTTATTTGGATACAGTTTTCAAAGTGTGATAGCGCTGAAAGCTAAAAATTGGCCTGAGCAGGAAGGGGGTACAAGTGCCCGGTAGGCAAGCGGTTAAAAAAAACGGTCTCCTCTTTTTTTTTTTTTTTTTTTTTTTGCTGGCTCCTAGATTCAAAGAAAATTTTGTCAAGCCCTGTCTTGCGCTTACCAAGCTGTCCAGCATACTAAGTGGCAGTTATAGGGTTGAGGCCAGGGCTGTCTGAACAGGACAGGCAAAACAAGCAATTGCTTGGGGCCCAAGCTGGCCTGGGGCCCCAGCCTAGGGTGCCTGCCTGCTGCCTGTCCTGGATTTCCGCCCTGAGCCGATCCGCGGATTGCGGCCAAAGGAAAGGCTTCGGCCTAGCTCCGGAGCGGCGGCCATCTTGGTACACCCTGCACTCAGCCACAGTATGCCAGCAGCTGACATCTTGTTACACCCAGCCCATGTAGGTTGGGTGTAACAAGATGTCCGCTGCTGCTTTATTGAGGCAGGGTGTACCAAGATGGGTGCCACCTAATCCTAACAGTGCTGCATATTCGTGCCTCCTCATCAGTGCAGCCTATCAGTGAAGGAGAAAGTATTTATTTACCAAATTTTGTGACGGAACCTAATTATAAAGAAGATATGATTAGTCTGTATTGTGGTTTGAAAACTGTCACATGACATTAAAAAAAGTATCCGTATCGGCGAGTACTTGGAGGGGGGGGGGGGAGTATCGGTACTTGTACTCGGTCTTAAAGTGGTATCGGGACAACCCTAGTTTTGATAAATCTAAAGGAAAATTGTATAATGTATGGCCAACCTAGCCCATAGTTGATGTCAGAGGCTGCTCTTAAAGAGCCCTATATAATGTAGTTTGATCACCACTGCTTCGGAGCACTAATCGGGTATTGCATTCATACATTTCACTTTTTACACAGCAAATTGTAAATGTGTGTTTTTTTTTTTTTTTTTTTTTAATGCAAGGCTAATATACATAGGACATGTTTTTCTAACTACATAGCTGCAGTTTTCCATTCCATAGGGCATACACGACACTTGGCTGAGTGCTGTTGTCCAATAGATCAACAGCACCTGAAAGCTCTAATCGGAATAAAAGACTGCATGCAGCAAGGTGTAGCCGGGCCTGATGATTACAGCTTGGGGGTAACATTTGTAAATTGCTGTCATTAGGTACTGTAGCTTTCTATATTGCCAGTGTGCCTCCCTTGCACAACTCTATAACCAGTGTTATGGCTGTTTCTACTATGTTTAGTTCTTACTTTTTGTTGGCATCCTAATGGATCGATGGGTGTACTTGGGTAATGAACATTTATTATCTTTGCTCTAGCTGCACTTTTAAAAACCTGTCTGAACTCATAATAGTATGGAGAGGCTTTCAGTCTATTGTGCTATCTGGCTTAGAAAAAGAAACATGACAACCAAGTTCAGCAGCAGAGGTGATATACCCTTGAAAGGGAAGAGACAAAGGGGGTTATTTGCTAAAGGCAAATCCACTTTGCACTACAAGTGCAAAGTGCACTTGAAATTGCACTGAAAGTCCACTTGGAAGTGCAGTCGCTGTAGATTTGAGGGGGGCATGCAAGGAAAATAAAAAAACGGCATTTTAGCTTGCACATTTCAGATCTTCCCCCTCAGATTTACAGCGACTGCACTTGTAGTGCAAAGTGGATTTGCCTTTTGTAAATAACCCCCATTGTGTTGTATGTATTTGCCTTACCTTTTGATATGCTCATTTGTGTTTGGTTTTTTTTCCCTTCCTATTATGGCATTTTATGTAAAAACTATTCTTACAAATAAAGGGAAAAAAAAAAAAGACTATCTTCTCATTGACAGTCTAAAGCTGGCCATGGATGAGTCATTTCCACAACCTTCTGAGACCATGTCCATCTCTGCCTTGTACACACGATCGGATATCCTATGGATTCTAATCCAATGGTTTTTTCCATCGGAAATCCGATGAAACTGTCTTCCATCAGTCTTTAAGTCTTTAAAATTAAGTTCAATGCTTCTGAGCATGCGTCGACTTGATTCTGAGCATGCGTGGGTTTTTTATCCGATGGATTTCCACACAAACGATCGGATTTTGCTATCGTTTTTTTTCACATCGGATAAATTTAAAACATGTTTTGTTTTTTTCACGGGGGAGGGGGGGGGATGACACCGATGGGGCCTATACACGATCGGTTTGTCCGATGAAAACAGTCCATCGGACTGTTTTCATCGGTCAAACCGATCGTGTGTACACGGCTTAACGATCAAAATTTTCCAATGGGGGAAAAGTGTGATGACAGGCTGTTGTCAGAAAATCTGACTGTTTGTACGCGCCATCTGACAATTGTCGGCTTTTCTGCCAGCAAATGTGGGATAGCATGCTTTCAAATTTTCCAACATCAAATGTGTGATGTTGGATTTTCCAATCGTGTACACAAGTCCGTCTGAAAAAAATCCAGTACAAACATGCATGCTCAGAAGCAATGCTCACCATAACACAACATTAGCAGAAGTTGCACAAAGGGTGGCGCCAAAGAGCTGAAAAACCACATAGCTTTGTGTTTGTACACACGATCGGATTTCAATCGGACAAAGCGTAGGACTTTTATCCGAAGGGCGTTGGCCATGAACTTGTATTGCATGCAAAGAATTGTCGGCCAATGCCCTTCGGACAAAAGTCCTGCGCTTTGTCCGATGGAAATCGATTGTGTGTACGAGGCTTAAAGCGGAGTTCCACCCATTTTTTGAACATTGTCCCTATTGTATCCCCTTAGCTTATCCTGTTCCATAGGCTTTTTTTTTTTATAGCGGACCTTCTCTTTTTTACTTCCGCCCGTGCCAGCCTAGGCGATTACGTCACTAGGCGATTTGCAAGGGTTCCTGGGATGTATCCCAGGAGTCAATGCATAGCGCCTACTGCCGAAATCTCACGTTGTTGGCTGAGCAGAAATGATGCGATGGCCGATCCGACCTTTTAATACCCTCCTTTCCTCTGACAGGTTGCTATAGCGATGGGGCGGGGACGTTCGCCAACATTGCTATGGAACCTGTCAGGAACAAGGATTGCCGCGCAGAGGCATTACTGTGCATGCACAAGTTCAGGAAGAAATCCCGGAAATGAGGACAGGAGGGCTTCAGATGCCAAAAGGGAACCTGCCTGCTTCCAAGATCTGTAAGCAATCCAACTATTTTAAAAGAAACTAATAGTGCAAAACGTATGGCATGTTGTAAATGTTCATGTACATGTTTGGAGGAATACAGAGCAGTCTTTAAAAAAAAAAATAATAAAAAAAAAAAAATGTTTTAGGGACTGGAACTCTTTTTTTTTTTTTTTTTTTTTTTTTCCACAGACCGTCTCCCAATGGCAAGATAGTATGTAGGAAGCAGAGAGACACTGGGAGGCACTGCTAGGGAGGCAGGGCCTTTTGTGCAGCTGCCCTGCGTCTGTGGAATGCCCTACCTGACACCCTGAGGGCTCCTCAATCAACTGACTGTTTTATAAAAAGGTCTAAAGACTTTTATTTTTTGCAAAGCTTTTTGCCCCCTTTTTTTTTTTTTTTTTTTTTTTTTATTGTATTGGCTCATTTTTCTTTGTCTTTAACCTGTAGCACTTTGAGATCTCTTTTGAAAGGGGCACTACAGTATAAATGTATTATTAGTGCAAATTGTTCTCACTATTTTTTTTTTATTTTATTGAAAATGGTAAAAACACACATTTCAGCAGATAAAACAAGGAATGTCACATAATAATTATTCCAGATTATGGCGTCCAGTCTTTTATATATTACAAATTAATGGTTTAATCAGCAGCACTCTGAGGATTGAAAAAAATGGCACCCATGCCATTTAACTTGGGCCCTTCTTCCCTCTAGCTTTCCTCATCCTCTCCCTGGCTCCCCACTCATTAGGTGTGCCTTCTCGCTTTCCTTACCGCCAGCTTTCTACTCTCATTCCTCTTGGTTTCTGATCTATCTCTTCATTTTAGATCTGTGTAGGCTATAAATGGAACCATTGTGTGGATCTTGGTGGGCCTAGTGGACACCCCGTTTGTTGTAGGGATCCTCCCCAGGATCCCTTGGCCCTCATGTTATGAAAAGACCTATCATACGGTTTGCATGTAATTGACAGGTTAGCTGCTGATTACATCCATTCAATAAAATACACAGAGGGGAATTTACTAAAACTGGAGCAGCTGTGCATGGCAACCAATCGGCATCTACTTTTTTTTTTTTTTTTTAAAGCTGAAGTTGGCAGCTGCAACAGATTCTGTCTGCTTTACTCTTTGTGGAAATTTCCCTCAGTATTAAGTGGAAGGCATCATAGACATCTTGGCCAACCAGCTCCCAGAAATGCAGGTAAAAT
This sequence comes from Rana muscosa, assembly GCA_029206835.1. Lineage (NCBI taxonomy): Eukaryota > Metazoa > Chordata > Amphibia > Anura > Ranidae > Rana > Rana muscosa. The sequence continues at coordinate 962,441,146 of CM055117.1, read as the reverse complement.
TTGAATATTGTGTAAAAGTTCATTTATTTCACTAATGCAACTTAAAAGGTGAAACTAATGAGAACTATCTTGCTTTGCATGTAATGAGTCTAAGCCGTGATTTGTCATAATTGGGATGATTATGGCTTACAGGTCATGAAAACCCCAAATCCACAATCTTTTAGAAAATTAGAATATTACATGCAATAAATAAAACTAGGATTGTACATGGAACAATTTGGGACCTCTGAAAAGTAGAAGCATGCATATGTACTCAGTACTTGGTTTGGGCCCCTTTTGCAGCAATTACTGCCTCAATGCGGTGTGGCATGGAAGCTATCAGCCTGTGGCACTGCTGAGGTGTTATGGAAGACCAGGATGCTTTAATAGCGGCCTTCAGCTCTTTTGCATTGTTCAGTCTCTTGTCTCATCTTTCTCTTGGCAATGTCCCATAGATTCACTGAGGTTCAGGTCAGGTGAGTTTGCTGGCCAATCAAGCACAGTAATCCCACAGTCATTGAACCAGGTTTTGGAGCTTTTGGCAGTGTGGGCAGGTGCCAAGTCCTGCTGGAAAATGAATCCGAGCATCCCCATAGAGCTTATCTATGGAAGGAAGCATGAAGTGCTCCCAAATCTCCTGGTAGACGGCTGCGTTGACCCTGGACTTAATGAAGCACAGTGGACCAATGCCAGCAGATGACATGGCCCCCCAAATCAACACAGACTGTGGAAACTTCACACTGGACTTCAAGCATCTTGCAGTGTGCGGCTCTCCATTCTTCCTCCATACTCTGGATCCTTGGTTTCCAAATGAGATGCAAAATTTGCTCTCATCAGAAAAGAGGACTTTGGACCACTGAGCAACAGACCAGGTCTGTTTTTCTTTAGCCCAGGTAAGACGCCTCTGACGTTGGTTGTTGTTCAGGAGTGGCTTGACAAGAGGAATACGACATTTGAAGCCCATGTCCAGGATTTGTCTGTGTGGTGGCTCTTGATGCACTGACTCAAGCCTCAGTCCACTCCTTGTAAAAGTCCCCAACACTTTTGAATGTCCCTTTTTCTTGACAATCCTCTCCAGGCTGCTGTCATCCCTGCTGCTTGTGCACCTTTTTCTTCCACGCTTTTCCCTTCCACATAACTTTCTATTAATGTGCTTTGATACAGCACTTTGGGAACATCCAACTTCTTTTGAAATTGCCTTTTTGAGGCTTTCCCTCCCTATGGAGGGTGTCAATTAGAGGTCGACCGATATATCGGCTGGCCGATATATCGGCCGATATTTAGGCATTTTTGATAAATCGGCTTTGGCCGATTAATATCAAAACTGGCCGATATTATTCACTGGCTGCACTTCCTCCCCCCTCCTCCTCCCTCCTCCACACTTCTCCACACTCAGCAGCATCAAGCGCCGTGCTGTGTGTGTGTGTGTGAAACTGAAAGTAAGAGGAGAGAGAGAGGATGTGTCAGCTTGATGTCGGGGGTGGGCGGGACCCAGCAGATATTACACCAGCCAATGGGATGGTATCTGGGCGGGCCACTACGTCTAAAGCAGCCCAATCATTGGCTGGTGTAATTTAGCTGCTGGCCCGCCCACCCCCACATCGAGCTCAATTCTAACAGCTCTCTCCCTCTCTCTCTCTCTCCTCTCTGTCAGTTTCACACATTACACTCGGCTTAGTGTGAAACCTGCCAGTGCCATCTGTCAGTGCCCCCAGCCAGTGCCCCCAGCCAGTGCCATCTGTCAGTGCCCCCAGCCAGTGCCATCTGTCAGTGCCCCCAGCCAGTGCCATCTGTCAGTGCCCCCAGCCAGTGCCATCTGTCAGTGCCCCCAGCCAGTGCCATCTGTCAGTGCCCCCAGCCAGTGCCATCTGTCAGTGCCCCCAGCCAGTGCCATCTGTCAGTGCCCCCAGCCAGTGCCATCTGTCAGTGCCCCCAGCCAGTGCCATCTGTCAGTGCCCCCAGCCAGTGCCATCTGTCAGTGCCCCCAGCCAGTGCCATCTGTCAGTGCCCCCAGCCAGTGCCATCTGTCAGTGCCCCCAGCCAGTGCCATCTGTCAGTGCCCCCAGCCAGTGCCATCTGTCAGTGCCCCCAGCCAGTGCCCCCAGCCAGTGCCATCTGTCAGTGCCATCTGTCAGTGCCACCAGCCAGTGTCAATCAGTGCCACCAGCCAGTGTCAATCAGTGTCACCGCCAATCGGTGCCATCTGTCAGTGCCACCAGCCAGTGTCAATCAGGGCCATCTGTCAGTGCCACCCAAATCAGTGCCACCGCCAATCGGTGCCATCTATCAGTGCCACAGCCAGTGCCATCTGTCAGTGCCCCCAGCCAGTGCCATCTGTCAGTGCCACAAGCCAGTGCCAATCGGTGCCATCTGTCAGTGCCACCAGCCAGTGCCAACCAGTGTCACACGCCAGTGCCACCCAGTTCCAATTGCAAGTGCCACTGCCAATCAGTGCCATCTGTCCCAAACTAGTGCCATCTGTCCGTTCCAAAACCAGTGCCCCCTGCTGCCAATCGGTGCCATCTGTCAGTTCCAAACCAGTGCCACCTGCCAGTGCCAATAGAGCCATCTGTCAGTTCCAAACCAGTACCTCCAGCCAGTGCCACATGCCAGTGCCATCTGTCAGTTCCAAACCAGTGCCATCTGTCAGTTCCAATAGTGCCACCTGCCAGTGCCATCTGTCAGTTCCAAACCAGTGCCACCTGCCAGTTCCAAACCAGTGCCATCTGTACTGAGGACATCAAGTGTGTGCTAGAGTGACAGGAGTAAGCAGGAAGGAATAGAGTGGGTGAGGGTTTTTTTTTTTTTTTAATCGGCCTAAAATATCGGCCACAAAAATCGGCATCATATATCGGCCATCGGCCGCCCCAATTTCAAAATATCGGCATCGGCATCGGCCAGAGAAAAACCCATATCGGTCGACCTCTAGTGTCAATGATGGTTTTCTGCACAACTGTCAGGTCAGCATTCTTTCCCATGATTGGGAAAGACTGAGAGACCATTTTAAGGCTTAGGAACCCTTTGCAGGTGTTTTGGCTTAATTAGCTGATTGGAGTGGGACACTTTGAGCCTAGAATATTGCACCTTTAACCCATAATCATCACAATTATGACAAATCACGGCTTGAACTATCTCATATATTAGTTTCACCTTTTTAAGTTGCATTAGTGAAATTTTTACTTTTGAACGATATTCAAATTTTTCGAGTTTCACCTGTATGTGCAAGGAAGCAAATTTGGTTTCTTGAACGTGATCAATTGCATTGTGCAACTGTCTGTTTAGACTATGGACAGAGACATGGAGACATACTGCTATCTGTGGAGCTCCGCAGTAAACCTCAACAAGCTTCAGCCGGCTAGTCACCTATAGACACATCGGAAGTTGGCTTCTCTCGTTTCCATTAATAATCTTGTGCCTGACCCCTTTTTTCTTATTTTTTATTTAGGGCTGTGGTTTCCTTTGGCACCAAAAACAGGACGATTGGTGTTGCTGCTAAAAATCAGGTGGGTTTTACCAAAAGTAAAAATGCTGCTTTTAATGTAACATTTCTTGGGGAAACAATTTTAGAGAGTAAGTAGAAAATAGAATTCACGCTACCCACAATAAGTTGATTCTGCATTTTCTGTAGTTCCCTGTGAAATACTTTTTTGTTGTAGCCAATGGGCACAGCAGGAGGTAAGAAGACATTTTCCCCAACTTGAAGAAAGCTCCAGCAGACAGTTGCCACTGGGCAGGATTGTCTGTCTGTGGCTAAAAAAAATTGTCAGTGACTGTAAACACCAGTACATATAATTGGCTCCCTCTATTGCCTGAAATACTTGGCTGATCCTGCCTGGCTATACCCTCCCCTCTTTATACTGCCCATGGTTTCATGGCTGCTGAGCCCTGACATCGTGATCAGTTTACGTGCCTCTTTCATTTGCAGCTCTGCTCTCCTCTGTGCAACTGTGTCCTCCTCTCTCCCCTCTCTGCCTGTACCAGTGCTTGTGCCCCCCCCCTCGCCTCCTGCTGGTATCATAACTTATAGTTGTTAATACAATCCCCTCTGTTCTAATAAATGCTGTGGCCCACTGTATGCGTTTTCTAAAAAATCCGCCGCTTATACATCTTTTGCACATTCACTGCTGGGGAAGAAGACTGACAAAATAGCTTAAAGTGGAGTTCCACCCAAAAGGGCCAGTAGCAGAGCGCAGCGGTGCCTCACGCATGCGCAGTAGGGACCCACTGTGAAACCATAATGCTTCACTGCTGGGTCCCTCACCGGCAATTGCGGCGGCAGCAGCACCACCTAACAGCCGATGGAAACATCAGCTGCGGTGCCGACATCGCTGGACTCAAGGACAGGTAAGTGCCCTATTACAATTCAGCAGCTGCAGTATGTGTAACTGCTGGTTTTTAATTTTTGCAGGGGTTGGCGGACCCTTCTCTTTAACAAGGATTTTGTCACAAATGAGCTTTGTACATTGAATACTCGGTGCTGTCAGAGCTGTATATCCAACACAAAATGTTTCTGATAATTGGTTTCCCTCTACATACAGCTGATCACAAATGCTACAAATACGGTGTCCAGCTTTAAGAAGTTCCATGGCCGAGCTTTCAATGATCCTTTTGTGCAGAAGGAGAGGAAAAATTTGGCCTATGAACTGGTTCAGACAAACAACGGAGGAGTTGGGATTAAGGTAGGAGGCTGGCGGCTATCAAGTTCTAGTTTGGTTCCCGGTGATTGTCATAACCTTATTATACACATGGTTCTTGTAGGTGATGTATTTGGAAGAGGGTCACGTGTTCAGTGTAGAGCAGATAACTGCCATGCTGCTCAATAAACTAAAGGAGACTGCAGAGTACAACTTGAAGAAGCCGGTCACTGACTGCGTCATTTCTGTAAGTATGAATTGTATTTATATTCATCAAGTTGTCTAGAGCAAGGACAATTTTTGTTGCCTCTAGTAACCAGTAAGATGCTGCTTTTTATTCTCCGTTCTGTATGAGAAAATAAAACCATCTGTTACAGGCAGCAAGAACACGTCTAGTTTCAGGCACTTTGATACGGGGAATGTAGTTGTGCTTTATGATTCCTATGAGATCTGAGGGAGAAAAAAGATTAGACTTGCTGTTTTCTTTGGTAGGTTCCCTCATATTTCACGGACTCTGAAAGAAGATCTGTTTTGGATTCTGCTCAGATAGTTGGATTGAACTGCCTGAAACTGATGAATGACATGACTGCAGGTTTGGAAGACTTTGTCATTAAAAAAAAAAAAAAAAAAGTATATTCAGTTCTATTGGAGTTGTGCGTTTTTTTTATTTTTTTTTTATTTCATATCTCCTCCTCTCCCTCCCCCTAAGGTGTGGCATTTCATTGGACGATCCAGAAACGTATCTGCCAATAAACAACTTCCTTTCCCACAACCTCTTTTCAGCCTGACATGTTTGTTTTGATAATGTAATTTTACTGCATAAAACGTGACTGAATGGGATATGCACTATATTACCAAAGGTATTGGGACACCTGAACTTTAATGGCGTCTTGGTCCATAGGATTCCATATTGAGTTGGCCCACCCTTTGCTGCTATAACAGCTTCAGCTCTTCTGGGAAGGCTGTCCACGAGGTTTAGGAGTGTGTCTATGGGAATGTTTGACTAAAACTTGTGGACAGTCTTCCCAGAAGATTTGAAGCTGTTATAGCGGCAAAGGGTGGGCCAACTCAATATTGAACCCTATGGGCTAAGACTGGGATGCCAGTAAAGTTTGTGTGTGTGAAGGCAGGCGTTACTTTTGGTACTGTAGTGTCTTAGAAGCCTTTGGACTTCTGGCTGCTTGCTACTTCTGGGTCACTCATGTCACTATAATAAAAAAAAAAAATGGCCATTCTAGTACTTCAGAACTAATATGCAGCTGAGGCTCAGAGCATTACTGTTTACATCGAAGGGTTCATACACAAGTGTTTTGCTTGATGACCAGCTCTTTTTTTAATTTATTTTTTATTGGTGTGTTTTGTGAAACAGGCTAAAAACAAAAGTTCTGCATACTTAATAGCTGCTCTCTATAAGACTGCTTATAATTCTTATATGTGGTAGCTGTATTTGTTTCCCCCCTTTTTTTTTCTTTTTCTGGAATCATATCGCATGGGTGTTCTCATACATGCCATCTGATTCTTGTGTGAGTTCACAGTTCCCACTGCGATCTGTGAACCGATCTGGGGTGACATCAACATTGTATTGACACCCACATCGGTTTGCAGAGGGCAGTGTAAACTGCCAGTGGGAGAGATGCAATATGGGAACCGGCGCTGTAATCATACTGGTTCCCACATCGCTACAGTGTGAACCTAGGTTTAAAGTGGAATTAAACCCTCCTATCCTTTACAGCCAAGGAAGCTGCTTCTGTTTGATCTGCAACTGCTTTATGTTTAGTCTATATTTTTATGTTTTTATTAATATTTTAGTTGCATTGAATTATGGGATTTATAAGCAAGACCTTCCAGCTCCTGAGGAGAAACCCAAAATAGTTATTTTTGCGGATATGGGCCATTCCTCTTTCCAGATAACGGCCTGTGCCTTCAATAAAGGCAAATTAAAGGTATGATTTTTTTTTTTTTTTAGGAAATGCATTCATTTGTCATGAATAGGACCAGACCTCTTCTCGGCCAATAACCTGGCAAAATGTTGTTTCCTAGGTTCTTGGGAGTGCATTTGACCCATATCTGGGAGGAAGGAACTTTGATGATAAGCTAGTGGAACATTTTTGTGTCACGTTCAAGACTAAATATAAGTTGGATGTAAAGTCCAAAATCCGGGCTCTTCTGCGTCTTTATCAGGAGTGTGAAAAGCTGAAGAAACTTATGAGCAGCAACAGCACTGATATCCCTCTTAATATTGAATGCTTCATGAATGATATAGATGTGTCTGGGCGTATGAGCAGGTGAGATCTTGTTGGGTACCCTGTCTTTGTTTCTGTTCATTCTTTGTACCTTTTTTGCCGAATAATTGGTGTCTACCTTTCCAGATTAGAGTTTGAAACCCTCTGCGCTGACATTATAGAAAGAATCGATGCTCCTATCCATTCACTGTTGGAACAGATTCAGCTTAGAGTTGAAGACATCAGCTCAGTAGAAATTGTAGGAGGTGCTACTCGTATTCCGGCTGTCAAGGAGAGGATTGCCAAGTTCTTTGGAAAAGATGTCAGCACCACTTTGAATGCAGATGAAGCAGTTGCAAGAGGCTGTGCTTTACAGGTAATGTCTTTGCTTCTGGTGGTTGGGCCACCTCAGATATTCTGTGGTTTCCTGGGGTTTATGGATAGGTTGTTGGAATAAAGGTTTGTTTGGCATATTTTTACATTTCATAATAGAAGCTGTATTGCTAAATAGATTAAATATGTACTCTTTAGTTGGTAAAAGTGTAATTTAAACGAAACCCTAGGGATGTGTATTTTATTTATATGCCGAGTTTTTTAGCACTTTTTTTTTGTGCTGAAAATGCCCCCCTCGGCTTATACTCGAGTCACCTTTTTGCGCCTGATCTCCCGGATTTTGGCGGCCCCGGTGCCGGCAGTAGGTCCCCCTGGACCCCAAACTTGGCACACATGTAGCCCCACTTTTCCTCTACAAGTGTGCCAAGTTTGTTGTCCAGGGGACCTATGCCCGGGAAGCACTTTTTTTTTTTTTTTTTTTTTTTTTTTTCAGTCAAACTCCCCATCATGTTATCCTATGTGTCCATGCACGCATAGGCTGTTATCAACTGTTTTTGGCTGTTAAAAACAAACAAAAAAAAAAAAACTAGTGGGTTCTGAAAGGAGTTTTTCAGCTGTAAAAACGCTCTAACATTAAACATAACAAAAAGGCTGGTGAGCTGCGTTTTTTTTTTTTTTTTTTTTTAACATTTTTGATCCATTGGGGGGGGGGGGAAACACTTTTGCAAAATTGTTGAAAAACCCACTGAAAGCTACTGGCGTTTTTGTATAATGTTGTTTTAACGTCCAGTGTGCATGAGGCCAAAAGATAAAGCTCTCTGGTTTTAGTATGGCTAGATGTGATTTTTGATTGTTACTGATTTAAAACCCACTAAAAATAAAGTGATTAGCTTGTTACAGCCAATCAGATTACCAGTCTTGCTCCCATTAGCAAATTGGTTTTGCAATTATTGGCATTTGATGCCAAGCAATTGTTCCTGCGCAGCTCTTGGCCTGAAAATGCTATATGCAACCACTCCATTCCAGCACGGGTTACATAGTTAGGTTAAAAAAAGACACAAGTCCATCTAGTTCAACCATAAAAAAAAAAAAAAAAATCAAATAAAAAATTAAATTTAAAATATCGTACAATCCCATATACCCAATTCCACACCCACAGTTGATCGAGGGAGGCAAAAAAGAACCAGCAGAGCATGCTCCAATCTGCTACAGCAGGGGAAATAATTCCTTCCTGGTCCCCCGAGAGGCAATCGGATTTTCCCTGGATCAACTTTACCTATAAATGTTGGTACCCAGTTATATTATGTACATTTAGGAAAGAATCAAGGCCTTTCTTAAAGCAATCTACTGAGCTGATATAAAAATTGGGAAGTCACGTGCCCCTTTAACTTCCTAAACCACCACTGCGCACAGGGAAAAAAAAAATGTGTGTCTAAGTACAGGCTTTATTATTTAAGTAGCAAGTGTGATTTAAAGTGAAATAAATAGTAGCGTGCTGTTCATAAACAATACGTAAATAAGTCACCATGTGATCGTGAACCCAAATTTACATATGGGGAAACTAAAAATACAAAATATGTGCTTAAAACGTTCATCCGGTAAACACAAAAAGGTTGTGAAAGTCCAAAATCAAGTCCATAAATTCTGTGTATTAAATTGATTAAACTCAATCAAACTAATTATTCTTTGAATAAACTTGAAGTAAATCTTCCACTTGTGATTCCACTCCCATAAGAATTGCACTCACCAGAGAGATATGCCTTGCACTCTCATGCTCGGCAATAAGGCTTAGTAAACCCACCAGGGTTAACAAGCAATTCCAACGGTGCTCATCAAGGAAAGAAACTCCACATGTAAAAATGAAAGTGAAGTATGTAAAAAACTTTTTTTATAAAAAGCACACACAACCTTCGAGAGAGATCGAGAGACTCACAACTGGTAGTTTCAAATGTTAAAAGTCACAGGTGATTGCCGTGCAGACCACGCCCAGACATGTTTCGTCACTAGGACTTCTTCGTCTTCTAGACGTAGAGAGTGCCCCTTTTTGTCCTCTGTGTTGACCGTAACACCAAGTTCACTATATGGACTCCTTATATATTTGAACATGTTGATCATATCCCCCCTCTATTCTTCTCAAGAGTGAATAAATTCAGTTCCTCTAATCTCTCTATCTATCAACTTTGCTCGCTTTGGAAACCGCAGTTTGGCATTGCATGCTATTATTGAGCTTATGATCTACCAAAACCCCCAGATCCTTTTCCACTACGGATCCCCCTAGTATGTATGATGCATTCATATTCTTGGCCCCTCAAGTGCATAACTTTACATTTATCAACATTAAGACCTATTTCACACTGGAGTGTATTGCAGGCGCTATAGCATTAATAGCGCCTGCAATCCGCCCTTAAAAATCTGTCCCCATTAACTCCAGTGTGAAAGCCTGAGGGGCTTTCACACTGGAGCAGTGCGCTAGCAGGACGGTAAAATTCCTGCTAGCCGCATCTGTGGAGCAGAGAAGGAGCGGTGTGTTTACCGCTGCTGCCTATTGAAATCAATAGGACAGTGCGGCTATACCGCCCGCAATGCGCTGCTTCAGCAGCGCATTGCAAGTGGTTTTAACCCTTTCTCGGCCGCTAGCGTGGGCTAAATGCGCCCCGCTAGCGGCCGAAATGTGCCGCAAATCCACCTTTAGCGTCGGCAGTAAAAATAGCGGCGTTTTACCGCCGACGCTATGGGTGGCTTAGTGTGAAGGGGCTCTAAACCTCATCTGCCACATAGTCGCCCAATTAGACAGAGCATTGAGGTCGGCTTGTAAATTGGAGACATCCTGTAAGGACGTAATTCCACTGCATAGTTTGGTGTTGTCTGCAAAGACAGAAATTTTACTTTTGATTCCAGACCCAATATCATTTATAAAGATATTAAAAAGTAAGGGTCCCAACACTGAACCTTGGGGTACACCACTGATAACCTTAGACCATTCAGAGTAAGAATCATTAACCACTACTTTCTGAATTCTGTCTTTTAGCCAGTTTTCTATCCATTTACAAACTGATATTTCCAATCCTGTAGACTTTAGGTGAAGTGTAGGTGCGTTTTTGGTAATGTACAATACTACATTACTTCTACCAGCCTCTACAATCATTCCTCATACATCCTGTTGCTTCAGCAAGAAGAGTGCAAATATTGACCTGTGGATGCATTTTTAGCCCTGAAGTACATCCCGCTCTCTTTTCTCTGATCAATGACCTCTTCATCCTAAGATTACTGAGTGCTGTTGAAGTGATGATTGGGTTAATGGAGATGGCAAGGTTATGCTTTCATGGTACTAAAGATGGCTATTGTATGATATTTTAAGGGATTATAAGATGTCTGAAGTTGGCTTTTGATGTGACCATTTGGAGCATTTTACTGTAACAATGTTTTAACTTTTGTTTGTTCTCCTGCTCTTCATTAAAAAAAAAAAGAGGATACATGCTCATTTTCTGTACATCTGGGTCTTTTATACTCCTCCTGATATCTCCCCTGCCCTCCAAAGCAACTAACCTAGCACAGATCATGTTTGTTTAGATGTTTCCCTGGTTGTAACAGCCAGGACATTTCGGCTCTATAACGGAGTGACAATCCTCATCTTATGCCTCATGCCCACAGACTTTTTTACAGCCACTTTTATGAGCGTTTTTTGCAGCTTAAAAACGGCTCTCCATGTTGGCCTATGGCCTCATGCCCACCATGACGTTTTTAAGCTGCAATAAAAAAAAAAAAAAAAAACAGGACCAGTGCGTTCTGAAGCTCCAGCGTTAGAGCTGTAAAGATGTCAGATGCCGGCAAAGGGTGTAAAAACGCGATGTAAAGAGGCTTAACGCTGTGTTAAGCCTCGTCCGGCGTTTCTTTCTCTATTCCAAATCGATGGTTTCTATGGGAGCCCATTGATTTGAATAGAGGTCGCACCAGAGGTCTGATCAAGATGATCCGACTTGCGGGGCGACTCATGTGCAGAGAATCTTGAAGGAGAACCCCGCAAAATTTAAAATTTGCGTGAGGTTCCCCCCCTCAGGACGATATCGGACCCTTCGGTCTGGTTTGGGGGGTCCCCCCCCCCCCCAGGATCCATACCAGACCCATATCCGAGCACGCAGGCCGGTCAGGAAGGGGGGGCGAGTGAGGGTGGGTGCTTTGGGGCAGGGGGGCGCCCTGCGGCCCCCCCACCCCAAAGCACCTTGTCTCCATGTTGATGGGTACAAGGGCCTCTTCCTGACAACCCTGGCCGTTTAGTTGTCGGGGTCTGTGGGCGGGGGGCTTATCAGAATCTGGGAGCCCCTTTTTAATAAGGGGCCCCCAGATCCCGGCCCCCCCCTATGTGAATGCGTATGGGGTCTTCCGACTTCTGGGGTCTTCTTCCGACTTCGGGGGGGGGGTTTTTCTACCGACTTCTCCGGTTCTTCTCCCGCTCTCCAGTGCTTCCTGCCTTCTGCCGGGCACCTCCGCTATCTTCTACCAGCTGTTTTGCTAGCGGGGGCCCGGTCTTCATAGTCTTCTTCTTCCCTCTTCTCTTCTTGAGATGTTGACACGATGGTCTGCCGCTGTAATGCCATGTCACCACTTTTATATAGGCGTGGTCACCGGGTAGATGGCAGATAGCGGAGGTGCCCAGCAGAAAGCAGCGGAGAGACCCCCGAAGTCGGTAGACCCCTGTAGTGGGTAGAAGACCCCCGGAGCTGCCTAATGAATGACTTTAAAAAGCTGTCGTGTGTGTGTGTTTTTTTTTTTCACCCCCAGGTGAATGGGTACCCCATACTCATTCACATAGGGTGGGGGGCCCCCTTATTAAAAGGGGCTCCCAGATTCCGATAAGCCACCGCCTCTCCCATAGGGAACCATTGATTTGGAATAGAGAGAAAAACGCGGCTGACAGCTAGCGCGGGGAAAGGTGCATTGAATTCAATGCAAAACGCGGGAAAAATCGCGTTTTTTAAAAACGCTGCTTTTTTCCTGGCGTCTGTACTAGCTTTACAGCCTGTGGTTTTTTTTTTTTTTTTTTTTTTTTTTTTTTTTTTTTTTTTTTTAAAACGTCCGTGGGCATGAGGCCTTATGGGATTTGACACGGATGAGGGTAGCTGTTCCTTGATGTCCTCTGCATGCTGCCGTCCAATTGCGTACCACAATCTCGGGCACCATGGAGAGGAGCAGGAGAGCCCCAGAAGCACCACAGGAGTTCGGTGCAGGGGCTTTGGGGGTTAGGACCTTCAATGTGCTGTAAAAGTGATCCCCTCCGAAAGCTGGTCACCAGCTGATTAAATCTGTTAATATTTTTGTTGAAAAATGAATGAAAAGGTGTGTGTGTGTGTGTGTGTGTGTGTGTGTTGGAAAAACCCTGTTTGAGTTCAAATCTAATGTTTACCTGTTTTCAAATATGTCAGATTTCCATGACATGTACACTGAGCTGATTGTTTCAACTGTTTTTTAAAACAATATCTATTAACTAGTCCCTTTAACGTGTGAATACCTGTTCTATTGCAGGAGAAGGCTTTAAAGTTTTACTATTTTTTTATTTTGTGCAGTGTGCAATTCTGTCACCGGCCTTTAAAGTCCGAGAGTTTTCAGTGACTGATGTAGTACCTTATCCCATCTCCTTGAAGTGGAGCACTGAAGCAGACGAGGTTGAAGGGTAAGAAGAGCTGAATTCCCAACTCATGTTTTAGGTTTTTGGGGTTGTGGTGTGTGTTGTTGTTTTGTTTTTTTTTTTTTTTTTTTTTTTTTTTTTTTCCATTTAGTCCAGACTCTTCAGTTCTATAAGAAGAAGAAGAACAACAAAAAAAAGTCAAAAACCTCTCTTCAGGTAGAGCAGTTCCAGGAGTCTAAACCATCTATATCTAAAGACACACAAAAGCAAAATTGCCTAATTCAGTTTTTTAGAAAAGTGCCATTCAGTTCTATAAACTACCCATGACAAAGACTGAATTGGGCAATTTTTGCTTTTGTGTGCGTGCTGCATTGTAAGAAGCCTGCTAATGGGAGAAGAAAGCAGAGTGACAGATGAGCTCACCAGTGTGCTGCTTCTCCTCTTACTGTCCATTCCCAGGGTGGAGGTGGTGATGGGACCTGGTATTGAATTTAGCACTACAGCAATAAAAGATAAGTATGCTCCTTTTTTGGACAGGCCTGTGCTAAGAGGTAAAGTTTGGTGATCTTGGGACTGGGTGGACAGAAATAAAAATCCTATAGCAGGGAAAACTGTTTTTATATATGTACAAGTGTATCTGTGAATTTACTGGTTTAGCTGGAAGCAGTCAAAACGTTTTATGGTGCAACTGTCTACCGTATCCTCACTTGCTTGGTGTAGGTTTCTGCATGTGTCTACGGCAGGACTCGACAATCCCCGGGCGCCAGGTCGCAAATGCGACTAGAATTGGCGACCTGGCGCAGCACAGCTGAGGTTGCCTGTATCTCCGTGCGATCGCGTGACCGCGCCGGCCGGTAATTGTGGCCGCGGCCTTCTGCAGGCCTAGGCTTCATTCTGTAATCTGGCGCCATCTTGTGGTGGCCGTTGGTATGACAAGACAACCAGCAATGCTTGTCTGTTTCACTGCCTGCCCATCTCCTTCCCTTTACTTGGAAGTTAACCCCCAAACATTTATATAATATAATAAATATATATATATATATATATATATATAAAATTTTATTATTCTAACACCCTAGAGAATAAAATGGCGGTCGTTGCAATACTTTCTGTCACACCGTATTTGCGCAGCGGTCTTACAAGCGCACTTTTTTGAGGAAAAAAATACACTTTTTTTTAAATTAAAAAATAAGACAACATTAAAGTTAGCCAATATTTTTTTTTTTTTTTTTTTTAATTGTGAAAGATTAATGTAAATTTGATACCCAACATGTTACGCTTCAAAATTGCGTCCACTCGTGGAATGGCGACAAACTTTTTTTTATCCTTTTTTAAAATCTCCATAGGCGACATTTAAAAAATTCTACAGGTTGCATGTTTTGAGTTGGAGGATGTCTAGGGCTAGAATTGTTGCTCTCGCTCTACCGATCACAGCAATACCTCACATGTGTGATTGAAACACTGCTTTCATATGCGGGCGCTACTCACGTATGCGTTCGCTTCTGCACGCATCGGTCGTTAAAAAAAAAAAAAACCTGGCTCCTAGATTCCAAGCAAATTTGTCAAGCCCTGGTCTACGGGCTGAAATCCATCGTTCTGTGGTTTTACAGTTGTCAAATTATCTGATGCCACGCAGACCATAAAATAGTTATTTACGTTATCCAATGGTGTTTTTTTATTTATTTTTTTATTTCAGAATTCATGAAGTCTTCAACAGAAACCATGCTGCTCCTTTTTCAAAGGTCCTTACCTTCTATAGAAAGAATCCATTTCAGCTGGAAGCCTTTTATACCGATCCCACTACAATCCCTTATCCACAGCCTAAGATAGGTACAGGGTTCCCAGCAATTCTTTAGGCAATGCAGATCTTCAAGTGTAGAGCTTTTTCGCTATTTTGTGACATTTTGTTTTCTATATGTAACTTTAATTTTATTACTTTAAAAACTAGGCATCATTTTACCAATGATTTGGTTTGGTGCAAAGGTCAGAATTTTTTAATTTTTTTTAAATTATGTATTTGGCTGATCTAAAGAGTAAGATTTTGGCTATTCTCAACCAGGATTCTGTTGAATCTTTAGAGTTCCTCCAGAGGTCGCTAGGGGTTCCTTTTTTGAGCTATTTGTTTTTTTTCTTTAGTCCATTTTTATTTACTTTTGGAGAGGGGTTGGAACGCCTGCCAGTTTGTATTGGTGTCTGCCCCCCATTAGGGGGATTCACCCCCTCTTTGTCCTATTTTTACTATTATTATTGAAAATCAAAGTAAAAGAAAATAGAGGGGAAATTTTCCAATGAGAACACTAGTTACGGTGGCCTGGGGGTCCCTAAGGGATGCCCCTAACTTGTAAGGATTTTTTCTAATTTCCTGTCTTTATTATGGGACGTGAAGTTACATCTCCCCAATGGGACACAGGTACAAAAATAATAATCTGACTGGGGTTATAACCCTCCCTTGCTCTACAGCCCACACACAGATATTTGGTCAAGTGATGATAAATGGCTGTCATATTTCCACCATTAACACTTTGAAAACTTTTAAGAGTTCTCTAAATCAATGAACTGGAGGATGATAAATCTCCCCAATGGGACACAGATGGCAAAAAAATAATAATCTGACAGGGCTTATAACCATCCCTAAGGGCTCTTTCACACGGGGCGGATCAGTCATGATCCGCCCCGTGAAGCTCCGCTTGCTCAGCGGGGATCGCTCAGTTGATCCCCGCTGAGCCGGCGGATGACTGGGCGGTCCCTGCACACTGTGCAGGGACCGCCCTGTCAGAGCGCCGCTCTCCCCTATGGGGAATCGGATGAACACGGACAGTCTGTCCGTGTTCATCCGCTCCGCCGACGGAAGGAAAAATAGGGTTTTCCTCCGTCACACTTTGGCGGAGCTGAGCGGATGTCAGCGGACATGTCACCGCTGACATCCGTGGCTCCATAGGGCTACATGAAGCGTCCGTCCAGGTCCGCCTAAAAAACTGACAGGCGGACCTGAACGGACCCTCCCTCTATATAACGTGGGGGGCCAAAAAAAGTTTTGCCTTTAGTTCTACTTTTAATGACCTCCCATGAAGTCTAGATAGTTTCAGGTTTGACACCACTTGACAGAGCCAGTGGTATAACACTGATTAATCTTTTTGGCTGTTGGTAAGAGTGTCACTCTTACCATGATGGGTAAGGGTTGCATTCTTCCTAGTGAATGACTAAGGATGACAGTCCTGTGAACGAAGCTTCAAAAAACAAACCAACACTAACGGCTCCCGTATTTTTATTCAAATCCCTCAGGTAACAAAGTCATTTTCTTAAGCTATTTTTTATTTTAACAGGCCAGTTTGTGGTCCAGAACATTTCTACTACTAAAGAAGGCGAGAAGGCAAAAGTTAAGGTGAAAGTTCGGGTCAATGCACATGGCATTTTCAGTGTATCCACAGCCTCTGTTGTAGAAAAGGTGGAGGTAGAGGACACTGAAGATCAGTTTGCAGAGAGTTCTCAAGATGTTAGGAATCAGGACATGTATACTGTGGAAGAGGATGTAAGTATTTCAGTACAGATATAAAGTAAATGTAGTTAATAGGAGGATTGTAGTTTGAGTGTATTGTGTGTAACTTTGGAATGTTTTACTGATCAGAATGGGGGCATGGAACCCGACTTTATCCTGGAATTACTTTAGTCCTTCGACTGTATGTATAGTGCATAGATGACAACCCTTCAGGCTCATCCTTTTTGTACTTGTAGTAGTATTTTATCACTGGTTGGTTAATCTTATTGACTCTTCTCTTAGTTTCTCCTATCCCCTCTTAACATCTCTTTGTGCCTGGGTTTTCATTTCAGAAGAATGTCCAGCAAGACCATGCAGAAGCTGGAACACAGCCCCAGGTACAAACTGATGGGCATCCCCCTCCTCCACCCAAGCCCACCAGTGATGAACACAAAGTGACTGACACTGAAAAAGTGAGTGCTTTTATTAACTTTGAATTATCTAGAATCTTTTATATTATGCAGAGATGAGCACATTAGTTAATAGACTCTTTCCAGTTGTGCTGTAAAAAAAAAAAATGTAATGTCTAATCTTTAGACTAGTAGTTGTATGGCTGTCGCAATTCAGTATTCTTGTGATAGTTGTCTCGCAAGATTTAAACGGCTTTCTTCTAGCCCTGGTTTAACATGACAAGCAAGGGAAATTCCAGATGCTTGTTTTTAATATAAAAAAAGTCTTATAAATAAAAGTGATCATTGGAAAAGGAGGGAGAGTGTGTTTTTTTTTTTTTTTTTTATTTTTTTTCCCATCTATATACGCAGTCTTTCTAAAGCCATAATTTTCCTGTCCAGTAACATCTGTGCCCTTCACTAGTCAGGTCCAAGGACTATAACTGAGGTCTGGACTGAGACTCGATGCAGATCAGTGATCTTCTCTGCTCAGATAATTTTTTTTCAATAATGTACTGGCCACAAACTTTGCTAAAAACTGTCCCTTTCACTATGAGACCAACCCAGCAGAGCTTCCATCTGCTCTCAAGACAGAACACTACTACTTTTGCTATTTAAATGGTCTCTTGATCAGCTGGGAAATGGACACACCTCTGCTATTAATGATGTCCTAGGTCCCCTGCAGCTATCACTGGTTCCTCCTGTTCTGTTCTCTGCCATGTCACTAATGTTATGTAATGAGTGGAGGCCAGAGGAAGAAACCAGTGCAAGCAGCAGGGGTCCCAGGAGATGACAATATTACAAATGTCAGTTACCCTGTAGCCTTTGGGATGGAGCACTTGAATCTTGGCAAACCACAACTGTAGCAAATTGTGTGTGTGTTTGTTTGTGTGTTTGTTGTTGTTTTGAGGGCTTTTTATTTATTTTAGGTAAACGAAAAGAAGAGTGATAAACCTCCTGAAGCCAAGAAGCCAAAGATAAAGGTGAAGAATATTGAGGTGCCTATTGAAGCAAACTTTGTGTTGCAACTAGGGAAGGATTTGCTCAATATGTACATTGAGAATGAGGTGAGTAGGAGGTCTAGTTTGATGCCTTGTCAGCACTTATGTTAGGTCATATTGGAATATTTGAAGGACATTGATATTGGATTATTTGAGGGATACTATATAGGGCTGAAACGATTATTCGATAAAATCGATAATCAAAACCGTTGACAATGATTTTCATTATCGATTAGTTGGTCTAACACACCTTCCTCCCTGCCAGTCCCGCCTCCGACCGTCTTGGTGAATCCTGTGTACAAGCCAGCGGCGGTGCCGTATTCTCACAAGAATACAGCGGCGCACATGTGACCAGGCACGTCGGCTTCTCTGCTGGAGATAGGGAGAGACTCTTTTAAAATATAGTGAACTTGGCAAAGCATTCATCTTGGTATTTATGGGAGGACAATTGCCCTATCATTGGTGTTCCTGGGGGGGCACTGGTGTCATTGGTGTCAGTTTGAGGCGTACAGACCTCTCCCACCCACACTCCTGTCTGGAGCTGCCACCTCTCCTTCCCACACTCCGGTCCAGTTCCTCCAACCCGCTTTGGTCCGGTCCCTTGCCCCAGCCCACCCCCCCTTTTGGGTCTGGTTCTTTGTCCAACCAAACTCCATTTCTATCGCAACCCCCTCTGGTCCGGTTCCTCTCCCAAACTCCCTCCCAACCTACTCCCTCTAACGCCTGGTCTCCAAACTAGCTAACTCTCTCCCACCCTCTAGTACAGTCCCCTCTCCCATTCATGGCCAGCCCCCTCACTGCATTGTCAGTAATGAATGAGGAATTTACTTTAATAGTTATGTTGTGATGCAGTTTGAGTGTAACACTCTTTCTTCATTATTATTTTAAATAAAAAAAAAATTTTTTTTTTTTTTTTTTTTTTTTTTTTATCCGATTAATCGCCCAAATAATCGTAAGTTGCAGCCCTAATTTACTTGTCATAGTTTTTGTAGGCTGAGTACATGGTTTGAAAACTGTCTACAATGGCGGTTTTTATGAACAAATTTTTTTTTTTTTAATGACCTAAAGGATAGGGTAAACAGGTTCAATCTCTGTATTTGCGGACAATACTAAGCTAAGCAGGGCAATAACTTCCTCCACAGGATGTGGAAACCTTGCAAAATGATTTGAAAGAAATAATGGAGTGGGCAACTACATGGCAATTGAGGTTTATTGTAAAATGCATTTGGGTGGAAAAAATATGAATGTAATCTATACACTGGGGGGAGAACCTCTGGGGGCAATCTAGGATGGGAAAAGGACCTGGGGGTCCTAGTAGATGATGGCATGCAATGCCAAGCTGCTGCTAACAAAGCAAACAGAATATTGGCATGCATTAAAAAGGGGATTAACTCCAGAGATTAAACGATAATTCTCCTGCTCTACAAGACACTGGTCTGGCCACACCTGGAGTATGCTGTCCAGTTCTGGGCACCAGTCCTCAGGAAGGATGTACTGGAAATGGAGCGAGTACAAAGAAGGGCAACAAAGCTAATAAAGGGTCTGGAGGATATTAGTTATGAGGAAAGGTTGCGAGCACTGAACTTCTCTCTGGAGAAGAGATGCTTGAGAGGGGATATGATATAAATTTGCAAATGCCATACTGGTGACCCCCACAATAGGGGTAAAACTTTTTTGCGGAAGGGAGTATAACAAGACACGTGGCCAGAGGGTTCTTTACTGTAAGAGCAACAAGGATGTCTAATTCCCTTCCACAGGCGGTGCTCTCAGTGGGGGCATCGATTGGTTTCAAACAACTATTAGCTAAGCACCTGAACAACCACAACATACACGGATATACAATGCAATTCTGACACAAAATCACACATAGGATGGACTTGTGTCTTTTTTCAACCTCACCTACTCTGTCCATCTGAACTTCTCATTTGTAATGCCCTGTACACACGATCAGTTTTTCCGACCGGAAAACCGTTTGTTTTTGTTTGTTTTTTTCCAGCAGGAAAATGGCTCAAAATTGTGTTGCATATACACGGTCACACACATCTTGGCTGAAATTCCAAACGTCAAGAATGCGGTGACGTACGACGAGCTGAGATCAATTAAGTTCAATAGGCAGTTTGGCTCTTCTGCTTGATTCTGAGCATGTGTGTTTTTTTTTTTCGCATCGTAATTGCATACAGACGACCGCGATTCCCGATAGGAATTTTTCCTGTCATGAAAATTGAGGTCCTGCTCTCAATCTTTTCTTGGCCGGAATTCTCACAGAAAAAGTGCGGTGGAGCATACACACGGTCAGAATTTGCGACAAAAAGCTCACGTCACACCTTTTCTCTTCGGGAATCGCGATCGTGTGTGTACAAGCCATTATTCCAGGCTTTCTTGGTCATTTTACAAAGTCTCCCTCGTCTCTTCTTTTCTCCTTTTCTCTCTCATTTTTGTAAGTATTTTATTATATCTACTGAAGAAATGACAATTTGCTACACAGCCATTCATGTTTAAACCACTGGTAACAAAAGCGAGTACACCCCTAAGGCTGGCTTCACACTGGGGCGGTGGCAGTATAGCGCCGCTATTTTTAGCGGCACTATACCGTCGGAATTGCGGAGGTATTCGGCCGCTAGCGGTGCGGTTTTATTCCCCGCTAGTGGCCGAAAAAGGGTTAATACCGCCGGCAATGCGCCTCTGCAGAAGCGCATTGCCGCCGTTATTACCGTGGTTTCCCCATTGCTTTCAATGGGAAGGAGCGGTAAACACACCGCTCCAAAGATGCGGCTAGCAGGACTTTTTTTACCGTCCTGCTAGCGCACCGCTCCAGTGTGAAAGTCCTCGGGCTTTCACACTGGAGAAACAGCGGCCGCTGTTTAGAGACGGTTTGCAGGCGCTATTTTTAGCACAATAGCGCCTGCAAACCGCCCCAGTGTGAAAGGGGCCTAAGTGAAAATGTCAAATTAGCCATTTTTCCCTCCCTGATGTCATGTGACTCGTCAGTGTTACAAGGTCTCAGGTGTGAATGGGGAGCAGGTGTATTTATATTTGGGCCTTTTCTTTTTCAAAATGGCACCTCATGGCAAAGAACTCTGAGAATCTGAAAAAAATAATTGTTGCTCTACATAAAGATGGCCTAGGCTATAAGAAGATTGCCCAGACCCCGAAACTGAGCTCCAGCATGGTGGCCAAGACCATACAGTGGTTTAACAGGACAGGTTCCACTCGGAACAGGCCATGGTCGATCAAAGAAGTTGAGTGCACATGCTCAGCGTCCTATCCAGAGGTTGTCTTTGGGAAATAGATGTATGAGTGCTGCCAGTATTGCTGCAGAGGTTGAAGGGGTAGGGGGGGGGGGGGGGTCAGCCTGTCAGTGCTCAGACCATACGCCGCACACTGCATCAAATTGGTCAGCGTGGCTTTCGTCCCAGAAGGAAGTATCTCCTAAAGATGATGCACAAAGCCTGCAAACAGTTTGCTTAAGACAAGCAGACTAAGGACATGGATTACTGGAACCATGTCCTGTGGTCTGATGAGACCAAGATAAACTTATTTGGTTCGGATGGTGTCAAGTGTATTATGTCACCTGTGATCTGTTTGCTTGTAATTAGTGTGTGTGTGTGTGTGTGTGTGTGTGTGTGTGTGTGTGTGTATAGAAGGTCAATGAGTTTCTGGACTCCTGACGGACCCTTGCATCTTTTATCCAGTGCTGCACTAACGTTTCTGCAATCAGCTGTGTCCAATCACAGCTAATCAACATTGTAAATGGGATGTGCCGGTTAAGGGCATTCCTCACATGACACTGACAGTGCGTGAGTAGAGACAATTATACAGCACTGATGAGGCAGCACTATCAGTGCCGGTCAATGTAGCCTCATCGGTGCACATTAGTGAAGGAGAAAGATTGCTTATTTACAAAATGTGATAACTAAAACGGACACTATATTTATCTTTGTTTGGCAAATATTTTAAAACCCACTGGTGAATAAATGCCACCAAAAAAGTTCTAACTGTCTCGAAAAAAGCTAAAAATTTAGTTTGAATGACAAATGTGCAGTCATACAATATTCTACTGAAAGTGCAATTAGCTGCATGTGCCCCAGGACTGCCAATTAGCTGCCCAAATTACTATACGGACATCTCAGACCATCCTGCTGTAACGAGGGATGAGCTAATTTGACTTGTGACATTAAATTGCACATCCATGATTATTTCAGTCCTGATTCAATCAAGCGTCAAAGCAATGGATGATCCTTTCTGAACACCTAAATAGAAACACATCAATCTGAAGTTTGATAAACACTGACGTGTTTTCATTGTGAAAATTTAAATGTGCTTCCTTGCCCAGTTTACACATTTCCACTCACTCTGCAGCACTTATTTTGTATTGGGTGTAGACATGAACTGAGACTCGGCACCAGTGGCTGACTTCTCTTGTTCTGGTGAAAGGGTTACTGGCCAGTTCTGTCTTTCCTTAGTAATTGCTGTTCTGGAGTTATTTCCAGTAAAATGTCATTGCAAGAGCTGGATTTGTCTGTACTTTAAACTTGTTCAGCCATGTCCTCATTTTCACATTCAGCGATTAATATACTGTAATTACTCCTGTGTTCTAGCAGTGATAATTAGTAGCTTGGTGTTGAAGATTAATCTTCCACATGCACCTGCCTTCTAAGAATGCTGAAGTTGTGCTCATAAGTTTACATACCCTGGCAAAATTTTATGATTTCTTGGCCATTTTTAAGAGGCTATAAATAACACAAACATTTCTTTCGCTCATGGTTGGTGTTTGGCTGAAGCCATTTATTCTCAACCAACTGTGTTTACACTTTTTTTTTTTTTTTTTTATGACCCTGATCAAAAGTTTACATACCCTGGTGATTTTGGCCTGATAACATGCACACAAGTTGACACAAAGGGGTTTGGATGGCTATTAAAGGTAACCATCCTCGCCTGTGATCTGTTTGCTTGTAATAAGTGTTTGTGTGTCAATGAGTCATGGGTCAATGCGTTTCTGGACTCCTGACAGACCCTTGTATCTTTCTTTCCAGTGCTGCACTGATGTTTCTGGATTCTCAGTCATGGGGAAAGCAAAAGAATTGTCAAAGGATCTGCGGGAAAAGGTAGTTTTAAAGTATAAAACAGGAAAGGGATATAAAAAGATATCCAAGGAATTGAGAATGAACACTGGAAAATGAGGGGGTTCTGTTAAAACCGAACCATGGTCAGGTAGACCAACTAAAATTTCAGCCACAACTGCAAGAAAAATTGTTCGGGATGCAAAAAAAGCGCACAAATAACTTCAGGTGAAATACAGGACTCTCTGAAAACCTGTGGTGTGGCTGTTTCAAGATGCAAACTTAAGGAGGCACTTGAAGAAAGATAGGCTGCATGGTCGAGTCACCAGAAGAAAGCCATTACTACGCAAATGCCACAAAGTATCCCGCTTACAATACGGCAAAGGGACAAGCCTCAAACCTTCTGGCACAAAGTCATTTGGAGTGATGAGACCAAAATTGAGCTTTTTGGCCACAACCGTAAACGCTACATTGATGAAAGGTACACCATTCCTACTGTGAAACACAGAGGTGGATCGCTGATATTTTGGGGATGTGTGAGCTACAAAGGCACAGGAAATTTGGTCAAAATTGATGGCAAGATGAATGCAGAATGTTATCAAAAAATACTGGAGCAACATTTGCATTCATCAGCCAGGAAGCTGCGTATGGGACGTACTTGGACATTCCAACATGACAATGATCCAAAACGCAAGGCCAAGTCGACCTGTCATTGGCTAGAGCAGAATAAAGTGAAGCTTCTGGAGTGGCCATCTCATCTCCTGATCTCAATATCATTGAGCCACTCTGGGGAGATCTCATATGTGCAGTTCATGCAAAAACCGCCCAAGAATTTACAGGAACTGGAGGCTTTTTGCCAAGAGGAATGGGCAGCATTGCCATCTGAGAAGATAAAGAGCCTCATCCACAAATACCACTAAAGACTTCAAGCTGTCATTGATGTTAAAGGGGGCAATACACTGTATTAAGAACTGGGGTATGTAAATTTTTGATCAGGGTCATTTGGGTGGTTTCTGTTGTAATTTATGATTTAAAAAAAGAGTTCGCACAGTTAATTAATAATGGCTTCAGCCAAACACGAGAGTGAAAAGTTTTTGTTATTCATATTCTCTGAAAAATGGCCAAGAAATCATAATCTGCCAGGGTATGTAAACTTATGAGCACAACTGTATGTGCCACTGCCATGTGTACACACATCCTCAAATGCAGCAAAATCACTGCACACAAGTAGCCCACTAAAAATGCTGTCTTCTGGTATTTGTAGGGTAAAATGATCCTCCAAGATAAGCTGGAGAAGGAGAGGAATGATGCCAAGAATGCTGTTGAGGAATATGTTTATGAATACAGAGACAGACTCTCTGGATCCTACAGTAAATTCATTTCTGAGGAGGTACGTTTATGTGCTGCTCATTCGGGGTCGTTCATAATGATTCAGCCTACTGTGCAATGTTTAAGTTTACATATCTGTCTAAATGTCCCTTAATGGTAAATATTGCAAATTTGATGTATGGTTTATTATAATAGGATCACAGACAGTTTTCTGAGCTTCTGACAGCAACTGAGGACTGGCTATATGAGGATGGAGAAGATCAGCCAAGGCAGGTCTATGTTGAGAAACTAGAGGAATTAAAGGTAAATGTTTTCTTATTGGTGGGAAGTAACTAGTTATTGGGGCTTGTATTTGTGTTTTTATAAAAAATAAAAAAAAAGTTTAAAAGTTTTTAAATTTGCTATGGTAAGTTTTTTTCATTTATGGAATTCTGTACTATTTTCTTAGTGTATCTAATTCCCACATTCTTTTATTCTGGTTCAGATAGAGTAGTGGATGGGGTAAAATGGGTGGTTAAGCCGCGGTTTTAGTGTCCATCCTCCTAAAACATGGCACACGGGCAGGAACAGGATCTTGACACGCAAATCTAACACTCCCTGTTAAACTCGTGTTGAGGCTGTTCTCATGTCATGTTGGGGGGGGGGGGCATATCACCTCCTGGAGACTGCTGATTAGCCACAGATTGCTTTCCCTTTCCAGAGATGATGCTAGCATACAGCTCCTTTTTTTTTTTTTTAGTTCTGCCATTTTTAATACAAGTGAACGTTGAATTGACTCCATTTATGATTAGAAAATCAAATGACCGTTTCTAAAAAAAAAAAAAAAATTCTAACAGTCTAAACGTTCATGGCCATCATTCGTCACGGACTTGGTGCAAACCTCCATGTAAGGACTTCTGAGTGTATTCTGGGTTTATGGATAGTTCTGCTTGTTCAAGGACCGTGTTTTAAGCTTGATGCAGCCAGGCACCTAGCATTTTCAGAGGCCGCCTCTGTATTGCTTCTGGTACAATTCAAACTGGCTGTGTTCTGGAGGCTTGCCGTGCGCATATTCCTTTCTCACTGGTAACCACTGTTGTCATTAATTTTAGAAATTTGGTTCTCCTGCCCATGAGAGGTATAGGGAATCAGAAGAGCGCCCAAAAGCATTTGAAGAACTTGGAAAGAGGCTGCAGCAATATGCAAAGATTGTAGATGAATTCAAGTACCAGGTAATGTGTGTTTACAGATGTCCCACCTTATGACTAGTAGAAGGGCCTATGATTGTCTGCTGTCACCTTCATGTTGAAATTAACTTTTTATAATGTGACACTCCATCTTTATTGTCTTTTTAAATGCTTCTTTGTACAGAATGAGGCTTATCAACATATCAGCACTGTAGACATGGAGAAGGTGGAAAAGTGTGTGCGGCAGACCATGGAATGGATGAATAATGCCATGAATGCTCAAGCTAAGCAGCAGTTGAACCAGAATCTAGCAGTCTATACCCATGAGATCAAAGCACAGCGTTCTGTAAGTATCAAATAATTTTTATTTCACTTTCTTACTGGAATATCCTATTTTTTTATTTCCTTCAGTCAGGTCAGATTTACTTTACTTGGCATTGTAGGCTGACACACACACACTCCTGTCTTTAGGGCAGGCGCCAGCAATAGGCAGGTCAGGCAGCTGCCTTAGGGTACAGGGGTGGCAAAATCCAGATCATCATCCACTCGCTGGGGATTTGGATTTTTAAAATGCCTGTCCCTCCAGCAGGCAAACTAAAACTTTCACCCTGCGCCCCATAGAAGAGGGCGCAGCATGGAAGCTTTAGTTTGCATGCTATTAGGCAGGCTGATGTCAGTGTGAAAGAGCAGAAGGCATGCGGGGCGATTTTAAGTGTGTACCACTGTCAGAGCGTAGCCAATGAGGCAGAGGATGGCGGAGCGGTGGGTGGATTCCTATGTGTGCAGGGTCTCCCCCTCCTCTCTGTTTACATCCACAGAGGAGGAGGAGCTTGCGCTCGAGGGACACACCGCGCTATGTATTGCTGTTCTGAGGTCTGTAAGGGGGGGGGGGTGTCTGCCTGCACTACTGGGGGGTGTCTGTACTGGGAGGTCTGCCCTGGGGGTGTCTGTACTGTACTTATGTCAGTGCTACAGTTTGAATTTATTTGTGTGAACTGTGAAGTTAAGTCATGGATTGTGGAAACTAACTAGTGTCGGGTGATTGTATACAGTGTTTACCACTGACTAATGCAGAGTTGCAATGCAAGGAGATCAGCTAAAAGTAGTTGGCTCTGTATGTGCGTTTATAATTAATCAAAATTAGTCGCTTAATCGATTAAAAAAAAAAAAAACAATTAATCGAACACAAAAATTTTAATCAGTAACGGCCCTAATTTTATATTCGTAAAAATATATGCTGGGTGTGACATGGATTTTCTTATTTAACATGTATACATAGACATTTCATTAACATTAGGTCATGAATATTTACGTGAAGTCCATGGAAAAGTCATGGAATTTTATTGGTAATGTGTATGAACCCTGTATATTTGAATGGAAGGAGCTGACCAGCTTCAGCTAATCCCAGACTCGACACCTAGCTTCATTTTTGCCACATAGTGATGCAAATGGTTTTTCAAATGTGCACAGCTCTGTTTGCGGTCCATATTTATCCTTTTTGTAGGCTGCTTGGCTATACGTCCAGGCAACAACAAAAACAGTGTCCCAAACTCCTGTTTCTAATGCCAGGGTGAATGGGGCCTTAAAGTGGTTGTAAACCCTGTTTGACTACTTCTACCTATAGGTAAGCCTTACCTGTAGGTAGCGGAAATATCTCCTAAACGTGCGCCGTTTAGGAGATATTTCACTTGTAGTCCGCTGTAAATGTTAACGGCGCATGTGCGGGGAAGAAACTAAACTAAGTGCCGTTTCTTCCCCAGCCTATGCTGTCAATGGCGGCTCTCGTGCGCGGGAGTGACTTCACGCGGCTCCAGCAAATCACAGAGCCGGAGTCCGCAGCCCGGAAGGAAGAGGAGACATAAGATGGATGCAGCCTGCACAGGGGACATCGCTGGATTCTTTTGCAGACAAGTGTCGCATAATGGGTTAGTATGCGATGCATAATAGCCCATTGGTAAAGTGAACTCCGCGCCAAACAATTACGTGGACTATCTAAACAATAAATAATACCTACTCAAGTATTTATCTACTGAAAAAAATAAAATTAATTTCTAGAAATAGGCTGCTCCCCTGTGAAGTGTCGACTCCCAGTGATGAAATGGTTGTTATAGGGGGCGCTATATAAATTAATGTGACTAAATACCATGTATAATCCCAACTGGGATCCTAGTAACTATAGCACATGTGGTAAAAAATAATTGATAATAAATAATACATGTGATGGGTGAATCAATAATTAGATTCCAAAACACAATCATTAAAATAATATATGAATAGAGTCCCAATTTAGTGATTCAAAATAATCATTGAAAGTCCATATCCAACATAAACTCCTGCTTGCTGTCGTGATATATCTTGAAAGAATAAAGTGAATAAGTTGTTCGACCATCAAACATGCCCATTCAATGTCTCAAAGTAAACTTGAAGTGTAGTATGAAATTGATCCTCCACCAATAGCAAAGAAACGCACCCAATGTGCTCGTTTTATAGATTCTGCTTACCAGAACAATATGACCACTTTAATCAAACAGTAGGTCAGTAGCACTTATGCAGGTTTGTGCCTGCTCACATGTGTAAGATTTGGAGACGTACACCCTTCCTCCTCAGACGTGCCGGTAGGATCATATGAAAATGATGAAAGTTGCCCATAGCGTAAAACCATTTATTGGTAAAAAACAAAGTAAAAATAGAAAGCCAAAGGCTTACTCACATTTAAAAGTGCCTGTATCCCGGCACTGGGGCTGCTGGCTTGTCAGATTAGATACTGTGGCGCTGGGGCTTCTCCCCTATGTCCGCCTCCGTGTGCGGCGTGCGTTCCACCTTCTACCTTCCGGCAACCATCTAGTCCGGATATGGCGTACAAACGTGACAAGGTACCGCCTCAAAAGGCGGTACCGGGTCACGTTTGTACGCCATATCCGGACTGGATGGTTGCCGGAAGGTGGAACGCACACGGAGGCGGACATAGGATCCCAGTTGGGATTATACATGGTATTTGGTCACATTAATTTTATATAGCGCCCCCTATAACAACTATTTCATAATAGCCCATTATGCTTTTAATTTGCAGGCTTTTCAGGTAGAAAAAGAGGAAGTAAAACCCATCAGGGTTTAATTTTTAATCTCTCATGATCGGGATGAAGACCTCCAAAAGCACATTTTATTAGTCGAAGGATTACAATCTGTCGGTTTGTTGTAGTTGGTGTGTTTTTTCTGTTGTGACACTGGGACTTTAACCACCCGTACATCACTTTGAGGAAGTGGATGAGTGGAGGAATTTGGGGTCTTTAATAGGCAGTGACAGGTACTTTTCATGGAGGGATCTGGTTCTAACTGTCACAGGGGATGCTTACATTCTTTGCAACAGCAATAAGTGAATTTATTTTTTACCGTCTCTTTAAAAAAAAAGGGGGGAGGGGGGAAAATACTTTTTTTTTTTTTTTTTTTTTTTTAAAGCATCCCCACTTGTTTGTGCACCAAAGAAAACACGTCTAAGTCGTGCTCGCAAATGTAAACTGTGTTCAAATCACACATGTGGGGTATCACCACGATCGTCAGTGAGAGCAATCATTCTAGCAAAAGGCCTCCTCTGTAACTTTAAACTGCCAACCATTCAATTTTTTTAAAGCGTCGCCTATGGAGATGAAGTACCGTATTTCGTCGCCATTTTATGAGTGTGCCCAATTTCAGTGAAGTGCATTTCAAAAATGCGTTGAAAAGACCGCTGCGCAAATACAGTGCGATATAAAATATTGCAACGACCACCATTTTAGTCTCCAGAGTCTTTGCTAAAAAAAAATTAAATGTATATCTATGCTTGGGGGGGGGTGGGTGGGGTTCCAAGAAATTTTCTAGCAATTTTTTTTTAACTTGTAAACAAGTGTCAAAATAGGCTTGGCCCAGAAGTGGTTAAACAGTAGGATATTTTCCTAGTAGGGGGCACCCTAATATATCTGAAATAGGTTCTAACTCTTCCTCACTGTGTCCAAAGCTGAAAAAATATAAATTGTGGTCCGAGTTCGACTTTGGTATTTCTTCACCAGTGATCCCAGTACCCACACTGATGGATGATTCTTTTGTTTGTAGTATGGAATATGCAGCAGAAGTATTGGAAACTAAAGCAGGGACATCTCAGTACTTCTAGTTCTGAGACCTAACAGGCTGGTGGTTGGGCCAGCAAATAAAATACAGTTTGGTGGACGAACTCTGTTTGCTCCACCATGCAAAATGATTTTCAACTATGGTCGACTTGTGTCTAGTGAATAGTAAATTATCAGGAAGCTGATATGTGTTTTTTTTTTTTTTTTTTTTTAACTTTCTATTCAGTCTTTGGACAGCACCTGTCATCGTATAGTCACACAGCCGAAGCCTAAGGTTGAGTCACCAAAGTCAGAAAAAAATGTAAATGCTACGAACCACGACGAGGACATCAATTCAGAGAAAATCGCAACGGTGCCCCCTTCTCAGAACGGAGAATGCCATCCAAGTGAGAAACCAACCATTAACATGGACTTGGCTTAATGGAGTCTGACCCTCATTTCCTCTTACTGGAACTCGCTGGAATCTGTTATTTCTTTTTAGCTCATTGCATATCACATTTGGAGTTGAAGATCTGTTCCAAAGGGTTTTTTAGTTTTTGTTTTTAAGTTTTTGTCTTGTTCTGTTTCTTTATGATGTGACCAAACAATGTCTGTAAGACTATTTATTATAATATGAAATTTTAGAACATGTTTTTTTATTATTTAAGTGTTATGTATTTGTTTGCACTGTATATTTAATGGCACGGGACTAGATTAAGAGATGCCTTGTAAATTTGGGGGGGGGGGGGGGAACAAATTCCTGTGGAATTGTAAACTTTATAGCGGGCTTCTTTGTAGAATGAACCTTTGGAAGTACTGGAACACATAATGACTGTTTTGTGCTTTTAGAGGTAGCACTGCAGTGATTTGGAGGAAGCACATTAACTCATTTCACTTTTTCATGCATTCCAAGAGGAGAACAAGCACGTCTTCCAAGGAATGGCCTTATAGTTATTGCATACCCCCCTTTCTTCTTTTTTTTTTTCTTTTTTTTTTTCTATTACAAGCTGATTTTCAGCGGAAAGTCAAAGGCAGAATTTATTTTGGCACTGAGATTACATTTACACGCAGTTTAGTTTTTGGTTCATTTGGTTAAAACTGCAAAGTGAAAGATGTGCTTGATAGCATTGTGACTGTCTTGGAGCCTTTTAAGAACTTTAGTAATAAAGTTTTCAAATCAAACATTTGACTGTTTCACTGCATTGCTTGGCAATATTGATCCCATGATTGTGTTGTGAAAGTGAAATGTCTGGTGTTCTGTGCCATGTGCTGCAAGATTCACATGGCTCCATGGGGCATGTGCCCTTTATGAAGGATTGACACTGAAAATTGACTTCTCCCTTTTGGACCTTCTCCTTTACAGGAAGCAGATGTTCATTTTGTCTGTAGGAGTAAAACCAAGTTTTGCTGATCAACATGTTTTTACTGATCATGTGTGGTGTGTGTGGGTTTTTTTTTTCCCCCCCAAGATTGAAATACAAAAAATGAGTCGCATGTCTTTCAACGTGTCTAGAGTTTTCTCAGCTTCTCGTGAGTGAATAACTTGTATAGCGCTACAAATGCGAACTAAATCGCCTCCAGGTGCTTGCATCCAGTGACGTCCTGATCCATCAGAAGAGGTGGGTCTTAAGTTTTTTTTTTTTTTTTTTTTTTTTTTTCCTGAAGGCCCGATGGTTTTCTTCCATGCGGATATCCGTGGGTAAGAGCGTTCCATAGCCGTGGTCCTTAGACTGCAAATCGTCGTTCTCCCTTTGTTTTGTAGCGGGACTTGGGGATGTGAAGGAGGTTTTGGTTTGTTGATCGGAGAGTGCGATTGGGGGTGTAGTGCATAGATAATGAGGAGCGTTTCCTTGTGTGCACTCGTGAGTGAGGCAGAGGGTCTTGAATGTGATCCGATCCTTTACGGTTAGCCAATGAAGGGTCCTCAGTGATAGGGTGATGAATTCCCAGGTTTTTTTTCCCGTTACCAGCCTGGCAGCTG
Organism: Rana muscosa; assembly: GCA_029206835.1. Lineage (NCBI taxonomy): Eukaryota > Metazoa > Chordata > Amphibia > Anura > Ranidae > Rana > Rana muscosa. Next base: position 962,409,815 of record CM055117.1, on the reverse strand, counting down.
TGTTCTGGATGACTTGTAGGCGCGAAATCTGGTATTTGGGTAGTCCGAGGTAGAGGGCATTTGCGTAGTCGAGTCGCGAGTTGATAATTGTTCCAACTACTACTTTGGCCTCTTCCGGGATAAAGGGGATGAGTCTACGCAGCAGGCGGAGGAGATGGTGAGGTCCACTGACTACTGATCTTATTTGTGCATCCATCGACATCTCCGAATCAAAGATGGCTCCGAGGCTTTTGGCTTTGGTGCTTGGGGTAATGGTCTGTCCAAGGATGGAGGGGAGTGTCCAAGATGTTTTTTGTTTGTCTTTCGGTTTGCGTGGAGGAGAAAAAGTTCTGTTTTGGATCCGTTGAGTTTGAGGGAACTCTCAGTCATCCATTCATCGATCAATGTGAGGCAATTTTCCAATCCGTGATATTGGTCTTTTTTCCCGGTAAAACGAAAGTAGAGTTGGGTGTCGTCAGCGTATGAGTGGTAGCACAGGTCCTGTTTGCTGATGATTTTGAGGAGTGGGCGGAGGTAGATGTTAAAGAGCAAGGGCGACGGGTGATCCTTGAGAGACTCTGCAAGAAATTGCGCAAGTTTCAGAGGTCAAGGCTCCTAGTTTTACTGTCTGGGAACGATTATCTAGGAAGGATGCGAACCAGGATAGGTCCGGGTCTGCGACTCCTACTTTAAGGCGAATGAGTAGAGTTTTGTGGTCTACTGTGTCGAACGCTGCACTGAGATCCAGCAGCACCAGAAGGCATGATTCTCCATCTGCTGCTTCGAGGGCGTCATCCCATATTTTAAGAAGTGCGGTTTCTGTGCCATGGCCAGGGCGGAAGCCTGATTGTAGTGGATCCAAGAGTTTGTAAGTGTCCAAGTGGAGTTGTAGCTGTTGTACTACTGCTTTCTCCATAATCTTCGAGATGGTGTTGAGGCTTGTTACCGGTCTGCGGTCGTTTTGGTCTTTGGGTTTGAGGTTTGTTTTATTTTTTTTTATTTTTTTTTTTAGGATGGGTTTGATTATGCCTTGCTTGAGAGAGCTCGGAACAATACCTTCTTTGAATGATTTATTTATGAGGTGTGTTATGGTAGGTGCTAGAATGTCGGTACATTCTTTCAGGAGTTTTGTAGAAATTATGTAGTTTGGAGAAGTGCTGTCTCTGAGGCTTCTGATTATGTTTTTGGTGCTGATCGGGACCAGCGAAAATGTTGTCAATTGTATAATGTTCGTATTGATTTTCTCTATTTGCTTTGGCGGAGTGGGGTTGTTTGTTTTTTGTTGAATTATTTCCTGAATGTTTTTGATTTTGTTGATAAAAAAAAAATCCAATACTTCATTACAGAACTCGCTTGCTGGAGGTTCTAGGCAGGTGGGGTTCATAGTCTGAGTGACTAGTTTGAAGAGTTTCCGAGGTTGGTTTAGGGCTTTTTTGATGGTGTTTTGAGAAATGTTCCTTTTTTTTGCTCTGAAAATTGCTTTGTGATATTTCTTAGTGAGTGCTTTATAGTTAATGGGGTTTTCCTCAGTTGGGTTTCTTCTCCAGGCTCCTTCGGCCCTTCTTCGTTCTTGCTTCAGTAGAGTAAGAGTGTCATTAAACCAGCCCGAGTTGTTTTTGTGAATGAGTGCTCTGCGTCTCGGAGCGACTATGTCTGCTGTTTGTCGTAATGCTTTGTTTAAGGCGTTGAGTGGTTGTGATTTTGCGTTCCTATTTTTTTTGATAGTGTAGTTTTGAAAAGTTCCGAGTGTAATTTCTTCTGAGATATTGTCCAGTATTTTGTTGTGTTCCGGTTTTTGGGAGATGGTGTTGGTGGTAATTTTGAATTTGATAGCGCGGTGGTCCGTCCATGGTAACGGCATGTTCTCCAGTGTATTGATGTCCAAATTTTGTTTGAAGATGAGGTCCAAGAATGTGACCCGATATATGCGTGGGGGCATTTTATCAATTGCTGCAGACCTAGTTCTTCCAATTGGTTGATGCAGGAGGTGGCGATGGGGTCTTGAGCGGAGTTAGCCCAGAGGTTGAAGTCCCCTAGTAAAGGGAAGTTTTTGGTTTTTAGAGTCTGTCGAGATGAATTCGGTAAGCGGTGTGAGGAGATTTGTCTTTTGGTCCTGGCGGTCTGTAGCAAAGCAGTATGTGGATGGTGTCCTGGGGTGTTTGGAGTTGCAGAGTGAGTGTCTCCATGAACGGCAATGAACTCTGTATAGTTGGTTTGGTGAGCGAGAGGTTAGATTTGAAGATCACTGCTAGGCCTCCTCCGCTCTGTCCTATTCTGTGCTCGGTTAGGATACAGTAGTTCTCAGGTACTAATTCTGTTAGGATGGTGTTGCAGTCCGGTGTTAGCCAGCTTTCCGTGATAGAGGCAATCTATGTCGTTTTGCGTAATGAAGTCGTGAATTTCCTGTCTGTGCTTGACTGCCGATCTGGTGTTGATCAGGGCGCATGATAAATGTTGTAGTTGAAGTGGTGTTTTCGTGTTTTTGATAGTCGATTGATCCTTAGCAGTTATTTTCGTACTATTTTTTTTTTTTTGGGTGGAGGTTGGTAATGTTGAGGCCGTATTCCTTAGCCTGTGGAGGGTGTCCGCTGAATATTTTAAAGTTGCACATGATGGGAAGAAAAAGGTGATGGGGATGGTGAATAGGGCCCAGTGACCTAGCCACCCCCCGTTCTTCCAGAGGAAGGCGAAAAACCCCAGCTGAGTCGAGGCCAATTGCTACAGCATGGGAAAAATTCATTCCTGACCCCCTGAAAGGCGATCGGGTGAACACTGGATCAACTTCCTACTGGTTGGAGGTGCCTTGATGTAATTACCAGGTCGGCACACGTGGGCCCACTGGAGAGAGAATCGGGGGGGGGGGGGGGGGAGGGAGAAGGTAATGGGGTGGTCGGAGCTAGGCCGCAGTCTGTCCTGCAGGTCTAGCAGTCTAGAGGCGGGGGGCAGTCGGCGGCTGCTGTGATAGTGGGCTAATCATTAGGGAAGGGTATAGAGTAGTGTGAAAGATAGTGGGGGGGGGGGGTGACAATCAGTAGAATGGAGAATAAAATATTTTTTTCTTTTTCTTTTTTTTTTTTTTGTCAGTGTAGGGGCAGGCTCCTGAGTGTACCAAGATGGCCGCTGCTTACCAGGCCGGATCACAGTTTAGTCCTCCAGGCAGTGAAGCCGCGGTCTGTCCTGATTCGGGGGCCCTCTGGTGCCTGGGGGGAGCTCCGATCGTGGGGGGGGGGGGACAGCGGCTTGCTGAAGTCCGGATGCTTCTAGCGATGCTAGGGTGCGGGCTGTCCTGACGGCGGCGGCGGAAGGGAATGAATGCTGGAAGCGGCGGTGATGGCTGGTGAGCTGAGGGCTCTGTCCTAGAGGGGGGGGGGGGGGTACTGCTCCCGAGGATATGCAGGGGATGCGTCCGCTGGGGGACCGCTGAAAGATGGAGCTAGGCCGCAGCCGCGGTCTTGCCTGACGGCGGCTGCAGGGGGGGGTGGCGGGTGGGGGTTCGTGGATCGCTGGGGTCTCTGTGTGGAGGGGGGAAGAGATCTGGGGAGAGAAGCAAAGTGCAGCCCTGGATGTCGGAGCTACTGTAAGCACGTCACTGGGTAGGCAGAGCCTGGTAAGAGACCAGTTCCCCTACTAACATGAAGGGGAACTGTCCTGCTTGCCGCCTTCTCACTGCACATCCTTACTGTGGATGAGTGTGGGGGTGTAGCACGGCGACACGTCACTTCCCAGTGTTGACTTTCTTGGGTTAACACTGAGGTTTGCTGAGGGAATTTAACTGAGGGACAAAAAATGGCCCTACTTTCTATGCGTATTTGCAGAATTTTAAAGCTTAGAGCTTGGTCGGCTGTTCCTGCTCAGGAAAGGTGCCATTTGAAGGTGAGCTTTTCTTTGGGAAATCCCTTCAATACATTGCGGCAGTTACAGAGGAAAGGGGGGTTTCTACAATTACATATATCTATTGAATTGTCCTCTTTCTTGCACGTATGATCTGTTTAGCACCTCCAAATGTCATCTACTGCAGGTCCATCCTCTTGTGGCAATTGACCTCTAATTTCAGTGGACCTGCTCAGAAGTCTTCTCCACATTGAAGATTCCTCTACTTCTGAAGTTGGGCGGGGGACATCTACTGACATTTTATTTCATCTTAGAACAGACTTCCCAGACACTTTCACACTGGTACACAAAAGGGGATATCTACTAAAAATGGTGCCCACAGAATCTGGTGCAGCTGTGCATAGTAGCCAATCAGCTTCTAACTTCAGCTTGTTCCATTAGGCTTTGACAAGAAAACTTGGAAGCTGATTGGTTTCTATGCAGAGCTGCACCAGACTCTGTGCACCAGCATTAGTAAATCAACCCCAAAGTCTCTATAGCTGCACGTTCCTTCTTGCTGCCTCCCAAAAAGTGAACCATTTCCTTATACTTCCTTGTCGATTCACACACAGTCACAAGAGGGGGAGGCCCCCCTATTTCCAAATCTACTCAGGGACCTTTGTCCATTTTAAGAATGCATGCGCCATCATGCTTTTAAAACCCCTTTCCTAATTACTGCAGTGGCTAGGCTTCTGCCTGGTCTCATGTAATCCTTCCACTGTATTTTCCATTTGAGAGATTTTATACTCTTCTTCATTTTTTTTTTTTTGTTTGTTTGCTATTTAAAAAAAAAAAAAAATGTGATTGATTATAGTTCCTATTCATTCACACATCAGTTTAGTCCTTTGATTTTCCAAAAAAATCACCCTTTCCAAAACGTCTTTCAGGACAGCACCCGAGAGATCATGGCTCCTCCTCCTACAGGAAACACCTCATCAATTAATTCTTTAATTGGAGGCCTCCATGTTGCTTCCCTCAGTTTTTTTGTGTTTGTTCCAGCCGGAGGAACACCTCTGGTGAGAGCCACGATCTCTCAGGGCTTTCCTGGGAGACAAGGTTCTCAAATCAGTTTTTTTTTTTTTCTAGGAGAGTGATCCTCCCACTTACCTCCTAGCATGGACGGTCCCGTGGGCTCCCTCTCCCTCTTCCGTGCTCAGGGAGAGCCTGTACAGCCCGGGAGGGCTGCCTCTTTTTTCTTCAGAGCGGTGGTTGCTGTACTCTCACCGACCGCTGGCGAAAGCGGCGTGGAGCTCTGCGGCGGCCGCCATTGTTCTGGTGGCCGAGGAGAGCCTCGGCCACGTCCTGTATGGGAAGAGGCAGCACTTCCGGGTCGGCGCGCGCGTCATTTCCAGCCGCAAAGCGCAGAGGGAGAGGGCAGGGTCACCTGGTGCCTTAAAGTTCCGGTTCCAGGTCAGCGCGGCGGCGTTTTTGAATCTGGAACCGGCGTTTTCTCTTCACCACGCATCCGCAGACAGCTATGGATAGCGATGCAGCGGATAAGGGGGCAAGCCAAGGCACCAGCAAGGCTAAAGTAAGGGACTGTGTCCTATTTTACACTGGGCCGCTTTCTCCTGTAGAGGGGGGGGTATTCACCCTTCTCCCCCCTCCATCTCCCCCACCCCCCATCTCCCTGGTGGTGCAGTGGCTGGTGATTTAGCATGTCTGCATAATATCTAGGGGTCTTTTTGTAAAAGTTGGTGGTGGTGGTGGTGCATGGCTTGCGGGGCACAAGGAAGTGAAAGTGTTTTTTCCTATGTGCACCTGGGTGTACTGATTTGTACTGTGTAACAGTTTTTTCTTAGCGTGGCCCCTGGTTTTTTTTCTTTTCTGTTTGTGCAGGCCAAAAGTTCTCAACCAGTGAAGAGAAGGTGCCCTGTCTGCAAGGAAAAGTTAAGCGAGGCTTGGACCAAGTCGCTTTGTGCAGATTGCACTGCAAATGTAGTCAGGGAAGAGTCTCCATCCTTTTGTGGCAATCTAGTATCTACAATTAAGGATGAACTCCGTGCCACCTTTTTCAAGCTTTTAGGTCAAACCTAAGAGAAGAACCAGGCCCTTCAAGGGAACCTAGGGCTCCGCAGCCTTCTTCAGAACCCCAAGACTGCTCTCAAATATTATTGGGAGGTCCGATAGACGCTTCCCAAGAATCTGCTTCCCTTGCTCCAGATGGAACAGACTCTGAGGAGGAAGAAAATGAAGCAGAGAGCGCTTCTAAGTACAAAATGTTGCTTGAAGTCGCAGGACTTTTAAAAGTAATCCATGCGACTTTGGGGATTGAAGAGGAAAAGAAGGAGCTCTCCCTACATGACCGCATGTATGCAGGTTTGGGTGATCCAAAAAGCCGTGTTTTTCCAGTCCATTCAATAATCTCGGACATGATTAAAAAAGAGTGGTTGGAACCTGAGAAAAAGCCTTTTTTTTTTTTCCCGGTCTCATAAGAGAAGATTTCCATTAGAGGACAACCCGGATTCCATCTGGAACAAGGTTCCAAAACTGGACTCTGCTTTTTCACAGGTCTCAAAATCAACTGACCTTGCCTTTTGAGGACATGGGCATGTTAAAGGAGCCCATGGACAAAAGAATGGATTTGCTTCTTAAAAGGGCTTGGCAGTCTGTGATGAACAATCTAAAACCAGCAATGGCAACAACCTGTGTCGCTAGGAATTTAGAACACTGGATTAACCAGATGAAGGCCCATGTTACGGCGGATTCTCCAAAACAGGAGATTCTGGACTCATTTACAACGCTTTCTGCAGCAGTATCATATATTGCGGATGCTTCAGCAGAATCCATTCGTATGTCAGCCAGGTCAGCGGCTTTGACCAATTCTGCTAGGAGAGCATTGTGGCTTAAAACTTGGCCAGGAGATGCTGCATCTAAAAATAGACTGAGCAAATCCCCTGCAAAGGGAATGCTACAATTTGGTTCTGAGCTGGAGTCCATTCTTGACCGTACGGCTGACAAAAAGAAGGCGTTTCCGGTCAAAAAACAGGTACAGACCCGTAAGCGTTTTTTTCGTCCCCAAAAAGGACAACAGGAAGGAAAAACGCAAACCAAAAGGAAGCAGTGGTCTTCCCAGAAACCAAAAGGTAGGAGTGGAGTGCTCTTCCATCCTCCTGCGACCCCCGGAAAGCCGCAGTGACAATCCACCCCAAGTAGGGGGAAGACTCCAGGAGTTCATTCCCCAGTGGAGAGACATCACTACAAATCAGTATATTGTAAACATGCTCTCCCAAGGATATGTGGTGGAATTCACGGAAGAACCCCCAAAGAGATTCCTAGTGACAAACGTCCCGAGGGATCCGGTCAAGGCACTCGCCATGAAGTCCCTAATTCAGGAACTGATATCCCAGAGAGTCATTGTTCCGGTTCCAACAAGGGAGTTCTTCCAGGGGTTCTATTCTCACGTTTTCCTTGTACAGAAACCTTCAGGAAAGTACCGCCTCATCCTAAATCTAAAAATGCTGAATTTGTCAGTAGAATACAAAAGATTTCGGATGGATTCCATTTTCTCAGTAAGAAGCCTCCTGAGTCAAGGATGCTTCATGGCGTCAATAGATTTGCAGGACGCATACCTCCACATTCCTATTGCTGCCAGATCTCAGAGATATCTGAGGTTAGCACTGAGAGAAGGGAAGAAGGTGGTACACCTGCAATTCAGAGCTCTTCCATTCGGCCTGTCATCTTCTCCAAGGGTGTTCACGAAGGTAATGGCCGAAGCTCTAGCACCCTTGTGTCTAGAGGGAATTTCAGTGATTCCTTATCTAGACGACCTGCTACTGTTTGCCCAAACAAGAGATGGACTTCAGAGAAACTTGGACAGAGCACGTGCTCACCTAGAATCCATCGGATGGATACTAAACCTCCAAAAGTCCAATTTGATTCCCTCTCAGGAGGTGTTATTCCTGGGTTTCCGTATCAACTCTGTGGAGCAAAAGATTTTTCTCCCAGAAGAAAAACGGGAAAAGCTGTTAAAGGTTGTGTCACTCTTACAAACCAGTCAGCTTCTGTCCATCAGGAGGGTCATGTCAGCATTAGGAACCCTGACCTCTTCCATACCGGCAGTACAATGGGCAAAGCTCCATTTCAGGCCACTGCAAAAGTTTCTGTTAAAAATCTGGGATCGCCAGCAGAATTCACTAGATTCACTGGTGAAGATCCCCACCAAAGTAAAGAGGAGTCTCTGGTGGTGGAAGAACCAGGCAAGACTCAGCAGGCCTGTTATGGTCCTTTCCAACCCAGGTAAGGCTAACAACCGATGCCAGCTCCTGGGGTTGGGGGGCTCACATGAGTGGTCGTTGGGCTCAGGGATCTTGGTCCACAAGGGAAGCAATGAGATCTTCAAACTGGAGGGAACTAAAGGCGATAGAAATGGCCTTATTGTTCTTTGCAGAAGAAGTCCAAGGGTGACATACACAAATTCTGTCGGACAACGCCACGGCGGTGGCTTACATAAACCGACAAGGGGGCACCAGAAGCAGAATACTTCAAGGCCTAGCAGAGAGCATTCTAAATTGGGCAGAGCTCCATACTCAATCCTTGTCTGCGGTCCATCTAAAAGGGACCCTAAACAGGATAGCGGATTTCCTCAGCAGGAACCAGGTGTACGAAGCGGAGTGGCAATTGAATCCAGATGTCTTCAATCTAATAGTGAAGAAATGGGGACAGCCAAGAGTGGATCTCTTTGCGACTCAGGAAAATACACAAATATCTCTCTTTTTTTTCCCTGAACAGGAACGAGTCATCTCTGGGGGTAGATGCTCTGGCGCACAGTTGGAATTTTCACCTCAGCTACGCCTTCCCTCCTTTTCAGCTGATTCCGCAGGTCATAACAAAAATCCGGAAAGAGGATACGACAGTAATCCTCATCACTCCCTTCTGGCCCAAGAGGCCCTGGTTTTCGGCTCTTCTACAGATGCAGATCAAACCATACTCGCATCTTCCCGTGAGACAAGACCTTCTGTTACAAGGTCCGCTGTTTCACCAAGAAGTAGAAAAGCTAAAACTCACAGCCTGGCTTCTGAGGAGCAGCTCTTAAGGAGAAAAGGATTCTCGGATAGGTTGGTGGCTACCCTCCTATCTAGCAGAAAGAATGTTACCAGAGCAGTGTGACAGTGGGGTCACTTTGGACACAGGGTGAATAAAAGAAACCCCCGATATGGTCTGTGATAGCCATATTCAAGGCTGTATATACATTGTATATAGATTGGATGTATACTGTATGTGGGGGTTAAGTATCATTGCTGTGAGGAATTAAGTTGTTTTGCATTTCTATTGTTCATTTAAGTCTGTCCTTGTGTGTATTTTAAAGTGCCAGACAGACTGGCTGCCAACCCTTTGTGAAAAGATGTGTATTGGAGATCGTATATTCTATTGTGTTGGGATCTTTTGAAGCCTAGCAGACGTCAGAATGAGGTGTTGAGTTTTGGGATGTGTGGGTGGAGCTGGGCCCTTGTTCATGTTAAATCATGTGCCCTGAATTATGTATAAAGTTACAATGTTTGGCAATAATAAATTGATTCCTACTACAGAAGAGACAGAGTGCGTCTCGTCTTCTTCCAGAGGGGTCGGCTCCTATAGGAAAGGGTCGTTTAGCTGTGGATATCGGTAGCGAGTGGATGTCTGTCTACGAGAGGGAACATCGTAAACGGCGTTAATACCCCTTGAGATTGGGGTGCCGTTACAAGCAGTATATCACAAAGTCTGGAAAGTCTTTAACTCTTGGTGCACTACATCCGGCAGACCATTAAAGCAGATTTCTTCTATCTTGGAATTTCTGCAAGAAGGAGCAGACAAGGGCCTAGCGATCAGTACCCTAAAAGTTCAGGTTGCCGCACTGGGGGTATATTTTGAGAAATCTATTTCATCAGAACCCCTAGTAAACAGATTCTTTAAAGCCCTCACTCGGGCTAGACCGATAGTGATCAAAAACTGTCCGTCATGGGACTTATCAGTCGTTCTACAGGCCCTGACCAGGGAACCTTTCGAACCTCTCAATTTAACCTCCCTGAAGCTAATTACTTTAAAAACAATTTTTCTAGTAGCTATTACAACAGCTCGAAGGATCAGTGAGCTGCAAGCTTTATCTATCAGGGAACCATTTTTTTCTATTTTTTCAGACAGAATTGTGCTGAAGACGGATCCTAACTTTTTACCAAAGGTTGCCTCAGTTCAAAATAGAACCCAGGAGATAATACTTCCTACTTAGGGAGGATAGCGGCATCATACGGACGGATCGTAAGACAGCAGGATAACAGTAAGCGGTCATACGCCGATTATCTCCTATATGCTGTCAATTTTTTTAATTGATGTAAGAGTCCATTTTTATTTAATAAAGCCTATTTTTCGTATTGAAACACTACACTATTGGAGGCTTTATTCCTTGTCCCTCTCCTGGCTGCACCGATTGGAGCTTGGTCTCCTCTCTCCCCCCCTCCCTTTCCCTCCCACCCACTTGTTTCTTTTGTATAGAGGACACCGCCCAAACATGATTTAAGTGTGGAGAAGAACTAGGAGAAATAGAGGAGACATCAGAACATAGTCCATAACAGTGACATTACATGCCAGTGATCCAAGCTGTTGAGGTGAGAACATTGGGAGACAGATATAGGATTCACCGCAGGTTCAATACTTCAATTTGTTCACTATTTGAAACATTTGAAGATATCCACAATTTAGAAACATCAAGAAACTTGGAATATATCATTGATTTAACATCTATTTGAACTTTTCTGAACAGTACCATTGCAATATTGAACTCTCTGCACTATTGTGTTTATATATGCACTTGCACTTTATCTTGGTGATTGCACTATAGTAATTATCACATTTGCACATTTACCATTAGGTAATTTATTATACCATTATATTATATATCTCTATATTATCAGTTTTATGAGACATAGAAGTGTTTCTTGTGTAACACCTTTTTCTTTAGCGCAAAATCACCCCCCTTTTTTCTTTATAATACTTCCTACGTTTTGTTCTAATCCGTCGGGTAAGAAGGAAGAAGAATTCCATACCCTGGATGTTAAAAGAGCAGTCTTAAGTTTCCTGGAAGCTACTAAAGACTTTAGGCGTTCAGACGCACTATTAATTTTATTTTCCGGAAATAAAAAAGGAAGACAAGCTTCTAGAGGAACCATTGCCAGATGGTTGAGAATGGCTATTTCAGACGCCTATTCCCTTACAGGCTAGGAGAGTCCAGTAAGTATCAGGGCTCATTCTACTAGAGCTTCGGCGGTGAGTTGGGCAGAAAAAGCTGGTGCCACCCCCGAACAAATCTGTAAGGCAGCTACATGGACAAGTCTGACGACCTTTGCCCGTCATTATAGATTAGATCTCATGACGGCTGGGGACCAGGCTTTTGGAAGGAAAGTCTTACAGGCTGTTGTCCCACCCTAAATGGGGTAAGTCTCGATTATCCTCTCGGGTGCTGTCCTGAAAGACGTTTTGGAAAAATGCAAGTTAGACTTACCGGTAACTTGTTTTCCAATAGGCTTTCAGGACAGCAGGATCCCGCCCTTTTTTTATGCTGTGGCTGTAATACTATGTAATAACTGTCGCTTATGTGTTGCAGCTGGGGCTGGAGGTTCTCTACAAACAACTGAGGGAAGCAACGTGGAGGCCTCCAATTAAAGAATTAATTGATGAGGCGTTTCCTGTAGGAGGAGGAGCCATGATCTCTCGGGTGCTGTCCTGAAAGCCTATTGTAAAACAAGTTACCGGTAAGTCTAACTTGCATTTTTTTGTGGTGCTATTTAATTGGACCCTTAACCACTTAAGCCCCGGACCATTTTGTAGCTAAAGGACCAGAGGTGTTTTCAGAATTTTGCACTGCGCTGCTTTAACTGTAAATTGTGCGGACATGCAATGTTGTACCTAAACGAAATTTGCGTCCTTTTCTTCCCACAAATAGAGCTTTCTTTTAATGGTATTTGATTGTCTCTGCGTTTTTTTATTTTTTGCGATATAAACGGAAAAAGACAGAAAATTTTGAAAAAATAAATAAATGATGTTTTCTACTTTTTGTTATAAGAAAAATCGAATAAACTCCAATTTTAGTCATACATTTAGGCCAAAATGTATTCAGCCACATGTCTTTAGTAAAAAAAATGTCAATAAGCGTATATTTATTGGTTTGTGCAAAAGTTATAGCGTCTACAAACTAGGGTACATTTTCTGGAATTTACACAGCTTTTAATTTATGACTGCCTATCTCATTTCTTGAGGTGCTAAAATGGCAGGGCAGTACAAGACCCCCCCCCCCCAAATGACCCCATTTTGGAAAGTAGACATCCCAAGGAAATTGCTGAGAGACATGTTGAGCCCATTGAATTTTTATTTTTTATTTTTTTTGTCTCAAGTGATTGAATAATGACAAAAAAAAAAAAATACAAAAAGTTGTCACTAAATGATATATTGCTCACACATGCCATGGTTATATGTGGAATTGCACCCCAAAATACATTTTGCTGCTTCTCCTGAGTACGGGGATACCACATGTGTGGGACTTTTTAGGAGCCTAGCCGCGTACGGGGCCCCGAAAACCAAGCACCGCCTTCAGGATTTCTAAGGGCACAAATTTTTGATTTCACTCCTCACTACCTATCACAGTTTCGAAGGCCATAAAATGCAAAAATAGCACAAAACCCCCCCAAATGACCCCATTTTGGAAAGTAGACACCCAAGCTATTTGCTGAGAGGCATGTTGAGTATTTAACAGCTCTCATTTGTTTTTGAAAATGAAGAAATTTTTTTTTTTTTTTTCAATTTTCAAAACTTTGTGACCAAAAGCGAGATCTGCAACATACTCACCATACCTCTCAGCAAATAGCTTGGGGTGTCTACTTTCCAAAATGGGGTCATTTGGGGGGGGTTTTGTGCCATCTGGGCATTCCATGGCCTCCGAAACTGTGATAGGCAGTGAGAAGTGAAATCAAAAATTTACACCCTTAGAAAGCCTGAAGGCGGTGCTTGGTTTTTGGGGTCCCGTACGCGGCTAGGCTCCCAAAAAGTCTCACATGTGGTATCTCCGTACTCAGGAGAAGCAACAGAATGTATTTTGGGGTGTAATTCCACATATGCCAATGGCATGTTTGAGCAATATATCATTTAGTAACAACTTTGTGCAAAAAAAAAAAATAATTATTGTCTTTTTTTCCGCAACTTGTGTCAATATATAAAATATTCCATGGACTCGACATGCCTCTCAGTATATAGCTTGGGGTGTCTACTTTCCAAAATGGGGTCATTTGGGGGGGGGGGGTTTAACTGTTCTGGCATTTTATACACAACATTAGGAAGCTTACATCCACTCTTCTAACCACTTTAAGACAAAGCCCTTTCTGACTTTTTTTGTTTACATGAAAACATTTTTTATTTTTTTTTTGCAAGAAAATTATGTTGAACCCCCAAACGTTATATATTTTTTTTTTTAAGCAAAGGCCCTACAGATTAAAATGGTGGGTGTTGCATTTTTTTTTTCACACAGTATTTGCGCAACGATTTTTCAAATGCATTTTTTGGGGAAAAAAAAAATACACTTTTTTTTTTTTAATTTTAATGCACTAAAACGCACTATATTGCCCAAATGTTTGATGAAATAAAAAAGATGATCTTAGGCCGAGTACATAGATACCAAACACGACATGCTTTAAAATTTCGCACAAATGCGCATTGGCGACAAACTACATACATTTTTAAAAGCCTTTACAGGTTACCACGTTTGCTGTTTACATATGACGCCAGACCGACGCTTGCGTTCGCCATTTCGCAAGAGCAGGGCAGGTCAGGGGTGCTTTTTTTTATTTTATTATTATTAATAATTTTGCTATTTTATTTTTAAACTGTTCCTTCCATATTTGTTTTTCTTAACAATAAAAATGATATCTCAGGGAATGTAAATATCCCCTATGATAGCAATAGGTAGTGACAGGTACTCTTTTTTTTGAAAAAACTGGGGTCTATTAGACCCTAGATCTTTCCTCTGCCCTCAAAGCATCTGACCACACCAAGATCGGTGTGATAAAATGCTTTCCCAATGGCGCTTTTTATATCCGGGGGGGGGGGGACATTCCCTCCCACTGTTTGTAAAAGCAGTCCAGATGCTAATTAGCCACTAGGATTGCTTTTACATGAAAGCCGGCCGCTGGCTGAAAAGAATGATACCTAAACCCGCAGGCATCATTCTGATATAACCATTCAAAGTCCAGCAACATACCAGTACGTTGCTGGTCCTTGTTGGACATGTATTGTAATCTTTTTTTTTCCATGCAGCCTGTTGGCTGAACAAAAAAAGAGATTGATCGGTGGGTATGCCCACCATTAGAATACCGCCCTTCATCCACCCACTTCTAATGATGGGCATACATGCACCATTTATATATGCCGAAGAATTGGGGCATCCTCCCGCAAAAATTATGCCGCACACACATGGTCTGACTTTTCCACGGGCAAGCCTCCGTCGGAATTTCGACCGTATGTATGCGGCATTAGGAGCAAAAATCGCTTCTCCGCCCCTGCTGCCCCTGCTGCCCCCATGCTTCGGCATATATGCTTTTTTTTTTTTTTTAACTGTGGTGGTGAAATCACCTCCTACAGCACTGGAGTCGCAGGGATCAGGCCTGTCTCTGCGAACGCTGCAGTTATGTGTGTTGTGTTTTGTAAGTGACAGTGATCGATCCTGCACTTGGGTGGCCTGGGCTGGACGGAGGGGCAAAACGCAGGTGCTAGCAGGTATCTGGGCTGATCCCGCTAACACTGCGTTTTTGGGAACCCTAAACTGCTGGGGGACACTAGTATAGATCTGATCTGTTCAGATACTATACCACTAAGGGAGGTGTATGCTTCACGCGTGGGTGTTAGCGTTACTGGCACTAACCTGACGCTGCCTGGGGTGTGACGCAGGGTTAACTAGGGGCAATTAGGGGGTTAAAACATTTATTAGATAATATATGGGGGTACCTGACACTATAAAAACCTGCGGCGAACCTAAAAAAAAAGAACTGGCTATCGATCGGCACCAGCATAAGTAATACAGCGATCAGAAAAATGATCGCTTAGTGACACTGGCAAAAGAGGGTGAAAGGGTTACCTGGGGGGGGGGCGATCAAGGGGTTAAACCTTTTTAGGTAATATATGGGGGTACCTGACGCTATAAAAACCTGCGGCGAACCTAAAAAAAAAATAACTGGCTACCTATCGGCATCACCGACAATAAGACAGCGATCAGAAAAACGATCGCTTAGCAACAGTGGTGGTAGGGGGTGAAAGGGCTACCTGGGGGCGATCAAGGGGGTTAAACCTTTATTGGGGGGGTTAGGGGGCTACACTGGACCTAAACTAACTGTAGTGACACTTTTACAGTCACAAATGTCACTGATTGCAGTGATCAGTAAATAAATGGTCACTGCAATCAGTGACACTGTGATCTGGGGGGGGGGGGGGGCGATTTATGTGCCTATGTGTGCTGGTGTCAGTGTACTGTTTGTGCACTAACCTGTGTGTCTTCTCTTGTACGGCGCTCGGTATATGTGAGCGCCGCATGAGAGATGACATCACTTCCTCTGCCTGTGTAAACATTACACAGCAGAGGAAGCTTTCTCATTTGCCGGGAGCGATCGCGGGGGGAGGGTGGCCGGAATCGAACGGCCGTCCCCTCATCTCGGATCGCTCCCCAACGGATAACGACCGCTCACTGTATAGAAGGGGGGTCCGATCGGACCCCCCAACTATACAAAGGCAATCACGTACACTGTACGTGATTGTGCCTGTCGGTGCCATTCTGCCGACGTACATATACAGTGAGCGGTTGTTAAGTGGTTAAACACCCTTAAACATTTATATCCCAGGGGGCCTTCCTACAAGGCTTCTTGGTAAAATTCTTTGAACCAAATACTGATGTTTAAACGTATCCCTTTGGTTGATTCTTTCAGGGTTTCTTTTCTGACCTTGTACTGTCTGGGGTACATGGGTACACTCTTGGCATCCCTTGGGTATGAGCTGACAATTTTATTTTAAGACGGCCCATCCCCGATTTTTTTTTTTTTCTCTCTCTTCCCCTCTGCTTTTTGTTTTTTTTCCCTAGGGACTTCTGTCCTCAAAATGCAGTTACGCCTTCCCTAACCTGAACAGGTTCTCCCAATATTGTTGGCACTCTTGGGCTTTTCACAGCATCTTTTCACCTATTTTTCCTCATAGGTTGCAGGGCCACAACCTGTTTCTTCGTTCACCATTTAGTGCCTCTGTCAATCTATGGTTGTAAGGTGCTTTTGCTATCCACTGCCTATTCATGTCTGTTGATCCTTGTTCATCCCGTTGGCCTACTGCTGATGTTTTGGTTTTGTTGCCCAGCCATCTATCGATCTAAGATAGATAGATGCTTTGGTGTTCCCATGGTCTAAGAACCAGGCTGGGTTCACACTGCAGCACGCCCTGGCTCACAGCTGGAGTCCGGTGCGTCCCCATTCACGGTTTTCAGGTCTGATTTTTCAGCTTGAATTTTTGGCTGAATTTGGACCTGAAACGCCAGAAGACGCACAGGATTCCTGTGCAATTCGCACTGAAGCCGCGGCGTAGATGTGTGATCCGGCTCCATAGAGAGCCAGTCACAATCTCCTGCTATGTGAAGAAACCCACATCCAATTTGCAATAGTGTGAACCCAGCCTCAATTTCTGTGTCCTGTACTGTAAGATTTAAAGCGATTGTAAACCCTTACATATATACCCAGTTAAGTGACTGACTGGCCTCAGGTGATACAGAGATAAACAGGTACAACTTATGTAGGAGGATTTGTTTATCTGCAGTCCTTTCTTCTCTGAATTAAATATTCAGCACTTTGAAAGGATGCAGAGAAGAAAGCAAGAGGTGGGACTTTAAATGAAGCACACAGCAGTAAAATGAGAAGTCAAGCGACTGGGAAAATTAGATTTGTTTTTATTTTATATTGTATAATCATTTATAGCATATTTTGGGCATACAGCCTCTGAACAATAAATGTTTTCAAAACAAATTACATAAGCATACACAGTCTAAATACATTTGCTTAGTGGATTCAGAGATAACAGGGTTAGAATGGTAAACTGTTAAAAACATGAATACAGTCATATGAAATATAGGTGGGAGAAGATTCCTCATGTGATGGAATAGGGATATAAACCTCTGCCCAAAAAGTGCTGATAGAATCCTCCACCATACATATATATATATATATATATATATATATTAAGCTTACTGGATTTGGTGGACCTCTCAATTAAGAGCAGGTCATGAGAGCGTATATCTCCCCCCCCCCCCCCAGGGATGATGGGATGTGCCAACTGCTACCAGGATCCTTCCACAGTGAACCAGGATGATGACCAAAGTGTAGTTAGATGAAACCTCCTTTATGTAGTGCTGGATGTGATGGCAGTAAAGTCCATATGCCCAAAAAAAGATAGGCGACAGTCTAAGTGCACTCCGTAAGGTTTATTTAAAAAGTAAGAGCAGTACAATTCCAACGTTGGCGCTATAGCACATATAATAAAATCTGGTATGACAACCGGAGATAGCAGCATGTGAAAACAGACTGGAACGCTCGTCCAGCACGGAGATGGCAGCGGGTGACGTCCGTGCGTTAGCTCCTCCCCCCGTATGCAGCGTTATGTCCAGCAGGACGTCACCCGCTGCCATCTCCGTGCTGGACGAGCGTTCCAGCCTGTTTTCACATGCTGCTATCTCCGGTTGTCATACCAGATTTTATTATATGCACTATAGCACCAACGTTGGAATTTTAGTGCGCTTACTTTTTTAAATAAACCTTACGGAGTACACTTGGGCTGTCGCCTATCTTTTTTGGGCATATGGACTTTACTGCCATCACATCCAGCACTACATAAAGGAGGTTTCATCTAACTACACTTTGGTCATCATCCTGGTTCGCTGTGGAAGGATCCTGGTAGCAGTTGGCACATCCCATCATCCCTGGAGGGATATATGCTCTCATGACCTGCTCTTAATTGAGAGGTCCACCGAATCGGGTAAGCTCAAAAAAAAAATATATATATATATAAATATGTGTGTGGAGGATTCTATCTCTATTCCATCACATGAGGAATCTTCTCCCATTTCCTGCTACACCACTCTGGGACATTTTTGAGGATCTTTTTCTTATAGGGCGTTTTACCTGAAATGTTGATATTATATTTCATTTTTGCTTTATATATGCGCTGCACATACCCCTGTTTATATATATATAATTAATTGTTTCTAGGCTTGTGATGACCTAATGTGTTCAGCTGGCAATTTTTTTATTTTCATAACATTGTTTTGTTTGCGCTGATTGTCCTCCCTTGTTTATATGAAATGGAGGGTCTATGGTACAAATGATGATAATTAAAGGCTCGATGCATTTTGTGGCCTTATAGCTGCTCATTAGGAGCATAAACCATGGAATTGTAATCTAAAATTAAAGAAGTACATATCTGAATAATCTTAAATATTTGGGAGTTATGAATAATGGGGGGGAAAGCAAAATATGGTAAAAATTAGTACAGAAAAAGTCGGGGGGCTAAGGGCGTTTATTTTATGGCAAAAACTTACATCTGCGAACGAGAATCGCCAGTGCACGTCAAAGCTCCAACTCCGGGCTCTTGGTATAGTCTGAAAGGGTGGCAGCAACCAACAGAGACAGGTCCCAGACAGGTAAGTGTTGATTGATACCCTAAACTAGGGTGAGAAAAATAACCCCATATGGGGGGGGAACCTGGAACATATCTAAATGTGGTGATGAGTAGTGTATGTATGAATATATGTGTAAGATAAAAGGATAAGGTGAGTGCATGGAGAGTGAAGGGATAGGTAGAGAAATGGAGTGAAGGTGTTGGAGATAGAAAAAACAGAGGTGAAGAGGAGAGAAAGGGAAGGGGAAATAGCTGAAAAAAAAACGAAGCAAAAAAAGGTGGGGGACACAAAAACAGCAGAGACAGAGTGAAAGGAAACAAAAAAGGATGAAGGAGTGATAGTGAAATACCTGTGTTTGTCATGTGGAAGCCAGGATTCATGAGCGTGTGAATGGTCCAGAGTGAGCAGAGGGAATAAAGTGGTGTGTGTGGACTGGCCATGGGAGGTGCCTATATAGGTGTACCGCCACAGACAGTCCACCCAGAGATCCCGCTGGCAGCGACAAAACAATGTTAGGAGAACGCTTTCACCTGGGCGGCTCAGCTGTCTGGTGATTTAGCGCTGATTCAACTCCCCTGTGTACCTGTCAGTGTGGAAACCAAACTGCCAGGGATAGGGGTGCAACGGATCAAAAAACTCACGGATTGGATCATTTTTTGGATCAGCAAAATTAAAAAATAAATCTTGTTACACCCACCGGAGTTTTAGATTTTAGTTTATTTTCAACACAAAACGGAGCTTATATGCTTAAATACAGTATTTGTAAATCCGACAGACTCTTTACATGTTAAATTTTAAAAGCAGCAGCAGCAGCAGCAGCAAACCTGCTGACTTTACATGGTTGCTAATGTGACAGACCACCTCTGATTTTCACATTTAACTAAATGTTAAATGTGAAAATCGGGTGTTCCGTCACATTAGCAAGCATGTAAGGTTTGCTGCTGCTTTTAAATTTAACATGTAAACAGTCCAGATTTCCAAATGTATTTAAGCTTATAAGCTCCGTTTTGTGTTGAAATAAACTAAAATCTAAAACGCCGGTGGGTGTAGCAAGATGTTCGCTTGGCCCCTTCTCTATCATTACTGTGCAGGAGTGTGGGGTGGAGCAAGATGGTGGCGAAACGTCACTACAGCGGCCGCTGCCGGGTGTACCAAGATGGCTACCGCTCCGGAGCTAGGCTGAAGCCGCGGCCTTTCCTACGGCCGAGGCTCCGGAGCGCTCCACGGATTACGTGGTGTTCCGATCCGAACAGGGTTACCCGTTCGGATCACGACCGATCCGTTGCACCACTAGCCAGGGATGACATGCCAGGGGGCGTGGGCCCGCCCCATATTGGTGGCGTGATGTTGATGCACGGTAATGGCACGCCACCCGTCCCGCGTCATTGAGATGCATGGAGAGGGGGAGGGCCAGGCCGCACACCACAGCTGACGGTGAGGAGACAGAAATCTGCAGCCGACTAGACCGAGGACGCAGCCAGGGACGCACTATGGCAGACCGAGAGAACAGCAGCCATAAGAATTGCTGTTCATTGATCTAAAAAAAAAATATATAAAAAATGGAAAGAACGAATGAAAAAAGGGATATATACTAACATGGAACAAAGAATTATTAAGTAATAAGTCACAGGGTCATTAAAGGCCAAGCGTTTTTTTGGGGAATACTACAAAAGAACTACTGCCGTGTGCTTCCATCCCTAATCATTTGGTATAAAAGGGAGGAAAGGGGTTTCGGGACTTTAAATGAGGGAATGAATGCTGAATATTTAAAGCTTGTGTGTGAGTTCAAAAAAAGGGGCGAGAGATAAAGTTTCACTCTGGAGAGCTCTGAGAGCTGATTGGAGGCTCACAGAAAAAGAGCCGAGGCTGTCAATCTGCTGGAGATCCCTCCCCTGTCACCATTTTTCTGTTGGTGTCAGGAAAACCTTGTCAGAATTGACTCCTGCTGATTGCTGAGGAATGAAGCAGCAGACAGAATTGACACTTAGGCCCCTTTCACACTTTGACGTTATTCAGGCGTTTTGACGTTAAAAGTAGCGCCTGAAAAAATCCTGCCCTGCAGTCTTCAATGTGAAAGCCTGAAGGTTTTCACACTGAAGCGGTGGGCTAGCAGGACCGCTCTAAAAGTCCTGCTAGCCGCATCTTTGGAGCGGTGTGTTTACCGCTCCTTTACTGCTGCTGCCCATTGAAATCAATGGGACAGCGCGGCTATACCGCCCGCAATGCGCTGCTTCAGCAGCGCATTGCGGGCGGTTTTAACCCTTTCTCGGCTGCTAGCAGGGGTTAAAACCGCACCGCTAGTGGCCGAATATCGCGGCAAAAACGACGGTATAGTGGCGCTAAAAATAGCGCCGCTATACCGCTAGCGCACCTCCCGTGCCCAGTGTGAAAGGGGCCTAAGTGCTCCTAACTGAGACAAGTACACATTATAGAGGGATATGCTCTGTTCATATTTCATGTCTGAGGTTTACAACCACTTTAAGATAATAAATTTGATGTATCTGTAAATTCCAAGTCTGAGTACAGGTCCCCCCTTTTCTGTTTTTTCTCTGATGACTGCTGCTTGCTAAAAAAATAAAAATAAATTGGGCCTCAGAGTATGTAGGGTTATATGGATACCCTGGGGGCGGTCCCAGCAACACTCTCTTGTTAGTGTCCAATCACCTGAAGGTAGCGACATTTAACCCTCTCTCTAAAGCCCCGTACACACGGTCTGACTTTTGCCCGGCCAAAATCACATCGGAATTCCATCGGAGTAAAAGAGAACATGTTCTCTATCTAAACTTCGATGCAATTCCTCGGAATTTCCGATGGGGCATACACATGGTCGGAATATCCGATGGAAAAAGTCAGTCGGAAATTCCGACCGTGTGTACAAGGCATAAGAATCTATTTCTATGTCCTGTCTTTATGTAGAAGATATGGAATTTACAGGTTTGTCAAGATTCCATTTTTTAGATTTGTATCCCTCTACAATAATAGGTTTTTCATCTCTAGCATCTTAACAAAATAACCATTCACTTTCCTATGAAGTGGGCCAGTGGATGGGTTTAAACCCTTTACATCTGAATACAGAAAGTTAATGAGAGCTCTGTTACAAACCGCAATACCCAACAGTGGGGCAAAAAAGTATTTAGTCAGCCACCAATTGTTCTCCCACATAAAAAGATGAGAGAGGCCTGTAATTGTCATCATAGGTATACCTCAACTATGAGAGACAAAATGTGGAAACAAATCCAGACAATCACATTGTCTGATTTGGAAAGAATTTATTTGCAAATTATGGTGGAAAATAAGTATTTGGTCAATATCAAAAGTTCATCTCAATACTTTGTTGTATATCCTTTGTTGGCAATGACAGAGGTCCAACGATTTCTGTAAGTCTTCACAAGGTTGTCACACACTGTTGCTGGTATGTTGGCCCATTCCTCCATGCAGATCTCCTCTAGAGCAGTGATGTTTTGGGGCTGTCGCTGGGCAACACAGACTTTCAACTCCCTCCAAAGGTTTTCTATGGGGTTGAGATCTGGAGACTGGCTAGGCCACTCAAGGACCTTGAAATGCTTCTTACGAAGCCACTCCTTCATTGCCCGGGCGGTGTGTTTGGGATAATTGTCATGCTGAAAGACCCAGTCACATTTCATCTTCAATGCCCTTGCTGATGGGAGGAGGTTTTCACTCAAAATCTCACGATACAGGGGGCGTGGCCTGGACTTCACCGTGATGGCGGTGTAACTCCGGAGCTCCGGCGAAAGGCGAGAGTAACAGCGGCTCACAGCTACACAGGACACTGCACTTGCAGCCCACTACGGCGGTTCATCTCCCCGGCACCTCGGCATCATGACCAGGAGACGCCAGGCGGAACATCGGCCCAGAAAACTGACGGCATACTTCACACAGCATATGCAGCCTCGTGGGCAAGATGGCGCCGGCTCCTTCTCCACCCCGAAGACGGCGCACTTACACACAAACACCCATGATGACCCAGCTTATCGCAACACTCGGCGCACAAGGGGAACCTCAGAGACTCCTTCACCTCTCATTAGGAGTCCGGCTAAAGCCAGAGCCAGAATGGAGGAGCAGGAGACACAGCAATGTGAGGTAAGATCTAACGCTGACTCACAAGAAGACACAAGAGAACTCCCTGACTCCATAGTGGCATTCCCCACACAAAACCAACCAGTCCTAGACACTACACTAAAGGATATGCTTGTCTCCCTGAAAAGCTCTATTCATGCTGACATGATGACATGCATGAGGAAGTTTAGCTCAGAACTTAATGCAGTGGGGGACAGAGTGGATCATATCGAATCCAAAATGGAGGAGTATGCTACGACAATTAATGATCTGGTAGACGCTCATGATAATGTTGAGGAGGATCACGCATGGATGAAAGCCAAATTAGCAGATTTGGAAGACAGGGCCAGGAGGAATAATGTCAAGGTCAGAGGCATTCCAGAATCTGTGCAACCCTCTGAATTACGTTTGTATGCTACGGCAATGCTATCAACCCTCATGCCGGATCTTCCTCCTATTGAACTGTCCATAGATAGAATCCATCGTCTCCCAAAACCCTCATTTATCCAGGAGCACATCCCTAGAGATGTGTTGTTTCGCATGCATTTCTACCAAACCAAGGAGCGGTTGATGAAAATTACCCGTAAAGGGGAACACAGCACCACAGATTACTCAGATCTGCAATTTTATACAGATCTGTCGCAGCACACTTTGCAACTCCGCAAAAATCTCAATAATATTACTAAGGCATTGAGAAACCATGCTATCACTTACAGATGGGGCTACCCGACCAAACTAATCATAACTAGAGAAGGTTCTACACATGTAATTACTTCTCCTACTAAGGGTTTCCAACTTCTCCAGAAATGGAAGATTGTCCCAGAGGAACCTCCTTCAACATCTAATGATACAAGCCCTAAGAGGATTCCTCCAGAATGGCAACATGCTTCAAATTCCTGAGGCGTCAGTGATATCTGCAGGGCCCTGCTATATTCATTTGGTGCCCTATTAATGGGCCTCGCCCTTTGGAGCTCTATCCTGTAACCTGCGCTCCCATTTACCTGAGCAGAATTTCTGCACCTGGGTGTAATACCCTCCTTTTAAACTTTTTGTTGTTTGTTTTCTTTTTTTCTATACCGAATTTCTTTTCAGACATTGCTTATGTTACCAGAAACGAGACTCTGTTTTGAAGAACCTAGGAATACATGCATCCCTCGGACAGCCTACTGGCAACTATGTGAGTACGCACCATGTGTAAATTTCAGCATTCCACTTAAACTCTGTCATGCCAGTTAAAATTCTTTCCATAAATGCGCATGGCTTAAACCATCCAGCCAAAAGGGCATCCCTCTGGAAAGAAGCAGACTCTTCTCATTGTGACATAATATGCGTTCAAGAAACGCATTTTCACCATAGCGCACCGCCTAGATGCACCCATAAAGGCTTCCAACACTACTTCTTCTCAAATATGACAGCCAAACAACGGGGAGTCATGATTGCAATTAAGGACTCAATTTTCTTTCAATTACTTAAGGACATTTGTGACCCATCAGGTCGTTATGTCATTCTAGTGTGTGACATCAACGCTACACGATATACTCTGGTGAACGTCTATGTTCCAAATAAACACCAAATTAAATTCCTGAATGTCCTGATGAAAAAGATACGGAAAATACAACAAGGATCTCTTATACTCTGTGGAGACTTTAACGTAACTCCTGACCCTCAAATAGACTCTACATCTAAACCCTCTAAAAGGACACTGTCTTTGCAGTCCTTTTTGCAAAGACAAGAGTTATATGATGCATGGCGTTGTACCCATGCCAACGAAAGAGATTTCATGTTCTTTTCCCACAGGCACTGCACATATACGAGGATTGATCTGTTTCTGATGGACAGGTGGTTACTCCAGAAAGTATCTCAAATCACACTGAATAGCATATCATGGTCAGACCATGCTCCTGTGTTATTGACACTAGGAGACACTTATCCTTCCAACAGTGCCTTTATTTGGCGCTCCAATTCCCACATCATCCAAAACAAGGAAACAAAAAAAATTCTGGAGGACCGCTTGCTTGATTACTTTCAGATCAACTCCCCGTCCACAAATGATCCATTTGTGCTGTGGAACGCCCACAAGGCATATATCAGGGGTGTGTTTATCCAGCAGGGCACTAGAATCAAGAGGCAGAGGCAGCAGCGACTCAATACTCTACTCACAGACATAGAATTATTAGAAGCCCAAAATAAACTTAATCCTACCCCCATATTGAGTGCACAACTTACCTCACTGAGGCACGACCTCAGACTCGCTTTACTCCAATCCTTCGAAAAAGTAGAGAAAAAATTGAAGATGTCCTTTTATTCTACAGGTAATAAGGCCGGGAAAAACCTGGCCCGTAGACTACAAGGCCAGCGCTTTAAGACTAAAATACCACATATTATTAGCCCTAAATCTTCTCAGAAGGTGTATGATCCCCAAAAAATTGCAGATGCCTTTAGTGATTATTATGGGGCCTTATACAACCTGAACCAAGATAGCCTAACGGCACAACCCTCCCTCTCAGATATAGTAAATTTTCTACAAAACATTCATCTGCCCCAACTTTCCCCCTCACAGCTCCAGGAGCTAAACGCTCCTTTTTCCTTAGTAGAATTGCTCAAAACTATAGAGAATCTCCCGAATAATAAATCTCCTGGTCCGGATGGTCTCACAGGGGAGTACTATAAACAGTTTAAACCTATTCTTGGGCCATACCTCCTCAAAGTATTTGATGCTGCTGCTGCCTCGGCTTCTTTTCCGCCAGAAATGTTAGAAGCCTTAATTGTAACGTTACCTAAACCGGACAAGGAACCAGATGCACCTAAAAATTTTAGACCTATATCCTTGCTCAACAATGATGTAAAATTGTATGCTAAAATTATAGCATTAAGATTGGTGGACATCTTACCTACTCTCATTGACCCTGACCAATCTGGGTTCACTAAGGGTAGGCAGGCGTCGGATGCTACTAGACGTTTAATAAATGTTGTGCATATCGCCAGATGGGGGAAAACGCCTTCTCTGCTTCTGGCTTTAGATGCAGAGAAGGCGTTCGATAGGGTACACTGGTTGTATCTTACAAAAACTTTGGAAAAATTTGGTTTCTCAGGACACCTGCTCTCAGCAATATTAGCTTTGTATACTTCTCCATCAGCTCGGGTGTACACGTCTGGCATGCTGTCTAAACCTTTCAAAATCACTAACGGGACCCGTCAGGGATGTCCACTGTCCCCTCTTATTTTCAATATACTTATGGAACCATTAGCCGCCAGTATTCGACAATCCCCTGATATTCAAGGTTTTACAATTAAATCCCGTAAGCATGTCATAAGTCTTTTTGCGGATGATGTAATACTGATGCTCACTGACCCGCTGTCTTCCCTAGATCATGTATACCACACGCTTCAGGAGTATGGAAAAATGCCATACTATAAAGTGAATGACTCAAAGTCATTCATCCTTGATCTAGGAGTATCCCCAAAGGATAAGCTGATCATACAAACCAAATTTCCCTATGTCTGGTGTGCACATGAAATCACATACCTGGGCATTAAATTGACCTCCCAAACTAGACAATTATTTCAGGCCAACTATCTCCCTCTTGAAAAGAAACTCGCAGACAACCTAAAGTCACTAAGCAAACATGTTCTATCTTGGTCGGGAAGATTGGCAGCTTTCAAAATGCAAATATTGCCAAAAATTCTCTACATTTATCGCACAGTACCCATTCCCATACCTCAACACTTTTTTAAAACCCTTCAGTCCCTTCTAGCTAAATATCTTTGGGAGGGTAAAAGGGCCAGGAGCGCCTTTTCCAAACTAAAAAAAACAAAACAGGCTGGTGGCCTGGGTGTACCGGTCTTTGCAGATTATCATGCCGCTGCGACTCTCGCACAGATTAAAGGCTGGTTCCCCAATCAACCCACACCACTGTGGGGAAACATTGAAGAAACTTTAATACCCGGTGGAAATCTATTTAACTATCTCTTAGCGTACCCTCATATTAAATCCAAATCCAAAAACCTTTCTCCTCCCATGTTAGTATCCCTGAATTCCTGGAAAACATTAGTAACACACAAATCCCTTTCTACCCCTACTTCTCCTCTACTAATACCCATTTCTACTCTAGACTTGATAATGCCTGACCTGACCTTAAACAGATGGCTGCGACAAGGAATCGTGCAGATCTCAGATTTATACAGAAACAACCTCCTTAAAACATTTGCTGAGTTGCAATCAGAATATGGACTACCAAATTCGGAGCAGTTTAATTACCTCCGAGTGAAATCGTACCTTAAAAACAAAAATATTAAGAAGTACAATTTATTTTGGAAAATTAATATCCATCTAGCATCTAAAGAAAACCGTAAAGTTGGTATATCATTATTTTATAACTTCCTATATGACAAGTCCATATTCATGAAAACGAATTCTATGATAGATTGGGAGGCAGATATCCAAGAATCATTTTCAGAAACACAATGGCATAAAGCATTACAACAAATCTATGCAGCAACTAAATGTACAAACCTATGGGAACTATCCCACAAAGTGACACAAAGGTGGTACCTGACCCCGAATAGGGTAGCCAAATTTGATTCCTCCACATCTTCTGATTGTTGGAGGAATTGTGCACAACTGGGAACTATCTTCCATATACTATGGGCATGTAGCAAATTAACAGGATTTTGGTCTGGCATTTTCAAGGTCCACTATCAAGTCACGGGTTTATCTATGCCATATTCGCCTTCCCTAGCTCTTTTAAACTTGGGGATCGAAAACTTACCACCGGTACACAGGAAATTCACCACACATCTATTTCTAGCGGCCAAGCTAGTTATACTTAGAGCGTGGAAATCTCCAGAACCTCCAGAGGTTCAGGAGGCAATCCGCACGTTGTCCATACATTTCACCTATGAACGAATGTTAGCCTCCATTGGGGGGCGGACTATGCAGTTTCTCTCTAGTTGGCAACCATGGATAGACTGGTATAAAGACTACAAATCATAATAAAACCAGATTAGCAGTCATATATAGGGGGGTCAACCCTAATAAAACTGACACTTAAACCTTTATAGGCAGATCCGAGGGATGGCGGCGATGGTGGGGATGGTGATTACAATGGTAATGGTAACAGTAAAAGTACAGATAATAAAACCTAGGTTGATGTTCTCTTTTCTTTTCCTCTGGTTACTCTGAAAGCTCACTCTTTGTTCTTATATTAATTTCTTTTATGTTAGGACCTATATTCTCGGTGAATATAATTTCCAATAAGATAGAAGAGCTTGATCTCATACCTTCTTCACATAGTCTGGTACTGTGCAAGTGGGGGGTGGGGGGGTTGCCTCTCTCTCCGGACCACAGATAGTTCCCATGGGGGTGTCTGGGGAGAGGAGGGGATTCCCTCAGCCTCGTGTATATTGTATGTGTTTATACCAAGACAAGGCATTTTATATG
This sequence comes from Rana muscosa, assembly GCA_029206835.1. Classification (NCBI taxonomy): domain Eukaryota; kingdom Metazoa; phylum Chordata; class Amphibia; order Anura; family Ranidae; genus Rana; species Rana muscosa. The sequence goes on along the minus strand of CM055117.1, from coordinate 962,381,790 downwards.
ACTCCTATCTGTATATTCAAATGTATCAATATGTCTTTGTCCCACATGTGGAATGTATTGTTCACCCTTTGTTTACCTTTAAAACCTAATAAAAATCTATTGATAAAAAAAAAAAAAATCTCACGATTAGAGTTGAGCGGGTAGCTGGATATTCGGGTCCGGCGGGTTCGGCCAAACTTCGGAAAAAAGTTCGGATTCGGGACCGAACTTTAACCCGAACCCGGACCCGGACCCCATTGAAGTCAATGGGGACCCGGACTTCTGACGACTAAAAAGGCTCTAAAAAAGTAATGGAAAGGGCTAGAGGGCTGCAAATGGCAGCAAAATGTTGTTAAGAACATGGCAAGTGCTCTGCAAACAAATGTGGATAGGAAATAACTTAAAAGAACATAAAAAATAATAAAAAATAAAAAAATATGCTGGAGGCCCCCTTTTCAGCAGAAGAGGTACAGGAAGTCATTAAGAACCTCAGAAACTCAACGGCACGATGCCACACATATGGTGGGAATGCCCCAGAATACGCCCTTTCTGGAATAAATTATTTAATTTAATGGATAAGCTAGTGGGAAAATAAAATACTTTGAAATAAAAATGTAGCGGGGTGCTAAATTTAAGGAAAGTGTTTGAGTGGTAAATAGGCTCAAATACCCTAATTCTGTAGGATTCATGGACCATTTTGTCCTCGGGGGACAGTATTGGTGTGCAGTTCCCTGCGGCCTACAGGTGGCGCCTTTTGTGTCCCCTCTTGGCAGTAGTACAGCGGGGCGGGGAACCTGCTGTGCATGCCGGGAGAGCATATAAAAGGGGCAGACCTTTGGCCTGGGGGCTGATGTCCAGTGGGGTCCGCGCCCAGGTGCCTTCGGCCTGGGTGCATGTGTTCCTGTTCCATCTCGGGCACCTTTAGCCCGGGGTGAGGTACTATCCTGGAGTTCTTGCTGCCCTGGGTATGGAGGCCTAGGGGCGGGAGTAAAGCCTGGAGTCCAGAGCCGCCTCGTGTAGGGGACCCTGTTCCAGGGAAGGGAGGATCATTCTGATGGACCGATGCGGGAGTCACGGTGAAGGAATGGTCTGTTGACTCCCTGGAGAGATGTCTTCCCCTTGATATGGGCTAGGTTCGTAGAAGGAGAAGCTCAAGGTCACCTTGACTGTATCAGAGGCCTTATTCAACCGGCCCGTGGCAGGGGCCTTATACACCCTGGTCTGTGGCTGAGACCAAAGTTCTCCAGGCCCGTGGCAGGGGCCTTGTACACCCGGTCTGTGGCAGAGACCAACCTCAATGTCTGTGGCAGAGACCGTGCGCCAAAAACTGTTTGAGAAACCTAAGCAGTGAAGTGAATGTGCTACGTTTGTGCCTGGACCTCCTCCACACCTTAAGCTGTCCTGTTTCTTTGCTCTAACCTTTTCTATCTGTGTACAGTTTATTTTGCCATGAGAGAATAAGAGTTGGAGTTTCAGCTGGTGTGGACATTGACTTTACTGGCAATTAAAGGACTTGCCTCTACCTACAGTAGAGGTGAGAATCATCCTCTGGAGGAGTTTTGACTCCGGCTGTGGACACGGCCCGTCAAGTACACCGCTCAACCTCTTTATATAGGAGTATACGGGCTGGTAGTGCGGTGTGCCTTTCTCCCTCCTGCGAAGAGCCAACAACATAAAGGCAGGTAAGGGGGAAAGGATCTGTGCGCTACAAAAAAATAAAATAAAAATTTTAATCTTGGCCTAGCAGGACGAGGTCCATATGGAGTAGGAGGTTGAGGTGGCGGTGGATGTGGCTGTGTAGGTGGAAGCGGCGGTGGAGGAGGACGAGGTAGCCAACACTGGTTCAAAAATACAACAATGGCTGGGTAAGGCCGGTGATGTGTCGAATTCTGTCCCCTGTCGAATAGTGTCCGCCCTGTACTGCGCTTGCTGAGTATGTAGGACAAGGGGATTTCAAAAATCTCCCAAGACTAACGGCGCCTGCGTGTTGAGTTCAGGTGAAGGCCACACCATCCGTGGTTCAAGCCGAGCCAAGCAAGGCCGCGATCGAAGCGAGCCCGTGAGGGGCCCTGTTACTATGTGCTACCGTATGTCCTCTTGGATGGTGGGGCTTGAACCTGCACTCACAGCGCAGGCGCCGTTCATCTTCGGAGATTTTGTGAATCTCCTTGTCCTCTGTACTGCGCAAGCGCTGCGCCTGCGCAGTACGGGCCGGGCACAATCCGATGGCCGGTCACAACACCGGTATACATGTCTATTCTGCACAAGGTACGGACAAGTCCTGTGGGATCCATGCCTGGTTCATTTTAATGAACGTGAGCTTGTCCACATTGGCTCTGGACAGGCGGCTGCGCTTGTCTGTGATAACGCCCCCTGCCGTGCTAAATACACGTTCAGATAATACACTGGCTGCAGGGCAGGCCAGCACCTCCAAGGCATAAACGGCAAGCTCAGGCCATGTGCCCAATTTGGAGACCCAGAAGTTAAAGGGGGCAGACCCGTCATCCAGTACGTGTAGGCCTGTGGACACATACTGCTCAACCATGTTGGTGAAATGCTGCCTCCTGCTAAGACGTTCCATCTCAGCTGGTGGTGCTGGTTGTTGTGGCGTGCTGACAAAGCTTTTCCACATTTCGGCCATGCTAACCCTGCCTTCTGAGGTGCTGCCGGTGCCCCGGCTGCGTTGGCGACCTCTTCCTCCTCCTCTGCCTTCGCCTTGTGCTTCCACTGTACGCCCGCTGTCAGGTGGGAATGCCACCAGCAGCGCGTCTACCAGCGTGCGCTTGTACTCGCGCATCTTACGATCCCGCTCCAGTGAGGGAATTAAGGACGGTACGTTGTCCTTGTAACGGGGATCCAGCAGGGTGGCCACCCAGTAATCAGCACCAGTTAAAATGTGGGCAACTCGGCTGTCGTTGCGGAAACACTGCAGCATGTAATCGCTCATGTGTGCCAGGCTGCCCAGAGGCAAAGAAAAGCTGTCCTCTGTGGGAGGTGTATCGTCTGTGTCCTCTGTATCCCCCCAGCCACGCACCAGTAATGACCACGAGCTGGTCTGAGTGCCACCCTGCTGTGAACATGGCTCCTCCTCCTCCTCCTCCTCCTCCATCTCCTCCTCCACCTCGTCATCCTCCAGAACTGTGCCCTTTCTGCCGGACAATTGTGTACCTGGCGTTTGTTGGTGCAGGAACCCACCCTCGTAGCCACTTGTGAAAGACTGCCCTGTAAGCCTTTGAAATGATCCCGCTTCCTCCTCCTCCTCCTCATCCTCCTGTGCCACATCCTCTTCCATCATCGCACGAAGCGTTTTTTCAAGGAGGCATAGAACTGGGATAGTAACGCTGAGAACGGCGTCATTGGCACTGGCCATGTTGGTGGAGTACTCAAAACAGCGCAACAAGGCACACAGGTCTCGCATGGAGGCCCAGTTATTGGTGGTGAAGTGGTGCTGTTCCGCAGAGCGACTCACGCGTGATTGCTGCAGCTGAAACTCCACTATTGCCTGCTGCTGCTCGCACAGTCTGGCCAGCATGTGCAAGGTGGAGTTCCACCTTGTGGGCACGTCACATATGAGGCGGTGAGCTGGAAGGCCGAAGTTACGCTGCAGCGCTGACAGGCGAGCAGCAGCAGGGTGAGAACGCCGAAAGTGCGCACAGACAGCCCGCACTTTCTGCAGCAGCTCTGGCATATTGGGGTAATTTTTAAGGAACCTCTGGACCACCAAGTTCAGCACATGCGCCAGGCAAGGGATGTGCGTCAAACCGGCTAGACCCAGAGCTGCTACGAGATTTCGCCCAAGTTCGCACACCACCAGGCCGGGCTTGAGGCTCACTGACAGCAACCACTCATCGGTCTGTTGTTCCATGTCCCTCCACAACTCCTGCGCGGTGTGGGGATTTTCCCCCAAACAGGAAAGTTTTAAAACTGCCTGCTGTCGTTTACCCCTGGCTGTGCTGAAGTTGGTGGTGAAGGTGTTACGCTGAATGGATGAGGAGGCGGTAGAGGATGAGGAAGCGGAGAAGGAGGAGTTAGCAACAGGAGGCAAACTGAAGCGCCCTGCAATCCTCGGTGGTGGAAGGACATGCGCCAAACCGCTATCTGCCTCAGGCCCAGCAGCAGCTGCATTTACCCAGTGTGCTGTTAGGGAGACATAACGTCCCTGACCGTGCTTACTGGTCCACGCATCCGTAGTTAGGTGGACCTTGCCACAGATGGCGTTGCGCAGTGCACACCTGATTTTGTCCCCCACCTGGTTGTGCAGGGAAGGGATGGCTCGCCTGGAAAAGTAGTGGCGGCTGGGCACGACGTACTGCGGGACAGCCAATGCCATCAGGCTTTTAAAACTCTGCGTCTCCACCAGACGGAATGACAGCATTTCAAAGGCCAGGAATTTTGAAATGCTGGCATTCAGGGCCAGGGATCGCGGGTGGCTAGGGGGGTACTTCCTCTTCCGCTCCAATGTTTGGGAGATAGAGAGCTGAACGCTTCCATGGGACATTGTGGAGATGGTTGGTGACCCAGGTGGTAGTGTTGCTGGCAGATCCTCTGTTTGCGGGGTGACAGGTGCCACTGTCACTACAGAGGTGGATGAAGAGGCCGAGACTGCAGCAGAAGAGGAAGCAGGAGGAGCCAGAGACCTTTCTTGGTTTCTGAGGTGTCTACTCCACTGCAGCTCGTGCTTTGCACTTAGATGCCTGGTCATGCAGCTTGTGCTCAGGTTGAGAACGTTTATGCCTCGCTTCAGGCTCTGATTGCACAGCGTGCAAACCACTCGTGTCTTGTCATCAACACACTGTGTGAAGAACTGCCACGCTAGGGAAGTCCTTGGACCTGGCTTTGGTGTGCTCGGTCCCTTGCTGCGTTGGGCAGTAGCAGATGTACTGTCTAGGGGACGAATGCTCCGTTTTTGCACCCTGCTCCCTCTTCTGCTGTGCTGGTGGCTCTGTGCGACCACCGCCTCTTCCTCCGAACTACACTGGTCACCTGCATAACGTTGATTCCATGTGGGGTCGAGGACCTCATCGTCCTCCACATCATCTTCCACCCAGTCTTCACCCCTGCCCTCCATGTCTGTCTGCACAATTGCGAAAGCAGCAGCAGTTGGCACCTGTGTTTCGTCATCATCCGAGACGTGCTGCGATGGTCCTCCCATGTACCCATCATGAAACATAAGTGGTTGGGCATCGGTGCACTCAATCTCTTCCACTTCTGGGGCAGGGCTAGGTGGATGGCCCTGGGAAACCCTGCTAACAGAGTCATCGAAAAGCAGAAGAGACTGCTGCATGATTTGGGGCTCAGACTGCTTGGCTGATTTGCAAGGGGGTGAGGTGAAAGACTGATGGACATGGGCTTCAGGTGCCAACTCTGATCTTTCAGCAGAAGAGTGGGTGGGAGACAATGTGAAGGAACCCGAGGCACTGTCAGCAACCCAATCTACTATCGCCTGTACTTGTCCTGACCTAAACATTGGTACAGCCTCATTAGGCGCGACAAAATACCGCCGCAGGCTCGGTCGCCTACTCGCACCTGAGGAAGGTGTTTCACTTGTGCGTGTAGCTGGCACAGATCCACCACGTCCTCTCCCTGCAACAGGAGCTCCACCAGCAGCACCACGACCGGGGCCACCACGTCCCTTTGACCTTCCCCTCATATTTTCCAAATTTAGGATCTTGCCCTAAATGGCGTTTTTTGGAAGACCACAACACACCCACAGTACGTAATGGCTGAAACGCACAGCTACAGAACTGCAGAAAATGGTATTCAAAAAAAAAAAGGTTGTTTTTTTTAGTATAGCACAGTACAAGGAAAATATATAGAAATTGTTTTTTTACACACACCTCCAGATGTGTATTTCACACTGCAAAATATTTTCTGTGGCCCTAAATGGCGTTTTTTGCCAGACCACAACACACCCACAGCACGTAACCGCTGAATCGCACAGCTACAGAAAATGCTATTCAAAAAAAAAGGTTGTTTTTTTTAGTATAGCACAGTACAAGGAAAATATATAGAAATTGTTTATTTCACACACCTCCAGATGTGTATTTCACACTGCAAAATATTTTCTGTGGCCCTAAATGGCGTTTTTTGCCAGACCACAACACACCCACAGCACGTAACCGCTGAATCGCACAGCTACAGAAAATGCTATTCAAAAAAAAAGGTTGTTTTTTTTAGTATAGCACTGTACAATATATAGAAATTGTTTATTTTACACACCTCCACATGTGTATTTCACACTGCAAAATATTTTCTGTGGCCCTAAATGGCGTTTTTTGGAAGAGCACAACACAACCACAGTATTTAACCACTGAATCGCACAGCTATAGAAGTGCAGAGAATGCTATTCAAAAAAAATGTTGTTTTTTTTAGTATAGCACTGTACAATATATAGAAATTGTTTATTTTACACACCTCCACATGTGTATTTCACACTGCAATTTATTTTCTGTGGCCCTAAATGGCGTTTTTTGGAAGAGCACAACACAACCACAGTATTTAACCACTGAATCGCACAGCTATAGAAGTGCAGAGAATGCTAATCAAAAAAAATGTTGTTTTTTTTAGTATAGCACTGTACAATATATAGAAATTGTTTATTTTACACACCTCCACATGTGTATTTCACACTGCAATTTATTTTCTGTGGCCCTAAATGGCGTTTTTTGGAAGAGCACAACACAACCACAGTATTTAACCACTGAATCGCACAGCTATAGAAGTGCAGAGAATGCTAATCAAAAAAAATGTTGTTTTTTTTAGTATAGCACTGTACAATATATAGAAATTGTTTATTTTACACACCTCCACATGTGTATTTCACACTGCAAAATATTTTCTGTGGCCCTAAATGGCGTTTTTTGCAAGAGCACAACAACCCCAACAGTATATAACCGCTGAATCGCACAGCTGCAGAGGCCAGAGAATGCTATTCAAAAATAATGTTGTTTTTTTCACACACCTCCAGATGTGTATTTCACACTGCAAAATATTTTCTGTGGCCCTAAATGGCGTTTTTTGGAAGAGCACAACACAACCACAGTATTTAACCACTGAATCACACAGCTATAGAAGTGCAGAGAATGCTATTCAAAAAAAATGTTGGTTTTTTTAGTATAGCACTGTACAATATATAGAAATTGTTTATTTTACACACCTCCAGATGTGTATTTCACACTGCAAAATATTTTCTGTGGCCCTAAATGGCGTTTTTTGCAAGAGCACAACACACCCACAGCACGTAACCGCTGAATCGCACAGCTACAGAAAATGCTATTCAAAAAAAAAGGTTGTTTTTTTTAGTATAGCACTGTACAAGAAGAATATATAGAAATTGTTTATTTTACACACCTCCAGATGTGTATTTCACACTGCAAAATATTTTCTGTGGCCCTAAATGGCGTTTTTTGGAAGAGCACAACACAACCACAGTATTTAACCACTGAATCGCACAGCTATAGAAGTGCAGAGAATGCTATTCAAAAAAAATGTTGTTTTTTTTAGTATAGCACTGTACAATATATAGAAATTGTTTATTTTACACACCTCCACATGTGTATTTCACACTGCAATTTATTTTCTGTGGCCCTAAATGGCGTTTTTTGGAAGAGCACAACAACCCCAACAGTATATAACCGCTGAATCGCACAGCTGCAGAGAATGCTATTCAAAAAAAAGTTGTTTTTTTTTTTTTAGTATAGCATAGTACAAGAAAAATATATAGAAATTGGTTATTTCACACAACTAGAGATATACACTGCAAAATATTTTTTTTGCCCAAAAATAGGTCTTTTTTGCGCACAACAAAGTGCCTTTTTTTTTTTTGGGGCCCAAAAATGGGTCTTTTTAGCAAAAGCACAATAAAGTGCCTTTTTTTTTTTTCTGCCAGAAATGGGTCTTTTAGCAAGAGCACAATACAGCCACAGTATGGAATAGGTGTATCACTCAACGTAATGCAGTGCTGGTGCACTGAGCTTGCAACACAAACAGATAAACCTATGCAGATCGCTGAGCTATTATATCTCTCAATCTGGACTCCTATCTAAATCTCTCTCCCTGAAAGCACAAACAGGATCCTGCCCCTACACTACACTACACTACACTGTCTCTCTATCTTTTCTATCAGTAGATTGCAGAATCAGGACTAACTCCTATCATATAATTCTCTCCCTCACAGCAACAGCAGCCAGGATCCTTTCCCTACACTGTCTAAAAGCAGAGTGACGATCTGTGCTGTGTGCCTCTTGCTTATACAGAAGCTGGTCACATGCTGGGTCACATGTTGCACTGACCAATCACAGCCATGCCATTAGTAGGCATGGCTATGATGGCTTCTAAGGGCACACCAGCTAATCAAATGGTGATTGGCTGGCCCCTGAAGCATTTCTAACTGCGCCATTAAATTCCCGAATCCGGACCCGAACCCGGACTTTAACGCAAAATCCGGGTCCGGGGTCGGGAAAACGCCAAAATTCGGTACGGACCCGAACTTTACAGTTCGGGTCCGCTCAACACTACTCACGATACATGGCCCCATTTATTCTTTCATGTACACGGATCAGTCGTCCTGTTCCCTTTGCAGAGAAACAGCCCCAAAGCATGACTTCTGTATACCAACTCTGTCAGATTATGCCTGCTCGATCAGCACTGCAGGCTATAACCTGCAATGATGATCAGTGTATTCTGAGGTCGGGGACATGCCCCTCTGTCAGAATGCAATGACACGGCGAGGAGGATTCCTCCATCCACCTTGAAAGTTGAGGGAATCAGGTTGTGTTTTTAGTTGTTGGTTGAATGGAAAAAAGGGACTCCTCTATGGGCTACCTTTTGCATACTTGTTTATCTCTTAGCGCAATATTGTCCTTCTCCTTCAGATCCACTAAATACATTTTGGCTACTTTTGAGCACTTCATGCATAGGTGACTAACAGAAATGAATCATACTTTCACAATCCTTATGTAATAAAGGAGTGGTTTCAGCTCCTTTTATCTACATTGTCTGTCCAATAGCTCTTTAATACATTTGCTCACTTTTTTTTATATATATAAATATATATATATATATAGGTCCCCGCAGAGTCTATGCCCACAAGTGGGTGCAAATACCTGTCTTAGACAGGTATCTGCACCCCCTCCCCCTGTAAGGTGCCAATTGTGACACCGGAGGGGGGGGAGGAATCCGATGAGCGGAAATTCCACTTTAGGGTGGAGCTCCGCCTTAAAGCGGAGTTCCACCCAAAAATGGAACTTCCTCTTTTCTGATTCCTCCCCCCTCCGGTGTCACATTTGGCACCTTTCAGGGGGAGCAGATACCTATCTAATACAGGTATTTTGCTCCCAATTCTGGGCATAGATAGCCACGGGTGGCTCAGCTATCTACGCCACATTCGGCGCCTCCTCCGTCCCCCCCCACTGTCTTCTGGGAGACACACAGGTCCCAGAAGACAGCAGGGACCAGTGGGATCGTAGGGAACCAGGCTGTTAAGCCGCAAGGCTTCACTTCCTGATTCCCGTACCGAAGATGGCAGCGGCAGCACACGAGAGCCGAGGAACAGATCGGCTTCGGATGCCGACATCGCGGGCGCCCTGGACAGGTAAGTGTCCTTATTTTAAAAGTCAGCAGCTGCAGTATTTGTAGCTGCTGACTAGGGATGAGCTTCGTGTTCGAGTCGAACATACGTTCGACTCGAACATCGGCTGTTCGATCGTTCGACGAAGATCGAACGATTTGGGCCGTTCGCGCCAAATTCGAGTGACGCGAACGGCCCACAATGCACTACGCCATCGCAGTGTCATCCAGGCGCTGTGATTGGCCAAGCATGCACTGTGACCCCGCATGCTTGGCCAATCACAGCGCCGGCAGCGAGGAGAGCAATGATTGGCCACAGGCAGGATGCCTGTGGCCAATTATTGCTGAGGGTGTTTAGTATACGCCCCACACTATAAAAGGCCGCCAGCACGGCGGCCTAGTGTAGTGTGTTCCGGAGCAGGGATAGAGCAGCATAGGCAGGGACAGTGACTTTTATTTCTTTCTTGCTTAACCTGGATTCCTTTAGTTTAGGGAAAGAGAAGGATAGGTAGGGAGAGTGTCAGTGTGTTTTGTGCTTGTGCTATATTGTGCTTAAAAAAAACATTTTTTCTAGGGACAGAAAACTGTAGGTAGGGAGAGTGTGTCAGTTTCTTTCACTGTCAAAGTCCTTGTTTCCAGGGACCTGGAAGGACAGTGAGTGAATTCTCCTTGTGCTAAATTGTGCTTAAAAAAAACATTTTTTCTAGGGACAGAAAACTGTAGGTAGGGAGAGTGTGTCAGTTTCTTTCACTGTCAAAGTCCTTGTTTCCAGGGACCTGGAAGGACAGTGAGTGAATTCTCCTTGTGCTAAATTGTGCTTAAAAAAAACATTTTTTCTAGGGACAGAAAACTGTAGGTAGGGAGAGTGTGTCAGTTTCTTTCACTGTCAAAGTCCTTGTTTCCAGGGACCTGGAAGGACAGTGAGTGAATTCTCCTTGTGCTAAATTGTGCTTAAAAAAAACATTTTTTCTAGGGACAGAAAACTGTAGGTAGGGAGAGTGTGTCAGTTTCTTTCACTGTCAAAGTCCTTGTTTCAAGGGACAGAGAAGGACACCTGAAGGTAGCCCTTATTGCTTTTTTCCCATCTCCCTGCAGGCCATCTATTAGAATGTCTGGAAGGCAAACAAGGAGAGGCAGACAGTCAGGAGGCAATAAAAGAGGGCAAGCAGGCTCTGTGTCTGGGGGCAACAGTGCTGGTCGTGGACGCGGTGCATTGTCATCAGCACATGGCCATGGGACACGCTTGTCCTTCTTTTCGGCAGCTGGACATGTTGAGCCACATCATGCCGAAGACTTGGTAGAGTGGATGACCAAGCCCTCCTCCTCCGCCTCATCCTCTCTCACCCAGGCTCAGGGTACTGGAAAAGCAGCTGCCAAAGCGTCCTCTTCCCTGGTATCAATGTCAGACTCATCATCAGTCACTCCTTCCCTAGACCCACCATGTCCTCCTCCTGAGGAGTCCCTCGAACTGTTTGAGCACAGTGTTGGGTACATGCTCCAGGAGGATGCCCAGCGTTTCGAAGGGTCTGATGATGAAACCCAGCTAGAGGAAGGCAGTAGCGTGAGAGCAGACAGAGGGGATGCTCAAGAAGGACACCAATCTGGCAGTCATGTTCCAGCAGCTGCAGCATACTGCCAGATTGGCTCCAGTGATGAGGAGGGAGGTGATGATGAGGTCACTGACTCCACGTGGGTGCCTAATAGGAGAGAGGAGGAGGAGGAGGATGAGGAGGAGGCACATCTCCAACGAGGCAGGATGCCCTTTGGTGGCCAGCGTAAGGGCAGTACACCGACGGAATCACACCGCAGAGCTCCGCCTGTGCAGGGCGCTGCCTCTGCCCGTCATTCAAAAAGTTCTTTGGTGTGGGCCTTTTTTGAGGCTAGTGCATCAAATCGCACAGCTGCTGTTTGCAACATATGTCTCAAGCGTATATCGCGTGGCCAAAACATCAGCCGCTTGGGTACCACATGCCTGACCAGACATATGTTGACCTGCCATGCAGCTCGTTGGCAAGCCTACCTGAAAGACCCACACCAAAGAACAAAGCGGACCTCTCCTTGCACCGCATCAGCTGGGATCTCCAACCCCACTATAACTTCAGTCCTCTCTGAAACATGCACTGAGAGGAATGAAGGTGTAGAATTAGGTGTGTCACAGCCAAGTACTTGCGGCCACTCTGCTAGCAGTACACCGACGTCCGATTCTAGCAGGCAAATTTCCCTGCCCCAGCTGCTGGACCGTCGAAAGAAGTTCACTCCCAGCCATCCACATGCCCAGCGGTTGAATGCTAGCTTGGCTAAATTGCTAGCGCTTCAACTGCTGCCTTTTCAGTTGGTAGACTCGGCCCCCTTCCGTGAGTTTGTGCAATGTGCGGTTCCTCAGTGGCAGGTTCCCAAACGCCACTTTTTCTCACGGAAGGCTATTCCGGCTCTCTACCGGCATGTGGAAGGCAATGTCTTGGCCTCGCTGGACAGGGCGGTCAGCGGTAAGGTGCATATTACCGCTGACTCATGGTCCAGCAGGCATGGACAGGGACGTTACCTTTCTTTCACGGCCCATTGGGTCACTCTTTTGGCAGCTGGGAAGGATGCAGGACAAGGTGCAGTAGTGTTGGAGGTTGTCCCACCGCCACGCCTCCAAAATGCTACTACTGGTTGTGACACACCTCTCTCCTCCACCCCCTCCTCTTCTTCTTCCTCCATGGCCTCTTCCTGTGGTTTGTCCTATGAACCAGCGGTGCTCCGTAGCCGTTCACGGGGCTACGCAAGTACGCAGGCAAAAAGATGCCATGCCGTGCTTGCGCTGGTGTGTTTGGGGGACAGAAGCCACACTGGGGCAGAGGTCCTGTCTGCTCTGCAGGGCCAGGCCGAGAGGTGGTTGACGCCATGCCAGCTTAAGCCAGGAATGGTGGTTTGCGACAATGGCAGCAACCTCCTCTCCGCCCTCCGACAGGGACAACTGACCCATGTGCCCTGTGTGGCTCATGTCCTTAACCTGGTGGTGCAGCGGTTCTTGGGCAGGTACCCGGGCTTACAGGATGTCCTGAGGCAGGCCAGGAAAGTCTGTGTGCATTTCCGCAGATCTTATAATGCCAGTGCTCGCCTGGCTGAGCTGCAAAAGGAGTTGAACCTGCCCAAGAACCGCCTTATATGTGACATGCCCACCAGGTGGAACTCAACGTTGGCCATGCTGCAGCGGCTGCACACGCAGCAGAGGGCCATCAATGAGTACCTGTGCGACTACGGCACCAGGACAGGGTCAGGGGAGCTTGGTTTTTTTTCTCCATGCCAGTGGGGCATGATCAGGGATGCATGCACTGTCCTGGCACCGGAGGAGGAGGAGGAGGAGGAGGAGGAGGAGGAGGAGGAGGAGGAGGAGGAGGAGGAGGAGGAGGAGGAGGAGGAGGAGGAGGAGGAGGAGGAGGAGGAGGAGGAGGAGGAGGAGGAGGAGGAGGAGGAGGAGGAGGAGGAGGAGGAGGAGGAGGAGGAGGAGGAGGAGGAGTCTTTTAGGGATGATTTACAGTCCCAAGAAATGCCTCAGCAAACCTACGCTGCATGGCCTCCCTGATCCTGCAAAGTCTGCGGAAGGATCCTCGTATTCTTCGGATCAAGGAGAGGGACCATTACTGGCTGGCCACTCTCCTTGATCCACGGTACAAGGGTAAGGTTGCGGACCTTATGTTACCGTGGCAGAGGGAGCAGAGGATGAGACAACTCCGGGAGGCCTTGCAGAAAGGTCTGTGCAACGCGTTCCCAGAGACTGGGAGGTTACAAACTCCTGGTCCTGGACAACGAGTTGCTGAGGCTTCGGCCAGTCAAAGAAGGAGCGGTGGGGAAGGTGGCCGTCTGACCGATGCGTTCAGACAATTCTTTAGTCCGCAGCCCCAAAGTATGATCGGTTCCAGCAACCATCGCCAGCGTCTGATAAACATGGTGCAGGAATATCTAGGGGCAAGGTCAGACTTGGACACCTTCCCCACCGAAAATCCTCTGGCTTACTGGGTCTTGAGGATGGATCACTGGCCAGAGCTTGCACAGTATGCAATTGAGCTACTGGCCTGTCCTGCATCCAGCGTTCTTTCGGAACGCACATTCAGTGCTGCTGGAGGATTTGTCACGGATCACAGGGTGCGCCTGTCCACCGACTCGGTTGATCGACTGACTTTCATCAAGATGAACCAGTCTTGGATCACCACCAGCTACCACACACCTGATGCTGATATAACAGACTAATTGATTTTAACATGTCACATCCCTTCAAGACTGATGCTGATGCTGAGTGCCTGTGCTGTTATGTTGACTGGCTATCCTCCTCCTCCGAGTCCTCAATGATACGATTGATGATGATAGCTTGGAAGATCATTTTTGTTTATGGGTGCCGCCACCAGTGGCTAAGGCCCAATTTTTCAGCCCCTGTTTTACAGGGGCGTGTAATTACAATTTTTTTAGCAATAATTTGCCATAGGGCTCATTGCTGTGCTCCAAGTACAGTATCTGTGAGGGGTTGGAGTGTTGTGGCACCAGTGCCTAAGGCCCAATTTTTCAGCCCCTGTTTAACAGGGGCGTGTCATTACAATTTTTGAAGCAATACTTTGCAACAGGGCTCATTGCTGTGCTCCAAGTACAGTATCTGTGAGGGGTTGTAGTGTTGTGCCACCAGTGCCTAAGGCCCAATTTTTCAGCCCCTGTTCAACAGGGGCATGCAATTACAATTCTTGATCTAATAATTCACAGCAGGGTCCATTGCTGCACCCACCAAGAGTAACTCTGAGGGCTTACAGTCTTGTGGCAACGCCACCACCACCACCACCACGAAAGGCCCAATTTTTCAGCCCCTGTTCAAAAGGGGCATGTAATTACAATTCTTGATCTAATAATTCACAGCAGGGCCCATTGCTGCACCCACCAAGAGTAACTGTCAGGGCTTACAGTGTTGTGGCACCAGCACCACCATCAAAGCCCCAATTTTTACTACCACTGTTCAACAATTATATGTAATTAAAATTCCTGATATAATAGTTGACAGCAGGGCGTTCCAGCACCAACCAAGAGTAACTGTGAGTGCTTACAGTGTTGTGCCAACACCAACAACTAAGGGGCCTATTTCTGCAGAGTATATACGGCAGGTCCCTACTTTCAAACATCCAACTTACAAACGACTCCTACTTGCAAACGAAAGAAGACAACAGGAAGTGAGAGGAAATCTACCCCTAGAAAGGAAAATTCTCTCCTGTAAGAATAAATATGGGAGAAAGGGGTCTCATCTGTACTGATGCTTTATCAGCAATCCTTGTTTCAAGAAAAACACCACATTTCAAAAACAGTTGTCATTGGGACGGAAAGTGAGGTGAAATGTTCTGAACAGGGGCACAGACAGCAAAACAAATGTTACAGGGGTGATAACCCTTACCTATGTTTCCCAAAAAGTTAAAAAATAGATTTTTGGGCTGGAGCTACACTTCAACAATGTACCTGTTCAAAATTACAAACACATTCTACATAAGAACAAACCTACAGTCCCTGTCTTGTATGCACCGCCTGTATACGGCTGTTCAGAGTATATAGGGCCTTTTTTATTTTATGTGCGGGGTTCCCCTTAATATCCATACAAGACCCAAAGGGGCTGGTAATGGGCTGGGGTAGGGGGGGGGGGGTCATGGGGTAGCTATGCCATTTTTCTTAAAGAATTTCATCCATATTACCGGGACAAGACATTACATTAAAGCCGCAAGCAGTTTTAAATGGCTTTTTTTTCCTTTAGAAGTGTCATTTTGTGCAGGGACAGTTCTAAACACGGGAAACACGTGGCACTTCACAGGCATACTTTAGACACCCCCCAGGTACGATATTTAAAGGAATATTTGACTTTTTTTTTTCACTTTATGCATCATTAAAATGACTGCTCCCGAAAAACGACAGTTTTTAAAACTTCTTTTTGCATTGATACATGTCCCCTGGTGCAGAACCCGGGTTCCCAAACCCTATTTATGACAATAACATGCATAATAGTTGTTATAATTAGCACTTTAGAATTCGAACGTTCGCATCCATTGTATTTAATAGGGTTCTAATGTTCGTTCGAACTTTCGGTCCGTTCGCGGGTTCTGGTGCGAACCGAACCCGGGGGTGTTCGGCTCATCACTACTGCTGACTTTTAAAAAAATAAAATTCAGCTGAACTCCGCTTTAAGGTAAATGTGTGGCCGGCACTGGAAACTCCAAAGGTCCATATTATAATTCAGTTTTTTTTTAGTTACTGTACATCACCTAGCTCTTTGGGTTGGTTCTGGAGAACTCCTAAATCTCATCTGCGGCAGTCAGCAGATGTATTTCATTTGATGACACTGTTGGAAGCACTAGTGGACCATTAACAGCAATGCAAATTTCACAAACTTGTCATCTCTATCTGGAAAGTTGCAAAGGGAATTTTGTTTTTCAAAGCTTTTGTGCATGCACTCACAATTTGGAATAATCCCAAGCTGCATCAACTATCCATAATTCCGTAGCCTTATTGAAATTGTTTTAATACCCCCATCTGATTCCTACACAAATAATGTATTATCCTACTGCACAATTACAAAACTTAACTGGCCTCATAGTTTCTAAAGTAGGTTTCTGCAAGTTTGCATAGGTTTAAATGCTTTAGGGGTGCTTCGATCCCAAGACTGTGAAATCTTAGCTAAGGGTATAACCCCTCACACTACCAAGCGTGTCTCGGTTTTTTGCCAGTCTTCTAGAAGGATGGATGACTTTTCCTCGGCTCTTTCCCCTCCAGTTGGTAGCTACCCAGCACTGTTGTCCTTAGCCTGGCATTTGGACCCTGCTGAATTTTAGTCAAGAGATGCCGTGGATCTTTGATCATTTCCTGTCAGCCTTCAATGATTTTGGTCACTAGCCCTCACCTGCTACCAGCTGTCTGGGTTTCCTATATACATAAGGACTCTTTACCCGAATTTCAGCTGTGATGGTTTCCTTGAATCTTTTCACCTTGTTTCTTGCATGAGTCTTCTGTCGCATCTTAGCAATGTGCCTAATGTACTGAACTGCAGAGCTATCTTCTAAGAAGCAATTGATCCACATGCCCTTTGACGTCTCTTCCAATAAATTTTTAATACATAGAGGGAATTTGGTAAGACTAGAGCAACCCGAAACTGGATCAGTTTTGCATGGCAACCGATCAGCTTCTATCTTTTATATTCAAAGCTGAACTGAACAAGCTGAAGCTAGAAGCAGATTGGTTACCATGCACAGCTGTTTTAGATTCTGTCCTCTCCAGTTTTAGTAAACCCCCCCCCCCCCCTTAGTGTTTACGCAGTGCTGTCTGTTCCTTTAATTAGGATTCATACAGTGCCAGAGGATGTTGAATGAAACTTTTTATTGCTATCTTTTAGGAATATTGCTCCTCACTTAAAAACGTGATGGAAAAGTTCTCCCATGGGCACACAAAACACATTTTCAGTAGGGTGGGGTAGGTCTAAAACTTTTGGCAATGAGGCTTATTTGGAAAAATACAATATTTGTATGGACCAATCAGAGGTCTGGATCATACATATAAATAATAAAACCGTCTAATAACAATAATACTAAAAATAAAATAAAATCCGTCCCAGATTGTCCAAGAAATAGTGTAGCAGCGCTCTTGTCATAAATGACAAGCTTCTTTAAAGGAGTAGTAAAGTTACATGTTTTTTCACCTTAATGCATCCTATGCATTAAGGTGAAAAAACATTTGACAATACCGCCCCCCCCGAGCCCCCGTTTTTGTTACCTGGCCCCTCGAAAGTCCCACGCTCGTCCCCGTCATCCTCTTCGTTTTTCAGCCTGACCGCCGATTGGCTACACTGGATGGATTGAAAGCAGCGCAGCCATTGGCTGGCGCTGCTGTCAATCACATCCAATGACGCGGCGCGCGGGGGGCGGGGCCGAGTGATACAGTCGGCGGCTATGGCCGCCGCTGTATCACGGGAGCGCGCCCGCAATCACTCCACACCATGCGAGCTCACTCGCATTATGGTGTGGAGTCCTTGCGGGGAGGAGCCAAGACAGCCGCCGAGGGACCCCAGAAGACCAGGATCGGGGCCACTGTGTGCAAAACGAGCTGCACAGTGGAGGTAAGTATAACATGTTTGTTATTTTTAGGCAAAAAAAAGGGAAGCTTTAGTGCTCCTTTAAGTGTCTCTATACACATAAAGGTATGAATAATAGCAGATGAAGAACTGCAGACAGCCTGATCCTTATTAGTGCAGCGATACAGGGAAACTTCATCCGTGAGATGTTGTAGAAAAAATCCCCTTTTGGGGATGCACTCACCACAAAATAGATAAAGATGTGCCTTGTCAGCAAACACAGGATCACTCTCTCCTTCTCTCGGCTATTCCACCGGGTCACAGTGTTAGTACGCTCAAGGGTACAGATGTAGAAAGGAAACAAAGGTGGCCAATAGTGTAATATTGTATGCACAATTTATTCCCAAAAAAATCCCCTTACAAGTTAATACGTACACAATGGTTATACAAATGAGGCACATATGGTGCTAACAGCTTGGCAGCACAGTACACCTAAGACCCCAGTAGATGGAGATGGAGATGCACACTATCGCTGACAGCGTGTATTGGTTACCACTTCCTGGATCCTGGATTCGGTGGAGCGCAAGCGTCACTTCCGGTACGGCCAAACGAGACCATGACTCTGACGCGTTTCATCACTTCCGGACTTCGTCTGAGGGCGTCCTCAGATGAAGTCCGGAAGTGACGAAACGCGTCAGGGTCGTGGTCTCGTTTGGCCGTACCGGAAGTGACGCTTGCGCTCCACCGAATCCAGGATCCAGGAAGTGGTAACCAATACACGCTGTCAGCGATAGTGTGCATCTCCATCTACTGGGGTCTTAGGTGTACTGTGCTGCCAAGCTGTTAGCACCATATGTGCCTCATTTGTATAAC
Source organism: Rana muscosa (assembly GCA_029206835.1). Taxonomy (NCBI): domain Eukaryota; kingdom Metazoa; phylum Chordata; class Amphibia; order Anura; family Ranidae; genus Rana; species Rana muscosa. The sequence goes on along the minus strand of CM055117.1, from coordinate 962,363,306 downwards.
CATTGTGTACGTATTAACTTGTAAGGGGATTTTTTTGGGAATAAATTGTGCATACAATATTACACTATTGGCCACCTTTGTTTCCTTTCTACATCTGTACCCTTGAGCGTACCAACACTGTGACCCGGTGGAATAGCCGAGAGAAGGAGAGAGTGATCCTGTGTTTGCTGACAAGGCACATCTTTATCTATTTTGTGGTGAGTGCATCCCCAAAAGGGGATTTTTTCTACAACATCTCACGGATGAAGTTTCCCTGTATCGCTGCACTAATAAGGATCAGGCTGTCTGCAGTTCTTCAGCTGCTATTATTCATACCTTTATGTGTATAGAGACACTTAAAGAAGCTTGTCATTTATGACAAGAGCGCTGCTACACTATTTCTTGGACAATCTGGGACGGATTTTATTTTATTTTTAGTATTATTGTTATTAGACGGTTTTATTATTTATATGTATGATCCAGACCTCTGATTGGTCTATACAAATATTGTATTTTTCCACATCTGTTTCTCATTTTTCAGCAGCTGCTCAGTACATAATAGACTCATTTCTATATTGTATTTACTCATTCATGTATTAGTATTATTTCCCTGCTCACAACTCACACCAATAATTGCTACATCTCCACAAGCGCTGAGCGGTGCTTACTTAGGTAGGGCCCAGTTTTCTTTAGCACCTTTTCATACAATGAGGCTTATTTACTAAAGAAATTGAGAATCAAATTGTGCAAATATTCACTTCAATTATCAAATCATGCAAAAAATAATTGCATTTAACTGGTTATTTAAAGTGAACAGAATTGTGCTTTTCACATGATAGGTTAACTGAAGTGACTATTCCGACCGATTTTTGTGTTCAGACTCTCAACTCCTTTAGTGAATCTGCCTCATTGCTCTCTGTGCCTTTTTGCAACCCGTAATTCTTGTACAGGCATGATGGAGGAATGAAAAAAGAACTAATAGGAGCATAGGAACCAAATACCTTGACTGATTTACTTATAGGTTGTATACTATGAGAAGGATTTTTTTCCCTTGGCTTAGTGCATGTGGTGAAAATTCACTTTGCAAAGCATCCCAATTATGTACAAGAAAACAAAGAGAGCCTTAACCTCATTCACTAAGCTAAGTGAAATTTCCCTTGCTAAAGTCAGCCCATAGAGGGATCAAATCTCGGCTGGTTTGACAGGGACTGGCTGAGATTCAATCCATCTATGGGCAGGCTGATTGTTCCATTGATCGACTTGGGTTTAACCAGCATGTCGGATTTCTAGCATGCGATTACTGCTAGCAGTAATCACTGTGTTCTCCCTGCAGGGACAGTTCCTTTTACCCCACCCCGCCGGGAGAACACAATAGATCTGCGGGAGGGCTTCCCCCATCAACACTGACTGTTGTGTTAAATCTATGTTGGAATTTTTGAGAAAGAAAGTTGAGAATATCATGGGTTAAAAGCTGCTTAGTTTCTATATCTAATAGAACATGTGCATCTCCCATGGGACTTTAATGCAGCCAAAATTACACAGATAAAACATTTTTTTACTTTTATAATACAAAATCTAAATTGAACAACAAGGTTAAAATTCCTCTAGCCTAGACAGCATGATTTCTAGTCTATTGCTTGTATCTCCTAATTAGGAGTAGAAATACCATATAGTGTTTATAATCTTTATTAATTAGATAGCCACCAAGTATTCCCAACACGTTTTAACTGTGAAACCGTCTTCTTCAAGTTATGTGGGTGGAATATAACTGAATAAATAGAAAAATACAAAGACCAAATTGCAATACAGAGTAATGACATTAGTCCAGGATCACGAACACACAACATTGACTCTTTAGATGAATAGACCAGATCCAAAATGTCTTAACATAATCCTATCATCTGTTAAAGACACAGTGCCTCTTATATGCTACTTACCCTATATCAGGGATATGCAATTAGCGGACCTCCAGCTGTTACAAAACTACAAGTTCCATCATGCCTCTGCCTCTGGGTGTCATGCTTGTGGCTGTCAGAGTCTTGCTATGTCTCATGGGACTTGTAGTTCTGCAACAGCTGGAGGTCCGGTAATTGCATATCCCTGTCCTATATATTCTTGCTTACAATTTTAGATCTTTAAGCGAGTGGCTAGCCTGCAGTTTTCTAGTCCCAACTGTCTGTCCCTGATCCCTTGTGGGTCACATGAACTCACCATCTACAATGGGGACCCCCCATAAGACGTGCTGCAACATTTTTAAACGCAATATCTGGTCTATTCATCTATGTGAGTCAATGTTGTGTGTTTGTGATCCTGGACTAATGTCATTACTCTGTATTGCAATTTGGTCTTTGTACTTGTTATTTTTCTATTTATTCAGGTATATTCCACGCACAACCCCTGAAGAAGACTGTTTTAAAGTTGCAATGCGTTGGGAATCATTGGTGGCTATCTAATTAATAACGATTATATACGCTAAATTGTATTTCTACTCCTAATTGGGAGATACGAGCAATAGACTAGAAGCCATGCTCAATAAAAAAAGGTTTTACTTTTATACTACAAAATCTATTTGTCTGTGTAATTTTGGCTTCATTAAAGTTCCATGGGAGATACACATGTTCTAAATGTTCTCTATACCTTTTTTCCTGGTCAGCCAGAGCTCTCCTCCTTGCTGTAACATTCGGGTTTGTGGGTGGGGCTCTCACCATCCTCATGGGACGCCTGCCTTTATACGCACATGATCTTTGATGGCATCCCAGTCTTAGTCCGGAGGGTTCAATATTGAGTTGGCCCACCCTTTGCTATTACAGCTTCAACTCTTCTGGGAAGGCTGTCCACAAGGTTTAGTAGTGTCTATGATAATGTTCGACTATTCTTCCAGAAGCGCATTTGTGAGGTCAGACAATGATGTGGACGAGAAGGCCTGGCTCGCAGTCTCCACTCTAATTCATCCCAAAGGTGTTCTATCGAGTTCAGTTCAGGACTCTGTGCAGGCCAGTCAGGTTCCTCCACCCCAAACTTGCTCATCCGTGTCTTTATGGACCTTACTTTGTGCACTGGTCCAAATCATTTGGGGGAGGGGGGATTATGGTGTGGGGTTGTTTTTCAGGGGTTGGGCTTGGCCCCTTAGTTCCAGTAAAAGGAACTCTTAAGGCGTCAGCATACCAAGACATTTTAAACAATTTCCTGCTCCCAACTTTGTGGGAACAGTTTGGGGATGGCCCCTTCCTGTTCCAACATGACAGTGCACAAACAAGGTCCACAAAGACATGGATGAGCGAATTTGGGGTGGCGGAACTTGACTGGCCTGCACAGAGTCCTGACCTCAACCCGATAGAACACCTTTGGGGTGAATTAGAGCGGAGATTGCGAGCCAGGCCTTCTCGTCCACATCAGTGCCTGACCTCACAAATGCGCTTCTGGAAGAATAGTCAAACATTCCCATAGACACACTCCTAAACCTTGTGGACAGCTTTCCCAGAAGAGTTGAAGCTGTTATAGCTACAAAGGGTGGGCCAACCCAATATTGAACCCTACGGACTAAAACTGGGATGCCATTACAGTTCATGTGCGTGTAAAGGCAGGTGTCCCAATACTTTTGACAATACAGTATATATTTGTATGACAATTTAAAACAGTTTATTGATATGAATTATTTATTTTTACTCTGTCTTTCAAAGTCTGTTTTTTGGGGGTTTAAATGCCTCCTGCTTATGTTTCCCTGCAGACAGGCTGGGAAAGAGCTGGGTCATGCAACAGCTGTTTATCACATAGGAAAAAGGTACTTAGATGTTTTTTTTTTATAAAATACCGTATATACTCGAGTATCAGCTGAGGCACCTAATTTTACCACAAAAAACTGGGAAAATGTATTGACTCGAGTATAGGGTGTCCATCTGCATGCCTCACTGTGTCCATGACTAGACTTACATTTAACATGGGAGGATATGGAAGGGGTGCCCAGCTTTGAAAAATCGGTGCTCCCGGGCTGTATGTCTCCCAGACAGAAAACATTGCACACTTGTAGAGGAGAAATGGGGATACATGTGTGCCAAGTTTCGGGTCCAGGGGACCTACGGCTGGTCTTGCTAAAAATAGCGGCGCTTTACCACCGATGCACCTCCTGCCCCAGTGTGAAAGGGAGGAATAAGAAAGTATATTTCTGGACAGCCGCACTCCGAACAAACGTTGCCTTTATTAAAATTGAACAGCACTACAAGTCACAGCAAAACTGGACATCTGACGCGTTTCACACTATTCCTAATCATAGCTGACTAACACAATAAAACATTTCAAATATATATCACTCTTAAATGACCATGTGACTGGAGGAAAGGGTGGTGGGTTGCATCTGATTAACAGATTGGTGATTGACGTGAGTAATTTAAACCTCCTGTGAACGTGGTGAAGAAGTGACCAGTGTAGTGAATAAGCAGGTGAAAACAATTATGTGGTTTTGGCTGGGTTCACACTGATACTACACGAGTGTCATACGACTTTCATCCTACTTTGCTCTGCGACATCAGTCCTACATTGATCCTACATTGGTCCTACATCCATCCGACTTGAATGAACAGGATACTACTTTGCTCCAACATTGTGCTAGTCTGACTTGTCCTTTGACCAATCAAAACAATCCCAGGGTGAGATAAATTCCTTTTACTGCTGCTGTAATCACATGTCGGATGTCAAAATGCTTCCAGTCACGATATTTCTAAGGGACAGGTTAAGGTTTCTATGAAGTAGTTGATTTGTTTATCTGTACACCCTTTATGTGTAACCTTATCCCAATTTACATCAGTGGTAGTAACCTATATTCTCATTGATGTATCTGTTTGCCATCTATATTCTTTTCTTTTCTATTCTATTTTCTTCCTGGTTTTCTCTTTATCTTCCCTTTTTCTCTTTCCTTTCTTTTCTCCTCTCCATTCTTTCTTAGATTTTTCCCTCCTTTCCCTCCTTTCCCTCCTTTCCCTCCTTTCCCTCCTTTCCCTCCTTTCCCTCTTTTTTCCATCCCCTCCCGTTTTTCTTCCAACTCCCCTTCCTTCCCTTCCCCCTCCCCCTTTCCACTTTTTCCCCTTATAACTCTTCTCCACTTGCTACTTTTGTTTTTCTAGCTTTTTCTTTCATCCATCGCCTCAACGCATTTTCTATACATTGTTTTAATAATGCCAAGATCAACGGTCTACATGCATAACCACCTTTAATTTAACACAATATACAGGCTTTATTTAGGCATATATATATATATATATATATTTATATAAATGTTGGACGATTTGAATATATGAGGGTCCTGCTGTTTTCATGAGCTTTATTTGTCCTCTCTTCCCCTGTTTACACAGTCTATGGACCACCATCCATAAACTTTTCAAAGTTTTTGAGAAGCGGGACCGAGTTGCTCATGTTTTTGCACATTGGCAATTAGTGCAAAATGTATATGTTAAAGTGGTTGTAAACCCACTTTGACAACTTGCACCTACCGGTAAGCCTAGATTAAGGCTTACCTGTAGGTGCATGAAATATCTCCTTGTGATGGTTGTGTTTAAAGCTACTTATCTGCATGCACACTGATATGTTATAACATCCATGGGGTATACCAGATATACACATTTCATTTTGTAATAATGACTGCAGATGTATGCACCCATGGACATTGTTTTCGTTATCTATACTGCAGGCTAAAGCCCCGTACACACGGTTGGACTTTTGGCCAACAAACTTCATTTTGAGCAAGTTGGACCAACAATCCGACCGCGTGTACGCTCCATCGGACAAACTTTTTTGTTTTTTTGGGGTTTTCATCGGACAAAAGTTGGGTCTGCAAACAGACAAACTTTTGCCCAACAAAAGTCCGATGGGGCAAAGTCCTACCGTGTGTACAGAAAACCATAGGACTAACTAATGTTAAAATCAACCAACAATAGCAGAAGTTGACCAAAGGGTGGCGGTAAAGAGCAGAAAAACCACGTGATGTTGCAAAAAGTTTTGGGAAAGTTTGCAGAAAAGTCCTGTGGTGTGTATGCTATGGGTGTGCCCGGCCAAAAATCCAGGGAAAAGTCCGATGGAAGTCCGACCGCGTGTATGGGGCTTTACTCATATGGCTTTCCTCCATCACACTAACACCCAAGTCATCTCAATAGTACATATGTGTCATCACATTGTACAGCTGAACGACTTTTCCCCTCGTTTTATACGGGGGATGCATTAGAGCCCAGCATAGAGCTTGTGATTAAATCGTTTATATAATTATAATTTTAAGTCATACCACTCTCTGTGACCCTTTGGTCTTTATTGTCGGGTGTTTATTATATCATTTATTACATCATATACTCAGTCATTCACTCATTTATTTATTCATTCATCCATTTTGTTATTTATACATGAACTAAAATAGTTACATTATTTATTATTTAACTCATCTATTATATTATATTATATCACATAACATCACAGTATCCACATTTTTTCACATTTACTCAATACCTAAGTTTGACACATTATTTTACACGTATTACTATGTCTCATTCTTTTTCACTTTCATTTTTCATCATACATTTTGTATTGCACCGTGGATTTATTTATTTATTTATATGTTTATATATTCATTTAGTTGATTTATGGCACGACATGTATATTCACCGCATATTATGATGTACACACTATGGATTAAATTCCCATGTACTATTTCAGACATGCTCCTCTATACAAGTTGTCACTATATATATATATATATATATATATATATATATATATACATACATATACATATACATATATATACACATTGGGGCTGTGGAAATTAACTATTAATTCCTCGATTAATGTTTTTGATCGATCAAAATCCTTTTGATCGGTACTCACCTCTCCGCCGGCCGTCATGGACACCGGCGGGGCTTGCCGTGTCCATCTGAAGGGCTCCTTTGCTGTGCCTTCATATCTGCATGCCGGCGGGACCTTACTATCTGCCACACGCAAGGGCTGTTGCACTTCCCTCTATCAACCTGGGATTCAACAGCTATCCACTGGGAGTTGTGATAGTTCCCTTCACGGGACATCTACATGCCGACAGACTGATGTTAACTACTTCTCATCTGGATTCAGCAGTGGTATCGTTGTACACATTTTTATACCAGTATCATACTTGGCTACATGTTTTTATGACTGCTTTTGCCACCGTTTGGTATTACTCGCACCATTTTTACAGTTTATGTAGCTACATTGATTTTATCCCCAGTGCAATATTTATTTTGTTACCTACTTGAAGACTATAAAAGTTGTAATGCTATTCCCATCGAGCGCTGCCTTTGTGTGTTTTTTGTATCCTGCTATCCATTTTTCCAGTGGTTGGTAGCTGCACTGGGAATGAGCCGGCAAGGAGATCAGCTAAAAGTAGTTGGATCTGTATGTGCGTTATAATTAATCGAAATTAGTAGATTAATCGATTAAAAAGAAAATCGATTAATCGAACATGAAAATTTTAATCAGTAACAGCCCTATATATATATATATATATATATATATATATATATATAAATAATTTGAATCCATTCATTTCAAAACCACATAATTGTTTACACTGGTCACTTCTTCACCACATTCACAGGAGGTTTAAATTACTCACGCCAATCACCAATCTGTTAATCAGATGCAACCCACCACCCTTTCCTCCAGTCACATGGTCATTTAAGAGTGATATATATTTGAAATGTTTTATTGTGTTAGTCAGCTATGATTAGGAATAGTGTGAAACGCATCAGCTGTCCAGTTTTGCTGTGACTTGTAGTGCTGTTCTATTTTAATAAAGGCAACGTTTGTTCGGAGTGCGGCTGTCCAGAAATATACTTTATAATTCCTGCCTTGCTGAATGCATTGCCTGCACCTGTGGCTACTGTGAGGTAGATTATCGTCAAGGTTTGCTACCTGGAGCGGCTACCCGTTTTTCCCCCCAGTGTGAAAGCGGCCTTACTTTCTGCTTTCAAGCAATGCATCCAGCTTCTTCCCAGCAGCAGCATAGGGAAAGGGGGGTGCACTTTGATGTAAGGGAGAGAGGGGGACTCAACTTCTGATGGTGGGGTGGCTCTTGACATCTAATGTAAGGGGAGGGGATGTGCTGGACATCTAATCTTACAGATACAACCGGCCCTTTTGAGGGCAATCATAATGCTGATGCGGCCCACAATGAAATTGAGTTTGACACCCCTGGTTTTACTATAAAAACCAAAAATGTTTTTGTTGGTTTGATCAAAAAACAAATGCAAAAAATATGAAACAAAATGCAAGATTTTATTTTTATTTTTTTAAGAGTAAAATAATTATTTAATATTTTGATGTTACAATTGTTTAACAAACACACCTTGGCTCACAAATTGAAAAAAACAAACACACCTACCTATAATCAGAAGGTCAATATTGTATTTTAGGGTAATACAAATAGTACAGAGAGTATAAAGTACATTCCATTTTTTTTTTTTACATTTACGCGCAAAATAAACTAAGCAACAAAAAATGCCAGTGACAGGGATTGAGACAAACGACAACAACAACACTGATAGGAGTGCTTACAGCTATCACCTTTTGTTCTTATGGTTTAAACCAAGGTGCCCCAAAGTGGTCTCTATATTGACTCCCAATGGGGTTGGTAAAATGACTGGAGGGTCAATAACTGTCTGGGAGTTGATAGGCGGTCAGTAAATGATGGAAGTTCTGTTGATGTCACTTTCTCTGTAGAACTCCATGCCATTCCCTAGCCCTGAAGGTGAAGTGACTAGTAGAGAGACCACCCAGGGTTGGATAGTCACCTTCTAGAGAGAGAACCCTTGAGTTGTCTTTTTTTCAGCTGTGTGCCGCTACGGCTGTCGTTTACCAGTGGGTTTTTTTTTTTTTGCATTGTGTCTCAGACCTTCCACACACCCATTTTTGGGAAGAATAAACATACAGACTCACCTTCCATCATTACCCATTTCAAACTCTGCTAGGAGAGCCAGTAAGTACACAAAACAATAAGAGAAATATCAAAGAACTGATTGCAGTGCATTTACTATAATAATTCAGCATTGTAATAATGGCAGCTGCTGATACCAAAAGAAGCATTGACAGTATTCACAAGAATATTTAAAATTCATAGCTTTGTTTGCAAACAAAATGCCTATTACTGTGTGTCCCCGAAAATAAGACCTACCGTTATTTTTCAGGAGGGTTGCAATATAAGCCCTACCCCGAAAATAAGCCCTAGTTTAAAATGCTTGTAAAATCCTATAATCCACTCTATTACAGTGGTATATAATGTACAATGTGTGTGTTTATGTAATATGATTGCGGGAAAGAGAGCGCTGGCGGGTCACAGAAGCGCAGAGCGGCGCTATAAATTATATTACATAAACACACACATTGTACATTATATACTTCTGTAATAGAGTGGATTATAGGATTTTACAAGCATTTTAACTCAGTTCACACTGGGGATTCCTGTCAGGCAGGGAGAGAGCGGAGAAGAGAAGATAGCACATTGCATGGTAAGACCTACCCTGAAAATAAGCCCTACTGTGTCTTTTGTTGCCAAAATTAATATAATACCCGGGCTTATTTTCAGGGAAACACGGTATATGAAAAGACTCTCAGAAATTATGGCATGAAACTTTCATTGGAATTTGTTTGGGGAGAGTGATTAACAATCTGAAACTTTTTGAAAGCAGAACTACACTGTATGTGAGCATCACAAACCAGAAATGATATTTAATTAATTTGTATTATTCCAAACAAACTCACCCATCCATCCATGTCTCCGTGCTTTATTCTACTGACAAATCACTTTGAAAAACACCCCCTAGCATTTCTGCCCATGGTCATTTTAAAGCGGTTGTAAACCGCTGGTTTTTAATTCTTTCAAGTCCTGCAAGGCAATGCCATAATGTGCTGGTATGCAACGCATACTAGCACGTTATGTGAAACTTACCTGAAAATGAAGCCCTCCAGCGATGCAATGTCACTGCTGGAGGCTGCTTTCATCTTCTTCCTTCCGGGTTCGCAGACCCTGGCTGTGTAAGTGGGCGAGGCCGCAATGTCGTCACTCCTGCACATGCGCGTAGGAGCTCTTCTTGATGGCACAGGACATACCATGCCGTTCCTTCAGAGCGCATGTGCCAGTGACATCACCAGCTGCATGAAAAGTAAATATCTCCTAAACAGTGAACGTTTAGGACATATTAAAGCCTCGTACACATGGCTAAGAATCTCGTCAGGAAAAAACCTGTTGTTTTTCCTGACGAGTTTCTTGACAAGAATCTTGTCCCGGCCGAGTGTACACACGTACACTTCAAAAGAATCACCGTTCTTTTGAATGGCACGAACGCGGTGACGTCATCGACTACGACGAGCATGCGCTCATCACATTCGATGTCGTCGCCGCCATCTTGCTACACCCTACCTATGCCTAGGAAGCTACCGCGCATGCGTCAAAGTCATTTCGAGCATGCACGGGTTTCCACGGCGACAGGTAAGTATACACACGCTTGGGTTTCTCGTCTGGAAACAGGCCGACAAGAATCCCAACGAGAAAATAGAGAGCAGGTTCTCTATTTTTCTCGTCGAGATTCTGGGCAGTTTTTTTTGACGAGAAACCTGAAAGCCTCGTACACACGGCCGGTTTTCTCTGCAAGAAAGCTCTCCCAGCAGTTTTCTTGTAGTTTCTTGATGAGAAAACTAGCCATGTTTACGAGGCCTTACTGTACCCATAGGTAAAAGTCATTCAAGAGAGTTTACTCTCACTTTAAGTAGGAGATTCATAAAGCATTTACTTTCTGGAATCCATCTGCCTTTAGCTTAGGCATGCAGGCCGGGAGGAATGTGCTTAGCTGAGAAAACCCCTCCCCTCTAGAAGACTCCTGGGATGTATGACATCATTTGTCTAGGCATGGAAACCAGGAAGTAACTGAAGAAGTGTAAAAAAAAAAAAAAACTGTTTCAAACAAGTAAATATGATATACTTTGCTATCTATTTACTAATGCTAGCTGCATTAGTAATTAAAAATCGTCAATGTTGATTGAGAGAGTGAAGTTCCATTTTAAGTGGTTGATAGGCTGAATATTTAGCAAACCCTTGCTTTAAACCATCTTTACAAATGTTGCTGCAACTGCTCAGTTTTAAAATTTATTACAACCCCTGTCACAGCACTTTGGCATCCCTTTGGTTAAATGTACATATAAATAAATGCCTATTAGACTTGTGCACAACGGAAAAATTTGTTTAGTTTCGGTTCGTTTCTTTTCGGTCCTGTTGATTCGTAATCGTTCGTAATTTTGCTAGACGGGATTTTTCATGTTCGGACTAATTCGTATTTTCGCAAGCGACATTTTTCATTGAATCGAAATGATTCGTATTAATGTAAGCCTTATTTTTCGTTGATTTATAATTCGTACTTTCGGTAGAGTACGTTGTTTTTCGTTGATTCTGGACACAACTCCTACTTTCGTAACTTTTTTTGGGTTCGTTGATTCGTAATTTTCCGTGTCTCTCTCACAACGACGCTGCCTATTATGCCTAATGTGCTTCGAATGGATTCGTACTTTTCTAAATACATAGCGGTTATTTGTAACGATTCAAAATCTCGTATTTTACTTTCTTTTTTTACATGCGGCTATAGCCTTCGCCCCTGTACACCATTTTGAGAGGGAGTTCAGCACGGTGAGGGAGAAGCAGAGAGCAGAGTGTTATTGTGCTTCGAATGTAACTTTTTTCATAACGAATTATGCCGAAGACATTCGGGCATTCGCTATTTGCGATATAATTTATTTTGGATTCGGTTTTATTCGTAATTGCTTTGTTCGGAAATTCGAATGCTTCCGAATGTCCGAAAGTTGCTAAATTCGGACGAATTTCGATTAGTTACAAAACAAATTGCACAAGCCTAATGCCTATGAAATAGAAGAAGAAACAAATATACTGCATAGTAATTATAGTATGTATCAACCAGATACAGTTATCAGAATACAATCCAGGAAATTAACTAAGCTTCCTGCGCCATTGTAACAGGGCAGGAAACCCACAATAAGAAAGATTAACGTGTTTCAGGTCTATCATCGTCACCTGCTCCCATTTCTATTTCAAAAGAAACTAGTACAGGTCTGCCCCTAATTAACTGAAAGAACATGGCAGTTTTCCCACATACAAAACTGCTGCAGATTTTCACAAGGTATGACCTGTTGTACAGGATCCCACTCTCTGCTTGTGCAGTAATTACACTACATGAGCAGAGCCTCCAGTATTAAGAACACTCTTCTGCCATGTACACACGACCAGTTTTCCCGTCAGAAAAAAAACTGATGGTTTTCCTGACGGGATTCCTCTCAAGCCTGCCTTGCATACACACAGTCACACAAAAGTCCGGTAAACTTTTGACTGCCAAGAACGCAGTGATGTAAAAGACAACGACGAGCCGAGAAAATGAAGTTCTATGCTTCTGAGCATGTGTCGATTTGTTTCCGAGCATGCACGTTTTTTTCCCCCTCGGAAAATCATACACACGACCGGTTTTCCCGACGGGAAAAAGTCCGCCGGGAAAAAAGAAAGCTGGTTCTCTTTTTTTCCCACAGTTTTCTCGTCGGGAAAACTGCAATGGAGCATACACAAGGACGGTTTTCCCGGCCAAAAGCTCTCATGGCAGTTTGTACGAGGCATTCCTTTCTTCTGCTCTGAGATGAGTGGGAAGGTGCAGGGACAGCAGAGAGATCACAGCATGCAGCTCCAGCTCTCATGTTGTCTGTGCTCTCTGTCACAAACATGACAGAACAGAGAATTGATCGCTCCTTATTAACAAAGGGGCTTGCACCCTTTTGTTAATTAGGAGCAGCATCTGCTTCATTTTTTGTGTTTAGAAAAGTGGTGCAAGCTTGTTGCACTCTTTGTGCATGCCTCCCAATGTGTTTCATTAAAGCAGTCCTTAAGGCTTGGTTCACACTGATGCAAATTGGATGCTGTTTTACCCGCATCCAATTCGCATGACAAGCGAGTGTGACCAGCTCTCAATGGAGCCGGTTCACACACCTCCGGGGAGGCCGCGGTCCGAATTGCAGAAGGGTCCTGTGTGTCTTCTGGTCCGTTTCAGGTGCGAATTCAGCAAAAATTCAGACCTGATTTGCACCTGACATGGTGAACAGACACACACCGGACCCCCTACTGTGAGCCGTGGCTGCAGCTAGTGTGAACCCAGCCTTAAAGGATAAGCTCACTGCAAAGCTATGTCATTCTAGACCCTCCAGTGTAACATAGTACAGTATGCGGTTCTTGTGAATTGTCATCTTCTCGTATAACCACTTGAACACCAGGCCTTTTTCCGACACTTTGGGGGTTATTTACGAAAGGCAAATCCACTTTGCAGTACAAGTGCACACTACAAGTGCAAAGTGCACTTGAAATTGCACTGAATGTGCACTTGGAAGTGCAGTCGCGGGAGATCAGAGGGGGACATGCAAGTAAAATAAAAAAACAGCATTTTAGCTTGCGCATGATTGGATGATAAAATCAGCAGAGCTTCCCCTCCTTTAAGATCTACCCCTCAGATTTAAAGCGACTGCACTTCCAAGTGCACTTTCAGTGCAATTTCAAGTGCACTTTGCACTTGTAGTTTTCACTTGTAGTGCAAAGTGGATTTGCCTTTCGTAAATAACCCCCTTTGTTTACATGTAACACTAAGTATTTTTTTGCTAGAAAATTTCTTATAACTGCCAAACATAATTTTTTTTTTTAAAGCAGAGTCCCCAGAGAATAAATTGATGGGTGTTGCAATTTTTTATGTCACACGGTATTTGTGCAGCGGTTTTTTAAATGCAAATTTTTTTTCTGCAAAAATAAAAAAAAATTATTTGAATGCACAAAAACACAATATGATACCTTATTGTTTGGAAAAATTTAAAAGATGATATTACGCTGAGTAAATCGATACCAAAATATCACGGTTTAAAATTGCGCCCGCCGATGCAACAGTGACAAACTACGTTAATTTTACTATCCATAGGCGACACTTTAAAAGCCTTTACAGGTTACCACTTTAGATTTACATAGGAGGCCAGGTGCTAGAATTACTGCCCATGATCTGACATTTGCGATGAGATCTTACATGTGTGAGATGATCGCTGTTTGCGTGTGTGCGGGACTGACTCGTCCCCTCCCTCTGCTTGTAAAATCAATCCAGCGGCTAGCTCGCCGCTAGGACTGCTTTTGCAAGAAATTCTACTGCTGGCTGAAAAAAAACAATAACCAAGATGATACCTGTAGCTGCAGGCATCATCCCAGTATATCCACTTGAAGTCAAATGACACACATGTACATGATTTAGTGGAAAGTGGATAAAAAACACACAGGCTTATTCTATGAACACTTTAGAAGAGACTCCTTGGTCTGGGGTAATTTTAGTTACTTATTTTTATTTTCAAAATGTAGAACTTTTTAAACTGTTTTGTATCTTTTATTTTTTTGGTACTGTACAAAATATTTGTTCCACAAATAAATGCTTAAGGTAGGATGCACCTATGGCACTAGTGTCACAGCGCATTATGGCTTTTCCAAAGAGAGCGCACAGCCCAAGCTGTTTTATAAGACTGTCCCTCCCTCTCTTTAACTCAGGGAAGGGAATTATTCAGTACTATGGCCCATTCTTTTGCGTGTGTATAACATAAATTTCAACTTGAGTTATTTAGCTCTGTAAACAGACATCACTTGGCATAGCAATTAAGATTAGCCTGGTAAACATGTCAAAAGGAACGGAAGGCTCTACTAAATACTGTGATGCAATTTCATTTCATATTTACCCAATAGGAAAATGATCAGGTTCGGCCAAACATGTCGCAACCACCCCGCAACTGCATGTAATGTATGTGGTTGTGGTGCAATCCTGCGGGATTTCAAGGGTTAGAACAGGCAGCGAGGAGGCAACACTCGACTGCCTGTCAAATGGCCTCTGAAAAGCGGCCCACCACAGATCACTGTTCAGAGGGGCAGCAATGACAGCCACAGGTGTAAACAAGCCTTAATATATATAACTACTTGCTGGCAATCACCTCATTTTGCAATCAGCTGAAATCAATGTACTACAAGTGAGGTGGCTGCCAATGAGCAGTTAAATTGCTAAGTAGCAGGAGATATTTTGTTGTATTTGTTTATTACAGGTACCTATACAACACCATCAATTTACACAGCACTTTACATATGTATTAAACATTCACATCAGTCCCTGCCCTCAAGGGGCTTACAATCTATGGTCGCTAACTCACATTCATACATACACATACAAGGGCCAGTTTAGACAGGAGCCAATTACCTACCAGCATGTCTTTGAAGTGTTGGAGGAAACCCACACAGACACAGAGAGAACATGATATAAAATTAGGACACCATCTAAACCTCACAATATGCTCTTACATATACAGTATATGCCTTGTACATCTGCCCATACTAGCAGCACCCTATGAAATGTTGGTTATTCTCCATATGTCAGGAAAACTGATAACTTTGGAACAGATCTGTGCTAGCAGCTGACATGTCTGGCTTTTCAAATGTCACTGGAGTGTTATCAAGATCAAAGTATTGAAGTGTATGAAACGCAGTGGGTCCACCATGATCCAATGGCTTGTGTGACAATGTATATTTTTCATGGCGTAACCTGTAAAATACAACATTATAAATAAATGATAATTTTGCATTTCTTCTTTACCTATTAGTCTTTTTTTTTGTTTGTGCACATGGCCTGCACATGGCGCGTGTAGTGTACACTCCTAAACCAATCCTGCCAAAGCAGAGGCTGAAAACCATAGCAGAGTTATTAACAGGCCACACTGGTGCTGGAGAAGCATTGTTTCCAAAGATGTGTCAATATATGGGCGGTAAATATGTATTTTACAGCTGGGATTTATAATTTACAATTTTTTGTAGAATTTGAACAGCATCCAAAGGGGTTAAAAGAGTAACTGCACTTTTGTTGAGAAAGAAAAATCCCCCTCTGGGTGATCTATTTACATTGGAAGGATTTTAACAATCTTTGTTGCAGATTCCTACCCTTTGTTATTCTGAAGAAAAAGCTGATTGTTTCTCTGTGTTCACGTGGAAGGCAGATCTGATGGGAGTGACTTTATAAATATCAATCTGCTGCTGTACTTGCAGGACTCTATTGATGAAAGTGGCAGGGTCTGCATCCTTTTAATCCAAACACACAGAAAAATACCAATTGCAGCGCAGTTCTCCTGCACCCTACTCTTAGGCCTCGTACACACGACCGATTTTCTCGGCAAGAACCAGCAAGAAACTTGCTGGCAGAGAGGTCTTGCCGAGTAAATCGGTCGTGTGTACGCTGCTAGCGTGTTTCTCGTCGAGAAAACCGACAAGAAACCTCGACGAGAAAATAGAGAACCTGCTCTCTATTTTCTCGTCGAGATTCTCCTCGGCGTGTTTCTCGACGAGAAAAGTGAGTGTGTGTACACTTACCTGTCCGCCCGGAAGCCCGCGCATGTTCGAAATGAATTTGACGCATGCGCGGTAGCTTCCTAGGCATACGTAGGGTATACCAAGATGGCGGCGACGGCATCGAATGTGACGAGCGCATGCTCGACGTAGTCGATGACGTCACCGCGTACACTCCTTTCAAAGAACCGCGGGTTCTTTGAAACGAGCGTGTGTACACTCGGCCGGGACAAGTTTCTTGTCCAAGAATCTCGTCGAAAAAAACGACATGTTTTTCTCAACGAGAATCTCGGCCGTGTGTACGAGGCCTTACTGTTTGAGTTCAAAACGAAAGTCTTTAAAATAGTTCCCTTGTCTCTGGCGCTGCAGCTCTCTCTTAAATCCACTGGGTGGCGGACTTGCATCTGAAAGTATATGGAAAGGGAGAAAAGAGCGCACTTGCCATAGTGCGTGACACTGTTTTTATTGTAAAAGCTTGATTTTTTTTTCTATTTATCAAGCTTTTACAATAAAAACAGTGTCACACTATGGCGCGTGCGCTCTTTTCTCCCTTTCCATATACTTTCTGCATCCTTTTAGACTTTCCTTCAGGAGTATCTCCCTAAAAATGACACTGTTGCAGGGGATGCCCAAAATCTGACTTGTATCTTAGTGCAGACTTTTGGGAAATCAGTAAGTCAATTGCACAAGCAGGAAATTACATATCTGGGGGGCGCTCTGTACACATTCTGGGTACAGAACGCCTCCAGGTAGCCATATTGTATTGCATTTTACAGAAAATGACATAACTGCAGATTGAAAGGAAAGGTAATTTTTAATAACATTAAATTCCAATATGACTCGTGAGCAATTGTATATGCTATATATATATATATTTGTTAAATATTTATTTCCCACAAAAGTGGAGTTACACTTTAACTGGTGTAGTATCAGATGAGTCTGATGTTATGCCTCAACTTTGTCATGTTCTACACCTAAATGTCAAGTGCCTATCTTTCTTGTCGTCCTCCAGCCGCTCTAGCTGGGTGTTGGAGTTCCTGTAGACTTTACAGTGCCTTGCAAAAGTATTCACCCCCCTTGGCTTTTTACCCATTTTGTTACATTACAGCCTTTAGTTCAATGTTTTTTTAATCTGAATTATATGTGATGGATCAAAACACAATAGTCTAAGTTGGTGAAGTAAAATTAGAAAAATATATGCATAAAACTATTTTTCAGAAATCAAAAAATGATAATTGGCACGTGTGTATGTATTTACCCCCTTTGTTATGAAGCCCATAAGAAGCTCTGGTGCAACCAATTACCTTCATACGTCACATAATTAGTGAAATGATCTCCACCTGTGTGCAATCTAAGTGTCACATGATCTGTCGTGACATATACACACCTTTTTGAAAGGCCCCAAGGGCTGCAACACTTAAGCAAGAGGCACCACTAACCAAACACTGCCACGAAGACCAATGAACTCTCCAAACAAGTAAGGGACAATGTTGTTGAGAAGTACAAGTCAGGGTTAGGTTATAAAAAAATATCCAAATCTTTGATGATCCCTAGGAGCACCATCAAATCTATCATAACCAAATGGAAAGAACATGGCTCAACAGCAAACCTACCAAGAGACGGCCACACACCAAAACTCACGGACGGGGCAAGGAGGGCATTAAAGTGGTTGTAAACCCTCCCCTGGAAGTTACACCTACAGGTAAGCCTAGATTAAGGCTTACCTGTAGGTGTTTGCAATATCTCCTAAACCTACACGGTTTAGGAGATATATGCAAAAAAGTATACACCGTTGTCTATCCTCAAACAATCCATGTTAATTCCAGGTTGTGAGGCAACAAAACACGAAAAATGCCAAGGGGGGTGAATACTTTTGCAAGGCACTGTATATACTGGAGGCCCCTACAAGCCCGACACTCATTACTGTCAGAAGCTGGGAATGTATATTTTGGAACATTTAAATGGCATTACAGCAGAAATGCCATTTAATATTCTCTTGTATGTTGTAATTAAATAATTCTATTGAATATAGATAGGTTTGTTGGGACCTTTAAAAGCGCACATACACCAAATTTAGAAAAATAGAGAATTTAATAGAGAAAAATTCATAAATTGAATACGTAATACATTCACGTATTGGATCAGTGGAATATACAGACAAAACGTGCACATCTGATTTATCTCTATATGTTTCGCCTTTTACGGCTTCTTCAGGAGATCTTTTACAGCAGGCACTGTATATGAGCTGATCACTACAATAAAAAATACATGTTACAAAACAGTAACAAAACAAAACACAAAAATAATACAACAATATTTATATATTACATTGCAGACTTGAACGGACATGAGATACAACCAATGCACTGATCACAGTACCAACCTGTGTATTCGGTAGTAGAACTCAAATTGTTTGTGGAAGGATGTATAGGATAATTTGGGAGTATCATAGAGAGGGGTAGAGGACTAGGAGGATATTCATAGGTCCATCTGTATAGAAGGTAGATAAAAATATCTAAGAGATTGACCCCTCACTATATGTAAAAGGAAATCTGTCTAAGGAAACAGGCCTACCTTTATACTGCCCATGCCCAGTAAGATACTGGAAGCAAAAAGACTTCAAAGACCTTGTCGGAAAGGATAACCAGCAAAAAGGGAAGTTTTCCCTAATGGCTATTCGCCGTGATGTCCCGGGTAGTCCTTAAATCAAACAAAGTCCAAGTTTAATAGAATAATAGGGCAGAAAGGTATAAGAGAACTCAATCAATCATCCAAGTACCTATTAGTAACTGGAGCACACTTCCAAGGTTTCTTCCTTCAGTGGACCGAACATCACAATGAGTGATAATAACCTCCTCTTATACCCCTCTCCAGTTCATTTGGCGCCAAAATGGACTGAGGACACATGTGACGCTGAACGTCAGATCCCGCCGCACCGGAAGTGAGGCTTCACGTCATCCAGGCAACCAGAGGGCGCTGAAAGATGATAAGAAGATCGTTGAGATCACTCTATTCATCTCCTGTCATCAGTTGGAAACCTACGGTGGCCTAGTGGTGACAAAAACATCAAAATGGTGCAGAGGTGGAAATAGAAAAATGCTCAAACAACTTTAAGACCAAGTTGAAAAATAAAGATAGATTCTTTGGACAGCTGGAGTGGCGCTCCCCTAAGGAAATACGCCTTGGGTGTCCATATGATACATCTAATCCCACATCATTCCACATATTACTACATATCATACACAAATTGTGTGATAAAAGAATTCCCCTAGGTTTAATAAATTACTCAAAACCAAGGGGATATCAAATTACTTAAAGTATGTATTTCCAATTAAATGACACAGTTGGATCTAAATCAGGCATTAAGGGTACCAAATAAACGTTCAGTCCGTTCACATTTATCCTGAATACAAATATTTAATAATTGAAAAGACACAAATTGACAATAAGGAAAATAAAACATTCCCTATAACAATGGCTATGTCACTATAGAAAAGGCTTGAAGCTCAGGGATTCATTAAGGCCTTGGTGGATAGTAGCAGACAAGGTATGTATCCATTTGGATACTCATTGGAGAAGCACCCTTTCAATAGCTTCACCCCTATCGAAATCCGGTACATGTTCTAGAGCAAAAAAATTCATTTTGGAAGCATCAAAGGCATGAAACAGCCCCATGTGCCTACTGATTGGTGTTTCCATTTTCTTTTTATTCAGAAGTGTGACATGATCTCTAATTTTTTGAAAAAAGGGTATTTTGGATTTACCGACATAAAATGCATTGCATTCACACTTCATGTAATAAACTACACCCACAGTTTTACAAGTGGCAAAAAAAATTGGTTTATATATTTGGCCATTGGGGAGAGTCACCTCTGCTGTATTCATAAGAAGACCACAGAAGTCACATCTTCCACAAGAATAGGTGCCCTTGCGTATTGCTTTTGCTCTAGGATTTAGATGGCTATGTACCAATTGGTCTTTGAGGGACCTCGATTTACGATAGGTAATTTGGGGGTTTGCCCCCACGTATCTAGACAAAACCTCATCTCTAGCAAGTAGATGCCAATATTTCTGAACTATTCTTCGAATCTTTTTGTGTTCCCCTGCAAATTTTGTAATAAGACGCACATTTTGTTCACTTTTGACAGTTTTAAATATTAAATATTTGTATTCAGGATAAATGTGAACGGACTGAACGTTTATTTGGTACCCTTAATGCCTGATTCAGATCCAACTGCGTCATTTAAATAGAAAAACATACTTTAAGTAATTTGATATCCCCTTGGTCTTGAGTAATTTATTAAACCTAGGGGAATTCTTTTATCATACAATTTGTGTATGATATATAGTAATATGTGGGATTAGATGTATCATATGGACACCCAAGGCGTATTTCCTTAGGGGAGCGCCACTCCAGCTGTCCCAAGGATCTATCTTTATTTTTCAACTTGGTCTTAAAGTTGTTTGAGCATTTTTTTGCATTTTTTATTTCCATCTCTGCACCATTTTGATGTTTTTGTCACCACTAGGCCACCGTAGGTTTCCAACTGATGACAGGAGATGAATAGAGTTATCTCAATGATCTTATCATCTTACGGTGCCCTCTGGTTGCCGTTGCATCAATTCCGATGTGGCGGGATCTGACGTTCAGCGTCACGTGTCCTCAGTCTATTTTGGCGCCAACATTTTGGTGCCAAATGAACTGGAGAGGGGTATTAGAGGAGGTTATTATCACTCATTCTGATGTTCAGTCCGCTGAAGGAAGGAACCTTGGAAGTGTGCTCCAGTTACTAATAGGTACTTGGATGATTGATTGAGTTCTCTTATACCTTTCTGCCCTATTATTCTATTAAGCTTGGACTTTGTTTGATTTAAGGACTACCCGGGACATCACGGCGAATAGCCATTAGGGAAAACTTCCCTTTTTTCTGGTTATCCTTTCCGACAAGGTCTTTGAAGTCTTTTTCCTTCCAGTATCTTACTGGGCATGGGCAGTATAAAGGTAGGCCTGTTTCCTTAGACAGATTTCCTTTTACATATAGTGAGGGATCAATCTCTTAGATATTTGTATCTACCTTTTATACAGATGGACCTATGAATATCCTCCTAGTCCTTTACCCCTCTCTATGATACTCCCAAATAATCCTATACATCCTTCCACAAACAATTTGAGTTCTACTACCGAATACACAGGTTGGTACTGTGATCAGTGCATTGGTTGTATCTCATCTCCGTTCAAGTCTGCAATGTAATATATAAATATTGTTGTATTATTTTTGTGTTTTGTTTTGTTACTGTTTTGTAACATGTATTTTTTATTGTAGTGATCAGCTCATATACAGTGCCTGCTGTAAAAGATCTCCTGAAGAAGCCGTAAAAGGCGATACATGTAGAGATAAATGCGCACGTTTTGTCTGTATATTCCACTGATCCAATACGTAAATGTTTTATGAATTTTTATTTATTACATTTTCTATCTTTCTAAATTTGGTGTATGTGCGCTTTAAAAGTCCCAACAAACCTATCTATATTCTATGTTATACTTTAGGGATGTGGCGCCTGTAATTATATTTTCAACAACCCAGCTCAAAAACTTTTTCTCTCCTTTGTAAATAATTCTGTTGTTGGATAATAACATTCCCTTTGTAGTGTTTGCTGTGTGTAAGGTTATTGCTTGTGTTAGTGCAGCCGTATGTGTAATGTATAAAAGCGTAAGTTTCCAGAACCAAGCAAACTTCTCACCATTTTCCATGTACGTGGCCAAGGTCCTGACTGTTAACTTCTTCTTGAATGTCATCTTCTGTGATTGTAAGCTGTATGGGTTTTGGAATATAGTTTGCTTCATTCTGTTATAATAAAAAAGGCAGCAAATTTATACATGGGGAAATACGCTTGCAACTTCAAAGCAAACAAAATTTTATTGAAAGAATCCAAATAACTTAAAGTGGAGCTCCACCCGATTTTTATACATTAGCTTATTCAATTCACATATTGTAAGGAATAGCAAAACGGACATTGTTTTTTAAAATTTTCGTGACAGTACCTTAGATAATGTGAATTGTAACCCTGTTTCCTGTCTCCTCTGCTGCGGGAAATCTCCGGGAGTTTCGTCATATCCTTTAGCCGCAATGTAACCTGGGAGCTTTTGTCATTGCTCCCAGTATTCATATTCATAGCCGGGACTTCAGCATTCGCCGCAAATAGGAAGTATATGCTTGTGGGCTTCTCATGCCCACAAGCAAAATGGAAATGTCTAAGAAACGATAATATAAGTTATCTTGCAACACGGAATCGCAATGCGGTGGATTTTAAACAGCAGAGACGTGAGTACAGACTGAATAGTCATAAAAGAATGTAATGTCACAAAAAAAAAAAAAACGATTTGGCCGCGGGAGCTCCGCTTTAATTAAAGTAGATATACATTACATTTAGTTTGCTAAAACATAATGTATCATAAACTGCTATATTTTATAAAATAATTGTAATTTTTTTTTATTCTTTGTTGCATCTCAGTGTTGCTGATCTTGCTGCTTCTTTGCAGCCACTTCATGTCTCTGTACACCAGTGATTGCTGGGCTTCTCTTTTCAGGGCAGGGCTGCTGATGCCATGTTTGTAAACTGTGCGTTGGCATGGCCACATCTAGTTCC
This sequence comes from Rana muscosa, assembly GCA_029206835.1. Classification (NCBI taxonomy): domain Eukaryota; kingdom Metazoa; phylum Chordata; class Amphibia; order Anura; family Ranidae; genus Rana; species Rana muscosa. Next base: position 962,340,229 of record CM055117.1, on the reverse strand, counting down.
CATTGGGAGAGCATGTGATAGAGTCAGCAGACTGTAAAACTAAAATAGTAAAAGATGATGAAAACTGGCTTTATAATTAGCTTGGTTCTCCTCAGATAGAAGCAAATGTGTCCACCCCCATGTTTGATGGTGGGGATGGTGTTCTTGTGATCATAGGCAGTATTCCTTCTTTTCCAAACATGCCGATTTGAGTTGATTTTTGTCTCATCTAACCACAACATTTTCACCCAGTTCTCCTCTGAATCATTCAGTTGTTCATTAGCAAACTTCAGACGGGCTTGTGCTTTCTTGAGATGGGGGAGATTGCGGGCCCTGCGGGATTTCAGTCCTTCACGGCGTAGTGTGTTACCAATTGTTTTCTTGGTGACTATGGTCCCAGCTGCCTTGAGGTCATTGACAATATTCTCCTGTGTAGTTCTGGGCTGATTCCTTTACCTTTCTCATGATCATTGAAACTCCACGAGGTGAGATCTTGCATGGAGCACCACACAGAGGGAGATTGACAGTTATTTTGTGTTACTTCCATTTGCGACTAATCGCACCAACTGTTGTCACCCTCTCATCAAGCTGCTTGGCAATGGTCTTGTAGCTCATTCCAGCCTTGTGCAGGTCTACAATCTTGTCCCTGATATCCAAGGACAGCTCTTCGGTCTTGGCCATGGTGGAGAGATTGGAATTCGATTGATTGATTGTTTCTGTGGACAGGTGTCTTTTATACAGGTAACAAGCTGAGATTAGGAGCACTCCCTTTATGAGAGTCCTAAAATCAGCTGTTACCTGTATAGAAGACCCCTAGGAGCCAGAAATCTTGCTGATTGATAGGGGATCAAATAGTTATTTCACTCATTATTTTTGTTGTTATTCTGTCTATCACTGTTAAAATAAACCTACCATTAAAATTATAGACTGATCATTACTTTGTCAGTGGGCAATTGTACAAAATCAGCAGGGGATCAAATACTTTTTTTACCTCACTGTATACATTATCTTTTTCTATCATTCTCTATTATATTTTATTTAAGTCTTTTTTTCATGAAGCCTATCTTCTTCGCGATTTCCACTGATATCGATTTTATTTTTGTTTTGAATAAAGAACAGTGCTTGTATTCTTTACTGTTTTTGTTTTCTTTATTTTAATTTTTTGCTGCTGCCCTGTCTTTGAGATACAGTTGTGCTCATAAGTTTACATACCCTTATGATTTCTTGGCCATTTTTCAGAGAGTATGAATAATAACACAACATTTTTTCTTTCACTCATGGTTAGTGTTTGGCTGAAATTACCCTGATCAAAAGTTTACATACCCCAGTTCTTAATGCCGTGTAAAGCTGCCCATTCCTCTTGGCAAAAAGCCTCCAGTTCCTGTAAATTCTTGGTCTGTCTTACATGAACTGCACGTTTGAGATCTCCCCAGAGTGGCTCAATGATATTGAGGTCAGGAGACTGAGATGGCCACACCACAACCTTCACTTTATTCTGCTGTAGCCAATGACAGGTTGACTTGGCCTTGTGTTTTGGATCATTGTCATGTTGGAATGTCCAAGTACTTCCCATGCGCAGCTTCCTGGCTGATGAACGCAAATGTTCCTCCAGTATTTTTTGATAACATACTGCATTCATCTTGCCATCAATTTTGACCAAATTTCATGTGCCTTTGTAGCATCCCCAAAACAGCAGCGATCCACCTCCGTGTTTCACAGTAGGAATGGTGTACCTTTCATCATAGGCCTTGTTGACTCCTCTCCAAATGAAGTGTTTATTGTTTTTGCCAAAAAGCTTACCGCATATACTCGAGTATAAGCCAAATTTTTCAGCACTTTTTTGGTGCTGAAAATGCCCCCCTCGGCTTATACTCGAGTCACCTTTTTGCGCCTGATCTCCTGGACTTTGGGGACCCGGTACCAGCCAGCCTTAGGTCCACTGGACCCCAAACGTGGCACACATATAGTCTTCCTCTACAAGTGTGCAAAGTTTGTTGTCCGGGGGACCTACATCCGGGGAGCACCGATTTTTCAAAGCCGGGCACCCCTTCCATAGACTCCCATGTTAAATGGTAACTTTTCCGGTCACTTTGGGTACCCAGTACCAGCCGGTCATAGGTCCCCTGGACCCGAAACTTGGCACACATGTAGCCCCATTTCTTCTTTACAAGTATGCAAAGATTGTTGTCTGGGGGACCTACGGCCGGGGAACACCGATTTTTTAAAGCCGGGCACCCCTTCCATAGACTCCCATGTTTAACGTCAGTTTAGTCATGGACACAGTGAGGCATGGACACAGTGAGGCACAGTGAGGCATGCACATGGACACAGTGAGGCATGCACATGGACACAGTGAGGCATGTAGATGGACACCCTAGGCTTATACTCAAGTCAATACGTTTTCCCATTTTTTGGTGGTAAAATTAGGTGCCTCGGCTTATATTCGGGTTGGCTTAAACTCGAGTATATACTGTAATTTTGGTCTCATCACTCCAAATGACTTTGTGCCAGAAGGTTTGAGGCTTGTCTCTGTGCTGTTTGGCGTATTGTAAGCGGGATAGTTTGTGGCACTTGCGTAGTAATGGCTTTCTTCTGGCGACTCAACTCGACCATGCAGCCCATCTTTCTTCAAGTGTCTCCTTATTGTGATTTTGAAACAGCCACACCACATGTTTTCAGAGAGTCCTGTATTTCACCTGAAATTATTTGTGGGTTTTTCCTGGCAGTTGTGGCTGAAATGTTAGTTGGTCTACCTGACCGCGGTTTGGTTTCAACAGAACCCCTCATTTTCCACTTCTTGATTAGAGTTTGAACATTGCTGATTGGCATTCTCAATTCCTTGGATATCTTTGTATATCCCTTTCCTGTTTTATACAATTTAACTGCCTTTTCCTGCAGATACTTTGACAATTCTTTTGCTTTTCTAATGACTCAGAATCCAGAAAACTCAGTGCAGCACTGGATGAAAGATGTAAGGGTCTGTCAGGAGTCCAGAAACTCATTGATCTTTTATATACATACACACACACACTAATTACAAGCAAACAGATTACAGATGAGGATGGTTACCTTTTAATAGCCATTCCAACCCCTTTGTGTCAACTTGCGTGCATGTTATCAGGCCAAAATTATCAGAGTATGAAAACTTTTGATCAGGGTCATTTGGGTATTTTCTGTTGTCATTATGATTTAAAAAGAGTAAACACAGTTGATTGATAATAAATGGCTTCAGCCAAACACTAACCATGAGTGAAAGAAAAGTTTTTGTGTTATCATTCATATTCTCTGAAAAATGGCCAAGAAATCATAAATTCTGCCAGGGTATGTAAACTTATTAACACAACTGTATGTCTGAGTGTTCATATAGCCTGAAGGAAAGTACTTCAGTTGGAGCTGGCCATTTATATTTAAGTGCTCCTTTACCATATCCTGTGATTATGAGTCCAAGAATAGCGAGGGATATTTGTTTTTCATTTGCGAGTTACAATTAGCTGCCACACCATACTTGGGACTGGCAAGGGGCACTATATGGATAGGAATACCAGCTACCAGTTTGCTTATGAATCTGCATTACCCTTATTTTAGGTCAGTCTTTAGTGCAATTTAAATTAGGATCAGCCGACAGACAGATAGCACTGCCACATAAGTCAACCAGGCTAGGGAACAGACCACCTGGACAGCACTTTCTTCTCTGTGGATGATGATGATGATGATGCTATATACCCTGAATATTTACAGCTCTATAATTAAAGTGATATTAAAGTCTTGTTTCTTATAAAAAAAAGAAGAAAAAAAAAACACGTCGTACTTACCTGCTCCATGCAGTGATTTTGCAAAGAGCAGCCCCGATCTTCCTCTTCTTGGTCCCATGTTGGCACTCCTGGCCCCTCCCTGCTGAGTGCCCCCACAGTAAACTGCTTGCTATGGGGGCACCCGAGCTCATCCGCTGCTCTGTGTATCCATTGACACAAGGAGCTGCGGCTTGGCCATGCCCCCTTCATCTCCTTATTGGCTCACTGGCTTTGATTGACAGCAGTGGGAGCCAATGGCTCCCGCTGCTGCCAAAAGCCAATCAGGAGTGCAAGTCCCCAGGGAGGCAAGGCTCTCTTGGACATCGCTGGATTGAGAGGGGGCTCAGATAAGTATTTGGGGGGGCTGCTGCACACAGGTTTTTTTTACCCTCATGCATAGAATTTACAACCACTTTAAGCCCTATATAGGCAAATGCATTGGGGGGGGGGGGTCTTCTATGGGTGGAAAACCAAGCTGAAGCCAATTTTTATCATCTTTTACTAGTTTCGATTTACAGTCAGCTGATTCTGTGTGCAGCTAGGCACATTTTTCCTGTAGTCTAAGCTGAGCCTGACGAGCTCTACACTCACCAGTCACTTGATTAGATACACCTGTTCAATTGGCTTGGTAACACAAATTGCTAATCAGCCGATCACATAGCAACAACTCAATGCACTTAGGCATCTAGACGTGGTGAAGACGACTTGCTAGAGTTCAAACAAAGCATAATAATGTGGAAGAAAAGGGAATTTAAGTGACTTTGAACATGGCATGGTTGTTGGTGCCAGACGGGCTGGTCTGATCAGCAGTTGTGTGGAAAAAATGCCTTGTTGATGTCAGAGGTCAGAGGAGAATGGGTAGGCCAGTTCAACATGATAGAAAGGCAACAGTAACTCAAATAACCCCTCGTTACAATCAAGTTATGTAGAATACCATCTCTGAACGCACAACACATTGAACCTTGAAGCAGATGGGCTACAGCAGCAGAAGACCACACCGGGTGCCACTCCTGTCAGATAAGAACAGGAAACTGAGGCTACAATTCGCACAGGCTCACCAAAATTGGACAATAGAAGATTGGAAAAACATTGCCTGGTCTGATGAGTCTGGATTTCAGCTGTGACATTCAGATGATAGGGTCAGAATTTGTCATAAACATGAAAGCATGGATCCATCCTACCTTGTATCAACAGTTCAGGTTGTTGGTGGTGTAATGGTAGTTCTTGGCACACTTTGGACCCCTTAAGCCTCGTACACACGGTCGGACTTCCATCGGACTTTTCCGTGGTTTTTTGTCCGAACGGAGTTGGTTGGGAACACCCATAGCATACACACCACAGGACTTTTCTGCAAACTTTCTTAAAACTTCTTACAACATCACGTGTTTTTTCTGCTCTTTTCTGATCCTTACTGCCACCCTTTGGTCAACTTCTGCTATTGTTGGTTGATTTTAACATTAGTTGTTTTGTCCATCGGACTAAAGTTCAATGGCTATCTGTACACACGGTCGGACTTTGCTCCATCGGACTTTTGTTGGGCAAAATTTTGTCCGTTTGCAGACCCAACTTTTGTCCGATGAAATCCAAAACCAAACGAAAAAAGTTTGTCCGATGGAGTGTACACACGGTCGGATTGTTGGTCCAACTTGCTAAAAACGAAGTTTGTTGGGCAAAAGTCCGACCGTGTGTACGGGGCTTAAGTAGCAATTGAGCATTGTTTAAACGCCACGGCCTACCTGAGTATTGTTGCTGACCATGTCCATCCCTTTATGGCTACAGTGTACCCATCTTCTGATGTCTCCTTCCAGAAGGATAATGCACCATGTCACAAAGCTCAAATAACCTCACCACTGGTTTCTTGAACTTGAAAAGGAGTTCACTGCAATGACCTCCACAGTCACCAGATCTCAATCCAAGAGCACCTTTGGGATGTGGTGGAATGGGAGATTTTCATCATGGATGTGCAACCGATAAATCTGCAGCACCTCCATGATGTCATCATGTCAATATGGACAAAAATCTCTGAGGAATGTTTCCAATGTTGCATCTATGCCACAAAGAATAAAGGCAGTTCTGAAGGGAAAAGGGGGTCCAACCCGGTACAAGCAAAGGTGTACCTAAAAAAGTGGTCAGTGAGGGTACATACCAACCAGCATACAATGTCACCAGCCACAGGACTCACCTTCTGGAGCATTAGAGCGGTACTGATTTTTTAGTTTAGCCCGCATTAATAAATATAAAAAGATTGAAATGATTTCTGAACATGGTGTTCATGATTCCAACCGTTATATGGAAAACAGGTACATGGAAGAATTCAAGAGTTTAACCTTTAGGCTCCATGTACACAGAAGCTCAAAAACGGCCGTTTTTAAAGCAGCAGAAAAAGCTAGCTTTTATCAGCGTTTTTTTACTAGCTTTTATTAGCGTTTTTAAGTGTAGCTTTTTTTAGCTTTTAAAAAAAAAAAAAAAAAAAAAAATGTTTTCAATGGACTAAAAAACGCTCGCGGCCAGCGTTTTTGAGCGTTTTTCGGCGTTTTGAGTCTTTTTGCGTTTTTTTCTGCCGAAACACGGCACTTTGAACGCAAATTTCCTGCGTTCAGAAAAAAGCCCATTAACTCCACTGCTCATTAAAGCTAAAAAACGTTATGTGTACATGAACACATAGGCTAACATAGAGTGCAGTTAATGGGCTTTTAAAAAAAACGCCAAAACGCCCATTAACTGCAGTTTATCAGCTTCTGTGTACATGGAGCCTTATGACCAGTCCTCTTCCTCCGCAAGTCATAGCTGAGCAGATATGAATCAGGAGCAAAAAGTTCACATTACCAGCTGCTGAAAGATCCTCCAGCAACAGATGAAGACAGATCCCTATGACTACAGACATTTCTTCTACATTTATTATTTTTCCAGGCTGGCTTTCTACTCCATCATTGCTATATTATTATTTTTTACTCTTTATTTTATCAAAATGTATCATGTACAAAACAATGACATTCCCCCTCTCAGTGGGGATATACATTGACATATTTCATTTCCAATACCTTATCTACCCTTTCCCTCCCTCCCCCCCACCCTTGCCCCCCATCTAATCTACTCCCTCCCTTCCCTCTATCTCCCCTCTAACCTAAGCCCTTCCTCCACCTCCTCTCTACGTGCTCTTAATCTCACAATATTTCTTCGTTAATTTAAACTTTTTCCACTTTTACCATCTCTTAGAAAATCCCTCTCTAGTATCTTCATGACTGTGTCCTAGATATTCCATGTTCCGTATCTCTTCTATTTTATCAAACCACTCCCTGATTTTTGGGCTTTCTACTTTCCATTTCTTCGGTATCAGGCCGCGTACACACGACCGGTTTTCTCTGCAAAAAACTACACGAAAACTGCCGGGAGAATTTTCTTGCCGAGAAAACCGGCTGTGTGTACGCGGGTTTCAGTTTTCTCGTCGAGAAAACTGCCCAGATTCCCCGACGAGAAAAAAAGACGACCTGCGGTCTTTTTTCTCGTCGAGAATCTCATCGGCCTGTTTCTCGACGAGAAACCCGAGCGTGCGTACACTTACCTGTCGCCGTGGAAACCCGCGCATGCTTGAAATGACTTTGACACATGCGCGGTAGCTTCCTAGGCATAGGCATAGGGTGTAGCAAGATGGCATCGAATGTGACGAGCGCACGCTCGTCGTAGTCGATGACGTCACCGCGTGCGTGCCATTCAAAAGAACGGCGGTTCTTTTGAATCGTACGTGTGTACACTCGGCCGGGACAAGTTTCTTGTCAAGATTCTCGTCAGGAAAAACGACAGTTTTTTCCTGACGAGAATCTCGGCCGTGTGTACTAGGCTTCAGACTTTTTGCGGCATTCATCATGTGTATTATCGTTGAGTTTCTATATTCTTTTATCGGGATATCTACTGAAATAGACATGTCCATGGTTCCTCGGGTAGATCTATGTTAGTAGATATAACTTAATATTTCCTTCCAATAGGTTCTAATTTTAGGGCATCCCCACCATATATGGGTCATAGTTCCCGTTTAATTGCATCCCCGCCAGCACTCCGTTGTTTGTCCTATTTGGTACTTCCCTAGTATATCTGGTGTTCTATTCCACCGGGTTATACATTTATAGTTCATTTCCACCATCCCGTTGTTTACTGATGATCCATGTACTAGTTTCAAGATTTTCCCACTTCTTGATTCTTTCCTCGTTTCCCCAGTTCCTTCTCCCAATTTTTTAGGAATGTCGGCACTTCCAGCTCTTCTACTTCCATCAGGATTTTATATATCCGAGATATATTCCCACGTGTTTTTTCAGTGGTACATAATCGCTCTACTGGTGTTAGAGCGTCGTCTTCTCTTAATGGGTGGGGAAGTGCTGCTATAAAATGCTTAAGCTGGAAGTACCTCCTCCATTCATTTATCTCCATCAAATCTTTTTTTATTTTTAATTCTTGTATGGTGCAAATTTTCCCCCCTTGTATTATATCCCGTAGTTGTGCATTTTCTTTTTTGATCCAATTCCCTCCTATTAATTTTTTTCCCCGGTGCAAAATAATTATTTTCCTTTAGTGCTATCAGTGGTGAATTATATTTCCATTTATTTTTCTTGTACAGTATGTCCCAAGTTTTCAATACAATCTGTGTTAGTATATGTGTATTTTCTCCCAGTGTCCTATATTGTGGTGATGTCCATATTTCCCTTCCTAATTGTGTATTTGCCATTGTATTTGCCATTTACTCATAGTATTTTTGAAAATCCGTTACGTTTCATCCCCCTTGACTTTTTGCTTTCTTCAGGATTGCCAGTGCTATTCTAGCTTTCTTATTGTGCCATATTAATTTTATGTGTAGCGGGGTCCTCAATTTAGTGGGGTACACTTGGGGAGTAGTGTGACCCAAGTGTGTAATTATGTTAGGGTTCAGACCCCTTTTTCTTATTCGTGGAGGATTGGGTGGTGTAATATTCTCTTCGACCAGTAGGTGTCAGTGTACCTACTGGCTCGGGGTAGAATCACTACCGCAGTGCTACCCTTCTTTGTCCCTTCCTGGAGATGGTACGGCCGGGGCGGGGAACCTGCCGTGGTATCGACGGGAGGAGATAAAAGGGGGAGACGCCCTCGCCACGAGGTCTGTCTTCGGGGATCATCTCTTCACGCACCCAGGCACCTTAGGCCTGGGTGCGGGCGGTTCAAGGTTCCGGCCTGGGCACCCTAGGCCTGGCCGGGATGAAGATGGAGTCCATCCCAGGCACCTCCAGCCTGGGATGAGGTACTATTGAGGAGGCCTGGGACCCGGTGACTCCGACTGGGTCCCGCGAGGGTGGAGTTGCACCAGGGCGCCCCTTGCGAGGGGACCCGCATCTGAGGTGAGGAGGCTGGGGAGGTCACTCGTTCGAAGACCCGGTGTAGTGTCAACCCGGTGACGGATGGGCCTGCAGTAACTCCCTTGGAGGACATCTTCCCCTGATAGAGGCCCGCAGCGCAACAGAGGTATTCATGTCAAGACTCCTACAACCCTTGGTCATAGCATAGGGGGTGTAGGGACCCAGATCAGTATAGTGCCTCGACCTGCTCATTCCACCATATCATGCCATCGCATTGCCTTGTAACTGAAGATACGAAATAAATCTAACCGTTGGACTGTGATCGGTGTATGGACTCTGTTAATGGGAGCAAAGGGAGGTTTCTGCACGACAGACTCGGTACATGTTCAGGACACCGGCCCGAGGAAACATTAGGTATTGGCCTTCACCTCGCCCGCAAGTAGTGGGGAGGACATGGGCCGTAGCGCACCTCACCCCTGTCGCGTGACATACCCCTAGGCTAAAGAGGACGGGGTGAGGGGGTGGTCGCTACATATGATTAATGTTTTTAATAATCTAAAATACGCTGGGGGTATGTATATGGGGAGCATTTGATACTTATACATGATCTTCGGGAGTATTATCATTTTTAGGGTAAGGGGCGTGCTGCTATTCTCTTTATTTCTATTTTATTTTCTCTAATAATGGGATATAATTTGCTTGGTATATTTCCTTCGGTGATGCCGTTAATTTAATCCCCAGGTATTTTATTTCCATCCTCCTCCATGGGAATGGGAACTCTTGTTGTAGACTCTGTTCCTCTTTTACTTTCATGTTTATATTTAATATCTCCGATTTACTCAGATTGGTCTTAAAATTGGATAGGTCTCCATATTCCTTTAGTGCATTTAAGAGATTGGGCATTGTAATTCGGGGGTTTGATATATAAAATATTATGTCATCTGCGAATGCAGCTAATTTATGTTCCTCTTCTCCGACTTTAAAGCCCCCTATGTCCGCATCCCCCGCACCGTCGCCAGAATATGTTCTAGCGCCAATACGAACAGGAGTGAGGACAGGGGGCATCCCTGTCTTGTCCCATTATTTATCCTAAAGGGCGGTGATAGTGTTCCGTTGACTTTTACCATAGCTGTGGGTCCCTTATATAGTGTTTGTATCCACTGCATCATCCTTGGGCCTATTCCCATACTCTCCAGTGTGTTCATCATGAATCCCCAGTCTACCCTATCGAACGCCTTTTTGGCATCTATCAACAGGAGTAGACCGGGGACTCAACCTTCTCTTATTTTTCGAAGGAGTAGGAGTGTTCTTACTCCGTTGTCCCGCCCCTCTCTACTTGGTACGAACCCTACTTGGTCCGAATGGACCAGCTCCGTCATTAGATTTTTCATCCTTGTTGCTAAGATTTTTGCGAACAATTTTGTGTCCGCATTTAGCAGTGATATAGGTCTGTAGTTTGAACACTTGGTGCTATCTTTACCCTCTTTTGCAATGATGGTAATTTATGCCAATAAAGCCTCTTTGCTCATTTCATACCTTATTCCCAATCCGTTCATGTATATGCACAGTTTTGGGGTCAGGATTTCTTTGAACCTTTTTAAGTATAATGTCGTGTATCCATCTGGTCCTGGGCTTTTTCCTGGTGCTGATTCTTTTAATGCCCGGTTAATTTCCTCTACTGTTATAGGTGTTTCAAGGGATATCGCTCTTTCCTCTGTTATCCGGGGATCCTAGCTTTTTTAAGTATTCTTTTATTCTTTCTTTTTGCCCCACTTCCCCTGGTCCTCTCTGATTTACGGAGTATAGTTGTTCATAGAAGTCTCGAAAGACCACCGCTATATCCTTTGTATTATAGATCATTTCCCCTTTTTTATATTGTATTTTTTCAATAAAGTTCAATGATTTTTTTTCCTTAACATCCCTGCTAGGCACATGCTGTTCTTATTCCCCCATTGGTATCTTTCCTTGGAAATTTTATTGAAGGTATTCCTTATTTTTTGTTCTAATAGTTCCTTTAGTTCATCTCTTTTTAATACTAGTTCTTGTGACAGTTCCTGTTCTTGCCCTTTCCCTTTTTTATGTCTTTGTTCTAAGAGATATATTTTATCTATTAGTTTTTCCCTCTTTTTTATTCTTTCTTTCCTTTTCCTGGCTCCCAGTGAGATCAGGATTACCCTTATGTAGGCTTTATGGGCCTCCCACAGGGTATCATCCGCAATCTCACTGGTTCCATTTAGACTGAAGTATTGTTCTAATTCTTTTTTATTATCTCCTCCCCTTGTTTATCTAAAAGCTCCTCATTTAACCTCCATGAATACACTTGTGTCTGAGTTTCTGGTATCTTTATTTCCATAGTCATTGGTGCATGATCAGATAATGTAGTTATTTCTGTGTTTGTGGAAATTACCAAGTCTAGCATCCTATGTTCAATCAACCAATAGTCTATCCTAGTGTATGTCCCGTGCACAGGGGAGTAGAACGTAAAATCTTGTATCCTGGGGTGTTATATTCTCCATATATCCACCAACTGGTGATGGTATAGTTTCTGTTTTATCGCCTTCAACTGAGTATTCCTCGTCCCCTGTACATGGGACTTACTATCTTGTTTTGGATCCATACAAAAATTTAAGTCCCCCGCTATGAACACTTTCCCTCTTTTGAATTCCGAAAGTTTTTCCAGGACTCCCCCCAGATATACTGTTGGGTCCCTATTAGGGCAATAAATATTTACTAATGTGTATTCCATTCCCATCAGCTTCCCCCTTAAAAAAATATCTTCCCTCTGGATCAGTTAGTCTGTCCTCCAGGGAGAACTGGATCCCTCTACCTATTCCAATTGCTACCCCCTTTGCCTTATTTGTCATTGAGTCTCCATAGTACCAAGTTGGAAGCCGGTGGGAATACAACCTCACCTTTGTTTCATGGGACAGGTGTGTCTCTTGTAAAAAGACTACTCTGGCCCCATGATGATCAATTTCTTTTAAAATGTTGTGCCTTTTTGTAGGTGTATTCAGCCCTCGTATGTTGTAGGTCAAAAATTTAACAGAAGTCATGGTATAATGGTATAGTTTTGCATCCTATTTTCATAGAGATAAGTTGTTTGTGTTCTGTCTTCATGGGGATGTGATCTGTTTCTAAGTTTACAAGTATTTTTGTGAGGTCTAAATTTTGTCCTTTCCCCTCCCGCATTCCCTCCCCCCCCCCCCAGCCTCTCTCTGGCTCTTGGCTCACAGTTGGAGTCCTTCTCCATTTTCCCTCTACAAGCTATCCATCTCTGGGGTGTAACTCCAACCGTGGCGTACGTTTCCCATCCCCCCGCCCCCCTCTCACACTGGGGGGGGGAGCCCTCTCCCCCCCGAGGCACTCCAGGTTTCTCTACTATTTCAATTCCATTTCTTCACACCCTTTTTCTGTGTAGTAGTTCTGCTATAAATGGATTTTTTCCTAAGTAGCCTTGATATTTATGTTTTCTGGATATTTAAAGGCTTTGTTTGAAGTCTACCATTTTAAAACTTAACTATTGTCACACCTCGGCCACCCCCTGCCAATACCAGCTCATTTTCTCTCCTCTTTCTCAGATTGTAAGCTCCTCTATACAAAAATGAAGGTATGCACAGACACAGCATGGCTCCCACTGAGTTACAAATCTCCTAAAGTGGGATTAAACCTAAAAAAATGATGACAGGTAGTATCTTTTTTATAAAAGAAGAGGCCCCATTATTCTCTTCTGTGTTCATTATTATTATTATTATTATTATACACAGTGGCGGCTGGTGCTCAAATTTTTTGGCGGGGCGCAAACAAACTGAAAAAAATAAAAAAACATCAATTGCCGCCACTGTGCCCATTAAACGCAGCCACTGTGCCCAAACGCCACTAGTTTGTCCCCCAATGCAGCCAGTTTGTCCCCAAATGCAGCCAGTTTCCCCCCATATGCAGCCAGTTTCCCCCCAAAATACAGCCAGTTTGTCCCCCATATACAGCCAGTTTGTCCCCAAAATACAGCCAGTTTGTCCCCAAAATACAGCCAGTTTGTCCCCAAAATACAGCCAGTTTGTCCCCATTATACAGCCAGTTTGTCCCCAAAATACAGCCAGTTTGTCCCCAAAATACAGCCAGTTTGTCCCCATTATACAGCCAGTTTGTCCCCAATATACAGCCAGTTTGTCCCCAATATGCAGCCAGTTTGTCCCCAATATGCAGCCAGTTTGTCCCCCAAATGCATCCAGTTTGTCCCCCAAATGCAGCCAGTTTGTCCCCCCCAGCCCTGCACTTACCTTCCTCGGGTCAGCGCCATCCTTCTTCCATCCTTGATGTCTTCTCCCGCCCTCGATGTGGCTTCAGCCAATCAGGTTACCGGTAACCAGACCCGGTGAACCTGATTGGCCAGGGAACGCACCCCCCGTGCGTCCTCCCGTTAGGTATTTAGAAGCCGATTACAGCCCTCAGGCTGTAGTCGGGAAGCCTATCAGACCCGCTGGCTCTGATAGGCACTTCTAAAGGCCAACCAGACGCTGTAATTCAGATGGCCGGCGCTCAAGGGGCCGGCCATCTGAATAGTGGGTGGCAGCGGCGGCGACAATACATAGGTTCATGCAATGCATGAACCTATGTATTGTTGTGAGTGACGGCCGGGCGCAGAAGCGAGCGGGGGCGGCGCTTCTGCGCCCACTATGGACGCACCGCATTGTGTGAAAAAAAGGACATTTAAAAAAAAAATAACTCTTAAAGGGCCCGTTTTTTTTGGTGACCACAGGAGGGGGGGGCGGCGCCCAGGCACCCCCTATGGACGGGCCGCCACTGATTATACAGTGCTTATATAGAGCCAACAGCTTACACAGCGCTTTACAATATAAAGGCAGACAGTATAGTTACAATACGAGAGGGTTAGGAGGGCCCTGCTCATAAGAGTTTATAATATAATAGAAGAGTTAATAAACTCTTCTTCTCCCTGCCTGTGAGCATTTATGTATACCGAGCCACGCTTGAGCAGCTCCTCGTACATTTATGGTGTGATGATGTGACTTCCGTGTGCATTTGCAGGAGTGATGTCATCGTGGCCCTGCCAACCAAGCAGATGAAGAGTCAGAAACCAGAGGGAAGACTAGGAGAAGACGGCAGCATCCCTAACAAATGGGAGCACTGACAGTGCAGCGCTGGAGGGGATCGTTTGCCATTCAAGTGTGCCATAATGTGCTTATATGCTATACATAGTAGTACATCATGGCTAAAAGCTCCTGGGGCAGGGCTGTCTTAATGCATGGGCACCACTGGGCACTGCCCAGGGGCCCCAGGTGCATGGGGACCCCATGATAATCTTGCATTACATCATACTTTCCAACTGTCCTGGATCTGCCGGGACAGTCACGCTTTTTACTAAGCTGTCCTGAGATGGCCGTGCCCCAGGAAGCATCCCAGAACCTGTACTGTGCCCTCCTGATCCCAGTACTGTATTGTGCCCTTCTGACCAGGGGTGGCGCCCCCCCCCCAACCTGATCCATGCGCCCGGCCCCTAATCTACATGTGGAATGTCGGACGCATGGATTTTAATGTTTTTTTTATTTTTTTGAAGCACATGATTAGAGCTGAAGCTGCCACTGCTTCTGACCCTCCCTGTGCCCTTCTGCCTCCCCTGTACTGTGTCCTTTGTGTTGATTAGTCTTTGATTTATGGCATGTTTTCTTATTGTTTAAAATCGATTTTATTGAAAGTACTAATAAATATATGTTTAATTCTATCCACTAGAAGGGCAGGGCAGGCTGGCAGGGGCCCCAGTGCATTATTTTGCCCAGGGGTCCAGGATGCTATTAAGACAGCCCTGTCCTGGGGTCCAATTTAAAAAATAATAATTGGCAGAGGTTTTTTACGCCTTAGAGGTAGGCATGCATAGACACAAAATAATTAAAGTGTATCTGGTTTAGGATATGAGCTGATTTGCCCATTAGGAATCCCATTTAGCTTCAGAAACTAAAACAAAGTGGTTTTTCATATACTAAACAACTAGAATTGTTCATTTGTTTTCTTTGATCAAATTATTTACAGTAAACCCCCGTTATATCGCGGTTCAGTTTTCGCGGTCCCGGTATATTGCGTTTTTTTCTGTAAGACCTATTAACATTATTTTATTGATTAAATCATTGTTAATTAAATGTTTTTGTGTTTTCCATTGCTCTTGCTATGTCTCTCAGTATCTTTTATGTGTTTAAATGTGTTTCTATTGTTTTAAAACTGTGTTTAAAGACCTTAAAATGCTTTTAAAAGTGAAAGTTATAAAAACATGTCTAGTGTGTATTTAAATAGGGTATTTCTATTTCGTGGATTTTCACTTATTGCGGGTGGGTCTGGAACGTAACCCCCGCGATGGAGGGGGGTTTACTGTATTCACATGTCTTGTTGTCTATCTTAACCGCTTGCCGACTGTATACTGTACATATATGGCTGCTCTCCTGCGCAGGATCACATACCAAAAACATGTAGCAAAATACATATTGACCTAAATTTATGAATAAATTCGATTTTTTCAATTTTTTTATTGGATATGTTTTATAGCAAAAAGTAAAAAAAAAAATATTTTTATTTTTTTGTCAGGTTTTTTTTGTTTATAGCACAAAAAAAATAAAAACCACAGAGGTGATCAAATACCACCAAAAGAAAACTATTTGTGGGAAAAAAAGAACATGAATTTTATTTGGGTACAGCGTCGCACATCCGCGCAATTGGCAGTTAAAATAATGTAGTACCGCAAAATGGCCTGGTCATGAAGGAGGGTAAAGCTTCCGGAGGTCAAGTGGTTTAAGTATAACTAAAAGGCACAATTATTTTAATTTTGGAGAGGGATTAGAAAACCCATTTTTTTTATTGCTCTCTGTGCCTCCCTTAGGGATAGCCATCCTCTCTATTTGTCCTGTGTACCATTATCATTGAAAGTGAAAGTTAAAGAAAATCACAAATTTTGGGTTGTCCCCAGAAAAGTAATCAAGGGGAAATATTCCAATGGGGGCACTGATTCTGGTGACCTGGGGGGTCTAAGGAATATTCCTAATTTGCAAGGATTTCCTCTCACTTTCTGTTTTGGCTATGTGACAGGAAATTAGGGTAAATCTTCCCAACGGGACACAGATGGCAAAAAAAAAACAGACAGGGGTTATAACCCTCCCGTACTCTATCCAACATGAAAAAAAATAATGTTTTGCCTAAAGTTTTTTACTTTAAGATAAATTAAATTCTATGCAAAATGTTAGTCCTTTTCCTGTAAATGGAGGCATTCTTTTTCAATATTGTCTTGTGCAGTAACATGTAAATAAAAATATTACTTGTTTTTGAAATGACACAGGGGGTCGATGTACTAAAGACAAATAGACTGTTCACTTTGCGGAGAAAGTTGCACTTTGAATGATAATTTTCCCCAGAGCTTAGTGAATGAGATAAAGCTCTGCTGACATCAATCATCCAAAAGCAAAAATGTTGTTGTTTTATTCAACGTGATTGGGTATTTTTTTGCAAAGCTTCACTAGTTACCACATTCACTAACCAACCTATGGGGAAAATTATCTTGAAATTATCTTGAAAAGTTCAATTTCCCTTGCAAAGTGAAAAGCCTATTTGCCATTAGTAAAGCAACCCCAGAGTGTCAACCTATTGACTATACACTAAATGACCAAAAGTCTGTGGACACCTATATGAGCTGGTTAGACATTCTATCCCAAAACCATAGACATTATAATGAAGTTGCCACCCTTGCAGCTATAACAGTCTCTATTCTTCTGGGGAGGCTTTCCATCAGATTTTAGAGTGTGTCTGTGGGAATCTGTGCCTGTTTAGGCTCCCTGGGGGTTTTCCCGAGTGTGGCTCGGGGTTAAATTTCAGTACCATTAGCGGTAACCCCGAGCCACACTCGGGATTGCACTGCAGGATCCTGGTGCAGGTTACTTACTTTGTCCCCAGGATCCTGCAATGTCCCCCTGCTGTGTCCGCGGGCTGTGTCCTCCGCCCGATGCCTCTGTGTGCCAGGCTCCGTTCCCTGCGAGGGTTGCGACACACGGGGGCGGAGCCTGGCGGCAAATTCAAAAATGACAAAATTCATAATACATACAGTACACTGTAATCTTACAGATTACATTACTGTATAAAATTGTTTATATCCCATTTGTCCCTTGTGCTTTGTCCAGTGCCCTGCCTGCAGTTTTATATTATATATACTGTTCTTTCTGCCTGGAAACTGGAGATTGTCCATAGCAACCAAAAAGTGTCCCTTTATGTCAAAAGTGGTTAAGACCTAGAAAACAGCGATAGTAAATAAGAACACTTGCAGAATTGAGCGATAGTGAATAGTGGGGAAATTAATTTTATTATAATTATTATATTATTTATAGTTATTATATTATAATTTATGATTTTGTGTTTCAAACTTTATCATACCCGGGATGTCTACTAGACTCTTGTTTGGACAGATTTAAGTGTGTTATTACTGTAGCGCTACCCCCAATTAAGAGAGCCGCTGATTTGATTTCGGGCCCTGCACGCAGTACCGCCAACCCCCGGCAATCTTACTCGACCCACTCTGGCACAGTCAGTCTAGGGTTAAACTCCTATCACTCTCAGGTGTATTATACTTAATAATCTCTAAACAGTCAGACAACACACTGAGGCAAGAATATAAAATATATATATCAGCTTTACTGGTAATGAAGGATTCAAGATATAACATGCAACATATACATGGGCCTGCAGAGCCCTGCATCAATCAATGTACTAGGTGCAGCACAGTAATATGGCGCCGCGCAGTGTCCACCATGCGGAGCTATTATGGCGTGCGTTCGCCTATGGCGCAGTAACACAAACTTTCTAAACTCCCCCTAAGTCAGGCCTGACATGGAATGGAACTGAGTCTCTTTCCCCTAGGAAAGGAAGGTTTCTTCACCGGCCAGCTTTCGTTGGGTGTTAACTTGAAATAACAGGGCAAAACGGGGGGGGGGGGGGGTAGATACTTCAACTCTGTCCCGCTACCGGACCCCCTAAGAAACACTGGTGAGCGAACAGCAGGCCTAGGCAGTCTACAGGCCTGAACACAACTCAGTCTATTGATATGGGCAGGTGCCCGCTCACCACTCCAGGCGCGATCCCAGCCTGGGACTTCCACCTCCTGTGTGTCGCACACAGCGTCTCCTCCGATCGAGTCCTCGATCCAACTCACGTCCTATCACGACGGGTAAGGATCCACCCAGACTCCGCAGTATGGTGGAAGGCTCTTCGGACTTCAAGCAAGGCCTCAGGCTTCAGGCCTTGCTTCACAGCCGATCCGCACAGGATGACTTGTCACTTGACGCGCCGTGTCCCAAGAGAGCGAACTCCACCTCGCCTCCCACTTAAGTAACCCCTCCCATGAGTCTCTGCGGTGGAACCTCCACCCTCGGCCCGAATGGGGTTCTGGGTAACGTAGTCCTGGGCCTTAGAAGAGACCCCGCTGCACACTCCCCCCACTTGAACTCTTTGGTCCCCAAAGATAACATAACTTCAAGCTACACATTTAACAACATCCATCAATTCTCCATATGATGTCGGCAGAGGAAATTCCCACCAGAAACGAGGCGGTGAACTCCTCTGCCCACAGGACACATTAACAACAGTATCCTGTCTAACTGTGCCAGAGAGTGAGCTGGGGTTGCCTCCCACCAAATGAACAGTGGGAGGGTCAGGGTTCCATACTCCTTCTGGCAGTGAATACAGTGTCTTCCACACTCTTCCCCATTTGTGGGTAGGTTAATCTCCTGGGAGGTTTTATGGCCCTCCGCTTCCTCTGTCCTCTGGGACTTTCTGTGGGAACAGATTCTTCTTCTGTGACCAACTCGGGAGTTCCTTCTAATTCAGGAGCATCTGGCTCCGGAGCAGGAAGATACATGGCTTCCCTTTGGTCCTCTTCAGGGGATAGTTCACAGACACTCTCCCAAGCATCTGACCAGTGACTAGATGGAATGAACTCCGTAGCTTCTGCATTCAGTGTGTGATCCTCGATATCTTCGTCAGGTGGAAGATCAATAGCAGAAGTCGTTGGGCCCTGGGAAGGCCAAAGCCAGCCAATTTCCTCTCCCTCGCCTTCACTCATTTCTGAATCTTCTGTATCCTCCATCCGAGGGGTCTGAGACCGAGTGTTGGGTCTAGGGGTGTTCGGAATGGACATGAGTTCAGGACAATCCATCCTAGGAGGCAACCAAACTGCTTCAGCGAACGGAAGTAGGTGGTTTCGATGCCAAGTCTTCAAGGGCCCTAACTTCCCCTCGGGTTTAAGTCTGTAAACGGGCAGGCCCGGTAATTTTCTACAAATGACATAAGGTTCTGGTCTCCATCTATCTGCGAGTTTATGTTTTCCAGGGACCCCCAGGTTCCGCAATAACACTCTGTCTCCTGGTTGTAGATCTTGGATCCTAACCTTTAGGTCAAAATTCCTCTTGTTGCGAGCCCCTCTCTGTTCCGAGGCCGCCTGAGCTTGCTCATAAGCCGTCTTCAAGTTGTGTCTAAGTCTATCTACATATCCCTTGTGGGAGGCAGCAGAACAATGATCTATGGAGGTGCCGTAGGCCAGATCCACTGGCAATCTTGCTTCTCTCCCGAACATAAGTCTGTAAGGTGAATATCCAGTAGCATCGCTGACAGTGCTGTTGTAAGCGTGCACAAGGGCCGCTATGTGACTACTCCAATGTTGCTTCTTTTCGCCACTTAAAGTTCCCAGCATATTGAGCAGGGTTCGGTTGAACCTCTCCGGTTGAGCATCACCTTGAGGATGATAAGGAGTAGTCCTGGTCTTCTTGATCCCTAAGGCATCTAGGAGTTTTCGTATCAGTTTGCTCTCAAAATCCCTCCCCTGATCTGAATGGAGCCTTTGTGGTAGTCCATAATGTATAAAGTACTTCTCTACGAGTATTTTGGCCACAGTAGAGGCCTTCTGGTCCTTGGCTGGAAAAGCCTGTGCATACCGGGTGAAATGGTCGGTTACTACCAGAACATTTCCTAGTCCCCTCAGGTCGGGTTTGAGGCAGAGGAAATCAATGCACACCAGGTCAAGCGGGCCTTCACTTTGTAAATGGCCCATTGGGGCAGCTTGATGGGGCAGAGTCTTTCTCTGTATGCATCGTGCACATGAATGGCAGTATTCCTCAACTTCAGCCCTCATGCAGGGCCAACAGAAACGGTCTCTAACAAGTTGGAAAGTCCTTTCCGCTCCCAGGTGACCATGGTTGTCATGTAAGGCGATCATGACCGTCTCCCAGTGTTTCTCCGGCAGGAACAACTGCCACTTGTCTTCTTGGTCATCAGAGGGGCCCCTTCGGTAGACCACTCCCTGATGCACCTGTAGCCTGTCCCACTCTTTTTTTAACAGGCGAGCTTCCTTCGAGGGGTGACGTAAGAGTATGTTTGGGTTCTGATTTTCTAATGCTTCTAGGACGGATCTCAACTCCTTTTTGGTCAGTCTGGGTAGGTTGTCTTCCCCCAGTAAGGTTGCTCCACAGTACTGCTTGGGGACTCCTACAATAGTGACCCATATCTCTTCTGCTCTTGAGCCACCCTTGGCTTGGAGTTCAGCCCCTTGGCAAAGGGCCCGCACCCCGTCAGGTGCCACTTGGGTCCAGTCTTCACTACTGTGGGTGGGAACATGAGACCTTCTGGACAGGGCGTCCGCATCTCGGTTTCCCGCCCCAGGTCTATATTTCAAGCTGAAATTGAAGGCAGACAGCGCCGCCAGCCATCTATGTTCTGTGGCGTCCAGCTTTGCTGTGGTAAACAGGTAGGTAAGGGGATTGTTATCCGTTTTTACAGTGAAATCTGCTCCATATAGGTAATCTCGAAGTTTGTCTACTACGGCCCACTTGAGGGCCAGGAACTCCAACTTATGGGTGGGATAGTTCTTTTCAGAGGGGGTCAAGCTTCTGCTCACATACGCAACAGGTCTCTGTTGCCCTTCATGCTCCTGGTAGAGTACTCCTCCCAGACCATCATGACTGGCATCCACATGGAGTTCGTAAGGCTTCTTTGGGTCTGCATAGGCCAGAACAGGGGCAGTGGTCAAGCTCTTTTTCAGCATCTGGAAGGCGCCTTCACACTTCTCAGTCCACTGGTCCTTGACTGACTCCCCTGACTTCTTGGGGCCCGAGTCATCCTCTTCCCCCTCCGTCTTCAGCAACTCATTCAAGGGTCTCGCTATTCGAGCAAACCCCTCCACAAACCTCCTGTAATAGGAACAGAATCCTAGGAAGGACCTGAGTTCTGTTACAGTGGTAGGTCTTGGCCAGGAGGTGACAGCCTCCAGTTTTTCAGGGTCTGTGGACACCCCATTTTCAGACACTATGTGTCCCAGACAGTTGACTGAAGACTGATAAAATTGGCACTTTTCAGGTGAGAGCTTGAGTCCTTCTTCACTCAGCCTCTTCAAGACCTTCTCCAGCCTTTCTTCATGCTCCTCCAAAGTTCTGCCAAAGACTATGATGTCATCCAAGTATACAAGGACCTCGATGAGGTTCATGTCTCCCACAGTCTTCTCCATCAGTCTTTGGAATGTGGCTGGAGCTCCAGACAGACCTTGAGGCATCCGATTGAATTCAAAGAATCCCACTGGGGTTATCGCTGTAAAAATGACAATGGTCCCAAAAATGTGTCAAAAGTGTCCGATGTGTCTGCCATAATGTCGCAGTCACAAAAAAAATCACTGATTGCCGCCATTACTAGTAAAAAAAAAAATTTATAAAAATGCCATAAAATTACCCCCTATTTTGTAAATGCTATAACTTTTGCGGAAACCAATCAATAAACACTTATTGCGATTTTTTTTTACCAAAAATATGTAGAAGAATACCTATCGGCCTAAACGGAGGAAAAAAAATGTTTTTTTTTATATATTTTTTGGGGATATTTATTATAGCAAAAAGTAAAAAAATATGTAATTTTTTTCAAAATTGTCGCTCTATTTTTGTTTATAGCGCAAAAAATAAAAACCACAAAGGTGATCAAATACCACCAAAAGAGAGCTCTATTTGTGGGAAAAAAAGGACGTCAATTTTGTTTGGGAGCCACATCGCACGACCGCGCAATTGTCAGTTAAAGTGACGCAGTGCCGAATCGCAAAAAGTGGCCTGGTCTTTGACCACCCAAATGGTCCGGGGCTGAAGTGGTTAAGATAGTTGTCTGTATATAATATTGCTTATTAACTTTCTCAAACCTTTATATCTGAAACCTCTTTAGCTTTTTCTTGAGTAGAATGGTCTTCCTGCTCATCTGCTTCCAGTACTGGATGCACAGGCATACTCTCTGGATCAATAAGGATCTCATAAGGTACCATTGGATGCTTCCAAGAAGCTGGTGTAAAAACCTCCCATGGGTCTGCCTGGCCAAATGTACCTAGAGTAGTGAAAAAAAAAAAAAATTATACTCGAGATAAATCACTTTGTAGTTAGTAATGTTAACATTTGTTAATTTTCACATCTACTGTATAAGGTCTTTTACTGAAATATTTTTTTTTAGTACCGGGTGGTAATGTTCTGTTATTTTTCAAACAAAGATGATAATAATCAGAATTAAATTAAAATTAGATATATAAAGTAATCCTTTATTTTAGTATTTCATAGAAATATGTTGGATAGTACTTCTAGTCCAATGATTTTACACGGGGCATCTGTATATAATCCACACTACTTCAGCTGATTCCTCTACTTCAGCTGATTTTAAGGGTCAGAAGTTCAGAACCTCTAACTTTGGGGTGCTCATGGATCTTTGAACTAAAGAGCTGTTACAAAATAGCAAACCTGAAAATCCAAATAGAAGACTAATTGCCTAAATTAGAAAATTGTTGATGCCTCAGAAAATAAAGTGCTGGACTAGGAAGTAAGGTCCCTTTCACATGGGACGGATCCGTGAGGATTCGCCCTGTGAACCTCCGCTTGCTCAGCGGGGATCTCTCCATTGATCCCAGCTGAGCTGGCGGATGACAGGGCGGTCCCTGCTCACTGTGCGGGGACCGCCCTGTCAGATCTCCGCTCTCCCCTATGGGGGGATTGGATGAACACGGACAGTCTGTCCGCGTTCACCTGATCCACTCTGCAGACAGATAGAAAAATAGGATTTTCCTCCATCTGCAGAATCGGAGGATTGCGGACCCGGATGAGATCGGGTGTCAGCGGATGTTCATCGGCCGACACCCGCGATTTCATAGGGACCAATGTATGTCCCTTTTTCATCCGTAAACGGATGGATGAAAAGGCGGACATACGGTCCGCTAGTGTGAAAGGGGCCTAAGAAAAAGCTATATAAGCATTCTGATTTTTAGAAAATAGAGTGAGCAATAAATTATATGCATTCAAGTTAACAATGGCTCGAGTCTAGAGGCTACAGTTTTACATGATTAATTTTGCATAGCAGAAGCCCTATGTAAGTTGTTTATTTCTATGGATTTATTGAGAATGACATATAGGGATTGATTTACTAAAGGCAAATAGGCTGTGCACTTTAAAAAGTGCAGTTGCACTATGCAAGGGCAGTTGCTCCAGAGCTTAGTAAATGAGGTAAAGCTTCACTTTGCAAAGAATATCCAATCACATGCAAGGAATCAACGCTGTATCCTGGCCTAGGCCAACAAAGCCAAGGCCTAGGGCAGCACGGAAAGAGTTCCCGCCGGATTGCACTACACTGTTAGTGTAACGCAATCTGCTTCTAAGTTTGACTGTCCTATCATCCTGGACCACAAACCTTTCTCACTGTGCTATATGTTTTCTGCTGCACCATTGGCATGGTTATATCTTCTTAGTCCTCTCCATAAAATTATTAGAAATTTGTGCTTAAAGTAGAACTATAGGCAACACTTTTTTTTTCCATTTTGGATAGAGTAAGGGAGGGTTATAGCCCCTGTCAGTTTATTTTTTACCATCCCTGTCCCATTGCAGAGATTTCCCTTCACTTCCTGCCCCATAACCAAACAGGAAGTGAGAGGAAATCTATGCAAATTACGGGAATCCAATGCCCCCCCAGGCCCTAAGAACTAGTGTCCCCACTCAAAAATTTCAGGACGGGTCTTAAACAGAAAGGGGTGTGGCCTTGACAGGAAGGGGTGTGTCATATTTAAATTAGGGGGTGCACGAGTTTAGTCAGGCCTAGGGCAGCACAAATCCTAAATACACTACTGCAAGGAACATAAGAAAAACAGCATGTTTGCGTGCACATGATTGGATGATGGAATTCAGCAGAGCTTATGCTCATTTACTAAGCTCTGGGGCAACTGCTCTTCCAGAGGGCAACCTGCACCTTGCAAAGTGCACAGTCTATTTGTCTTTAGTAAATCAACCCCATAGAGTTAGGTATAGCAAAGCATATCATCATCATTACTTATATACAAGATTACGGCCAGCTAGTTATAACGAGTGAGAAGGTCTAAAAGAAGCCAGCTCCCATAGGTTGGGATAAAAATAATTCTCTGCGTTGTAGTTGTTGCTTTGTAAAGTTTTTACATCCGTAGAGGACATTTTGTATAATCCCCACTAGCTCTTCAGCTGATTAATGTGTCTTCCTGGAATAGTGAATGCATGGTAGAAAAATTACAAACAGTAAAAACTGAACAATCTCTGTATTGATATCTGTATTAGAAACTATGGGCTTGATTTACTAAAGGCAAATAGACTGTTGCAGTTACCCTCTGCAAGCGCAGTTTCACCAGAACTTTGCAAAGAGTACCCAATCACATGCAAGGAAAATAAGAAAAAACAGCATTTTTGCTTGCAGATGATTGGATGATGGAAGTCAGCAAAGTTTCTGCTTCATTTTCTAAGCTCTGGGGCAACTGCACTTTGCAAACTGCACAGCCTTTTTCCCTTCAGTAAATCAACCCAATGTAGCACAAGAAAGTGCACTGGCTACTTGTAACCAATCAACCAAATCTACTGTATATTCTGACAACTTGCTACAAAAAATACATGCTTCAGCAGTAGCGGTATGGTTTCTAAAGAAAGCTATCTACCAGTCATTTGCAGTACCTAGACTCCCTGATATAATATTGCTACTCTTATGCCGCATACACACGATCGTTTTTCACGTCGTTAAAAATGCGATTTTTTAAATTGGGCATTAAAAACGATCGTGTGTAAGCTCCAGAGCATTTTTAACGACGTGAAAAATGGCCTAAAAATTTTTAGAACCTGCTCTATTTTTTCACGTAGTTTTTCACGTCGTTTTTTTTAACGACGTGAAAAACGGTAGTGTGTATGCTTTTACGAGGGGAAAAAAAACGCGCATGCTCAGAATCAAGTATGAGACAGGAGCGCTCGTTCTGGTAAAACTAGCGTTCGTAATGGAGATAGCACATTCGTCACGCTGTAACGGACTGAAAAGCACGAGGCTGAAAAGCGCGAATCGTCGCTCAACAAACTTTACTAACATGAAGGGTGGCGCCATTCGAATGGAACTTCCCCTTTATAGTGCCGTCGTACGTGTTGTATGTCACTGCGCTTTGCTCAAGCGTTTTTTTTCATGATTGTGTGTACGCAAGACAGGGTGGAGAGGAAACAAGAAAAAAAACGACGAGAAAAACGTTGGTTTAAAAAATTACATTAAAAACGGACGTGTGTACGCGGCATTATAACAGATTGAGGTAGAGCATATGTGGTTAGCACCTTTCTTTCCTTGTCTCGCTGAAAAGAGGGAAGGTTTGGCCAGGTTGTACAGAGATTATCGGAAAAAAAAATTAATCAGGTTTGGACGATTTGTCTTAACCACTAAGGCCCCTTTCACACTGGGGCGGTTTGCAGGCGCTATTTTGCTAAAAATAGCGCCTGCAAACCGAGCCTAAACAGCGGCTCCTTTCTCTCCAATGTGAAAGCCCTGAGGGCTTTCACACTGGAGCGGTGCGCTAGCAGGACGGTAAAAAAAGTCCTGCTAGCCGCATCTTTGGAGCGGTGAGAGGAGCGGTGTGTTTACCGCTCCTCCACCGCTCCTTCCCATTGAAATGCATGGGATACCGCGGTAATACCGCCCGCAAACCGCTAGCGGCCGAATAGCTCAACAATCCCGACGGTATAGTGCCGCTAAAAATAGCGGCGCTATACCGCCACCGCCCCCACCGCCCCAGTGTGAAACCAGCCTTAAGGACCAAGCCTCTTTTTGAGATTTGGTGTTTACAAGTTAAAAACATTTTTTTTGCTAGAAAATTACTTAGAACCCCCAAACATTTTCTAACACCCTAGAGAATAAAATGGCGGTCTTTGCAATACTTTTTGTCACACCGTAATTGCGCAGCGGTCTTTAGAGCGCACTTTTTTGGGAAAAAAAATTCACTTTTTTGAATAAAAAAATAAGACAACAGTAAAGTTAGCCCAATTTTTTTTTATATTGTGAAAGATAATGTTACGCCGCAGAAACCGATTTTATCTTGTAGCGGACCACCCGCTGAAGAAGAGGATACCAGGGTTATGGTAGCTAGCTGCATACCATACGTGCCATTGCTTCAGTGCGCATGTGCCGATCACATCGGCACATTCAGGGGACAGGGGGTATCTCCTAAACCGTGCAGGTTTAGGACATATCCGGGGTAGCTACAGATAAGCCTTATTATAGGCTTACCTGTAGCAAAAAGTGGTTGTAAAGGGTTTACAACCACTTTAATACACATAAAAATGAATTGATTAAAAATGTATTCCTTTAACCAAATTATTATGTGTGGGAGAAGTAATAGATTCAATAAATCTCTTCTTAGATCCCATACAATATTAATGAATGAAAATGTAACAGTCTCACCCATTACAAACAAAGTCTGTGGAGGAGGTTTTCTGTCCCTGAGACTTCTGCTGTACACCAATCCTCTCTATACCCATGGTGAGATTACAGAGATTGCATGTATTCATTTATTAATATTGTATGATCATTAAATGGGTTTATTCATTTTTTTTTGTTCTCCCACACTTAATACATTAATTTATTTAATACAATCATTTCATTTCTAGGTGAAGTCATTAAAGCTGAACTCCAGGAATGATCTTATTTTTAAACATACATAGGCCCAGCTTGGCTGCATCTAGACTTTCAAAGTTCACATACCAAGGGCTGCTGGTGATGTAGAAATTTAAAGGAGAATCTTATGCTATATACAGCCAGTGGTCTCTTCCTGGTGCTGCTTCAATGACTTGCCTTCTGTATACCAAACACAAGGGGCCAGTCACTCGGCATCTCTGCCATTCAGAAAACATCTTTCATTGTTTTCAATGAATACAAGGTGTTCTCTCACTGGGCGGAACAGAGAGGAGGTTCGAATGAAATCACAATCTCCACTTTGTCCAATTAGAGAATGCCTTGCATTCTTTGAAAAAATACAAGATGTTCTCTGAATGGCAGAGATGCCAAGCAACCTGCTGTGTTCAGTATACGGGTTGTAAGTCTGGCTGTACAGTGCAACCGGAAAGTATTCACAGCGCTTCACTTTCTCCACATTTTGTTATGTTACAGCCTTATTCCAAAATGGATTAAATTCATTATTTTCCTCAAAATTCTATAAACATTCTACATAATGACAACGTGAAAGAAGTTTGCTTGAAATCTTTGCAAATTTATTAAAAATAAAAAATGAAAAAAATCCCATGTATATAAATATTCACAGCCTTTGCTCAATACTTTGTTGAAGCACCTTTGGCACCAATTACAGCCTTGAGTCTTTTTGAGAATGATGCTACAAGCTGGAGAAGGAAAAGAGGAGGTTGGGACTTTAAATGAGATTGTTTTTGTGTAGAAGCTCACTAATAACCAATATATGTATATATAAGTAAAAACATGCTATCTCTTTTTTTGTTCCCATCTCATTTAAAGTCCCAACCTCCTCTTTTCCTTTTCCACAAAATAGGGATGGAAGCACTAAGCCTTATAAGCTACATGCTTTAAAGACCTACAACCTTCCTTTGATGCTACAAGCTTGGCACACCTATTTTTGGGGAGTTTCTCCCATTCTTCTTTGCAGGACCTCTCAAGCTCCATCAGGTTGGATGGGGAGCATTGGTGCACAGCCATTTTCAGATCTCTCCAGAGATGTTCAATTGGGTTCAAGTGTGGGCTCTGGCTGGGCCACTCAAGAACATTCACAGAGTTGTCCCATAGCCATTCCTTTGTTATCTTGGACTTGTGATTAGGGTTGTTGTCCTGTTGGAAGATGAACCTTTGCCCCAGTCTGAGGTCCAGAGTGCTCTGGAGCAGGTTTTCATCAAAGATGTCTCTGTACATTGCTGCGTTCATCTTTCCCTCGATCCTGACTAATCTCTCAGTTCCTGCCACTGAAAAACATCCCCACAGCATGATGCTGCCACCACCATGCTTCATTGTAGGGATGGTATTGGCCAGGTGATGAGCGGTGCCTGGTTTCCTTCAGACATGATGCTTGCAATTTAGGCCAAAGAATTCAAACTTTGTTTCATCAGACCAGAGTTGTTTCTCATGGTCTGAGGGTCTTTCAGGTGCCTTTTGGCAAACTCCAGGCGGGCTGTCATGTGCCACTCTACCATACAGGCCTGATTTGCAGAGTGCTGCAGAGATGGTTGTTCTTCTGGAAGGTTCTCCTATCTCCACAGAGAAACACTGGAGCTCTGTCAGAGTGACCATCGGGTTCTTGGTCACCTCCCTAAGGTCCTTCTCCCTCAATCGTTCAGTTTGGCCTGCTCTAGGAAGAGTCTTGGTGGTTCCAAACTTTTTCCATTTACAGATAATTGAGGCCACTGTGCTCTGAATAATTGAGGCCAATTTCTCTGTACCTTGATACAATCCTGTCTAGGAGGTCTACAGACAATTGATTTGACTTCATGGCTTGGTTTGTGCTCTGACATGCACTGTTAACTGTGGGACCTTATATAGACAGGTGTGTGCCTTTCCAAATCATGTCCAATCAACTGAATTTACAACAGGTGGACTCCAATCAAGTTGAAGAAACATCTCAAGGATGATCAGTGGAAACAGGATGTGCCTAAACTCAATTTTTGAGTGTCATGGTAAAGGCTGTGAATACTTATGTACATGTGATTTTTTTATTTTGAATAAATTTGCAAATATTTCAAACAAACTTCTTTCACGTTGTCATTGTGGGGTATTGTTTGCAGAATTTTGATGAAAATAATGAATTTAAAGCATTTTGGAATAAGGCTGTAACATAACAAAATGTGGAAAAAGTGAAGCGATGTGAATACTTTCCGGATGAACTGTATATAGCACAGGTACTATAGTAAATTTCTCCATTCCCTAGCAGCCCTCCGGATGTGAGCTATTAAGGATTAGATGTAACTAAGCTGGGATAATGTAAGTTTAAATAAAGATAATTTTTGGAGTTTAGCTTTAAGAAATGTTGAGCACATTGTCTATTGTTCATTTATTATTAGGAGCAACAATTACATTAAAGACTAATTTACCATGAGCTGTTACTGCCTTCTCTATGTGGCTGCTATGCAGGACTCAAGGAAACTACAGCTAAAGATGGTGTTAGTGTTAGTGGCTATCTAAGTCATATGACCGAGATGCCGAGTTAAGGTGGGAGCACAAGGAGGATGCTGGTACCCCAAGGCAGGCATTAAACATGTATTTCAAAACAGAAAATATAGAACGAGTGGTGGGCAATGGAGCTCATTATTTATTACAGGATGCTGTTGCCCCATAATATTTTCTTATGACACCAGTACTTTAAACTGTTCTTTGATGTAACCATTTATCAGTGATCCTTTCAATATGGATTCATGGTTTAAGGCTGAAAACCAGGCAGATCAGAACAGAAACAACTTATTGGAGTTAAGACCCAGAATTTGATATATAATCCGCATCTTGCAGGTTATTGATATGGCAGAGCTCAGGATGAGGGAGAGAGAAGCCACACAAGATCCAGTCAGGTGTGCTGCAGTGCAAGTAGCCTGCTGATAGGAGAAGAGAGCAGAGTGACAGAGAGACTGGATCAGTCTGCTTCTTTTATCATTGTCCAATCATGGGGTTTGTTGGGGGGGGGGGGGGGGGACACTGTTATTGAACTGCATCAAAGAAAAGGACAGCTGTGAAGATCTGAGATTTACAGTAGATGGAAAAAAATACAAATCCTTCAGCAAGTAAATCAGCTCTCAAATATGTATTTTATATGTGTGTTTTCTGCGAGTTCAGCTTTAAACATACCACATGCTGCAGTTTTGATCCAGCTGTGTTTACATTTTTAATATTGTACCTAATGAAAATAAAATACAGGTTCTACTTTCATTCTTTATGTAGCGGGGGTCTTAAATTGAGGTTATGTTATGCCAAATTTAGGGGTGACTTGAGTGATAGTTGGCTCAAGTCTTTCAATTACTGGACCTTGCTGCTGCTTCATCTGGCTTGCAGTTCCCCTAAGTAGTATGGGTGGCGCTGTCACTTGTACTCGGGGTTGAACCACAGGTGTTGGAGTGGCAATTTGGTATCCTCTCTCGGCAGCCGTGCGGTGGGCGGGGTTGGCCTGCTGTGCATGCTGGGAGAGGATACAAAAGGGGCGGACGCCATTGTTCAGGGGAGAGGGATCCGGGGACCTGTACCCGAGGGAACCTGCAGGTTCGGGAGTCGAATGCGTGGCCTTCCAGGCCATGGAGCCACGTACGCCTCAGTCCCAGGCACCTTTAGTCCTGGGACTGCAACTTCAACCCTGGGCCCAGCACCTTTAGCTGGAGCCCGCTTCGGAAGGAAGAATCTCAGGGTGCTGCCTTGCAAGGAGACACGTTTCTGGATGAGGAGGCTGGGGGAGGACCGTTCCGAAGGACTGGTGAGCCATCACAGTGAAGGAAGGGGCCCAGTAACTCTCCAGGGGGATGTCATCCATCCGGAACCCAGGGGCCTAACAATCTGGACCATCAGGAGGTTTGGGACACTATAGATCCTGTGGTAGAGGATCTCCTAGATGCATCAGATAGGGATCTAGATTGACTGTTCAAGCTGCACGCCGGCTGCTAGCACATTAGGTGGCTATCCAGGTGAGCTACACCCACTCAGGACCGAGTGGCGACGAAGCCAGAAGTGCCTGAATGCTGTCTATCCTTCTAACACCTTTCTCTCTTTGTGCAAAGAAAATAAAGCTCTACGTTGGAGTGATATACTTGTGTGGACCTTGGAGTTACTTGGGATATAGAGACTCTGTCCTTGCACACTGAGGACAGAAACCAACTTTGAGGAGAACTTCGCTGCAAGACCCGTAGGTGAAACAAGTGTGCTTAACCTCTGCAAACCAGAGGGTACGGGCATGGTGGCACCTTGCGCCTTTTCCTCTCATGAGTGAGCCAAAGAGACGGGAGGAAAAGGTTGAGATCGCTGCATTTATTTAATCAGTTTAATCTAGTTTTGTGCAATGGCTTGTGTAAAAATAACTAGAATAAGAGGGATCCAAAATTACAATTAAATGGGATGAAATCGCAAAGGTTATTTTAAAGTATTCCAAAATAAAATGTTTCAGGATTTGTTCTTGTTTTATTACCATTGATTTAAAACATCCATGTGATGGCTGTTACTGATACCGACCCTCTGATTTTTCCATTGCTGTAGTTGTTGCTGGTCACATTTTTTGTCTGTTCCAGTCCTAAGTTTTTTGTTAGGTCATTGGCTGACTTGAGGTGATATTTCCTTGCTTCTTTCTGCTAAGTGGTTTTATATTGTATGAAAATTTTTAATAGCTGAAACTATGAGCCACATTACCTATGCCTATACTATGTCAATGAACTGTGGTTTTGATTTCGTCAAAAGGATTTACAGAGTCTCTAATATAACATCTAAAAATGAAAACGTTTTGATATATCTGTATGATAAGTGCAATTTTTTTTTATCCTAGATGTATAAATCTCCTCAAGTGTTACCAACCCTGCTCAGTTCACCTCAATGCATTACAGAACTTTCCACTTATGGAGATGAAAAGCGTGAAGTGAGTGGATGACTGGGAAAATAGTGGATCAATAGGGTAATAGTGGGGGAGAAGAATGTATTTAATACAGTTGCCTTCTCCCTGTCACGTATTACCAAATTTTCCTGATCATCCTTTGTGGGTCCAATATGTTCTGTCCCAGCCTATTTACTATTAGTATATTTAAAAAATGTTTGGGTATTCTTTATATTATCCTCAACAATGTGTCACTTGTAATCTATTTTAGCTGCCCTGATCGCTCTCTTGCATTTCTTATTGCATTCTCTGTAGTTTTGGAATGCCAGTGTTGATCTTTCCACCTTAAATGTATAAAGGACATTTTTTTTTCATTAATAAGCCTTTTTATGTTGGAAATTAGCCACCCAGGTTTGTTCTTTTATATTTGTTGCTCATTGGGACGTACTAACTAATGCCAGGTCATTAAAGCTGCGCACCACCCAAAAGGGGAAGCTCAATTGGTTTGCCTCCTCCTGGTTTTGACAGGTACTCGTTTCCACTTCCGGCTGACTTCGCTGGGGTAAACTCCGAGGCCCCCTCCTCCTTCCCCCCACCGATGGGCCATTCACAAAAGATCAGCACGCTTCGCGCATCCGCAGTAGCTGCAAGGCTTCAATGCCGGTTTCCCTTAGCCAAGATGGCGGTGGCAGCACCCGAGAGCTGATTGAAAAATCAGGCCGGGTAAAGGCACAGCTGAATTCGTGGACAGGTAAGTGTCCTAATATTAAAAGTCAGCAGCTACAGTATTTGTAGCTGCTGACTTAATTTTTTCTAAAGGGGCCTGGAGCTCCACTTTAAAGCACTCCCACTTTTCTTGCTTGTTCTTTGTTTTCATTTGATCCCATTTAGTGTCATGTATTATGGAGCACAGCTTAGTAAAGTTGGCTCTATTGAAATTTAGTGTTCTTGTCTTACCCTCGTATCTCCTTTTCCTGTAACTTATGGCAAATGTAAACACTCTGTGATCATTATTTCTTAAATTATGCGTACTTCCACATCTGCAATCAGTTCTGTGTTGTTTGAAATTAGGAGGTTCAGCAGAGCATTATTTCTAGTTGTGGCTTCTACCATTTGACTCATGATTTGTCCTCCATCTCCTTAAAGAAATAGCGAGCCTTAGTTTAGTGCGTTGTTCTGTTTACCCAATCAATATTAGGACAGCTGAAGTCCTCCATAATTATAATATTGCCCTGCCTCCCCTCCATGTCTGACTGTGAACGTAGATTGGTCTCTTCCTCCTCCTTAATGATAAGGGACCTATAGCATACACCCATAATTAATTTCCTATTTGTTTCACCCCTTTAAAGCTCCAGCCACAAAGAGTCCATCCCATCAATAGCCCTGTTAGCAATGTCATTCCTCATCTTCATCATTCACTAGGTTAAGATAGCAATTCCCTGACTGTAAAGGATAGGAGGGTTCAGTTCCATTTTAATAGAGAACAGCACAGAATAACTGTTACTAAAACTCATGAAGAGTCATGAATCACCTTTTTGGCCTTGGCATTGAGAAAGATCAATTATATACCAAAACCTATTATTAAAAATAACTAAAAAGATGCCTATAATCATCCATTAAAAACTCTTAAAGGAACACTAAAGGCAATTTTTTTTTTTTTTAAATAACAAACATGTTATACTTACCTCCACTGTGCAGCTCGTTTTGCACAGAGTGGCCCCGAACCTGGTCTTCTGGGGTCCCTCGGCGGCTGTATCTGCTCCTCCCCGCAAGAACTTTCCACCTTCATGCAAGCTCTCTCGCATGGTGGAAAGTTTTTGCGGGCACGCTCCCGTGATACAGCCGGCGGCCATAGCCACTCACTGTATCACTCGGCCCTGCCCCCCGGTGCGCCACGTCATTGGATGTGATTGACAGCAGCGCAGGCCAATGGCTGCGCTGCTTTCAATCAACCAATGAATGAGCCGAGAAGCCGACTGAGAAGCCAGAGCGTTCACAGCGCGGGACTTTCGAGGGGTCAGGTAAGTAAACGGGGGCTCGGGGCGCTAATCCTCGGATGCTTTTTCACCTTAATGCATAGAATGCATTAAGGTGAAAAAACTTTTGCCTTTAGCGTTCCTTTAATGTATTCATAAAAAAACTTTCTGAACTATACAAGGATACTAAAACATTTGATCAATCTCATCTGACTACACTTTTATTCACAATTCATCTTCCTTCAATCTCCCCATTCCAGCAGGAAACTCTAGAAAATCCTGTCACTGAAATAGAACTGTAAGCTACTATAAAATCACTCAAGCTATGTAAACGACCAGGTATCGATGGCCTCTCAGCCACTTACTATAGACGTTTCATGCCCCTACTATCTCCTCTCATGATTGAAGTATTTAACTCCCTCCTTAAAGGACTCTATTTCCGAACAGAATCACTCACTGCCTCTATTTCCATGATCCCTAAACCTAACACAGATGATACATCTTGGTCTATAGACCAATATTAATCCTTAATGTAGACATCAAGATATTAGCCAAAGTTCTCGCTTCCAGACTTAACCCCATTATAGGCTCTCTAATACATAAAGACCAAACTGGATTTATTCCTTTACGACAAGCTGGTGACAACATACGTCAAGCTACACTCTTAGCTCACGTAGCTCGTATTCGCCAAATTCCAACATGTTTCCTTTCCTTAGACATACGAAAGGCATTTGATTCATTGTCATGGCCTTACTTACACTCTTTCCTTAGTAGATGGGGATTCGGTCCTAATTTCCTGAGATGGATCACTACTCTGAATCAGCATCCTAAGGCATATATTACCTACTCGGGATTTAAATCTGACCATTTTAACATTGAAAGGGGTACTAGACAAGGCTGTCCCCTTTCCCATCTCCTCTTTGCTTTAGCAATTGAACCCCTTGCCCAACTCATTAGATCCAATCCAAACTATGCATAT
The DNA here is from genome assembly GCA_029206835.1 of Rana muscosa. Lineage (NCBI taxonomy): Eukaryota > Metazoa > Chordata > Amphibia > Anura > Ranidae > Rana > Rana muscosa. The sequence goes on along the minus strand of CM055117.1, from coordinate 962,305,319 downwards.
TTGCAGACGATGTCCTAATATTCCTAACTTCACCTATAACATCAATACCCACTCTTCTAGATATCCTCTTCAAATTTGAAGAAGTATCGGGCCTTAGGATAAATCCACACAAATCCAAAGCCCTAAATATATCGCTACCACTCGAAACCCAAACCCAATTAGTTAATTCCTTACCATTTACATGGACGATGACATATATTACATATTTAGGAATTAACGTTACAGCTAATCCTACAGAACTTTATGCAACAAACTATCCACCAATGCTGACACAACTTAATAAACTCCTCACAAGTTGGTCAACCTTACCACTAGCATGGATGGGCAGAATTGCAGCGATAAAAAGGTCTACCCTCCCGAAAATATTATACCTTTTTAGAGTTCTTCCTGTCACGATACCATCACATTTCCTACGAATATTACAAAGGAAAACCTTGCAATATATCTGGGGTAAAACGAAACCCAGATTACCTAAACCTACTTTATATTCTCCCAGAATCCGGGGAGGTTTGGGAGTACCGGACTTTACCAAATATTACTATGCAGCCCAATTGTCCCAATTACCCAAATACCATGCAGCGGCGGAAACCCCACTATGGGTGGCATTGGAATCGGTTGAATGCAAATCTACTCTACTCTCTCTACTGCAAATCTTTTATGGTTCTCTCCTACTCAAAGAAAGATGGTTAAAACCACCATAACCAAACATAGCCTGTCTATTTGGGACAGATTGAAAAGGAGATTTGGCCTACAATCTCGCCATAACCTTCTACTTTCCTTGCTTCATAACCCATCATTCTATCCAGCCTGGTCCTCCCCAGCCTCCTTTTCAGCTTGGTCAAAGAGAAGATTGACTGGTGCACATCATTTTTATACATCCGCATCCATTACTATATTTCCAACCTTACAAGAAAAATATGATATTCCTATCTCGGAAACATTTAGGTATCTGCAAATGAAAAACTTTTTTTCAGATAATGCACCACCAGACGCGACATCCCCAAATCTCACCACCTTTGAACAAGCCTGTAAAACTGATCCCCATAGGCATGGACTCATTTCTGAGTTATATAACCAACTACTTTCCCACATCGCTTCCTCTCCCCTAACCTATACCAACAAATGGGAAAGAGACCTTCAGTTACAACCAAGCGACATAAATTGGACCCAAATTTGGCAAGACACCAAATCAGCCTCACCGAATATAGTGGCTCTTGAAACAAACTACAAAGTGCACACTAGATGGCCTGGCCCCTGCCAGAATTTCAAAATTTTCTCCACAATATCCTTCCCACTGCTTCCGAGGCTGCCTTACCCCATCGTCAATTTAAATGAATGCTCTTTGTAACCACAGCAGCAAAGCTGACTATTGCAACAGCATGGAAATCTGATTCACTATGTATTTTATCAGTCAAAAACAGGATTACTCAATCCATGGTTCATGCAAAAACAGAAGCAATATTTCTTGACAAAATATCCAAATATGAAGACATATGGAGACCGTGGTTGTAGCATTTCCTACCTCCGGGTTTTGATAAAACATTGTTGTCTCCATGAGGAAGTTCGTCCTATTAATATCCTTTATGAAAATATTCCTCATTCTCCACTTTATCGTACCCTTACCTAAAACTAGTTTTAGTTTTACTTTATTTTCTTACAAAAAGTTTAACCAATCAAAACAAGAGTCATCTGGAATAGTTGGGAATACAACTTAATCTCCAGATAATGACAAGCCAATTAGCAGAAACTTGGCATTATCTAAGCCAATTAGCAGAAAATTAAATATTACTTTTTATATTCTCCTATCTTGATTATATATGATTGTTAATATAAACCACTTCAGCCCCGGACCATTTGTCAGCTTAAAGACCGGAGGTCTTTTTACAATTTGGCACTGCGTCGCTTTAACTGACAATTGCGCGGTCGTGCGACGTGGCTCCCAAACAAAATTGATGTCCTTTTTTTCCCACAAATAGAGTTTTCTTTTGGTGGTATTTGATCACCTCTGCGGTTTTTATTTTTTGCGCTATAAACAAAAATAGAGCAACAATTTTGAAAAAAAAGCAATATTTTTTACTTTTTGCTATAATAAATATCCCCCAAAAAATCTATAAAAAAAAATATTTTTCCTCAGTTTAGGCTGATACGTATTCTTCTACATTTTTTTGGTAAAAAAAAAATCACAATAAGCGTTTATTGATTGGTTTGCGCAAAAGTTATAGTGTCTACAAATAGGGGATAGTTTTATGGCATTTTTATTAATAATTTTTTTTTTTTACTAGTAATGGCGGCGATCAGTGATTTTTATCATGACTGCGACATTATGGCGGACACATCGGACACTTTTGACACATTTTTGGGACCATTGTCATTTTTACAGCGATCAGTGCTATAAAAATGCACTGATTACTGTGAAAATTACACTGGCAGTGAAGGGGTTAACCACTAGGTGGCGCTGTAGGGGTTAAGTGTGCCCTAGTGAGTGATTCTTACTGTAGGGGGGGTGGGCTGTGTGTGACAAGACAGTGATCTCCACTTCCAATTACAGAAAGCGGTGATCACTGTCATTGTCACTAGGCAGAGCGGGGAGATGCTTGTTTACATAAGCATCTCCCCGTTCTAACTCACCATGAGATGAGTTAGAGGTATCCCCGTGGCGATCGAGTCCGTGGGACCCGCAGTCGGGCTCACGGAGCTTGTGCCGGGCGCGCGTCCACAATGCTGTGATCTTAAAGGGGACGTACAGGTACGTCCTTCTGCCTGTCCGTGCCATGCTGTTGACTTATATAAAACGGTAATATTATTATGACTTTTGTTATGCATTATGAAAACACAATAAAATATTCAAACAGAAGAGTCATGAAGAACATGATTGATCTACTGTATATATATCAATATTTTATATTATACACATAGTATTGTATATAGATAACCAAAACTCATTTACCTATAAATTCTCCATTTAGGCTCCAGAGCCTCACTGCACAGTCTAAGGATGATGACAAGACTACTTTATCTTCATCTATCACTTCCAACCTGAGAAATAAATTATTATGAAACATATCGCATATGCGCTTATATAAACCTTTGCATCCACAGCACATGAGGTTCAAGTCATAAAACTTTATGCAAGTATAAGGATCTAAATTTACAGCCATCCTTAATAATATAAAAGCTAGGTTAGAGTTTTGTTTCCCCGGGACAGTTTACCATTATATTTAGGATAATGCCTTAGTCATAATTTTGTTTTGCCCATAGGGGATTCTGCCACCAGTAGTTTTCCTAATTCCTCCTCCTCTCTGCAGGCCCATCAAATTGTAGGAACATTCCAGTGTAACCTCCTGATTAGTAACTCCCTCCGACCAAATTTGCCTGTCTTTCAATTTTCAGCAGTCCCCTACAGTCCTCCTCCCACAGAGCTTCGTTGTTCCCCTACCAGTCCTCCAGAGAACATGTACTCCCTCCAGCCACTTATTTGAAGGGGAAGAGGCAGCAAGACACTGGGAGACGCACAACAGCGGCAGCCTGCTCCCCCGAGCCCCACAACCAGTCTTCTCCTAAGCTACCATCCGATGTTTCAGACTCTGGCACTGTGATTAGGCCAAGGGACATGTGGGGAAGAACCGCTCCTATCAGCATTCAGGCTGGCTGGCAGCATCTCTGTAGCTGCTGCTTAGTGCATCCTATCCTCCTGCATCATCATCCCCTCCCAGCAATGTCAGGAAGCTCCCTCACTATCACCCAGCCCCTCCTACAGCAATGTCATCCAGCCTCCTTCTCCTACTATCACCCAACCCTTCTGTCCTGTTCTCCCACTATCACCCAACTGTGCTGTTTGGAGGGAGCCTGTGGAATAAGGTAACCACTGCAAATTGTTAAGGTCCCCCAGACTAAACAAATATTATATGCTATATATGCAGTTGAGGAATAAGGTTGGTGCTGCAAACATTTTATCAAATTCTGAAGCAGCTACACATACCAACCAATCAGCTTCTATCTTCAGCTTGCTCAATTAACCTTTGAAAATTAAGGATAGAGGCTGATTGGTTGCCATGCACAGCTGCTCCAAACTTTGGCTTCTCCAGTCTGAGTATATTTCCCTCATTGTATTTCCTTCCCATAGATTATTTCAATAATCTTAAAGTGGTTGTAAAGGCAGAAGTTTTTTTGTATCTTAATGCATTAAGATAAAAAGCCTTCTGTGTGCAGCAGCCCCCCTAATACTTACCTGGGCCCCATCTCTATCCAGCGTTGTCCATGACTGTTTCGGCCACCTGGGACTCTCCCTTCTGATTGGCTGAAAAACATAGCGCCATTGGCTCCCGCTGCTGTCAATCAAACTCAGTTAGCCAATCAGGAGAGAGAGGGGGCAGGGCCGAACCGCAGCTTCATGTCCGAATCGATACACGGAGCTACAGCTTGGCTCGGGTGCCCCTATAGTAAGCTGCTTGCTGTGGGGGCACTAAACAGGAGGGGGGGGGGCAGGAACTCCAGTCAGGGACCTCAGAAGAGGAGGATGCGGGCTGCTCTGGGCAAAAACATTACACAGAGCACTAAGTAAGTAAAACATTTTTTTTTCTCTATTAAAATAACAAACAACGAGACTTTACAATCACTTTAAGTATACTAATCAGGTCCACAGCTCTTTCACAAAGCAACTGTGAAGTTCCTATTTGCCAACAGTAGGCATCTGATGCATATCTGAGTAGGCAGTGTTTGCAACAGATTTTGAGCTAGACTGATTTGACAAGGAACACAAATGTCTCCCACATTTAAAATTATATACATAGACATACTCCAAGAAAAAAGATTATTATTATTAGAGCAACACCAACCCAGTCATCAGTTGGCACAAATCACGTCTATAAGTCCATGCAATAGTTGGAAATTATTTTTGAAAATGCAGCTTTGTTTTCTGAAAAATCTAAAATGATTAATCCTATTGTTACGCACAATACTGATAACAATAGTGGGTGCATTTAATAAAATTGTTTCAAAACTCCTAGTTGCAGTAAACCCTTACAGCCAATCAGAAAACAGCATTCAGCAATTTAAAGGTTTTTGAACACATTGGATTTATGTGAATGCGTTTCTGATAGACTTATGTGCATCACCACACGCTGCTTTGCATGTTTGTCGAAGTGTAACTCTCCAATATGCTTTTTGCTTGAAGCAAGATCATCCTTTTGGATTATTTCTAAAAAAATATATATATATATTTTTTTAAAAGGTTAAACTATAGGAAAACTATTTATCTTTATTAGGTATTTTAACCTTGGTCAACGTATATCATTTTCTTTGTGCCAGATTGAGGAATAAGGAGTCCAAAATGACCCATTCTGTTGAAGTTAGGATGGTTTACTAAAGGCAAATTGGCTGTTCACTTTGCAAGGGAAGTTGCACTTTGCAAGGGAATTTGCCCCAGAGCGTAGTGAATGATGTTAAGCTTTGCTGACTTCCATCATCCAATCATATGCAAGCAAAAATGTGTTATTTTTATTTTCCTTGCATTTGATTGGCTATTTTTTGCACAGTGAAACTTCATCACATTCACTAACTATTTCCTTACAAAGTGAACAGCCTATTTGCATTTAGAAAATCAAACCAAAAATCTCCCTATTTTTCAATCTTAAAGGTAGAAGGCTTCTCCATGGTATATGTATGTATAGGTGGAAAGATGGTTTATCTGTCTAGAAAAAAGGGATTTTGCTAGATGGAGTGCTTCTCTTCAATTTCTAACCTGCACAAGATAAAATGTAGGACTGGAGTATGACTGATTTATATGTGCAACACTTCTGCCTTTTCATAACTGACCCATAGCAGTTACCGGTATCTAGACCGTTTAGTTTTTCATAAGATATACAGATATATTAAAAGCAGCATAGTATACAGTACTCACTCTGTGATCATATCCACATGTGCTCTCCAGTGACATACAGCTGCAAAACAAAACATGTAACTATTATGCATTAGTATGACATAGGTAAAGCATGCAGCATCTACTGCATAGTCCCTTGCTAGATTCTGCATCAGGATATATGGAGGATCAACTACAGACACACCAAGAATGTCAGCTGCTCAGATTAATTTAAAGCTAGCAAAAAAGGAAAAGTACGTGTGGGCAGGGCAATGTACAAAGAAATACTAAATTTGCCCTGTACACTCTCCATGTAGTCAGCACAAAGAACATTTTCAACATCTTAAGGTTAAAAACTAGGTTAGATCATGTTAACTCTCAGGTTTGTGTTACATACATTTGCAAATAAATATGGATTCACACTGCCATGTTAGGGAACCCAAGTAGGGAAAAGTAGGGAAGTAAGGTAACACAGGCTGCCACAGAGGTGAGGTTACTACATCTTCTCTCACAGGAAGAGTCCTCTTTAAAAAGGGTCTCTTTAAAAAGAAACTATAATGTTAACAAATTGTAACATTTTGAAACGTTTTTTTTTTTTTTTTAGTATGTGTTTAAAATCTTTATGTTATGAACATTTTATATAAAGATGCACCCATGACACTGGTGTTACAAAACATTATTATTATTTTTTTTAAAGAGAAAGTGCAGCAGGAGCTGTTAACCTTCATACTCTCTCTCCTTGAGTAAATGTTCCTCCAGAGCACCTATGTTGGAGGTGATAAAATTGATATAAAACTAACATATGCCTCTTGAAAAAAAGACTACAAGTAGCTTTGTATTAGGGCAGATGAAGATCATGAAACAGCCATGAAAGATCTGCTAAGCAGTGACACTAATTGGTCTTCCCATGTAGGAATATCTGAGTGCAGAGGGCTGCATATTAGCCAGTATAATTCCCTAGGGGTATTAACTTCCCACACCTGTTCATTGTTGCTGCATTCTTGCAGTCCTCCATAATCCTGCAAGCATAGATACAATTTGCTGCAACCCATCTGATGGGAGTGTTCCAAGAACATACAGAGGCCTCTTGTGCATAAGAGTTGTACAGGCAGTCCCCAAGTTACGAACACAATAAGGACTGTAGGTTTGTTCTTAAGTGGAATTCGTGTGTAAGTCAGAACACTGCATTTGTAAGTGTAACTTCCGCCAGTGCATGACTGTGGGATGTTCCGGGCATGCAGTTATGGTATCTGGGGATCTTCTGGCCATGCAGTACATGTAGTACTGTACAAAGGAGAAAAACATGGAGCGCCAAACTAAGTGCAGTATTAAAGTATTTATTACAACAACACAAACAGCCAAATGTTTACTCACAGGATGATGGTATAAATAGGCATGTAATAGTGGGGAGGTCCGGAGTCACTTCAGTATATATATATTTTTTTTTTATATATGAAACAGCGGATGCTGTGAAACGCGTCATCCTATTGGTCCGATTCTCCCCGACGTCACTTCCGGTCCACGCTGCGTTCCACGCTGAGGCGCAGGTTGAGGCGCACTTCCGGTTCCGGACACGGTTTGTGTGTGTACCAGCCCCAGGAGTTCCCTGCAGACACCCCATCGCTGCCTCATCATCCTCCTGCGCTGTACCATCTAGATCCAGCCACCTATCCCACGGACTGCTGAAGTGACTCCGGACCTCCCCACTATTACATGCCTATTTATACCATCATCATGTGAGTAGCCATTTGGCTGTTTGTGTTTTTGTAATAAATACTTTAATACTGCACTTAGTTTGGCGCTCCTTGTTTTTCTCATTTGTATCCTCTAGAGCTTGCTTCTGCTTTCAAGGTATCTGCTGCTAGTGCCAACTTATATTGACTGTTCCACCTGCCCTGCATATTACATTGGACTTGAATTATATAGAGACTATGCCCAATTGATCTTTGCGCCATCTTATGTTTTCTTTGTTGACATGTAGTACTGTAGTGTGGGATGTGTCCTGCGCTGCAAGATAGCTGCTCGGAGGTATCCAGGACCAGCGTGGAGCACAAGCGGCCAGCATTGAGGTCCATTCATAAGTCGGAGCCTTTCGTAACTCGGGGACTGCCTGTACTAGGAAAGAGTATTGCTAGCCTAGATGGTAGACCGCTTCTCTTTTATTTCTTTCACTACCTTTATCCCCTAATCCTCTTTCCTTTCCTTTGAAAATAGAATATATGTACACCCCTATCTGTAAAAAAGACAAACCCTTTTTTTTATATAAGATCCAGGTGTCCTTCATTAAAATCAAGGAACCTAAACAAAACACATTCCAAGTCCTTAACACAGTAGAAAGGATGAGGTAAGGGCCACTGGGTGTGCTGATGTAAGCTTGGGCTGTTGGGTTCAGTGAACAGTAGTTTTTTTTGCAACAGAGAAGCTAAGACTAGACCCATAAATATATGAAAAGGAACCTGGAGCTCCACCTGCTGTTGTCCTACTTTCCTAATACAAAAGTAAACATTTCAATCTCAAATTTACATGAATGTTATTTTTAAAAAAATGAAATTCTTCTACATATAGATCACATTCAAAAAGTAAAATTCAGTCTTGTGAATTTTTTTATATGAATACTCACGATATTGGCCATTGTTTGCTGTTGAACAGTGCTGGTTAATAAAATGTATACACATCTAAAAGTATTTAAAATGTATTAAGAAAAAGTTAAACTTACTCATTGGATGATCTTTCTCAGGCCCGTGTATAGAATAGTCTTTAATGTCATAAGTATAAATGTATCCAATATTATCTCCTACAAACAACAGTGAATTGTCTTTATTTACTGCAAGACGGCTGATCTGGGTCCCAGCTTTAGACTAAAGAATGAAAAACAACAATCCACAGAGGTAAGATAGATCAAAATTGTAATATATTTTACATTTTATTCACTGAAAATATTTGTATATACCGTATATACTCGAGTATAAGCCGAGTTTTTCAGCCCTTTTTTTAGGGATGAAAGTATACCCCTCGGCTTATACTCGAGTCAGTACCTGAAAATCTTGTTATTCCGTCCATTGTTTAAATCTCACGGCTTTCTTCTGGTCCCTTCTGCGATAGGCGTTTCCAGCAAACACTGTGTTGAGTGTTGCGCCTATCATGGACGTTCTCTTGTCCGACGTCCGTGATTGGCGGAACACTGAACACAGTGCCTGCTGGGAAACGGAGTCCGAGAATGAGAGGATCTCCGTGATAGGCGCAACACTCAACACAGTGTTTGCTGGAAACGCCTATCACGGAAGGGACCAGAAGAAAGCCACGAGATTTAAACAATGGACGCCGGCCACGGAATAAGAAGATTTTCAGGTACACTGACTGACTTGGGCACAGGGAGGCTGCAATGGACACAGTAAGGGGGCACAGTGAGGTGGCAATGGGCACAGTGAGGTGGCAATGGGCAGTGAGGTGGCAATGGGCACAGTGAGGTGGCACAGTGAGATGGCAATGGGCACAGTAAGGTCGGGCAATTGGCACAGTGAGGTGGCAATGGGCACATCCCCCCCCCCCTAGGCTTATACTCGAGTCAATACGTTTTCCCAGTTTTTTGTGGTAAAAGTAGGTACCTCGGCTTATACTCGGGTCGGCTTATACTCAAGAATATACGGTATGTATTTATTATAGTTTCATGTTTTTCAGTGGAATGGCTTGCACAGAGTCAGACCAACACTTACTGGTTTGAAGCTTGCAGTCAGTTTCCCTCCATGCAGCAAATTCCAGAAATTGACCAAACCTATATAACACATAAAATGTTTTTTTTTTGTGTGCGTTTCTTGAATACAAGTCTTGAAGGCCACTAATTATAATTTATTGTACATTACCAAGAGGTCCATTGGAGACCAAGGAACCAGCTGCCTGTAACCGCACTGTCCGTGTTTTCAGAAAAAGAATCTTGCTGACACTCCGGTCTGTCACTGTGACAAAAAATACGAATTCAGATTAAAACACTGCAGATGTCTGCAAATAAATGCAAAGACAACAAAATTAAAAAAAATGACACCTTACATTACATAAAAACTTTTGATCTGACCCCTTGTTACACATACCATAAGGTACCTACCGACTCTCTACTTTCTCTTCCTCCTCACTGGGCAGATTAATAGCAGTGGGAGCCATTGGCTTCCGCTACTGTCAATCAAATTCTGTGAAGAGGGAGGGGGGCAGGCCCCAACAACCCTATCTGTGTCTATAGACACAGACAGGGCTGCTCAGATTCAAGCCCACACGAGCGCCCCTATAGAAAGCAGCTTTCTATGGTGGGCACTCATTAAAGAGGAGGAGCCAAGAGCGACGGCGGAGGATCTAAGAAGAAGAGGATCGAGGCTGCTTTGTGCAAAACCATTGCATAGACCAGGTAAGTATAATATGTTTAGTGTTTTAATAATAAAAAAAAAAATACAAAGCTTTATAATCACTTTAAGAACATTTTATCCCCATGAGTTAACCACTTGCTGACCGCCCATTACAGATTTACTGCTACAGGAAGGCTGTTCTGTGCAGAATCACATATATACACTATATTACCAAAAGTATTGAGACACCTGCCTTTACACGCGCATGAATTTTAATGGCATCCCAGTCTTAGTCTGTAGGGTTCAATATTTAGTTGGCCCACCCTTTGCAGCTATAACAGCTTCAACTCTTCTGGGAAGGCTGTCCACAAGGTTTAGGAGAGTGTCTATGGGTATGTTTGATCATTCGCATTTGTGAGGTCAGGCACTTATGTGGACGAGAAGGCCTGGTTTGCAGTCTCCACGCTAATTCATCCCAAAGGTGTTCTATTGGATTGAGGTCAGGACTCTGTGCAGACCAGCCAAGTTCCTCCACCCCAAACTCGCTAATCCATGTCTTTATGGACCTTGCTATGAATCACCCCTGTGTGATTCTGCATCTCAGCATAGGGGGCTGCTTCTGATGTGATTGTCACAGCAGAAGCAGATCAGAGGGTGCTGGCCAATGGATGTCCGCCGGCACCCACCGATTGAGGAGAGAGGCTGGACGGAGCTCTGCATTGTTTACATATGTACTGACAGCTGGGATGTGATGGATTTTCCAGCACATCCCTCAGTGAAAGCAGCACACATAGTACACAAAAACACTGGTTAGGCACGCATTTAATCCTTTGATCGCTCTAGATGTTTAACCCCTTCCCAGCCAGTGTTATTAGTACAGTGTCAGTGCATATTTTTAGCACTGATCACTGTATTAGTGTCACTGGTTCCCACAAAGTGTCAATTAGTGTCAGATATCTATAGCGCCATCCCGCTATAAGTCGCTGATCGCTGCCATTACTAGTTTAAAAAAATAAAAATAAATCCAGTATATATACACACCATAGTTTGTAGACGCTATAAATTTTGTGCAAACCAATCAATATATGCTTATTGGTATTTTGTTTTACCAAAAATATGTAGCAGAATACATATTGGCCTACATTTATGAAGATTTTTTTTTTTTTTAATTGGATATGTTTTATAGCAGAAAGTAAAATATATACTGTATGTGTATATATATATATATATATATATATATATATATATATATATATATATATTTTTCAAAATCGAAATCATCGGTCTTTTTTAGTTTATAGTGCAAAAAATAAAAAATTCCAGTGGTGATCAAATACCACCAAAAGCTCTACTTATGGGATAAAAAGGACATACATTTCATTTATGTACAGCTTTGCATGCCCGTGCAATTCTCAGTTAAAGTAACGCAGTGCTGTGTAGCAGAAAATGGCCTGGTCATGAAGGGGGTAAATCTTCTGGAGGTCAAGTGCTTAAAGAACATTCAACCAATAGAGAAAATAGCCTAACACTATAGGCTAAAACAGTCGACCAGAAGAGAAAATATGAGGGAGACCTCTGCAGTGTGTACAAAACGCATGGCGCACAGACCGAACTCTGACAAATGCAAAGAGGAAAGGATTGCCGCTACTCCTGACCAGCCCAGGGGAATAAACAATAAAGAGAGGCCTCGGCTAACATGTCTCCACCCACCCTGATGCATTTTGCCCTGCCCACCAGGACATAATCATTGGGTCCTTGGTGGGTGGGGCAAAATGCATCAGGGTGTGTAATTTGGTGGAGACATGTTAGCTGAGGCCGCTCTTTATTGTTGTCAAAATGACAGATGGGAATTGTCAGTAAAGGAGGCTGGAGAGCTGCGGGGAGGAGAAGGGTTGTAGTTGGGTGTACTAGTAACTACACACACCCCAAGTATTTCAATTAGGTTTTTATAGCATGTTCAATGTCCATAACCAGTTAAAACTTCCATTCTCTGAGTGTTTTAGCTTTTTGACCATTACTAAGAGGACATTATGAGTTTTCCTTATTATTATTATTACTGAAGTGTGTTCTGCTACAACAACAATTCATAAGAAGCACATTATTACAACAATGTACAGTAAAACCTTGGTTTGAGAGTAACTTGGTTTGAGAGCGTTTTGCAAGACAAGCAACATTTTTCAATAATTTTTGACTTGATATACAAGCGATGTCTTGATATACAAGTAGCGTCACGTCACAACTGAGTATAAAAGAGAAGAGAGGCGCCTCTAAGTGTAGCAATATGGTTACATTTAATGAAGGTACAACATTTAGCAACATATTGCTACACTTAGAGACGCCTCTCTTCTCTTTTATACTCTGTAGCTCCTGCTGGATTTTGCTTCTAATCCCTTTGTGGAGGCTTCCATTTGTGGATGGACATTTTATGGTTACACAATCTATCACATTGCTATATTATTTTTATATGAACTATAAATGGAAACACTTATGAAGAAATGGTTGTGGAACGAGTCATTTGAGTTTCCATTATTTCTTATGGGGAAATTCGCTTTGATATACAAGTGCTTTGGATTACAAGCATGTTTCTGGAACGAATTATGCTCGCAATCCAAGGGTTTAGGCCCCTTTTACACTGAGGCGTTGCAATAACGTGCTAAAAATTATTAACGTTATTACCGCGTTTGTACCGTGTTAGCGCTAAAAATAGTGCTAACGCATATGCGTTTTTACTGCGTTTTTGCGGTAAAAAGGATTATTTGGTATCCCACAATCCTCCACTCTACTGCGGTCATGTGACCTTCCCACAGCTTCTGGGCGTTTTTACCGCGTTTTTACAGCGGTACTCATTCATTTCAATGGGGATAGGCGTTTTTACAGCGCTATTTTATGCGCCCCAAAGATGCTCCAAAAAATCTGTTTGCAGGATTTTTTCCAACGCACAGCAAGCACAACACCCCAATGTGATAGCCTTCAGGGCTTTCACATTGAGACTGCTGGGGCAGGATTATTTCAGGCGTTTTTACAGCGCTATTTTTAGCGCTAAAATGCCTGAAAAATGCCTCAGTGTGAAAGGGGCCTTACTGTAATCTTAAAACAGCTCTGCCAGGCAATCACTTGTGAATGGTGCCTGTGTGCAGTTATCATGGCTGTTATTATACCCTGATCAGACCACAGAAATACAGTCACTGCTATATTCTTACATATACTCATTTAAGTGTATAAAAAGGATTTAGAAGGCACATCAACATCGACATGGAGATCCTTTATGTTGTATGTTATGAGGGAAGGCTATTATCAGGTTAAAGTGACCCTAAAATCTGGTTAAAAAAATATATTCTATTCAAGAATGAATTCCCAACATAGAAAAGTACCCTCTATTGCTCTCATCCTTCTCCAAATCTCCAAACAACTTTTTTTGGTGTTGTGATCTGACTTCCTGTTATCCAATTCAATACTGGGTTATTTTACCCCCTTCCTGCCCAGGCCAATTTTCAGCTTTCAGTGCTGTCGCACAACACTGTACCCAAACACATTTTTTATCATTTTGTTCACACAACTAGAGCTTTCTTTTGGTGGTATTTAATCATCACTGGGTTTTTCATTTTTTGCTGAATAAATTAAAAAAACTGAACATTTAAAAAAAAAAAGCTTTTTTCGTCTGTTTTTGCAATATTTTGCAAATAAATAATTGTTCTTCATAAATTTAGCCCAAAATGTATTCTGCCACATTTCTTTGGTGAAAATAACCCAAATCAGTGTACAGTATATTATTTAGTCTGTAGGAAAGTTCTTGAGTCCACAAACTACTGTATATATCTGAAAATTGATCAATCCTGATGTACTGACGGTTTATTTAATTTCTTGAGGCCCTAAAATGCCAGGACAATAGAAATTCTACCCAAAGGGAACTACCAGGGTGGATCCTATATCTGGCAACCCCCCTCACTGATCATGCCTGTATGCACTCAGCCCCCTCAGACCTGTACGCGCTCAGCCCCCTCATACCTGTACGCGCTCAGCCCCCTCATACCTGTACGCGCTCAGCCCCCTCATACCTGTACGCGCTCAGCCCCCTCATACCTGTACGCGCTCAGCCCCCCTCATACCTGTACCCGCTCAGCCCCCTCATACCTGTACGCACTCAGCCCACCCACATGTACGCACTCAGCCCTCATACCTGTACGCACTCAGCCCCCTCATACCTGTAGGCACGCAGCCCACCCACCTGTACGCACTCAGCCCCCTCATAACTGTACGGACTCAGCCCACCCACCTGTACGCACTCAGCCCCCTCATACCTGTACGCGCTCAGCCCCCTCATACCTGTACGCGCTCAGCCCCCTCATACATGTACGCGCACAGCCCCCTCATACCTGTACGCACTTAGCCCACCCACCTGTACGCACTCAGCCCACCCACCTCTATGCACTCAGCCCCCTCATACCTGTATGCACTCAGCCCCCTCATACCTGTACTCTCTCAGCCCCCTCATACCTGTACGCACTCAGCCCCCTCATACCTGTACGCACTCAGCCCCCTCACACCTGTACGCACTCAGCCCTCTCAGACCTGTACGCGCTCAGCCCCCTCACCTGTATGTGCTCAGCCCCCTCATACCTGTACGCACTCAGCCCACCCACATGTACGCACTCAGCCCTCATACCTGTACGCACTCAGCCCCCTCATACATGTACGCGCACAGCCCCCTCATACCTGTACGCACTTAGCCCACCCACCTGTACGCACTCAGCCCACCCACCTCTATGCACTCAGCCTCCTCATACCTGTATGCACTCAGCCCCCTCATACCTGTACTCTCTCAGCCCCCTCATACCTGTACGCACTCAGCCCCCTCATACCTGTACGCACTCAGCCCCCTCATACCTGTACGCACTCAGCCCCCTCATACCTGTACGCGCTCAGCCCCCTCACCTGTATGCGCTCAGCCCCCTCATACCTGTACGCACTCAGCCCACCCACATGTACGCACTCAGCCCTCATACCTGTACGCACTCAGCCCCCTCATACCTGTACGCACGCAGCCCACCCACCTGTACGCACTCAGCCCCCTCATAACTGTACGGACTCAGCCCACCCACCTGTACGCACTCAGCCCCCTCATACCTGTATGCACTCAGTCCCCTCATACCTGTACGCGCTCAGCCCCCTCATACCTGTACGTGCTCAGCCCCCTCATACATGTACGCGCACAGCCCCCTCATACCTGTACGCACTTAGCCCACCCACCTGTACGCACTCAGCCCACCCACCTCTATGCACTCAGCCCCCTCATACCTGTACGCACTCAGCCCCCTCATACCTGTACGCACTCAGCCCCCTCATACCTGTACGCACTCAGCCCCCTCATACCTGTACGCACTCAGCCACCCACCTGTACGCACTCAGCCCCATGAAGCAGCCATGAAGCAGCCAGAGGTGGCAGTATAGAGCCGATGTGAGCTTAGTGACACTGAACAACAGACGCTGCCCACTCGCACAAACACAGAGAGCCAGCAACGTTACAGAACACCTCCTGCACCCGCCACCAGTGGCGTAGCGTGGGGAGTGCGAGGGGGGCCTAGGCCCCGGGCGCAACATTTGGGGGAGCAAAAATCTTGCGACAGTATGTGTCACCATAGCTCCGTACTCCTAATTTTACTTTTCTGTGACCCCGCGCTCCGGCCAACATTTTCAGTCTCAGGCCGGCCCCTGGCGCCCTGTGATTGGGCGAAAGGGGTCATGTGCGGCAGGTGGGGCTGGCCTATTCTGAATCGTGGGAGAGCGGGGCTGGCCGCTGTATTCTCCTCCTCCTCTCCGTGGGCACCACTCATGTCCCCTTCGGTGCATGCCCAATGTCTTTTTCTCCTCCTCTCCGGGATCATGTGCCCTCCGGGCACCGGGGCATGCAGTCTGTGCCCGACCGATCACCGATGTCTGTCTTGTTCTCCTCCTCTCCTCCTCACCAATCATGTGCCCGCCAGGTACCGCGGCATGCAGTCTGTGCCCGCCCCGATCACCGATGTCTCGTTCTTCTACTCTCCTCCTCTCCGGGTCACCGATCGATCATGTCCCCGCTGGGGCAGGCAGTGTGACAGGTGGCGGCGCAGAGGCAGAGCAGATCATGAAAGAAAAAAAAGGTAAGAGACTCATCACTCGTGAGTTTTGTTGCTGGCCGAGGGGAGGGGGGGGGGTAGATATGGTCTGGGGAGAGAGGGAGCAGCCATAAAGTCAGTGTAATGTGTTGTGGATTGTGTATTGTGTGTAGTGTATAGTGTGTGTGTGTGTGTGGTGTATTGGTCTGTGTGTAGAGTATTGTGTAGCGGTCAGTATGTAGTGTATTGTGTAGTGGTCTGTGGGTAGTGTATAGTGTATTGTGTAGTAGTGTAGTGGTCAGTGTGGCGTGTAGTGTATAGTGTAGTAGTCAGTGTGGCTTGTAGCGTAGTGGTCAGTGTGGCGTGTAGTGTAGTGGTCAGTGTGGCGTGTAGCGTAGTGGTCAGTGTGGCGTGTAGCGTAGTGGTCAGTGTGGCGTGTAGCGTAGTGGTCAGTGTGGCGTAGTGTTCAGTGTGGCGTGTAGCGTAGTGGTCAGTGTGGCGTGTAGCGTAGTGGTCAGTGTGGCATGTAGCATAGTGGTCAGTGTGGCATGTAGCGTAGTGGTCAGTGTGGCTTGTAGTGGTCAGTGTGGCTTGTAGTGTAGTGGTCAGTGTAGCGTAGTGGTCAGTGTAGCGTAGTGGTCAGTGTGGTGTGTAGTGGTCAGTGTGGCTTGTAGTGTAGTGGTCAGTGTAGCGTAGTGGTCAGTGTGGTGTGTAGTGGTCAGTGTGGCTTGTAGCGTAGTGGTCAGTGTGGCGTGTAGCTTAGTGGTCAGTGTGGCGTGTAGCTTAGTGGTCAGTGTGGCGTGTAGCGTAGTGGTCAGTGTGGCGTGTAGCGTAGTGGTCAGTGTGGCGTAGTGGTCAGTGTGGCGTGTAGCGTAGTGGTCAGTGTGGCGTGTAGCGTAGTGGTCAGTGTGGCGTGTAGCGTAGTGGTCAGTGTGGCTTGTAGCGTAGTGGTCAGTGTGGCTTGTAGCGTAGTGGTCAGTGTGGCTTGTAGCGTAGTGGTCAGTGTGGCTTGTAGTGGTCAGTGTGGCTTGTAGTGTAGTGGTCAGTGTAGCGTAGTGGTCAGTGTGGTGTGTAGTGGTCAGTGTGGCTTGTAGTGTAGTGGTCAGTGTAGCGTAGTGGTCAGTGTGGTGTGTAGTGGTCAGTGTGGCTTGTAGCGTAGTGGTCAGTGTAGCGTAGTGGTCAGTGTGGTGTGTAGTGGTCAGTGTGGCGTGTAGTGTAGTGGTCAGCATAGCGTAGTGGTCAGTGTGGCGTGTAGTGTGGTGTGTAGTGGTCAGTGTGGCGTGTAGCGTAGTGGTCAGTGTGGCGTGTAGCGTAGTGGTCAGTGTAGCGTAGTGGTCAGTGTGGCGTGTAGCGTAGTGGTCAGTGTGGCGTGTAGCGTAGTGGTCAGTGTGGCGTGTAGTGTATTGTGTAGTAGCGTAGTGGTCAGTGTGGCGTGTAGCGTAGTGGTCAGTGTGGCGTGTAGTGGTCAGTGTGGCTTGTAGTGTAGTGGTCAGTGTGGCTTGTAGCATAGTGTTCAGTGTAGCGTAGTGGTCAGTGTGGTGTGTAGTGGTCAGTGTAGCGTAGTGGTCAGTGTAGCGTAGTGGTCAGTGTGGTGTGTAGTGGTCAGTGTAGCGTAGTGGTCAGTGTAGCGTAGTGGTCAGTGTAGCGTGTAGTGTAGTGGTCAGTGTGGCGTGTAGTGTATTGTGTAGTAGCGTAGTGGTCAGTGTGGCGTGTAGTGTAGTGGTCAGTGTGGCTTGTAGTGTAGTGGTCAGTGTGGCGTGTAGTGGTCAGTGTGGCTTGTAGTGTAGTGGTCAGTGTAGCGTAGTGGTCAGTGTGGTGTGTAGTGGTCAGTGTGGCTTGTAGTGTAGTGGTCAGTGTGGTGTGTAGTGGTCAGTGTGGCGTGTAGTGGTCAGTGTGGCGTGTAGTGGTCAGTGTGGCGTGTAGTGTATTGTGTAGTGGTCAGTGTGGTGTGTAGTGGTCAGTGTGGCATGTAGCATAGTGGTCAGTGTGGCGTGTAGCATAGTGGTCAGTGTGGCGTGTAGCATATTGTGTAGTAGCGTAGTGGTCAGTGTGGCGTGTAGCCTAGTGGTCAGTGTGTAGTGTAGTGGTCAGTGTAGCGTAGTGGTCAGTGTGGTGTGTAGTGGTCAGTGTGGCATAGTGGTCAGTGTGGTGTGTAGTGGTCAGTGTGGCTTGTAGCATAGTGTTCAGTGTAGCGTAGTGGTCAGTGTGGTGTGTAGTGGTCAGTGTAGCGTAGTGGTCAGTGTGGTGTGTAGTGGTCAGTGTAGCGTAGTGGTCAGTGTAGCGTAGTGGTCAGTGTGGTGTGTAGTGGTCAGTGTAGCGTAGTGGTCAGTGTAGCGTAGTGGTCAGTGTGGTGTGTAGTGGTCAGTGTAGCATAGTGGTCAGTGTAGCGTAGTGGTTAGTGTGGTGTGTAGTGGTCAGTGTAGCGTAGTGGTCAGTGTAGCGTAGTGGTCAGTGTGGTGTGTAGTGGTCAGTGTAGCGTAGTGGTCAGTGTAGCGTAGTGGTCAGTGTAGCGTAGTGGTCAGTGTGGTGTGTAGTGGTCAGTGTGGCGTGTAGTGGTCAGTGTAGCGTAGTGGTCAGTGTAGCGTAGTGGTCAGTGTAGCGTAGTGGTCAGTGTAGCGTAGTGGTCAGTGTAGCGTGTAGTGGTCAGTGTGGCGTGTAGTGGTCAGTGTAGCGTAGTGGTCAGTGTAGCGTAGTGGTCAGTGTGGCGTGTAGTGGTCAGTGTAGCGTAGTGGTCAGTGTGGCGTGTAGTGGTCAGTGTAGCGTGTAGTGGTCAGTGTAGCGTGTAGTGGTCAGTGTAGCGTAGTGGTCAGTGTAGCGTGTAGTGGTCAGTGTAGCGTGTAGTGGTCAGTGTAGCGTAGTGGTCAGTGTAGCGTAGTGGTCAGTGTAGCGTAGTGGTCAGTGTAGCGTAGTGGTCAGTGTAGCGTGTAGTGGTCAGTGTGGCGTGTAGTGGTCAGTGTAGCGTAGTGGTCAGTGTAGCGTAGTGGTCAGTGTGGCGTGTAGTGGTCAGTGTAGCGTAGTGGTCAGTGTGGCGTGTAGTGGTCAGTGTAGCGTGTAGTGGTCAGTGTAGCGTGTAGTGGTCAGTGTAGCGTAGTGGTCAGTGTAGCGTGTAGTGGTCAGTGTAGCGTGTAGTGGTCAGTGTAGCGTAGTGGTCAGTGTAGCGTGTAGTGGTCAGTGTAGCGTAGTGGTCAGTGTAGCGTGTAGTGGTCAGTGTAGCGTGTAGTGGTCAGTGTAGCGTAGTGGTCAGTGTAGCGTAGTGGTCAGTGTAGCGTAGTGGTCAGTGTGTAGTGTAGTGGTCAGTGTGTAGTGTAGTGGTGAGTATAGGAATCAGGTAGGTTGGTGTGGTGTGTATTGTGTAGTGGATTGTGTAGTGGTCAGTATAGGAATCAGGTAGGTCAGTGTGTAGTGTAGTGGTCAATGTAGGAATCAGGTAGGTTAGTGTAAGGGTCAGTATAGGAATGGTCAGTGTGTGGTGTGTAGCCGTCAGTGTAGTGTATAGTGTAGTGGTCAGTATAGGAATCAGGTAGGTTAGTGTGTATTTTAGTGGTCAGGGTGTAGTGGTCAATGTAGGAATCAGGTAGGTCAGTGTAGTTGTTGGTATAGGAATCATATAGGTTAGTGTAGTGGTCAGTATAGGAATCAGGTAGATTAGTGGTCAGGTAGGTCAGTTTAGGAATAGTTCAGTACTATTGTAGGAAGGGAAGGGACAGGACTCGGGGAGTGCGAAAAGTCCACAGGTTAGGGGGCGCAAATTACTTGCCTTGCCCCGGGTGCGGACAACCCACGCTACGCCACTGCTTTGTCCCGGCTCTGATAGCTGACCCCCAATGTGTGGCACCCGGGGCAGACCGCCCTCCACCCGTAGGTACGCCACTACCCGCACTGTTCGTTCCAAATAAACAGAAGTGAGGGAGAAAAGGAAAGGTCCAGGTGCTCACGAAAGGAGGCAGGAAAACACAGTAACAAACAATTTCATGAAAAATAACCTACAGTACAGGTCATTAAGTAGTAGACGTACAGTGTATGGATTATTTTTGGAGAATAAGGATATCGTTTAGTGTCACTTTAAGTTATATTTTGGGTTTTATAAAGTAGTTTAGTACAGAAAACTGTGAAAATATAAGTGTGAGAAAAAAATTTGCTATGCAAAACATATACAGGTCCTTCTCAAAAAATTAGCATATTGTGATAAAGTTCATTATTTTCTGTAATGTACTGATAAACATTAGACTTTCATATATTTTAGATTCATTACACACAACTGAAGTAGTTCAAGCCTTTTCTTGTTTTAATATTGATGATTTTGGCATACAGCCCATGACAACCCAAAATTCCTATCTCAAAAAATTAGCATATTTCATCCGACCAATAAAAGAAAAGTGTTTTTAATACAAAAAAAGTCAACCTTCAAATAATTATGTTCAGTTATGCACTCAATACTTGGTCGGAAATCCTTTTGCAGAAATGACTGCTTCAATGCGGCGTGGCATGGAGGCAACCAGCCTGTGGCACTGCTGAGGTGTTATGGAGGCCCAGGATGCTTCGATAGCGGCCTTAAGCTCATCCAGAGTGTTGGGTCTTGCGTCTCTCAACTTTCTCTTCCCAATATCCCACAGATTCTCTATGGGGTTCAGGTCAGGAGAGTTGGCAGGCCAATTGAGCACAGTAATACCATGGTCAGTAAACCATTTACCAGTGGTTTTGGCACTGTGAGCAGGTGCCAGGTCGTGCTGAAAAATGAAATCTTCATCTCCATAAAGCTTTTCAGCAGATGGAAGCATGAATCTCCTGATAGCTAGCTGCATTGACCCTGCCCTTGATAAAACACAGTGGACCAACACCAGCAGCTGACATGGCACCCCAGACCATCATTGACTGTGGGTACTTGACACTGGACTTCAGGCATTTTGGCATTTCCCTCTCCCCAGTCTTCCTCCAGACTCTGGCACCTTGATTTCCGAATGACATGCAAAATTTGCTTTCATCTGAAAAAAGTACTTTGGACCACTGAGCAATAGTCCAGTGCTGCTTCTCTGTAGCCCAGGTCAGGCGCTTCTGCCGCTGTTTCTGGTTCAAAAGTGGCTTGACCTGGGGAATGCGGCACCTGTAGCCCATTTCCTGCACACGCCTGTTCACGGTGGCTCTGGATGTTTCTACTCCAGACTAGGGATGAGCTCGGTGTTCGAGTCGAACATACGTTCGACTAGAACATCGGCTGTTCGATCGTTCGCTGAACAACGAACGATTTGGGCCGTTCGCGCCTAATTCGTGGCCCACAATGCACTACGCCATCGCAGTGTCATCCAGGCGCTGTGATTGGCCAAGCATGCACTGTGACCCCGCATGCTTGGCCAATCACAGCGCCGGCAGCGAGGAGAGCAATGATTGGCCACAGGCAGGATGCCTGTGGCCAATTATTGCTGAGGGTGTTTAGTACACGCCCCACACTATAAAAGGCCGCCAGCACGGCGGCCTAGTGTAGTGTGTTCCGGAGCAGGGAAAGAGAAGCATAGGCAGGGACAGTGACATTTTTTTTTTCTTGCTTAACCTGGATTCCTTTAGTTTAGGGAAAGAGAAGGATAGGTAGGGAGAGTGTCAGTGTGTTTTACTGTGCTAATCCTTGTTTGTAGGGACAGGGAAGGACAGTGAGGGAAATTCTCCTTGTGCTATACTGTGCTAAAGCATTCATCATCAACCATCTTTAAAAAAACATTTTTTATAGGGACAGAAAACTATAGGTAGGGAGAGTGTCAGTGTGTTTTACTGTGCTAATCCTTGTTTGTAGGGACAGGGAAGGACAGTGAGGGAAATTCTCCTTGTGCTATACTGTGCTAAAGCATTCATCATCAACCATCTTTAAAAAAACATTTTTTATAGGGACAGAAAACTATAGGTAGGGAGAGTGTCAGTGTGTTTTACTGTGCTAATCCTTGTGTAGCGCTACCCCCAGTTAAGAGAGCCGCTGATATTGATTTGGGCCCTGCAGTGCACCGCTGTCAACCCCCGGCAATCGGCTCTAACCTCCCGTGGCACAGCTGGTGATAGAGAGATAGGACCGCGTGATCGCAACTGTTGGTGACGCAGTCCTATAACAAACATACACAGAATATACTTTAAAACTCCTATTAAAGTAAGCGGAACTGACACCAAATGTACTTTACCCAGATATTTTACTGAGGCTAATGGGCAAGTAATAAACAACAGTATAACAAGTTGCAGATCCCTGCAACAAACAGTAATAAAGATAAACAGAGTAATCAGAATAATAAAGTATTGCTATGCAACTCTAGCGCTGCCCTTTTACAGCTACTTCCCCTCATGGGTAGACTAACACCCAGCAATGTCTACCTATGCAGTCAGGCCTGACTGATCTAAATGGAAGTTCAGTGAAACAATATTTGCTAGCAATCTCTCGGTGGTGCACTTGAAGAACAACTTTGTAATCCCAACGAATAGTAAAGATAAAGTATCTGTCTTTAAACAGCTCTCACCACCTGGACAAGTCCAAGTCCCTTTCCTCCATCGATTCGTCTAGGAACAGGAATCCACCGACATCCAAGTCTTCAATCCTTCTGGTGTACTGCAGCAAGGAGGATTAGATGTCTCTAAGGCTCTGCTAGGCTGGCAGAGGGCTCTTTGGAAAGGAGCACACGGCCCAGGCTTCAGGCCTTGTGCACACAGCAGTTCAGCACAGAGATCCTCTTGCTAGGAGAGGGGTGTCCAAAGAGACCGACCAAAACTCCGCCTCCCCTTTATAAAGTCTGCCCCAGCAGTCTCTGTTCTGGAGCAATGCACCCTGGGTGCTGCAAGATGTACTGGGAGATGTAGTCTCTCTCTCCTCTGCTTTCACTTCCATAATGTCTCTTTACTTCCTCTCGACTCACCTCTCACCTGGAACTTCTTGTCTCTCTGCATTAAAGGGGAACACCCCGCTACACACTCCCCCCACTTGAACTCTTTGGTCCCCAAAGATAAACTTCAACAAATACTGTTTACCATTTTGGACAATGTCGAGCATGATGTTGGCATAGGGAATTCCCACCAAAACTTTGGGATGGAACTCTCTTGCCCACAGGTCACACTACCATGAGTGGCCTGCCTAACTGTGCCAGAGAGTGAGCTGGGGTTGCCCTCCACCAAATGGACGGTGGAAGGATCAGGTTGTTCAACACTTCTCCTAGCCGTTACAACAGAGTCCTCTGAGCTCGTCCCCATTTGGGGGTAAGTTAGTTTCTTGGGAGGCCTGATGACTCTGCGAGCCCTCTGCTCTCTTGGTGCTTCTGACTCTGGCACCACAGGCTCTTCTTCAGGAGTAAGTTCAGGTAACATTGCTGGTTCTGGAACCTCTGATTCAGAAGTCGACTGACGTATGGAATCTCTAGAGTCCTTCTCAGCGCAAGTGTCAGGAACATCTTCCCAGTAATCAGCTGAGGGACTGAAGGGTATGAATTCAGTAGCCTCCGGATTCAGCGTTGCATCTGGGGTATCCCCTCCATTTGGGAGATCTATGGCGGACGTTCCCAGAGTCGAGGGAGGCCACAGCCAGTCCAGTTCTCCACCTTCTTCTGTACTCAATTGGGAGGCCTCCCCATCTTTGGCTCGAGAGGTCTGGGACCGAGTGTTCGGCCTAGGAATATCCAGGATAGAGGCCGGTTCAGGGGAGTCTCTCACGGGAGGTATTCTGACTGCCTCAGCAAGTGGGAGCAGGTGGTTCCGATGCCACATCTTCAGTGGACCCACCTTTCCTTCTGGCTTTAGTTTGTAGACAGGCAAACCGGGCAACTTCCTACAGACAACATAGGGCTCAGATCTCCACCTGTCGGCAAGCTTGTGTTTTCCAGGGACCCCCAGATTGCGTAGCAGTACTCGGTCCCCGGGCTGCAGATCTTGCACTCGAACCTTCAGATCAAAATTTCTCTTGTTGCGGGCCCCCCTTTGATCCGAAGCCGCCTGGGCTTGTTCATAGGCCACCTGCAAGCTACGTCTAAGTCTGTCCACGTATCCCTTGTGGGATGTAGCTGAGGTATTGTCTATAGAAGTGCCAAAGGCCAGGTCCACAGGTAGCCTTGCTTCTCTCCCAAACATAAGTCGATAAGGGGAGTAGCCAGTGGCGTCACTTGTGGTACAGTTATAGGCATGTACTAGGGCTGATATGTGCTGACTCCAGTGTTGCTTCTTCTCTGTTTCTAAGGTTCCCAACATGTTGAGCAGGGTCCGGTTAAATCTCTCCGGCTGAGCATCTCCTTGTGGGTGGTAAGGCGTGGTTCTGGTCTTCTTTATTCCTAATGAATCCAAAAGTCTTCGGATCAACCGACACTCAAAGTCCCTTCCTTGATCTGAGTGGAGTCTCTGTGGTAGTCCGTAATGGACAAAATACTTCTCCATAAGTATCTTGGCCACGGTGGATGCCTTCTGGTCTTTGGTTGGGAAAGCTTGAGCATAGCGGGTGAAATGGTCGGTTATTACCAGAACATTCCCCAATCCACTCAGGTCGGGTTTGAGGCAGAGAAAGTCAATGCATACCAGATCCATTGGGCCTTGACTCTGTAAGTGGCCCATTGGGGCAGCTTGATGGGGTAGGGTCTTTCTCTGAATGCATCGTGCACAGGAATGGCAATACTCCTCTACTTCTGCCCTCATGCAGGGCCAATAGAACCGATTTCTGACAAGCTGGAAGGTCCTTTCTGCCCCTAGGTGACCATGATGGTCATGCAGGGCAATTAGTACAGTCTCTCGGTGCTTCTCTGGAAGAAATAACTGCCACTTATCTTCTGAGTCATCAGAGGGGCCCCTTCGGTAGACCACTCCCTGATGTACCTGTAGCCTGTCCAATTCCTTCCTCAACAGGCGAGCCTCCTTTGAGGGGTGATGTAGGAATTTGTTGGGATCCTGATTCTCCAGGGCTTCGAGGACCAATCTCCCCATGGGGTCTTCCAATTGGTCACACCTCAACTCCTTCTTGGACAGTCTCGGTAGGTTGTCTTCCTCCAGTTGAGTTACCCCACAATAGTGTTTGGGGACTCCTACCATGGTAACCCCTATTTCTTCTGCTCTGGAGCCTCCTCTGGCTTGGAATTCAGCCCCTTGACAAAGGGCCCGCACCCCGTCCGGTGCCACTTGGGTCCAATCTTCCCAGTCATTTGTCGTGGCATGAGACCTCCGGGACAGGGCATCTGCATCCCTATTTCCGGCTCCTGGTCTGTACTTCAGACTGAAGTTGAATCCAGACAATGCGGCCAACCACCTGTGTCCGGTGGCATCTAGTTTCGCGGTGGTGAAGAGGTAGGTCAGGGGGTTGTTGTCTGTCTTCACAGTAAACTCTGCCCCATACAAGTAGTCTTTTAGCTTGTCTACTACCGCCCATTTGAGGGCCAGGAATTCCAGCTTATGAGTGGGGTAATTCTTTTCTGAGGGGGTCAGGCTCCTGCTCACATAGGCCACTGGTCGCAGTTGTCCTTCATGTTCTTGGTAGAGTACACCACCTAGACCCTCATGGCTGGCATCCACATGTAATTCATAAGGTCTGGTAGGGTCGGCGTAGGCCAGGACTGGGGCAGTGGTTAAGCTCCTCTTCAGAGCATGAAAGGCCTCTTCACACCTTGGGTTCCACTGATCTTGAACTGACTCACCAGGCCTCCTGGGCCCTGAGTCATCCTCTTCCCCTTCTGCCTTTAGCAATTCATTCAACGGGCGGGCAATCCGAGCAAACCCCTCCACAAACCTCCTATAATAGGAGCAGAACCCCAGGAAGGATCTGAGCTCTGTTACTGTGGTGGGTCGTGGCCAGGAAGTGACTGCTTCCAACTTCTCAGGATCTGTGGCCACCCCTTCTTCAGACACTATGTGCCCCAGATAGTTCACAGAAGACTGGTAGAACCGACACTTCTCGGGGGAAAGCTTAAGTCCCTCTTCGCTGAGTCTTCTCAATACTTTCTCCAACCTGGCTTCATGTTCTTCCAAGGTTCTTCCAAAGACAATGACATCGTCCAAGTACACAAGGACTTCTATAAGATTCATGTCTCCAAAAGTCTTTTCCATAAGGCGTTGAAAGGTAGCAGGAGCTCCAGACAGACCCTGAGGCATCCTATTGAATTCGAAGAATCCCACCGGGGTTATGAAGGCTGTCTTCTCCCTGTCTTCTGGGTGCATAGGGATTTGATAGTACCCACTCTTGAGGTCCATCACACTGAACCATTTGGCTCCAGACAAACTTTGTAGGGCATCTTCTATCCTTGGCGTGGTGTATTGGTCAGGGATGGTTCTCCTGTTGAGAGTCCTGTAATCGATACAAAGCCTCAACGACCCATTCTTCTTTCTGACCACCACGATTGGGGAGGCATAGGGACTTCTAGACTCCCGGATCACACCAGTCTTCTTTAGTTCTACAAGTTGTTCCCTCAGATCCTCCAGATCTGCCAGGGGGACCCGCCTGACCCTCTCTCGGAAGGGCTTATCTTCTTGGAGGCGGATCCGATGGGTGGCACTTCTTGCACACCCCACATCGAATTCATCTTCGGAAAAGATCTTCTCCCACCTGGTCAGCTGGGCCTTGGCTCTTTCTTTCCAAGCCCTGGGTAGGTTCGGGTTTTCCACGGACAGTTTCTCCCAAACATCTCCTCCGTCACCCGTCCCCTTGACTTCGGACCAAGTGACCGGGGCAGCAGGGCTCACCTGACCAAGCAACACTCTGGCAGGGATCTCCATGGGTCCTCCCGTAGTGTTCCTAACACTCACCGGAACTCTGCCATGGGCCTTCTTCAGAGCCTTGAACGGAATCACTTCTGGTATCACTTCCAGGCCTGAGGACTCTTCCCTTGGGTCTGATTCCAGCATGACAAAGGGGCCAGGTTGTTCCCACGAAAGCTTCACAGTGGCCCTAAGACAGGTTACTTCTCCGGGCTGTAGCACTACTCCTTCTCTGCCAAGTCTCCACACCTTCCCTATCCCCTCTCCCGGGGTCTTCTGCTCTAAGACCAGTCGTTGGTAGGCCGTCTTTAGCATGGGATGGATTTTGGTGGCTGAATGGTTTCTCTCTTTCACTAGAGGGGTCAGGAGTCTCCTGACTAGATCCGTGTTTGTCCCAATGATCAGGGAAATCTTGCTGGCTCCAGGCGGCCGGGGACACACAACTGCCAGGGTGTCAAACACTTCAGCCTTCCCAGCCACGGATGGGTCGAAAGTCATCTTTATGGGCAGGTACCCATCATAAGGGAAACTCTGGGTTCCAAGTCCCCATATCTCCAGCTCTTCTATCTTCTGGATAGGCAGATGACTCAAGTGCCTATCATAGAAGTCCCGGTATAGTAAAGTCACCTGTGCTCCGGTGTCCAAAAGAGCTTTAGTATAGACTCCTTCCACTTGAATGGGCACAGTAGGAGACGGGCCCACCAGTTCCTTTGGGTATGGCTGGACTGGGGTCACCTCTTTTTTTTGGCTTTCGACCCTTGCCCTGCTCCTTTTGGACTTTAATTTTTCCTGAGCCTGGCATGCATTGACTTTCTCCCTCTCAATGGGGGCACAAACCCGCTGAGGGATGTTATTGTTCCTTTTAGGTGGATGTTCCTTCTTTGGGGTGCTGTACTTCCACTGAGGGGTCTTGCCCCCTCCCTCTGGGGTACATCTTGGTGGGGGTGTACTATACCTCCTCCTAGGAGTTTTGTCTCCTCCATTCTTGGCCTTTTTTTTTAGTTTGGAGCGCACTGAAGATGATGGGCACCCGGTTGACTCCTTCACCGGGGCCCTTTGGAGTTTCCCGCCGGCTTGCAATTATCTGTTCTCTTCTTCTTTGGGCTGGAGCATACGTTAGCAAAGTGGCCACTCCCTCCGCAGTTATAGCAAATCACCTCTTCTCGGTCCTGTAGGGAGGCCGGTGCTGAGGTGTTTGGGAACAACTCCTTTCTTGGGCTCGGTTTCTCTCGTCTTCTCTGATCTTTCTCCATCAAAGAGGTCAGCATCTCCAACACTTGGGCCATTTGCGATTTCAGAGTGTCAACCTCCGCATCTCTTTCTGGGCTCTTGACCGAATGGACAAACACTGGTACAGGTGTGACATTCGCCTTGGCCACCTGCTGATCTTCCTGCAGCGCCTCTTCGTCCCTAATAATTTTTATTAGATCAGAGTAGGTTAGTGACATTCCTCCTCCTGAGGTTTTCAGGTGCAGCCAGACCGGGTCTGAGCGCCGCGCTCCCCTCATGATCTGCTTCATGCGTGCTTCATCTGCATCTTTGGGCAGCATTCCCTTCTTCAGTACAATCTTGCATAACTGCCTGTTCAGCCTTCTAACATATTCTGACAGTTTCTCATTCGGCTGCTGGAGAGTGTGTTCAATTTGATAAATCATCTCTGACACCTTCTCCAGCTGACCAAACTCTTCCTGCAGCATGGCCAGGCAATCTTGAGCTGTACAGTTTTCATTTCCAAACCGGAAGCTCTTCACCGCTTCTGCCGCGGCACCTTTCAGACTTTCTAAGACTCGCTGTCTCTTCTGTGCCTCAGGCACCTCCCATGCTTCTACTGCCTGCAATGCCTGTTCCACCCAAGTGTCAAAATCTTCCTCCCCCGCAGGGACGGGGAGCTTCCCTGAGAAGGTGCTAAGCTTCCGGTAACCGGCCTCCACATGCACCGTACTGCTTTTCTGGCACTTAATTACAAGGTCTCCTAGAGCATTCAACAATTCAGGCCCTATAGCGGCCAGCGGTGATCCCGGGCTTAATAGTTCCTTAAGCTTTTCTGCTTTAGGGGATAGTGGTGGAGATAATTGTGGGGGTGATGGCTTTGGTGTCTGAAACCATTCTTCCTTCACTGGCAGCGTATGTATCAAGTGATAGATCTGATTATCTATGGCTTGTATACTCTGACTTTTAAAATGCTCTGGGATTTCCTTTTTCCATTCTACCAGTGCGTATGTAAACAAGATCACTGGATCTGGCCTAAAATCCATCACCCATGCTTTGTGGCTCGGAGACAGTAACAATACGAGCTGTTTTATCTCCTCTTCCTTCCATCTTTCCCCCGGGAGTACAATGACTACCGCCGCAGTTGGATCGGCGCCAATCGCTGCGCACCACTGTGACATTGCCAGCGGGTCCATGCTGGTACTTCTGACCGGCTTGATTGCAGCGTGCAACGTACAAGGATCCCGGACTCGAGCCCCCACGTGTAGCGCTACCCCCAGTTAAGAGAGCCGCTGATATTGATTTGGGCCCTGCAGTGCACCGCTGTCAACCCCCGGCAATCGGCTCTAACCTCCCGTGGCACAGCTGGTGATAGAGAGATAGGACCACGTGATCGCAACTGTTGGTGACGCAGTCCTATAACAAACATACACAGAACATACTTTAAAACTCCTATTAAAGTAAGCGGAACTGACACCAAATGTACTTTACCCAGATATTTTACTGAGGCTAATGGGCAAGTAATAAACAACAGTATAACAAGTTGCAGATCCCTGCAACAAACAGTAATAAAGATAAACAGAGTAATCAGAATAATAAAGTATTGCTATGCAACTCTAGCGCTGCCCTTTTACAGCTACTTCCCCTCATGGGTAGACTAACACCCAGCAATGTCTACCTATGCAGTCAGGCCTGACTGATCTAAATGGAAGTTCAGTGAAACAATATTTGCTAGCAATCTCTCGGTGGTGCACTTGAAGAACAACTTTGTAATCCCAACGAATAGTAAAGATAAAGTATCTGTCTTTAAACAGCTCTCACCACCTGGACAAGTCCAAGTCCCTTTCCTCCATCGATTCGTCTAGGAACAGGAATCCACCAACATCCAAGTCTTCAATCCTTCTGGTGTACTGCAGCAAGGAGGATTAGATGTCTCTAAGGCTCTGCTAGGCTGGCAGAGGGCTCTTTGGAAAGGAGCACACGGCCCAGGCTTCAGGCCTTGTGCACACAGCAGTTCAGCACAGAGATCCTCTTGCTAGGAGAGGGGTGTCCAAAGAGACCGACCAAAACTCCGCCTCCCCTTTATAAAGTCTGCCCCAGCAGTCTCTGTTCTGGAGCAATGCACCCTGGGTGCTGCAAGATGTACTGGGAGATGTAGTCTCTCTCTCCTCTGCTTTCACTTCCATAATGTCTCTTTACTTCCTCTCGACTCACCTCTCACCTGGAACTTCTTGTCTCTCTGCATTAAAGGGGAACACCCCGCTACACTTGTTTGTAGGGACAGGGAAGGACAGTGAGGGAAATTCTCCTTGTGCTATACTGTGCTAAAGCATTCATCATCAACCATCTTTAAAAAAACATTTTTTATAGGGACAGAAAACTATAGGTAGGGAGAGTGTCAGTGTGTTTTACTGTGCTAATCCTTGTTTGTAGGGACAGGGAAGGACAGTGAGGGAAATTCTCCTTGTGCTATACTGTGCTAAAGCATTCATCATCAACCATCTTTAAAAAAACATTTTTTATAGGGACAGAAAACTATAGGTAGGGAGAGTGTCAGTGTGTTTTACTGTGCTAATCCTTGTTTGTAGGGACAGGGAAGGACAGTGAGGGAAATTCTCATTGTGCTATACTGTGCTAAAGCATTCCTCATCAACCATCTTTGAAATCCTTGTTTTTTGGACAGTCAGGGAAATTGACATTGTGCTATTCTGTGCGAAAGCAATCATCCGATTCCTCAACCATATTTAGAAATCCTTAAGTAAAGGGACAGAGAAGGACACCTGAAGGTAGCCCTTATTGCTTTTTTCCCATCTTCCTGCAGGCCATCCATTAGAATGTCTGGAAGGCAAACAAGGAGAGGCAGACAGTCAGGAGGCAATAAAAGAGGGCAAGCAGGCTCTGTGTCTGGGGGCAACAGTGCTGGTCGTGGACGCGGTGCATTGTCATCAGCACATGGCCATGGGACACGCTTGTCCTTTTCGGCAGCTGGACATGTTGAGCCACATCATGCCGAAGACTTGGTAGAGTGGATGACCAAGCCCTCCTCCTCCTCCTCATCCTCTCTCACCCAGGCTCAGGGTACTGGCAAAGCAGCTGCCAAAGCGTCCTCTTCCCTGGTATCAATGTCAGACTCATCATCAGTCACTCCTTCCCTAGACCCACCATGTCCTCCTCCTGAGGAGTCCCCCGAACTGTTTGAGCACAGTGTTGGGTACATGCTCCAGGAGGATGCCCAGCGTTTCGAAGGGTCTGATGATGAAACCCAGCTACAGGAAGGCAGTAGCGTGAGAGCAGACAGAGGGGATGCTCAAGAAGCACACCAATCTGGCAGTCATGTTCCAGCAGCTGCAGCATACTGCCAGATTGGCTCCAGTGATGAGGAGGGAGGGGATGATGAGGTCACTGACTCCACGTGGGTGCCTAATAGGAGAGAGGAGGAGGAGGAGGATGAGGAGGAGGCACATCTCCAACGAGGCAGGATGCCCTTTGGTGGCCAGCGTAAGGGCAGTACACCGACGGAATCACACCGCAGAGCTCCGCCTGTGCAGGGCGCTGCCTCTGCCCGTCATTCAAAAAGTTCTTTGGTGTGGGCCTTTTTTGAGGCTAGTGCATCAGATCGCACAGCTGCTGTTTGCAACATATGTCTCAAGCGTATATCGCGTGGCCAAAACATCAGCCGCTTGGGTACCACATGCCTGACCAGACATATGTTGACCTGCCATGCAGCTCGTTGGCAAGCCTACCTCAAAGACCCACACCAAAGAACAAAGCGGACCTCTCCTTGCACCGCATCAGCTGGGATCTCCAACCCCACTATAACTTCAGTCCTCTCTGAAACATGCACTGAGAGGAATGAAGGTGTAGAATTAGGTGTGTCACAGCCAAGTACTTGCGGCCACTCTGCTAGCAGTACACCGACGTCCGATTCTAGCAGGCAAATTTCCCTGCCCCAGCTGCTGGACCGTCGAAAGAAGTTCACTCCCAGCCATCCACATGCCCAGCGGTTGAATGCTAGCTTGGCTAAATTGCTAGCGCTTCAACTGCTGCCTTTTCAGTTGGTAGACTCGGCCCCCTTCCGTGAGTTTGTGCAATGTGCGGTTCCTCAGTGGCAGGTTCCCAAACGCCACTTTTTCTCACGGAAGGCTATTCCGGCTCTCTACCGGCATGTGGAAGGCAATGTCTTGGCCTCGCTGGACAGGGCGGTCAGCGGTAAGGTGCATATTACCGCTGACTCATGGTCCAGCAGGCATGGACAGGGACGTTACCTTTCTTTCACGGCCCATTGGGTCACTCTTTTGGCAGCTGGGAAGGATGCAGGACAAGGTGCAGTAGTGTTGGAGGTTGTTCCAACGCCACGCCTCCAAAATGCTACTACTGGTTGTGACACACCTCTCTCCTCCACCCCCTCCTCTTCTTCTTCCTCCATGGCCTCTTCCTGTGCTTTGTCCTCTGAACCAGCGGTGCTCCGTAGCCGTTCAAGGGGCTACGCAAGTACGCAGGCAAAAAGATGCCATGCCGTGCTTGCGCTGGTGTGTTTGGGGGACAGAAGCCACACTGGGGCAGAGGTCCTGTCTGCTCTGCAGGGCCAGGCCGAGAGGTGGTTGACGCCACGCCAGCTTAAGCCAGGAATGGTGGTTTGCGAAAATGGCACCAACCTCCTCTCCGCCCTCCGACAGGGACAACTGACCCATGTGCCCTGTGTGGCTCACGTCCTTAACCTGGTGGTGCAGCGGTTCTTGGGCAGGTACCCGGGCTTACAGGATGTCCTGAGGCAGGCCAGGAAAGTCTGTGTGCATTTCCGCAGATCTTATAATGCCAGTGCTCGCCTGGCTGAGCTGCAAAAGGAGTTGAACCTGCCCAAGAACCGCCTTATATGTGACATGCCCACCAGGTGGAACTCAACGTTGGCCATGCTGCAGCGGCTGCACACGCAGCAGAGGGCCATCAATGAGTACCTGTGCGACTACGGCACCAGGACAGGGTCAGGGGAGCTTGGTTTTTTTACTCCACGCCAGTGGGGCATGATCAGGGATGCATGCACTGTCCTGGCACCATTTGAGGAGGCCACGAGGATGGTGAGCAGTGACAGTGCATGCATCAGTGACACTGTACCTCTTGTCCACCTGTTGGAGCACACGCTGCGTGGAATAATGGACAGGGCACTTGAGGCAGAACAGAGGCAGGAAGAGGAGGACTTCCTTGCCTCTCAAGGCCCCCTTTACCCAGACAGTGTTCCTTCTGTCCCACCCATCGCACAGGAAGAGGAGGAGGAGGAGGATTGTGTCAGCATGGAGGTGGAGGCTGGCACTCAGCATCATCAGCAGCAGTCTTTTAGGGATGATTTACAGTCCCAAGAAACCAGTGGACTTGTACGTGGCTGGGAGGAGGTGGCTGCGGATCATGTCGTCCTTAGTGACCCAGAGGACTCCGGAGCGAATGCCTCAGCAAACCTACGCTGCATGGCCTCCCTGATCCTGCAAAGTCTGCGGAAGGATCCTCGTATTCTTCGGATCAAGGAGAGGGACCATTACTGGCTGGCCACTCTCCTTGATCCACGGTACAAGGGTAAGGTTGCGGACCTTATGTTACCGTCGCAGAGGGAGCAGAGGATGAGACAACTCCGGGAGGCCTTGCAGAAAGGTCTGTGCAACGCGTTCCCAGAGACTGGGAGGTTACAAACTCCTGGTCCTGGACAACGAGTTGCTGAGGCTTCGGCCAGTCAAAGAAGGAGCGGTGGGGAAGGTGGCCGTCTGACCGATGCGTTCAGACAATTCTTTAGTCCGCAGCCCCAAAGTATGATCGGTTCCAGCAACCATCGCCAGCGTCTGATAAACATGGTGCAGGAATATCTAGGGGCAAGGTCAGACTTGGACACCTTCCCCACCGAAAATCCTCTGGCTTACTGGGTCTTGAGGATGGATCACTGGCCAGAGCTTGCACAGTATGCAATTGAGCTACTGGCCTGTCCTGCATCCAGCGTTCTTTCGGAACGCACATTCAGTGCTGCTGGAGGATTTGTCACGGATCACAGGGTGCGCCTGTGCACCGACTCGGTTGATCGACTGACTTTCATCAAGATGAACCAGTCTTGGATCACCACCAGCTACCACACACCTGATGCTGATATAACAGACTAATTGATTTTAACATGTCACATCCCTTCAAGACTGATGCTGATGCTGAGTGCCTGTGCTGTTATGTTGACTGGCTATCCTCCTCCTCCGAGTCCTCAATGATACGATTGATGATGATAGCTTGGAAGATCATTTTTGTTTATGGGTGCCGCCACCAGTGGCTAAGGCCCAATTTTTCAGCCCCTGTTTAACAGGGGCGTGTAATTACAATTTTTGAAGCAATACTTTGCAACAGGGCTCATTGCTGTGCTCCAAGTACAGTATCTGTGAGGGGTTGCAGTGTTGTGCCACCAGTGCCTAAGGCCCAATTTTTCAGCCCCTGTTCAACAGGGGCATGTAATTACAATTCTTGATCTAATAATTCACAGCAGGGCCCATTGCTGCACCCACCAAGAGTAACTCTGAGGGCTTACAGTGTTGTGGCAACGCCGCCACCACCACCACCACCACCACGAAAGGCCCAATTTTTCAGCCCCTGTTCAAAAGGGGCATGTAATTACAATTCTTGATCTAATAATTCACAGCAGGGCCCATTCCTGCACCCACCAAGAGTAACTCTGAGGGCTTACAGTGTTGTGGCAACACCACCACCACCACCACCACGAAAGGCCCAATTTTTCAGCCCCTGTTCAACAGGGGCATGCAATTACAATTCTTGATCTAATAATTCACAGCAGGGCCCATTGCTGCACCCACCAAGAGTAACTGTCAGGGCTTACAGTGTTGTGGCACCAGCACCACCATCAAAGGCCCAATTTTTACTACCACTGTTCAACAATTATATGTAATTACAATTCCTGATATAATAGTTGACAGCAGGGCGTTCCAGCACCAACCAAGAGTAACTGTGAGTGCTTACAGTGTTGTGCCAACACCAACAACTAAGGGGCCTATTTCTGCAGAGTATATACGGCAGGTCCCTACTTTCAAACATCCAACTTACAAACGACTCCTACTTGCAAACGCAAGAAGACAACAGGAAGTGAGAGGAAATCTACCCCTAGGAAGGAAAATTCTCTCCTGTAAGAATTAATATGGGAGAAAGGTGTCTCCTCTGTACTGATGCTTTATCACCAATCCTTGTTTCAAGAAAAACACCACATTTCAAAAACAGTTGTCATTGGGACGGAAAGTGAGGTGAAATGTTCTGAACAGGGGCACAGACAGCAAAACAAATGTTACAGGGGTGATAACCCTTACCTATGTTTTCCAAAAAGTTTAAAAATAGATTTTTGGGCTGGAGCTACACTTAAACAATGTACCTGTTCAAAATTACAAACAGATTCTACATAAGAACAAACCTACAGTCCCTGTCTTGTATGCACCGCCTGTATACGGCTGTTCAGAGTATATAGGGCCTTTTTTATTTTATGTGCGGGGTTCCCCTTAATATCCATACAAGACCCAAAGGGGCTGGTAATGGGCTGGGGTAGGGGGGGGGGGGGTCATGGGGTAGCTATGCCATTTTTCTTAAAGATTTTCATCCATATTAACGGGACCAGACATTACATTAAAGCCGCAAGCAGTTTTAAATGGCTTTTTTTTCCTTTAGAAGTGTCATTTTGTGCAGGGACAGTTCTAAACACGGGAAACACGTGGCACTTCACAGGCATACTTTAGACACCCCCCAGGTACGATATTTAAAGGAATATTTGACTTTTTTTTTTTCACTTTATGCATCATTAAAATGACTGCTCCCGAAAAACGACCGTTTTTAAAACTTCTTTTTGCATTGATACATGTCCCCTGGTGCAGAACCCGGGTTCCCAAACCCTTTTTAGGACAATAACATGCATAATAGTCGTTATAATTAGCACTTTAGAATTCGAACGTTCGCATCCATTGTATTTAATAGGGTTCTAATGTTCGTACGAACTTTCGGTCCGTTCGCGGGTTCTGGTGCGAACCGAACCCGGGGGTGTTCGGCTCATCACTACTCCAGACTCAGTCCACTGCTTCCGCAGGTCCTCCAAGGTCTGGAATCGGTCCTTCTCCACAATCTTCTTCAGGGTCCGGTCACCTCTTCTCGTTGTGCAGCGTTTTCTGCCACACTTTTTCCTTCCCACAGACTTCCCACTGAGGTGCCTTGATACAGCTCTCTGGGAACAGCCTATTCGTTCAGAAATTTCTTTCTGTGTCTTACCCTCTTGCTTGAGGGTGTGAATGATGGCCTTCTGGACAGCAGTCAGGTCGGCAGTCTTACCCATGATTGCGGTTTTGAGTAATGAACCAGGCTGGGAGTTTTTAAAAGCCTCAGGAATCTTTTGCAGGTGTTTAGAGTTAATTAGTTGATTAGGTTAATAGCTCGTTTAGAGAACCTTTTCATGATATGCTAATTTTTTGAGATAGGAATTTTGGGTTGTCATGAGCTGTATGCCAAAATCATCAATATTAAAACAAGAAAAGGCTTGAACTACTTCAGTTGTGTGTAATGAATCTAAAATATATGAAAGTCTAATGGTTATCAGTACATTACAGAAAATAATGAACTTTATCACAATATGCTAATTTTTTGAGAAGGACCTGTATCTTCACAGAATCAATTGGGCCAGGTAATGATATTTATTTTAAAAGTTTAGTTAAACATTCAGTGATTCAGTGAAGTAGAAGGAACCGAACCAAAAATAAGCAAAAATTGGCATTAAATAAATAGCTTACATTTTTTCTGCTGTACTATTTTTTATATAAGGTTGCTATGGAAACTGTGTTACAGTAGACTAAAAGTTTAGTGTGGAAATGTTTTAGTCTGTTGTAACACACAAATTAGCTTATAGTAATCATGACAATAGATGTATGGAGGTATCATCTACAACAGTGGCTGAACTCAAAAACCTAGGAATAAATCCTACTGGGCTCATGTAAAGCAGAATGTTTACATCTTATAGGAGCTTTTTCTATAATGTGCAAGCATGCACAGCATATTTGCACATTATGGTGCGCTTACCTCTCAAAGTGCTCTCCCCCACCAATGTTACGTCTGCTCGTCGCTTTTCCCCATCTCCTGGGTCCAGAGTCATTGTCTGTCTTGATTGGCCAGGCTGGGATTATGTATCTTCCTTGCATATACATAGGAGTTTCTTCATCCTGACACCTATTCCTGGCTACTATAGTTCTACTTTAGAGGAAACTCGTACTGGGAGGCATACATGGATGTCCGCAGGTAGGGGCAAGGGGGGTCAAGTGCCCCCCTGTAATCAGGGATGGGATGCCCCCCCCCCGAAAAAAAGTTCTGTGGGCGCAAATGGAGGCATATATACAGTATCTCACAAAAGTGAGTACACCTCTCACATTTTTGTAAATATTTTATTATACCTTTTCATGTGACAACACTGAAGAAAATAAACTTTGCTACAATGTAAAGTAGTGAGTGTACAGCTTGTATAACAGTAGAAATTTTCTGTCCCCTCAAAATAACTCAACACACAGCCATTAATGTCTAAACCGCTGGCAACAAAAGTGAGTACACCCCTAAGTGAAAATGTCCAAATTGGGCCCAATTAGCCATTTTCCCTCCCCGGTGTCATGTGACTCCTTAGTGTAACAAGGTCTCAGGTGTGAATAGTTAGCAGGTGTGTTAAATTTGGTGTTTATCGCTCTCACTCTCTCATACTGGTCACTGGAAGTTCAATATGGCACCTCATGGCAAAGAACTCTGAGGATCTGAAAAAAAGAATTGTTGCTCTACATAAAGATGGCCTAGGGTATAAGAAGGTGGCCAAGACCCTGAAACTGAGCTGAAGCACGGTGGCCAAGACAATACAGTGGTTTAGCAGGACCGGTTCCACTTAGAACAGGCCTCACCATGGTCAACCAAAGAAGTTGAGTGCACCTGCTCAGCGTCATATCCAGAGGTTGTCTTTGGGAAACAGACATATGTCCAATGCAGGGCTATGAGCTCTACATTGGACTTGTTGATGTCGGAGAGCAGACGGAGAGAAGAGGCTGTGGGTCTTACAACCTGGAGGGAGCCTGCAGGACTGGGTAAACAAAATACTTTTTAAGGCCCCTAGATCTAAACAAGCATTTAAACCCTGCATTGCGTTGGCAGCCCCACTGCAGTGGCAGATTTTACCGTTCCCTGTAGTTCAGCTTGGCTTGAACACCATTTAGAGGATTTTGTGTCTGTGATATTTCCATCAGAGCACAAAAGACTCCCTTTGTATCATGGGTACCTATGATTGTTTCACAACTGATTAGCTGTGGTATGCCGAGAAAGATTAATAATTAATCACATTTCTGCCTATTTACATCACAGACACAGAAGGACGCCATAAAAAAAGAATTAATTCTCTTCACTGCAAGAACTGCAGTGATAATAGAATTCTGATATTTGCTTAGTGGAGCTATTTACTATAACTCACGTTTTATTCCTGCCGAGTCAATGTGAAGCGCTGTGTTTATCCGGCAGTGGATGTGACCTGAGATCATATTCCAGATAATAATTTCTCCGTCATAACTCGAGCTAGCAAGGAGATTAGGTGGATTTTGAGCAATGCACAGAATGTCTTCACGGTGACCTCGTATCTACAGGGGAAGAGACAACACAAACTCTGAGGCTGTTTCCCACAATCCTTCACACTAGATACAGTATATTCACTCTAAGCATGGAAAAGTATTTGTGCTCATAACCCTCAAAAAACCAAACAGAGCTAGTTACTGCTTAGTATAGTCAGTGCTGTCGTATTGCTGTGACAAATGATCTTTTATTGTAAATGGACAATGTTAACAATAAACTGAACGGCGTGCGCACGGGGAGTGCCAGATGTGCCTGGGCACACCCTAACCACCCCATGTGGCACAGATTTCTCCTGTTTGGACCCCTGATATTTCACCAAAGCCCCTTAATGGGGCTCCTAAATTATAAAGAAGAAATAATACAACAAAAATAAAATAGTAAAAAAATAAAATAATAAAAATAACCGTCCACTGCCCTACTGACACCGTCCACTGCCCTACTGATACTGTCAGTATATATACACGTGTAGTGCTACCCCCAGTTAAGAGAGCCTCTGGATTTGTTTCGGGCCCTGTGTACAGCACCGCCAACCCCCGGCAATCTACTCGACCCACTCTGGCACAGCTAGTCTAGGGATTGTTCTCTTATCATAATCTAACAGTCTATGCACATAATCTATTTGTATTGCAAGGGTAACCTCTTTGCATAAAGACAAACACACTGATAGCAACAGATAGATTATAACGTTTCTTTACTTTGGGTAAAAGGCATAAGGTTAACACATAACACATATATGTCTGCAGAGCCCTGCAGCAGAAAATATAACGCAGGCGGTTACCCGCCAAGTACAACTATCTCTAACTATGCGCCCTTATGGCGCAGCAACCAAAGTTCTAACTACAGATCAGGCCTGACCCAGATCTAAACTCAGTCTCTAGAAGAACAATTTCTTTGCATGCAACTTGACTGGTGGTGCACAACAGGAATGGTAATTTGTAATCCAAAGGGTAGGAAAATGAGAAGAAGAATGAACCCCTCACAGGAGACAACTCAACTCAGTTCCGCCACTAGTCTCCTGTGGGACAGTAAAATAGAACCCGGAGGGCCAAGGCAGTCTCTAGGCCGAATCAAAGTATAGTCTATATGAATGAGCAGATGCTCGCTCACCACTCCGGACGCGATCCCAGTCCGGGACTTCCACCTACTGTGTCTCCACACACAGTATCCGCAACGACCGGGTCTCCGGTCCAACTGATGTCCAAACTCGACAAAGTCAGGTGCCACCCAAGCTCCGTAGTGGGGTGGTAGGCTCTCTGGAAGTTGTGCAAGGCCCTGGCTTCCAGCCCTGCACTGCAGCAGATCCGCACAGGAAGACCTGTTGATTGCAGCGCGGTGTCCAAAAGAGACCGAGCTCAGCCTCGCCCTCTTCTTATATAGCCCCTCCCATGAGTCTCTGCGGTGGCTAAATGCACCCTGGGTGTTGAACGGGGTTCTGGGTAACGTAGTCCAGGGGCCTTAAAGGAGACCCCGCTACACAATGTAACGTACCTTAGGTGTGAGCCTGACGTGCAGAGAGGGACCTCCCGTACAACCCCGGCTCAGAGACCACTGGAGTGGGGACAGTGGTGGTAAGAGCACGGTGAGGTAATGGTGCCTGTCTGATCCTCACTGCTTGGAGTGGTGGAGCCGAGTGGAGACTGGAACGGCTGGTTCCGGAAGCAGCGGATGCAGGTCAGCAGGTGCAGCTTGCAGAGCAGAGGATGCAGGTCAGCAGGTGCCGGTTTGCAGAGCAGGGATGCAGGTCAGCAGGTGCAGGTTTGCAGAGCAGGGATGCAGGTCAGCAGGTGCAGGTTTGCATTGCAAAGGATGCAGGTCAGTGTGTGCAGCTCGCAGAGCAGAGGATGCAGGTAAGCTGGTGCAGGTTTGCAGAGTCAGACAAGCCGGGTCATACACATCAAGGTAAACATCATAAGTGGCAGGCAGAGAGTAGTCAAAGTCCAGGCCGAATCTTGGCAACAGGCAGACTGGCAGATAACTGAGCAGGGTCAAACGAGCCGAGGTCAGGAAGCCGGGTCAAACACAGGAACAGTATACAAGCACAGAATCAGGAACTCAGGGAACAGAAGCAGATCAAACCGCAAGGGGCAACATCTCTGGAATGTCTTTTATAGGAAGTACATGGGAGGAGAAAGGGGTTCAGAGTTCAACAGTAATCAAGACACCAAGCAGAGTAGTCTAATGGATCAGATAGGTTATCCAGCAGATCAGGCAGGGAACTGTCCAGCATCTCAGATAGCTCCGTTGGAAGAGTCAATGCCAGACACAGAAGAGGTCCCAGGTTCAAGCCCAGCACGTCCCTGACAGTGCCCCCCCCTTAAGGGCAACCTCCGGGTGCCCAATAGAGCTCTTTTCTGGAGGTGACTGCGAAAAAAGGCCTGGATTAACTCTCGGGCGTGGATGTTCTGTTGGGGTTCCCAGGAGTTCTCCTCCAGACCGTACCCCTTCCACTTGATCAGGAATTGAAGCTGGTTCCCTCTTCTTCGGCAGTCCAAGACGGCCTCCACCTCGAACTCCTCATCACCGTCAATGATTACAGGCTCGGGTGGTCCCGATCCCCTGTCTGGGAACGGGTCGGGCATTGCGGGTTTCAGCAGGGAAACGTGAAAGACTGGGTGAATCTTCAACGACTCCGGTAAGGCAAGTTCATAGGAGACCTCGTTTAATTTCTGTTTTACTGGGAAAGGACCGATGAACTTGGGTGCCAGTTTCCTTGCGGGGCAAGCCATCTTAAGGTTGGTGGTCGATAACCATACTTGGTCACCCTGTTGCAGGCATAATTCCCCTCTCCTTTTTCTGTCAAAGATCCTTTTATTGGCTGCTTGTGCCTTAGTCATGGCTTCCTGCAATATCCTGCTGTTACGGGTCAGGAAGTCAACGATACGCTGGACCGCCGGGACTGTTGAATCAGGGATGAGATCAGGTAAGAAGGTCGGGTGAAACCCGTAGTTGGCATAAAATGGCGATTGACCTGTAGCCGAATGACTGGCGTTGTTAAAGGCAAACTCTGCCAAGGGTAGTAAAGCTACCCAGTCGTCTTGAACGAAGGTGGTGATACATCTGAGGTACTGTTCGAGCGTCTGATTCGTTCTTTCGGTTTGCCCGTTAGTTTGGGGGTGATAGGCCGAAGACATGGGCAACTCAATCTTCAGGACCTTACACAAAGCCTTCCAAAAGCGAGAGGTGAACTGCACCCCTCTATCCGAAACGATGTCTGCAGGGACCCCATGTAGCCTTACTACTTCCCTAATGAAGACCTGGGCAGTTTCCATGGCAGAGGGCGTGCCTTTGAGAGGCACGAAGTGGGCCATCTTGGATAGACGATCAACCACTACAAAGATGGCTGTGCAACCTTCAGATGGGGGGAGTTCCACTATGAAGTCCATGGCAATCATTTTCCAAGGACTGGTAAGGGTCTGAGCAGACCCCAGGCCTTGCTTCTAGTGGTCTTGCTACGGATACAGGTGGCACATGAACCTACATATTCCCTGCAGTCTTTTTCAAGATCCGGCCACCAAAACGTGCGTTGAATCAGTTCAAGGGTTTTATACATTCCGAAATGGCCTGCCAGGGGATGATCATGACACAAGTTTAACACTGTGACTCGAACTTCTTCTGGCACAAAGATTTTGTCATTCTTCCAAAGTAACCCGTCCTTGGGTACCAGAGTGTTTCCAGAGGGACCAGACACACCTGTAAAAGCTTGCTTCAAGCCAGCCATCAGGCTAGTTTGTAAAAGTAAGAAGTTGCCTTCCGATAGAATGGTATCTGGAGCTGACACCTCTTTTGGATCATCAAACATGCGGGAAAGAGCGTCTGGTTTGGTGTTCTTGGAGCCTGGCCGGTAAGTTATGTGGAACGAGAACCTAGAGAAAAATAGTGCCCAACGTGCCTGGCGTGGTCTCAGACGTTTGGCAGCTCTCAGATACTCTAGGTTCTTGTGGTCTGTGTAAATGAGTATAGGATGCGCTGCTCCCTCCAACAAGTACCTCCACTCCTCAAGGGCAGATTTAATGGCCAGGAGCTCCCGGTCTCCAACATCATAATTCCTCTCAGATGGGGTAAGCTTACGGGAGAAGAAGGCTACCGGGTGTATCAAGTCCTTGAGACCTTGGCGCTGGGAGATAACAGCTCCAACCGCTGTCTCTGAGGCATCTACCTCAAGTAGATAAGGTAGGGCAGGATCGGGATGACTTAGGATAGGAGCAGACGTAAAAAGTATTTTTAGGTTTGTGAAAGCAGCCTGTGCTTCAGATGTCCACTGGAATCGAGCATTTTGCTTCGTTAGCTGCGTAATCGGGAAAATAATAGCAGAGAATCCCTTGATAAACCTCCGATAAAAATTGGCAAAGCCGACGAAGCGCTGCACCCCCTTTTTGTCTGAAGGTGCAGGCCAATCCAGAATGGCTGAAACCTTCTGTGGGTCCATCTTGAACCCCTCTGTAGAGATCACTAGGCCAAGGAACTGGATACTCTGTCGCTCGAATTCACACTTTTCTGG
Source organism: Rana muscosa (assembly GCA_029206835.1). Lineage (NCBI taxonomy): Eukaryota > Metazoa > Chordata > Amphibia > Anura > Ranidae > Rana > Rana muscosa. Next base: position 962,261,999 of record CM055117.1, on the reverse strand, counting down.
TTTTGCGTACAGTCCATGCTGGCGGAGACGACAGAGTACACTCTTGACGTGTTTCCGGTGCTGCTCGAGAGAGGAGGAAAAAATCAAAATATCATCAATATAGACAACTACATAAATGTCCAGACAGTCTCTGAAAACATCATTGACTAGATCAGTGGTTCTCAACTCCTATCCTCAGGGCCCACTAACAGGCCAGATTTTAGGTATTACCTTGGGTGAGATGCAGACTAGAATACTGCAATCACTGAGCAGCAAATGATATCACCTGTGATGTATTTCAGTTATCTTGCAAACCTGGCCTGTTAGTGGGTCCTGAGGACAGGAGTTGAGAACCACTGGACTAGATGCTGAAAGGTGGCAGGGGCGTTACATAGGCCGAAGGGCATTACTAGGTATTCGTAATGGCCGAACCTGGTACGAAAGGCAGTCTTCCATTCATCCCCTGCTCGGATGCGTACCAGGTTGTACGACCCCCGCAGGTCTAATTTGGTAAACACAGAGGAAGTCCTGAGTCTTTGAAAAAGTTCAGGTACCAGGAGGCAGAGGGTACCGGTTCTTGACCGTGATTTTATTTAATTCCCGGTAATCTGCACAGGGCCGAAGAGAATGGTCTTTTTTCTCCACAAAGAAGATTCCTGCCCCTGCTGGAGAAGTGGAAGGACGGATGAAACCCCTCTTAAGGTTCTCATCAACATATTCTTTCAGTACCTCAAGCTCCCGTTCAGATAGGGGGAAGATCCGTCCGAAAGGAATCTCAGCACCGGGAAGAAGCTCGATTGGACAATCGTAAGGACGATGAGGCGGGAGGACTTCGGCCCCTCGCTTGCTGAAGACGTCCAGGAACTCATGATATTGTTTGGGTACAGAAGCTCGTATCTCTGGATCTGAATCCAGGCATAACAGAGGCCCCGAGGTGCTGGGACGTGGAAGCATGCAGTGATGTTGACAGTATGGTGACTGGAACTTAATACTTCCGGTTCCCCAATCAATCTGTGGATTGTGTGCCTGAAGCCAGGGTAGACCCAGGATAACTGGAAACATGGGAGATGCAATAGCATCCAAAGTCAATAGTTCCTTATGGTCCATGGAGGTGATCACAGGCAAAGGAGGGGTCTCCTGGGTCACTACTCCAGACTTGATGCGAGACCCATCTGCCAGGAAAATGGAAAGTCCCTGAGTTTTAGGTTGGAGTGGGATGTGTTGTTGTGCTGCAAAGTCTAGATCGACAAAACAACTACATGCCCCTGAGTCGATTATTGCAGTTACTGGTATTGTCCTCCCTGGTAGTTGGAAAGAGATAGGAAGAGCCAGGTGAGTAGCATTGGTAGATGGAGGTGAGTAGTTGGGAGAAGAGGTAGCCAGGACCTTGCGCAGGTTAGCGGGACAAGAAGAGACATAATGACCGGGTTTCCCGCAATACAGGCATAGATAATTCTGCAGCCGACGAAGTCGTTCCTTGGCCGATAGGGAATGTTTCATTAGTCCAAGCTGCCCTGGCTTGATGGTCTGGTTGAGAGATGAGGGTTCAGTTGGAACCGTACTGGCACTGGCAGGGTACACATGGGCTCGTATCCGGGGTAGCATCCAAGCTGGGCGGAGCTGCTGGGTAGACCTTTCTGCTCTGCGCTCCCGGAATCGTCGGTCTATCTGGATAGACAAAGTAATTAAAGTCTCTAGAACATCAGGAACACTGACCCGTGCTAACTCGTCCTTCAGGCTTTCAGAGAGACCAAGACGGAACTGATGCCGCAGAGCCGCCTCATTCCACTGGGTATCCGCGCTTCAGCGTCTGAAATCAGTCACATAGTCCTCGACCGCTCGGCGGCCTTGCTGGAGCACATGGAGAGCAGCCTCGGCAGTAGAAGTCCACTGTGGATCGTCATAAAGTCGGGCCATGGCATCAAGAAAAGAGGGTAGAGAGTCTAGAACTACATGGCGGACTTCAAGTAGGTGATGGGCCCAAGCTTGAGGTTCCCCCTGCAGCAAAGCGATAACGAAGCCCACCTTGGTGGCTTCAGATGAAAAAGTCAGAGGTAGCAACGAAAAGTAAAGTTCACATGCGTTGCGAAACGCACGGAATTTACTCCGATCCCCAAAAAACTTCTCAGGAACAGGGACCCTCAGGAGATGGTATCATTCCAATAGAGGAAGTTGGGGTTGGAGGTGAATCTGCAGAGGTGGCTTGAGTTTGTGTCTGCTTATTCATTCGGACGTGGCTGCCCTGCAGAGACTTCACGATCTGAGTGAGAGCTGTAAGGTGTTGATAGACATTGTCCATAGGCAAGGTATCTCCTGCAGGCTCAGGCTCAGGCATGGCGGTTTGATACTGTAATGTACCTTAGGTGTGAGCCTGACGTGCAGAGAGGAACCTCCCATACAACCCCGGCTCGGAGACCACTGGAGTAAGGGCTAGTGGTGGTAAGAGCACGGTGAGGTAATGGTGCCTGTCTGATCCTCACTGCTTGGAGTGGTGGAGACTGGAACGGCTGGTTCCGGAAGCAGCGGATGCAGGTCAGCAGGTGCAGCTTGCAGAGCAGAGGATGCAGGTCAGCAGGTGCCGGTTTGCAGAGCAGGGATGCAGGTCAGCAGGTGCAGGTTTGCATTGCAAAGGATGCAGGTCAGCGTGTGCAGCTCGCAGAGCAGAGGATGCAGGTAAGCTGGTGCAGGTTTGCAGAGTCAGACAAGCCGGGTCATACACATCAAGGTAAACATCATAAGTGGCAGGCAGAGAGTAGTCAAAGTCCAGGCCGAATCTTGGCAACAGGCAGACTGGCAGATAACTGAGCAGGGTCAAACGAGCCGAGGTCAGGACTGGAGACAGAAGCGTGGTCAGGAAGCCGGGTCAAACACAGGAACAGGATACAAGCACAGAATCAGGAACTCAGGGAACAGAAGCAGATCAAACAGCAAGGGGCAACATCTCTGGAATGTCTTTTATAGGAAGTACATGGGAGGAGCAAGGGGTTCAGAGTTCAACAGTAATCAAGACACCAAGCAGAGTAGTCTAATGGATCAGATAGGTTATCCAGCAGATCAGGCAGAGAACTGTCCAGCATTTCAGATAGCTCCGTTGGAAGAGTCAATGCCAGACACAGAAGAGGTCCCAGGTTCAAGCCCAGCACGTCCCTGACACACACGCATATGTGTTTGAGCTTTGGGGTGCACACCTAGGACCCATATTGTGTATGTTGTAGGTTTATTTTAATATAGTGTATGTAAACATAAAGCTTCATGCATATTGGGTGTTTAGACCCCTACATTAGGTTCCATTTTTTGTATGTCCAGGACAGGTGCAGCATCCAGACCCACTGCCAGCGTCCTGTCAGAATATATTACAGGCTAAGCTGCATGGAAGATGGATGCTGTACCAAGTGATACTTGTGTTTAGGACTGCATCCATTCAGGAATACATGCCTGCAATGCAAAACTGGGGGTTCCAGGCATACGCCTCTGAATGCATACAGCTGTAAATACTGCACCTGTGCCTCCTGGGCATAAGACAACACCGGGATTTGACGCACAGCGGCTAAATGCCCAGTATGCACTGAAAGCCCTGAACCAATTTATAAGGAGCTACTTCAGCAGGCTGGATTCACAAGTTATGTGTATTGGTGCCCTGCAGTGCCACTCATTCTGGATTCTGAAGGGCATCCCAACACATCTGTGCTGCAGCGCACCACAAAGCACAGTATTGCACTACTAATGCACTGCACATAATGCTGCATCGCTACAAATGGTGTATGCACCTTCTGTGTGTTTAATGTGTTTAGGCAGCCTATTCAAAAAATAGCATAAAAAAAAAAAAAAAAAAAAAAAACCCACAGCAGAAGTACCACAATTTTTGTATGGCTGGGGTCATTTGTTAAAAACAATACTCCTGTACACTGCCACATTCTCCTTATAAAATGCAATTCTTATGCCTGAAAGAATGTAACACATAACAATCTGCTGTTCAAGTCAAATGAGAATTTACTATTTTGCATACTGTAGTTATTTTAAATGCATGGCACCCACGCGTACAAGAGTTTTAATTAATAGATTGTCGATTTTTTATTGTACAATATAAGCAATTTATAGTGAGAATTCAGAAGGCTTTGGGGAATGTGTAGAAAAAAAGAGTTAAATATTTATGAGCTCAGGATCATGAATAACCTGTCTACAAATCTCTGCAGCATTTGAAGAACTTATTTTAGGATACAGATATTTACCTTAGTTAAAATAAATCTGAAAGATAGTGTAAAGGAAAATGTGATTTGCAGGAAAACTGTCATGGACCCTCCGTGTAGTAACATCATGGAGTCCCCACTTTTTACAGGTCAAGGCTGCCAGTTCATGCCTTAAATAAGTGGTCTTCAACCCTTTTGGAACCAGGGAAGATTTTTTTTAGCACTTCAGTTATCCTGACACCATATGGTGTCGGGATGATTGAAGTGCATTATTTCTACTGTTACAGTATATCAGTGGGAGCCACTTGACTAAAGCCTGCCACCAGATGTAGCGTGTCACTAGCCTGCCACCACAGCCACCAGATGTAGCTTGTCACTAGCCTGTCACCAGATGCAGCGTGTCACTGATGTGGCCTGCCTCCAGATGCACCTTGTCACTAGCCTGCCACCACAGTCACCAGATGCAGCGTGTCACTGTTGTGTCCTGCCTCCAGATGCACCTTGTCACTAGCCTGCCACCACAGCCACCAGATGCAGCGTGTCACTAGCCTGCTATCATAGCCACCAGATGCAGCTTGTCCCTATCCTGCCACCACACCCGCCAGATGCAGCCTGTCAATAGCATGCCACCGCAGCCACCAGATGCAGCTTGTTACTAGCCTGCCATCACAGCCACCAGATGCAGCTTGTGACTAGCCTGCCATCACAGCCACTAAATGCAGCTTGTCAATAGCCTGCCATCACAGCCACCAGATGCAGCCTGTCACTAGCCTGCCACCACAGCCACCAGATGCAGCCTGTCACTAGCATGCCACCACAGCCACCAGATGCAGCCTGTCACTAGCATGCCACCACAGCCACCAGATGAAGTTTGTCATTAGCCTACCATCACAGCCACCAAATGCAGCTTGTCACTAGCCTGCCACCACAGCCACCAGATGCAGCTTGTCACTAGCCTGCCACCACAGCCACCAGATGCAGCCTGTCAGTAGCCTGCCACCAGATGCAGCCTGTCACTAGCCTGCCACCACAGCCACCAGATGTAGCCTGTCAATAGCATGCCACTGCAGCCACCAGATGCAGCTTGTCACTAGCCTGCCATCACAGCCACCAGATGCAGCTTGTGACTAGCCTGCCACCACAGCAACCAGATGCAGCTCGTCACTAGCCTGCCACCACAGCCACCAGATGCAGCCTGTCACTAGCCTGCCACCACAGCCACCAGATGCAGCTTGTCACTAGCCTGCCATCACAGCCACCAGATGCAGCTTGCCACTAGCCTGCCATCACACCCACCATATGCAGCTTGTCACTAGCCTGCCATCAAACCCACCAGATGCAGCTTGTCACTAGCCTGCCACCACAGCCACCAGATGCAGCTTGTCACTAGCCTGCCATCAAACCCACCAGATGCAGCTTGTCACTAGCCTGCCACCACAGCCACCAGATGCAGCTTGTCACTAGCCTGCCATCACACCCACCAGATGCAGCTTGTCACTAGCCTGCCATCACACCCACCAGATGCAGCATGGCACTTTTGTAGAACTTGTAATTGTGTGATTTTCTGATTGCAGTGAAAAAACATACATCTTGCAGCCTCTCCCCACGGCTACGAAATCCAGTATTCCGGAGTGGGGAAACCGGCACATGCGCAGTTCGTATTACACTGTAATCACCGCTGTTGAGTCCACCTTCTCACATCTCATAGGACAGTACTCTGTCCTATGAGATGTGAGAAGATGGACTCAACAATGGCAGGCAGCGAGAAGCGATGATGTAATCTCTCTAGTCTCCCGCCACACCTTCTTCAGTGTAGCCCGGCTGCAAACAGGGCATGGACCAGCACCGGTCTGCGGCCCGGGGTTTGGATACCCCTGCCTTAAGTGACATATCTAAGTTATTCAGGTTCTGTCTCTGTCTAATGTACACTTAAAATTACCCTGTACTTTGCCTACTTTGGACAAAAATTATACTTTGCACAATGGTGATTGACAGTCACCACTCAGAGTGGACCCGAGAACTGAGCAATCAGTGGTATTTAATCGCTCAGTTCTCAGTGTAGAGCCAGCGAGGCACTTCTTTTTTAAGCTGGCCATACACCAGTAAAATTTTGTTTCAAAATGTTTATTTTCGGAGCATTCATTAATTTTCCTAATGGTTGGTGGGGGTCATATTGATGTTCGTTTTTGATCGTAGTGACGAGAAAATTTAAAAGATACTTTTTGAATGAATAAAACTTCAACTCTGGTTTTCTTTCTGTAAAAATCATATGTAGCACTACCCCCAGTTAAGAGAGCCGCTGAATTTGTTTCGGGCCCTGAATACAGCACCGCCAACCCCCGGCAATCTACTCGACCCACTCTGGCACAGTTAGTCTAAGGGTTTTTATCTTATCACAATCTAGCAATATATGCACAATGATAACACACTGAGGGTGAAGTGTTAAAGTATAACTAGTTTGCTTCTGTGTAAAAGGCATAGATTAACACATAACACATATATTGTCTGCAGAGCCCTGCAACGGTAAATATAGTACACACTGAGGATGCTGGCGATTACGCGCCAAGTGCAGCTATCCCTATCTATGCGCCCTTATGGCGCAGCAACAAAAAGTTCTAACTCCTGGTCAGGCCTGACTCAGATATAACTTAGTCTCTTGGGGAACAATTTCTTTGCATGCAGCTTGAACGGTGGTGCACATATAGAAAGAAACAGTATTTGTAATCCACACGATAAGTAATAGAAGAACACTTCACCGGAGACTACACGACCCAGTTCTGTTACTAGTCTCCGATGGAACAACAGATAAAACTTGGTGGGCCAAGGCAGTCTCTAGGCCTAATCAGAGTAAAGTATTTTTTTGGATTGAGCAGGTGCTCGCTCACCACTCCGGACGCGATCCCAGTCCGGGACTTCCACCGACTGTGTCTCCGCACACAGCGTCTGCAACGGCCGGGTCCCCGGTCCAACTGATGTCAGCAACTTGGAGAAGTCAGATGCCACCCAGGCACGCAGTGGGGTGGAAGGCTCTCTGGAAGTTGTGCAAGGCCCTGGCTTCAGGCCCTGTACTGCCGCAGATCCACACGGGAAGACCTGTTGATAGCAGCGCAGTGTCCAAAGAGGCCGAGCTCAGCCTCGCCCTCCCCTTATATAGTCCCACCCATGAGTCTCTGCGTGGCGAAAATGCACCCTGGGTGCCAAACATGGTTATGGGTAATGTAGTCCCGGGGCCTTAAAGGAGACCCCGCTACACACTCCCCCCACTTAAACTCTTTGGTCCCCAAAGATAACTGTTAACACATACTACGCACAACATGAGACAAAGATGCGTATGACGTCGGCAAAGGAAGTTCCCACCAAAAACGAGGGGGTGGACTTCCTTGCCCACAGGTTACACTACCATTAGTGGCCTGCCTAGCTGTGCCAGCGGGTGAGTTGGGGTTGCCCCCCACCAAATGAACAGTGGAGGGATCAGGGTCTTCCACACTCCTCCTAGCAGTGACCACAGTGTCTTCCGAGCTCTTCCCCATCTGTGGGTAAGTCATTTTTCGGGGGGCCTCATGGTCCTTCTCATCCTTCGCTCTCTCTGGATTTCTGGTTCAGACAATACAGGTTTCTCTTCTGGAACCGACTTGGGAGTTTCCACTGGTTCTGGGACACTTGACTCGGGAGCAGGGAGATACATGGAATCTCTTGGATCCCCCTCTAAGAGTAAGTCACAGGCATCTTCCCAAGAATCTGACAAAGGACTGGACGGGATGAACTCAGTAGCTTCTGCATTCAGTGTACTGTCTATGGTGTCTTCATCAGGTGGAAGATCAATAGCAGAAGTTTCTGGGGCCTGGGAAGGCCAAAGCCAATCAAGTTCTTCTCTCTCATCTTCACTTAGCTCTGAGGTCTCTGTATCCCCAATCTGAGGGGTCTGGGACCGAGTGTTCGGCCTGGGAGTATCCAGGATGGAAGTTGGCTCAGGGGAACCCATCGCAGGGGGAATCCGAACTGCTTCAGCTAGTGGGAGTAGGTGGTTCCGATGCCAAGTCTTTAAGGGCCCCACCTTCCCTTCTGGCTTTAGTCTGTAAACAGGCAGGCCCGGTAGTTTTTTGCAAATAACATAGGGTTCAGGTCTCCATCTGTCTGCAAGCTTGTGTTTTCCAGGGACCCCCAAGTTCCGTAGCAACACTCTGTCTTCAGGTTGTAAATCTTGAATCCGAACTTTCAGATCAAAGTTTTTCTTGTTGCGAGCCCCCTTTTTTCTGAGGCTGCTTGGGCCTGCTCATAGGCCAATTTTAAATTGTGTCTGAGTCTATCTACATATCCTTTGTGAGAAGTGGCAGAACAATGGTCTATGGAGGTACTAAAGGCCACATCTACCGGTAGTCTTGCTTCTCTTCCGAACATAAGTCGATAGGGTGAGTACCCTGTAGCGTCACTTGTAGTGCTGTTGTATGCATGCACAACTGCTGCTATGTGGTTGCTCCAATGCTGCTTCTTTTCACTGCTTAAGGTCCCCAGCATGTTTAGCAGGGTTCGGTTGAACCTCTCCGGCTGAGCATCACCTTGTGGATGGTAGGGGGTAGTTCGTGTCTTCTTGATCCCCAAGGAATCCAGGAGCTTCCGGATCAGCCGACTTTCAAAGTCCCTTCCCCGATCTGAGTGAAGCCGTTGTGGTAGTCCGTAGTGTACGAAGTATTTCTCCATAAGTACTTTGGCTACAGTGGACGCCTTCTGGTCTTTGGTTGGGAAGGCCTGGGCATACCGGGTGAAATGGTCGGTTACTACCAGAACATTTCCTAGCCCACTCAATTCGGGTTTGAGGCAGAGAAAATCAATGCATACCAAATCTAGTGGGCCTTGACTTTGCAGGTGGCCCATTGGGGCAGCTTGATGGGGTAAAGTCTTTCTCTGGATGCAGCGTGCACATGAGTAGCAGTATTCTTCAATTTCGGCCCTCATGCAGGGCCAATAGAAACGGTCCCTAACGAGTTGGAAGGTCCTTTCCGGCCCCAGGTGGCCATGGTTGTCGTGTAGAGCAACCAAGACAGTCTCTCAGTGTTTCTCGGGCAGAAACAATTGCCATTTGTCTGCCAGGTTATCAGAGGGACCCCTTCTGTAGACCACTCCCTGATGCACCTGCAACCTGTCCCACTCCTTCCTCAACAGGCAAGCTTCCTTTGAAGAGTGATGCAAGAGTCTATCTGGGTCCTGCCTCTCCAAGGCTTCCAAGACCAATCTCCCCATCGGGTCTTCTAATTGGTCACACCTCAACTCCCTCTTTGACAGTTTTGGCAAGTTATCTTCCTCCAACTGGGTTACCCCACAGTACTGTTTGGGGACCCCTACTACAGTGACCCCTATTTCTTCTGCTCTTGAGCCACCACCGGCCTGGAGTTCAGCCCCCTGACAGAGGGCCCTCATCCCGTCAGGTGCCACTTGGGTCCAGTCTTCTGTACTGCTGATGGGGACATGAGATCTTCTAAACAAAGCGTCTGCATCTCGATTTCCAGCCCCAGGCCTGTATTTCAGGCTAAAATTGAAGGCAGACAGTGCTGCCAGCCACCTATGTCCTGTAGCATCCAGCTTTGCTGTGGTAAAAAGATAGGTAAGAGGGTTGTTGTCGGTTTTCACAGTGAACTCTGCCCCATACAGATAGTCTCGGAGTTTGTCAACTACCGCCCACTTGAGGGCCAGGAACTCCAACTTATGAGTAGGGTAGTTCTTTTCAGAGGGAGTCAAACTTCTGCTCACATATGCAACAGGTCTCAGTTGCCCTTCATGCTCCTGATAAAGCACTCCTCCCAGACCATCATGACTGGCATCTACGTGGAGTTCATAAGGCTTCTTTGGGTCTGCGTAGGCCAGAACAGGGGCAGTGGTTAGACTTTCTTCAACATTTGGAAGGCCTCTTCACACTTCTCGTTCCACTGGTCCTTGACTGACTCCCCTGGCTTCCTGGGGCCCGAGTCATCCTCTTCCCCCTCCGTCTTGAGCAGTTCATTCAGAGGCCTTGCTATCTGAGCAAACCCTTCCACGAACCTCCTATAATAAGAACAGAATCCCAAAAAGGATCTGAGTTCTGTCACAGTGGTGGGCCTTGACCAGGAGGTGACTGCCTCCAACTTTTCGGGGTCTGTGGCTACCCCATCCTCGGACACTATGTGTCCCAGATAGTTAACTGATGACTGATAGAACTGGCACTTTTCAGGTGAGAGCTTGAGTCCCTCCTCACTTAGTTTTCTCAAAACTTTCTCCAGCCTCTCTTCATGTCCTTCCAAGGTTCTCCCGAAGACAAAGATGTCATCCAAGTATACAAGGACTTCGATGAGGTTCATGTCTCCTACAGTCTTTTCCATGAGACGTTGGAAGGTGGCCAGGGCTCCAGACAGACCTTGGGGCATCCGGTTGAATTCAAAGAACCCCACTGGGGTTATGAAAGCTGTCTTCTCCTTGTCTTCTGGATGCATAGGGATCTGATAGTACCCATTCTTGAGGTCCATGACGCTGAACCACTTGGCTCCAGACAAGCTCTGTAGGGCGTCCTCTATCCTCGGAGTGGTGTACTGGTGGGGTATGGTCCTCCTGTTGAGGGTCCTGTAGTCTATGCACAGCCTCAACGACCCATTCTTCTTCCTGACCACCACTATCGGGGAGCCATAGGGGCTTCTAGATTCTCGAATCACACCAGTTCGCTTGAGCTTGGCGAGCTGTTCCCTCAAGTCTTCGAGGTCTGCTAGCGGAACTCGCCTAACCCTCTGCCTGAAGGGCTTGTCTTCCTGGAGGCGGATTCGATGGGTGGCACTCTTTGCACACCCCACATCGAACTCATCTTGGGAGAAGATCTTTTTCCACCTGGTCAACTGGGCCTTGGCTCTCTCTTTCCAAGCCCTGGGCAGGTTTGGGTTCTCCATGGAAAGCTTCTCCCACACAGTCCTTTCTCCCTCTGCCTTCTCCATGTCCGACAAAGCAACTGGGGTAGCAGGGCTCATCTGGCCCAGCAACATCCTGGCTGGGATCTCCATGGGGCCATCCGTAGTATTCCTGACACTCACAGGTACTTTACAGTGTGCCTTCTTCAGGGCCCTCAACGGGACCACTTCTGGGACTACTTCTAAGCCCGAATGTTCTCCCCCTGGGTCAGGTTCCAACATGACAAAGGGCCCAGGCTGCTCCCAAGTGAGTTTCACAGTGGCTTTTACACAGGCTACTTCACCGGGCTGCAGCACTATTCCTCTTCTTCCCAGCCTCCAAACCTTCCCTACCCCCTCTTCTGGGGCCTTCTGTTCCAAGATCAGTCGCTGATAAGCTGTCTTCAGCATTGGGTGGATCTCGGTGACTGTGGGGTCTTTTCTTCTTGTCAGAGGGACCAAGAGTCTTCGGACCAGATCCGTGTTGGTCCCTATTATTAGGGAACTCTTGTTAGCTCCAGGGGCATACCACAGCCAAGGTATCGAACACTTTGGCCTTCCCGGCTATGGACGGGTCAAAAGTCAGTTTTATAGGCAGATAGCCATCATAAGGGAAACTCTCAGTCCCAATTCCCCATATTTCCAGCTCTTCAATCTTCTGGATGGGTAGGTGACTTAGATGCTTGTCATAAAAGTCTCGGTACAACAGGGTCACTTGTGCCCCAGTATCCAATATGGCTCTGGTGTAGACTCCCTCCACTTGGACAGGTACTATCGGGGAGGGGCCTACCAGCTTCTCTGGATACCACTTCAAAGGGGTCTCTTTTTTTGGATCTTTGCGTTTCCCTTTTGGACTCTCTTTCTTCCATTTCTCTTTGGACTTAAGTCTCTCTTGGGCCTGGTATGCATTGATCTCCCTCCTTTTAATGGGTGTAACTACCCGCTGAGGGACATTATTCTCTTTCTTTGGTGTACGTTCCCACTGAGGAACCCTGTGCTTCTTCTGAGGGGTTTTGTCCACTCTTTTCCTGTGCTTCTCATTCAGTTTGGAGCTCACTGGAGATGATGGGCACCCGGTTGACTCCTTCACCGGGGCCCTCAGAAGTTTTCTGCCGGCTTGCGGTTATTCATCTTTTTTTTCTTTGGGCTGGAACACACTTTGGCGAAATGGCCAGCTCCTCCACAGTTGAAACAAATCACATCCCCCCAATCTTGCAAGGATGCGGGCGCTGAGATGTTTGGAAACAGTTCCTTCTTTGGGCTTTCCCTCTCTGGTACCCCTTGATCCTTGGCCATCATAGAGGTCAGCATCCCCAATACTTGGGACATCTGTGACTTCAAGGTATCCACCTCTGAGTCTCTCTCGAGGGTCATGGCCGTCCTGACCACCACTGCCGGAGGATTGGTTGGCTCGACTGATTGGTTCCTCCTTTTGTCTTCCAACATAGCCTCTTCTTCTCTGACCACTCGGATTAAGTCGGGGTACTCCAGGCTCCTGTCGAGTGCGTAACGCCAATGCAATGGGGTCCAAGGGCTGTGCTCCCCTCAACACCTGCTGAACACGGGCCTCATCCACCTTCCTTGGGTCGATCCCCTTCTTCAGTATAATTTTATGTAGAATCTTATCCAGACGCCTCATGAACTCTGACAGTTTCTCTCCTGTCTTCTGATAGCAGTGCTCCAGCTGGTAAGTGAGCTCAGTGACTTTTTCTGTTCCACCGAACACATTCTGCAGAATGTCCAGATAATCCTGTGCATCACAGTCTTTCTTGCTCAGCTTGAGGTTGCGTATGGCCTCCAAGGCAGGCCCCTTCAGACTCTCAGAGGTTCTTTGTTTCTTTCGGTGTTCTGGGACCTCCCATTCTTCTAAAGCCTGGGTGGCGCCGTCTAGCCACTCCTCAAGTCCCTCTTCTCCCAAAGGTACAGGTTTCCTTCCAGAAAACATCCTGAGTTTTCTGTATCCCGACATCGGGTAGTCTGTAGGATCCTTCTTACACTGGGCTACAATCTCCCCCAGGACCGCACATAGTTCTGCGCTGAGGGTGGCCGGTGGTGACCGGGACTCTCTTTCGCCTTCTGCTTTCCTGCTTTTGGGGACTGCGGTGGAGATGTCTGTGGAGGTGATGGTTTTGGTGTCTGAAACCATCCTCCCTTGACTGGCAGCGCATGTATTAAGCTATAGGTCTGATCATCCACTGCTTTTATGCTTGGACTTTTGAAATGCTCTGGGATTTCATTCTTCCATTCTACTAGTGCGTGGGTCAGCGAAGAATTCGACCTGACATCCATCACCCATGCTTTCTGGTGTGGGGACAGCGACATTACTAGCTGCTTTACTGCTACTTCTTGCCAGATCCCCGGGAGTTCAATAACTACTGCCGCGGCTGAATCGGTGCCCGCCACCGTGCACCACTGTTCCACTTCCAGCGGGTCCATGCCGGTACTTTTGGCGCGTTGCTTGCTGTATTAGGATCCCGGACGAGCCCCCATGTGTAGCACTACCCCCAGTTAAGAGAGCCGCTGAATTTGTTTCGGGCCCTGAATACAGCACTGCCAACCCCCGGCAATCTACTCGACCCACTCTGGCACAGTTAGTCTAAGGGTTGTTATCTTATCACAATCTAGCAATATATGCACAATGATAACACACTGAGGGCGAAGTGTTAAAGTATAACTAGTTTACTTCTGTGTAAAAGGCATAGATTAACACATAACACATATATTGTCTGCAGAGCCCTGCAACGGTAAATATAGTACACACTGAGGATGCTGGCGATTACGCGCCAAGTGCAGCTATCCCTATCTATGCGCCCTTATGGCGCAGCAACAAAAAGTTCTAACTCCTGGTCAGGCCTGACTCAGATATAACTTAGTCTCTTGGGGAACAATTTCTTTGCATGCAGCTTGAACGGTGGTGCACATATAGAAAGAAACAGTATTTGTAATCCACACGATAAGTAATAGAAGAACACTTCACTGGAGACTACACGACCCAGTTCTGTTACTAGTCTCCGGTGGAACAACAGATAAAACTTGGGGGGCCAAGGCAGTCTCTAGGCCTAATCAGAGTAAAGTATTTTTTTGGATTGAGCAGGTGCTCGCTCACCACTCCGGACGCAATCCCAGTCCGGGACTTCCACCGACTGTGTCTCCTCACACAGCGTCTGCAACGGCCGGGTCCCCGGTCCAACTGATGTCAGCAACTTGGAGAAGTCGGATGCCCCCCAGGCTTGCAGTGGGGTGGAAGGCTCTCTGGAAGTTGTGCAAGGCCCTGGCTTCAGGCCCTGTACTGCCGCAGATCTGCACGAGAAGACCTGTTGATAGCAGCGCGGTGTCCAAAGAGGCCGAGCTCAGCCTCGCCCTCCCCTTATATAGTCCCACCCATGAGTCTCTGCGTGGCGAAAATGCACCCTGGGTGCCAAACGGGGTTATGGGTAACGTAGTCCCGGGGCCTTAAAGGAGACCCCGCTACACATACATACTGTAAAGCGTGTATTATAGGCACCAAAAAAAAATGTGTTTAATACATTTGGGATTTCATTCAAGTAGCAGGTCCGGGTGAAATTTTAGGGATTTTTGAACAAAATTAGTTGGCACAATAAGTCACTTTAAAGTCACACTCCAAAGTCGCACTCTAAATCCTGTGACTTTGGTGTCACACTAGTATGAACTGAGCCTTAAATCATGAGGCAAACTGCAACGCATGAAGCTTGTCGCCCAAAAGAAACTCTTGCTCTTTTTTGGGCGACAAGCTTTGCACGTTGTGGTTATGCGAGATTGCTGTGCGATTTATTGTGCGATAATTGTGGCAAAACCGCACTGCCTTTTAGGTGCCATTGAAAATAATGAATGAAGCCTTAAACATAACATACAAATAGGAGACTGGGTTTATGGCTTCTCAATCTATGTCGATTCTTGTTTTGGCCAAAGCATGTTGCCTCATGTTAGGTGAATATACTTATGCTCTCCATTTCCCACAATTAGTTTTTGCCTCCAGAGATCCATTTGAATTCTAAGTTGTTTGGTTTGGCATAAGATCCATTAACGTTCTCCTTTGAATAGCGACACCTCACCCCGATGAGGCAGCACTCTCCGCTGCAAGAATCTCTCTGTATCCATAAAAACGGTAGTGCGCCATCTTGGTACACCCACTGCACATGGATAACTCTGCACACGTTACGCCCCTTTGCCCTGAGGTCAGTAACTCCCCCTTTCCTCTCTGGCCATACTGGTAACAGAAAACTCCCCTGCACTGAGAGTTAATTCTTCATTGCCCAATGTAAAATGCACCCACAACTGGCAGCTATCTTCTCTGGCAAACTCAATGTGACAGGGGTCACTTTGGGCATAGGGTGAGCAAGAAAATAATGGACATTAAGAATATGTCTTGGATTGCTTTAAAATGGGACAGTGATATTTTTTCCACAATATTCCCCAGGATATCTGTAAAGAACTAGTTACTGTTTGATTGTGAACTCAACAGGTTAACTGAAAAGTGACTCCTTCATGATGTTGAGACACATACTGTTAGATGCTAATGTCACCACATCCAGCCCCCACCTGTGTCTGCTAAGATGTCAGATGTGTATTGGGAGACAGTGAGGCTAGCCTAAAGGTCATGTGTCTGAGTCATCAGCTGTAGTTAATTAGCTCATGTAAATTAGGTCTGGTCAAAGGTGTATTGTCTGAGGAGAATGTAAGAACCTCCTCTCTGTGTGTATAAAACTGGGAGTTTGTCATTAAAGATGGTCAGACAAGTTGGAAACCTCAAACAGAGTGGTTGTCTCGTCTGTGGAGGGAGAAGTATTTGTATGGGGTCTTATTCGGCTGGTTGGAGTGTCTGGTGGCTGTCGTGTGGTTGGAAAGGGAATATCCTAACGGCGTTAACCCCTTTCATACTTGGGGTGCCGTTACACTCAATTTTCCACAACTGACAAACACTGTAGCAACCCTCTCTGGTTATACTCAAACTGGACAGTCAATAGAAACACCCCAGATTCACAATCTTCTCTCAGTTGCTATAGGAGAGGAAGGGTCACTGAGAATATGCCCAGGTCTTTCTTAGCAGTACAAAGATTACCTAGTCCAACACAAGGCCGGCACCAGCATAAGGTAACTTTGGCAGCTGCCTTAGGGTGCCAGGGTGCCAGGATGGGGGTGCAGGGGTGATACAACCCTCTCCATTATACTCAAACTGGACAGTCAATAGAAACATCCCAGATTCACAATCTTCTCTCAGTTTCTATAGGAGAGGAAGGGTCACTGAGAATATGCCCAGGTCTTTCTTCGCAGTACAAAGATTACCCAGTCCCACACAGGGCTGGCACCAGCATAAGGCAGCTTTGTCAGCTGCCTTAGGGTGCCAGGATGGGAGGGGAGGGGTGATACAATCCGAACTCTTAGCCACTTGCTAGGGATTCGGATTTTTAACAGTTCTGCAGACATGTTTTTTTACCCACTCCCCGCCGCTAAATCGATTGGGAGTATGTGCACTTTAGTAAAGTACACTGTCAGCTCTCATGTGGAAGTGATACAAGCGGCTGAGAAGCCGGCTATCACTTCCACAACCACAGCTGTGATGTGACACCCCCCCACACAACACCCCGCGCCATGTTTACCAGCCTCCACTGTCCCACCTGCGGGCCTGGTGCTGTCATGGCGGTTTTTGCTGCAAAAGGTGGCGGGAGCTCAGTTGACCTTCATCCACTCAGAGTTCCTCCTGTGCACAGACCAGGAAGTGATGTGTATGATGTCACTTCCTGGACCAGAGCTGTTATTCGCCCGTGTAGACAAAAATCCTTGCACCAGCCCTGGTCCCACAAGCAGATTCAGGCACACAGACAATACAGGCTTGGGGATGTCTTTTTAGAATTTATTGCTGAAGAACTTGAACAGATGAGGGGTCACAGGATACTCCAAACGATAACAATCCATGGGATGACAAACTTTTCACTAATCATCTCTAGCCTTTCCCGGAAGTAACAGGAAATAGACAGTATATATAGTATATGGGACTCTGTAAGAGCAATCCCAGTCCGTATAACATCCTCTGGCACTTAGTTTCCTTTTAGCACTTGCACACTTAAGAGTCCACAACACACTTATTAAGGGAGATAATGGATCCTTCTCCAGAGCAGGACTTCAAATAATAATCCTTTGACAATCTTCACTAGGCCCATGGACAGGGACATGATAAATATTCATACTGGTCATTTGAATCTCCCTTCCCTATATTCTGGAAAATGTTTCCAGAAGCAGGTGGGAGGAATCAAGCACCTAGCTTAGGAAACCATGAACAGACAAAACAAATAGATCACTGCTTCACTCACTACAGGAAAGCCAAAAACTAGATTTAGCCTAGCAGCCTAACTAGAAGGGTGTTACACTAATATTTTCCTGGTGGGCAAAAAAAACATTTTGCATTAGTGGCTCCATTCTGATCTCCCACTAATCATAAGTTTATTTGATGGGATGGCTACTTAAAGTGATTGTAAATGCAAAATTAAATTAAAAAATATCAAACAGGCTTATACTTACCTGCTCTGTGTAGTGGAATTGCACAGAGCGCCCAAAACCTCCTCTTCTCGGGTCCCCCACTGGCACATCTGGCTCCACCTCTCTGGCGAATGCCTCCATAGGAAGCTGCTTCCTATAGGGGCACTCATGCGGACTCGCTCTGGAGCCTCGCTGTCTGTGTCTATAGACGCAGACAGCGGGGCACCGTCCCACCCCCCTCAGTTAAGTAAAAGAGGAGGTGAGGAGGTGATATTGATGCCTAAACATTTTTTAATTTAATGCAAGGAATGCAGTAAGGTAAAAACATGTTTAGGCTTTATAACCACTGTTATCTTTTTTAATACATTTTCTTTCTTTATGTAGCCATGAGAATACAACCATGTTTCTTACTATCCAATTGCTGTGGCCTTTCCATAATCACTTGCTTCATCACTGTACACCTCAGCAATCTTTACTGGCCAAATGTTGTGGCCTCTTGTTTTTTTATATGCATAAGGCCCCATGCACACGAGACGCCGGTGCAAACTCTGCTGAACACACGTTTTTAAAGGCTAAAACCGGCGTTTAAAAACGCCCGTTTTGCCGCGATTTTAGCGGCGTTTTACCGCGTTTGCGTCTATAGGCGTTTAGTTAAGAAACATCATAAGACCCTCCCTAAGCTCAAAAAACATTATTATTTAACCATTTCAGCCATTTTGGGAGACCAGCAGCTGAGAGAGCAGCAGTGTACTTGTATTTAGCGTATCACTTGCCACATCATCTGCCACAAGCTGTGGATTGTCCACTTGCCACGTCACCTGATACGTCACCTGGCCACGTCACCTGCCACAAGTTGTGAATTGTCCACTTGCCACGTCACCTGCCACGTCACCTGGCCACAAGTTGTGGATTGTCCACTTGCCACATCACCTGGCCATGTCACCTGGCCACGTCACCTGGCCACATCACCTGCCACGTCACCTGCCACAAGTTGTGGAATGTTCACTTGCCACGTCACCTGGCCACGTCACCTGGCCACGTCACCTGCCACAAGTTGTGCATTGTCCACTTGCCATGTCACCTGGCCACGTCACCTGCCACGTCACCTGCCACAAGTTGTGAATTGTCCACTTGCCACGTCACCTGCCACGTCACCTGGCCACAAGTTGTGGATTGTCCACTTGCCACATCACCTGTCCACGTCACCTGTCCACGTCACCTGTCCACGTCACCTGGCCACGTCACCTGCCACATCACCTGGCCACAAGTTGTGGATTGTCCACTTGCCACATCACCTGGCCACGTCACCTGGCCACATCACCTGCCACGTCACCTGCCACAAGTTGTGGAATGTTCACTTGCCACGTCACCTGCCACGTCACCTGCCACGTCACCTGGCCACGTCACCTGGCCACGTCACCTGCCACAAGTTGTGCATTGTCCACTTGCCACGTCACCTGGCCACGTCACCTGCCATGTCACCTGCCACAAGTTGTGAATTGTCCACTTGCCACGTCACCTGCCACGTCACCTGGCCACAAGTTGTGGATTGTCCACTTGCCACATCACCTGTCCACGTCACCTGGCCACGTCACCTGGCCATGTCACCTGCCACGTCACCTGCCACAAGTTGTGGAATGTTCACTTGCCACGTCACCTGCCACGTCACCTGCCACAAGTTGTGCATTGTCCACTTGCCACGTCACCTGGCCACATCACCTGGCCACGTCACCTGCCACAATTTGTGGATTGTCCACCTGCCACGTCACCTGCCACATCACCTGGCCACGTCACCTGCCACAATTTGTGGATTGTCCACCTGCCACGTCACCTGGCCACGTCACCTGCCACAAGTTTTGGATTGTCCACTTGCCACATCACCTGCCACATCACCTGCCACGTCACCTGCCACAATTTGTGGATTGTCCACCTGCCACGTCACCTGGCCACGTCACCTGCCACAAGTTTTGGATTGTCCACTTGCCACGTCACCTGCCACAATTTGTGGATTGTCCACCTGCCACGTCACCTGCCATGTCACCTGGCCACGTCACCTGGCCACGTCACCTGCCACAATTTGTGGATTGTCCACCTGCCACGTCACCTGCCATGTCACCTGGCCACGTCACCTGGCAACATCACCTGCCACAAGTTGTGGATTGTCCACTTGCCACGTCACCTGCCACAAGTTGTGGATTGTCTACAGTGCAATGCAAGCAATTACAGTTTTTTTTCATATTTTTTTTGATGGTTTTTCATCATTTGCCATCATTTTTGAGATTTCTAATGTAAAAAAATAGGTCACCTTTAAAAACGCTAATAAACGAAATCGCGGCAAAACGCCGGTACCGCGTTTTGCCGCGTTTAGCGGCGTTTAGCCGCGTTTGGGGCGGCTGAAACGTGGAAAACATTTGCGTCTGAACCCATTTTTTTGCTTCTGGAAAAACGAGGTTAAACGCAACTGCCTAAAAACGGCAATAAACGAGACTGTGTGCATGGACACATAGGATAACATTGAATGGGTTCAGGAGCAGTTGAAAAAAGTGTCCAACTGCCTCTGAACGCGCGTTTAACAGCAAATAACAGCGTCTCGTGTGCATGGGGCCTAAAACATAAAATATAGTTTTTAGTTATCGGTCTTGGTTTTGCCTGAGCTACAATGGATAGAGGCATTCCATTCTTTGAAGTTCAAACCTAGTTGTATCAATATAGTTCACATAGAATATAGCAAACAAAAGTATGTTTGTTTAACAATGCCTTTTGTTATCAGTCCCTTACCAAATCATCCTTCCATCCTGGCTGTGGCTCTTGGAAATGATGAAGATCATCATCAGAATCCTGCAAAACAACAAAGTCACTTTATCAGTGGTCAAAGCACAGGGCTGAATTCTATAATGACATAGGAGAACTGTGGGACCTGAGAGAAAGAACCATTGGTGTATAAAACATGCCAGTCCACAATGGGGAAACAAAGTTTTGCTTTGTTACCAAAGCATCCTCTGTATGATACCTAGGACCAAGTGAACAATATGTATATGCTGCAGAAAATGTATTAAGATACAGCTGACTGAATGTGAGTAGTAAAAAAGTACAAATGCACACCACACTTTTCACATATTTATTTATAAGAAATGTTGAAAAGCATTTATCATTTCCCTTCCACTTCACAATTATGTGCAACTTTGTGTTGGTCTTTCACATAAAATCCCAATAAAATACATTTACGTTTTTAGTTGTAACATGACAATATGTGGAAAATTTCAAGGGGTATGAATACTTTTTCAAGGCACTGTAGGCTATAGTGAATAATGTGTTGTTTTCGGTTTTGGGTCTGTTTCTATCAACAACTTATCTCCATATAAGGCCTCATGCCCACTGGCGTTTTTACAGCTGCGTTTTTGAGCGTTTTTTACAGCTTAAAAACGCCTGTCCATGTTATTGTAAATATTTATTTTTTATTTTTTGAAAAAAAAAAAAAAAAAAACGTCCGAGCTAAAAACGCGACCGCGCGTTAGTGCGCGTTTTTTGCGCGTTAGTGCGCGTTTTTGCGCGTTTTTTGACGCTCGGGGTTTTTTCCTGCCTAGTTCTGACGCTGAGGAACGCACTGGCCCTGGTTTTTTTTTACAGCTTACAAACGCCTATGCTCTTTACAGCTCAAAAACGCCTAGGTGGGCATGAAGCTATAGACTAACATGGACAGGCGTTTTTAAGCTGTAAAAAACGCTCAAAAACGCGGCTGAAAAAACGCCCGTGGGCATGAGGCCTTATGTTCTCCCTGCCTTTGGTTTTCCTCAGGGTGATATATAACTGTAATATTGTGGAAGTTAACTGTACCAGATTTCACATGGTTCCTGTCTCTAGTATCTGTGTGTAGACATTAGCTTGTAAGCCCCACTGGGTTGGGGCTGATGTATAGTGTTCTGTAATACACTGCTGTATATAGAAATGTCTACTGGGCTATTCAAATGACAAAAATAAAAATATTCTCACTACAGCTGAGAAGTCTGAAGAGGCTGAATAGCCAATAACAGGGCTGGACTGGGACAAAAATTTGGCCCTGGACTTCATCCAGACCGGCCCACTTTATTTTTGCAAACACACACAAAAACAGTATATAAACTATACGCAATTGCGCAAAAAAAAAAAAAACATAAGTAAAAACATTCCACTGTAAGTATAAACTGCTTTTTTATTCTGTGACCAGTAGACATGTGTATTCGTTTTCATTCGAATGCATTTTCGTCCGAATTTATGGTATTTTCGTTATCGTTTTAACAAACGAAAATGAAAGCTCAGAATCCAAAAACCAAAAGATCCGACATAAACAAATGCTTTATTTTCGTTTTCGTTGCAACAACAGTTCGATATAGATAGGAGATTCGACATGACGCTGGCAATAATAATCTGTGTCCATCGAACCTGTGGTCGAATGTGCCTAACCTTAAGCCCAGGTTCACACTGGGCTGCGAGAGTGAAGCCGTGTAAGTTCAGCTGAACTCGCACGATTTCACTCCCGCTTGTCAGTCCCGATTTCGGCCACGATTACAGAGACATCTGTGCAGATTTCTGCACAGATGTCAATGTAAATTGCGGGCCAAAATCGCAAAAAGTAGTACAGAAACTACTTTTTGAAATCGGTGCAGCGGCGCAGATGCGGCGTTGCACCGATTAGGACAGTGCCATTGCCGGCAATTTGTGGCAAATACCGCCGTTTTGACATGCGATTTGACATGCCAAATCGCATGTCAAAACGCACCAGTGTGAACCAGGGCTTACTCTATTAGTCCAAGATTATTCAACATAGAGAGAAAAGATTTGACATTATAGAGAGAAAAGATTAGACATAGAGAGAAAAGATCGCTGCTGGAATTGGGTGGGGGAAGTAAAATAAAAATAATGATGATGATCAATTTTATTGGCTGATTGTAACCAAAGAGGAGGAGCAGTAAAATAGCTAGAACTAACTTGACAATTCAACATGAACGACGAAGATTCGACAAACCATCAAAAAACATACAAACGTCGAATCTGTCATTGAAGGCTTATGGTGTCTGTTGAAAGTTCTAAGAAGATTCAACGGAGCAGCTAAACTGTACGACGCCGCAATCGTACATTTCCGGTCAAATGCTCCGCCCGTAGGCTATAGAAAAATTCTAATGTTGGTTGACTAGTAATAATAATTAATAAATATAATTATTATTAGTCATAAAACATTAGAATTCTACTATAGCTAACTTATAGGCGGAACATTCGACCGAAAATGTACGATTGCGGCGTCGTACAGTTTCGCTGCTCCGTCAAATCTTTTTTAAACATTCGACAGACACCATAAGCCTTCAATGACAGATTTGACCTTAATTAATTCAGATTTTCGGACGAATGCAATTTCTAACGAAAAACTAAATAAATAAAAACGAATTTCGGGAGTAACTAAATAAATTAATTTTTCAGACGAAAATGAAATTCCGAAACAAAATATTTCAGTGTGCACATGTCTAGTGACCAGTAAATTCATTCATCTGTAACCATGACCAGTGGCAGTACATTAGGACTCCTTTCACACTGGAGCGTATTGCAGGCGCTATAGAGTTAAAAATAGCGCCTGCAATCTGCCCTCAAACACCTGCTCCATTGTCTGCAGTGTGAAAGCCCGAGGGCTTTCACACTGGAGCGTTGTGCTAGCAGGACGGTAAAAAAAGTCCTGCTAGCCGCATCTTTGGAGCGGTGAAGGAGCGGTGTGTTTACCCCTCCTCCACCGCTCCTGCCCATTGAAATCAATGGGACAGTGCGGCTAAAACCACCCCGCTAGAGGCTTAAATGCGCGGCAAATCTGCCAATAGCGTCGGTGGTAAAAATAGCGGCGTTTTACCGCCGATGCTATGGGCGACTCAGTGTGAAAGGGGTCTAATACATCAGATACTATGACCAGTGGCAGTACATTAATACATCAGTTAGTATGACCAGTGGCAGTACATTAATACATCAGTTACTATGACCAGTGGCAGTGCATTTACCCCCCTCCCAACCCCCCCCCCCCCCCCGCCATGCTGCATATTAAAAAAATCACAGACACATACACTGACCCCCCCCCTCCTGACACATACACTGACCCCCCCCCCTCCTGTCACATACACTGACCCCCCCCTCCTGACACATACACTGACACCCACTTCCTTTCACAGTCCCCTCCTTTCTGTTATACTTTACAGCCATCTTCTTTCTTTGCAACAAACACAGTTCTCTTTATGTCAGTGTCCCCTCCCTTACCTTTCACAGCAGGGAGAAGACAGAGGATGCAGCATGTCCGAGCAGAAGGCGGGAGCTGTTCAACTTTCCATGTAACAGACAGACGATTGGTTGCTAGGACTGCCCCTAGCAACAAATCACAGGCTTTTTAACTTGAAAAGTTGGACAGCTCCCGCCTTCTGCTCAGACATTCTGTCTTCTATTGTATTGTATGCTTATTGTATGGATGAAAGCGGTGGTGGGGGGAAGGAGGAGTTACACCGGAGAGAAGAGGACACCCAGGCAAGATGTTCAACAGGCTCACTTTTGTCACCCTGCACATGCACTTCACCCGCCATGCACCCCCTCCAGCAGCGATACTCTGCAGCCTGCACTGTAACCGTGCACGTTCAGTAGTTGCATCGGGTCCCGCCACCTTCCTCCCCAGCCAGCAGTCAGACTCTGCAGCCGCACGACCCGATACCGATGTGCGGGGCCCCTTCATCCAGTACATAGCAAACACTGCCTGTATACACTCTGACTGTCAGAGTGTATACAGGCAGAGTTTGCTATGTACTGGATGAAGGGGCCTCGCACATCGGTATTGGGGTGTGTGGCTGCAGTGAGAGTGGAGCTGTTAAATCTAAGCACTGATGTTGAGGATGGGGGGGCCACTGCCCATCCCCGACATCAGTGCTTCGTTTTGACAGCTCCACTCTCACTGCGGCCGCACGCCCCCGCTTGCCCACCAATCACTGGATGTTTACACTCGGGGCGAGACTCCGGGCTTTTTGGGGACCCATTCAGGGCTCTAGCCACCCCCTCCCGAAGCCCCTGAGTGACAACCGGCCCACTGAGCCATCGGCCCACCGGGAAACTACCGGTAGTCCCGATGGCCAGTCCATCCCTGGCCCATAATCACTTCCAAGCGGAATATTCTTTTTTTTTATTTTTTATAAATGCCAATATTTAATGAGTGACAATCTTCTACAGCTGGATAAATATGTATCTTTACTTACTCCTAATGTCCTGCTACTGATTTTATGCAAGATTTTCCCCACAATGTAAAATTCCCAGATCTACCACAATAAAAAGCATACTCACAATATACATATTTATCCTTCGATCCCATCCAACAGCCACAATATATCTGAAAGAAAATTAAAATATGACATATCCATATAATTCTAAAGCCTCGTTACACACAGTCGGACTTCCATCGGACTTTCCGTGGATTTTTGTCCAAACGGAGTTGGCCGGGCACACCCATAGCATACACACCACAGGACTTTTCTGCAAACTTTCCCAAAACTTTTTGCAACATCACGTGGGTTTTTCTGCTCTTTTCTGCTCTTTACCACCACCCTTTGGTCAACTTCTGCTATTGTTGGTTGATTTTAACATTAGTTGTTTTGTCCATCGGACAAAAGTCCGATGGTTTTCTGTACACACGGTCGGACTTTGCTCCATCGGACTTTTGTTGGGCAAAAGTTTGTCCGTTTGCAGACCCAACTTTTGTCCGATGAAAACAAGAAAAAAGCAAAAAAAGTTATATGTCTGGTCAAGCATGTGGTGCCCAAGCGGCTGATGTTTTGGCCACGCGATATACGCTTGAGACAAACGTTGCAAACAGCAGCTGTGCGATCTGATGCACTCGACTCAAAAAAGGCCCACACCAAAGAACTTTTGGAATAACGGGCAGAGGCAGCGCCCTGCACAGGTGGAGCTCTGCGGTGTGATTCAGTCGGTGTGCTGCCCTTACGCTGGCCCCCCGAGGGCATCCTGCCTCGTTGGAGATGTGCCTCCTCCTCATCCTCCTCCTCCTCCTCTCTCCTATCAGGCACCCACGTGGAGTCAGTGACCTCATCATCCCCTCCCTCCTCATCACTGGAGCCAATCTGGCAGTATGCTGCAGCTGCTGGAACATGACTGCCAGATTGGTGTCCTTCTTGAGCATCCCCTCTCTCTGCTCTCACGCTACTGCCTTCCTCTAGCTGGGTATCATCATCAGACCCTTCGAAACACTGGGCATCCTCCTGGAGCATGTACCCAACACTGTGCTCAAACAGTTCGGGGGACTCCTCAGGAGGACATGGTGGGTCTAGGGAAGGAGTGACTGATGATGACATTGATACGAGGGAAGAGGACGCTTTGGCAGCTGCTTTGCCAGTACCCTGAGCCTGGGTGAGAGAGGATGAGGAGGATGAGGAGGGCTTGGTCATCCACTCTACCAAGTCTTCGGCATGATGTGGCTCAACACGTCCAGCTGCCGAAAATAAGGACAAGCGTGTGCCATGGCCACGTGCTGATGACGATGCACCCCGTCCACGACCAGCACTGTTGTCTCTAGACACAGAGCCTGCTTGCCCTCTTTTATTGGCTCCTGACTGTCTGCCTCTCCTTGTTTGCCTTCCAGACATTCTAATGGCCTGCAGGGAGATGGGGAAACCAGCAATAAGGGGTAGCTTCAGGTGTATACTGTGCAGGAGGCACACTACGCCCGCTGTAAGTGCTGCAGATGCCTGCCTGTGTTACACAACAGGAAAACACAGCAATAAGGGCTAACTTCAGGTGTATATTTTGCAGGAAGCACACTACGCCCGCTGTAAGTGCTGCAGATGCCTGTTAGTGTAACACAAAGGAAAAAGAACACGAGCAATAAGGGCTAGCTTCAGGTGTATAATGTGCAGGAGGCACACTACGCCCGCTGTAAGTGCTGCAGATGCCTGCCTGTGTTACACAACAGGAAAACACAGCAATAAGGGCTAGCTTCAGGTGTATAATGTGCAGGAGGCACACTACGCCCGCTGTAAGTGCTGCAGATGCCTGCCTGTGTTACACAACAGGAAAACACAGCAATAAGGGCTAGCTTCAGGTGTATATTTTGCAGGAAGCATACTACGCCCGCTGTAAGTGCTGCAGATGCCTGTTAGTGTAACACAAAAGAAAAAAACCACGAGCAATAAGGGCTAGCTTCAGGTGTATAATGTGCAGGAGGCACACTACGCCCGCTGTAAGTGCTGCAGATGCCTGCCTGTGTTACACAACAGGAAAACACAGCAATAATGGCTAGCTTCAGATGTATATTTTGCAGGAAGCACACTACACCCGCTGTAAGTGCTGCAGATGCCTGCCTGTGTTACACAACAGGGAAACACAGCAATAAGGGCTAGCTTCAGGTGTATAATGTGCAGGAGGCACACTACGCCCGCTGTAAGTGCTGCAGATGCCTGCCTGTGTTACACAACAGGAAAACACAGCAATAAGGGCTAGCTTCAGGTGTATATTTTGCAGGAAGCATACTACGCCCGCTGTAAGTGCTGCAGATGCCTGTTAGTGTAACACAAAAGAAAAAAACTACGAGCAATAAGGGCTAGCTTCAGGTGTATAATGTGCAGGAGGCACACTACGCCCGCTGTAAGTGCTGCAGATGCCTGCCTGTGTTACACAACAGGAAAACACAGCAATAAGGGCTAGCTTCAGATGTATATTTTGCAGGAAGCACACTATGCCCGCTGTAAGTGCTGCAGATGCCTGTTAGTGTAACACAAAAGAAAAAACCACGAGCAATAAGGGCTAGCTTCAGGTGTATAATGTGCAGGAGGCACACTACGCCCGCTGTAAGTGCTGCAAATGCCTGCCTGTGTTACACAACAGGAAAACACAGCAATAAGGGCTAGCTTCAGGTGTATATTTTGCAGGAAGCACACTACGCCTGCTGTAAGTGCTGCAGATGCCTGTTAGTGTAACACAAAAGAAAAAAAACACGAGCAATAAGGGCTAGCTTCAGGTGTATAATGTGCAGGAGGCACACTACGCCCACTATAAGTGCTGCAGATGCCTGCCTGTGTTACACAACAGGAAAACACAGCAATAAGGGCTAGCTTCAGGTGTATACTGTGCAGGAGACACACTACGCCCACTGTAAGTGCTGCAGATGCCTGCCTGTGTTACACAACAGGAAAACACAGCAATAAGGGCTAGCTTCAGGTGTATATTTTGCAGGAAGCACACTATGCCCACTGTAAGTGCTGCAGATGCCTGTTAGTGTAACACAAAAGAAAAAAACCATGAGCAATAAGGGCTAGCTTCAGGTGTATAATGTGCAGGAGGCACACTACGCCCGCTGTAAGTGCTGCAGATGCCTGCCTGTGTTACACAACAGGAAAACACAGCAATAAGGGCTAGCTTCAGGTGTATATTTTGCAGGAAGCACACTACGCCCGCTGTAAGTGCTGCAGATGCCTGTTAGTGTAACACAAAAGAAAAAACCACGAGCAATAAGGGCTAGCTTCAGGTGTATAATGTGCAGGAGGCACACTACGCCCGCTGTAAGTGCTGCAGATGCCTGCCTGTGTTACACAACAGGAAAACACCGCAATAAGGGCTAGCTTCAGGTGTATATTTTGCAGGAAGCACACTATGCCCACTGTAAGTGCTGCAGATGCCTGTTAGTGTAACACAAAAGAAAAAAAACACGAGCAATAAGGGCTAGCTTCAGGTGTATAATGTGCAGGAGGCACACTACGCCCGCTGTAAGTGCTGCAGATGCCTGCCTGTGTTAGACAACAGGAAAACACAGCAATAAGGGCTAGCTTCAGGTGTATACTGTGCAGGAGGCTTAGCAAAGAATATCACTGACACTGTCCCTGCCTATCCTTCTCTCTCCCTGCACACAAGGTTTAGCAAAGAATATCACTGACACTGTCCCTGCCTATCCTTCTCTCTCCCTGCACACAAGTTAAATGAACAAATAGCACTGACACTGTCCCTGCCTATCCTTCTCTCTCCCTGAACCAGAACACACTACACAAGGCCGCCGCGCTGGCGGCCTTTTATAGTGTGGGGTGTGTACTAAATCCCCCTGAGCTATAATTGCCTGTGGCCAATTATGGCTCTCCTCGCTGCCGGCGCTGTGATTGGCCAAGCATGCGGGGTCACAGCGCATGCTTGGCCAATCACAGCGCCTGGATTGCACTGCGATGGCGTGGTGCATTGTGGGCTGTTCGCGTCACTCGAATTTGGCGCGAACTGCCCAAATAGTTCGATCTTCGTCGAACGATCGAACAGCCGATGTTCGAGTCGAACGTATGTTCGACTCGAACACCAAGCTCATCCCTACTTAAGGCAATGCAGAGATTATGATTTGACTGTGTAATAAGTATTAAAAGAAAAAATAAATAAAAACTCATAGTAAATTGTGAATACAACAGCCTGAAGGTGGCACACATACTGTAGGGAATATTTGAGATAATTAATATATTTTAGGAATTTCTATTTGTAAAATCAGCTCAAGCCAGAGTAGGAAAATTACTGGGCTGAGCTTTTCAGGACCTGGCCCAGTTAACTAAGAGTACCATTGAATTGAAATCCCCCTAGTCAGTACAGTGGGCATTGGTGCTGTGGGGAAGGCAGGAATCACAGTGACGACGGGGGGGCGGGGGTCAATTTACTCAGCAATTTGTGGAGAGGGAGAAGTAGTGGGGAGAAACATTAAGGGCGGTGGTGGCAGCAGAGGGTAGGGAGGGTGTCAAATTTTAAACCAATAGCTATGATCTGCGGATCACTGAAGTGACTGAGCTTATAGCAGAAGGGGGAATGCAGGTTGACATTGGGAGCTTCTCAATTTCTGCCATATTTAGTATTTTTCAGTAATTGCAGCATTTCTAAAGAGACAAAACATGGGGAACTATGTATGTATTGAAGATCTGTGCTAAATGAGGCAAAAGGCAAAACAAATAAAAGTAGTATATGCATAGTATACACAGTGGTAAATAAATGATCTTACTTGTTTCTATTTATTTCTATATATGTGCAGTCACAGATCTCATCAGACTTGTTTGCTGAAAAAAAGATTAAAGGGATAATAAATCATGCCATCAACACACGTTTACATTGCCTCTATTAATTCCACCTGACTCTTCACATGTCCTCTCACATACAGAAGCTGCACCCAGATGTGAATCCCTGTGTATGTTCCCTTAAAGAGTACCTGTGTTTCAGTAAAGAAAGCTGCGTAAGGGGTTACTGAAAGTAAACACTTGGTTTTTCTGTTGATGAAAATGTTGGAGAATTGTAAAAGTATCATGTTTAAAGACTAAATCTGGGCAACTAAAAAATAATCCTCTGCATTGGGGCTGTGCCTGCACTGCTCATCTTGGTCTAGGGCAGGGTTCTCCAAACTGCAGCCCGGGGGCTGCATGCAGCGCTTTGCATGCCTTTATGAGAGTGGATATGATTTCAATTTACAAATACCGTACTGGTGACCCCACAATAGGGATAAAACCTTTTTGCAGAAGGGAGTTTAATAAGACACGTGGCCACTTACTAAAATTAGAAGAAAAGAGGTTTAACCTTAAACTGCATAGAGGGTTCTTTACTGTAAGAGTGGGCAAGGATGTGGAATTCCCTTCCACAGGTGGTGGTTTCAGCGGGGGGCATCGATAATATCAAAAAACTATTAGCTAAGCACCTGAACGACCACAACATACAGAGATATACAATGTAATACTGACATATAATCACACATATAGGTTGGACTTGATGGATTTGTGTAGTTTTTCAACCTCACCTACTATGTAACTATATGCCATTGCCTTGAAGGTTTTTTTTTTTTTTTTTACATCTGTGGTTTACAATTGCTTTAAGGAGTGAGCCAGGAAGCCGTCTGCCGCATCCTTAACAACCGAGGCATCACCAGCTGTAAGCGGGCTTTCCTGCTGACAGCTAAATGTAAAAAAAGGAACTACCAGCAATAAAAAAAAGGGGAGAAAACGGCGTGGGGTTTCCCCCAATCCATACCAGACACTCTAAAAAAATATTTTCCCTAACCACCCCAAAGCACATTGTCCCCATGGTGATGGGGACAAGGGCCTTTTTCCCACGACCCTGGCCAGTGGTTGAGGGGGTATGCGGGCATGGGGGTTATCGGAATACAGAAGCCCCCTTTAAGCCCCAGATCCCTCTCCCTCCCCATGTGAATGAGTAGGGGTATATTATACCCCTACTCATTCACCAAAAAAGTGTCAAAAATAATTAAAAACACATAGACAGTTTTTGACAGCTCCTTTATTTAAAAAAAACAAATGTTCCCAATTGTTCCTAAAAAACAAAAACAATATGGGAGGTGGTATGAAGATCACCTTTCTAAAAAGAACAAATATCTTCATATTTAAAGGCTAATTTAAGCTATATGCAGTGACAGACAATTTTCCGCATTGGGAAAGCAATTGTTTACCTCTTCTCAGGGTGTGCAGGCACTGTCCATTATTGTAATTCCACACTTTTAGACAGCCATCCCTTGCTCCAGTGATCAACCTAGTAAATGCAAAATGTTTATTAGACAGTATATAACTAATGCTTTTCAATTAAATCCTCAATTTTTGATTGATCCACTCACTTTTTGAAATTTGTTCATGCGAGATGAAATTCTGTCATCAACATGTTTGAATATAGAATTTTGTTGTGACAATTATGGCTACCATTTGTTAACATATTTATCATTGTTTGGCGTTTAAATTCTGTTTTGATTACAAGGTATTTTCAGGAGAGTGGCTTTGAGGTTAGCGGTGTGGCATTGCAGTATTTTGGTATCTTTGGTTTTATGTATGAAATTTACAAATATTAAAGTGATTGTAAAGGATAACATTTTATGTAAAAAATAACAAACATGTTATACTTACCTGCTCTGTGCAATGGTTTTGCACAGAGCAGCCCCGATTCTCCTAATCTCAGTTCCCCCGCCGGCGCTCCTGGCTCCTCTCTCCGCCAAGTGTCCCCATAGCAAGCCGTCTGCCATGGGGGCATTTGTGCGTGCTTGCTACCGATCCTGCTCTGTGTCTCCATAAGACGTGCACCTCGGCCCCACCCCATGCTCCGTCCTCACTTGCTGTGATTCGCAGCAGGAGCCAATGGTTCCTGTGACTGAGCCAGTGAGGAGAGAGAGAGCCTCTGCTCTCGTGCACATCGCTGGATTGAGATCAGGCTCAGGTAAATATATGATGGGGGGGGGGGGGGAAGGGGGGGGAAGCTGCTTGCAGAAGGTTTTCTATCTTAATGCACAGAATGCATTAAAGTATAACTAAAGGCAAAACATTTTTTCACCCTCTCTATTTGTCCTGTTTATCATTCATTATCATTGAAGGTGAATGTAAAAGAAAATCCCAAATTTTGGGTTGTCCCCAGAGAAGTAATAGAGGGGAAGTCTTCCAAAAGGGGCACTAGTTTTGGTGACCTGGCGGTCCCCAAGGAATTTCCCTTATTTGCTGGGATTTCCTTTCATGTCCTTTTTGGCTATGGGACAGGAAGTAAAGGGAAATCTCTGCAATGGGACACAGATGGTGAAAAAAATCTGACAGGGGTTATAACCTTCTGTCTTTATAACCACTTTAAGGCTTACGGCTCAAAAAAACAAACAATGCAATGTATTCAGTGTTCTGTAAAAATGAACAAGGAATTCAGCTACTGAAGTGTAATGCTAAAAGAACCCCCTGCTTTGAATGACAGCTACAACATGCCAAAAACCCTTAAAGGGGAGTTCCAGCCTTTTTTTATGTTTATTAAAAGTCAGCAGCTACAAAAAGTGTAGCTGCTGGCTTTTAATAAACAGACACTTACCTGTTCCACTGTCCAGCGACGCGACGCCCGGAGCTTCGCTCCTCTCCTCTCCTTCTCCGCCGGCGCCTCCATTCATAGTGTGGGCACCCGGCCATGACAGCTTTTGGCTTCACGGCCGGGCACTCACTGCGCAGCGCTCTCTGAGTGGACAGGCGATCGCCTGGGCCCTGTCACGTGTCCCAGGTGATCGCCTACAGGGAGGGGCCGCCTTAGGCGATATGACGAGTCGCATAGGTGGTCCCTGGGCGGAACTCTGCTTTAAAGTGCAAAGTTCCTCAAAGATTCATGCTTTAGACTAGATTCACACTAGCAGTTACTCTGAAAAGCCATCAAGCGTTTGGCTAGCAGTTGCAGCATGCCCCCATTGACTTGAATAGTCGAAAGTCTAGATGTATTGGGGACTTTACGTGGGCAGTAAAACTCCATCTCAACTCCTTGTTTTTACTGCCCCCGGCAGCCCAAGTGAATGAAGCAGGGGTAGGCAAGGATGGAAAACAGCCTGAACAACATGATAGAGATCAAGATCATGAGGCCACAGTGTCCTTTTTTGTTAGGGAAGTGCAAAGGTAAGGAAGGTTTGAGGAATTCAAGGGTCAGTAGTAAGTATCACAATGTTTTTGGGGTCACTAGTATGTTAGTATGTAATGCAGAATGCAGGGGTCAGGAGTAACTAAGGCAGAGTGCAGGGATCAGGAGTAAGCAACACAGAGCCCAGAATTCAGTATGTAACGCAGGAGTAAGTAAAGCAGATTATGGGGGGTGTGACAGCAGGAAGGTAAAGTCACCTGGTTGCATCCAGGGGGGTAGATATATTTCGCCCAGATTCAGGCTTTACGCCGACTTATACAACTAGGTGGAGAGTTGTATAAGCCCAGCTAAGGCTAGTGGGCTCATGGATGACTCATATGTCTAGGGAGAGTGTGGGGCGTCGTGCAGACAGGGAGTTGATGAGACCAGCTGAAGCTTGTCAGCTCATTTAGGCCTCTATAAGAACTCCCAGCTTCATTAGATGTTGGCTCATGCCTGGAACCAGACCTGTGTGGACTGTCTAGGGAGAGTGAACCCATGTGCGGTGAGGCAAAGCCTGTGTGGCTATTTGTTTGGACTTTTACTAAACCAGGGACTTAGGGACTAGGACAGCACCAGGCTGATCCCAGTTGTTAGTTTAGGAAACCTGCATGTTTAGTCAGAGGTCAAACTGACCAGGATTTATTTTGTTTATGTTTCTTTTTGGCTTTGCTGTGGTTTTTGTCACTGTACATAGAGAAATAAACCGCACCTTTTGATTTTGAAAACCACAACCTCCGTCTGCTGGCCCTGTTTTTGTGTGGGGAGCCCAACCAGGGGGTCACACACACCCGCCACCGAGTTAACCCCCTCACAGTTGGTGGAGAATGCGGGCAGTTTTTTTTAAGCCAGCATGGAGGAGATACTGAAACAGCTGGCTCTAGCAAAT
Source organism: Rana muscosa (assembly GCA_029206835.1). Classification (NCBI taxonomy): domain Eukaryota; kingdom Metazoa; phylum Chordata; class Amphibia; order Anura; family Ranidae; genus Rana; species Rana muscosa. The sequence goes on along the minus strand of CM055117.1, from coordinate 962,228,139 downwards.
GCCAATCAACAGCAGACAAATGCAGGTTTGCAAAGGAGCCTTGCAGCCCAGCAGCAAGCTCATCAACAAGCCCAGCAGCAATCTGAGGCCCGCTTCATAGACCTGTTACAGAAGCAAGAGCAGAGACTACAACAAATGGAAGCAGTAATGCAGCAACGTCCGCAGACCAGTGAGGAAAGCCGTCCCACTAATACCGCGTCCTTTGGGGTGAGTCGTTTATTGACAAAAATGACTGGAGAGGATGATCCAGAGGTATTTTTGACCACATTTGAAAGGACTGCTGAAAGAGAAAAGTGGCCTGAGGAGCAGTGGGCTGGACTGGTGGCTCCTCTGTTAACTGGTGAATCGCAGAAGGCTTACTATGACCTAGAGCCTGACCAAGCAAAAGACTATGTGATGCTAAAAGCTGAAATATTGGCAAGGCTGGGTGTCACCCTGGCTGTCCGGGCTCAGCGTGTGCATAACTGGACTTTCCAGCTTGGAAAACCCCCCAGGTCTCAAATGTATGATCTCATTCACCTGAGCAGGAAGTGGCTACAGCCAGAGACTTTGTCCGCACCAGAGATTGTGGAACGTGTTGTAATGGATCGGTTTTTGAGAGCTCTTCCTACTGCCATCCAAAAGTGGGTAAGCCATGGAGACCCAGAGACGGCCGGTGGTCTTGTGGATCGTGTAGAGAAATACTTGGCTACAGAGAACCTGACGGCCTCTTCCAGAGACTCTCGGACTTTCCACCCTAAGACCAGACCATCCCCAGGGGCGGATAAGAGGATTCCAAGGGGTAAGGGTGGAGAGCGTGAGAGGGTGGGAGCTCTACCCCAAGTTTGGCGAGAACAGCCTGGGAAATCAGCGGCTCAAGAGGCGGCAAGAAGGATCGTTTGCTACCGCTGCCGGCAAGCGGGACATATTGCAGCAAATTGCCCGGTTGTGGAGGAACCCATGCAATGTGACTTTCTGATGGACAGACGTCAGTCGCTGTGTGCGACAGTCGCATGCACTGCCATTCGGGGAACTGAGAAACATTTATGCAAAATGTGTATTAATGGTAGAAATGTTGTGGTATTACTGGATTCAGGTAGCCTTGTGACCCTGATAAAGGCTGAATTCGTTAAAACAGAGGTCTCTGGGAATAGCAAGGTAGCTGTTATTTGTGTGCATGGGGACACCCGAGAGTATCCAGTGACTACAGTGTGTTTCGAGACCCCCAAAGGTACCCTCTCTCATCCAGTGGGGTTAGTATCTCAATTACCGCATGATGCCATTGTGGGAAGGGATTTTCCGAAGTTCTGGGAACTGTGGGATGATCCTGAGCCCCCCACTGGTGCCCCTATGTACCAGGAATGTGATAGCCAGAACTCCTCTGAGAGTGGTGAGGACTCTCCAGAATTTCCCTTGTCAGTATTGGCAGGGGAGACTCAAGAAACTGGAGAGGAGCCCACCTCCTCAGACGAAAACCTACCGTCTGTGGAGTTTTCTGATCTGGAGGTTCACAGGGAAAAATTTGCCACAGAACAGTTAAAAGACCCCGCCCTAATAAAGGCACGGGAAAACGTAGTGGAAATAGATGGCGAGTTAGTGAACCCAGATAATACCTGCACTTACCCATACTTCAGCGTAGAGAAGGACCTACTGTATCGGGTGGCAAAAAGGGCAGAAGAAACCGTTGAGCAGCTTGTGGTGCCCAAACCTTACAGGAAGTTGGTGTTGGAGTTGGCCCATGGGCACATTCTTGGAGGTCATCTGGGGACAGAGAAAACCCGAGAGAGGGTATTACAGAGATTCTATTGGCCTGGGGTGATGAAGGACATAGAAAATTATTGTTCCTCCTGCCCTGTGTGTCAGAGGTCGGCCCCGATGCCACATTTCCGTAGCCCGCTGGTCCCTCTACCCATCATTGAGGTCCCGTTTGAGAGAATCGCAATGGATTTGGTAGGTCCTATAATCAAGTCCGCTAGGGGGCACCAGTACATATTGGTTATAATGGACTATGCCACCCGTTATCCAGAAGCGATCCCTCTCAGAAATACCTCGGCCAAAACCATAGCCAAAGAGCTATCTCTTGTTTTTAGCCGGGTGGGTATTTGTAAAGAACTGCTTACGGACCAAGGTACACCCTTTATGTCCCGGGTTATGAAAGAGCTGTGTAAATTGCTCAAAGTGACGCAATTGCGTACATCTGTGTATCACCCCCAAACCGATGGGCTGGTTGAAAGATTCAACAAAACCCTAAAACAAATGTTGAAGAAAGTGGTGGATAGAGATGGAAAGGATTGGGACTGTCTACTTCCTTATTTGATGTTTGCTATTAGGGAGGTGCCCCAATCCTCTACGGGATTCTCCCCCTTTGAGTTACTGTATGGGAGACACCCAAGAGGGCTGTTGGATATTGCCAAGGAAACTTGGGAAAGTGAGAGTTCTCCCCACAGGAGTGTGATTGAGCATGTCGCCCTGATGCAAGATCGAATTGCACAGGTAATGCCCATCGTGAAGGAACATTTGGCCCAAGCGCAGTTGGCACAGCAGAGAGTGTACAACCGTGGAGCAAAGACCCGTACCTTTTCCCCGGGGGATAGGATATTGGTACTTGTCCCTACGGTTGAAAGTAAATTCCTTGCCAAATGGCAAGGCCCCTACGAGATAATGGAAAAAGTGAGCGAAGTGAATTACAAGGTCAGACAACCAGGAAGGCGAAAGCCCGAACAGATATATCACGTTAATCTGTTGAAAGCCTGGAGGGATAGAGAGTCCCTAGTCGCAGAAACTTGGTCACCAGCTCAAACTGGTTGCGTGATTCCGGAGGTTGGAATAGCAGCCACCTTGTCACAACCCCAACAACAGGAGGTTAAGGAGTTTGTGCTTCGCAACAAGGAGGTGTTCTCTGAGCTGCCGGGACAAACATCTGGGGTAGAGCATGATATTATTACCCCGCCCGGTGAAAGGGTGAAGTTAAAACCCTATCGGATCCCAGAGGCCCGACGGGAGGCAATACGGGAGGAAGTACAGAAAATGCTGAACTTAGGGGTGATAGAGGAGTCCCAAAGTGATTGGTCTAGTCCCATTGTGTTGGTGCCTAAACCGGATGGGAGCTGGCGATTTTGTAACGATTTTCGTCAGTTGAACAAAGTTACAAAATTTGACACCTACCCCATGCCACGTATAGATGAGTTGATCGACCGGCTGGGAACAGCCCGATACATGACGACTCTTGACCTCACAAAAGGGTATTGGCAAATTCCCCTGGCCAAGTCGGCCAAAGAGAAAACCGCATTTGTAACCCCAGACGGGGCGTTCCAATATAAGAGAATGCCGTTCGGGTTACAGAATGCGCCGGCCACATTCCAGCGGAAAATGGACCAGATACTGAGGCCCCATCGGAAGTATGCTGCGGCTTACCTGGATGACGTAATTGTCCATAGCACAGATTGGGCCTCACATCTGCCAAAAGTGCAAGCAGTCGTAGACTCTATCCGGGAAGCGGGGTTTACGGCTAACCCCAAGAAGTGTACCATTGGGCAGGAGGAGGCCAAATATCTTGGGTACACCATTGGCAGGGGAGTGATAAAACCCCAACTCAACAAAGTCGAGGCCATCCAGAGTTGGCCACGTCCCAACAGCAAGAAGCAGGTACGGGCCTTTCTGGGAATCGCGGGTTATTATCGGCGCTTCATTCCCCACTTTGCTTCTAAGGCTGTGCCCCTAACCAACCTGACGAAAGGGAAAGGGTCGGTCATGATTAAATGGACCCCCGAGGCTGAGGCAGCATTCCAATTCTTGAAACAAGCCTTATGTAGCCAGCCAGTGTTGTACTCACCCGACTTCTCTAAAGACTTTGTCGTACAAAGTGATGCGTCAGATGTGGGGTTAGGAGCAGTATTGTCCCAGGTCTGGAACGGGGAAGAGCACCCAGTCATTTACCTCAGCAGGAAGTTGAAGTCCCATGAGGTAAATTACGCCACGGTTGAAAAGGAGTGTTTAGCGGTGAAGTGGGCTCTAGATTCCCTTCGGTACTATCTGCTAGGTAGGCACTTTGACATGGTTACGGATCACGCTCCGTTAAAGTGGATGGCTCAAAACAAGGAAACAAATAGAAGAGTGAATAGGTGGTTCCTGGCCCTCCAGGAATTCAACTTCACAGTAAAGCATCGCCCTGGCGTTCAAATGGGGAATGTGGATGCTTTGTCTCGAGTACATGAATGCCTGATTGCTGGTGTTCCAACCCCGAGGTTAAAACAAGAGGGGGGGGTATGTGACAGCAGGAAGGTAAAGTCACCTGGTTGCATCCAGGGGGGTAGATATATTTCGCCCAGATTCAGGCTTTACGCCGACTTATACAACTAGGTGGAGAGTTGTATAAGCCCAGCTAAGGCTAGTGGGCTCATGGATGACTCATATGTCTAGGGAGAGTGTGGGGCGTCGTGCAGACAGGGAGTTGATGAGACCAGCTGAAGCTTGTCAGCTCATTTAGGCCTCTATAAGAACTCCCAGCTTCATTAGATGTTGGCTCATGCCTGGAACCAGACCTGTGTGGACTGTCTAGGGAGAGTGAACCCATGTGCGGTGAGGCAAAGCCTGTGTGGCTATTTGTTTGGACTTTTACTAAACCAGGGACTTAGGGACTAGGACAGCACCAGGCTGATCCCAGTTGTTAGTTTAGGAAACCTGCATGTTTAGTCAGAGGTCAAACTGACCAGGATTTATTTTGTTTATGTTTCTTTTTGGCTTTGCTGTGGTTTTTGTCACTGTACATAGAGAAATAAACCGCACCTTTTGATTTTGAAAACCCCAACCTCCGTCTGCTGGCCCTGTTTTTGTGTGGGGAGCCCAACCAGGGGGTCACACACACCCGCCACCGAGTTAACCCCCTCACAGGGGATAGAGGCAGGAGTAATTAACACAGAGTTCAGAGGCCAGTATGTAAGGCAAAGTGCAGTGGTCAGGAGTATATAACACAAAGTTCAAAAGTCAGGAGTAACGCAGAGTTCAGTGTTCCTGTAACATACCTTCTTCCACTTGGGTCAAAGGTCATACATGTGATACCAGCATCTCCATGAGCATCATTAAATTCAAAAGCTTGCTTCCCAGTCTCAAAATCCCAAATTCGAACTACCTGCAAAAAAAAAAAAAAAGCAAAAATCAATTTCCATATACAATTCCATTGCTAAACAATCCATCTAAACCAGGGGAATCCAAACTTTTCAAACAAAGGGCCAGTTTACTGTCCCTCAGACTTTAGAGGGGCCAAATTGTGGCCAGTGGGGGTATAAAATGCCCCGGGCCCAGCATCAGTGAGAATAAACACAGCCTCAGTGTTGGTGGTCAGTAGGAGAGGGAGTAGTGTCCCATCATTGGTATTAGGTTCTGCTTAGTGCTGCTGTGCTGCTGATGCCATGTCTAACTAAAGGATTTTCCATAAGCCTGAAGATATCTACTCGGAAGGTCTTTTATTCATATATGAACTGACTCACTATCTGAGAGGGTGTCCTGACCAGCTGGCTTCTTCTCAGATCCTCTTTGCCTTCTATTAGCATCTATCAATTTTCTTATACAGTAATACCTCGGTTTACGAGTAACGCAGTATACGAGCGTTTTTAAAGACGAGCAAATTTTTTTTTTTTTTACTTGATATTCGTGAGCGCTGACTTGATATATGAGCAGTACAATCCATGTAGTAAACCTGCTGGTGTATGCAGTACTGCATGTGGCCAGAGGTTCGGGGGCGCGGGCGTAATGTGTGTCGGAGCACCCGAAAGTGTCAACAGTTCCCGAGTGTTTCCGAGTGTCTCTGGGCGTCTAAGTTCTCCAGGAAGTGATGGGAGCCACCAGTGCCCCCGCACCTCTGGTCACATACAATATTGCATACACCAGCACCCCCGCACCTCTGGCCATATACAGTACTGCATACACCAGCAGTGCTCGCAATTCAAGGTATTACTGTACTACACCAATATCAATTAAGCTTCTCATTTTATGGCCTTGATGGGAGACCTCAGCAGGTGGGCCTCCGTGGCATTCGCCTCTCTCTATTAGCAGAATTCTTCATCGTCCCATTCCCAAAAAGGGTATTTGTTCTATTTATGTATTTAAGGGATAACGGCACACAGCAATATTTGGACAGATCTATATGCTATATCAGACTTTAGGGGGCTGGATTGTGGCCAGTGGGGGTAGACAATCCCCAGGGCCCACGTCAGTGAGAATAAACACAGCCTCAGTGTTGGTGGTCAGTAGGAGGGGGAGTATTGCCTCATCATTGGTATTGGGGGGGGGAATAGTACCCCGTCATTGGTATCAGTGGAAGAAATAGTGCCCCATTGTTGGCGTTAGGTTAGTGCCTCATATCATTGGGAGGAATAATGCCCCATGAGCCAGATAAAGGTTTCCAAAGAGCCCCATCCGGCCCTTGGGCCGCAGTTTGGAGACCTGTGATCTAAACAAACATTACTATTCTGTAATTTATTTTCATTTTAATTGTATAAACCATGATCCTGACTTACAGCCTTAAAAATAAAAGACAATATTAGCAACTGAATTTCAGCTCCTCTAAAGCACTTACTGATCCCTCTGAGCAGGTTACCACTTGTCGGAAGGCTTTGTTGTATTTGCAGCAGAGAACTGGCTCTTTATGAGAAGTATCCAGGTGTGGCTGTGCTATGGATCTAGCCCAGTAAAGAAAAGGACTGTTAGCACAATCTACAAAGCACTGATCAAAATACCTTTCTCTCTATATCATATCGAACAAAAAACATTTTTTTTTTTTTGAAGATGAAAACATCTCTTTGGAACATAATAAAGTAAATATATCTTTCTAGAACATGACTCTCAGGAGGAAAACATGTTTTTTTTTCCCTTCTAAAAATTAGCCACTGTTGTCTATGGCTCCCAAAGATATTTAATTGCCATCTAATCTGTTCAAAAGCATCTTGGGGGCCGGCCATGTTGTCTATGGTCTTCCTAATGTATGAACTTGCACTTCTTGTGCTCTACACACATTAAGGCTTATACACCGGATGGAAAAAATGAAATTAAAGAATGAGATTATTTTACCTACTGCATTTAGAAAGCTTCCCCCGATTTCGAGAACTCTTTCCCGGATTTGGAGCAATGTCCCTCTTTCCTCCTCATTTGTCCCTCATTTTGGTCTGATCCATATAGTTGTATATAAAATGCACTTTTTATCTTTCAAAAAGTGTTTCCCAGTGCTAAACCTTTCATCCAAATTCTAAATTTCTGCATTTGTACATTTTAAAACCCAATATAAAGGAATAGTAGTGGTGAAAAAAAGCCCTTGTGGATTTAATTAACCTTTTTTTGGTTAATTCTCTTTTAAGGGGGTGTGGCAGGGGGCGTGTCCTATCCCTACATACATTTGCTAGTAGGTGTCCCTCATTCCCATCTCAAAATGTTGGGAGGTATGCTTTCCTCCCCTTTTGTTTCTTGTGGATCTGAGCAAAGATACAGGTGTGAAAGAATGCACTGCTTTCCAACCGATTAATCCACTTGCCTGTGTTTGTGTCGTTCTGGCCCGGCTGGCAGAACTAAAGGTGAAGTTGCCTTTTAGCTTTTGTATTAGTATAACAGCCTGAAAACTAGAAATTGTAGATGGAGAGGACAGCAAAGGCAGTCTCAATATTTTCTCAGTACAGGTTTCCTTTTATTATGTTCCTCCAGGCAACCAAGCTGTACCTATAGACCACCTAGAATGCCCACCATTCTGACATCAGACAGCAATATCTGAGACTTACCCCATCCGTCTGTGTCAGTGTGACATAGTACATGCACATGATGTACTTTCTTGTAGTGCTCCCAGCCTGCCTTCATAAAACTAAATGGCTTTCTGTAAAGTTAGTGTACACCAAATAATGGCTTTTTAGTTTTATGTTGACTTATCCTTTGAAAGTGCTTTTAGGCACGAGTCTCATAAGTTTATCTGAAAATCTCATAAATGCCAATCTGATGAAAAGACGTGTTTGGAAACATACAGGATGTTCTTTCCGCTAATCCATGTTTTATTTACCACGGCCATATGAAAGCATCGAACAAAAAGCTGGTGTGGTGTAGAAAGAAATGACTCATAGTAAACCCACTTAGTGTGGGCAATCTGCTTTATAGTGCATTCCCATGCTGAGTATTTTCTGTGCTCTGATCATTCATTTACTTGTGTAGGAAGCAGGAAAATGTATCCCAATACTGTATTAGATGTACCGTACTTAGTGGGGCTTTGAAAGGGATGTTTTCACTATAAATGACAGAATTGAGCAAAAGCGGATGAGACAGGCCTACTGGAAAACAGATATGGGAATGCAGATTGGTAAAACAGATAACAACTTGTTTCCTGAATGCAAAATCTATTATGATAGTTAAAATTATAAGGTAACAGTCATTAATGTAAATAGCAAGCTGTGCACACTGCACAGGATATATTTCAATATATGCAAATCTTTTGGAAGTGTATTGGGCAGGTGCAAGCACAATATTTATGACCGATGATTTGTACAAATGACAAAATTTAATAAGGGATAGCATGCAAAGCAGTATCAATTTTATCAATGAAAATATTTTCGTCAACTAAATTAACACTATTTTAGTAGACTAATATTAAAACAATTCAGATGACTAAAATACGACTAAAACTAAAATAGCATTTTAGACAAAAGACTATGACTCAAACAAAATCAAAATTTGATGTCAAAATGAACACTGCACTACCACATAAGAATAAGTAGGGGAGATCCACTAAGCTGCTGAAAGAAAAAAAAAATAAGAAAAAGGCCTTTTAAAAATGTTTTCTTAATATTTAATGTTGGTAATATATTCAGGTATTATATACAGTGACATTACAGTCAATAGAGTTTACAGTTTTTTTTATATATTTTAACCACTTGCCGACCAGCACCCAAAGATTTACGTCGGCACAATGGCACGGCTGGGGATTTGGGCGTACCTGTACGTCCCCTTTAAATCGCGGCATTGTGGACGCGCTCCGTGAGCGTGCCCGCGGGTCCCGCGGACTCGATGTCCGCCGGGGGCCCGCGATCATGTCACGGAGCGGCAGAACAGGGAGATGCCTATGTAAACAAGGCATTTCCCTGTTCTGCCTAGCAACATGACAGGGATCTACTGCTCCCTGTGATCGGGAGCAGTGATCTCTGTCAAGTTCTAGTGAGACCATCCCCCCCCACAGTTAGAATCACTCCCTAGGACACACTTAACTCCTTAATCTAGTGTTTAACCCCTTCCCTGCCAGTGTCATTTACACAGTAATCAGTGCATTTTTATAGCACTGATCGCTGTATAAATGACAATGGTCCCAAAATAGTGTCAAAAGTGTCCGATGTGTCCGCCATAATGTCGCAGTCACGATAAAAAAAATAAATCGCAGATTGTCGCCATTACTCGTGTAGCGGCCTCCTCACCCCGACCTCTTTAGCTAGGGGTATGTCGAGCGACAGAGTGAGGTGCGCTACGGCCCATGTCCTCCCCATGCATGTGGGTGAGGTGAAGGCCAATATCAATCTTTTCCTCGGGCCAAATGTGTGCTGGTTATGAGGGTCAGTCCTTCCGTGCCGGAATCTCCCCTTGTTCCCATCAACAGAGTCCATACACCCATCAAAGTCCAAACTCAGGTTTATTGCGTATCTCCACATACAGTCAAATGCAACGGCATGATACGATGGGGAAGCAGGTCGAGGCACTGTACAGGTTCCTAGTCCCTACACTCCCTGTGCTATGACCAGGGGTTGCAGGAGTCTTGATGAAAGCTCCTCCGCTGCGCTGTAGCCCCTATCAGGGGAAGATGTCCTCCAAGGGAGTTACCGAAGGCCCATCCGTCACCGGGTTGACACTGCACCGGGTCTTCGGACGGGTGACCTCCCCAGCCTCCTCACCTCAGATGCGGGTCCCCTCGCAAGGGGCGCCCTGGAGCAACTTCACCCTTGCGGGACCCAGTCGGAGTCACCGGGTCCCAGGCCTCCTCAATAGTACCTCACCCCAGGCTGAAGGTGCCTGGGATGGACTCCATCTTCATTCCGGCCAGGCCTTGGGTGCCTAGGCCGGAACCTTGAACCGCCCGCACCCAGGCCTAGGGTGCCTGGGTGCGTGAGGAGATGATCCCCCAAGACGACAGACCTCGTGGCGTGGGCGTCTCCCCCTCTTATATCCTCCCATCGACACCACGGCGGGTTCCCCGCCCCAGCCGTACCATCTCCAGGAAGGGACAAAGAAGGGTAGCACTGTGGTAGTGATTCTACCTCGAGCCAGTAGGTACACTGACACCCACTGGTCAAGGAGAATATTACACCACCCAATCCTCCACGAATAAGAAAAGGGGTCTAATCCCTGACATAATCACACACCTGGGTCTCTCTACCCCCAGGTGTATCCCACTAACTTTGAAGACCCCGCTACACACTTCCCCTGGTGATTTGACGCTGGTCCCCAGCGTCAGGTGCACACCCATGTCTCCCAAGGAGGGGTGACATGAAGTGGGCCCCAGAGGCTATCCCTCAAATTTTGGATACTGTATGTGCCAAGACCTGCTCAACAGAAAAGGGAACTATAAAACATTAAAACTTTTGTATAAAACATCTGTCATGTACACATATACAATCCCTCCCGTCACTGTCTAAGAACCACCCCATACTCAGTAGTCTTGACCGACGAATCTCCTGCAGAAGGGAAACAAAAAAAAACATCCTAACACTCTGTGTTAACTTGGCATGAGTGGGTCCGTCAGCCGAGAGACCCACTCATGCCAATAAGTAAGTAATGCATGTGTAACATTTTCAAACAACCGTTGCACAACACTGCCACCTGGTGACAGCGCTGCGGTAATGACACTTGGTTAGATCTTCATTCTTCCTGCTTTCCTACTCTAACTCTACCCCAAAAGTCTCTGACTTTGGCACATGAAGAAAAGGGAGAAAAAAAACAACAGCTCCCAAATCTCCAGTGAGTAAAAGAAAAGCCCAAATCAAAACAAAAGTAGGGCACAGTTCTAGGCGTCTGGGAATGTCTCTTCCAGAAAGTTTCAACAGCAACAAGATAGGAGCTCACTTCTCCTATAAATAGAACCTTGGATCCGGCAGAAACAAGGGCTTCAGGTGTTTGTCAAATACTTCCTCCGAATATTCGACGTCTTCTCCTTCTTTCCTGCAGATGAGCACCTTATCGGCATGAATATGGCGCCCAAGTCTCCAATCAGCTCTGCAGTCTTTAAACTTTTTAGACACCGGCGGCGAACATGACAGGTATCGCCGGGCATGGGGCACTTTGAGTTTTTCCCACACAAACTCGTCATACCACCTTGGTCGCAAGACCTCGACTTCATACAATAAGTCCCGAGGCAAGTAGGGGTACTCCCACCCATATTCACGGGCGACTCTCTGGGAGAAAAGTCTCTGCAATCGAGCTAGAGGCGGCATCACATCTCGCTCACCTTCTCCTGGCTGTACGATGGCCTCCGGGTGCCGAGGTACTTTCACCATCTCGGGTGGCTTTGCTCTTGGTGCCCGCAATGAAGCACGCTGCATCCCCCCTATCAGAGCGGGTGATGTGGTTGGATGTGGAAGGTTATTTGAAAGACTAGATTTCCTCAATAACTCCGGGGCTTGCACCCGGGGCGTACTGTCATCTATGGACATGGGGGAGTCCTGTGGCTTACTCAGCACAGGTAGTGGGCGTCTGTCCCAGCCCTTCCGGTGAAACAGTTCGTCTATCTCTCCATCATCACCACAGTCTGACAATGACTCTAAGTCGGAGGTGTCATACATCTCAGCGGGAAGGTAGTCTCTAGTAGACGGAAGGCTACCCTCCCTTGCGGGCTCCACCGACTGTGAACTCCCGACACCTCCAACCACACACACAGTCCCAGCCCCTGGCTCACCTGGACCTTTTTCAGCACTGGGATGTCCAGGATTCTTCCGACCGGATCCATCCAGGTCCGGCAAGCAGCTGGGTGAAGCTCGACCACGACCACAGGAGGCCTGCACCAGGCCTATCTCCCTCTTCGGGGGTGGCAGCAGGGAGTCTGTGGTGACCGAAGCAGTGTCCTCCGATTTTTCTCTCTCAGTCTCTGGTTGGGCAGTCACTTCGCCCTGGTCAGCGCGCATGGGAAACTCCGCAAAGGCTTTGATCTCTCCCTCCGGAGTGGCGGTTCCTGTGATGCAGTTGAGGCGTAGGGCCCGGGGCCTTTCCGTGTGTGGTTCAACCTCAAAAAGAAACTCCTTGCATGCTTCGCATCGCCCGAATGGCTTTAGTTGGACCACCAGTCCCGAGCATCCGGGACAGATCCCACCGAGGGCCTCTGTGTCTCTGCATGAATACAAAGCCAACTGTCCTCGGGGCCTGAGCCTTATCCCCGTGTCTGTAATGGATGCAGCAAATGCAGTCATCTTGAAAGGATAAGGTACCGTCATCCACGGGGAGCCTGAGTTCGCTCCGACCACTTGCTGCTCCATCACGCGCTGACCTCGCGCCGGAGTCTCCACGTGTATCTCCACACGTGGCCAGACTCCTCCCACGAATTGCGCAGTCATGGGGTGCCTCGTGGCGCAGTGCAGCAAAAGTCCCCACATGTAGTTCGTCACACGGCTGGACTCCTCCCTCTTCCCGCTCTTTCTGCATGGGCCTCTCCCAGTTTTTCAGGGAAATTTCCACGACTTCGAGCACAGGGACGCACTTTGGCCAATCACATGGCCGACCTGCTCGGACCTCCTCCGGGCAGCAAAGTTCAAACACAGCCGTTCCAAACCTCAGGGTTAACACACATTTCATCCCGGACTCACGAGCCCCCACGTGTAGCGGCCTCCTCACCCTGACCTCTTTAGCTAGGGGTATGTCGAGCGACAGAGTGAGGTGCGCTACGGCCCATGTCCTCCCCATGCATGTGGGTGAGGTGAAGGCCAATATCAATCTTTTCCTCGGGCCAAATGTGTGCTGGTTATGAGGGTCAGTCCTTCCGTGCCGGAATCTCCCCTTGTTCCCATCAACAGAGTCCATACACCCATCAAAGTCCAAACTCAGGTTTATTGCGTATCTCCACATACAGTCAAATGCAACGGCATGATACGATGGGGAAGCAGGTCGAGGCACTGTACAGGTTCCTAGTCCCTACACTCCCTGTGCTATGACCAGGGGTTGCAGGAGTCTTGATGAAAGCTCCTCCGCTGCGCTGTAGCCCCTATCAGGGGAAGATGTCCTCCAAGGGAGTTACCGAAGGCCCATCCGTCACCGGGTTGACACTGCACCGGGTCTTCGGACGGGTGACCTCCCCAGCCTCCTCACCTCAGATGCGGGTCCCCTCGCAAGGGGCGCCCTGGAGCAACTTCACCCTTGCGGGACCCAGTCGGAGTCACCGGGTCCCAGGCCTCCTCAATAGTACCTCACCCCAGGCTGAAGGTGCCTGGGATGGACTCCATCTTCATTCCGGCCAGGCCTTGGGTGCCTAGGCCGGAACCTTGAACCGCCCGCACCCAGGCCTAGGGTGCCTGGGTGCGTGAGGAGATGATCCCCCAAGACGACAGACCTCGTGGCGTGGGCGTCTCCCCCTCTTATATCCTCCCATCGACACCACGGCGGGTTCCCCGCCCCAGCCGTACCATCTCCAGGAAGGGACAAAGAAGGGTAGCACTGTGGTAGTGATTCTACCTCGAGCCAGTAGGTACACTGACACCCACTGGTCAAGGAGAATATTACACCACCCAATCCTCCACGAATAACAAAAGGGGTCTAATCCCTGACATAATCACACACCTGGGTCTCTCTACCCCCAGGTGTATCCCACTAACTTTGAAGACCCCGCTACACTAATAAAATAGGATTTTTGTACTCAACGTTAAATCCTTTTCTCTGAGTTCATGGACGGACCCAGCTTCCTATTGACAAGTGGGTATTATCCTTCATTTAGGAGTGACAAGGCAGAAAAACTTGTAAAAAGTGTTACATCACACCTTCTACAGTACCGCCCAGGGGGCGGACCCTCTGGGTATATCCCCTCTCTCTGCATCTCGCAGATCAGTTCGTCAAAAAGCAGTACAAACTTAAAAGGAGGGGTGGGTGCTGTGTCCGTCCATGAACTCAGAGAAAAGGATTTTACGATGAGTACAAAAATCCTATTTACTCTTACGTTCATGGACAGACACAGCTTCCTATTGACAAGTGGGACGTCCCAAAGCAGTGTCAAAAAACGAGGGGTGGGAACAGCATAAAAGTAAACTTCACCCCAAAACAAAACAGAGCTCCTCACGAGGAGTTGCAACTCTAAACAGCCGCCTGCAAAACTTTGCGACCAAAAGAGGCATCCGAAGATGCACCTACATCAACCTTGTAGAATTTAGTGAAAGTGTGAGCAGACAACCAAGTCGCCGCTTTACATAATTGGGAAACAGACGCTTAATGTCGGAAAGCCCAAGAGGCACCTATTGCCCTGGTCGAATGCACCGTGACAGGAAAGGGGGGCGCTTGACCCTTTAAGGCGTAAGCCTGGATTACTATCTGTCGGATCCACTTCGAGATGGTGGCCGACGAGACTGCTAGGCCCTTCTTGGGACCAGCCACCGAAACAAACAGTGAGTCTGACTTCCGGAACGAAGACGTAGCAGATAGGGATACTCTCAAGGCTCAGACAACGTCCAAGGAATGCAGCGCCGACTCCTTAGGATTCGACGGATGAGGACACAAGGATGGAAGTACAATGTCCTCATTGATATGAAAAGCTGAGACGACCTTTGGAAGAAAGGAAGGCTGCGGCCGCAGCACCACCTTATCCTTGTGGAAGATCAGATATGGAGCCTTGCATGACAAGGCTGCCAGCTCAGAAACTCATCTAACTGACGTAACAGCCACCAAAAAGACCACTTTCTGAGAAAGTGTCAACAAGGCAATTTCCCTAATATTCTCAAACGGTGACCTTTGAAGCACCGAGAGGACCAGGTTCAAGTCCCACGGAGGTAGCGGGGGGCGGACCGGAGGAGCCACATGTCGAACCCCCTGCACAAATGTACCCATGAGAGAGTGAGCCGCCAGGGGTCGCTGAAAAAAGACAGCCAGGGCAGATATCTGTCCTTTAATCGTACTTAAGGCAAGCCTTTGGTCCACCCCACGCTGTAGAAACAGCAGGATTCTGCAGACCAAATAAGTACGCGGATGCCATTTCATTTCCTCACACATGGAAATGTAGGTCTTCCAAGTGCAATTATAAACCCTCCTGGAGGACGGCTTCCGAGCACTTCTCATAGTAGAGATTACTGAATCTGACAGGCCCCGGTCTCTCAGAACCTGGTTCTCAATAGCCATGCCATTAAAGCCAGTGACTGTAAAGCAGGATGAAGTATGGGACCTTGCGACAGCAGGTCCTCCTGTAGTGGTAGGCGCCAGGGGACGTCTGCTACCAGACGTACTAGATCGGCGTACCAAGGACGCTAAAGCCAATCTGGAGCGATCAGGATCATTGGAATTCCCTCTGCCTCCACTCTGCGAAGCAGATGAGGAAGGAGCCTCATGGGAGGGAAGGCATAGATTAGCCGATACTGACCCACGATGTTACCAACGCGTTCGTTGTGTCTGCCCATGGGTCCTTTGACCGGGCCACAAACCTCAATACCTTCCGATTGAGTCGGGACGCCAGAAGATCTACGTCTGGCGTGCCCTATCTTTGGCAGAGGAGCTGGAACACCTCCGGGTGTAAGGACCGTTCTCCCTGGTCCAGCATTTGGTGACTCAGGTAGTCCGCCTGCCAGTTCTCCACACCTGGAATGTACACGGCCGCCAGTGCCGGTACGCTCCTTTCTGCCCACCTCAGGATGAAAGCGACCTCCGATGCTGCGGCTGAGCTTCTTGTTCCTCCTTGATGATTGACATATGCCACTGCTGTGGCGTTGTCTGACTGGATCCTGACTGGAGGCCCCTTCAGTCTCTGAGACCATTTGAATAGGCACAGCCTGATCGCCCGGAGTTCCAGGACATTGATCGGCAGGCGGGTTTCCTCCAGGGTCCAGCGACTTTGTGTCGACTGAACACCCCAGACTCCCCCCCCCCAACCTGTAAGGCTGGCATCCGTCGTGATCACCATCCAATTAACAGGAAGAAATTACTTCCCCCGCCAGAAGTGCCGGTGATGTCAGCCACCACACCGGGATGTCCTGACCAGGTGGCTTACCTGGATTTGATAACTCAGGGATGATGGGCATCTGTCCCATCTGGACAGAATCTCCTTCTTGGCCCAAGACTCGCATGCAAAAACGGAGTGACGACCAACTCTTGGATGTCAGCTGCCGCACTGCAACCCGAAGGGTCTGCAACCTTTCCACAGGCAGGAATACTCTTGCCTCTGAGGAATCCAAAATCAACCCCAGATACACTAGGCGTTGAGTCGGCACCAATACTGACTTTTGCGTGTTTAGCACCCAACCACAGTCTCGGAGAGTCTGACAGGTTATGGACAGGCTTACCTCTAATTCTGAGCTTGAAGCGGCCCTCAGAAGAAGGTCGTCCAAGTAGCCCACGATAGCGATGCCCCGCTGTCTTAGAAGGGCCAGAATCGGAGCGAGCACTTTGGTGAACGTCCTGGGTGCCGAAGCCAGGCCAAACGGAAGGGCCACAAACTGATAGTGGTCCTCCCCGACTGCGAATCACAGAAACCTCTGCTGTCTGGAGTATATGGGAACATGTAAGTATGCGTCCTTGATGTCCAAGGATGCCAGAAAGTCCCCTGGATGGAGAGCGGTGACTACAGATCGAACCCACTCCATCCAGAATCTTTGTACTTTCATAAAGCAATTGAGGACCCTGAGATCCAAGATTGGACGAACCCCATCTTTGGCACTACGAACATATTTGAGTAAAAACCCTGGAATCGTTCCTGCACTGGGACAGGAATGATCACCCCGCGTTCCAGCAGACCCTGGACCGCCCCGTACAGGGCCTCCCGACGGGTCGGCTGTTGCTGGAGGTTGGAGGGAAAGAATCTGTACAGTGGACAAGAGAGGAACTCTATCTTGTAGCCTGAGGAGATTACTTCGCAAACCCACCGGTCGGAGATCAGAGATATCCACCGAGTCGAGAATTCGCGAAGACGTCCCCCCACCCGAGAGATGGGTGGGGGCAGACCTTCATGCGGACGCAGACTTGTCCGCAGGCTTGTTGGACTTGCGGAAACAAGGACTCTTTCGTCCTTGAACAGGCGCTTTATCGGCCTGGGGTCTTTTCCCTGTCGCCCTGGGCGGACGAAAAAATCGCTTGTGTTCAGTAAAAGAGGGCCCTTGCCCCTGGGGTGGCCCCTTACCCTTTATGGTTTGAGGAAGCAGCGTGCTCTTCCCTCCTGTGGCATCTTTGATGATGTCATCCAGAGAGGCTCCAAAAAGCCTGTCGCCCTTAAAGGGCAGATCCAACAGGGACTTCTTGGAAGCTTGGTCCGCAGACCAGCACTTTAGCCAGATCAGGCGGCGTAATGCTACCGCATAAACCGATGCTCTAGACAGCAAGGGGATAGCATCCATGTCTGACTCGCAGACAAACTTAAGGCCCTGTACCAACTGGTCGGCCAAAGCTACCTCATTAGGAGGAGCCTCTCGCTCCTTTAACCCCTGGAGTAGCAACTTTGCCCATTCAGTAAGTGTCTGAGACACTAAAGCCCCAGCCAATGCCGGGCGCACCGCTGAGCCTACCACTGTGTCTAGGTAGCGAGCGAGTGCTTCAGCCTTCTTATCCACAGGGTCCTTGAAAACAGGAGCCCCTTCCACTGGAATTGTGGTAACTTTATTAAGTCTGGACACCGGAGGGTCCACTATCGGGGGAGAGGTCAATTTTTTCAGGAAACTCTCCTCAAAAGGGTACCGCACCGCAAAGTTCTTTGGGGCTGCAAAAACCCTCAGTGGGTTTTCCCACTCCTTGTACAAGAGCTTATCAAGATAAGACACACAAGGAAACACCTTAGCAGTGCGGGCCGTTTTACGGAACCCAAAGGGGACCGTTGTCTCTGCTGCTTCTGCCGCATTCTCTAATTTTAGCGTGTCCAGCACTGCAGTAATAAGGTCAGATACCAAAGCCTTTTCGCGTGCTGACCTGGACTTGGAGTCATTCTCACTGTTCAATCGGTCACGGTCTGCAGTCTCTGAAACATCAGAATCCGGGCCATGAGCCATAGCTGGGCCTGGTTCTGCATCAGAATTATCCCCAGAAGATTGCAGGGGACGGGGGCATTTACTACCCCCCGTGTTCCTGTGTGCCGCTTCCACCCTGGCAACAAAAGCCTCTAGGATTGCCGACATAGCGTCCACGATACATCAGGGGCACCAGCTACCAACTCAGGTGTTTCAGAGGAAAAAACATCTGCTTCCGACGCCATGCTGACCCACGCGCCTGACACCCACAGGGACTCCAGGCAAGGTAACAATAGGCCACCCTCCTAGCTGCTACAGAGATGCAGGGTCTCCCAGAGGACTCACCACCCTTGGAACAGTACCGCTATTGCTGCCGTGTGCTCCCGCCTGTGATGCTATCCTACCGCTGCTTGTGTCAGTCTGATTCTTATCAGCGTTTTCCTGTGTGAATTTGCGCCAGAGAAATGCACCCTAGAGGCCGAAGACTTCTGCAAAATGGCCGCCAAGCGGCCGTATTGAAAACCATGTGGGCTCTAAGAAAATGGCCGCCGAACCATCAGTAGAAGCAAAGCTGGCGCGGGCCACAAAGAGATGGCCACCGAGTGGCGGTATATATATACAGGCGCAATAGAGACCAAAGCGGGTGCAAACCACAAGAAAATAGCCGCCGAGCGGCGATCTATACATATTGGCGCAAACCACAAGAAATTGGCCGCAGGACAGTCACCAGAGGCCAAACAGGCGTGGACCACCCCAAAATGTCCGCCAACAGCATGGAGGGAGAAGGCACACACAGGTAAGCATAAAATTAAATTTTTTAAATGACAGCCGAGTTGAGTTGAGTTGAGTTGAGAGGTATCTTAATATAGCGTGGTCTTACCCCAAGGGTCCCGCAGCCCGCCCCAGATGGAGCCCCCTAGGTGACCCCCAGCAACCAGCCTTAGCTCAGAGCCCAAGGAGGAGGGAAGGCAGGGAGAGAGGCAAGAAAGGGCCACAACCACTTACTTGATCTCTCCAGGAATGTCCAGCCAAGTCACCCTGCCGAAGCAGGGGAGATACTTACCCTTCATGCGTGGATCCTGCTGGAAGGCATTCCGGACAGATCATCATCGGAGGTGACTGTCGGCCAGGCATGCTGTGAATGAGGCCTAGGGAACGATCAAATGCATGCCCTGGAGCTGAAGCTCACCGGCCAGGCTATTGCGACTCGGCCGTAAAGGTCAGCCGTAGCTGAGCGGCCGATGCAAGCCTTGGAGCGTAAGCTCACCAGCCAGGCTACTGCGACTCAGCCGTTTGAACGGTCCGATGCAAGCCCTGGAGCGTAAGCTCACCGGCCATCCGAAGAGCGACGGGCCTGTCTTGGAAAACCCAGCGCGTAGCTAGGGTCGGCACACGCTCGATAGCCGAAACTGGGGAGACTACAAGGATCTGGGATCCAGCCGGTCACCCAGTCGGCAGTTGATCGAAGATCGCAGGAAACAAAAAAAAACAAACGTAGAAAAAAATCCCCCGGACCAGTGGGTGCAACTTCGCACGACCGCGCAATTGTCAGTTAAAGCGACACAGTGCCGTATTGCAAAAAGTGCTCTGGTTAGGAAGGGGGTAAATCCTTCCGGGGCTGAAGTGGTTAAAGTTGCACTTCTGTTTGTCAAAAAGCAATATTTTTGTTTATTTATGAAACTTGGCTTTATTTATAAAGACGTTATATATCACAACGGCTAAATCTGTGTTTGTAGTGCATGTTCAAACCTTAAATACCATAAATAATAACATGTTGTTAGATTTTTACTCCTGGAGTATAAAAGGAGTTTGGCAATTCTTGAGAAATGCCTAAATAATGCATTACAATGTAACTAAACCCATTTGAATTTAGTCGACTAAAATGTACTGGAGATTTTAGTCAACTAAAATACAACTAAAACTAAAACAATTCAGATGACTAAAATACGACTAAAACTAAAATGGCATTTGAGTCAAAAGACTAGGACTTAAACTGAATCGAAATTTGACACTGATGCAAAGCAGAAGATAGGGTTGCAGGCACCATTTCTGAAAGCTTAATTCTAAAAACTCAAAAAAATGGCAGTGGAGTCACAGATCACGCTTAGATATTTAAAACGCACATCGAGCACTTTCTTCTTAATATAGAGATAAGATCTTATCTTGATTGCTCACACATGTACTGCTGGACAGTATCTCTACTGATCCAGCTATTAACTTCCCTACGCAGATACACAGAGGAAAGCTCTATTGTGCATCCATTCTAAATTCTTAATTTAACTGAAGCCCTGATGAAGGGGGGCATTTTCATGACCCTTGAAATGAGTTGGCTGTTTTTTTAGAATAGACAGTAAATGAATTTAGACTCTTTTATCCTTTGGTCTAGTGTTCCTTCTATTCAAAGGACCACTATAACATCCTCTGTATCACACTGAGCTAAAGTTAAACTACACTGGATTCAACCTTTGATTCTCCTTGCAGAGTTAAACTACTTGTGGATCTTGTCATGTCAGCAGGCTACCATACGGTCCATACAGACTGGGTCTCATGAGGTATGTCTTTTGCATATAGCGGCATTTTAAACATAACAGCTGTAGTGATAACTGTGTAATTTGAATTTAAAGAGGTTGTAAACCCTCATGTTTTTTCACCTTAATGCATCCTATCCATTAACTACTTCAATACAGGGCTTTTTGTACCTATTCAATACCGGGCCTATTCTAGCACTTCTCTCCTACATGTACAAATCATCATTCTTTTGCTAGAAAATTACTCAGAACCCCCAAACATTATATATGTTTTTTTAGCAGACACTCTAGGGAATAAAATGACGGTCATTGAAACTTTTTTTCTTGCACGATATTTGCGCAATAATTTTTCAAACGCCTTTTTTAAAAAAAAAAAATGGTTTAATGAATAAAAAAATAACAAATCAGTAAAGTTAGCCCAATTTTTTGGGAAAATATGAAAGATGATGTTACGCCGAGTAAATAGATACCTAACATGTCACGCTTTAAAATTGCGCACACTCATGGAATGGCGGCAAACTTCGGTACTTAAAAATCTCCATAGGCGACGCTTTAATTTTTTTTACAGGTTACCAGGTTAGAATTACAGAGGAGGTCTAGTGCTAGAATTGTTGCATGCGCTCTAACGCACGCGGCGATACCTCACATGTGTGGCTTGAACGGCGTTTACATATGTGGGCGACTTACGTGTGCATTCGCTTCTGATCGCGAGCTACCGGGGACAGGGGCGTTTAAATTTTTTTTTATTATTATTTATTTATTTATTTTACTTATTTATTTATTTTTTTACAATTATTTTACTTTTTTTTTTTTTTTTGATCACTTTTATTCCTATTACAAGGAATGTAAACATCCCTTGTAATAGGAATGTGTGTGACAGGTCCTCTTTATTGAGAGATGCGGGGTCAATAAGACCCCACATCTCTCCTCCAGGCTGGAAAGCATGAGATCAGTGAAATTTTTTTCACTGATCTCATACTTACAGCCGCAATGGCGGCTTTATTTACATTTGAGGACCCGGGCGTGACGTCATCACATCGCGCCCGGGCCTCCGACGATCATAGAGATGACTGGTGACCATCTGGTCACCAGTCATCTCTATGCTCATCACGTGACCCACCAACGGCGCCGGAAGATTCGCTCCGGGTCCCCGATCGCACGGGAGAGCCCGGAGAAGCACCGGATGGCGGCGGGAGGGGGGGATGTCCCCTCCCGCCGCCTATAAGAACGATTAAGCGGCGGAACCGCCGCTATGATCGTTCTTATGGTGCACAGAATCGCCGCCACTTTAAGAGGATATCTGAATGATGCCTCTAGCTGCAGGCATCATTCAGATATCCCCCTACAAAGCCGAGGACGTCATATGACATCCACCCAGGATGGGCGATCCCATCTGTGGACGTCATTTGACTATGGCTGGGTAGGGAAGTGGTTAAGGTGAAAAAAATTCTGACACTGACCGGCCCTCCAGCCCCCCTGGTTTTACTCACGAGAGCCCATTCGTTCCCTTGGCGGAGACGCGCTCTACCTCTCTGCCCGGGGTTCTTGGCTCTTGTTTGGATAGATTGATAGCAGCACAGCCATTGGCTCCCGCTGCTGTCAATCAAATCCAATGACTGCGTCTATGCACGCAAATGCTGGACTCGGAAACACGCCCGCAAGGTAACCCCCAGAGAGAACGCTTCTCCCAGGGTTTTTTTTACCGATGTGGGGAGGAGCCGTGAGTGCCGCCGAGGGACCCCAGAAGACAAGGTTCTGGGCCACAATGTGCAAATCGAACTGCACAGTGGAGGTAATTATAATATGTATGTTATTTTAAAAAAATAAAAATAAATCACAATCACTTTAAAGTCAGATTTGTTAGAAAAGTATTCATTAGGCAAACAAAATGTAGTTTTGCTTTGATCAACATCCTAAATGATTAAGTAATACGTGTTAAACACATGTTATTGCACTCAGCACAACTGATAATTATAAATGGACACAGAGCAGGACGTCTGCATCTAAATTCAGGCAGAAGTAAAGATGGGACATAATTCTCATGGTAATAGAGAATAAAGTACTGTCCTGGGAGCTTCACAAAAACATCAACCAGGAAATAGTCACTCCCAGTCACCTTCAAAGCCCATGGGCAGTAGATCAGAGAACTATGAAGTATGGCAAGCAATGTTTACAAATTGCCCCTCTGGTCAGAATATACTTTATGATGGACTACTCCCAGAAGGGTGGGAAGAAGACTGCAGATCCAGCAAGTGACAGAAGTATGAAGCATGGCATGAAAAGTGTATAGCCTGAGTAAAGAAGGTGGGCGGGGGGGGGGGGGGTTGCCTAGAAGTATTCCCCTAAAGATCAGCTAGTGACATTAAAGGGACATCAATACCTCTAACATAAGGTGAGATGGTAAAGTAATAGTATAGTATAGTAAAGGTTGACCTTGTCACACTGCATCACCGACATTGTCATTCCTTCCACTCTTCCCCATGATGTAATCTGCTGTCACATTGGCAGAAATTGTACTGGCCATGTCCTCACATGCCCGGAATCGCCTCACCAACACGCATATCTTTTAGTCCCTACCCTTTCTTATCAGCCCCTGCAGGGCCGTCTTTAAGGCAGGGCAAAAGGGGCAGCTGCCCTGGGCCCCATCATTATTGTGGGGCCCAAAGCAGCTGCCTCATACTTGCCAACTATCCCAGTTTAAACCCCCTTGTCCCTTGAAGTTTTAGCCCTGTGCTGTGTCCCAATATCTTAGTGTGAAGTTATGTTACTAATACTGCCCAGCTCTGCCCTATTGCCATTTACAGATGACTCACCTGCAGAACCAGTGTTTACATGTAAATAACCTGCATTGATATGTAAATAGAGAGATCATTAATATGCAAATAGTCGCAGATCGACAGCATTAATATGTAAATAGCGGCAGACTGGCAGTAACCTCTAGCAAACACTTAGTGAGTGGTAAGGATGTCCAGTAATCTCTAACAACCAATCAATAAGCAGAAGTCATGAGCTGTAACCTCTGGCTGTTATAGGTTGCAGCACACATTATGGCCCACTGATTATTTGCTAGTCAGTAAGCAGTAATAATACCTCTAGCAACCAATCACAATCTATAAAGGAAGAGGAACTCCCGCGCTGTCTGTGGGCCTATTTAAAAACGAAAACTAAGGGGCACTGCTGCAAGCACCTGTGCGTCTAACCCTAAAAGACAAATGGCAAATAAAGAGGTGTAATGGTGGCTGCGCTGTGCGAGAGGGTGGTGGGGGAAGGAAGAAGGGAAGGGGGGGGGGGGGCTAAAGAGGTGGAAAGAAGCAAACAACTAGCCTCTTCAAAACACAACTAAGTGTATCATACTAGGAATCTGTAAATCCTACTAAATGCGTCGGGATTGGAGCACTAGGTACACCACCAGCCAGACGGAAGGAGAAGAGCTCGGCACTCGTACGGTTCTCTATCTTATTCAACCTTACCAAATATGAGTTTTTATTTGCAAATTATTGCACAATAAACCTGTTTTAATACGGTGTTACGCTATGAGCTTTTCTCATTTTCTCCAATAAAATACTGCTGTCCAACCTAACATTGGGGACTCACACTGGGGATTGCAGAGTGGATCATAGGCTCACAGCTGGGACAGACAAACTCGGCGTTCGTGGATTGACGCCCATGTTCCTCTGTTTTAGAGTGAGTTCACAACTGTATGACTAGCTTATGCCCCACTGCGAATTCCCACGGAGTTATGCAATGAACTTTTACTTGTTATATTTTTTATGATACGCATCTGATATTGCATCATCGCAAAGGGATCTTTACATTGCCACATTGCTGGAACTACCATCCACCTGGAGCCACTTACGCTGTCCATCTGACAGTAGGGAGGTGAGCGGCTTGCAAACACAGAGGTGTCCCACTTTGTAGGAATTCATAGCACTCCATGCTATTTTTTTGGTGACGGGACTTATTAGACTCTTTTTTTACTTTTTTGGCACATCCATTGGACTTATTTGTGATTTGTGATTTATGTATATGTTTTTTATTTTCACAACGTTATACATATATTTGTCACATTAGCACACCTATCACTGGACTTACAGGTCACTTTTTTGGGATGCATTTTATGTACCTATGCATTCATATTGTTTGATATCCCCTTCATATCATTATTTCACACTGGATTCATTGAGGATTGTGATACACTGTGTTTGGTTTGATATCACTGCATTTACTAGGATTTACAGATTCCTGAAGACGTGTCATACGAAACGTATGTCGAGGCGGTACCTGGTCACGTATAGACGTCATTTCCGGTCCCGCTGGCTCTCCACTTTCAGAGGTGGAACGCACGCCAGTCTTTACAACATTGGGACATCCATCCATACACCTATAGCGATACCCTCAGTTTAAGAGGGCTGCTTGTTTGTTTTGGTGTGCACTGCTGTCAACCCCTGGCAATCGGCCCTAACCTCTCGTGGCACAGTTAGGAAAGGGGAAAGGATGGTATACTGTATTACGTCTATACTGTTATATGGTACCCACCACAGTAATTGACACTGACAACCAAATTACTTAACTATAGCTTTTTACTATTGGTA
This sequence comes from Rana muscosa, assembly GCA_029206835.1. Taxonomy (NCBI): domain Eukaryota; kingdom Metazoa; phylum Chordata; class Amphibia; order Anura; family Ranidae; genus Rana; species Rana muscosa. The sequence goes on along the minus strand of CM055117.1, from coordinate 962,202,924 downwards.
AAAGTATAAAAGGTAATTTGTATACAATATCCTATGCAGATCCCTGCAACATAAATGTACACATTAAAAGGGTATAACATTCAATAATGCAATGAACATATAATAACCCCGCTGCAGCTATCCTCCCTCGTGAGCAAAAATGGCGCCGAGCAATGTTCTATACTACCCAGTCAGGCCTGACTATAACTTTGGGGTATAGTTCTTTGAAGAATCTTTGCTAGCAACTCTCGGTGGTGCACATAAAGAAACAAACTGTAATCCAATAGGGGTAGCAGATGATCACTAACTTGGTAAAGCTGGAGAGACTAATAAACTCAGTTCAGCAGACAGTCTCTCCAAAGTATAACCGTGGTCAATGATGGGCCTAGGCAAAGTTAATAGGCAACAAAGTTACTTAGATGTGGTTCTGAGCTGGCGCTCTCTCACCCAAACCGGACCGACTCCTGTCCGGTACCTCCCCTACTGTGAGTTGCCACACAGTACCCACGATGCACCGGGTCCTCGGTCCTCCAGAAGAAGGTGGCACCTCAGGTGGATCGGATGCTCCGCAGGCTTCTCGGTGGAGCGGAAGGCTCTCTGGAACAAAGTGCGAGGCCCAGGCTTCAGGCCTTGCACGCACAGCGGGTGAGTGCAGGGATCCTCTTGCTAGGAGGGCGGCGTTCCAAGGGAAAGAGCGAGGCTCCTCCTCCCCTTTTAAAGTCCACCCCAGCAGTCCTTGCGCAGAGAAGTGCACCCTCGGTGCCTCAAAGCGTGCTGGGAACTGTAGTCTGGTGGGTGAAAAAGATACCCCGCTACACACCATTACGCCATACAGCCTCAGTGCCGGGTTCGAGGCACCCCCCCAAGTAAGCAGCCATTTGGCTTTTTATGATGCATATGTTTTAAACAATATTACACTATTGTGGCACCTTCTCTCATTTTGCATATTCCAACCGGAGCTTCCAGACTATAGGGATCACTCCAGTCTTATCTCCAGTAGCATCTTCTCCATTTATGTAGCAAGTTACTTTGCTGAAAGCGCATTTGACCTCTTTTTTAACTAAAAGGATCAACATCTTGTGGTAAGCTGCCATCCATACTTTGAGCACTATTGGGTGTTATTTTACAGTCGGTGAAGGTGGATCTATTTGTTGATATTGGATTCCATTTCACAGGATGATTACAGAGAATTTTTGAAGGACTTTTTTATATGCATCAAGCACTTTATTTAACCACCTGAGACCCGGGCCATGTACAAATGACGGCCTCAAGGTGGATCTAGAAATCCGGGAGGCCGTCATTATACGGCCTCGGCTATTCCGGCCACTGGGGGGCGCGCGCCCCGTGATGTCCGCCAGGTACCCGCGATCAGCTGGTACACAGACAAGGACATGGATCTGTGTGTGTAAACACACAGATCCATGTCCTGTCAGGGAGAGGAGACCGATGCTGTGTCCCTTGTACATAGGGACACAGATCGGTCACCTCCCCCAGTCAGTCCCCTCCCCCACACAGTAGTAATCACTCCCAGGGCACACATTTAACCCCTTCCTCGCCCCCTAGTGTTAACCCCTTCCCTGCCAGTGTAATTTTTACAGTAACCAGTGCATTTTTATAGCACTGGTCGCTGTAAAAATGACAACGGTCCAAAAATGGTGTCAAAAGTGTCTGATGTGTCCGCCATAATGTCGCAGTCACAATAAAAATCGCTGATCGCCGCCATTACTAGTAAAAAAAAAAATATTAATAAAAATGCTATAAAACTATCCCCTATTTTGTAGACGCTATAACTTTTGCGCAAACCAATCAATAACGCCTATTGCGATTTTTTTTTTACCAAGAATATGTAGAAGAATACGTATTGGCCTAAACTGAGCTAAATTTTTATTTTATTTTTTTAAAATTGGGATATTTATTATAGCAAAAAGTTAAAAATATTGTGTTTTTTTTGAAAATCGTCGCTCTTTTTTTGTTTATAGCACAAAAAATAAAACCCGCAGAGGTGATCAAATACCACCAAAAGAAAGCTCTATTTGTGGGAAAAAAAGGACGTCAATTTTGTTTGGGAGCCACGTCGCACGGCCGCACAATTGTCATTCAAAGCGTGACAGTGCTGAAAGCTGAAAATTGGCCTGGGCAGGAAGGGGGTTTAAGTGCCCAGTAAGCAAGTAGTTAAGGACTTTCTTTCAAGCAGTTATCACTTTTTATGTATAAGTACTTCTTTGAGTCACTATCACTGGTTTGACACATGAAGTATTACAGTGGTTGCAATATATATATGCACATTCATAGGGGCTCAATACCCCATCGGTATTATTATTGAGTTTAAAAGGGGTTTTATTGGTCACTATTTTATGCCTAGGCAAGCTGGTGTTTGCTTATTTCATACTGTCATTAGTTAATGTGTTAGTTTAAATTTTTTTATCACATTAGTATACTTATAGCGCCCCCACCCTCAAATTTACATCACTTATCTCAGACCATTACTGCAGATTTGGGGAGCAGCTTTTATTTTATTATATTTTCATTTTTGTTTTTGGGCGCGAGATACCTCATATATTTCAAGACTTGAAAATTGCTGTTCACAGACGCTCTCCATCAAAGCTGACAGAACTTGAGCTATTTTGCAAAGAAGAATCGGCAAAAATGTTACTCTCTAGATGTGCAAAGCTGGTAGAGACATACCCAAAAAAACTTGTAGCTGTAATTGCAGTGAAAGGTGGTTCTACAAAGAATTGACTCAGGAGGGCTGAATACAAATGCACGCCACACTTTTCACATATTTATTTGTAAAAAAATCATTTTCCTTCCACTTCACAATTATGTGCTACTTTTTGTTGGTCTATCACATACAATCCCAATAAAATACATTTATGTTTTTGTTTGCTGCTTTTCATTATTAGCTGGGAAACTCGAGCCCACATGTTTTGGCACAAGTTGAATGCAGTGGTGGCCATCCATACGGGGCGCACGGGAGCCGCCCCCCCTATCCATAATCTACATGCCGGGCGCCGGACGCATGAATTCCATGACGCATGGCTCTAATAGGGTTAAAAAAAAGGGTGGGCTCAGAGCGCAGAGCACTGCACCCCTGAGCCCACCCAGTTGTGGGACAATAGCGAATGAATATTCGCTATTGTCACACTAATTCTCCTCCCAGCTAATCAGGAAGCAGGTCGTGAGAACCATTTCCTGATTGGCCGAAAGGAGAAGCGTTCCAATTGGCCTAGGAGAAGAATGGAGGAGACGGCGTGATATGCCGAGGAGGAGAAGCAAGGGGAAGCCGCCGCCCATACTGTAGATTGGGTAAGTGTCGGGCTGGGAACCATCTGATCAACCGGACTTGGTTGCGGGTGACCTGGCTGGGGGGGGGGGGATAGGGTGACCACATTTCCAAACTACCATTCAGGGACACCCCCCTTCCCAAAAATCAGCTTGTGCTGTAACGAATCACAGCACAGTGATTGGACACAAGAGGCGGGATTTATGATTTCTCCAATCACAAGCAGGGGGCAGGGACTGTGCTCCTCCAGGCATTCCCGACCAGGGCAAGTACTGTCCGTGAGCAAAGCAGTGATGTGGCAACCTTTTTTGGGGGCATCAGATTGGCCCGGGGGGTGGCTGTGTCAGTTTGATTCCGGGACACTGTATTGTCCTGGAATGAAGGTGCCCGGGACAGACCTGCAAAATGCGGGACTGTCCCGGGAAATACGTGACACGTGGTCACCCTAGGGGGGGATGATGACTGGCTGTGGGTACACTGTTTGCCATCCCAGAAATATACCACCAGCCACCACTGGTTGAATGGATATCGCTGTAAGCGGTTGAGACTCTTAGAAGTGTAAAAAATATAAAAATAACAAAAAGGTAACATCTACTGTAGCTACACAGCTTTCCGCTACTAAAGGTATATAAAGGCCTATAACTGAGACACCACCATCTCAAATTCAGGGTTTATTTTCCCAACACTGGAGAGTGCAAAATCTGGTGAAGCTCTGCATAGAAACCAATCCTCTTCCAGGTTTTTTTTTGTCAAACCTTAATTGAACAAGCTGAAGTTAGAAGCTGCACTAGATTTTGCACTCTCCAGTTTTACTAAATCAACCCTACACCGTGGATTTGAAAGTACTGTAACCTAGGTTCACCTGTCCCGTATCTGCATGCTACACCCCAGGGTTGCCAACTTTCAGAAAATTTACGAACAGTTTGGAAAATCTGTAATTTTTGCATCTGTCCATGAATGTCTGTTGAGGACATACAGTCTGCATGTTTGTAATGGACATTCACGAACAGATGCAGAAATTGCGGATTTTACAAACTGTTCATAAATTTAGTGAAAGTTGGCAACCCTGCTACACCCTCTCTCTGCTTTTCTCTCTCCACTACTCCCCTTGCATTGTGGGCTTTTAGTGCCATTATTAGCTCCCCATTCTCTGGGTATTTTATATTTATTTTTATATTGCCCTCTTTCCACTTCTATACGCTGACCCAATAATTCTCCCCTCCCCCAAGAGATATCTCCCTCTTTTCTATTACTAATGGTCCCTTTGTAGAGTTCAATTTGCCTATAAATTCCCCCACCTTTATATTTCTCTATCTTCTCTCTAGTCTGTGCAGCACAATCTTCACCTGCAAAGTCCTAGGACCTATCTCCTCTTTCTAGACCCATCCTTATGGCCCACCAAGATGTCAGCACTACCACACCCCTTCAGTTGCTTACCTTTGCCCCATTGCACGCAATTCTTGCTTGATTGTAAATACATGTACATGTGCAAACTTTGGTTCATATGTTCTTCCAACCCACCCTTATAACAATTATCTGTGCCATGCATTCTTCAAATATTTAATGAAAGGACATAATTTATCTATTCACACAAAATGTAAACTAATTTATAACATCCCTCCCCCCCAAACCCTCTGGTCCCCACTGCATTTACCATACATGATTCCTATCTTCTGGGGCCCTCTCCAACTAATATAAAAGTCTGTCTCTTTAAAACTTCACAGAACAGTACAGGAGACTGCTCATTGAGAACCAACTTTACTTCTTCTATTGTGGACATTGAGGATTAATTGTGCCACAGTGGCATTAACTACAGAGGTCAGTAAATGGCTTATTTTAAAGCTTTTTTACTATTTGCTAAGAATATGTATATATTTCAAAGCAGAACTAAAGTATACTGTGTGGTATGGGCTCTTGCCTTAAAGTGGTTGTAAACCCTAACATATACCCAGTGAAGTGAAAAGCCTCAGATGATACACAGAGATAAAACAAATCCACCTACATACATTTTACTGGTATATCTGCTGTCTTCCCCTTTGTACACTCTTAGTGCAGATCGTGTGAAAAATCTTTCTTCATCTTTCAGCAGAACATAGGGGTGGGTGGGGAGACTGGACTTACACTGTGTGAGAGATGATTGGAGGAAAGGGACACCCCCCCTCCTCCCTCCACATAGGCAGAGGAACGAAGGAACATGCAGTGCTGTATTCTAAATAAACAAGCTCTCTGCTAATCTCCCTCCCCGACACCAATTTTGCGCTCATGTGTCGGAAACGAGCTCTGGAGAGAGATAAGTAAACACTACAGATATGTGTGCTTAGCTCAGATTTCATGAATGGGGTTTAAAACCACCTTAAAGGGATTGTAAAGGTTTGTTTTTTATTTTCTAAATAGGTTCCTTTAAGCTAGTGCATTGTTGGTTCACTTACCTTTTCCTTCGATTTCCCTTCTAAATGTTTTTTTTCTTTGTCTGAATTTCTCACTTCCTGTTCCTCCTCAGTAAGCTATTCTGGCTGACTAACCCCCAGCCAGAACGGCTCGGATGATGGGGGCAAGCATACTGAGGAGGAACAGGAAGTGAGAAATTCAGACAAAAAAAACATTTAGAAGGGAAATCGAAGGAAAAAGGTAAGTGAACCAACAATGCACTAGCTGAAAGGAACCTATTTAGAAAATAAAAAACAAATCTTTACACCCCCTTTAAGGCACAGCACAGCATACTTACATATTGTGGCATACTATCCTCACATAGTGCCCTATTCCAATGATGACAGGTCCAGGCACCAGCAACCTCTACTTCCCCTACCATCTCCTCCACCTCTAACTCAAAGCTTATGGCTGTCCACTGGATGGGCACTGGTGACGTAACTCCTGCACATAAGCACAGGCGTTACATAATCCCCAACACCTGGCTATTTTCTCAAACTCTTACAGATGCCGGGAATGAAACAGGGCTGTTTGGTGCATTACCAGGTACATGACGGAAAATACAGCAGGAAAACTGAGATTCTTTGGTGAGCTGGGGCAGAGTCTACAACTTTATCAAGAAGATTATACCTGAGGAATTCTTAGGAGATATAAAAATTGCTATGGTCACCCAGTGTTTACTCTTACTGTACATCTTCCATCATATTGGAAATTAGGCTTTTTCGTTCATTGCACAGCATTTTTAGATAATTCCTTACTTTAGCTTGACCTGCAGAAGGGCGATGGAGTCAGTGGTAACACAAAGTGCTTTAATATCTTGGATATAGAGGCCAGCAGTAAGTTCCCCTCTGATTCCGGTTGATTTTGAGCATGCAGTAAACAAACAGGTCTGGCTTTGCATGTCCCATATCTGAAACAAAGGACTGTTATTAAATACAGTACAATGAATAACTGCTCACAGGTAAGCATTATGTGAGGATCTTAGAAATTAACAAAAGACCATTTTGCCTGATAGTATAATAAACTGTATATGATTACTGAAAAATACACATTTGCCAATCTGCATAAAAGTCTGTGTGGGCAAAGTCTAATGCCTTGTACACACGATCGGATTTCCGATGGAATAAAATCCGATGGAACTTTCAGTCGGAATTTCGATGAAGCTGACTTCCATCAGTCTTGCATGCACACTGTCAAACGAAATTCCGACCGTCCAAAACGCGGGTGACGTAAAACACTACGACGAGCCGAGAAAAATTAAGTTCAATGCTTCCGAGCATGCGTCGACTTGATTCTGAGCATGCGTGGATTTTTCTCCGATGGAATTCCACACAGACGATCGAAATTTCCCATCGGATTTTTTTCCATTGGAAAAATTTAAAACATGTTCTATTTTTTACTCCGATGGAAAAAAGTCCGATGGGGCCCACACACAATCGGAATTTCCGATTTAACAAGTCCATCAGATTTTATTCCATCGGAAATCCGATCATGTGTACAAGGCATAAGAATCATGTCCTACACAACTATCCAATGCCTTCACATTTCCCAATGTTATGTCTCTGAAAATACTGCAACTGAATGGGTTGTTTTACAAGGTGATCCTTTACAATCACTTTAATTTATCCCTCAATGAGTAGTTTTGCTGGAAACAGCACTGTTAAAAACAGCCACTAGAGGGAACATGGAACATTTCTATACTGACCTTTTTTTTTTTAGCTTAATTTTTCTAATTTATAAACAGATTATTATGCTTATTCATTTTCTCACTAAATAAAATATAACATAAAGTAACATTTTCACTAGTAACAATCAAGCACAAGAACATTATAAGCTCTATGCAGAGACTAGCTGAGCAAAAGGTATTCTATGAATGACGGCTGCCAATAAACGCTTCCCTGCGATTCTCATTACACTGCAATTTATATTGCGGTAGGGATCATTTATTCTTTCCGGATGGGAAAGTTATCACTGGGACAAAAAGCTAAGCTACTGGAGAGCTATGCTTAACCTCCCTGGTGGTATGATTCTGTCTGGAATTATGTACCAAAAGCGGTACAATTATTTTGCATGGAAATTTGGTGTTATGTATTGTAGGCCTGCAATTCTTAGTAATTACTTACTTAAACCTGACCAAACCAGAGTCTAGTAGACATCCCGGGTATGATAAAGTTTGAAACACAAAATCATAAATTATAGTGTAGCGGGTATGTGCTTTTCTGTTTGAATCTGGTGGGGAAACTGTGATGTATAGTTCCCTGGGGCCCAACGGGTGGCGCTGTCACTTTGGGCCCGGGGTTGAGCCATCGTTGCAGTGTCGTACCTCTTTTGGCCTCTCTCAGCAGGTGTATGGCGGGTGTATGGTGGGGCGGGGAACCCGCCGTGCTTGCTGGGAGAGGGTATAAAGGGGCGGCCATTTTTGGTGGCGGGAGTCGAGTCCCAGGCACCTTCAGCCTGAGGGCGGTGGTTCGTGTCGGGAGTCTAGGCGGCCTAGGCCTAGAGGACGTTTTGAGGTCGTGTTCCATCCCAGGCACCTTTAGCCTGGGGTGAGGTACTTAGATGGAGGTCTGGGACTGAGTGTCCCGGACTAAGGCTCCGCGAGGGATGGACTTCCCAGGGGACCCCGGGAGTGGGTACCCGAATCCAGTGGCGTAAGGGACCGGAGGGGGTACTTACCTGAAGACCTGGTGCAGCAAATTGCCAGTGACGGGTGAGCCTCTGGAGACCGCCCGGAGGGATGTCTTCCTCGATTGGGAGCAGGAATCTACTTCTAGGAAGGAAGTAGGAGAGTTCATTGTGCCTGGGCCTACTCGCATCCACACCCCCTGTCTGTTCTGTTCGTTGAGGGAGTCCAACTGATTGTGTTCACTTTTACATTGAGAAGAATAAAGGAGTGTTGGACTTTATTGGTGTGGGGCTCATTTACTGGCTGACACTGTTCAAGAAAACCAGGAGGAGGCTCCAGATGCAGAACACCGACCCGAAGGTAAAAGAGGATTGTCTCCCACTACACACACATCTGCAGTGGGAACATTGGCGTGGTGACCCCACACTCTCTCCCCCAAGGTACCCCTAGACAAAAGCCAGAGACAGAAGAATTGAGAGGGGGCCGCTACAATAATATAATAAATAACTATAAATAATTATAACTATTTGTAATTATAATTATAATATATTCAATAATGTAATCAAATCAAAAACACTGAAATTTGCTCAGTTGCAGAATTGTCGCTGTCATTAGATTTAGTGTTTGATGACGAACATCCCCACAAATCGATATCGCTCAATTCTGCAAGTGATTCTAATTTATTATCGCTGTTTTCTAGCTGGTCTAAAACCACGTTTGACATAAAGGGACACTTTTTGGTTGCTACGGACAATCTCAAGTTTCCAGGCAGAAAGAACAGTATTTATAGTATAAAACTGCATGCAGGATACTGGACAGACCACTAGGGACAAAGGGGATGTGTGTAATTATTTGATACAGTACTGTAATCTGTAAGATTACAGTATACTGTATCTATACTGTTGTAGCGGGTATGTACTTTCCCGGGTGTAAATTTGAATTTGACAGAGACATTAGTGATGTGTGGTTCCCTGCGGCCCAGTGGGTGGCGCTGTTGCCCTGGGCTGGGGTTGAATCATTGCTGTGTACTGTGCCTCCTTTTTGTCCTCCCTCGGCAGCGGTATGGTGGGGCGGGGAACCCGCCGTGCTTGCTGGGAGAGGGTATAAAGGGGGCCGGCCATCTTTGTCAAGGGGTCGAAGTCCCAAGCACCTTCAGCTTGCGGACGGTGGTTCGTGTCGGTCCTCTGGGTGGCCTAGGCCTAGAGGACAGCCGGAGGTCGTGTTCTATCCCAGGCACCTTTAGCCTGGGATGAGGTACTCGGATGGAGGTCCGGAGCTCAGTGCCCAACACTGAGTTCCGCGAGGGAAGGAGATCCTAGGGAACCCCGGGAGTGGGTACCCGAATCCTTGGAGGCGCAATGGACCGGGGGGAGCTCCTCACTTGAAGAACCGGTGCAGCATATTGCCGGTGACGGGTGAGCCTCTCGTCGGAGACCGCCTGGAAGGAAATCCCCCTCGTGCGGAGACCGTAACCCACTTTCAGGAAGGAAAGTGGAGAACTACATTGTGTCTGGGCCTATTCGCATCCACACCTCCTTTCCTGTTCTGTTCCTACTAAGGGAGTTCAACTGATTGTGTTCATTTAAGAAGAATAAAGGAGTGTTGAACTTTAATGGTGTGGGGCTCATTTCCTGACAGACATTGTTCAAGGTGACTCTTGGAGGGAGGATCCAGGTGCACAACACTGACCCGAAGGTAATACAAGAACGTTGCTTATACTGCACTGACACATGTGGTGGAAGCCAGGCGTGGTGTCCCCGCTCCCTCCCCTCTAAGATACCCCTAGACAAGAGAAAGACGAGACGAGAGAAAGAGGGGAGTGAGGAGGGCGCTACACGTGGGGGCTCGGGTCCGGTATAGTGTTTGTGCACCACAGTATAGAACGTGTCTGTTGGAAGAGTTAAGCGAATAGGCAGGCCTTCATTGGCCGAAGTGCATCCCTGCTCAAAGTCGTGGACATAACCCAATGAAGGGAAAGGCCCGCGCAGAAGAGTGGAAAGAGGGGGAAATTCAGCCGTGTGAAGTACTACACGTGGGGGCTTCTATTGCACTGTGCCACCAGGCACACCCCCATCGCTTAGTTTGTGGGCGTGACTCAGACTCAGAAAAGAAGAAAAGCCTGCGAACTGGAGCAAAGGGGAGGAGTCCAATACGTGTGAAGGACTACACGTGGGACATTGGCGCAAAAACTCTGCAGTGTGCGATGGATCAGCAACAGGTCGCCATGTTCGGACATACATCGTGGATTCCAGTTCACCCTTCCACCACGACATTGACTGCTGCTGCTCCGGTAACAGATACAGGGATCCGGCTAAAGCCAAGGGGTCGATTCGCCCTGTACTCGTGCATGGACGTTGAGGCCCTGGGTGTGATTTGTCCCGGCTGTTCGGGACTGGTGTGTCAGCTGAAGCCATTCGGGCGATGTGAGGCCTGTGGGGAGTTTCTGTTCGAAGTGGATCCGGTGGTGGAGAGGCCGAGAACCATTTACCCCGGCCGGGCTGCAGAAAACACCACTCAGAGAGGAGGAATCACTGCTGTGAGAGCCATCCCTACGCACACTGCAACGACCGCGGAGGAGGTCGTAAAACCCCAACGGGAGAAATCTGAGGATGCTGACTCGATCACCACTGTCTCGCAGCGTCCGCCACCGAAGAGAAAGACCGGCATGGTAGCCCCGACCAGCGGTTGTGGTGGACCGTCTCGCCCGCTTACGCCCGGCCTGGATGGATCCGTTGACAAGAGTTCCGGACGTCCCGCTTCAAGTAAAGGTCGAGGTAAGCCAGGCGTGGAGATTTGGTGTGTGGGCGGAGGTGTCGGGAAGTCATGGCCTAGCGAATCCGCGGGAGGTGGTGGCTCCGTTTCTACAACTGGCTACATACCCGAGGAGGAGTGTGACACCTCTGACCTGGAGTCGCTCTCGGACATGGGAGACGACGCTGCCATAGACGATTTGTTTGCCGGGAAGGGCTGGGACAAAGTACCTCTCGCTTCATCTCGGAGGATCAGAGATCCACCCATGTCAACAGGGGAAAGTACACCCCGGGTGGAGGCATCAGCGCCTGAAGAGAGGTCCGGTCCCCAACCTGCTTCTACATCTCCGGTGCCATCTGTATCAAAGGCCGGGGAAATGAGACTGCTGCTGCGGGCACCTATGCCCAGATCAGATGTGATCAAGGTCCCTCGCCACCCGGATTCAATAGTTTTGCCTGGTGAAGGGGACAAAGCTACCATGCCTCCTTTGGCGAGATTGCAACGGCTGTTTGGTCAGAAGGTTGCTGCAGACTATGGATGGGAGTATCCATACTTATCGAAGGAACTGCTTTATGAGATGGAAGTGTGCCGGGAGCGCTGGTACAATGACTTTGTGTGGACCCACCTTCAGGTTCCCCACGCCCGCAGGTACCTGGCATGCTCTCCAAAGGCCTCTCAACGTTTTAAAGACTGCAAGGCAGAATGGATGTTGGGACGACACATCCATGCAGACAAAGTGTTGATCCTGCGCGGAGAAGGGTAGGATGTGGAGTATCATCTGGAAACCATGGATCAGCACTTGAAACCACTTGTTCTGCCGCATCCCCGCTTTTACCTGTAGGAGAAAAGAGACTCCGTTCTTATCATGCTGCTGAACTTTCTGGGGCCCGTTGCTTTTGTGCCCTAAAGGAATGAAGAACTGTTCCTGTTGTTTTTCACTTTCCTGAAAGAGATTATGGACTCTGGGGTAGATAGGGCCGAAAGGAAAGAAGAAAGTTCCACAAGTGCAGTTACTGCGGTGCTGTCACCAGGTGGCAGTGTTGCGCAACGTTAAGACACTTTTCATGCACTCACTCTTTGGAGAAAAGGGATTTTTTCTCAGAGAGGTTTCTTTTCCATTACACGAATACAGGTGTCAGGGTTATGTGTGTTAATCCTTTCTTTTCCCTCCACAGGAGAACATCCCATCAAGTTTACTGAGGATGGGGTGGGTTTTAGTCAGGATTGGTGGGAAAAGTCAAATGTGACTATGTGATTCAAAGTTATGAATCAGTGCTGTTGTTTCTCTTCTGTCTTTATTCCCTTTCTTTACAGGGCTCAGACACAATGTTTCAGTTGGATAGTTTTTTCAAAAGTTTTATATTTTTGTACAATCGTTAGTCGGTTTCTGGATTGGATTATGTCAGCCGTTGAGGGCATGATTTACTCCAGACACTGGGGACCAGTGTCAAACCACCAGGGGGAGAGTGTAGCGGGTATGTACTTTCCCGGGTGTAAATTTGAATTTGACAGAGACATTAGTGATGTGTGGATCCCTGCGGCCCAGTGGGTGGCGCTGTTGCCCTGGGCTGGGGTTGAATCATTGCTGTGTACTGTGCCTCCTTTTTGTCCTCCCTAGGCAGCGGTATGGTGGGGCGGGGAACCCGCCGTGCTTGCTGGGAGAGGTTATAAAGGGGGCCGGCCATCTTTGTCAAGGGGTCGAAGTCCCAAGCACCTTCAGCTTGCGGACGGTGGTTCGTGTCGGTCCTCTGGGTGGCCTAGGCCTAGAGGACAGCCGGAGGTCGTGTTCCATCCCAGGCACCTTTAGCCTGGGATGAGGTACTCGGATGGAGGTCCGGAGCTCAGTGCCCAACACTGAGTTCCGCGAGGGAAGGAGATCCTAGGGAACCCCGGGAGTGGGTACCCGAATCCTTGGAGGCGCAATGGACCGGGGGGAGCTCCTCACTTGAAGACCCGGTGCAGCATATTGCCGGTGACAGGTGAGCCTCTCGAGACCGCCTGGAAGGAAATCCCCCCTCGTGCGGAGACCGTAACCCACTTTCAGGAAGGAAAGTGGAGAACTACATTGTGTCTGGGCCTATTCGCATCCACACCTTCTTTCCTGTTCTGTTCCTACTAAGGGAGTTCAACTGATTGTGTTCATTTAAGAAGAATAAACGAGTGTTGAACTTTAATGGTGTGGGGCTCATTTCCTGACAGACATTGTTCAAGGTGACTCTTGGAGGGAGGATCCAGGTGCACAACACTGACCCGAAGGTAATACAAGAACGTTGCTTATACCGCACTGACACATGTGGTGGAAGCCAGGCGTGGTGTCCCCGCTCCCTCCCCTCTAAGATACCCCTAGACAAGAGAAAGACGAGACGAGAGAAAGAGGGGAGTGAGGAGGGCGCTACACTGTTTTTCACTTTTTGAATTTGGCGCCGAACTCCGTCACCGTGCGCCGCAACGTCGCAGGGAACGGAGCTCGGCACTCGGCAGTGTGGATCGAGCGAGGAGATGGCTCGCACACACTGCGGGAGGACATCGCAGGATCCAGGGAACAAGGTAAGTAACTTCCCTGTATCCTGCAATGTAATCCTGAGTCTGGCTCGGGGTTACCACTCTTAGCATGAAAAACTCACCCCGAGCCAGACTCGGGATTACCACCCGAGTGGTAAAGTAGAACTATAGGCAAAACTTTTTTTTATTTTTTTTATTTTGGATAGCACAAGGGAGGGCTATAAACCCTGTAAGGTTTATTTTTGCCATCTTCGTCCCATTGGGGAGATTTATAATCACTTCCTGTCCTATAGGCAAAACAGGAAGTGACAGGAAAAATGAGAGAAATCTCTTGGCGCAGCTATTGCAGAAGACATCAGGAGGACGGGAATGTTGTAAGTTGGATAGACCGCTGTGAATGCAGCTGACCAGTATGTTGATGTGCTTGTCTTTTTACTTGCCTAATGTAAGTGCAATTCTGAGTGGCCTAATAAGTGCTCCTTTAAATGGAGAGCACTAGATGTCCCTATTTGTTTTACTTGTGAGGAGAGTGAAGTGAAGGTGGTGCTGTCAGAGGAAAGGGGTGTGGAAAATCCTCCATTATATTGGTTTACAAGCTGGGAATTGATGCAATCCTCAATATGCTTTGTCTGATGTATCTGTTGATCTTGTCAGAGAAAATAAAGTACTGTCCGTGATACTTTTTTTATTTGCACTAACATAGAATTTTTCAGGACAAGCTTTCGGGGTATGTCCCCTTCTTCAAGGTCCAAGCAGTACTCACTTCAAGTCAAGTCAAGGTCAAGTGAGTACTGCTTGGACCTTGAAGAAGGGGACATACCCCGAAAGCTTGTCCTGAAAAATTCTATGTTAGTGCAAATAAAAAAAGTATCACGGACAGTACTTTATTTTCTCTGTCACAATTGCACTAATACGGCTACAATTACGTCAAGTTTGATCTTGTCAGAAATGCATTGTCCTTCTCGATCCTGTGATGTCTTTGCCTACCAATCTTTAGGATTACTGGAGTTAGTAGGAGCCATGCTGTGTTTTTATTTGCCTCTATCATTACCAGCTACGATATGCTGTGGACAGGGCCGCGCTACCACTAGGCGAAGTAGGCAGCCGCCTAGGGGCGCACTACCACCTAGGGCGCAACCTCAGCCTCTGTCCTGTGTGACAGTGTGAGCTAGGCTCTCCTCTCTCTTGATCGCTGGCCTGGCCCCATTCAGTGTGCCGCCACGGCGCCACCAAATTCCCCCCATGTGTAGCGCAGAGCGCACCGCTGCGCTGTCACATCTCAGTCCTCAGACAGGTATAATCACACAGCGCCGCTCTGGGACTCCTTTGCTCCAGCCTGTCCCTCTGGTGCGGCGCTGTGTGTCTTGTGTGTGCAGCGGCGGGGCGGGGCTGAGGAGTAGCTGACTGACCTCCCGCCTAGCAAGGACTCCATGGAGCAGGTGGATGGTATTGGCGGCGGTGCGGCGCTGGCCTGGCCCTGGCGGAGACTCCGTGGAGAGGATGGATGGCGCTGGCCCGGCCCTGGCGGAGACTCCGTGGAGAGGATGGATGGCGCTGGCCCGGCCCTGGCGGAGACTCCGTGGAGAGGATGGATGGCGCTGGCCCGGCCCTGACGGAGACTCCGTGGAGAGGATGGATGGCGCTGGCCCGGCCCTGGCGGAGACTCCGTGGAGAGGATGGATGGCGCTGGCCCGGCCCTGGCGGAGACTCCGTGGAGAGGATGGATGGCGCTGGCCCGGCCCTGGCGGAGACTCCGTGGAGAGGATGGATGGCGCTGGCCTGATGATGGCTGACGAAGCACCAAAGCAAAGAGCAGAGGTAAGGAGGAGGACGGATCGATCTACATCCTGTATGAGGGGGAGGGGGAGAGTGTGTTTGAGTAGTGCAGGAAGTAGGAGTCAGGGGGGGTCAGTGTATGTGTCCTGTAAGGGGGGGTCAGTGTATGTGTCCTGTAAGGGGGGGTCAGTGTATGTGTCCTGTAAGGGGGGGTCAGTGTATGTGTCCTGTAAGGGGGGGTCAGTGTATGTGTCCTGTAAGGGGGGGGTCAGTGTATGTGTCCTGTAAGGGGGGGTCAGTGTATGTGTCATGTAAGGGGGGGTCAGTGTATGTGTCCTGTAAGGGGGGGGTCAGTGTATGTGTCATGTAAGGGGGGGTCAGTGTATGTGTCCTGTAAGGGGGGTCAGTGTATGTGTCCTGTAAGGGGGGGTCAGTGTATGTGTCATGTAAGGGGGGGTCAGTGTATGTGTCATGTAAGGGGGGGTCAGTGTATGTGTCATGTAGGGGGGGGGTCAGTGTATGCGTCCTGTAAGGGGGGGTCAGTGTATGTGTCCTGTAAGGGGGGTCAGGGTATGTGTCCTGTAAGGGGGGGTCAGTGTATGTGTCCTGTAAGGGGGGGTCAGTGTATGTGTCCTGTAAGGGGGGGTCAGTGTATGTGTCCTGTAAGGGGGGTCAATGTATGTGTCCTGTAAGGGGGGGGTCAGTGTATGTGTCATGTAAGGGGGGGTCAGTGTATGTGTCCTGTAAGGGGGGGTCAGTGTATGTGTCCTGTAAGGGGGTGGTCAGTGTATGTGTCCTGTAAGGAGGGGTCAGTGTATGTGTCCTGTAAGGGGGGGTCAGTGTATGTGTCCTGTAAGGGGGGTCAGTGTATGTGTCATGTAAGGGGGGGGGTCAGTGTATGTGTCATGTAAGGGGGGGGTCAGTGTATGTGTCCTGTAAGGGGGGGTCAGTGTATGTGTCATGTAAGGGGGGGTCAGTGTATGTGTCCTGTAAGGGGGGGTCAGTGTATGTGTCCTGTAAGGGGGGGGTCAGTGTATGTGTCATGTAAGGGGGGGTCAGTGTATGTGTCATGTAAGGGGGGGTCAGTGTATGTGTCCTGTAAGGGGGGGTCAGTGTATGTGTCATGTAAGGGGGGGTCAGTGTATGTGTCATGTAAGGGGGGGTCAGTGTATGTGTCATGTAAGGGGGGGTCAGTGTATGTGTCCTGTAAGGGGGGGGTCAGTGTATGTGTCCTGTAAGGGGGGGTCAGTGTATGTGTCATGTAAGGGGGGGGTCAGTGTATGTGTCCTGTAAGGGGGGGTCAGTGTATGTGTCCTGTAAGGGGGGGTCAGTGTATGTGTCATGTAAGGGGGGGTCAGTGTATGTGTCCTGTAAGGGGGGGGGGTCAGTGTATGTGTCCTGTAAGGGGGGGGTCAGTGTATGTGTCCTGTAAGGGGGGGTCAGTGTATGTGTCCTGTAAGGGGGGGTCAGTGTATGTGTCATGTAAGGGGGGGTCAGTGTATGTGTCATGTAAGGGGGGGGTCAGTGTATGTGTCCTGTAAGGGGGGGTCAGTGTATGTGTCATGTAAGGGGGGGGTCAGTGTATGTGTCCTGTAAGGGGGGGTCAGTGTATGTGTCCTGTAAGGGGGGGGGGTCAGTGTATGTGTCCTGTAAGGGGGGGTCAGTGTATGTGTCCTGTAAGGGGGGGGGGGTCAGTGTATGTGTCATGTAAGGGGGGGGTCAGTGTATGTGTCCTGTAAGGGGGGGGTCAGTGTATGTGTCCTGTAAGGGGGGGTCAGTGTATGTGTCCTGTAAGGGGGGGGTCAGTGTATGTGTCATGTAAGGGGGGGGTCAGTGTATGTGTCCTGTAAGGGGGGGGTCAGTGTATGTGTCCTGTAAGGGGGGGTCAGTGTATGTGTCCTGTAAGGGGGGGTCAGTGTATGTGTCCTGTAAGGGGGGGGTCAGTGTATGTGTCCTGTAAGGGGGGGTCAGTGTATGTGTCCTGTAAGGGGGGGTCAGTGTATGTGTCCTGTAAGGGGGGTCAGTGTATGTGTCCTGTAAGGGGGGGTCAGTGTATGTGTCCTGTAAGGGGGGGTCAGTGTATGTGTCCTGTAAGGGGGGGTCAGTGTATGTGTCATGTAAGGGGGGGTCAGTGTATGTGTCCTGTAAGGGGGGGTCAGTGTATGTGTCCTGTAAGGGGGGTCAGTGTATGTGTCCTGTAAGGGGGGTCAGTGTATGTGTCCTGTAAGGGGGGGTCAGTGTATGTGTCCTGTAAGGGGGGGGTCAGTGTATGTGTCCTGTAAGGGGGGGGGTCATTGTATGTGTCCTGTAAGGGGGGGGGGTCAGTGTATGTGTCCTGTAAGGGGGGGTCAGTGTATGTGTCCTGTAAGGGGGGGTCAGTGTATGTGTCCTGTAAGGGGGGGTCAGTGTATGTGTCCTGTAAGGGGGGGTCAGTGTATGTGTCCTGTAAGGGGGGGTCAGTGTATCTGTCCTGTAAGGGGGGTCAGTGTATGTGTCCTGTAAGGGGGGGTCAGTGTATGTGTCCTGTAAGGGGGGGGCAGTGTATGTGTCCTGTAAGGGGGGGGTCAGTGTATGTGTCCTGTAAGGGGGGGTCAGTGTATGTGTCATGTAAGGGGGGGTCAGTGTATGTGTCCTGTAAGGGGGGGTCAGTGTATGTGTCCTGTAAGGGGGGTCAGTGTATGTGTCATGTAAGGGGGGGGTCAGTGTATGTGTCCTGTAAGGGGGGGTCAGTGTATGTGTCATGTAAGGGGGGGTCAGTGTATGTGTCATGTAAGGGGGGGTCAGTGTATGTGTCATGTAAGGGGGGGTCAGTGTATGTGTCCTGTAAGGGGGGTCAGTGTATGTGTCCTGTAAGGGGGGGGGGTCAGTGTATGTGTCCTGTAAGGGGGGGGGTCAGTGTATGTGTCCTGTAAGGGGGGGTCAGTGTATGTGTCCTGTAAGGGGGGGTCAGTGTATGTGTCATGTAAGGGGGGGGTCAGTGTATGTGTCCTGTAAGGGGGGGTCAGTGTATGTGTCCTGTAAGGGGGGGTCAGTGTATGTGTCCTGTAAGGGGGGGTCAGTGTATGTGTCCTGTAAGGGGGGGGGTCAGTGTATGTGTCCTGTAAAGGGGGGGGGTCAGTGTATGTGTCCTGTAAGGGGGGGGTCAGTGTATGTGTCCTGTAAGGGGGGGTCAGTGTATGTGTCCTGTAAGGGGGGGTCAGTGTATGTGTCCTGTAAGGGGGGGGTCAGTGTATGTGTCATGTAAGGGGGGGTCAGTGTATGTGTCCTGTAAGGGGGGGGTCAGTGTATGTGTCATGTAAGGGGGGGTCAGTGTATGTGTCCTGTAAGGGGGGGGTCAGTGTATGTGTCATGTAAGGGGGGGTCAGTGTATGTGTCATGTAAGGGGGGGTCAGTGTATGTGTCCTGTAAGGGGCTGTCAGTGTATGTGTCCTGTAAGGGGGGGTCAGTGTATGTGTCATGTAAGGGGGGGTCAGTGTATGTGTCCTCTAAGGGGGGGTCAGTGTATGTGTCCTGTAAGGGGGGTCAGTGTATGTGTCCTGTAAGGGGGGGTCAGTGTGTGTGTCCTGTAAGGGGGGGGCAGTGTGTGTGTCCTGTAAGGGGGGGTCAGTG
This sequence comes from Rana muscosa, assembly GCA_029206835.1. Taxonomy (NCBI): domain Eukaryota; kingdom Metazoa; phylum Chordata; class Amphibia; order Anura; family Ranidae; genus Rana; species Rana muscosa. The sequence goes on along the minus strand of CM055117.1, from coordinate 962,183,971 downwards.
TATGTGTCATGTAAGGGGGGTCAGTGTATGTGTCCTGTAAGGGGGGGTCAGTGTATGTGTCCTGTAAGGGGGGGTCAGTGTATGTGTCCTGTAAGGGGGGGTCAGTGTATGTGTCCTGTAAGGGGGGGTCAGTGTATGTGTCCTGTAAGGGGGGGGTCAGTGTATGTGTCCTGTAAGGGGGGGTCAGTGTATGTGTCCTGTAAGGGGGGTCAGTGTATGTGTCCTGTAAGGGGGGGGTCAGTGTATGTGTCCTGTAAGGGGGGGTCAGTGTATGTGTCCTGTAAGGGGGGGTCAGTGTATGTGTCCTGTAAGGGGGGGTCAGTGTATGTGTCATGTAAGGGGGGGTCAGTGTATGTGTCCTGTAAGGGGGGGTCAGTGTATGTGTCCTGTAAGGGGGGGTCAGTGTATGTGTCCTGTAAGGGGGGTCAGTGTATGTGTCCTGTAAGGGGGGGTCAGTGTATGTGTCCTGTAAGGGGGGGTCAGTGTATGTGTCCTGTAAGGGGGGGGTCAGTGTATGTGTCCTGTAAGGGGGGGGGTCAGTGTATGTGTACTGTAAGGGGGGGTCAGTGTATGTGTCCTGTAAGGGGGGGTCAGTGTATGTGTCCTGTAAGGGGGGGTCAGTGTATGTGTCATGTAAGGGGGGGTCAGTGTATGTGTCCTGTAAGGGGGGGGTCAGTGTATGTGTCATGTAAGGGGGGGTCAGTGTATGTGTCCTGTAAGGGGGGGGTCAGTGTATGTGTCATGTAAGGGGGGGTCAGTGTATGTGTCATGTAAGGGGGGGTCAGTGTATGTGTCCTGTAAGGGGCGGTCAGTGTATGTGTCCTGTAAGGGGGGGTCAGTGTATGTGTCCTGTAAGGGGGGGTCAGTGTATGTGTCCTGTAAGGGGGGGTCAGTGTATGTGTCCTGTAAGGGGGGGTCAGTGTATGTGTCCTGTAAGGGGGGGTCAGTGTGTGTGTCCTGTAAGGGGGGGTCAGTGTATGTGTCATGTAAGGGGGGTCAGTGTATGTGTCCTGTAAGGGGGGGTCAGTGTATGTGTCCTGTAAGGGGGGGTCAGTGTATGTGTCCTGTAAGGGGGGGTCAGTGTATGTGTCCTGTAAGGGGGGGTCAGTGTATGTGTCCTGTAAGGGGGGGTCAGTGTATGTGTCCTGTAAGGGGGGGTCAGTGTATGTGTCCTGTAAGGGGGGTCAGTGTATGTGTCCTGTAAGGGGGGGGTCAGTGTATGTGTCATGTAAGGGGGGGTCAGTGTATGTGTCATGTAAGGGGGGGTCAGTGTATGTGTCATGTAAGGGGGGGTCAGTGTATGTGTCCTGTAAGGGGGGGTCAGTGTATGTGTCATGTAAGGGGGGGTCAGTGTATGTGTCCTGTAAGGGGGGGTCAGTGTATGTGTCCTGTAAGGGGGGGGTCAGTGTATGTGTCCTGTAAGGGGGGTCAGTGTATGTGTCATGTAAGGGGGGGTCAGTGTATGTGTCATGTAAAGGGGGGGTCAGTGTATGTGTCATGTAAAGGGGGGGTCAGTGTATGTGTCATGTAAGGGGGGTCAGTGTATGTGTCATGTAAGGGGGGGTCAGTGTATTTTTCAGGTAAGGGGGGGGGCAGTGTAATTGTCAGGTGGGTTAGTGTAGGGGACAGGGGGTTAGTGTAGGGGTCAGATAGGTCACATGTGTTGCAAGGGCAGGTTAAAGTGGAGTCAGGGGCGCAGCCGGGGGGGGGGGGGCGGCAAAATTTGGTTTCGCCTAGGGTGTCAAAGATCCTTGCACCAGCCCTGGCTGTGGAGAACTGCAATTCACTAGCTTCAATTTTTCCACATGTATTAAAACAATACAACATGCCGAGCCCATAAACATAAAGTATTTATCATTGAAATTGTCTTATTTCTTGAATTTCATTAAGGAATGCATATAATTTATATCTATTTATGTGTTACTGCTTGGTACACATCATTATTGCACTTTGCATTGCTTTAATGAGTAAATCTGACCATACATGTGTAGATTTCTCTCATTCAACTCTCGTAGCTGAACGAGAGAAAAGTGCTCGATTTCTCCAACCACACTAAATAGAATTATTAGAGGAATCCCCACTGCCAGCTATTGTATTCAGTGGCCGCTGCTCCAGCAGCTGCTGAGTACCTGGACAGTGCCTGCATCTAACTAGATGTAGGCATTGTTTGGCCAAAAAAATCTTCCAACCATTACTGATTTTTGTCAAATGGAGGGGGGCCAACAGGACCAACCACAGCTTGAATTTGACACTGCCGGAGTCTCACTTGCATCAGCGCAGTACAAACAGAAAGGCCCCCCTTAAAATGAAAGTAAAACCTCCTATCCTTTTCAGCCAAGGAAGCTGCCATCTTGGCCTCTTTTTAACCACTTTGCGCCCGTCATACGACTAATGATGGCCGCAAAGTGGTTCTATAATGCCGGGAGGCCGTCATTGTACGGCCTCCGCTCCTCCGGCCACTGGGGGGCGTGTGCCCGGCACATCACTGAGATGCCGATGCGCGTGCCTGGCGGCCGCGATGTCCGCCAGGTACCCGCGATCGGCCGGTACACAGACAAGGATGTGGATCTGTGTGTGTTGTGAGGGGGTTAGCTCGGCAGCGGGTGTGTGTGACCCCCGGGATGGGCTCCCCACACAAAAACAGGCCCAGCAAACGGAGGTTGTGGTTTTCAAAATCAAAAAGGTGCGGTTTATTTTCTATTTACAGTGACAAAACACAGCAAAGCAAAAGAAACATAAATAAAATAAATCCTGGTCAACTTGACCTCTGAGTAAACATACAGGTTTCCTAACTAACAACTGGGATCAGCCTAGTGCTGTCCTAGTCCCTAAGTCCCTGGTTTTAAATGTCCAAGCAAATAGCCACACAGGCTTTGTCTCACCGCACAGGGGTTCACTCTCCCTAGACAGTCCACACAGGTCTGGGTCCAGGCATGAGCAAACACCTAATGAATCTGGGAGTTCTTATAGAGGCCTATATGAGCTGACAAGCTTCAGCTGGTCTCATCAACTCCCTGTCTGCACGACGCCCCACACTCTCCCTAGAGGTATGAGTCATCCATGAGCCCACTAGCCTCAGCTGGGCTTATACAACTCTCCACCTAGTTGTATAAGTCGGCGTAAAGCCTGAATCTGGGCGAAATATATCTACCCCCCTGGATGCAACCAGGTGACTTTACCTTCCTGCTGTCACATACCCCCCCCCTCTTGTTTTAACCTCGGGGTTGGAACACCAGCAATCAGGCATTCATGTACTCGAGACAAAGCATCCACATTCCCCATTTGAACGCCAGGGCGATGCTTTACTGTGAAGTTGAATTCCTGGAGGGCCAGGAACCACCTATTCACTCTTCTATTTGTTTCCTTGTTTTGAGCCATCCACTTTAACGGAGCGTGATCCGTAACCATGTCAAAGTGCCTACCTAGCAGGTAGTACCGAAGGGAATCTAGAGCCCACTTCACCGCTAAACACTCCTTTTCAATGGTGGCGTAATTTACCTCATGGGACTTCAACTTCCTGCTGAGGTAAATGACTGGGTGCTCTTCCCCGTTCCAGACCTGGGACAATACTGCTCCTAACCCCACATCTGACGCATCACTTTGTACGACAAAGTCTTTAGAGAAGTCGGGTGAGTACAACACTGGCTGGCTACATAAGGCTTGTTTCAAGAATTGTTATGCTGCCTCAGCCTCGGGGGTCCATTTAATCATGACCGACCCTTTCCCCTTCGTCAGGTTGGTTAGGGGCACAGCCTTAGAAGCAAAGTGGGGAATGAATCGCCGATAATACCCAGCGATTCCCAGAAAGGCTCGTACCTGCTTCTTGCTGTTGGGACGTGGCCAACTCTGGATGGCCTCGACTTTGTTGAGTTGGGGTTTTATTACTCCCCTCCCAATGGTGTACCCAAGATATTTGGCCTCCTCCTGCCCAATGGTACACTTCTTGGGGTTAGCCGTAAACCCCGCTTCCCGAACAGAGTCCAGGACTGCTTGCACTTTTGGCAGATGTGAGGCCCAATCTGTGCTATGGACAATTACGTCATCCAGGTAAGCCGCAGCATACTTCTGATGGGGCCTCAGCATCTGGTCCATTTTCCGCTGGAATGTGGCCGGAGCATTCTGTAACCCGAACGGCATTCTTTTATATTGGAACGCCCCGTCTGGGGTTACAAATGCGGTTTTCTCTTTGGCCGACTTGGCCAGGGGGATTTGCCAATACCCTTTTGTGAGGTCAAGAGTCGTCATGTATCGGGCTGTTCCCAGCCGGTCGATCAACTCATCTATACGTGGCATGGGGTAGGTGTCAAATTTTGTAACTTTGTTCAACTGACGAAAATCGTTACAAAATCGCCAGCTCCCATCCGGTTTAGGCACCAACACAATGGGACTAGACCAATCACTTTGGGACTCCTCTATCACCCCTAAGTTCAGCATTTTCTGTACTTCCTCCCGTATTGCCTCCCGTCGGGCCTCTGGGATCCGATAGGGTTTTAACTTCACCCTTTCACCGGGCGGGGTAATGATGTCATGCTCTACCCCAGATGTTTGTCCCGGCAGCTCAGAGAATACCTCCTTGTTGCGAAGCACAAACTCCTTAACCTCCTGTTGTTGGGGTTGTGACAAGGTGGCTGCTATTCCAACCTCAGGAATCACGCAACCAGTTTGAGCTGGTGACCAAGTGTCTGCGACTAGGGACTCTCTATCCCTCCAGGCTTTCAACAGATTAACGTGATAGATCTGTTCGGGCTTTCGCCTTCCTGGTTGTCTGACCTTGTAATTCACTTCGCTCACTTTTTCCATTATCTCATAGGGGCCTTGCCATTTGGCAAGGAATTTACTTTCAACCGTAGGGACAAGTACCAGTATCCTATCCCCCGGGGAAAAGGTACGGGTCTTGGCTCCACGGTTGTACACTCTCTGTTGTGCTAACTGCGCTTGGGCCAAATGTTCCTTCACGATGGGCATTACCTGTGCAATTCGGTCTTGCATCAGGGCGACATGCTCAATCACACTCCTGTGGGGAGAACTCTCACTTTCCCAAGTTTCCTTGGCAATATCCAACAGCCCTCTTGGGTGTCTCCCATACAGTAACTCAAAGGGGGAGAATCCCGTAGAGGATTGGGGCACCTCCCTAATAGCAAACATCAGATAAGGAAGTAGACAGTCCCAATCCTTTCCATCTCTATCCACCACTTTCTTCAACATTTGTTTTAGGGTTTTGTTGAATCTTTCAACCAGCCCATCGGTTTGGGGGTGATACACAGATGTACGTAATTGCGTCACTTTGAACAATTTACACAGCTCCTTCATAACCCGGGACATAAAGGGTGTACCTTGGTCCGTAAGCAGTTCTTTACAAATACCCACCCGGCTAAACACAAGAGATAGCTCTTTGGCTATGGTTTTGGCCGAGGTATTTCGGAGAGGGATCGCTTCTGGATAACGGGTGGCATAGTCCATTATAACTAATATGTACTGGTGCCCCCTAGCGGACTTGATTATAGGCCCTACCAAATCCATGGCGATCCTCTCAAACGGGACCTCAATGATGGGTAGAGGGATCAGCGGGCTACGGAAATGTGGCATCGGGGCCGACCTCTGACACACAGGGCAGGAGGAACAATAATTTTCTATGTCCTTCATCACCCCCGGCCAATAGAATCTCTGTAATACCCTCTCTCGGGTTTTCTCTGTCCCCAGATGACCTCCAAGAATGTGCCCATGGGCCAACTCCAACACCAACTTCCTGTAAGGTTTGGGCACCACAAGCTGCTCAACGGTTTCTTCTGCCCTTTTTGCCACCCGATACAGTAGGTCCTTCTCTACGCTGAAGTATGGGTAAGTGCAGGTATTATCTGGGTTCACTAACTCGCCATCTATTTTCACTACGTTTTCCCGTGCCTTTATTAGGGCGGGGTCTTTCAACTGTTCTGTGGCAAAGTTTTCCCTGTGAACCTCAAGATCAGAAAACTCCACAGACGGTAGGTTTTCGTCTGAGGAGGTGGACTCCTCTCCAGTTTCTTGAGTCTCCCCTGCCAATACTGATAAGGGAAATTCCGGAGAGTCCTCACCACTCTCAGGGGAGTTCTGGCTATCACATTCCTGGTACATAGGGGCACCAGTGGGGGGCTCAGGATCATCCCACAGTTCCCAGAACTTCGGAAAATCCCTTCCCACAATGGCGTCATGCGGTAACTGAGATACTAAGCCCACTGGATGAGAGAGGGTACCTTTGGGGGTCTCGAAACACACTGTAGTCACTGGATACTCTCGGGTGTCCCCATGCACACAAATAACAGCTACCTTGCTATTCCCAAAGACCTCTGTTTTAACTAACTCAGCCTTTATCAGGGTCACAAGGCTACCTGAATCCAGCAATACCACAACATTTCTACCATTAACACACATTTTGCATAAATGTTTCTCAGTTCCTCGAATGGCAGTGCATGCGACTGTCGCACACAGCGACTGACGTCTGCCCGTCAGAAAGTCACACTGCATGGGTTCCTCCATAACCGGGCAATTGGCTGCAATATGTCCCGCTTGCCGGCAGCGGTAGCAAACGATCCTTCTTGCCGCCTCTTGAGCCGCTGATTTCCCAGGCTGTTCTCGCCAAACTTGGGGTAGAGCTCCCGCCCTCTCACTCTCTCCACCCTCACCCCTTGGAATCCTCTTATCCGCCCCTGGGGATGGTCTGGTCTTAGGGTGGAAAGTCCGAGTGTCTCTGGAAGAGGCCGTCAGGTTCTCTGTAGCCAAGTATTTCTCCACACGATCCACAAGACCATCGGCCGTCTCTGGGTCTCCATGGCTTACCCACTTTTGGATGGCAGTAGGAAGAGCTCTCAAAAACCGATCCATTACAACACGTTCCACAATCTTTGGTGCGGACAAAGTCTCTGGCTGTAGCCACTTTCTGCTCAGGTGAATGAGATCATACATTTGAGACCTGGGGGGTTTTCCAAGCTGGAAAGTCCAGTTATGCACACGCTGAGCCCGGACAGCCTGGGTGACACCCAGCCTTGCCAAAATTTCAGCTTTTAGCATCACATAGTCTTTTGCTTGGTTAGGCTCTAGGTCATAGTAAGCTTTCTGCGATTCACCAGTTAACAGAGGAGCCACCAGTCCAGCCCACTGCTCCTCAGGCCACTTTTCTCTTTCAGCGGTCCTTTCAAATGTGGTCAAAAATACCTCTGGATCATCCTCTCCAGTCATTTTTGTCAATAAACGACTCACCCCAAAGGACGCGGTATTAGTGGGACGGCTTTCCTCACTGGTCTGCGGACGTTGCTGCATTACTGCTTCCATTTGTTGTAGTCTCTGCTCTTGCTTCTGTAACAGGTCTATGAAGCGGGCCTCAGATTGCTGCTGGGCTTGTTGCTGAGCTGCAAGGCTCTGTTGATGAGCTTGCTGCTGGGCTGCAAGGCTCCTTTGCAAACCTGCATTTGTCTGCTGTTGATTGGCATTTGCTAGAGCCAGCTGTTTCAGTATCTCCTCCATGCTGGCTTAAAAAAAAACTGCCACTGGTTCTCCACCAACTGTGAGGGGGTTAGCTCGGCAGCGGGTGTGTGTGACCCCCGGGATGGGCTCCCCACACAAAAACAGGCCCAGCAAACGGAGGTTGTGGTTTTCAAAATCAAAAAGGTGCGGTTTATTTTCTATTTACAGTGACAAAACACAGCAAAGCAAAAGAAACATAAATAAAATAAATCCTGGTCAACTTGACCTCTGAGTAAACATACAGGTTTCCTAACTAACAACTGGGATCAGCCTAGTGCTGTCCTAGTCCCTAAGTCCCTGGTTTTAAATGTCCAAGCAAATAGCCACACAGGCTTTGTCTCACCGCACAGGGGTTCACTCTCCCTAGACAGTCCACACAGGTCTGGTTCCAGGCATGAGCATACACCTAATGAATCTGGGAGTTCTTATAGAGGCCTAAATGAGCTGACAAGCTTCAGCTGGTCTCATCAACTCCCTGTCTGCACGACGCCCCACACTCTCCCTAGAGGTATGAGTCATCCATGAGCCCACTAGCCTCAGCTGGGCTTATACAACTCTCCACCTAGTTGTATAAGTCGGCGTAAAGCCTGAATCTGGGCGAAATATATCTACCCCCCTGGATGCAACCAGGTGACTTTACCTTCCTGCTGTCACAGTGTAAACACACAGATCCATGTCCTGTCAGGGAGAGAGGAGACCAATGCTGTGTCCCTTGTACATAGGGACACAGATCGGTCTCCTCCCCCAGTCAGTCCCCTCCCCCCACAGTAGCAATCACTCATAGGGAACACATTTAACCCCTTCCTCTCCCCCTAGTCTTAACCCCTTCCCTGCCAATCACATTTTTACAGTAATCAGTGCATTTTTATAGCACTAATCGCTGTATAAATGTGAATGGTCCCAAAAATGTGTCAAAAGTGTCCGATGTGTCCGACGCAATATCGCAGTCCTGACAAAAATCGCAGATCGCCGCCATTACTAGTAAAAAAATTAAATAAAGAAAATGTCAGAATTCTATCCCCTATTTTGTAGGCGCTATAACTTTTGCGCAAACCAATCACTATACGCTTATTGGGATTTTTTTTAACCAAAAATATGTAGAAGAATACGTATCGGCCTAAACTGAGGAAAAAATCGTTTTTTGTTTTTTTTTAAATGTGTGATATATTATATAGCAAAAATCCCAAAATATTGTGTTTTTTTTTTTAAATTGTCGGTCTTTTTTGGTTTATAGCGCAAAAAATAAAAACCGCAGAGGTGATCAAATACCACCAAAAGAAAGCTCTATTTGTGGGAAAAAAAGGACGTCAATTTTGTTTGCGAGCCACGTCGCACGGCCGCGCAATTGTCATTCAAAGCGACGCAGTGCCGAAAGCTGAAATTTCGCCTGGGCAGGGAGGGGGCTTATGTGCCCAGTAAGCAAGGGGTTAATCTTCAACTGCCATGATGCTGCATGTATGATCAGTTATAACACCAGCCATTGGATGGTTTGACAGTTTGATTGAGAGCACAACCAATGTGACAATTACATTCCTGTCACGTGACGGGAATGTAACTGTTTTTTGAAACTGTTAAATTGATGGGTTTACTTCCAGTTAAAGCCTTCGCTCACACTGAACACGGCTTTGAAATCGTGCGAGTTCATCTGAAATCGTGCGAGTTCATCTGAACTCGCACGATTTCAAAGCCGCATTTCAGTCCGACGTCGGGGGGTGACTTGAAAGACATCTGTACAGGTTTATGCACAGATGTGTATTGAAATCACCCCTGAAGTCGCCTAAAAAAGTAGTGCAGGAAATTGGTGCAGCGCCGCAGTCGACGTTGCACTGATTGGGACGCTCCTATTGCCGGCAATAGGCTCCGACTTGACATGCAATTTGACCTGTCAAATCGCATGTCAAATCGCGCCAATGTGAACGGGGGCTAAGTGTATTCTTGCACCTGGCTATTCTGCTGAGTAAAGTGCAAACCATCTCAGCAGGAAAGTGTGCTATTAAAATGCTTGCAATACAGTCATGCTCATGTGTTCACTCCGAGATTAATTTTATATTAAAAGCAGTGAGTGGATGGCCTGAATTAATGCAGGAAGAGCTCCAGCCATAGAACGTCAGTGTATGCCAAAGCATAGTGAGATCAGTTTACCTTTATTGTACAATCTGTGGCAATAGAGAATATCTTGTTATCTTCTGAAGAGACCTCCACAAAAAATATGGGTGCTGTATGACCTCGAAGCATACCTGTAGCTCGCCTGGATTTAAAGAAATGAGTAATGAATTCATTAAAAATTCTAAACTCATCAGCAAATATAACTATATACATGAGTAGGAAAACATAGCCGAAACATACAAAATTAACATTCAAATATATATGTAAACAAAAATCAAAAGGGGTTAAAATATCAAAAAACACTTTCCTACTGAGGCCTTAAAAGTTTATTGTAGCCCAAGAATAAAATAATATATTGCACCTTCTTTTCTAGTTTTAATTTTGTGTCAGGGTCATTTTATCACTGTAGGCCAGGCAGCAAAACATTCACTCTGTCTGTATGCACATTTTAAACTACAACTCAAAGTTTAGCTTTGAAATTTAGCATACAGTTTATTCTACAATATGGGATATGATAATAAACCATGTTGCACAACTTTTTTGAGGGCTTAAGGATTTTTGTATATTAGGATCCAAAAAGTTTACCAAGCTTTTCTACATATGTTGTGTGTTATTTAGTGGTATTTGTACTCTTCATTGTAGAACTATTTCACTGGCTAGTTCACAAAAGATGCAGTAATTTTAAGATGAACTACAGGCTGCAGAAAAAAATCCTTGCAGTGGGGCTCCCTCTACACCGCAAGGGTTACATGCTCATTTTGTCAATGTCATGAATAAATAGGGTGAATTACTGACCTTATCCCTTGTTATCCTGACAGTCAGCACAGTCTGACGCCCCTGGGATATTGGCATACGTGTGAGCACAGGGTGTGCCAGGTGTGCACGGGCACACCCTAATCACCCCTGTGTGGCGCAGATTCCCCTTGTTTCCACCCCTGATTTTTCACCAAAGCCCCCTAACGGGGCTCCTAACAAAAAAAAAAAAAAAAAAAATGAATACAATAAATAGATAATAATAAATGTAAAAAATAAATGTAGCGGGTACCTCAAACATAAAGGGATACGTAAAGGGCAGACGCCATGAGGTGGGAGGAGTGTGTGTGCCCCTGGAGGAGGGCAAGGGAGTGTGCCCCATGGGGGTGCGTGATCTGGTCGAGGAGTCTCGGGCACCTTTAGCCCGAGGCTACAACGTTCCAGGTAGGCCCAATTGAAGGCATCATCGGTTCTTTAAGTTTTACAGAGGTTCAAGTAAAGTTCTGGATTCAGAAATAACAGGATTCTGCTCTATTAGAGGATCTCCTGAACCCGTCCCAGGCGGGGGACAAAGTTACAGTATTGTTCGAGCTCCACTCCGACTGCTAGAACTGTGAGCGGGATCTATCCGGGTGAGCTAAACCCACTCAGGATCGAGTGGCAACGAGTAAGTCAAGTGGTATGTGCCTGAATCTACCTCCTAACTTCGCTAACTTCTTTCTCTCTTTAATTTCCCCGTTAACTGAAACAAAGGAAAATAAACTCTTTGTTGGAGTTGAAGTTGTGTGGACATTGACTTTCTTTGGGGAAAGAACATAGACTTTTCCCTATACTCTAGTGACAAGAACCAATGGATGGAAGTAACTCGCTGCAGGACCCAAAATTAAAGAACACCGCTCAACCTTCTAAACCAGGAGGATCCGGGCATGTGGCACGGTGTGCCTTTATCCCTGCAAGGTGGAGGTAAGCAGGAGAAAAGGGTCCGTGTGCTACATAAAAAAATAAAAAATGACTGACACCATCCATCCACTGCCCTACAGACACCAATTCCTGCCCTACGGACACCAATTCCTGCCCCACTGACACCATCCACTGCTCTACGGACACCATCAGTATAAATACACATGCGCACACACATATGTGTTTGAGCGTTGAGGTGCACACCCTAATGCACTAGGCTGTGCACACCTATGGATATCGGCAAGCCCTGGATGTCCTCACATTCAATGAAAGACTGCGGATCTTACATTTTATGTAATGACATCAAAGAGCTGTGACTTATTGGGCAGTGAACATGAGTGGCTTTAGGAGACTGGGTTTACGAAGAGGAGGAAGCCTGTGGGAGGAAGGAAGAGGCAAGTATTTCACCTTATCCCTGTCCCCATAGACAAAACAAGTATTTATTTCTTGCGGTGCAGAGGTGGCCCCACAGTAAGGGTTACTTTTTCTCCAGCTTTGAAACACACCATACAATTGTATATAAAATCAATTTCACAACAAAGACTACATACCTGCAGAAGCCTCCAATGCCTTATTGTTATAGCCACGCTTGACACGATCTGAACCAAATATGTTTATCTTGGTCTAATTAGACCACAGGACATGGTTCCAGTAATCCATGTCCTTAGTCTGCTTGTCTTCAGCAAACTGTTTGCGGGTTTTCTTGTGCATTATCTTTAGAAGAGGCTTCCTTCTGGGATGACAACCATGCAGACCAAGTTGATGCAGTGTGTGGCATATAGTCTGAGCACTGACAGGCCGACCCCCCACCCCTTCAACCTCTGCAGCAATGCTGGCAGCACTCATACATCTATTTCCCAAAGACAACCTCTGGATAGGATGCTGAGCACATGCACTCAACTTCTTTGGTTGACCATGGCGAGGCCTGTTCTAAGTGGAACCTGTCCTGTTAAACCGCTGTATGGTTTTGGCCACCATGCTGCAGCTCAGTTTCAGGGTCTTGGCAATCTTCTTATAGCCTAGGCCATCTTTATGTAGAGCAACCATTATTTTTTTCAGATCCTCAGAGAGTTCTTTGCCATGAGGTGCCATGTTGAACTACCAGTAACAAGTATAAAAGAGTGAGAGCGATAACACCAAATTTAACACACCTGCTCTCCATTCACACCTGAGACCTTGTAACACTAACGAGTCACATGACACCGGGGAGGGAAAATGGCTAATTGGGCCCAATTTGGACATTTTCATTCAGGGGTGTACCCACTTTTGTTGCCAGCGGTTTATACATTAATGGCTGTGTGTTGAGTTATTTTGAGGGGACAGCAAATTTACACAGTTATACAAGCTGTACAGTCACTACTTTACATAATAGCAAAGTGTCATTTCTTCAGTGTTGTCACATGAAAAGATATAATAAAATATTTACAAAAATGTGAGGGGTGTACTCACTTTTGTGAGATACTGTATATATACACACACACACGTAAATGTTTTGTCTTTCATGAATGGGTTGCTTTATAAGGTAAGGGTTCACATATACTTTAAGGTAAATTAACCAAAACATATGCTAAACTAACCCTTTAAAAATTTGTGATGCAAGATCAAAAGTCTGCTGCACCATTCATGATTTCATGGCATCAATAACTAAGATGTTACCTATCTAAGATAATGATCAAATGTTTATCACATATTTCGAAAAAAAACAGGAATTTGTGATGCAAGAGGAAAGTCCAACTCTATTATTCATGTCCTCACAATCCTAATAGCTACTTCACATGCCTCTACTGATGTCATAAGATGTATACTATGTCAACATCTTGCACTACCCTTCCCCCCCAGAGCTAAATAGCTACTCACTTTGTTCTCAGGTATCTGCCTTAAAGTGGTTGTAAACCTTCCATTTTTTTTTTTTTTATAAAAATAACAAGCATGCCTATAGTTATCTGCTCTGTGCAATTGTTTTGAAGAAAGCACCCCCTATCCTCTTCTTCTGGGGTCCCCCGCCGGCACTCCAGGTCCCTCCTCTTCATTGGGTGTTCCAACGGAAAGCCGCTTTCCCTGGGGGCACCCGTGTGGGCTTGCTCCCAAATCCCGCTGTTGCGTCCATTGACACAGACAGCTGGACATGGCTCAGCCCTCTGCTCCCATGTTACAGGACTCGATTGACAGTGGCTCCTGCTGTTATCAATCTGCCCAATGAGGAGAGAGACAGCGGCTGGATCTGCTGCACTCCTGAACATCGCTGGATCTGATTGGGCTCAGGTAAGAAAAAGGGGGGGGGGTCTGGGAGGGAGCTTCAGCACAGAAGGTTTTTCATCCTAATGTATACAATGCATTAAGCCAAAAAAACTTGATGCTTTAGAACAGGGGTCTCCAAACTGCGGCCTGGGGGCCAGATGCGGCCCTTTGGTTGCCTTTATCCGGCCCTTGGGGCATTATTCATCCCACTAATATGACACACCATTCTGTCCCCTAACACCAAAATGGGGCATAATTCTTCCCACTGATATCAACAATGGGGCACTATTTCTCCCACAGACACCAACAATGGTGTACTATTCCCCCCCTTAATACCAAAGATGGGGCACTATTTACTCCCACTGATGCCAGAAAATGTTTCTATTCCCGCTGGCCACAGTATGGCCCCCCTAAAATTTGAAGGACAGTAAACTGGCTCTTTGTTTAGAAAGTTTGGAGACCCCTGCTTTAGAACTACTTTAAGTTTGTGAACTGAAATATAGCACATCCAAGAAGTGACCTAGGTTAAAATAACGTTTTATGAAATGTATGCTTAATCCTAACTTCTCAAATCATATGGTTCATCAAGCCCTAGATGTGTTATACATGCACTGCTGCACTAGTTTCTGAGATCTTATTGCTGGGAGTTCCTTCTTCTTTCTCCTCTTGACCTGTATAATAATAGGTTGTTATCTGTTAATTAAAGGGGTTGTAAAGGCAAAAGTTTTTTCACCTTAATGCATTCTATACATCAAGGTGAAAAAACATCTCTGGATTAGCGGCCCCCCGAGCCCCCCGTTTACTTACCTGACCCCTTGAAAGTCCCGCACCGTGAACGGGCAGGCATCTCGGCCGGCTTCTCGGCTCATTCATTGGTTGATTGAAAGCAGCGCAGCCATTGGCGTGCGCTGCTGTCAATCACAACCAATGACGCGGCGCGCCAGGGGGGCGGGGCCAAGTGATACAGTGAGCGGCTATGGCCGCCGGCTGTATCACAGGAGCGCACCCGCAAGAACTCCTCACCATGCAAGCTCGCTCGCATGAAGGTGAGGAGTTCTTGCGAGGGGGGGAGCCGAGACAGCCGCCGAGGGACCCCAGAAGACCAGGTTCAGGGCCACTCTGCACAGTGGAGGTAAGTATGACATGTTTGTTATTTTAAAAAAACATTTTTTTTATCTTTAGTGATCCTTTAATCTGACTTGTACTTATGATGCACCCCGTACTAGGGTGTATAGTTTTGTAATGTGAGAATATGTCTTGAGGCCTTAATGCCTACCTTTCTCTTTTGTATTTGTACTGAAACCCTAATAAAAAAAAAAATTATTGAACGAGACAATAAAGCCATATATAAATATATTGTGGGATCATTTTCTTGTCCTAAATTAATGGGATTTGCTCAGCTGGCTTAGTGACCCTTAGCCATGTTTAACGTAACACCAGAAGAGGCTTAAGCCGTGTATACACGATCAATTTTACAAACGAAAACAGTCCGATGGACTTTTTTCATCGGACAAACCGATCGTGTATGGGCCCTATCTGTCTTTTTTCCATGATTAAAAATAGAACATGTTTTAAATTTATCCGATGGAAAAAAAAAACAATTGCAAATTCTGATTGTCTGTGTGGAACTCCATCGGAGAAAAAACCCATGCATGCTCAGAATCAAGTCGACGCATGCTCAGAAGCATTGAACTTCATTTTTCTCGGCCCGTCGGAGTGTTTAACGTCACTGCGTTTGGGACGGTCAGATTTTTGACTGATGATGTGTAGGCAAGACTGATGGAAATCAGCTTCACAGAAGAAACTATACTCTGAACTTTTCAAAACCACACTACGAACAATATGGAAATGCTAAACCAAAACCACTCAACAGAAGAAACACTCAACTCCCTGAACAAAGCTTTGCTACAGACAGCAGACACGGTAGCTCCAAGACGCAGAGCACTCATCAGCAAAACAATGCGGGCTGGTTCAATGATGCCCTTACTTTACTGAAACAAGAACGCAGAAGAGCAGAAGGAGCATGGAGAAGAAATTCAACAAAAGAGAACTACACAATCTACAAAGCACTCACCCTCACCAGGAAATATCATAAAGCAATCTTCAAAGCAAAAAAAGACCATTTCGCTAACACCATCTCAAAAGCCCTAAACCGCCCCCGCGAACTCTTTAAACTAGTGGCCCAGACCATGAATCCCACCTGCTTAGAGTCTTCAGCAAACGAAACACAGGAATTCTGCAATGAACTGTCCAATTTTTTTATCAACAAAATCGATAACATTAGGAAAATAATTCAGCAGGAAAAATCAAACAACCCCACACGGCCAAAGGAAGAAAAGAACCAGATAAATAATCTGCAACCAAAGAAATTTACTCTGGTCCCAATTACAATCGACACTACTAAAAACATCATCAGAAGCCTCCGAGATAGCACTTCACCGAACGACATCATTCCAGCAAAACTGCTGAAAGAATGTACCGACATCTTGGCACCCCTCATAACACACTTCATCAACCAATCGTTCAAAGAAGGTATTGTGCCGACTTCCCTTAAACAAGGAATAATCAAACCCCTCCTAAAGAAACCTAACCTTGACCCGAATGACCCAAATTTTAGAAGACCAGTAACAAGCCTGAACACCATCTCCAAGATCATCGAGAAATTTGTAACACAACAGCTACAACTTCATTTGGATACCCACAAACTCCTGGATCCACTTCAATCGGGGTTCCGCCCAGGCCATGGGACGGAAACGGCACTTCTTAAAATATGGGACGACGAACTAGAAGCAGCAGATGATGGAGAATCATGCCTCCTGGTGCTGCTGGACCTCAGTGCAGCCTTTGATACAGTAGATCACAAAATTCTACTTACGCGCCTCACAGAAGCAGCAAGAGTCGCAGACTAGGACCTACCATGGTTCACATCCTTTTTGGAAAACAGATCCCAGACAGTGAAACTGGGAGCCTTCACCTCAGCACCACGCATAAATACATGCGGAGTCCCTCAAGGATCACCCCTGTCACCGGTACTCTTCAACATCTACCTCCGGCCACTCCTCAAAATCATCAGTGAACAGGACCTACGTTATCACTCCTATGCAGACGACACTCAACTTTACTTTCGCATCAACAACAAAAAAGATCAATATTACGGACTGGAAAAATGCCTTACATTAATCAACAATTGGATGACAGAGAGCTCCCTCACGCTTAATGCATCCAAAACAGAACTGTTAATTTTCCATGCTAACCGAAAGGAAAACGCCAGGACCACATGGACGCCACCCACCATCCTTGGACAAAACATAACCCCAAGCACCAAAGTTAAAAGCCTGGGAGTCACCTTTAACTCAGATATGACTATGGACGCACAAATAGGATCAGTAGACAGCGGATCACACCACCTTCTCCGCCTGCTACGAAGACTTATCCCCTTCATCCCAGAAAAAGACAGAGCAGTAGTAGACGGAACCATCATCAATTCCCGACTTGACTACGCTAACTCCCTCTACCTAGGACTACCCAAATACCAGACGGCACGTCTACAAGTCATCCAAAACACAGCGGCCAGACTTGTAACAGGGAAAAAACCCTGGGAATCAATCACATCATCCCTGAGAAGCCTCCACTGGCTATCCGTAAAGGATCGG
This sequence comes from Rana muscosa, assembly GCA_029206835.1. NCBI lineage: Eukaryota > Metazoa > Chordata > Amphibia > Anura > Ranidae > Rana > Rana muscosa. The sequence continues at coordinate 962,166,764 of CM055117.1, read as the reverse complement.
GTCACATTCAAGACCCTTTGCCTCACACACAAATGTGCACAAGGAAAGGCACCTCAATATCTATGCGAAAAAATAAAATACTACACCACTACTCGCGACCTTCGATCAACCAACCAAAACCTCCTCCACATCCCCAAGACGCGCTACAATGCCAAGGGAGAACGAAGGTTTGCTGTCCAAGGACCAAGGCTATGGAATGCACTACCCACGAACATCTGCATGGAAGAAAACCATCGGGCCTTCCGAAAAAAACTAAAGACCGATCTCTTCTAACGATCTCAACGATACTGGATGCCAAGCGGCTTGAGGCGATTTAGTTCGCAATTGCAGAGCTATACAAGTTCTCACTTACTCACTCACTCATTGGAAATCGGATGGAAAAATCCATCGGATTTTATTCCATCGGAAATCCGATCGTGTGTACGGGGCTTAACTACTGGTTGTCATACATAAAATAATGTTATTTGTCCTAATAAACAGAAGATAAATAAATATTGTCTGTTAATTTACAATTACAATTTACAACAACAGTCATATATTGAGAACTGTAAATGTATGCACTTAGGTACCAAAAGAACATATGTAAATTACACATTAGGAGGGGCTCTCCTTGCAGAATCAATGATGGAAAAAGATCTGGGGGTTCTTGTAGATCACAGCCTTAGCAATCAGAGACGCGAGTCTTCATCAAGCCCTAACAAAGGTCCCTTTGTGCATTCTGTTGTAATTTTATAAACATGGACTGCTCAAGCCCTGATGAAGGTGGAGGCTTTTTCCCCCAAAATGCCCTGGGTGTAACTGATGATCTTAACTATTAAATGTTTCAAAAAGCCCTTTAAGTGAGAGGTACTTGTGTAGCAGGTGCTCCTCTGTACACATCCAAGAATAGATTATAGTGATTCACTCTGGAGAAGAGGCGCTTAATGCCGCGTACACACGGTCGGAATTTCCGACAAGAAAAGTTTGATGTGAGCTTTTGGTCGGAAATTCCGACTGTGTGTAGGCTCCATCTGACTTTTTCTGTCGGAATTCCCGACAACAAAAATTTGAGAGCTGGTTCTCAAATTTTCCGAAAGGAAAAGTTCCCATCGGAAATTCCGATCGTCTGTATGCAATTCCGACGCGCAAAAAAACACGCATGCTCAGAATCAATCAGAAGAGCCGAACTGCCTATTGAACTTCATTGAACTTTGATTGCTCGTCGTACGTGTTGTACGTCACCGCGTTCTTGACGGTCGGAATTTCCGACAAGATTTGTGTGACCGTGTGTATACAACACAAGTTTGAGCGAAATTCCGTCGGAAAAACCATCCACGTTTTTTCCGACGGAAATTCCAATCGTGTGTAGAAGGGATATCATTACAATGTACAAATATATATCAAAGATGACTTTGATAAACTGTTTACTCCAAGGCCGGCCATACACAGCAGGAACTGGCCGAGTTTTAAACCATTACTAGGCAGGCTGAATGTACCAAGCTGATTGATTGATCAGCTTAGGTACAACCAGCCTGCCATATTCTCTTGCGACTATCACTAGTGGCTGCTATAGCCGCTAGTGATAATCGCTGTCTTCTCCCGGCGAGGGGGGTTTGCCCTGACACCCCCCCACCCCCTCGCCTGGAAAAGACAATGGCTCGGCAGGAGGGATTCCCACATCAACACTGTCTGTGTTGATGGGGGAGTCAAGCAAATTTCTTTCACACAACCTGTGGTTGCAGGAAAGAAATTCGCTCTGAGTATGGCTGGCCTAAGGTCTCAGAAGAGGACACATGGCCATGATTTTAGTTTAAAAGAAAAAACTTTTAAACTTAGAGCATGGAAAGGATTTTTTACTGTTAGAGAGGTAACAGATAATAATGCATCTGATTTCAAATCAGTAAAAAACGTGGCATTTTTTACTCCCATGTGCAAGAGGCCTAAAAGATAAGTATGACTTATTAAGTTGCATGTTCTTACGCAGGCACGTAGAGGTTCCACAATCTGATAATACGATCCATTCCCCCTGTGATCACAAGACTGTTCTTCTTGCAAAATGCAAATGTCTTCACCCCTTTATACACCCGGAAAACTGTCTGGTCTCCTGCTGCTCTCTTCTGTGGTGGTCCAGATGACATTGGAGCTCGTCTTCCCTTATCTCTCAAGTGATCCTTGATGTCCTTCATCTGCTGTTCCACATTTGTGGTCCCTATGGTACAACCTTGAAGAATAATCACACTTTTAAGCTGGCTTTCAGGAAAGGATGCACAAGAGTCCAAATACATTTTTCACCTAAATAACTGGACATTTGCTTGTATGTCTAAAGCATTGGATGTATTACTTCGCTGCTGGAGGCCTTGGATCCTCAAACATTACATTTTCTGTAATTATTAGATAGGCATAATTCAGTAAGCCAAGACAAGACTGCATATCCTAAAACTATATTCATTCCCCAAGAACAGGAGTTATATTTATGGATCTGTAGGTAGGTTTACTTCAGAGCAGTGTTTCTCAACCCGTGATATGCGTACCTAACTCCTGGGGGTACGTGCACCACGGGCAGGGGGTACGCTGAGTAAGACTCTTCACTCACTCCTGCTGTGGCTGCCTCTTTTCACTACATGCAAGCTCGCTCTCCAGGCGGATGCAGTGGTGTCGCGAGGGGGGGGGTGCTTGCGGCTCGCACCTGGATGACACCCACAGAGGGGTGACACCATCCCGAGGGCGGAGGTTCCTGGAGGCAGGGCTCTTCAGCCGGAAAGTGCCAGCGCCACACTCGCCCTGAGTGAGACTCCTCACTCCTGCTGCCTCCTTTCATTATACACAAGCCTGTCACGGCCACCCGGAGAGTGACAGTCTGAGCAACTCTCCGGGCGGCTGCACGCTTATCCTCCTCTGCCCGCTGCCCAGGTGCATGAGGGGAGGGAGGGTTATCCTAAGGAGGTCTGCACTAAAGGAGGGGGGGTTATCCTGAGGGGTGATCTGCACTGATGGAGGGGGGTTATCCTGAGGGGTGATCTGCACTGATGGAGGGGGGTTATCCTGAGGAGGGTCTGCACTGATGGAGGAGGGTTATCCTGAGGGGGGTCTGCACTAAAGGAAGGGGTTATCCTGAGAGGAGTCTGCACTAAAGGGGGGGTTATCCTGAGGGGGGTCTGCACTGAAGGAGGGGGGTTATCCTAAGAGGGATCTGCACTGAAGGAGGGGGGTTATCCTGAGGGGCAGTCTGCACTGATGGAGGGGGGTTATCCTGAGGGGGTCTGCACTGAAGGAGGGGGGTTATCCTGAGGGGAGGTCTGCTCTGATGGAGGGGGGTTATCCTGAAGGGGGTCTGCACTAAAGGAGGGGGTTATCCTGAGGGGGGTCTGCACTGAAGGAGGGGGTTATCCTGAGGGAGTCTGCACTGAAGGAGGGGGAGGGTTATCCTGAGGGGGGTCTGAACTGATGGTGGGGGGTCTCTACTGAGGGGCGACTATAGTTGGTGGGGGGATGACACCATGTTTTACCACACCGGGTGACACCAACCCTAGTGACGCCACTGGTCCTCCCTCCTCCTTTCTTTGTGTGTGGGACCCCCAGCGGGTATCTCCCGCTGTGTCATGGACATTGGGTCTGAAATGCCCAGGCGGCCGCTGTAACAAAGTCCCGCCTCCTAGATCTGCTCTTGTGATAGACAAAACACTGATCCGATGCTGGGAAATTTAATCAGTATGACGTGTATCACAGGAGGCGGGATGTTACAGCAGCCGCCAAGACGGGCAATTTGAATCCAAGCTCCGTGATACAGCGGGAGATCGTGAGGCTGCATTTGGTGGGCATTGCACTGATGAGGCTGCATTTGGTGGGCACTGAACTGATGAGGCTGCATTTGGTGGGCACTGCACTGATGAGGCTGCATTTGGTGGGCACTGCATTTGGTGGGCACTGCACTGATGAGGCTGCATTTAGTTTGCACTGCACTGATGAGGCTGCATTTGGTGGGCACTGCACTGATGAGGCTGCATTTGGTGGGCACTGCACTGGTAGGCTTCATGTGCATGCATGTGTCTACCTGTGTGTTCGTTTTGGATTTTGTCTGCAAGTGTGTTAAATTGGAATTCTGTGTGTGTTTGCCAGTGTGTTAATTTAGGATTATATGTGTGTCCACCAGTGTGTTAATTTGGCTATGTGTGTGTCTGCCAGTATTTGTGTGACTGCAAGTGTGTTAATTTGGGATTGCATGTGTGTGTGTCATTGTGCTTATTTGTGATTGTGTGTGTTTATCAGTGTATATGTGTGCATCTCGAACAAAAACCATCACAAACACACACAGAAATCATCACAAACACATACTGACATTAGACACAGACAGAAACCATGACTCCCAAACAATTGAAATTACTTTCTTGAGACAGGGGTACTTAGGATTTTTTTTTAAACCTGCAGGGGTACTTCACCGTAAAGGGTTGAGAAACACTGCTTTAGAGGACTACTTGAAAGACTGGATTGTGTTTAAAATAAAATGTGTCAGTATTTTTTGCTTGACTCATCCAAGGCAAGTGACCTGCATTGGAATCTGACAGCATCTGACCCCTCGGGGGACAGCTTCACCTACAGTGACATGGCTGCCGGTTACTAGTACCATTCCCTAGTTCAGAAGATTGCAGGCTCCATAGGTACAAAATGACAGATTCACTTTGCAATAGGGTGATAATGAAATTTCTAATTACAACTTTTTCCTACTTTCCTGACAATGGGATAGAAAAAAAAAAGAATAGTCGAGTACTGGAAACGCTCACGATATGTCTGCACCCCCTTCAGCATTCTGACAGCACATCTCATGTAAGCAGAATGACTGGAAAAAATCAAACTTGGCATATAAAATGTCACTTGGTCCAAGTGCTCAGTGTTTTCTTTAAACAGGATTGTTTAAAGTCCAATTAAAATTTCAGTTTAAATGCGCCAAATACATTCTAAATGCATTAAAACAAAAGGTGTGCAAAGTCTAAAGGCTCGTTCGCGCTATATTTATTCAATAAAATTCATACAAATGTTAGTACACTGGCAATATGTTTTTATATTACATGTGCTAAATAAAATTTGTATGAGTTTTATTGAATTTTTAGCTTTAATTACTCGCTCAAGCAAGTGAACCTCATTACTTCAATCACCATTACAGGCACCGCTGCTGGAGGGGACACCGGTACACATGAGGAGGCTCATAACGTTCATATTTGTAGCAGCCAGAATTTCCATTGCTAGGTCTAGGAAATTCCCTATTCAGTGGCGACTGATGCTCCAATTTTTAGGGGGGGAGACAATCCCCCCCACCGCCGGGTCTGAACTTACTACATCCACAATCACTTTCCCTCCTTCTCGGCAGAAGCAGTAGGAGAGCACCCAGGTGGACAGAGCCAGGCCGCGGAACGCTCCCAACAGAAACTGACATCTTTCTTCTCCCTGCTCAGGCTGCACGGCACCTCCGCCTCTGCATGTCACCGCCGGAGACTGCACACTCATTGGCTCCCACCAGCTCCCCCGACCTCCTTCTCCGCTCCTCTACTCCTCCTCTCCGCTCACACAAGTGGGTGGGCTCGGGGCGCAGTGCTCTGTACACCCTTTTTAAAAGCTAATTAGAACCTCAGGCTCTAATCATGTGCTTCAAAAAAGAAAAAAAAAACAGATTGGAATCCATGCGTTCCGGTGCCCTGCATGCAGATTAGGGGCCAGGCGAATGGAAGGGGGGGCGCCCCTAATGAGCAGACCGCCACTGTTTCCTATGTTCCCATTCAACCTACTAAAGTTTTCATGGATCATGATTAATGAACACCTTTTGGCGATCTTGAGCAACAAGCTTGCATTTTTAGATAAAATCTGGGATTTCGGGATCAAATACCTCTCGGATGCCTTATGAGACACGTTTGATTTTGTGTTTTTTTGTCTGGGCAGGGTGTACTTCTTACTTTGTCTTTTCCCTCCCTATAGTTTATTTTCTTCCCTTATCTTTCTCTGTATTGGCTTTGCTATAAGCCCCTCGGGCCAATTGCAGTGATTTATAGTAGAATGTAAGTAGAATGTGACATTTTCCCCTGTGCTCAATGGATGTGAAGCAGGCCCAGGCCTAGTCATGTGCACAGTTTTTGTATTTTACCCTTCAACTACTGATTATACATATATATATAATATTGCTGTATCTCCTTAGTGCCCTTCCCTCTATTCTAGATATCTCTGGAGGGATTCGATTGGGTTGGGTCGCAGTCTTCATATCCTCATTGCCTAGCCTAGCTTTTTATTATGTGGTTTAAGATAAATTGTGTTTATTACGAACATGTATCCTCTTTTGTTGTAAAAGTTTTAAACTCTGGTGTGCAGCCAATGTACACTATTTGTTATATTTGCAGGATTTTTGTACTTCTTTTTGAAATACTGTATAAAAATAATTGCATACATTTTTAAAAGTCCCATGGGCATCTTGGTTGTATGAGCTAGTTCAAAGATTTGGGTATTAAGCTATGCCCCAGGCTCGGTAGTCAGAAATTCATGTTTGTAGATTTTGTTATTTTGTTGGTGGAAGACACTTTGCCCTTCTTTTTGACTTTCTCATGCAGGGGTGTTTGAATTAATTACGCATATTAGGAGTGCCTGCATATCTGGAGTGTCTAGAGTTCAGCTGAGTTTGAGCTGAGAGTAAAAAAAAAATGCTATGAAATGCTAGGAGTGCATAGAAAATGAAATAGCTGGGTGGACAGTTGAGTCCACTGTAAATTTACTGATGAACAATCCATTTAAAACGACCTAAGGAAACAAATCTCAAAAAATTATAGGCTGTCCCTCGTAGGTCAGACCGGGCCCCTCTCCATCTCCCCGATGGGTTGGCTACCTGGAAACTACCTTGTTTTGGTGTTTTTATCTTGCTTTGGCTACACATAACCTCTTCATTGAAGGTAGGACCTCCACGGTCAGAAAATGGCTGAAATTGTGTTATGTATGTAGCGCTACCCCCAGTTAAGAGAGCCGCTGATTTGATTTCGGGCCCTGCACGCAGTACCGCCAACCCCCGGCAATCTTACTCGACCCACTCTGACACAGTCAGTCTAGGGTTAAACTCCTATCACTCTCAGGTGTATTATACTTAATAATTTCTAAACAGTCAGGCAACACACTGAGGCAAGAATATAAAACATATATATATGCTTTACTGGTAGTGAAGGATTCAAGGTATAACATGCAACATATACATGGGCCAGCAGAGCCCTGCATCAATCAATGTACTAGGCGCAGTACAATAATATGGCGCTGCGCAGTGTCCACCACGCGGAGCTATTATGGCGTGTGCTCGCCTATGGCGTAGTAACACAAACTTTCTAAACTCCCCACCTAAGTCAGGCCTGACATGGGATGGAACTGAGTCTCTTTTCCCTAAGAAAGGAAGGTTTCTTCACCGGCCAGCTTTCGTTGGTGCACTTAAAGAAATAACCATTTGTAATCCACATTGGGTGTTAACTTGAAATAACAGGGTAAAACGGGGGCGGTATGTACTTCAACTCTGTCCCGCTACCGGACCCCCCCAAGAAACACTGGTGAGCGAACAGCGGGCCTAGGCAGTCTACAGGCCTGAACACAACTCAGTCTATTTATATGGGCAGGTGCCCGCTCACCACTCCAGGCGCGATCCCAGCCTGGGACTTCCACCTCCTGTGTGTCGCAAACAGCGTCTGCTCCGATCGAGTCCTCGATCCAACTCACGTCCTATCACGACGGGTCAGGATCCACCCAGGCTCCGCAGTATGGTGGAAGGCTCTTCGGACTTCAAGCAAGGCCTCAGGCTTCAGGCCTTGCTTCACAGCCGATCCGCACAGGATGACTTGCCACTTGACGCGCCGTTTCCCAAGAGAGCGAGCTCCGCCTCGCCTCTCACTTAAGTAACCCCTCCCATGAGTCTCTGCGGTGGAACATCCGCCCTTGGGCCGAATGGGGTTCTGGGTAACGTAGTCCTGGGGCCTTAGAAGAGACCTTGCTACACACTCCCCCCACTTGAACTCTTTGGTCCCCAAAGATAACATAACTTCAAGCTACACATTTAACAACATCCATCAATTCTCCATATGATGTCGGCAGAGGAAATTCCCACCAGAAACGAGGCGGTGAACTCCTCTGCCCACAGGACACATTAACAACAGCATCCTGTCTAACTGTGCCAGAGAGTGAGTTGGGGTTGCCTCCCACCAAATGAACAGTGGGAGGGTTAGGGTCTTCCATACTCCTTCTGGCAGTGAATACAGTGTCTTCCGCACTCTTCCCCATTTGTGGGTAGGTTAATCTCCTGGGAGGTTTTATGGCCCTCCGCTTCCTCTGTCCTCTGGGACTTTCTGTGGGAACAGATTCTTCTTCTGTAACCAACTCGGGGGTTCCTTCTAATTCAGGAGCATCTGGCTCCGGAGCAGGAAGATACATGGCTTCCCTTGGGTCCTCTTCAGGGGATAGTTCTCCAACACTCTCCCAAGCATCTGACCAGTGACTAGATGGAATGAACTCCGTAGCTTCTGCATTCAGTGTCTGATCCTCGGTATCTTCGTCAGGTGAAAGATCAATAGCAGAAATCGTTGGGCCCTGGGAAGGCCAAAGCCAGCCAATTTCCTCTCCCTCGTCTTCACTCATTTCTGAATCTTCTGTATCCTCCATCCGAGGGGTCTGAGACCGAGTGTTGGGTCTAGGGGTGTTCGGAATGGACATGGGTTCAGGAGAATCCATCCTGGGAGGCAACCAAACTGCTTCAGCGAGCGGAAGTAGGTGGTTCCGATGCCAAGTCTTCAAGGGCCCTAACTTCCCTTCGGGTTTAAGTCTGTAAACGTGTAGGCCCGGCTATTTTTTACAAATGACATAAGGTTCTGGTCTCCATCTATCTGCGAGTTTATGTTTTCCAGGGACCCCCAGGTTCCGCAATAACACTCTGTCTCCTGGTTGTAGGTCTTGGATCCTAACCTTTATGTTGAAATTCCTCTTGTTGCAAGCCCCCTCTGTTCCGAGGCCGCCTGGGCTTGCTCATAGGCCGTCTTCAAGTTGTGTCTAAGTCTATCTACATATCCCTTGTGGGAAGCGACAGAACAATGGTCTATGGAAGTGCCGTAGGCCAGATCCACTGGCAATCTTGCCTCTCTCCCAAACATAAGTCTGTAAGGTGAATATCCTGTAGCATCGCTGACAGTGCTGTTGTAAGCGTGCACAAGGGCTGCTATGTGACTACTCCAATGTTGCTTCTTTTCGCCACTTAAAGTTCCCAGCATGTTGAGTAGGGTTCGGTTGAACCTCTCCAGGTGAGCATCACCTTGAGGATGATAAGGAGTAGTCCTGGTCTTCTTGATCCCTAAGGCATCTAGGAGTTTTCGTATCAGTTTGCTCTCGAAATCCCTCCCCTGATCTGAATGGAGCCTTTGTGGCAGTCCATAATGTATAAAGTACTTCTCTACGAGTATTTTGGCCACAGTAGAGGCCTTCTGGTCCTTGGCTGGAAAAGCCTGTGCATACCGGGTGAAATGGTCGGTTACTACCAGAACATTTCCTAGTCCCTTCAGGTCGGGTTCGAGGCAGAGGAAATCAATGCACACCAGGTCAAGCGGGCCCTCACTTTGTAAATGGCCCATTGGGGCAGCTTGATGGGGCAGAGTCTTTCTCTGTATGCATCGTGCACATGAATGGCAGTATTCCTCAACTTCAGCCCTCATGCAGGGCCAATAGAAATGGTCTCTAACCAGTTGGAAAGTCCTTTCCGCTCCCAGGTGACCGTGGTTGTCATGTAAGGCAATCATGACCGTCTCCCTGTGTTTCTCCGGCAGGAACAACTGCCACTTGTCTTCTTGGTCATCAGAGGGGCCCCTTCGGTAGACCACTCCCTGATGTACCTGTAGCCTGTCCCACTCTTTCTTCAACAGGCGAGCTTCCTTCGAGGGGTGACGCAGGAGTATGTTTGGGTTCTGATTCTCTAATGCTTCTAGAACCAATCTCCCCATAGGGTCTTCCCATTGGTCGGATCTCAACTCCTTTTTGGTCAGTCTGGGTAAGTTGTCTTCCCCCAGTAAGGTTGCTCCACAGTACTGCTTGGGGACTCCTACGATAGTGACCCCTATCTCTTCTGCTCTTGAGCCTCCCTTGGCTTGTAGTTCAGCCCCTTGGCAAAGGGCCCGCACCCCATCAGGTGCCACTTGGGTCCAGTCTTCACTACTGTGGGTGGGAACATGAGACCTTCTGGACAGGGCGTCCGCATCTCGGTTTCCCGCCCCAGGTCTATATTTCAAGCTGAAACTGAAGGCAGACAACGCCGCCAGCCATCTATGTCCTGTGGCGTCCAGCTTCGCTGTGGTAAACAGGTAGGTAAGGGGTTGTTATCCGTTTTGACAGTGAAATCTGCCCCATATAGGTAATCTCGAAGTTTGTCTACTACGGCCCACTTGAGGGCCAGAAACTCCAACTTATGGGTGGGATAGTTCTTTTCGGAGGGGGTTAAGCTTCTGCTCACATACGCAACAGGTCTCTGTTGCCCTTCATGCTCCTGGTAGAGTACTCCTCCCAGACCATCATGACTGGCATCCACATGGAGTTCGTAAGGCTTCTTTGGGTCTGCATAGGCCAGAACAGGGGCGGTGGTCAAACTCTTTTTCAGCATCTGGAAGGCGCCTTCACACTTCTCATTCCACTGGTCCTTGACTGACTCCCCCGGCTTCCTGGGGCCTGAGTCATCCTCTTCCCCCTCCGTCTTCAGCAACTCATTCAAGGGTCTTGCTATTCGAGCAAACCCCTCCACGAACCTCCTGTAATAGGAACAGAATCCTAGGAAAGACCTGAGTTCTGTCACGGTGGTAGGTCTTGGCCAGGAGGTGACAGCCTCCAGTTTTTCAGGGTCTGTGGACACCCCATTTTCGGACACTATGTGTCCCAGATAGTTGACTGAAGACTGGTAAAATTGGCATTTTTCAGGTGAGAGCTTGAGTCCTTCTTCACTCAGTCTCTTCAAGACCTTCTCTAGCCTTTCTTCATGTTCCTCCAAAGTTCTGCCAAAGACTATGATGTCATCCAAGTATACAAGGACCTCTATGAGGTTCATGTCTCCCACAGTCTTCTCCATGAGTCTTTGGAATGTGGCTGGAGCTCCAGACAGACCTTGAGGCATCCGATTAAATTCAAAGAACCCCACTGGGGTTATGAAAGCTGTCTTTTCTTTGTCTTCTGGGTGCATCAGGATCTGATAATACCCACTCTTTAAGTCCATAACACTGAACCACTTGGCTCCGGACAAGCTCTGCAAGGCATCTTCTATCCTTGGAGTGGTATACTGATCCGGAGTGGTTCTCCTATTGAGGGTCCTATAGTCAATGCACAACCTTAGTGACCCGTTCCTCTTCCGGACCACTACTATGGGGGAGGCATACGGACTTCTAGATTCTTGGATCACACCTGTTCGCTTGAGCTCAGCAAGCTGTTCCCTCAAATCTTCGAGATCTGCCAATGGGTCCCACCTAACCCTTTCTCTGAAGGGCTTGTCTTCCTGCAGGCGGATTCGATGGGTGGCACTCCTAGCACACCCCACATCAAACTCATCATGTGAAAAGATCCTCTCCCACCAAGTCAACTGGTTCTGGGCTCTCTCTCTCCAAGCCCTGGGCAGGTTTGGATTCTCCATGGAAAGATTCTCCCACACTGTACTCTCTCCATCTGTCTTCCCCACATCTGACGAGACAACTGGTGTGGCTGGGCTCACCCGGCCCAATAACAGCCTGGCTGGGACTTCCATGGGACCATCCGTGATGTTTCTGACACTCACAGGCACCTTGCAGTGGGCCTTCTTCAGGGCCCTCACCGGGACCACTTCCGGGACTACCTCCAAGCCCGAAGGTTCTTCTCTTGGGTCGGGTTCCAACATCACAAAAGGGCCCGGCTGCTCCCAAGTGAGTTTCACTGTGGCCTTCAAGCAGGTTACTTCACCGGGTTGCAGCACTATCCCTTTTTTTCCGAGTCTCCAGACCTTCCCCACCCCCTCTTCCTGGCCTTTTGCTCTAAGATCAGCCGTTGGAAGGCGGTCTTCAATATTGGGTGAATCTCCGTAACTGGGAGGTTCTTCCTTCTTGTTAGTGGGAACAAAAGTCTTCGGACCAGATCCGTGTTGGTTCCTATTATTAAGGAACTCCTGTTAGCTCCAGGCGGTCGGGGGCACACCACAGCCAAGGTGTCGAACACTTCCCCCTTCCCAGTTATGGATGGGTCAAACGTCAATCTTATGGTTAGATATCCATCATAAGGAAACTTCTCTGTTCCAATTCCCCATATCTCCAAGTCCTCAATCTTCTGGATGGGTAGGTGACTTAGGTGCCTGTCGTAGAAGTCTCGATACAACAGGGTCACCTGCGCTCCAGTATCCAACAGGGCTCTTGTGTAGATCCCCTCTACTTGAATGGATACGATTGGAGAGGGACCCACCAGTTTCTCTGGGTACTGCTTTAAAGGCGTCTCTTTCCTTGGATCTTTGCATTTCCCTTCTTGACTTTCCTTGCTCTTTTTGTCTTTGGACCTAAGTCTCTCCTGAGACTGGTATGCATTGATCTCTCTCCTCTGTATGGGTGTAACTACCCGCTGAGGGACTTTATTGTGTTTCTTTGAAGTGCGTTTCTTCTGAGGAACCTTTGATTTCTTCGGTGGGGTCCTGGCCTCTTCTCTCATGTGCTTCTTATTCAGTATGGAGTTCCTTGATGATGATGGGCACCCGATTGACTCCTTCACCGAGGCCCGTTGAAGTTTTCCGGCGGCTTGCGGTTATTCAATCTCTTCTTCTTGGGACTGGCACATACTTTGGCAAGATGGCCAGCTCCCCCGTAATTGAAACAGATCACATTTCCCCAATTTTCCAGGGATGCGGATGCTGAGGTATTCGGGAACAACTCCTTCCTCTGACTTTCCCTCTCTGGTACCCTTGACTCCTTTTCCATCAAGGAGGTCAACATTCCCAGCACTTGGGACATCTGCGACTTCAAGGTATCCACCTCTGCATCTCTTTCCAAGGTCATGGCCGTCCTGAACATCACCGGAGGAGGGTTCACCGTCTCAACTGGTTGGCTCCTCTTTTTCTCCTCCAGCATAGCTTCTTCCTCCCTGACTACTTGGATCAAGTCAGGGTACTCCAGGCTCTTCCCGTCCTGTCTTGTACGTAACGCCAGTGCGATGGGATCCAGGGGTTGAGATCCTCTCATCACCTGTTGGACCCGGGCCTCATCCACCTTCTTTGGGTCAATCCCCTTCTTTAAGATCATCTTGTGCAGTATTTTATCTAGGCGCGTCATGAACTCTGATAGCTTTTCCCCTGCTTTTTGATAGCAATGCTCCAGTTGGTAGGTAAGTTCGGTGATCTTCTCTGTTCCACCGAACACATTCTGCAGAATGTCTAGATAGTCCTGCGCAGTACAGTCTGTCTTGCTCATCTTGAGGTTGCGTACGGCCTCTAAAGCAGGCCCCTTCAAGCTTTCAGCAATTCTCTGCTTCTTCCTGTGGTCTGGGACTTCCCACTCCTCCAGAGCCTGAGTTGCACCGTCTAACCACTCCTCAAATCCTTCTTCGCCTGAAGGTACAGGTTTCCTTCCTGAAAACATTCAGAGTTTCCGGTATCCTGATATTTGATAATCTGCCGGGTCTTTCTTGTATTGCGCTATGATTTCCCCTAGAACCGCGCATAATTCTGTACTGAGGGTGCCCTGCGGCGACCCGGGACTCTCTTCTTTCTTTACATCTATTAGGTTGGGTGGGACACGTATTAACTTATAAGTTTGTTTATCCACCGTTTCTATGCTTGGCTTCTTGAAGTCTTCTGGGACTCCATATTTCCATTTTATCAGTACATATGTCAAAGGAGGTTCTGATCTGACATCCACTATCCATGCTTTCTATTGCGGGGACAGTGACATCACTAACTGTTTCACTGCATCTTCTTGCCAGATCCCTGGGAGTTCTATGATCACTGCCCCATTTGGATCTGTGTTGACTGCTGCGTACCACTTCACTACTTCTAGTGGGTCCATGCTGGTACTTTTTGGCTGCTATTTGCTGCAACAGGATCCCGGACTCACGAGCCCCCACGTGTAGCGCTACCCTCAGTTAAGAGAGCCGCTGATTTGATTTCGGGCCCTGCACGCAGTACCGCCAACTCCCGGCAATCTTACTCGACCCACTCTGGCACAGTCAGTCTAGGGTTAAACTCCTATCACTCTCAGGTGTATTATACTTAATAATTTCTAAACAGTCAGGCAACACACTGAGGCAAGAATATAAAATATATATATATGCTTTACTGGTAGTGAAGGATTCAAGGTATAACATGCAACATATACATGGGCCTGCAGAGCCCTGCATGAATCAATGTACTAGGCGCAGCACAATAATATGGCGCCGCGCAGTGTCCACCACGCGGAGCTATTATGGCGTGTGCTCGCCTATGGCGTAGTAACACAAACTTTCTAAACTCCCTACCTAAGTCAGGCCTGACATGGGATGGAACTGAGTCTCTTTTCCCTAAGAAAGGAAGGTTTTTTCACCGGCCAGCTTTCATTGGTGCACTTAAAGAAATAACCATTTGTAATCCACATTGGGTGTTAACTTGAAATAACAGGGTAAAACGGGGGCAGTATGTACTTCAACTCTGTACCGCTACCGGACCCCCCAAGAAACACTGGTGATCGAACAGCGGGCCTAGGCAGTCTACAGGCCTGAACACAACTCAGTCTATTTATATGGGCAGGTGCCCGCTCACCACTCCAGGCGCGATCCCAGCCTGGGACTTCCACCTCCTGTGTGTCGCACACAGCGTCTGCTCCGATCGAGTCCTCGATCCAACTCACGTCCTATCACGACGGGTCAGGATCCACCCAGGCTCCGCAGTATGGTGGAAGGCTCTTCGGACTTCAAGCAAGGCCTCAGGCTTCAGGCCTTGCTTCACAGCTGATCCGCACAGGATGACTTGCCACTTGACACGCCGTGTCCCAAGAGAGCGAGCTCCGCCTCGCCTCTCACTTAAGTAACCCCTCCCATGAGTCTCTGCGGTGGAACCTCCGCCCTGGGGCCGAATGGGGTTCTGGGTAATGTAGTCCTGGGGCCTTAGAAGAGACCCCGCTACATGTATATATACCGTACATGTATTCCTATATGCAAATATTTCAATCTGATATGTTTTATGATCTAGATGTCCTCATTCCCCTGGGAAAGATTTAAACTAATGTAATCGAAAGGCATTGGAGTTTCTCTAAACGATAACAGCAAGTTTGAATTTTATTTTTTTTACATATTTTTATCTGCCTGTGTATAATGGATATCTTAACGCATATGGAGGTCATGCATACCACAGCTCATGTTGTTTTTAATTGATGCTCTAATTTCACATTTTGTACTAATAAAGGAACTTTTTTTATATATAATACGATTCAGTCTGACCTTTCTAAGCTGCCTAAAAGCCCATGGGAGAATTTTTCTTCTTTTTTTTTTTGTGTATAAACGTTTTGGGGCGAACAGCACTTTGGTTTCACCCAGGTGGGTGGGTCCCCGTTTTTCT
Organism: Rana muscosa; assembly: GCA_029206835.1. Classification (NCBI taxonomy): domain Eukaryota; kingdom Metazoa; phylum Chordata; class Amphibia; order Anura; family Ranidae; genus Rana; species Rana muscosa. The sequence goes on along the minus strand of CM055117.1, from coordinate 962,151,226 downwards.
CTCGATTTGTATTTTTGGCTTTTTCTGCAGATCCTGTATAAAATCTCTGTCTCTTTTTCTTCTTTTGTGGGATTCGATTTATGTACCACTGGTAATATGTTTTTTTATACTACTTGAATACAATTTGTATGAATTTACTTGAATTATTTTTTTCTGAATGGCGTACCTCTTTAAAAGTCCCACGAGCATCTTGGTTGTATGAGCTATTTCAACTTCTATTCTCATTCTGTTCCTATCCTTAATTGAATTAAACCCCAACCCCCATCCTAGAGGTACATGCTAGCACTTGATGGTGCCTGCTTCACATTTCTATAGCTACCTTGTGTCCAGCTTTGGGCCCTAGGACCTCTTGCGGTCATTTTCCCTTATTGTGTGGTCCCCTGAGCACATGTAGACAGTCATCTGTGTTTCTATACTCAGGTGTTTGATCAGGCTAGTAAAAGGAAAAATACGCTTGCAATGGAGTCCCATTATAGTCCAGGGGTTAAATGTGTATTAGGTCTAGGGGTAGAGTAATAAAGTGTAACACTTAGTGCCAGTTCACACTGGGGAGGCTTCAAAGTCATCCGACTCTGAAGCCACCCTGCACAGCGTGACTTCAGCATGGTTTGCAAATGACTTCTTTAATATAAGTCAATGCAAGCTGCTCCAAAGTCGCCCCCAAGTAGTACAGGAACCCTTTTCTAAGTCGGAGTGACTTAAGTCACTCTGATTAGAGCGGTTCCATTGCACTGCATAGAGCGCGATTTGTCAGGCGGCTAAGTCGCCTGACAGGTCGCCTTAGTGTGAACCGGGACTTACATTATTTCTCGCTCTGGCAGGCTTCCTTTATCCAGGCAACAAGCCCTCCTGAAAGCTCTTCTCTAAGGCGCTTTGGCTGATGTCATCAAGTACAATGCATGACCATTAGTCCCGTATTGTATGTGAGAACGGTGAGGGCTTGCTCTCAATCTATAAAAGGGAAGTGAGCCAGTGTCTGTTGCAGGTGTATTATACCTTATTCCTCTACCCTTATGCCCTGTACACACGATTGGTTTTACCGATGAAAACAGTCCAATGGACTTTTTTCATGAGATAAACCGATCGTGTATGGGCCCCATCGGTCTTTTTTCCATCGGTGATTAAAAATAGAACAGGTTTTAAATTTATCTGATGGAAAAAAAAACGATAGCAAATTCCGATCGTCTGTGTGGAACTCCATCGGAGAAAAAACCCGCGCATGCTCAGAATGAAGTCGACACATGCTCAGAAGCATTGAACTTAATTTTTCTCGGCTCGTGGAAGTGTTTTACGTCACGGCGTTTGGGACGGTCGGATTTTTGACTGATGGTGTGTAGGCAAGAATGATGGAAGTCATCCATCGGAAATCCGATCGTGTGTACAGGGCTTTAGACTTAATAAGCATTTAACCCTTGAAGCATGGGGAAGGGGAGGGGCACTGCAAGGGTAGATTTTTTTTAACAACACCAGAGTCCAATTTTAACAGATTTCAGCAGTCTTTCAGCAAACTCTGAACAAACATACTATAAGCTTAGTAAACATCTGCTAACGTGCTAAACAACTGTTCTGCACACTAGAGTTCAGCTGAATTTAAGCTGAGAGTAAAAGAAAATGCTATGAAATGCTAGGAGTGCGTAGAAATGAAATATCCGGGTGGACAGTTGAGTCCACTTTAAATTTATTGATGAACAATCCATTTAAAACTACCTAAGAAAACAGATCTCAAAAAATGATAGGCTTCGAAAACACAAATGGTATATTTTTCCAGCTTTTAAATCAAAACTTTATAGAATAACGTAACATACAAAAGTAAATTCAATATTACCTATAACTAAAGCAGTAGATTCGTCATTTGAAGAAGAAATTACAGCTTTAATGGAATCAAAGTACTTCATCTGAAAAGCAAAAGGAATGTATTTAATGAACACGCTTTGCCAAAGAAGCTACAACATTTGTGTTTCAATGATGTTTATTAAAGATTTTTCAAATAATACAAAAATATCTCTGCGCATACTTGTACAGTGATAAATACCAATAGGGAGCTTACCATTGATCAATTAGCATAACATAGTTCACTCCTGCCTTATCAACATTAGCCAATAGTTCCCCAATTTGGGCACCAGATACCTAAAGCATCTCAACAGGTAATGTGCAAGTCTCCCAAGACATGGTCCTACTAGCTTTTATATGTCACCGGCCCGTCCAGTGCCCCCCCCCCACCGGGAAGAGCCCGCCCCCCACCCAACTATCGGGGGGGGCCGACTCTCCCCCGGCGTGAGCGAACCACCAGAGGGCCAAACTATCTATGGTCCACAACACGTGAGCCAAGTAAAAAACGTATACTGTAACATTGAAGTCACCACTTGAACGTAAGAACATTAGGGGGGGAAGACAGAAGAAATGGGGGTGAAAAAATGTAATAAATAGGAAAGAAGAAAAGGAAAAAAATAAATAAATAAATAAAAGAAAAAAGAAAAAGAAAAGGAGGGTTGGGAGGGGAGGATCGGGGAGGGGGAATATGGAGAAGCTGCGGTCCAGCGCCCAGGTGCCCAGTTTACGAGAACGTAGCTAGACGGCAAGTGTCCTTGGGTCATTGGTAAGATAAGCCAGCCACGGGTCCCAAACTTTGTGAAATAACTTCATTGTGTCCTGGACCAGGGCTGTCAATCTTTCGTTCAACATCAGCCAGGATAGTTTACCTTTTAGCTGGCCGAATGGCAGGGCGGCGGATCTCCAATTCCTGGCTATAGTTATTTTAGCCGATACAAATATGAAGTTCAGTAGCCTCCTTTGGGAACTAGAGGCTTCCACCACCCTGTCACCCAGAAGTGCTTGTCTTGCTGATTTAGTCAAATTGATCTGGGTAAGGGAATAGATAAAATTGTAGACCCTGATCCAGAACCTCCTAACCTTAGGGCATGTCCACCATATATGATAGGTGGTTCCCACCTGACCACACCCTCTAAAACACTTGGAGGTAGCCCCCTGTACAAAGGTGGCCAGTCTGACCGGTACCATATACCGTCGTAATAACACCTTATAATTCGCCTCTATGATTGAGGTATTGATGAGTGATCGAGATGCCGCATCCGATATCGCCAACCAATTCTCCAGGTCAAGGGTTTCCTGAAAATCCTTTTCCCATTGAAGCATATACTTCAGTTTAGTCGATGTACCCATCAATATTGTATATATAGTAGATATAAAACCCCCAAGTTTGTCATAATGCTTGCACAAGTGTTCCATGGGGGTCAATATCGCTAGGTCACTCTTACGGGCTAGAGATTGAACAAAATTATGTATTTGAGTATATCTATAGTGTTCTACTGGCCGCATTTGATACTTCTCAATCATAGAGCGTTCGGATATCATACCCTTATTGTCGCAAAGGTCGGCTATACGTAGCAGGCCCTTATTGGTCCACCATTTAAATGTGAGAGGAGCGAGGCCCGGGGGTGAAAGCACTATTTTTCAATAGGGGTGCCAACTGAGTATGGGGTGATTTGAATTCCTTGGATCTGGACAACCTGTCCCAAATTTCAAGTGAAAAGGATAAAGATGGACATAAAATTATTGGTCTTTCTTTAGGCGGGAGCCACATAATGTGGGATATAGAATCCCGGTGACAGGAATAGGATTCCATGGTCATCCATATGGCGTGTGATGAAGTTGAGTGAAACCTAGATAGTTGGGCCACCTGGGCTGCGTAAAAGTATTTTTGCAACTCAGGCAGACCAAGTCCGCCCTTCCGTTTAGGAGTATACATTGTACCTTTGTTCACCCTAGGCCTCTTGTCTCCCCATAAAAACTGTGGAATTTTCCGTTGAAACATTTTAAGGTCGGTTTGATGTAATGCCACAGGTATCGTGAGAAAAAAAGAAGCTACAACATTTGAACATGAAATGTAGAAAAAGCTCTTTAAAAAACAGTAAATGTGACAATATTAAATAGGAATTTCAATCATGCATTTTGACATATCAAATATGTGCATTTGCTGTCTGATATATTGAAGGTAAAATAGCTCTACTTAGAGTTGCACTTGTATTAAAGTACCAGTTGAAAGTAATGAAGATCCTTCTCCACAGCTATCTGTCAGGTTCAGTTTTGCCCTGAAAACGTGAATGTTATTGGTGGTTTTGGGTGGGGAAAAAAATAATCAAATTCTTAGTAATACTATCCTTATAAATAAATCCCAAAGGATACTAACACTCCCAAACCTACAAAGCTAAATAGGGGTCCAGGTTGCCTCCCCTGATTCAGCCATAATGTGCAGTCACACATATTATTCTTGTTCCTGGATGTATTTCTATCTCATTACTGAAGTTTGGAGAGCCAAGTTGTGATACAGAATTTAGTCCTACAACAACTGTAGTTGAATTGATTGGAAGTTCCCTAGTGCTGTATATGTATATCCAGGATGACAGCAAGCCTCACCTATGTTTATCTCATAATTTTTATATCAACATAAAAAAAATATATAATACATGAGCAAATGTTAAATATATTAGTTTCCGCAAAAATAAGTCAAAGCAGCAACGATTAAAAAAAATGATAAAGTTGATGGCACGAAAAGTCTGTCTTGCCTAATATTTTTGTCAGGCTTACAATAGGTGTATTTTAGGAGCCTTGGGTGGTGATGCAGCTGAGGACATTGATTGGATTAGCCCAGGAAAACAATTATTCCAGTGTTGTACGTGGGCCAGGGATGTCCTGGGTGGGCCCCTCTCTGTGTTTTAGGAGGGCTTCCTTCCTTTCTACCCTTAACTTTTTTTTAAGCCTTCATATGAAAATTCTGTTTAATCCATTTAATTTTATTTTGGATGTTTTTGTAACGTCAGCATGAAACCAGAAACTTAATTGTAGGCATACCAGAAACAAAATGTTAGATACTTTCTAAAAGGTATAAATTGCAGAAAGAAAGATTGGGGTTTTGAAGTTTTAAAGAGTTATAGATAGAAGAAACCAAAGAGTACATTTTGTGTATCATAATGTAGGAGAAAACCTGGTTCTTTTTCACCATGCTCAATATGACAAAATGGAACAAAGTGTAATTATCAAAAACAAAATGCATGGCGATCCTAGGGCCAGTGGGACTTAAGCTGACATTTTTCCACCCTGTTCCATCTCAACCACTATACCTGTTGATGTAGCACAATTTGTCTTGGGGGAATGGGGGCACTTTGGCATCTTTTTTTTGGGTGCCAGAAGACCTTGTCCAAGTACTGTCTGTAGGCAATAAAATATCTGCCCACCCTGGAGCAACTAGTGTGCAGTCAAATGGTTAAAAGCTGTGTACCCATTTCTCCATAGAAGAGGTAAGAATCAGCTATCTGCCACAAAAGGATTTTCCAGGATCAGATGAGAAACCTGCACACAACTCCAGTGTTGCTGCAATCAGTCATATTCTATATATGTCTATCTACAGTCACACAGTGGGGTTGATTTACTAAAACTGGAGAGTGCAAAAATTGGCGCAGCTCTGCATAGAAACCAATCAGCTGTCCAGGTTTTTTGGTCAAAGCTCAATTGAACAAGCTGAAGTTACAAGCTGATTGGCTACCATGCACAGCTCCACCTGATTTTGCACTTTCCAGTTTTAGTAAATTAACCCCACTTTGTCCAATTGAACGGGTATTTGGATTACTGGATTATTTGAATTGATACATTTAGGCTGGATCATCAACTAACTTTTTATATCTTTAAAGCCCAATTCCAGGGTGGAGAAAAAAACATTGCAGTGTGTCTATATTAGGGAGATTTACCCTTTCTTCCTGCCACGAGAGAAAGTGGAGACATAGACAAAGAATTTTAGTAGAGTGAGAAAGGGATAACATTTGCGACTGTTTTTGTTGCTGTGTCTTCCTGTTATGTGACAACTGCACTGTCTTGCATGTGTAGCGGCCTCACCCTCTCTCTCTTCTTTAGTGGTTACTTTGGCTCCGGTCTAGGGGTACTTTGAAGGGGAGAGCGAGGTGCGCCACGGCCCATGTCCTCTAGATTGCAGCATGTAGAGGTGAAGGCCAGCACCAGATTACCTTCGGGCTGTGTATACGCTCAGAGCCAAGTCTGTTCTGCTGATAACCCCCTTTGCTCCCAGTAATTGGAGTACCACACACTGAAAAGGTCCAACACTTATTTATTCCATAACGGCAAACAAATAGTACTTTGCGAGAAGACAGTTTGAGACCCATAGAACAGTTCAGTATTGGTGGGGAGTAGGTCAAGGCACAATCCTCAAAGAAAACTAAACCGTTGAGGTTTCACCAACGGTTGCTAAGCACAGTGGCTGTGAAACTGACTTTTGGCTTCAGAGTCTCTTCCAGCGACTCTAATGAACAGGAACTGGAGTTACCTTCGCTACATTGCAGCCCCTGTCAGGGGGAAGACATCCCTCCAAGAGAGTTACCAGAGGCCCCGCCGTCACCGGATAATGGTGTACCGGGCTATTCGGAAGGGTTACACTCCCCAGCCTCCTCACCTCAGATACGGGTCCCAACACCTTAGGGTCCCTCGGACTCCTCCACCCTCGCGGAACCCAGTCAAAGTTACTGGGCCCCAGGCCTCGGCCATAGTACCTCACCCCAGGCTTAAGGTGCCTGGGATGGACTCCATCCCTCGCTCCGGCCAGGTCAAGGGCACCTGGGCCCGGAACTCCAGGAAGGCCAGCACCCAGGCTGAAGGTGCCTGGGCGCGGCTGCGTCCTCCAACTCTGAACCCCAAGGTCAGGGCGTCACAGCGGGTTCCCCGCCCCGCTGTACCAGCGCCAGGAAAGGACAAAAGGGAACAGTCTTGCGGTGCAGGCTCAACTCCAGCCCAGGGCGACAACGCCACCTGCCGGCCGCAGGGAACCTTGCACCACCAGAGTCCTCCAAGAACCACAAAAGGGATTCTCAGACTCCCTAACAATCAGTACATCTGGGTTGAATAACCCAGATGCTCCCCCCCCAAATTTAAATGCCCGCTACACATGGAAATCACATGAACAGACAATGAGGGAAATGTTTCTGAATTAAACAACTTAAAAACTGTCTTTATGAGGCGCCAATGGCATCAGATACAGTTGTGTTAATAGGTTTACATACCCTGGCAGAATTTATGATTTCTTGGCCATTTTTCAGAGACTATGAATGATAACACAAAAATATTTATTTTTCTCATGGTTAGTGTTTGGCTGAAACCATTTATTATCAATCAACTGTGTTTACTCTTTTTAAATCATAATCACAACAGAAACTACCCAAATGACCCCGATCAAAAGTTTACATACCCTGGTGATTTTGGCCTAATAACATGCACACAAGTTAACACAAAGGGGTTTGAATGGCTATTAAAGGTAAAGTTTGCTTGTAATTAGTGTGTGTGTGTAAAAGGTCAATGAGTTTCTGGACTCCTCACAGACCCTTGCATCTTTCATCCAGTGCTGCACTGGCGTTTCTGGATTCTGAGTCATGGAGAAAGCAAAATAATTTACAGGAACTGGAGGCTTTTTGCCAAGAGGAATGGGCAGCTTTACCATCTGAGAAGATAAAGAGCCTCATCCACAAATACCACAAAAGACTTCAAGCTGTCACTGATGTTAAAGGGGGCAATACACGGTATTAAGAACTGGGGTATGTCAATTTTTGATCAGGGTCATTTGGGTAGTTTCTGTTGTCGTCATGATTTAAAAAGAGTAAACACAGTTGATTGATAGTAAATGGCTTCAAGCAAACACTGACCATGAGTGAAATTTTTTTTTTTTTTGCCTTATCATTGATATTCTCTGAAAAATGGACAAGAAATCATAAATTCTGCCAAGGTATGTAAACGTATGATCACAACTGTATAATGATATTTTTTACAGGTATAATATCATGGAATTTATCAGTCTATAAGACATCTAGCTGTTCTTTGGAGTAGATGTTGTGCAGCGATATGAAATGGTGTTCTTACCTGTGTAACCCAATCATTGTGTACTTTCCAGCGAATGCAAGTCACATGAGGCGAAAGAAGAACATTCTCTATAACAATGGTTGGGATTATGTTATATGCTTTAGGCATCTTCTTCCACAGCCTGAAAAAAAACATTTATCTTGTTACAATGAATTAATTTAGTTCATGTTGAAAAGTTGGATTTATTTAAATTTAGCACGCAATCATGATACTATGAAAACAGCCTAATTTTCTAAAGATTTGCAAGCTGCTACTTCTACTATTAAAAAAAAAATCTGAGCTAATAGGACATTGTTTTAAGTGGAGAATCTTCTAAAATTACAAATATAACTCTCATTTTTTTTAAATTTAAACTTTATTTGATTTTCAGAATAATTTTTATAAATACATAATTACATATATCAAAATACTTTAAACCCATATCCTCTTTAATATAACTTTCTAACATTTGTATTGCTTTTCCTTGCAACGGGAGTGCTACTAATTTGAATTATCTGGTTCCCCCTTCTGTCAATACACATAGCATAACGGGGTGATTCTAATGCATTGTGGGGGTAGAAATGGTGCCTGTTCCCATCTCTGCACTGGAGTGCGCTTTGAAAAATATGACATGTACAGTGTAACCTTTGATTACGAGCATAATCCGTTCCAGGAGAATTCTCTTAATCCATAGTACTCGTATATCAAAGCGAGTTTCCCCATAGAAGTCAATGGAAACGAAAATAAGTAGTTCCGCATTGACTTCAACGGCATCCAATACCGCATGTGGCCAGAGGTGGGGGGGCGCCGGAGAGCTTTAGAAACACTCAGAAAGGCCCGGGGACAACTCGGCTGACCTCGGAAACCCTCGGAAAAGGCTCGGAAACACCCGGGAACTGAGAATTTCCGAGTATTTCCGAACGGCTCTGCTCGGCTCCAAAGCCCCCACACCTCAGGCCAAATGCGGTACTGCAAACCCCATTAGCTTGAATTCTGCTCGTATTGCGAGACAACACTCGCAAATCAAGTCAGAATTTTTTTCTAAAAGTTGCTCGTCTTTCAAAATGCTCGTTAACCGTGTTACTCGTAAACCGAGGTTCCACTGTAATTTGTTTCCTGCATTGGGAGGCCTATAGAAGTCAAACACAATGCATCAAAATGCATGTAATGTGTTTAATGGGTTGGCAACTGGTATTAATGAACCTTGGCCAATGGCTGTTAACTCTATCTACTCCAAATCTATTGAAAACGCACGTCAATGTACATCAATAGGTCATATTAATGCACAAGGAAAACGCATATTGACACATGACAATGCAAATGTCTAACGCTATAAAGACACACTTCTACTACGTGCATGCAAAGTGTTCGGAAATTAACCCTCAAATTTAACTTCTCACAAACCTGGCCAAATATAGCATCTACCGTAGTAATAATAATAATAATAATACAATTCATAAGCAGAGGTTATCTTCAGTAAAAATCAAATGTCCTAACAATCCATAGATCCAGAAAGCTGAAGATTAGTATTTATTTTTTGGGGTCACAGCAACAAACTCAACATGTTTTTTTCCCTAATAGTTTTATTTGTGTACACATAATTAAGGTACTGCAGCAATTTTAAACAGCATCATATACAACGTAAATGTATCTATATTATGTTGCTTTTATATGCTACTATTATACAGCTTTCAGATAATCAATATACTCAATCTTCTGTTTCATCCAGTCTCCTTCGCATCAGTAATGTCACTGAAGAAGATGAGGCCTTAGCAGGAGGTGGCAGTACATTTATCAATATTGATTTGGTAAAGAAGTAGGGGCTGTTCACCTAGCAAAGTGAATGTTAGTAAATGAAATGAAACTGTGTTCATTTTGAGTACCTAGTCATATATAGGGAAATAAAAATAAAAAAGTTGCACATGATTAGGTACTCATAGGGGATCATCCTCTGAAGAGGTCATGTGATCTGTGACGCATCCCTTCAGGCGGAGCCAGGTGAAGTCACTTCTGCTATGGAGCGAAACCGAAAGTTTAGTTGGAGGAACCACAGTTACATGTTTCAATGCCTGTATAACACTGCCCACTGCCTAGGCACACCCTAATCACCCTGTGTGGCACAGATTCGCCCTGATATTTCACCAAAGCTCCTAAAAAATTTGTAAAAAAATAAAATTGTAAAAAAGAATAAAATAATACAAATAACAACTACTGACACCATCCACTGCCCTACTGACACTGTGCACTGCTCTACTGACACCGTCAGACTCCATTCACACAGGGGCAACACGACTTCCAGCGCGACTTTGGTAGGCAACTTGGACACGACTTGAGTATGAATCACAGAGCGACCTGGAGCTACTTACAAGGCAACTTCAAGTTGCCTCCAGGACAGGAGACATTCCAGTGGCCAATCAAACAAGAATCAGCTCTGTGGGAGGGAGAGGTTTGCCTGAGAAATGTATGTTCTCTTCCTGGAAAGTTGCTTCTGTTAAGACTTCCATTGAAATCAATGGGTACAGGTCACCTAGCAGTTGCCTAGAAGTCAGATTGAAGTAGTACAGGAACCTTTTTTGAAGTCGGAGCGACTGCAGTAGTGTGCATTAAGACGGCTCCATTCACTTACATTGATTTTCTCATGCAGCGCAACTTGAGGCGACTAGGGGCGACCTGAAGTCGGATCCAAAGTTGCCCCTGTGTGAATGGGCTCTCAGTATACTGTACAGGTCCTTCTCAAAAAATTAGCATATTGTGATAAAGTTCATTATTTTCTGTAATGTACTGATAAACATTAGACTTTCATATATTTTAGATTCATTACACACAACTGAAGTAGTTCAAGCCTTTTCTTGTTTTAATATTGATGATTTTGGCATACAGCTCATGAAAACCCAAAAATCCTATCTCAAAAAATTTGCATATTTTATCCGACCAATAAAAGAAAAGTGTTTTTAATACAAAAAAAGTCAACCTTCAAATAATTATGTTCAGTTATGCACTCAATACTTGGTCGGGAATCCTTTTGCAGAAATGACTGCTTCAATGCGGCGTGGCATGGAGGCAACCAGCCTGTGGCACTGCGGAGGTGTTATGGAGGCCCAGGATGCTTCGATAGCGGCCTTAAGCTCATCCAGAGTGTTGGGTCTTGCGTCTCTCAACTTTCTCTTCCCAATATCCCACAGATTCTCTATGGGGTTCAGGTCAGGAGAGTTGGCAGGCCAATTGAGCACAGTAATACCATGGTCAGTAAACCATTTACAAGTGGTTTTGGCACTGTGAGCAGGTGCCAGGTCGTGCTGAAAAATAAAATCTTCATCTCCATAAAGCTTTTCAGCAGATGGAAGCATGAAGTGCTCCAAAATCTCCTGATAGCTAGCTGCATTGACCCTGCCCTTGATAAAACACAGTGGACCAACACCAGCAGCTGACATGGCACCCCAGACCATCACTGACTGTGGGTACTTGACACTGGACTTCAGGCATTTTGGCATTTCCCTCTCCCCAGTCTTCCTCCAGACTCTGGCACCTTGATTTCCGAATGACATGCAAAATTTGCTTTCATCCGAAAAAAGTACTTTGGACCACTGAGCAACAGTCCAGTGCTGCTTCTCTGTAGCCCAGGTCAGGCGCTTCTGCCGCTGTTTCTGGTTCAAAAGTGGCTTGACCTGGGGAATGCGGCACCTGTAGCCCATTTCCTGCACACGCCTGTTCACGGTGGCTCTGGATGTTTCTACTCCAGACTCAGTCCACTGCTTCCGCAGGTCCTCCAAGGTCTGGAATCGGTCCTTCTCCACAATCTTCTTCAGGGTCCGGTCACCTCTTCTCGTTGTGCAGCGTTTTCTGCCACACTTTTTCCTTCCCACAGACTTCCCACTGAGGTGCTTGATACAGCACTCTGGGAACAGCATATTCGTTCAGAAATTTCTTTCTGTGTCTTACCCTCTTGCTTGAGGGTGTCAATGATGGCCTTCTGGACAGCAGTCAGGTCGGCAGTCTTACCCATGATTGCGGTTTTGAGTAATGAACCAGGCTGGGAGTTTTTAAAAGCCTCAGGAATCTTTTGCAGGTGTTTAGAGTTAATTAGTTGATTCAGATGATTAGGTTAATAGCTCGTTTAGAGAACCTTTTCATGATATGCTAATTTTTTGAGATAGGAATTTTGGGTTTTCATGAGCTGTATGCCAAAATCATCAATATTAAAACAAGAAAAGGCTTGAACTACTTTAGTTGTGTGTAATGAATCTAAAATATATGAAAGTCTAATGTTTATCAGTACATTACAGAAAATAATGAACTTTATCACAATATGCTAATTTTTTGAGAAGGACCTGTATATACACACACACATATGCATATGTGTTTAAGCTTTGAGGTGCACACCCTAATGCAGTAGGCTGTGCACACCTATGAACACTGCAAAGGTGTTTTTATTATGTGAGTGCAATTTTATGGAATAAAGGGGGAATGATTTTTAATGAACTTTATTACACTATTGGTGATTCTTTATTTCAGTGCAAAATATTTTTGCTTTTTTATATTCTGTATTATACTTTTCTGTCTTTGTGGTTTATGATTCATTTAAAAAAAAAAATTCGTTTTATGTCTGTGTCACCACAGTTGGGGTAGCAAAAACATTGACATCACAGTGAGATAATTTAGTTTGCATACAGGGGGTCCCCGACTTACGAACAGCTTAGGGACTTCAGGTTTGTTCTGAAGTCGAAAATGTTCGTAATTCAGAAGCGCATGTGCAGAACGTCAATTACGTAATTTTCCGATGTTTTCCGATGTTCCGTCGAATGGCCGCGCATGCACAGAACGACAGATACATTGTTGTTTCTGATGTTTTCCGAATGTGCCTGCAGACGAAAATGGCCGCGTATGCGCAGAACGGCAGATACGGTGCCGTCCGTAAGTAGGAGTTGTTCAGAAGTCGGGGGTTCGTTAGTCAGGGACCCCTGTACACTTGAGGAAGAGCAGCACTTCCCTAATTCACTATTTGAACCACGGATTATTGCTTTAAAGAGCCCTTTCACACTGGGGCGTGGAACGCGTAAGCGGAAAACCGCCACTAGTTTTAGCGGCGCTTTACCACTGATATAGATGCACTTTTTGTTTTTCGTTTTCAACCCTGCTGGTGGCCGAGGAAAGGGTTAAAACCGCCCGCAAAGCACTGCTGCCAAAGCGCTTTGGCAGTGCTGCCCATTGATTTCAATGGCAGGGGCGGTTTAGGAGCGGTGTATACACCGCTCCCGCACCGCCCCAAAGACGCTGCTTACAGGACTTTTGTCCTGCAAGCGCACCGCCCCAGTGTAAAAGCACTCGGACTTTCACACTGGGGAGGCTTGAGAGGCGCTGAGCATGGTAGCCAATCAACTTCTAACGTCCGCTTGTTCAATTAAGCTTTGACAAAAGAACCTGGAAGCTTATTGATTTCTATATAGAGCTGCACCAGATTTTGCACTCTTTGGTTTTAGTAAATCAGAGTATCAGGCTGGCATTTGTGCAGGGAATGTTTTTCTTTGTACACATAAAACCCCTTAATACCAACTGAGCGTAATTTGAATGCCACAACCAATCTAAGTATTGTTGCTGCACCAATTTAGACCCCATTTACACTTCAGAGTTTTGTAACTGGAAGCTCAAAGCTCCAAAACGCTGGAGGAAAAAAATCATATTATTCTCTATGGAGATGGTTAACATCTCCACTACAAGTCACCTGAGGCCAAACGCCTGAAGCTCAGAAAAGTTGCAAGGCTTTTTTTTGTAGCTCAAATCGGGCAGATTCGCGCATTTTTGGTGCGTTTTTAATTCCCATAGGAATGAATGGAAGCGTGTCATTTACGCATTTTTAATGCGCATTTACATTTTGTTGTGCGTTTTTGCGCAACTTTCTGCTCAAATGCAAAAAAATGGAAATAATATATAAATAAATAAATGTAAAATAAATACACAAATAACCAAAAATCATCATAAATAAATGATAATAATTGAATAATAATAATTTAACACTCAAAATCGAACAAACAAATTATTAATATTATTAATAATAATTATTATTATTGATTTATTTTATGTTAGGGTTGGGGTGTTTAGTTATATATATATATATATATATATATATATATATATATATATACATACACGGTATATAGATCTATATATATATTTTTTATTAGTTAGGGGTTGAAGTTAGGGGTTAATTATTTGTCTATTATTACATAGTATTCATTTATTTAATAAAAAAATAAAAATAAATTATTTGTGTATTTATTTCACATATTATTAATATTATTATTATTGGCAGTAGTAGTTGTAGTATTTGTATTAAAGTGCTAGATTAAGGCTTATCTGTAGGTGCTGGAAATATCTCCTAAACCTGCACGATTTAGGAGATATTTACAATAGAGACGAGCGCCGATGTCTATGGCGCATGCACCATAGACAATAGTGCAGGCGCACTTTAGAAACGGTGATCATGTCGTTTCTAAAGGAGGTCATGCCGTGACTGGCGGCTCGCGCACGCAGTCACGGTTTACACGGTTTACAACCACTTTAACACCATAACCCAACAAAAAAAATATAATAATAACTAACCCTAACCCCTAATCCTAACCATAACTCTAACCTAACGTTAACTCTAACCCCTTACCCTATCAAAAAAATAAATGAATAAATAAATAAAAAAGAAAGAAAAGCTGATGGAAAAGATAAAAAATCCTAGCAACAAAAGCAGAAGCTTAGCAGAAGATAGTTTTCTTTATTGGCTAATAATGAAAAAAAAGACCAATGCTCAAAAACGCTATAGAGAATGTGAAAATCGTGCATACAAACGCGCCTAAATTGGACATAATAACGTGCCAAAAACGCCAGAAAAACGCTCGAAGATGCTACGCTCAGGTGTGAAAGCTCAGTAATGGCTAGTAGATAGGTTTTCCTAATAAATTGGTGAAGACAAAAGTTGTGATAGCGCTGCCCAATAGTTAACAATCAATCAATTATTCTAATAATAAACTCCTGTGCTATTAAGTAAATATGTATTTTTCAATTGTAGCGCCAACCCCAAAAGATTGGGACGCTATTTAAAAATATAGGGGGATGTCTGAGCCAGTAGTTGGGCTCAGACGGTTGAGTTGCATTTAATTCTACCTCTGCTCTAGCTGTGGTCTGCCCGATAGCATTTTGCCTGTAGGAGGCAGATCATGGTGCATTGAGTGGCCCTTCTCAGCAGCGGTACAGTGGGAGTGGTCGACCCGCTGTGCCTGCTGGGAGGGGATACTTAAGGGGCAGATGCCATCGATTGGGGCCTGTTCTCGCCCCGCAGCCCTCCGGGCTCGAGGCATGTGTGTGTGGTCCTGGTCTCGGGGCCACGTTGGCCCGAGGCTGCATCGCTACTTAGTAGGCCCAGCTAGTCTGACTGGGGCCTACATTCAGAGAGGGGATCCCAAGCTGTCCGTCCAAATGGGGAGGAAGCTATCTTGGTGAAGGAGACCAGGGGAGGACCTGCCCTGGAGGAGACCGGCAAAGTGCTGCTGTCTCGGGTGAGGCCTGGTGACTTCGCCAAGGAGGGATCCACTATAATACAAACCCTGCAGTTCGCCGAATTGGCTTAAAGGCCCTTTAAATGTACGGCTGGAGGTTTGGGACTTTGAAATCCTGTGGCAGAGGATTCCTGGACTATCCATTTACTAAACTTCAAAGGGTCTGTGGCAGAGAACTACTTCTACTTGGGCAGTCTGTGGCAGAGACTGCCCCGTTGCTGGTTCGTGTGTCATCCCGGCTGCTAGGCCATGTGAGAGGGGACTATCCGGGTGACCAATACCCACCATAACATTGAGAGTGGTGAGTGACTTTGAATTTATACCTTTGTCAAATTTGGTGACGAGTGCCTGAACCTTCCCCTGCTCTTTTATGCCTTCTACTTCTCAACGTTTATTGCATAAGAAAAATAAAGCCTAACTGTTTGAGGTTTTACATCTGCGTGGACATTGCATTACTACAGACTTTCCTACCCGGACAACGCAGCTGAAGAGGTAACGTGCAAAACCCAAAACTAACCAGCGGCCCTGAAGAGGGTATTGCTACACAATGTATCAATGTTTTATAGCACAGGAGTTTATTATTTGAATAATTGTTGGATTGTTCACTATTGGGCAGCGCTATCACAACTTTTTTTCTTTACTGATTGCACTGTATGTGGGAACACATTTAGTGATAGACGCAGCCTCACTATATATATATAGGAATAAGTGGCAGTGCACAACATCTTTATTATTTATCCTAATAAATTGGCCACCACCTGTATACCTCCACTTTTGTTTCAGCTTCATAAATCAGCCCTACAGATGCTAAAACCTGCAGCAGAAAAAAAAAAATGTATAAAAAAAATCAAGTGTCAGATAAATGTCAGAAATGATAGAAAATACTGTTTGGATTGGTATGTCTACTATTAGGAAAAGAGAATAGTTTTCATCTAGTGTTTTCTAAAACATATAAAGAATAATTCATGCTGTCTACTATTTTTACTAAGAAAATATCCTTTGCCTCACCTTAATGTTTCTCCTACCGAAGTAAAAAGTAAAATATTCACACATCCCTATAAAAAAAAAATACCCAGTTATTTAATAGTAATTTTGGTGGAATTCAGCTAAAGACATTTAATGGATTCAAATAATTTTACCTTGTCATCGCCATATAAAATCATGCACTCATCTGTGTCTGTTGCACTACAGAAAAAAAAAAAAAAATATTAACAGCTTATAAACCAAGAACAGCATCTGTAGACTCAGCCAGGTGGTCTCTGCCTCTTTCTGCGTCTGCTGCTCCAGTTTCTCTGGATGTCACATTAAAACTAATTGGAAGAAAGGCGGTAGCAAGGAGAGGAGACTGATAATGGGACTTCATATTGCTAAGTTTTCCCAATGGGGCTGCCAAGTATTCTTTTAGACATAGCTCTCGCATTATACTCTACCAAAATATAATTTTAGGTGGAATGCATAATTCACTTACAAAGAAAATAATATTGAAAGTACCTTTTGTTTTAACTACAGGAAAATACTTTTTTTTCAGTACCCAAGGGAAAAGATACAAAAGTAAATCAATACTAATCCTTTCAGGATTGAAACATTCAACTTTGACGCACTACATTTACTCATGCAGGGACTGTTTGCTACCTATTGCTTTAATACTACTGATTTTAAGCAGAGATATTGGAAATCGATTTATCTATCTCATACTTATTCCTAAATAAAACACCCACTAATCACTTGTACACATTTTCTTAATTATTGACTAATTATAAATCTATTGATTTACCACCGTTTAAAGATATACTAATTTAATTAATTATATATCTATTTATTTCACAAACTACTATATACTAATACTTTATTATTAATTATATTTAATCTATAACATTTTCTCAATCCCATTGAATGAAATATATATCCTTTTCCAGATAGATGTTCTATATTAACATTTTTTAAATCTATTTTATATACACATTCTTTATAGATTTGTATATGTTTTCTACTCCTTACAATGGATGGATTTGTAAATTTTGTTACCTTAATTAAATTACTGTATATACTCGAGTATAAGCCGACCCGAATATAAGCCGAGGCACCTATATTTTCCACAAAAAACTGGGAAAACTTATTGACTTGAGTATAAGCCTAGGGTGTCCATCTGCATGCCTCACTGTGCCTCACTTTGCCTCACTGTGTCCATGTGCACAGGGCCGCCATCAGGGGGGTACAGGCAGTACCCCTGTAAGGGGCCCGGAGTTCCCCAGGGCCCCGAATGTCAACCCCCCTTTTTTTATTTATTTTTATTAATTTGTTTTATTTAATTTTTTTATGTTATTTATTTTTATAAATTTTTTTTAAAAATTTTTTAGTAAGGGGCCCAGAGGTCCCCAGAGGCCCAGAGGTCCCCAGGGCCCCGGATGGCAACCTTCCTTTTTTTTTTTATAAAAATTATTATTATTATTTTTTTTTAAATAATTTTTTTTTTTTTTGTAAGGGGCCCAGAGGTCCCCAGAGGCCCGGAGGTCCCCAGGGCCCCGGATGGCAACCTCCCTTTTTTTAAAATAAAAATTACTATTATTTTTTTTTATAATTTTTTTTTGTAAGGGGCCCAGAGGTCCCCAGGGCCCTGGATGGCAACCCCCCTTTTTTTTGTGTTCACCATCACCCAAAGCCCCCCCGACCTCAACAATTTGCGGCGGCAGCACCCCCCCGCTTCGCTTCTCAATTTGTGGCACCCCCCCCCGCTTCTCAATTTGCGGCAGCCCCCCCCACTTCTCAATTTGCAGCGGCAGCACCCCCCCCAGTTCTCCTCTGCTCCAGGGGGCCCATGCCTAAGGCTGTGTAAGGGGCCCCAAAATTCCTGATGGCGGCCCTGCATGTGCATGCCTCACTGTGTCCATGCCTCACTGTGTCCATGACTAGACTGACGTTTAACATGGGAGTCTATGGAAGGAGTGCCCGGCTTTGAAAAATCGGTGCTCCCCGGCTGTGGGTCCCACTTTTCACACTTATAGAGGAGAAATGGGGCTACATGTGTGCCAAGTTTCGGGTCAAGGGGACCTACGACCGGCCGGTACCGGGTCCCCAAAGTCACCGGAGAAATGACCGTTTAACATGGGAGTCTATGGAAGGGGTGCCCGGGTTTGAAAAATCGGTACTCCCCGGCCGTAGGTCCCATGGACAACAAACTTTGCACACTTGTAGAGAAATAATGAGGCTATATGTGTGCCAAGATTGGGGTCCAGGGGACCTACGGCCGGCCAGTACCGGGTCCCCAAAACCTGGGAGATCAGGCGCAAAAAGATGACTCGAGTATAAGCCGAAGGGGGCATTTTCAGCACAAAAGAATGTGCTGAAAAACTCGGCTTATACTCGAGTATATACAGTACATAAAAAAAAATTCTGAGGTGTACTCATATTCAGTAGTACTTTATTTTTATCCTTTATTTTCTTTGGATTTCGATTGCTTTTTTTTTGCCGCGCACACTATCCTGAAGAAGTAGCCACTTTTGTGCCATAAAGCAGTGTTTTATATCTATTTTATGCTCATTAAACATTCACCTCTATGAAGAAAGTGTCTCCAGACTTTATTTCTCTTTTGCTTATTTCCTCACCTCAAACCAACTTCTATTTCTTTTGGGCCTGAGATCTTTTACTGCATACCATGCTGGAATCCATAGACAGTTAGTATAGGATCCTCCAGGTCACCCCAAGGAGTACTGAGAGTGACCTATTCTGTGTGGAGACAGTCATATTGTCTGCAAGTGCTAACAGGTTGTCTAATCCCTATCCCAACCCAACCTTGCAGATATGAGTGCGACATCCCTTTCATTTTAGAACTTTATCTCATTCAATATACATGGTACTAAAACTGCTACTAAAAAAGGTCTCTCCTGGGACTTTCTTTATTTTTCTAGTAATTTTTTTTTTTTTTTACCTTTGGTAAGATACCCAAGTAGCAAGGGAGACTACTCTTGGGCATGGGTATTTGCAAAGGGGAATTAGTGGGACCAAGGCCTGGCAAGAAAAGCTTGTGGTTGGAGAGCCCGGGTTCAGATTAGATCAGACTGGGCTTGCTCATAGTGGGCTCAATTCACAAAGGAAAATCGCATGAGATAATTGTATCACGTGACACATGTTTTCCATTTATCACATGCGATATTCAAAATGTCAATTCACAGTCAGTTTATGCGGTTTTTACCACACAATCAAAAAATCCACGGTAAATACTGCATAAACTGACTATAAAGTCCATTCACAAAGCTGAATAAATAAATAAATAAATACATTTGTTGAATAAGTCGTGGTCTAATTAAGAAATTTAATAGCTCTGCTTGGTAAGAAACTGGCATGGTTGTTAAGGAGTGGGTGTCTTCCGCGTCCTTAGCAACGGATGAGTTATCGGCTGTCAGCAGGGTTCCCCGCTGACAGCTGAATGTAAAAAAAAAATTGCCGGCAAAGAAAAATTAAAAGTAAAAAAAACGGCGGTGACAAGGTGCTTTGGGGGTGGGGTGCCCCAAAGCGCCCCCCCCCCCACATGTTGAGGGCATGTGGCTTGGTATGGTTCAGGAGGAGGGAGGCGCTCGCTCGTCCCCTCCCTTTCCTGATCTGCCGGGCTGCATTCTCAGATAAGGCTCTGGTATAGATATTGGGAGGGGGACCCCACAGTTTTGTTTTATTTTGGTGTGGGGGTTTCCCTTTAAATCCATACCAGGCCCTTCTGGTATGCATTGGGGGGACCCCACGCTGTTTTTTAAAATTATTTTTAATTGCTGCAATGTTTTCTTTACGTTCAGCTGTCAGCAGGAAACCCGCTCATAGCTTATGAGTCATCCTTTTTGTTAAGGGCGCAGCGGTCGGCTTCCCGCCCGCTCCTTAGCAACCAGCTCAATGTGATAAATTACTGCATGAAAATATGCGGTAATTACCACATTATCAAAACTTTACTGCAGTAGTTATTTATCGCACAATTCTTAGTGAATTGAATATTTGAACAATTGCTTCCAAATGGGTTATTTTACCGCATTTTTTTCAGCGTTATTTAACTCTTAATGAACTGACCCCACTGTTTCTCTGAGCAGCCATTTAATCCTGGCAACTTCAAGAACCCTGGTAAACCCCATGCTAAGGAAGCACAACATAGGAAGCAAGGAAAGAGCTAGGGTCCTGTTACTCTGCAGTAATACAGTTTGAAATGGACTTTATGTATGTATTCCATCAGAAGAATAAAACCTCTATTGTGTACTGAGCTTATAGCCTCCCTGAGTCATAGCTTTACAATTGACATAGAAGTGGAATATTGAGTGGTTGAGTGTTTAGAAAATAATGTTCTCCTGGTAACAAGACTATGCAGAGCAGGGATTACCATTACCACAATTATCTCAATTAATTCTGTTTACACAGGTGAATACCGTACATACATTGACAGGTGGCAGACAAAAAGCCTTTTCAAAACTGACTAATATCTGGAAACAATATGTAAATTTGTAACTGTATCAGAAAAAATGCTGGAAATATTAAGAGAGATTATGAGTTGATGCTGTCTAAATTACATATAATTATGCATCCACCTAAATGTGTTCCATTTTACAGGATTATTACAAAACTGAAAATCAAGATAATATAAAAAAGACGCATTGCACAATTTAAAGAACAGTAGCCTTAGTCAACCAATGTGTGCTGACCAACAATACTTCAATAATGCCCTGCAGGTACTTTGATCCTGTAATTGATTTTCTGTGCACGTAGGAGGTCCCTGGATTTCAAATACATGCTATACATAGCAAAATGCCAGTCCGTTGCAAAAACTTGCCCGTAAAGCAGGGGTGCCCAACCAGTGGCCCAGGGGCTACATGTGGGCCGCAGAGCCCTCTGATGTGGTCCGCGACCTCCTGCTATGGGATGGAATAGAATAGAATACTGTTATTAAAGGTCAGTTTATTACTAAAATCACAGTGTATATATAGGCATATCTTTTCTGCAGTGGTTACTGGGCTGCTTTAAAACTGATCCGCAGGTGCAGAGCAGTTTACCTGCGGGTTACCTGCACTGAGCCATAGACTTCTGTTATTACCTGAGCGTTTGGTGAGCTTTCTGAAAGTGCACCAAACCTGCAGAACATAATAGAAGTCTGAAGAAAAAGTGGGGTGACTCCACGCAAAGGATTCCAAAATAACACAGTGATCAGAACTGCTGCCTCTACCAATTGCTACCTCCTGGGTAGGTGGAGCAAGAATATGAAATAAAATGAGGGGTGTAGTGGTGGCGCTGTTCTTACGTAAAAACAAGTCTACTGGGAGAGATGGAAAAGTTGGAAAAATTATACAAGATAATGAACTGTGGAGTGGGCTCTGCCTGGTGTTTACTGTGTGCTCATCCGCTGAAAGTATATACAAAGCCTGAGTTTTAATGCTATATACAGAACCTAGGTTTAGATGCAGAGTGAGACCTCTAGTTAAAGTTTACTAGTGAAATATAAAGTGTGGAAATAGAGTGTCTCTGCCTGGTGTTTGCTTGACTTTAGCAGTGACCTTCAAATGGTGATAGTGTTGGTAGGTGTTCCAGTGGGTAAAAAGAATTGGTAGAAAAAGAAGAAGAATAAATGGTATAGATTCCAATTCCGGCTCGGAAATCCAAAATCCAAAGGTACACTGCATTGCACCCACGGTGCGGGTAAACTGCAGTGCATCAGTGTGAAAGCAGCCTTGGGCCCCTTTCACATGATCAGTCCGACAGTCCGACCAATTGGACCCTCCATTCACCTCTAAGTAGTGGCAGACATAAACCGACTTGTGTCCTACCTCCAATACGATCCGCTAAAAAGTATAATGGGCTGTGTCAGTGTCCGCTCTGCATGTGCAGAGCAGACATGGACATGCTATCCACCCGCTCCACTCATTGTGGCCCGCGACCGGTTACCAAGTCGCTTAAGTGGCCCTCGCTCTTAAATAGGTTGGGCACCCCTGCCATAAAGGCTCCAAGTCAGGCAGCAATAGTAGTCGTGTGTATGCTGTGAACTCGGAATACATGCAAGTGCACAAATTAAATTAAGAAATTAGCAAAGGTATTTGCAGATGCTAGAAGATGTCTCCAGTTTGACAGCATTGTTACATAGTCCGTGTATATCTCTTATTGGGGGATTGCTAGACCTTGAAACCCAAGGTACATGCCTTGGATTTAAATCTGAGTGCCCTGAGTCCCATTTACAGTAGTTGCTGTTGAGGGCAGTGGTCATCAACCCTGTCCTCAGGGCCCACTAATGCCCCGTACACACGATCCGAATATCGTACGACAAGTAGAAATTAAATAGGTTATTAAAGTCACGAAAATTCTCGTACGACAGGAAAAAAAATCGGAAGTGGTGTCATGTGTTGTAATGTATTTGTGTTTGATTTTTGGACAACAACTGTACTGACTAAATGAAAATCGTACGATCTGGTATCGTACAAGGAAAATTTTCGTGCATGTCCGATAAAATAATATTGGATGAACTGTCATGATCGGCCCTCGGAAGCCCTGTACTAATGATCCGATTATCGTCCGATTCTTCCTCGGACGATATTTTTTGTACGATATCCTTATCGCGTATACGGGCCATAATAGGCGAGGTTTAATATATTACCTTGGGAAGAAGCAGACTAGAATACTGCAATCACTGAGCAGCAAATTATATCACATGTGATATATTTCAGTTATCTTGCAAACCTGGCCTGTTAGTGGGCCCTGAGGACAGGGTTGATGACCACTGGTTAAAGTGGAGCTCCACCCTAAATTTGCACTTCTGCTAATCAGAACCCTCCCCCCCTCCGGTGTCACAATTGACACCTTTCAGGGGGGAGGGGGTTGAAGATACCTGTCTAAGACAGGTATTTTCACCCACATCCGGGAGTCCTCTCTTCGGGAATCTGCGGGAGTGACGTCACTTCCCCCAGACTTCCCGTAGTGTTCTGGGAGACACTCGGCTCCCAGAACACAGGAGGACGAATCAGAACGGCGCAGCGCGACTCGCGCATGCGCCGTAGGGAACCGGGCAGTGAAGCCGCAAGGCTTCACTTCCTGGTTCCCTCAGCGAGGATGGCGGAGGGGGCAGCAGAGTGACGAGCGATCGCTCGTCCTCTTCTGCGGACGTCGCTGGACTCCAGGGCAGGTAAGTGTCCAAATATTAAAAGTCAGCAGCTGCTGTAGCTGCTGGCTTTTAATATTATTTTTTTGGGCGGAGCTCCGCTTTAAGGGGATACCAGATATTATCCTAGTTGGAAGTTGTACTTCCTCCAACCTCCTCTAGGGGCAGCAGTAAGGGCTAATTCATTAAAACGGATGCATTAGAAAGCACCCATTGGTGTCAGCAGTGGTGCTGATGTGCTGAAATAGGCGCATTATACTGTAACCATTTTTTTAATTTGTTCACTGCAGTGGAGTTGTGGTGTGTTGGACTGTGTCGCACAAGCTAAGAAGAAAAAAAAACGACAGCACGCTGTACTTTTTTTCCCCATGCACACCACCCCAGTGCGCTGATGTTCATTGAATTAATTGTAAAACAAGGCAGATTGCTTTGTCTTTGTGTTGGGGCTATCCAGTGCAGCCCAAATCACCTGGTATTAACAAGCTCTAATACTATACTTCTGACAATCTCAAACTTGGACCTGGCACACATGTGAGCAAAGAGCTACAGCTTCAATGGCATCTCAGTAGCAAAGGGGAAAGAGACCAATAAAAGACAACGCAGCAAAGAAATAGGTTAACCATTTAAGCCCCGGACCATTTGGCTGGCCAAAGACCAGAGCACTTTTTGCGATTCGGTACTGCATCGCTTTAATTGACAATTGCGCGGTCATGCGAAGTGGCTCCCAAACAAAATTGATGTCCTTTTTTTCTCACAAATAGAGCTTTCTTTGGCCGGTATTTGATCACCTCTGTGGTTTTTATTTTTTGCGCTATAAACAAAAATAGAGCGACAATTAAAAAAAAAAAAAAAGCAACATTTTTTACTTTTTGCTATAATAAATATCCCCAATTTTTTTTTAAAAAAAGCAATTTTTTTCTCAGTTTAGGCCGATATGTATTCTTCTACATATTTTTGGTAAAATCGCAATAAGCGTATATTGATTGGTTTGCGCAAAAGTTATAGCGTCTACAAAATAAAGGATAGTTTTATGGCATTTTTATCATTTTTTATTTTTTTTACTAGTAATGGCGGCGATCTGCAATTTTTATCGTGACTGCGACTTTATGGCAGACACATTGGACACTTCTGACACATTTTTGGGACCATTGTAATTTTTACAGTGATCAGTGCTATAAAAATGCACTGATTACTGTGAAAATGCCACTGGCAGTGAAGGGGTTAACCACTAGGTTGCGCTGAAGGGGTTAAGTGTGTCCTAGGGAGTGATTCTAACTGTTAGGAGGAGGAGCTACCAGTGACAGGGAACATTCGATCAGTGACATGTCACTAGGCAGAACAGGGGAATGCCTTGTTCTGCCTTTGCCAACCGCAATCGCAGGCCGCCAGGGAACATCGAGTTCCCGGGACCCACGGGCGCACTCACGAGGCACGCGTGGCAAATTTAAAGGGACGTACAGGTAAAATGAGATGTGGACAAGATAATCCCTCATTTTTTGCACCGTGTAAATGAAACGCGAAAGATCCTTAAGGCATTGACTTAGTGGAGGGAAACAAAACAAAGTGCATGCGTTTTTTTATTTTTATATCTGATCCCTCTTATTTCCCAGACAAGCCTTAAACTGGCCATACATACATAAACAAACAGATTCCTCCATCCACACAAACGAGATGGATTGAGGGTTCTCTCCTGCTGGGCCATTGTATTGGGAGAGCGGCGCCCATGGCGGTCAGTATACACTGATCTACTACAGCAGCCGCTGCTTGAGAAAAAAAATTCCAGCATGTCCTTGCAACAGAAGATAATCAAATTATCAACTTCTGCCGAGTGGGGGCAGCCACATGCTGATGGAAATTCGACTGGTCACTGCTGACAAACAAGGTTTAATGGATCAAACCTATCATTCGTTTTGCAATAATTTGCTGTTATATCGGCACAGTATTATTACAAATATAACCCACTTTGTAATATTTAGGAAAAGTTTGCTCCTCTCTGCTACCAGAAAGAGAACGTCCGTCCCCTACAGCAATAAGCCCCACCCCTGCAGATCCTACATCACTACACTGTATCTTCATTGTACAAAGAAGTAAGGGGCAGGTGGTGGCAAGACACAAGGTAAGATGTGAATGTGTTTATATTTTAAAATGTAGTCATTGCAGATCAACAGTTTTTTTTTTTCAATACAGCAATATTTATACTCTTTACCAGTAATCTATTTTCAAGGGCATAGTTTCAAGTCCAGTGATTTGGCAGTATGGCTCCAGGTTGGACAGTTCATACAGCTGGATCTCCCGATCTCTGCATACAAAAATAAAATATTTCACAGTTCACACAATTATATCCATTGTTTAAAAACTATAAGCACACATCTGTTTTCGGAAGGCAATTGTGAACAAATTAATAAATGCTTAGGCAAAGAAACAGTCATTGACAGTAACACAAACAGGAACAAAAATATAAAAAAAAGGGGGTTATCAATCCATGCAGCAGCTATTCAGAAGGGATGTTGAATGCACTGTCTGATATACAGGATAATAAAAGAAAGCATTTTTAAATCCATATGTAGCGCCTGCCCCTCTTCTCTCTCTGTGCGGCTCGCACTGTCTCTTGTCTAGGGGTATCTGGTAGAGTGGAGAGAGAAAGAGCGGATGGGCTACGCCTAGCCTCCACCACATGGGAATGCCTGTAGTATCAGCAATGTCCTGTTTACCTTCGGGTCTGTGCCGTGCACCCGGATCCTCCCTCCAAGAGTCACCGTGAACTTCGTCCGCCAGGAAGTGAGCCTCACACCATTAAAGTCCAACACTCCTTTATTAGAACACACCATACAGGGACTTCCTTGATAGTTAGGACAGAAAAGGAGGTGTGAGTGTGAATAGGCCCAGACACAAATTCGCTCCTCCACTCTCCTCCTGGAGAGTGGGATATGGTCTCCGTACGAGAGGAAGGGGATCCTTCTGGACGGTCTCCGACAAGAGACTCACCCGTCACCGGCAGTCTGCTGCACCGGGTCTTCGAGTGAGGAGCTCTCCCCGGTCCATTGCGTCTTACTCAGATTCAGGCCTCCATCCCCGAAGTGCCTTAGGACCCTTCCCTCGCGGAACTCAGTGTTGGGCACTGAGCTCCGGACCTTCTTGCAAGTACCTCACCCCAGGGCTGAAGGTGCCTGGGGTGGAACACGATCTCCGTTGGTCCTCTAGGCCGAGGCCTCCTAGAGGACGAGCACGAACCCACGTCCGCAAGCTGAAGGTGCCTGGGACGAAGACCCCGTGACTAAGATGGCCGGCCCCCTTTATCCCCTCTCCCAGCAAGCATGGCGGGTTCCCCGCCCCACCATACCGCTGCCGAGAGAGTACAAAAAGGGCCTCGGCACACAGTGACATTCATCCCCCCGGCCACGGTGACAGCGCCACCTAGTGAACCGCAGGGAACATGCCATTGATGTCACGGCCAGATTCAAAAAATGCACCCGGGAAAGTAAGTACCCGCTACACATTCCCCCCTGTCTTTTGACACTGGACCCCAGTGTCTGGAGTGAATCACGCCCTCAACGGCTGACATAATCCAATCCAGAAACCAACTAACAATTTGAAAAAACCAAACATTTTTAGGAAACTATCCTAACGGAGAAGTTGTGTCTGAGCCCCTGCAACAAAAGAGGAGTGAAAGACAACATTTAAAACATTATACTTTTCCCTCCCATCCTAACTAAGAACCACCCCAGGTTCCATAATCTTGACGGGACGCTCTCCTGCAGAGGGAAGAGAAAAGAAACAATAAAACCCTGACACATGTGTATGTGTGAGAGAAAAAGAAACTCCTCCGAAGAGAAATATATTTTCCTCCAGTGTGAGTGTGTACAATGTGTAACGTTGCACAAGACTGCCACCTGGTGACAGCCTCGCGGTAACTGCACCCGTTGAACCATCTTCTCTTTTCTTGCTGCTTGACTCCCGGCCCTATCTACCCCAAAGTCTGCAACTTCTCACCGGAAAGGAAAGAACAACAACTGGAACAGTCCTTCCTTGGAATGACACAAGCACCCCTCTTGCGGGGCAAAACACTGATGATGGCACCAGCAAGAGAGTCAAACAGCAAAGTTCAGGGGTGCAAAGTCCTTTCAAAAGCAAACAAATGGAGTCTCTTTCTCCTCAGAGGTAGAAGCGGGGATGCGGCAAAACGATAGGTTTTAGATGCCGATCCATGGTCTCCAAATGGTACTCCACATCCTCGCCTTCTTTGCGTCGGACCAACACTTTATCCGCATGGATGTGTCTTCCCCTCATCCACTCTGCCTTGCAGTCCTTGAACCGCTGAGATGTCTTTGGAGAGCATGTCAAATACCTGCGGGCGTGTGGAACCTTAAGGTGGGTCCACACGAAGTCATTATACCAGCGCTTTCGGTACACCTCCACTTCGTAGAGTAACTCCTTGGGAAGGTACAGATATTCCCACCCGTAATCAGCAGCAACCTTCTGGTTGAAGAGTCTCTGAAGCCTTGACAGCGGAGGCATTGTGGCTTTGTCCCCTTGGCCGGGTAGAACTATAGAGTCCGGATGGCGAGGGGCCTTAACCACTTCTGGTTGGGGCATGGGTGCCCGTAGTATCAACTTCTGCTCCCCAGTACCTGATGCAGGCGGCACCGGAGATGTAGAGGTGGGCTGGGGACAGGACCCCTGTCCAGACGCTGGTGCCTCCACCCGGGGTGTACTCTCCCCCGTGGACATGGGTGAATCTCGAGGCCTTCGGAACGAAGCTAGCAGCACTTTGTCCCAGCCCTTTTCTGCAAACAGTTCGTCAATGGCTGTGTCATCTCCCACATCAGAGAGTGACTCCAGATCCGAAGTATCACACTCCTCCGCGGGTATGTAGCCCGTTGTAGAGACAGAGCTAACACCTACCTCGGACATACTGGGCCATGCCTTCCCGGCATCTCCGCCCTTACACCAAGTCTCTTTGCCCGGCTTACCTCGGCCTTTACTTGAAGCAGGACGTCCGGAACACTCGTCGACGGATCCGTCTAGGCCTGGCGTAAGCTGGCGAGATGGTCCGCCACCACCACTGGTCGGGGCCACCATGCTGGTTCTCTTCTTTGGTGGCGGACGCTGTGAGACAGTGGTGACCGAGTCAGCATCCTCGGATTTCTCCCGTTGAGTTTTAACGACCACCTCCTCGGTCGCTGCAGTGTGCGCTGGGATGGCTTTTACAGCAGTAATTCCTCCTTTGCGAGTAGTGTTACCTGAAGCCCGACCTGGGTAGATGGTTCTCGGCCTTTCAACTACCGGATCCACCTGGAACAGGAACTCCCCACAGGCCTCACATTGTCCGAAGGGCTTCAGGTGGCACACCAGTCCCGAGCACCCGGGACAAATTACACCCAGGGCCTCTACGTCCATGCACGAATACAGGGCGAATCGACCCCTTGGCTTCAGCCGGATCCCGGTATCCATTATCGGAGCAGCAGCAGTCATCGTGGTAGTAGCAGGGTGAACTGGAATCCATGAAGTATGTCCAAACATGGTGACTTGTTGCTGGTCCATCGCACACTGCAGAGTTTTCGCGCCAAAGTCCCACGTGTAGCCCTCTGTCAGGGAACCAACAGCAGGCGAAGGACTTTAGGACCCAGCATCTCTGGCAGGAGAAGGGCTCTAGGACCCAGTATCTCTACAAGCAGGTCACATGGGCCTATATAAGGAAGTCTGCTAGTGTCTGCATTTGCTGGATTATCGTCAGCTTCTCCTGTGTTCCTGTGTCTTGCATCTCCTGCCTGTCTGATCTCCTGTGTACCAAACCCGGCTTGCCTGACCTGCTCCTGTTGACTTGCTAGCGTATACCTGACCCCGGCCTGGCTAACGGACTCCGCTTACCTTGTCTTCTGTGCTAAGACTCAGCTCTGCTGTGTTCTCTGACTGTCTTGCTGTGTTTGACCCTCTGGCCTGGCTTTGACCCTGTTATCGGAACATTCCATTGGTCCTTACCCTTTGGACCTCCTAAGCACGCCTGCTGTCCTGCAGTCTGCCTGTCCTACCAAGTTCCTGGCAACCAGCACTACCTACCAGGCAACCCGTGCTTCTGTGGGCACCACATCCCCTGTGTCATCTTCAGGGCTGTGCTGCACTCGGCCGCAAGGGGCGCCCTCTCTGCTACTCGACCTCACATCAGAGACTTGACAGTATAATCCAGCCATGTCTGAGGCCGGCAGAGGTGCGTCCCCGTTAGAGGCATTATGTCAACAGGCCGCTACTCTGACCCAAGCAATCCAGACACTGCAAGAAGGATACCTCCAGCTAGAGGAGAGATTGCAACACCTGTCAGAGTCATCTGCTTCTGCGGACCCGGTCCCAGCTTCTCCCAGTTCCACCCACGTACGTTCCTCTGTGGCTTCTACGATGGTGTTCCCTCCTCCAGAACCCCGTGTTCCTGTCCCTGAACGGTTTTCCGGGGATCGAAGAAAGTTTAGATCCTTCAGGAATGCCTGCCTATTGTACCTATCCTTGCAGCCCCGGACTTTTGCTTTAGAAACTGTTAAGGTCGGGTTCCTCATCTCCCTGCTATCTAATGAACCCCAGACCTGGGCCCACAGTTTATGGGAACAAAGAAGCCCAGTCATTAACACAGTGGACACATTCCTGGCAGCCATGTCACAACTCTACGAGGACCCCCAGCGTACAGCCACCGCCAAAGCCGCTCTGCATTCACTAGAGTGGGGTAGTCGACCAGTGGAGGACTATACCGTGGACTTCCGTCGGTGGTCTGCAGACACAGGCTGGAACGAGGCTGCCCTCAAGCACCAGTTCCGCTTAGGACTTTCTGAGTCTCTCAAAGATGAGCTGGCCAGGATTGGGGTCCCCACTACACTTGAGGATCTCATCCAGTCCTCCATCCAGCTGGATCGACGTTTACGTGAGAGACAGTCCGAACGAGCTCAGTCCTCCAGGCCCGCCATGATGCCGCCTAAGGTTTCCACTTCATCAGTGCCTGCTCCCACTGGTACTTCTATCCCAGTTCCTAGACAAATCGGCCTGCTACGTTCCGCATTATCCCCTGATGAAAGGCGTCATCGTATGCAATCAAGGCTCTGCCTCTATTGTGGAGGAAGTGGACATTTCTTGTATAACTGCCCCAGAAGGCCCAAGAAGCCACCTTCCTACCCTCCGGTGTATTTCCAGGTTTCCGGAGCTTCTCCTTCACACCTAGTGCTACCCATTACGCTGCAATTTGGAAAAGAAGAGATCCGGCTGCAGGCCATTATTGATTCTGGAGCATGCAGCTGCTTTGTGGACTTGAACCTGGTGAGAAACCTGAAGCTGCCCCTCCTCCAAAAGAAACAGGGACTTGAAGTCCGCCTGGCCGATGGCACATTGCCTAGTTCTGGCCCTGTTACCCAGGAGACTGTCCCTCTGCTTATCACCACTCCTGATGGCCATCAGGAATTCATACGCTTTGACGCTCTAAGCTCGCCTATGTCTCCAGTTATCCTAGGAATTCCATGGCTCCAAGCCCACAACCCTCAGATCAATTGGATCAAGAAGGAGGTCCTGTTCACCTCTCCCTATTGCCAGCAGCATTGCTTTATTCCTGAACCCAGAGACATTACCAGTTGCTTGACAGTCCACCCTGTATCTACCACTAACCAGAATATACCCCAGGCATACCAAGAATTCCTGGATGTCTTTGATAAGAAAAAAGCTGACGTTCTACCACCACATCGGCCATATGACTGTCCAATAGAATTACTTCCAGGGGCCGAGATTCCATTTGGACGAATATTCCCTCTCTCTGAAATGGAATTGGGAACTCTGCAACAATATATCGATGAAAATTTGGCTAAGGGCTTCATCCGAGCTTCCTCCTCTACTGCCGGTGCCGGAATCTTTTTTGTCGAGAAGAAAGACAAGTCTTTAAGACCATGCGTGGATTATAGGGAGCTCAATAAAATCACAATAAAGAACCGCTACCCACTGCCATTAGTTCCTGAACTTTTCCAGAGATTCCGTACGGCCCAAGTATTTACCAAGCTCGACCTCCGGGGTGCCTATAACCTTGTTCGGATCCGTGAGGGCGATGAATGGAAGACAGCATTCAGAACGAGGTTCGGACACTTCGAGTATCTTGTAATGCCCTTTGGGCTCTGTAATGCCCCGGCGACGTTTCAGCACTTCGTCAACGATATTTTCTGGGAATATCTTGACTACTTCGTCATCATCTATCTGGATGACATTCTCATATTTTCGGCTACTCTGGAGCTCCACCGGACCCATGTAAAGACAGTGCTGCTCACACTAAGAAAACATGGACTTTATGTGAAAGCGGAAAAGTGTGACTTCGAGAAGAAATCAATACAATTCCTAGGACTGATCATCTCCACGGGCGGTGTAGCTATGGATCCACAGAAAGTGCAGGCAATCCTGGATTGGCCAACTCCATCAGATAAGAAAGGGGTGCAAAGGTTTGTGGGCTTTGCGAACTTCTATAGGAGGTTTATAAGAAACTTCTCCTCC
The DNA here is from genome assembly GCA_029206835.1 of Rana muscosa. Lineage (NCBI taxonomy): Eukaryota > Metazoa > Chordata > Amphibia > Anura > Ranidae > Rana > Rana muscosa. The sequence goes on along the minus strand of CM055117.1, from coordinate 962,119,162 downwards.
ATCATCTCACCCATTACCCAGTTGACCCGCTTACATACCCGTTTCCAGTGGTCCTCCGAAGCCCAAACTGCTTTCGAGAGACTAAAGTTATTGTTTACCTCTGCACCAATCCTTCAACACCCTGAGCCTGCCCTGCCATACATCTTGGAGGTCGATGCCTCAGAAGTAGCTACAGGGGCAGTCCTTTCACAACGCCAGGGACCCAAGTCCTTGCTTCACCCCGTGGCCTTCTCCTCGCGGAAAATGAGCCAGCCCGAGAGGAACTATGATGTAGGAGACCGCGAGCTCTTGGCCATTAAAACAGCCTTAGAGGAGTGGAGATACCTTCTTGAGGGGTCTGCTCACCCCATAATGATATTTACAGATCATCGGAACCTCGAATACCTCCGTACTGCCAAACGTCTGAGACCCCGTCAAGCCCGCTGGGCTCTGTTCTTTTCAAGGTTCAACTTCCACATCACCTACCGTCCCGGCTCCAAGAACGGAAAGGCCGATGCTTTATCCCGAATGTTTCCCGATACTCCGGAGGAGACAATATCTAGTACAATCCTGTCACCTCAGAACTTTCTTCTGATCCAACCCGATCTAAGATCTTCTCTTGAACAGGCTTCCCTCCAATGCCAGGAACCAGAAGCATCCTCTCTAAGAAACCAGGAAGGGTACCTCTGGCATCAGGACAAGATCTTCGTTCCGCAACAAACCCGAATACAGGTACTGAAGACCTTGCATGACCACCAACTCGCTGGCCACTTCGGAGTGCGGAAAACTACGGATCTTATCCAACGATCCTTCTGGTGGCCTACCTTGAAATCTGATTGCAGGGAGTTTGTTAGCTCCTGCACTACCTGCCAGCGAAATAAAGGGTCCAATGTCAAGTCGTGGGGTCTGTTACGTCCTCTGCCAGTGCCAGAACTACCATGGAGAAATATATCTATGGACTTTATAGTAGAGTTGCCCCCATCCGAAGAATCTACAACAATCCTGGTAGTTGTGGACCGTCTATCCAAAATGGCGCACTTCTTGCCCATGGCAGGAACTCCTTCTGCTGCAGAAACAGCAAAAATTTTCATAAGGGAGATAGTCAGGCTCCATGGCCTTCCTGACAGCATTGTGTCTGATAGAGGGGTACAATTCACCTCCCGGTTCTGGAGAGAGCTCTGCAAAGCACTATCAATCAAGGTGTGCCTGTCCTCAGCCTATCACCCCCAAAGCAACGGTCAAACTGAAAGGACCAACCAGACCTTAGAACAATATTTGCGTTGCTTCTGCTCCTTCTCCCAGGACGACTGGATCTCTCTACTCCCTTGTGCGGAGTTTGCTTACAACAATGCAGTACACTCAACCACCAATCAATCTCCGTTTTGGGCCAACTACGGTTTCCATCCTTCATTTCTACCTAATGTCATTCCGGAAGCCTCAGTTCCAGCAGTTCAAGACAGGATAAGCTCCATTCAGGCTAATTATCAAACCCTCCGGCTAACCATGCAGAAAGCGCAAGAGGACTACAAGAAACAATATGACAAGAGGAGAGGAGAGAGTCCTAGCTTTGAGGTTGGAGATAAGGTCTGGCTCTCTTCAGCAAATCTCAGGCTCCCTTGCCCCTCCCGGAAATTGGGTCCAAGATTTATCGGTCCATTCGAAATTAAACGAAAAATTAACCCAGTAGCTTTTGAACTGTTACTACCAAGTTCGTATAAAGTGCATCCTGTGTTTCACGTTTCTCTTGTTCTGTTGTCTCTAGTCCTTTTCCAGGAAGAGAAGAAGACCCTCCGCCTCCAGTCTCAGTGGGAGATGAAGCCGAATTCGAGGTAGAATCCATCCTGGACTGTCGCAAAAGAGGTAGGACTATTCAATTTCTTATTAAATGGAAGGGTTATCCAGCAGAAGAGAATTCTTGGGAACCTGCAGGCAACATACATGCTCCTAGACTTCTCCAGAGATTCCGTGCCAGATACCCTGAAAGATGGGCCCGGGTGGGCATCCGGAGGCTGCCCCTTGGGGGGGGGCACTGTCAGGGAATCAACAGCAGGCGAAGGACTTTAGGACCCAGCATCTCTGGCAGGAGAAGGGCTCTAGGACCCAGTATCTCTACAAGCAGGTCACATGGGCCTATATAAGGAAGTCTGCTAGTGTCTGCATTTGCTGGATTATCGTCAGCTTCTCCTGTGTTCCTGTGTCTTGCATCTCCTGCCTGTCTGATCTCCTGTGTACCAAACCCGGCTTGCCTGACCTGCTCCTGTTGACTTCCTAGCGTATACCTGACCCTGGCCTGGCTAACGGACTCCGCTTACCTTGTCTTCTGTGCTAAGACTCAGCTCTGCTGTGTTCTCTGACTGTCTTGCTGTGTTTGACCCTCTGGCCTGGCTTTGACCCTGTTATCGGAACATTCCATTGGTCCTTACCCTTTGGACCTCCTAAGCACGCCTGCTGTCCTGCAGTCTGCCTGTCCTACCAAGTTCCTGGCAACCAGCACTACCTACCAGGCAACCCGTGCTTCTGTGGGCACCACATCCCCTGTGTCATCTTCAGGGCTGTGCTGCACTCGGCCGCAAGGGGCGCCCTCTCTGCTACTCGACCTCACATCAGAGACTTGACACCCTCTCACGTATTGGACTCCTCCCCTTTGCTCCAGTTCGCGGGCTTTTTCACTTTCTTTGGATGAGCCACGCCCACGAACCAAGCGGCGGGGGTTGTGTCTGTTGGCGCAGTGCAATTAGAAACCCCCACGTGTAGTACCTCACACGGCTGGGCCTCCCCCCGTTCACCGCTCTTCCTGCGCGGGCCTTTCCCTGGTCTAGGGTCAATTCCACGACTTCGAGCAGGGCTGCACTTTGGCCTATTCAGTTAACTCATCCAGCAGACTTGTTCAATACTGTGATGCACAACACAATCCCGGACGAGCCCCCACGTGTAGCGCCTGCCCCTCTTCTCTCTCTGTGCGGCTCGCACTGTCTCTTGTCTAGGGGTATCTGGTAGAGTGGAGAGAGAAAGAGCTGGGCTACGCCTAGCCTCCACCACATGGGAATGCCTGTAGTATCAGCAATGTCCTGTTTACCTTCGGGTCTGTGCCGTGCACCCGGATCCTCCCTCCAAGAGTCACCGTGAACTTCGTCCGCCAGGAAGTGAGCCTCACACCATTAAAGTCCAACACTCCTTTATTAGAACACACCATACAGGGACTTCCTTGATAGTTAGGACAGAAAAAAGGGATTTTTATAACAGCTTACCTGTAAAATCCTTTTCTTGGAGTACATCACGGGACACAGAGCGACTTAGTCATTACTAATGGGTTATATAGATTACCTTCAGGTGCTGGCACTGGCCAATTCCAAACCGGAAGTACCCTCCCCTATATAAGCCCCTCCCATCCGGGAGCACCTCAGTTTTGTAGCCAAGCAATAAGTGTCCCAAAAAGAGGGGTGGGAGCTCTGTGTCCCGTGATGTACTCCAAGAAAAGGATTTTACAGGTAAGCTGTTATAAAAATCCCTTTTTCTTTTTCGTACATCACAGGACACAGAGCGACTTAGTCATTACTAATGGGACGTCCCAAAGCAATGCCAAATGAGGGGAGGGATACATAAGCTGGGCGCCATCAGGCATGAGGATCTTTTGCGGCCTGCAACACACTGCGCCCAAAGGCGACATCCTCCTGACTTCTAACGTCTACCTGGTAGAATCTAGTAAACGTGTGTACCGAAGACCATGTTGCGGCCTTACATACTTGAGCCAGGGAGGCCTGGTGATGCACTGCCCATGAAGTTCCAACTGCTCTTGTGGAGTGCGCCCTAACTTTGAACGGAAGCAGTCTCTTTCTCAAGCCATAGGCTTGTATTATGACCTGTCGAATCCACTTGGCTAAAGTGGATTTTGATGCTGCCTGACCCTTTTTAGGGCCTTCCGGTAGAATAAACAAAGTATCCGTTCTGCGAATCTGAGCAGTGGCTTTTAGATAAGCTTTAACTGCTCTTACTATATCCAAAGAATGTAATAACTTTTCCTCTACTGAACTAGGTTTGGGGAAAAAAGAAGGAAGAACCACATCTTGGTTCAAATGAAACCTCAATACCACCTTGGGAAGAAAGGCTGGATGAGGACGTAATACTACTCTGTCCTTATGGACAACCAGATATGGCTCCTTACAGGACAAGGCGGCTAATTCCGATACTCTTTTAGCCGAACAAACGGCTACTAAGAAAATCAATTTCCTGGTGAGAAGAACCAAGGAAATGTGTTGCAATGGTTCAAACGGTTGTTTCTGTAGAACTGACAGAACCAGGTTTAAGTCCCAAGGACATATGGGAATACTAACCGGAGGGCTAATACGCATCACTCCTTGTATGAAAGCTTTGACTAGTGAATGCGAAGCCAAGGGCCTTTGAAACAATATTGACAAGGCCGAAATCTGACCCTTGATAGTACTCAAGGCAAGCTTCCTATCTACAGCCCACTGTAGGAAGTCCAAAATCCTCCCTATCACGTACTTACGTGGATGCCATTTCTTGGCCTCACACCACGTAATGTACGCTTTCCAGATCCTATAATAGATCTGCCTGGATACCGGCTTCCTGGCATTGATCATGGTAGATACCACAGAATTAGAGAGCCCTCTCTTTTTCAGAATGTGGGCTTCAATAGCCAGGCCGTCAAACCTAGGGCTGGTAAGGAAGGGTGGTATATCGGTCCCTGCGACAGCAGGTCCGGACGATGTGGGAGGGTCCAAGGACTCCTCACTGACATTTTTACAATCTCCGCGTACCATGCCCTTCGGGGCCACGCTGGAGCCACCAGAATCACTGGTTTCTTTCCTACCCTGATTCTGCGGAGTAATCGCGGTAACAATTGTGGCGGTGGGAATGCATATATCAGCTTGAACTGATCCCAAGGGAACACTAGGGCATCCGAGCCGCAAGCTAGAGGATCCCTTGTGCGAGACACAAATCTGTCCACCTTTGCGTTGAATCTGGATGCTAGCAGATCTACATCCGGTGTTCCCCACCGCTGGCATATTGCCTGGAAAACCTCGGGGTGAAGAGACCATTCCCCCGGGCATATATTGTTGGCGACTTAAAAAGTCCGCTCTCCAATTTTCCACTCCTGGGATGAAAACCGCGGATATGGCTGGGACATATTTTTCTGCCCACTCCAGGATGCAATTTGCTTCCCTCTGGGCCCTGGTGCCACCCTGGTGATTGATATATGCCACTGCTGTGGCATTGTCTGATTGAATTCTGACAGGGGACCCTTGGAGTTTGGATGTCCATGCTACTAGGGCATACCGGGCTGCTCGTATCTCTAAGAGATTGATGGGCAGGGCCTTTTCTGCTTCTGACCACTTGCCCTGGAGAGACCATTGCTCCAGTACTGCCCCCCAGCCTATGAGGCTGGCATCTGTAGTGACTACCTTCCAAGAAACCGGACTGAAGGGTTTCCCTTTTTCCAGATTCTGGGGCACCAACCACCAATGGAGGCTCTTGCGAACGGAAGGGGACAGGGACATTGGTAAGTCTAAAGCCTGAACTTTTTTGTTCCAGGCTGACAGTATGGCCCTTTGCAAATTCCTTGAATGGAATTGACCGTAGGGTACCGCTTCGAATGAAGCCACCATTTTTCCCAGCAGCCTCATGCAGAGGCGTATGGATGGTTTTCTTTTTGTACCCACTAAGTGGGTCAAATCTTTTAAAGACGACACCTTCTCTGGAGGTAAGAAAATCTTTCTCTGATTTGAATCCAGCCTTAGCCCTAAGTATTCCAGACTTTTGACTGGTCTTAGAGCTGACTTGTCCCGGTTGATAATCCAACCGTGATATTCCAGATACTTGATTGTCTTGTGAATAGCTACTTCCAGCTTTTCCACTGAGTGGTCTATTAGTAGCAGGTCGTCTAGATATGCCATTATCGTTACACCCTGTGTTCTTAGATTGGCCAATAATGGGGCCAGAATTTTTGTGAACACTCGTGGTGCTGTGGCCAGACCGAAAGGTAAGGCTCTGAACTGAAAATGGCGCCCTTCTACTGCAAAGCGTAGAAATTTCTGGTGGGCCGGAAAGATGGGAATATGCAGATAAGCATCCCTTATGTCGATCGAGGCTAACCATTCCTGCCCTTGTAGGGCGGTGGCCACCGATCGGATCGACTCCATCCGAAAAGTCCTGATATTTAGGAACTTGTTTAGCCCTTTTAGATTTAATATGGGCCTCACGTCCCCATTTGGTTTGGGGACTGTGAAAAGGTTCGAGTAAAACCCGAATCCGCTTTCTTCCAGGGGAACCTTCATGATTACACCTTGGAGCAATAGTTGTTCTAGTGCCAGAAGGAGGGATCCTCTCTTCTGGGGATCTCTTGGCACGTTTGACCTCATAAATTGGGCAGGAGGAGTGCCTTTTAACTCCAGCTTGTATCCCAGACTTACTGCGGAGAGCACCCATCTGTCTCTGATGGTGTCCCGCCAGGTCTCTGTGAACAACTGAAGTCTTCCCCCCACCCGATTGAGTGGGGGCAACGCTTCATGCCTTGGGGGGAGGTTTTGTACCTCTCTTGATCCAGGGCTTCTTGTTACCCTGTGATTGTCCCTGATTTCTGCCCCCTGAATTTGACCGCGGAGGCCGTCGGAACTGCTTCACAGCCGATGTGCCCGGGACTGGAGAAGTAGGCCTCTTAAAAGAAGGACTTCTACCCTTGTTCTTAACCGGTAAGAGTGAACTTTTACCGGCAGAAATTTTCTGGATATATTTGTCCAGATCTTCTCCAAATAAGCGTTCTCCATGAAATGGGAAGCTAACCAGCAGTTTTTTACAGGGAGCTTCAGCAGACCAGTTTTTGAGCCACAGAAGCCTACGCATATGTACTACAGACAGCGTAAAGCGGGAGGCCTGTTGGATTGTATCCTTTATGGCGTCCACCGCAAAACACAAGGCTCTAGGCAGGTCAGCTAGGGCAAGAGCCTGCTGATCTGGTAAGTCCCTTAAGACTTGTTTCAACTGATCTTTTACTGCTTGGCAGACTCCAATCGCTGCTACCGCAGGTTGTGTCACCATGCTTGCTGTAGAGAAAGCAGATTTTAGTAAAGACTCCAATTTTTTATCTATTGGGTCTTTGAACATTGGAACATTATCTACTGGACATGTCAGTGATTTGTTCACAGAAGAGATGGCTGCGTCCACTGTAGGGACCCTCCATTTTTTTATGAACTTATCCTCCATGGGATAGATCACCGGAAATCTCTTGGGGGGAGCAAATATTTTATCAGGATGCTCCCAATCCTGGTAAATAAGCCCTTCTAATAAAGGGTGGATTGGGAAGGAACAGACAGCCTGGGGAGCTTTTAGCGACCCCAGCTAGGAAACCGTAGTGGATGGTGGTTCCGCCAGAGGCATTTTAAATGCTGATCGGACCATGTTAGTCAGAGACTGAACCCATAATCTTTCAGCCTGAGATGCTGAGAAAGGTTCTTCCACTGTTGATTCCTCCATAACTGAATCAACCTCATCCTGATCCCCTTCAGGTAGGTCGATCCCTGTGTGGGGCTGTTCCTCCACTAACAGGCACTCTGAAGGAGGAGACGGAGATCGGACGCGCTTTCCCTGTGACAGGGAAGCAGCGATCAATGCTGTTAATCTCTCTTCCAATCCTCCCAGAGTTGAGGATAAAACCTCCTCTGTTATATATACAGGAGCAGGTGGACTGGGGACAGCCGCAGCACCAGGCACTCCTGCGGGGTCTCTACGGCTACTGACCTCTGAATTCTCAGGGGAGATTGGTGCAGTACAAGCATGCCCAATATCCTCAGAGCCCGATGGAGACCCCTTTGGCTTCCTGGAAGACCTATTTCCGGAGCGTCTGGACGACATATCCTTTAAGCACAAAGCTGAGGTATTCCCGTCGTCATACACCAATTTTTGCTGGTAATAGTCTAACACAGTTGCTGCTATATACCAGCTGGTGTCCACTAAAGTGCCTTTCTATGGGGATGCCTGCATCAACCGCCTCTGTGTGCCACTGTTTGTTGCTAGCTCTGTTTGCATCCAGCTGACACTTGTACTGTGTCTTTATACAAGCTGGGACGCCTGCACATGCGCAGAAGCGCCGTGGCGCGCATCGAGCGTCATCCACCCGCCCCGCCCCTTTTTTTTCCATAGGAGGCGCGTGCACGCGCCCGCGCGCGCGCCCGTGCGCCATTGGCGCCCTTTTCGAAATCAAACAGGGACTAGGAGCCAGGGCCCTTTTTGCCGGAGGGCCTGTGCGGTGGATGAGCGCAGCAACAGGGCAGAGGAAGTGGATTCCCACAGAGAAACTTACCAACTGCCTGGATCTTTTGACTTGAGAAAACCAAAGATCCACATGACAAGAAAAATGGACTACAGCGGCCTCTAGTGGTTTAACACAGGTACCGCGGTCCTTTTTTTTTTTTTTTTTCTTGACTACTATTAAAATTTTACATTTTCAGTAGTTACAGGCATACACAGATATTAGCGGGAATACCGTTAGGTAACAGACAGAAAGACAAATTAGGCTTGGGGGTCCCCCAATAGAACCAAGTTCCTGGGGGCCCCCACTTACCTGATCCCCACCGCAGGACTTTGTTTGGTCCACAGAAGCCCAAACTTCACCTATCACGGCAGGCATTGTAATTAAACCTTCAGGGACCGGGTTCCCAAGGATTCCACTCCCCTGGACCTGTATAGCACCCTGCACAGACAACATCTTGGTCGTGGGTATGACCAGAGCTCTGGATCCCAGGGTCCAGCCCTCCTAAGAGAGGCATTACAGGCAAAACCTTGCTCTTCTGCTGCAAGGCCCGGGTACCTACCGTTTAGCTATGAAGCTTTTTTGGTGGGATCCGGAACAGCTTACTAAGGCCCAAAAGAACCTGTACGCAAGCCCAGTGAAAACACATGTTACTCTTTGGCCAACACCTTAGACACTGGCAAAAAACTGAGGTGCTCCCGGATGGGAGGGGCTTATATAGGGGAGGGTACTTCCGGTTTGGAATTGGCCAGTGCCAGCACCTGAAGGTAATCTATATAACCCATTAGTAATGACTAAGTCGCTCTGTGTCCCGTGATGTACGAAAAAGAAAGGAGGTGTGAGTGTGAATAAGCCCAGACACAAATTCGCTCCTCCACTCTCCTCCTGGAGAGTGGGATATGGTCTCCGTACGAGAGGAAGGGGATCCTTCTGGACGGTCTCCGACAAGAGACTCACCCGTCACCGGCAGTCTGCTGCACCGGGTCTTCGAGTGAGGAGCTCTCCCCGGTCCATTGCGTCTTACTCAGATTCAGGCCTCCATCCCCGAAGTGCCTTAGGACCCTTCCCTCGCGGAACTCAGTGTTGGGCACTGAGCTCCGGACCTTCTTGCAAGTACCTCACCCCAGGGCTGAAGGTACCTGGGGTGGAACACGATCTCCGTTGGTCCTCTAGGCCGAGGCCTCCTAGAGGACGAGCACGAACCCACGTCCGCAAGCTGAAGGTGCCTGGGCGAAGACCCCGTGACTAAGATGGCCGGCCCCCTTTATCCCCTCTCCCAGCAAGCATGGCGGGTTCCCCGCCCCACCATACCGCTGCCGAGAGAGGACAAAAAGGGCCTCGGCACACAGTGACATTCATCCCCCCGGCCACGGTGACAGTGCCACCTAGTGAACCGCAGGGAACATGGCACTGATGTCACGGCCAGATTCAAAAAATGCACCCGGGAAAGTAAGTACCCGCTACACATATATGAGAAACAAATACTTATTGTAAATTCACTATGCTTTCCCTTATGTTTAACAAACATATTGTTTGCTCGAGAGAAGTTATTAGTAATTATTCCCTTGGTTAAGAGTGTTTTACACAGGGTAAGTTGCACTGCTTTGTTAATGCTGCCCAGCAGGAGTGGTGCTTTTTGGTAGGCCAGGGTTAACTCTGCTAGTCAGGTTTTCCCAGGCTTTTCTGAAGAGTACCACCCTCTAGTGGACAAAACTTTTAAAAAGGGAAACTCTATATATGAAAAATATTTTTTTGTGTTGCTCTCTGCATGGGAAGAGAAGGAGAGTGCAGCTGAGGATGCAACGTTGCAAATTTTTCCATCGTTTGTGGGAGCCCAGTTGGGGTTCCAAGTGATATGGACTTTGCTGCTAAATGGACTATTGGACTATTTCAACTGTTAAGGTATGACCACCTCTTGGGGCACAAGGGAGCACTAGGGACACTAAAAGGGCACTTATAGGACTTTGTACAGGAATGTGTATGGAAGATATTTCTGAGATATGTTCATTTGTTATATTTAACTACTTCAGTAAAAAAAAAAAAAATATTGTTAAGTCAATCGGCCTGGTCTGAAGTCACTAAAGGGACACATGCATGGCATATCAAAGAACTAGGGCTTGAAACGGGGAATGAGAGGATTGGAGGAAGGAGCTGTATCCATGTATAATAGGTGGGAAGCTATCTAGGGGAAGATGCAGAACCGTTGCTAATGACAACCAAAGCAGCACTAGGTGCATAAGCAACCAGCCAGACAGGAAGACGATGACATGGTCCTGGTGATGGATGCCCTGGTAGTAAAGGAGGTTATTAGCTTGGCTCCTTCCCTGGTGATTGGTACCCCACATACTGGGTCTGATATCGCAGCATGGGGCACCCTAGGAACCCAGTCTGTATGTCCCAGCGAGATCAAGGACTGAGGGCCCGGGGCTTAACAGAAGCTTGTATGTCAAGTAAGAAAAGTTTCTTGGTGTCCAAGAATATTGCAGGCCAAAGTCACTGGGAGTGGGGTGACTGCATGGTGAGCTGGTGGGGTTGGGTGCAAGCTTACCGGCACCAATCCAGAAATGCTGCATCAATGAATTGAAAATCTTTGTGGAGATTCGGAGCAAAAGAGGGACACTGGGCTGTGTTAGAGTCTAAAGAGTTAAATAAACATAGGGAGTAGAGTCGCTTCTAAAAAGGGTGCCACTTTAACGCTGCACCAGTGTGACTGATGGCCTCATCGTGAAGTTCAGGCATTAGCGTTCACTACATCTAGGCTCCCCAATCAGGCATGTTATGCCCCACCCACAAGATAATTTTATGTAGAATTAAATCTGCATTAAATGGTGTTTTTAAATCTACCTAGAGTTCAGTTTTAACATATAACATAAACACAGATTAATACATACCCTGTTGCCAGGACTAATTTATTATACTGCACCATGATGGTGAAGTCTGTCACCCACTTAGCCAACTTTTTCACACTTTTCTCCTGGAATATAAGATGGAGCTGTGTGACAACACTGTTTTAAAAGGAAAATGGCACTTTTGTGTTAAAGAGTATCTTCAGTTCTAAAAAAAAAAGAAAAGTCAGCAGCTACAAATACTGGACACTTACCTGTCCAGGGATCCCAGTGTTGTCATCACCCGGGCTGGTTCTTTGCCGGTCTTTGGGTCCCCGGCGCCGGCATTTTTACTAAGGGAAGCCGGCTGTGACTCCTTGCAGATTCACAGCTGGCTTCCCACTGCACATACACAAGCTGCGCTGTGCTGTATGAATGGTCCAGCAGCCTGAGACCCGTCCCAGGAGGTTGTAGACAGGGAAGTGGGGGCTCCAATCGGCTAGGTGGTGGGAGTGGAAGTGGGAGCGAGTACCTGCTATAACTAGTAGGTACCCATTCCTCACAAAAAAAAACTTCCAAAAGTGGGAAAGGAGGTGTTAAAGTGGAACTTTTAGGGTGAAGTTCTGCTTTAATAACTGTTTAAAAATATTTTGATGCTTTAATATCAAATTCGGTACCTTATTGAAACTAAGCAGTGAGGGACCCAGATCCTCATAAAAATGCGAAATGCTATGTGTAATCTTCCAAGAAGCCTAACATGGTATACCCATACCCGGGATTATCCTCAGCCAGTGTGCGCAAGTTGTGCCACTTACCTGTCCCTTCCACCCACTTCCTCTATTCATAGAACTCTTAGTATTTTCCCCCAGAATGCAAAGTGTTCTGTGATTGGAGGAGGTAGATCCTGTCATTCAACTGCCCCTCCTCTATTCACAGAACACTTTGCATTCTGGGTAGAATAATATGATTTATTTTAATAGAGGGGGTTGATGTTAAACCCCACAGCGCCAAACGATCAGCACTGTGTGGAAGACCCGGTGGCAGTAGGAAGAAGATTTCTACACTATGCAGCAGCCATCTGGACATGACACACACCTCATTACAGGTAAGTTAAGTTCTGGTGCTGTAAAAAAAATTCAAATGTAACTAAACTTTAGCCTTAAAGCGGAGTTCCACCCAAAAGTGGAACTTACGCTTAAACCACTCCTTGCCCCCTTACATGCCATATTTGGCATGTAATTTTTTTTTGGGGGGGGGAGTGGGGGCTTCAGTAGGAGTGGGACTTCCTGTCCCACTTCCTCCTTCCGCCCAGGGACGGCTTAGGCGACTCGTCATATCGCCTAAGGCGGCCCCTCCCTGTAGGCGATCACCTGGGACACGTGACAGGTCCCAGGCGATCGCCTGTTCACTCAGGGAGCGCAGCGCCGCTCGCGCATGCGCAGTGAGTGTCCTGCCGTGAAGTCGAAAGCTGTCACGGCCGGGTGCCCACAGTTAGAATGGAGGCGCCGGCGGAGAGGGGGGGGGAGAGGAGCGAAGCTCCGGGCGGCCGCGTCGCTGGACAGTGGAACAGGTAAGTGTCTGTTTATTAAAAGCCAGCAGCTACACTTTTTGTAGCTGCTGACTTTTAATAAACATAAAAAAGCCTGGAACTCCCCTTTAAAAAACAGAGGTTTGCTAAGTAAAAAGCAGTTAGTAACATGTAACTCTTCCAATGTTGCATACTCATTGCAGCATTCTATAAAGGCAATTATATGTTAGGCAGGCAGAGTATGTCTATAATATCAAGAAGTCTTACAGTATAGCTTTATGTTTAAAATGACACTAAACTAAAAACGAATTCCAATCAAGTACGTATCCTTAACTAAAAAAAGTGCTGCCAGCATCCTTAAATCTCCAAATTCCTTGGTTTTTGACTTCCTGTTAAAGGGTGGCTTCGTTCATTCTCCACAGCTTCATTAAAAACAGATTACATATATTGCATTTTTCTTGATATATGATATCATACTGTTTGTATCACTATTTTGTACCCAATAAAAATGTTTGTAAAAAAAAACTGATTACAGGGCTATTAAAGCGGTAGTTTTTACCTACAGGCATAGGTGTGAGCAGAGAGTGTGCCAGGTGTGCCCGGCACACCCTAATCACTCTGCGATTTCCCCTAGTGCCCGGGCTCCCCCCCCCCCGTGTTGCGACATGCAGTGCTGCTGGCTTCCCTCCTCTCCTCTCCCCCAGCTGCTGCGAGGATGTTTCAGGATGAAGAGTGGACGAAGAGGCCCGTAAATATGTAATTTACCCTCCCCTTCCTTTTCTAAATGAACATAGTGAACACACTCGCTCACTGTGTCCATTCATAGCTGAAGCATAGTGTTTACTATGCTTCCGTTTGTGAATTAACAGGCAGCCGCTCAGCACAGAGCACTTTCCATTCATTCACATTCCCCCGTGCAGCTGAGGCTTCAGAGAAAGGCATGTGTGTTTGAGCTTTGGGGTGCACACCCTAATGTATATAATGGGGTGCACACCCTAATGCATATGTGTTGGAGCTTTGGGGTGCACATCCTAATGTATATAATGGGGTGCACACCCTAATGCATATGTGTTTGAGCTCTGGGATGCACATCCTAAGGTATATAATGGGGTGCACACCCTAATGCATATGTGTTTGAGCTCTGGGGTGCACACCCTAATGCAATAGGCTGCACACACCTATGCCTACAGGGAAGCTTATAATAAAGCTTACCTATAGGTAAAATGAATATCTCTTAAAGTGTAAGTTCACCTTTACAGAAAAATCTGTAAGGTGAACTTACACAGGACCCCCTCCTCACCCCCCCCCCCCCAGTCCCGCAGCATGGCGATCTCCAGGTCTGAGCCCTGCTATAGGCACGTCATGGGTCCGGGGCTTAGAAATCTCCTTGGCATTCATGTGTCTTCTTCCCCGCTGACAGTACAGGCTACGCGGGTTCTGATTAGAATGCTCTTAAACGTCCCTCCTGACAGGGTACGTTTTGGAGATGAAGCTGCAGGGATTTCTAAGCCCCGGACAGAACGGGAGATTGCCATGCTGCAGGTCAGCAGGACTGGGGGGGGGGGGGGGGTCCTGTGTAAGTTCACCTTACAGATTTTTCTGTAAAGGTGAACTTACCCTTTAAACATGCACTGTTTAGAAGATATTTGCTCTTTTGACAGCCAGTGACATGATGTGTTCTGAAGGAACGGCATACTTGTGCCTTTCCTTCAGAGTGCTGTGCCGCCGCCATGACTCCGGCGTGCATGTGCGGGAGTGACGGTTTACTACCACTTTAAGTAGTGGATGTGTATGGATTGTTTTGGAGAATAACGATATTGTTTAGTGTCACTTTAAGCAAGTTTTATAATAAAGATACGTGTATATTTTATTTTCTGTGGTATAAAACATTTGTATTCTGATTTTAGACATTTAGAAATAAAGCCAAATGGCAGAACTTACAAAAATAAACTTGTCACGTTTCAGCTTGAGCTGTGTAGAGCAGAAGGAGATATGACCGTCTTCTCTGACCATTATCAAGGTCTTGTCTTGCATAGAGAAAACGCGCAGGATTGGATCGCTATGGAATGTCTCTTGGATGGTTGCTGGCAAATTAAAACAGATCTTTCTCTGTCTCAGATAAGACTCTTCCAACTCTGAGTAATCCAATTGCAGGTAAGTGCAGAACTGTTCCTGAAATGTAGTTTTGGTGGTTAGCAGAGTTTCCTTGCAGTACCGATATCCTGGGATCAGAACCCGCAGATACCATATATGTATAGACTTTACATGTTCACTACATGTATATATCTGTGGTAGGGGAAACAGACTCTCCACTCCATGGAACAGGGATAAGTGTGTTCTTTGAGATGATGTACTTTGTAAAGCACTGCAGAATAAGGCTACATATACATGGCTAGCCAGAGCTGCTGATAGTTTCCTGTGTTCAGAGGGCTAAGGCTCCATTCACACCTGAGCAATCCATATTGCGGGTGGAATTGCCGTGAATCTGCCTGCGATTCGAAATTGAGGGACAATTGTGTGATTCTATTACTTCTTAATGGCACTCCAATTATGGCGCGATTTATTGAGCAACAATCGCCGCAAATTGCAACACAGGACGCTTGACGCTCAAAAGGAGCAGGAGCTTCTTTTGAGCGACAGCAGCGCACGTTGTAATTTGTTGCACTCACAGAGCGATTTATCATGCAACAATTGCGTCAAAATCACGCCGCAATTGGGGTGCCATTAGGAAGTAACGGCATCGCACAAGCGTTTCGTGTTTTCGGTCCATGATTCGAATCGCTCAGATGTGAACAGAGCCTAAATACTGCCTCTGGATGCAGCAACATTCTGTGCTATGGCTGCCTACAAACTGACTGATTAGCAGTGCTCATTTCGTGGACTAAAAACCAACTAAAACATTTTAGTCGACTAACTTAATACCACGACTAAAATATGACTAAAACTAAAACAATTGAGATGACTAAAATACGACTAAAACTAAAATGCCATTGTAGTCAAAAGACTAATGCCCCATACACACGATCGTTTTTCATGCCGTTAAAAATGCCATTTTAAAAAATGGCCATTAAAAATGATCGTGTGTAGGCTCCAGAGCATTTTTAACGACGTAAAAAACGGCCATTAAAAATTCCGGACATGCTCTCTTTTTTCACGTCGTTTTTCATGTCGTTTTTTTTTAACGACGTGAAAAACGATAGTGTGTATGCTTTCACGACGTGAAAAAAACGCGCATGCTCAGAATCAAGTATGAGACGGGAGCGCTCGTTCTGGTAAAACTAGCGTTCGTAATGGAGATAGCACATTCATTACACAGTAACGGACTGAAAAGCGCGAATCGTCGCTCAACAAACTTTACTAACATGAAGGGTGGCGCCATTCGAACGGAACTTCCCCTTTATAGTGCCGTCGTACGTGTTGAACGTCACTGCGCTTTGCTTGATCGTTTTTTTTAATGATAGTGTGTACGCAAGACAGGCTTGAGAGGAAACATGAAAAAAAACGAGGAGAAAAACGTCAGTTTTAAAAATGACATTAAAAATGATCGTGTGTATGGGGCATAAGACTACGACCGTTTTTAATGTCATGGAAAAAAACAACGTTTTTCTCGACGTGATTCTTCTCAAGCCTGCCTTGCATACACACTATCGTGAAAAAAAATGCTCGAACAAAGCGCGGTGACGTACAACACGTACGACGGCACTATAAAGGGGAAGTTCCATTCGGATGGCGCCACCCTTTGGGCTGCTTTTGCTGATTTTGTGTTACCGCGTGTTAGTAAAAGTTTGGTGTTAGCCGATTCGCGCTTTTCAGTCTCTGTGCTTTTCAGTCCGTTACAGCATGACGAATGTGCTATCTCCATTACGAACGCTAGTTTTACCAGAACGAGGGCTCCCGTCTCATAACTTGCTTCTGAGCATGCACGTTTTTTTTTTCCATCGTTAAAGCGTACACACGACCGTTTTTCACGACGAGAAAAACGACGACGTGAAAAACGACAAGAAAAAATAGAGCAGGTTCTAAATTTTTAATGGCCAACACACGATCGTTTTTCACGACCAATTTAAAAAATGGCATGTTTCTCGTCATGAAAAACGGCCGTGTGTACACGGCATAAAACTAAATTGAAATTTAACGTGAAAATGAACACTGGTCTGTAGTGCATGTTCATACCTCAATACCATATAAATAATAACATACGGTATTCGATTTTTCACTCCAGGAGTATATAATGAGTTTGGGAATCGTACAGAAATGCTTAAATAATGCAATACAATTTAACTACACCCATTCGATTGTAGATGACTAAAATACGTTTTAGTCGATTAAAATGATTTTAGTCAACTAAAATATCCTGGAGATTTAGTCGACTAAAACTAAAACAATTGCAGAAGACTACAATGGGACTAAAACTAAAATACCATTTTAGTCCCAAGACTAAAACTAAATCGAAATTTGCTGCCAAAATTAACACTGCTGATTAGCTACGGCCAGTTTGTATATGGCCAGAACTCTGCAGAGATGCCGACCCTGGATGCACACTGTCTGTTCAGGGTCAGTTAGATTCAGATGCTCTATTCGCATGTAACCCCTCAGATTAGCGGCTACATAAGAACAGTGGCAGCATTGGCCATTGATGTGTACAGAGTACAAATCTAACAGCTGCTGCCATTTGTACAAAGTGGGTGAAGGCAACGTCTACTGATTCTTACCAGTGGACGCCACTGAGCGGCCATGTGGCTGTAGCCTAAGAGGGTGATATCAAAGCTCCCAACTGTCCCTGATTTTCAAGGGACTGTCCCTCATTCAGAACAAAGTCCCCCTGTCCCTCTTTCCTCCTCAATTGTCCTTCATTTTGGTCTGATCTATATAGTTGAATCTAAGATGCACTACTCATCTATCAAAAAGTGTTTCCCAGTGCTAAACATTTCATCCAACTTCTAAATTGCTGCATTTGTAAATTCCAACAGCCAATATAAAGTAGGGTGACCAGACATCCCCGGTTTCTGGGGACAGTCCCCGGACTGAGGACACTGTCCCCGGACCAAGTCTGTCCCCAGTTTTGTCCCCAGATTGGATTTGAACAGGGGCTGGGGCAATTTCAAAGACAGTCAGTGCAGAATAAAAAAAAAAAAATAATTATGAATTACACCCCCCCCCCCCCCCCGCTCCACCACACCTAGCCATGTTATGTGACACACTGTAACAGAGCCAACCAGAGTCATGATAGAGTGCCTGCTGCCTGTGAGTTATCATAATGCTGATTAGGGATGAGCTCAGGCGTGTTCACATTGAACACATGCAGAGCCCGCCAAGGAAGTCGGCACCCGCGGAACCGCTCTGCGCTAATTACAGGCAGGGAGACATTGTCCCGATGCTCGGCTGCAGAGATCGGGAAATGTCTCCCTGCCTGTGATTAGTGCAGAGCGGTTTCCGACGGTGCCGACTTCCTTGGCGGGCTCTGCATGTGTTCAATGTGAACACGCCTGAGCTCATCCCTAATGCTGATGATGTTAACCAGTTGCTGATCGCCTGATAGCAGATTTACTGCTACAGATCGGCCGCGCTGTGCAGGATCACGTATATGCGTGATCCTGCATTTTTGGGTATGGGAGCCAATCAGCGGCTCTGGCAGACTCAATGTCCACCGGTACCCGCTGATCGTCATGTACATAGGCAGAACGGTGGTCTGCCTATGTAAACAAGGCAGATCGCTGTTCTGTCAGTATGGAAGACATTGATCCTGTGTTCCTGCAAAGCAGGTACAGGGATCTATGCCTTCCCTTAGTAAAAGCACCTCCTCCACAGTAAGAAAGAATTTGTTAGGCGCATATTTAACCCTTTGATTGCCCTAGATGGTATCCCTTTCCCAGTCAGAGTCATTAGTACAGTGACAGTGCATATTTTTAGCTGTGATCACTATATTAATGTCACTGGTTCCCACAAAGTGTGAATTAGTGTCCGATTTGTCCACCGCAATATCGCAGTCCAGCTATGAGTCGCTGATTGCTGCCATTACTAGTATAAAAAAAAAATGTCCCTGGATTTAATTTTAAAAATCTGGTCACCTTAAAATAAAGGAATAGTAGTGATTAAAAAAAAAAAAGCACCTGTGGGCTTAACCAATATTTTTTTGTAGAATTCTCCTTTAAGGGGGCGTGGCAGGGTGTGTGTCCTGTGCCTACATACTTTTGCTAATAGGTATTCCTCGTTCCCATCTTAGAAAGTTGGGATGCAATAATAATATTAATGAAACAAGAAAGAGAAGATCCAATATTGTCATAATTTTACCTTATCTACCTTTAATCCATAAGCCTGGAAATGTAGCTTGTCAGTCAGTAAGTTGGATGACAGCACTGAGAATTCACATAAGACCCCTTTCATGTGGTCATTCTGGCCGACCTTATCGGAAGGCCCCATTCATCCCTATGGACAGGAGGGTGTAAACAGACTTGTGCCCATTTACATCAGTCTACCCCGGATCAGCAGGGGATCTGTGAGCTGATCCCCTGGTGATCAGAACGGAATCCCCCCATGTAAAAGGATCCTTAGGTGGTTCTTGGTGTAGAAAAATAAAATGAACTTTCACACCTTCTTACTTGTAACGCTATACTGACACTTATGCCGCATACACACGATCATTTTTCCTGTCGGGAAAAATGAAATTTTTTCCTTTGGACGAGAAAAACGATCGTCTGTGGGCTTTTTGCCGTTTTTCCCGATGGGAAAAACGGCATTAATCACGATGAGAAAAATTAGAACATGTTCTAATTTTTCTCGTCGTTTTTCCTGACATTTCTTCCGCGGCAGTGTTTCCCATAGGGAAAGACTGCCGCGGAGCCCATAGATGATCGTTTTTCTCGTCATTTTAAAAAATGACGAGAAAAATGGCCGTGTGTGGGGAACAAGCTGTTCCCTCGTTTAAAATGTCATTATTCACGGCGGTTTTTAAACCGCCGTGAATAATGATCGTGTGTACGCGGCATTAGGCCCCATACACACTATTAGATTTTCTGCAGATTTTTGTCTTTAGATTTACCAAAATCATGTAGTTCAAGGGCCTTCCTGATTGCCTACAAATTGAAACTCTCATGCCTTGTACACACGACCGCTTTTCCCGACGGAATTCCTGTCAAGCATACACACAGTCACACAAAAGTCCGGTGAACTTTTGACTGGCAAGAACGCGGTGACGTAAAAGACTAGGATGAGCCGAGAAAATGAAGTTCTATGTTTCTGAGCATGCGTCGATTTGTTTCCGAGCATGCACGTTTTTTCCCCCCCTCGGAAAAGCATACAGACAAACTTTTTTCCCACCAGGATTTTTTCCTGACAGGGAAAAAAGAGATCCTGCTCTCTTTTTTTGTCCGCCAGTTTTCCCGTCGGAAAAACTGCGATGGAGCATACACACTGCCGGAATTCCTGGCCAAAAGCTCTCATAGCAGTTTTCCAGTCGGAAAAACTGGCCTCGTACACACGTCCGGCTTTTCCGATGGGATGCTCGGAAACAAATCTTCCAGTAGCCAGCATCAATAATACCTCCAGCAGGCAGAAGCCATAGACCCCTCCCTCAGCAATAGACCCATCCCACAACAGTAGATCACTTCTAGCAACAATTGATCCCCCCCAGCAACATAAGACCCCTCCCCAGCAACAATAGACCTCCCGAGTAGCAATAAATCTCCCCCCCCCCCCAACGACAAAAGCACCCCTTGCCATTGCAGGGTGGACAAAAAGCTGGCTTTTCACTTTAAAAGATATGTAAATGTTCAGTTTAAAAAAAATAAAAACATGTCGTATTTACCTCCTTTGTGCAGTTGGTTTTGCACAGAGTGGCCTAGATCCTCCTCCTCTGGGGTCCCTCAGCGGTGCTCCTGCCTTCTCCTCTTCTCGAGTACCCATCGGAGAAGCGCTCTCCTTCTGGGCACCTGTGCGGGGCGCTCCCATGTCCTGCTGCTGCATCCATTGACACAGACAGCAGGACTCAGCTCCGCCCCCCAGCTCCCACGTCATTGGATTTGATTGACAGCCGTGGGAGCCAATGGCTGTGCTGCTATCAATCTATCCAATCTGGACCAGAGACACCGACTGGAGCTGGTGTGCTTGTCCCTGGCGCAGAAACGATCGGGCTCAGGTAAGTAAAAGGGGGGCTCTGGGGCGCTGGTGCACTACAAGAGGTTTTTTACCTCAATGCATAGAATGCAATGAGGTGAAAAACCGTGAGGGTTTACAGCCCCTTTAAATTGATATTATATCTTGCTAAAGAGAAAGCCTTTTCCAGTGGCGGTCTCATACTGCGTTCTGCAGTTCACACATAATGATGTGTTTTCTGTTTAATTTGGAGCAATGTGAACATTTTGGCACTAATCACCTCTTTGCTGGGAGATGTGACAGTACGATGGAAAAGGTAGTTACACCTCCTGCTGATTCGTATTGATTTGAGGATAGGTTTGTGAGAAGTCCATATCTGCACAAACTGGAAAACAGGATCTTCTGCCGAATAATGATGTGAACTGCTGGTTGATGTGCTTATCTCAGAGGAATAACCTTCCCCCAAAAATATCCAACTTGCCAGTATTTTTTTTACACCATAATGACCCCCCGCCAAAAGGTTTCTGCAGAGAAATCCATTGTCTGATCCTACAAGAATCGGAACTGCTCGATATTGATTATTTACTGTTGGTGCGAATCTGTATCCTAGCGCTTTTCACAGCACCTCTTCTCACCCTAATTTCTGATGATTAGTCTCAATAAAGTGAGAGTAAAGTTTGCTTCGCCACCAAATGAAAAAAGCAAACCGACATTAAAGTAGCAGCTACACTGCACTAATAGAAAAACAGACTGACTAAAGTGCTGACATCAGTCTTCTGCAGGTAGGAGGAAGCATTTCCTCAGTCTCCCCTTCCCTTGTGATCAGACTGCAACATTGTAAGTGAGTGGCTGCAGCAAGAGGTGGGTCTGTGTTACACTGGTGTTAACTAGGGATGAGCCGAACACCCCCCGGTTCGGTTCGCACCAGAACCTGCGAACGGACCGAAAGTTTGCGTGAACTTTAGAACCCTATTAAATACAATGGACTCGAACGTTCAAAATCAAAAGTGCTAATTATAAAGGCTAATTTGCAAGTTATTGTCCTAAAAAGTGTTTGGGGACCCGGGTCCTGCCTCAGGGGACATGTATCAATGCAAAAAGAAGTTTTAAAGCAGTGATTTTAATGATGCTTAAAGTGAAAAAAATAAGTGAAATATTCCTTTAAATATCGTACCTGGGGGGAGTCTAAAGTGCCACGTGTTTCCCGTGTTTAGAACTGTCCCTGCACAAAATGACATTTCTAAAGGAAAAAAAGTCATTTAAAACTGCTTGCGGCTTTAATGTAATGTCTGGTCCCGGCAATATGGATGAAAATCATTGAGAAAAATGGCATGGGTACCCCCCCCCACCCCCCTCCCCCAGCCCACTACCAGCCCCTTTGGGTGTTGCATGGATATTAAGGGGAACCCCGCACCCAAATAAAAAAAAAAGGCCCTATATACTCTGAACAGCAGTATACAGGTGGTGCAAACAAGACATGGACTGTAGGTTTGTTCTTAAGTAGAATCTGTTTGTAATTTGGAACAGGTAAATTTTTTAAGTGTAGCTCCAGCCAAAAAAATAATTTTTTAAGCTTTTTGGAAAACATAGGGAAGGGTTATCATCCCTGTAACATTTGTTTTGCTGTCTGTGCACCTGTTCAGAACAGTTCACCTCACTTTCCATCCCAATGACAAATGTTTTTTGAAAATTTGGTTTTTTTATTGAAACAAGGATTGGTGATAAAGCATCAGCGGAGAGGAGACACCTTTTTCGCATATTAACTCTTACAGGAGAGAATTTCCCTTCCTAGGGGTAGATTTTTTCTCACTTCCTGTTGTCTCCCTCCATTTGCAAGTAGGAGTCGTTTGAAAGTCGGATGTTTGAAAGTAGGGGCCTGCCGTATATACTCTGCAGAAATTTGGCCCGATGGCCTCGTACACACGACCGATTTTCTCGTCGTAAAAAACACGTCGTTTTTTTCGACGAGATTCTTGTTAAGCTTGTCGATTTTCTCGTCAAGCTTTCCATGCGTACACACTGACATTTCCCAATTTCCTCGTTGTTCTCCGCGCTCACGTCCAGCACGTACGACGTCACTAGGGATGAGCTTCGTGTTCGAGTCGAACATACGTTCGACTCGAACATCGGCTGTTCGATCGTTCGACGAAGATCGAACGATTTGGGCCGTTCACGCCAAATTCGAGTGACGCGAACGGCCCACAATGCACTACGCCATCGCAGTGTCATCCAGGCGCTGTGATTGGCCAAGCATGCACTGTGACCCCGCATGCTTGGCCAATCACAGCGCCGGCAGCGAGGAGAGCAATGATTGGCCACAGGCAGGATGCCTGTGGCCAATTATTGCTGAGGGTGTTTAGTACACGCCCCACACTATAAAAGGCCGCCAGCACGGCGGCCTAGTGTAGTGTGTTCCGGAGCAGGGATAGAGCAGCATAGGCAGGGACAGTGACTGTTATTTCTTTCTTGCTTAACCTGGATTCCTTTAGTTTAGGGAAAGAGAAGGATAGGTAGGGAGAGTGTCAGTGTGTTTTGTGCTTGTGCTATAGTGTGCTTAAAAAAAACATTTATTCTAGGGACAGAAAACTGTAGGTAGGGACAGTGTCAGTTTCTTTCACTCTGCAAGTCCTTGTTTCCAGGGACCTGGAAGGACAGTGAGTGAATTGTCCTTGTGCTATATTGTGCTTAAAAAAACATTTATTCTAGGGACAGAAAACTGTAGGTAGGGAGAGTGTCAGTTTCTTTCACTCTGCAAGTCCTTGTTTCCAGGGACCTGTAAGGACAGTGAGTGAATTGTCCTTGTGCTATATTGTGATTAAAAAAAACATTTTTTCTAGGGACAGAAAACTGTAGGTAGGGAGAGTGTTTTTTTTCTTTCACTCTGCAAGTCCTTGTTTCCAGGGACCTGGAAGGACAGTGAGTGAATTGTCCTTGTGCTATATTGTGCTTAAAAAAAAACATTTTTTCTAGGGACAGAAAACTGTAGGTAGGGAGAGTGTTTTTTTTTTTTCACTCTGCAAGTCCTTGTTTCCAGGGACCTGTAAGGACAGTGAGTGAATTGTCCTTGTGCTATATTGTGCTTAAAAAAAACATTTATTCTAGGGACAGAAAACTGTAGGTAGGGAGAGTGTCAGTTTATTTCACTCTGCAAGTCCTTGTTTCCAGGGACCTGTAAGGACAGTGAGTGAATTGTCCTTGTGCTATATTGTGATTAAAAAAAACATTTTTTCTAGGGACAGAAAACTGTAGGTAGGGAGAGTGTTTTTTTTCTTTCACTCTGCAAGTCCTTGTTTCCAGGGACCTGGAAGGACAGTGAGTGAATTGTCCTTGTGCTATATTGTGCTTAAAAAAAAACATTTATTCTAGGGACAGAAAACTGTAGGTAGGGAGAGTGTCAGTTTATTTCACTCTGCAAGTCCTTGTTTCCAGGGACCTGTAAGGACAGTGAGTGAATTGTCCTTGTGCTATATTGTGCTTAAAAAAAACATTTATTCTAGGGACAGAAAACTGTAGGTAGGGAGAGTGTCAGTTTATTTCACTCTGCAAGTCCTTGTTTCCAGGGACCTGTAAGGACAGTGAGTGAATTGTCCTTGTGCTATATTGTGATTAAAAAAAACATTTTTTCTAGGGACAGAAAACTGTAGGTAGGGAGAGTGTTTTTTTTCTTTCACTCTGCAAGTCCTTGTTTCCAGGGACCTGGAAGGACAGTGAGTGAATTGTCCTTGTGCTATATTGTGCTTAAAAAAAACATTTATTCTAGGGACAGAAAACTGTAGGTAGGGAGAGTGTCAGTTTATTTCACTCTGCAAGTCCTTGTTTCCAGGGACCTGTAAGGACAGTGAGTGAATTGTCCTTGTGCTATATTGTGCTTAAAAAAAACATTTATTCTAGGGACAGAAAACTGTAGGTAGGGAGAGTGTCAGTTTATTTCACTCTGCAAGTCCTTGTTTCCAGGGACCTGTAAGGACAGTGAGTGAATTGTCCTTGTGCTATATTGTGATTAAAAAAAACATTTTTTCTAGGGACAGAAAACTGTAGGTAGGGAGAGTGTTTTTTTTCTTTCACTCTGCAAGTCCTTGTTTCCAGGGACCTGGAAGGACAGTGAGTGAATTGTCCTTGTGCTATATTGTGCTTAAAAAAAACATTTATTCTAGGGACAGAAAACTGTAGGTAGGGAGAGTGTCAGTTTATTTCACTCTGCAAGTCCTTGTTTCCAGGGACCTGTAAGGACAGTGAGTGAATTGTCCTTGTGCTATATTGTGCTTAAAAAAAACATTTATTCTAGGGACAGAAAACTGTAGGTAGGGAGAGTGTCAGTTTATTTCACTCTGCAAGTCCTTGTTTCCAGGGACCTGTAAGGACAGTGAGTGAATTGTCCTTGTGCTATATTGTGATTAAAAAAAACATTTTTTCTAGGGACAGAAAACTGTAGGTAGGGAGAGTGTTTTTTTTCTTTCACTCTGCAAGTCCTTGTTTCCAGGGACCTGGAAGGACAGTGAGTGAATTCTCCTTGTGCTATATTGTGCTTAAAAAAAACATTTATTCTAGGGACAGAAAACTGTAGGTAGGGAGAGTGTCAGTTTATTTCACTCTGCAAGTCCTTGTTTCCAGGGACCTGTAAGGACAGTGAGTGAATTGTCCTTGTGCTATATTGTGATTAAAAAAAATTTTTTTCTAGGGACAGAAAACTGTAGGTAGGGAGAGTGTTTTTTTTCTTTCACTCTGCAAGTCCTTGTTTCCAGGGACCTGGAAGGACAGTGAGTGAATTGTCCTTGTGCTATATTGTGCTTAAAAAAAACATTTATTCTAGGGACAGAAAACTGTAGGTAGGGAGAGTGTCAGTTTATTTCACTCTGCAAGTCCTTGTTTCCAGGGACCTGTAAGGACAGTGAGTGAATTGTCCTTGTGCTATATTGTGATTAAAAAAAACATTTTTTCTAGGGACAGAAAACTGTAGGTAGGGAGAGTGTTTTTTTTCTTTCACTCTGCAAGTCCTTGTTTCCAGGGACCTGTAAGGACAGTGAGTGAATTGTCCTTGTGCTATATTGTGATTAAAAAAAACATTTTTTCTAGGGACAGAAAACTGTAGGTAGGGAGAGTGTTTTTTTTCTTTCACTCTGCAAGTCCTTGTTTCCAGGGACCTGGAAGGACAGTGAGTGAATTCTCCTTGTGCTATATTGTGCTTAAAAAAAACATTTATTCTAGGGACAGAAAACTGTAGGTAGGGAGAGTGTCAGTTTATTTCACTCTGCAAGTCCTTGTTTCCAGGGACCTGTAAGGACAGTGAGTGAATTGTCCTTGTGCTATATTGTGCTTAAAAAAAACATTTATTCTAGGGACAGAAAACTGTAGGTAGGGAGAGTGTTTATTTTCTTTCACTCTGCAAGTCCTTGTTTCCAGGGACCTGTAAGGACAGTGAGTGAATTGTCCTTGTGCTATATTGTGATTAAAAAAAACATTTATTCTAGGGACAGAAAACTGTAGGTAGGGAGAGTGTCAGTTTCTTTCACTGTGAAAGTCCTTGTTTCAAGGGACAGAGAAGGACACCTGAAGGTAGCCCTTATTGCTTTTTTCCCATCTCCCTGCAGGCCATCTATTAGAATGTCTGGAAGGCAAACAAGGAGAGGCAGACAGTCAGGAGGCAATAAAAGAGGGCAAGCAGGCTCTGTGTCTGGGGGCAACAGTGCTGGTCGTGGACGCGGTGCATTGTCATCAGCACATGGCCATGGGACACGCTTGTCCTTCTTTTCGGCAGCTGGACATGTTGAGCCACATCATGCCGAAGACTTGGTAGAGTGGATGACCAAGCCCTCCTCCTCCTCCTCATCCTCTCTCACCCAGGCTCAGGGTACTGGAAAAGCAGCTGCCAAAGCGTCGTCTTCCCTGGTATCAATGTCAGACAAATCATCAGTCACTCCTTCCCTAGACCCACCATGTCCTCCTCCTGAGGAGTCCCCCGAACTGTTTGAGCACAGTGTTGGGTACATGCTCCAGGAGGATGCCCAGCGTTTCGAAGGGTCTGATGATGAAACCCAGCTAGAGGAAGGCAGTAGCGTGAGAGCAGACAGAGGGGATGCTCAAGAAGGACACCAATCTGGCAGTCATGTTCCAGCAGCTGCAGCATACTGCCAGATTGGCTCCAGTGATGAGGAGGGAGGGGATGATGAGGTCACTGACTCCACGTGGGTGCCTAATAGGAGAGAGGAGGAGGAGGAGGATGAGGAGGAGGCACATCTCCAACGAGGCAGGATGCCCTTTGGTGGCCAGCGTAAGGGCAGTACACCGACGGAATCACACCGCAGAGCTCCGCCTGTGCAGGGCGCTGCCTCTGCCCGTCATTCAAAAAGTTCTTTGGTGTGGGCCTTTTTTGAGGCTAGTGCATCAGATCGCACAGCTGCTGTTTGCAACATATGTCTCAAGCGTATATCGCGTGGCCAAAACATCAGCCGCTTGGGTACCACATGCCTGACCAGACATATGTTGACCTGCCATGCAGCTCGTTGGCAAGCCTACCTCAAAGACCCACACCAAAGAACAAAGCGGACCTCTCCTTGCACCGCATCAGCTGGGATCTCCAACCCCACTATAACTTCAGTCCTCTCTGAAACATGCACTGAGAGGAATGAAGGTGTAGAATTAGGTGTGTCACAGCCAAGTACTTGCGCCCACTCTGCTAGCAGTACACCGACGTCCGATTCTAGCAGGCAAATTTCCCTGCCCCAGCTGCTGGACCGTCGAAAGAAGTTCACTCCCAGCCATCCACATGCCCAGCGGTTGAATGCTAGCTTGGCTAAATTGCTAGCGCTTCAACTGCTGCCTTTTCAGTTGGTAGACTCGGCCCCCTTCCGTGAGTTTGTGCAATGTGCGGTTCCTCAGTGGCAGGTTCCCAAACGCCACTTTTTCTCACGGAAGGCTATTCCGGCTCTCTACCGGCATGTGGAAGGCAATGTCTTGGCCTCGCTGGACAGGGCGGTCAGCGGTAAGGTGCATATTACCGCTGACTCATGGTCCAGCAGGCATGGACAGGGACGTTACCTTTCTTTCACGGCCCATTGGGTCACTCTTTTGGCAGCTGGGAAGGATTCAGGACAAGGTGCAGTAGTGTTGGAGGTTGTCCCACCGCCACGCCTCCAAAATGCTACTACTGGTTGTGACACACCTCTCTCCTCCACCCCCTCCTCTTCTTCTTCCTCCATGGCCTCTTCCTGTGGTTTGTCCTATGAACCAGCGGTGCTCCGTAGCCGTTCACGGGGCTACGCAAGTACGCAGGCAAAAAGATGCCATGCCGTGCTTGCGCTGGTGTGTTTGGGGGACAGAAGCCACACTGGGGCAGAGGTCCTGTCTGCTCTGCAGGGCCAGGCCGAGAGGTGGTTGACGCCACGCCAGCTTAAGCCAGGAATGGTGGTTTGCGACAATGGCACCAACCTCCTCTCCGCCCTCCGACAGGGACAACTGACCCATGTGCCCTGTGTGGCTCACGTCCTTAACCTGGTGGTGCAGCGGTTCTTGGGCAGGTACCCGGGCTTACAGGATGTCCTGAGGCAGGCCAGGAAAGTCTGTGTGCATTTCCGCAGATCTTATAATGCCAGTGCTCGCCTGGCTGAGCTGCAAAAGGAGTTGAACCTGCCCAAGAACCGCCTTATATGTGACATGCCCACCAGGTGGAACTCAACGTTGGCCATGCTGCAGCGGCTGCACACGCAGCAGAGGGCCATCAATGAGTACCTGTGCGACTACGGCACCAGGACAGGGTCAGGGGAGCTTGGTTTTTTTTCTCCACGCCAGTGGGGCATGATCAGGGATGCATGCACTGTCCTGGCACCATTTGAGGAGGCCACGAGGATGGTGAGCAGTGACAGTGCATGCATCAGTGACACTGTACCTCTTGTCCACCTGTTGGAGCACACGCTGCGTGGAATAATGGACAGGGCACTTGAGGCAGAACAGAGGCAGGAAGAGGAGGACTTCCTTGCCTCTCAAGGCCCCCTTTACCCAGACAGTGTTCCTTCTGTCCCACCCATCGCACAGGAAGAGGAGGAGGAGGAGGAGGAGGAGGATTGTGTCAGCATGGAGGTGGAGGCTGGCACTCAGCATCATCAGCAGCAGTCTTTTAGGGATGATTTACAGTCCCAAGAAACCAGTGGACTTGTACGTGGCTGGGAGGAGGTGGCTGCGGATCATGTCGTCCTTAGTGACCCAGAGGACTCCGGAGCGAATGCCTCAGCAAACCTACGCTGCATGGCCTCCCTGATCCTGCAAAGTCTGCGGAAGGATCCTCGTATTCTTCGGATCAAGGAGAGGGACCATTACTGGCTGGCCACTCTCCTTGATCCACGGTACAAGGGTAAGGTTGCGGACCTTATGTTACCGTCGCAGAGGGAGCAGAGGATGAGACAACTCCGGGAGGCCTTGCAGAAAGGTCTGTGCAACGCGTTCCCAGAGACTGGGAGGTTGCAAACTCCTGGTCCTGGACAACGAGTTGCTGAGGCTTCGGCCAGTCAAAGAAGGAGCGGTGGGGAAGGTGGCCGTCTGACCGATGCGTTCAGACAATTCTTTAGTCCGCAGCCCCAAAGTATGATCGGTTCCAGCAACCATCGCCAGCGTCTGATAAACATGGTGCAGGAATATCTAGGGGCAAGGTCAGACTTGGACACCTTCCCCACCGAAAATCCTCTGGCTTACTGGGTCTTGAGGATGGATCACTGGCCAGAGCTTGCACAGTATGCAATTGAGCTACTGGCCTGTCCTGCATCCAGCGTTCTTTCGGAACGCACATTCAGTGCTGCTGGAGGATTTGTCACGGATCACAGGGTGCGCCTGTCCACCGACTCGGTTGATCGACTGACTTTCATCAAGATGAACCAGTCTTGGATCACCACCAGCTACCACACACCTGATGCTGATATAACAGACTAATTGATTTTAACATGTCACATCCCTTCAAGACTGATGCTGATGCTGAGTGCCTGTGCTGTTATGTTGACTGGCTATCCTCCTCCTCCGAGTCCTCAATGATACGATTGATGATGATAGCTTGGAAGATCATTTTTGTTTATGGGTGCCGCCACCAGTGCCTAACGCCCAATTTTTCAGCCCCTGTTTAACAGGGGCGTGTAATTACAATTTTTGAAGCAATACTTTGCAACAGGGCTCATTGCTGTGCTCCAAGTACAGTATCTGTGAGGGGTTGCAGTGTTGTGCCACCAGTGCCTAAGGCCCAATTTTTCAGCCCCTGTTCAACAGGGGCATGTAATTACAATTCTTGATCTAATAATTCACAGCAGGGCCCATTGCTGCACCCACCAAGAGTAACTGTCAGGGCTTACAGTGTTGTGGCACCAGCACCACCATCAAAGGCCCAATTTTTACTACCACTGTTCAACAATTATATGTAATTAAAATTCCTGATATAATAGTTGACAGCAGGGCGTTCCAGCACCAACCAAGAGTAACTGTGAGTGCTTACAGTGTTGTGCCAACACCAACAACTAAGGGGCCTATTTCTGCAGAGTATATACGGCAGGTCCCTACTTTCAAACATCCAACTTACAAACGACTCCTACTTGCAAACGCAAGAAGACAACAGGAAGTGAGAGGAAATCTACCACTAGGAAGGAAAATTCTCTCCTGTAAGAATAAATATGGGAGAAAGGTGTCTCCTCTGTACTGATGCTTTATCAGCAATCCTTGTTTCAAGAAAAACACCACATTTCAAAAACAGTTGTCATTGGGACGGAAAGTGAGGTGAAATGTTCTGAACAGGGGCACAGACAGCAAAACAAATGTTACAGGGGTGATAACCCTTACCTATGTTTTCCAAAAAGTTTAAAAATAGATTTTTGAGCTGGAGCTACACTTCAACAATGTACCTGTTCAAAATTACAAACAGATTCTACATAAGAACAAACCTACAGTCCCTGTCTTGTATGCACCGCCTGTATAGGGCTGT
Source organism: Rana muscosa (assembly GCA_029206835.1). Taxonomy (NCBI): domain Eukaryota; kingdom Metazoa; phylum Chordata; class Amphibia; order Anura; family Ranidae; genus Rana; species Rana muscosa. The sequence continues at coordinate 962,088,524 of CM055117.1, read as the reverse complement.
TCAGAGTATATAGGGCCTTTTTTATTTTATGTGCGGGGTTCCCCTTAATATCCATACAAGACCCAAAGGGGCTGGTAATGGGCTGGGGTAGGGGGGGGGGTCATGGGGTAGCTATGCCATTTTTCTTAAAGAATTTCATCCATATTACCGGGACCAGACATTACATTAAAGCCGCAAGCAGTTTTAAATGGCTTTTTTTTCCTTTAGAAGTGTCATTTTGTGCAGGGACAGTTCTAAACACGGGAAACACGTGGCACTTCACAGGCATACTTTAGACACCCCCCAGGTACGATATTTAAAGGAATATTTGACTTTTTTTTTTTCACTTTATGCATCATTAAAATGACTGCTCCCGAAAAACGACCGTTTTTAAAACTTCTTTTTGCAGTGATACATGTCCCCTGGTGCAGAACCCGGGTTCCCAAACCCTTTTTAGGACAATAACATGCATAATAGTTGTTATAATTAGCACTTTAGAATTCGAACGTTCGCATCCATTGTATTTAATAGGGTTCTAATGTTCGTTCGAACTTTCGGTCCGTTCGCGGGTTCTGGTGCGAACCGAACCCGGGGGTGTTCGGCTCATCACTAGACGTCACTATAAAGGGGAAGATCTTTTTTCTTGGCGCCACCCCTTGGGCTGCTTTTGCTGATCTCGTGAAGTAAAAGTTTGGGAAGAGACGATTTGCGCTTTTCAGTCTTCGTACTTTTCAGATCGTTTTCTGCGGTTCAGTTTGTGCTTGTGGGTTCGTATCTTGACTTTCAGGGCGTCTAGGCAGGTCGTATCTGTTTTACAGTGCATTCTTGCCTGTTCGTTTCTGATTTTCAGTTCGTTATTCATAGGCCTTGCTGTTCTAAAGTGCGTTCTGTTCTGTACGTTCTGATAAGACGACCGTTTCTTAGCCATGTCGCCTGGACGTTCTCGTCGTCGAGTTCGTGCTGTGCGTGCGCTTGGTGTTGGTCTGCTTGTTTTGGACCAAGACCAGTCCATGAATGGTGTGAGGAGGAGTTCGAGGAGTTCATGGACCAAGAATTGGTTGCTCCAGTGGGACCAATTCTGCCATATGCCTCTGCTGCGGGAGATCGTTGAGAATAATCCTGAGGACTACAGGAATTTTCTGCGGATGTCTGACCCCGTTTTTCAGGAACTGTTGGCTTTGGTGTCCCCCTATATTACCAGGAAGGACACCGTTATGCGGGAAGCCATCAGTGCTGAGCAGAGGCTCATCGCCACGTTACGTTATCTGGCGACAGGGAGAAGTCTTCAGGACTTGAAGTTCACGACAGGCATCTCCCCCCAGGCTCTGGGCCTCATAATCCCAGACACCTGTTCTGCCATTATACAAGTCCTGCAGGAGGACTATATTAGGGTAAGTTTTCTCCATTAACATCACATTTTATGTATTACATGTATGCTAATGTATTGTATTTCTTTCTTCCTTCCCTAATTACCATGATTGTAATATGCTGAGAATGTCCCCTTTGTCCCCATGCATGCTGGAAGCTTTAGATTGCCCTTTTTTTCTCCTCCATAAATATTTCCCTTCACTAACTTTTCCAGCAGGGGCGCCTGTTGCTCCAAATGTTTGGGGGTTCAAACACCAATTTAGGAAATAAACTTCCTCCTTTTTTGCTCTGGTGCCTATTAAACGCCCCCAGTTGTCCCCTCTAATGCAGCCATTTTGTTCCCTCCAATGCAGCCATTTAGTCCCCTCTAATGCAGCCAGTTTCCCCCCAGCCCTGCACTTACCTTCTTGTGGTCAGCGCCATCCTTCTTCTGTCCTTGATGTGTTCTCCTTCCCTTGATGTTGCATCAGCCAATCATGTTACCATTAAACAGACTTGGTGAACATGATTGGCAGAGCAGCCTGCCAGTGTTTCCCCAAGGAATGCCCCCCCCCCTGCGTCCCCTATTTTACTTTTAGGAAGCCAATTACATCCCTCAGGTTGTAATGTGCAAGACTATTTTACTACCTGTTTCTGCTATGCAATTTGAACCCCCTAAATGCCGCAATTATTCATGTGTTGGTCGCTTTACAAGAGGCCATCCACCTGAATAGTGGGCGGCATAGACAATACATAGGTTAATGCAACGCATGAACCTATGTATTGTTCTGAGTGATGGGCACAGGAGAGAGGGGGCAGTGCTCCAGCGCCCACTCTGGACGCACCGCCACTGCAATGCTATCCTGTGGCCAAACACATCTCCCCCCCCCCAAAATAATTTAGTAATGGCCCATCAGAGGGGGTGATGAATATGATAAATGAGCCTTCCATTATACTTATTTTAAACACCTTAATAAACGTAGAATTTGATTGATGTTGGCCTCTAATGTTTTTTCAGAGAATTTCCTTGTAATGTCTGATTTTTGTATTCTAATATTATTTCATCTTGTTTCACTCCACAGCTTCCTTCCACGCCACAGGAATGGCAGACTGTGGCATCGGAGTTTGCCACGCGGTGGGACTTCCCCAACTGCGGTGGTGCCATAGACGGGAAGCACGTCCGCATCGTGCCGCCACCCCGTTCTGGGTCCTACTACTACAATTACAAGGGGTTTCATAGCATTGTGCTGATGGCGGTGGTGTCAGCACGGTATGAATTCCTCTATGTTGATGTAGGGAAGAATGGCCGGATGTCCGATGGGGGATCCTTCATCCAGACAGAGTTTGCCCTCCGTCTCCAGAGTGACGACCTTGCATTGCCACCGGATGCAGGGAATATTGAAGGACTCCCCTTTGTTTTTTTGGCTGATGAAGCCTTCGGACTCGGACGGCATCTTATGAGGCCATTTCCACAGAGGACCCTGACCCCAGAGAAGAGGGTGTTCAATTACCGGCTGGCCAGGGGCCGAAGAGTTGTCGAAAATGCCTTTGGCATAATGGCCAGCCGGTTCCGCCTTTTTATGACTTCAATACACTTGGCGGACTACAAAATAAACTATGTAGTGTTATGCTGCTGTGTGCTACACAACTTTCTGAGCCAAAAATCTAATTCATATATGGCCTCAGTTTTGCCAGAGGCTGGACTTTCCCCTGCAAATCCCCTGCCGGGCCTGGAATCTGCCCGTCCTGGCTTGCCCTCCCAAAATGCCCGTGAGGTTCGGGACAAATACATGGAGTATTTCACGGGTAGGGGGGCAATTCCTATGCCAGCCTATGTCTAAGGATCCAAATAAAAAGCTTGTTTAAACCTTTAATTATTTGTTCTTTCCTGTCTCCTAGTTTGTCTTAGTGCATTTGTAGTGCCAAGTGTATTTTACTTTAGTAACTAACAACCATTTCACTATGTAACCTTACAAAATAACCAAATAAGCTTAGAGGGTATTATAAAAAGAAGCTACACGTTGTTTGTGCTCAAATATTTTACTCTGTGCACATTCTCACCATTTTTAGTTTTTTCTTGTTTTTTGGGTTGGCCTGGCCCCAACTCGGCAATTTTTTGCTTATGAAAATACAAAAATAACAGTTGCATTCCAAAAATTACAACATTGGATACCTCTGAGCAATTTGAGACATTCACTTACACAAACTATGTCTCTATGTGCCCGTCCTAATATGGGGTCCTGCCACCCCTTGCCCAGCCAAAAATTGAATATGCACACATTTGGGATTTTTTTCATCTAGGAAGTTTACAATCCTGATCCCTATTGTCAACATGTGCTATCTGCCATCAGGGGTGATCAATGGACGTGTTTTGGGGGTGCAACCCCTTCCTCAGTTCACCGACTTTAGATACGAGGAAGGGGTTGCACCCCCAAAAGACGTACATGGATATCCCCTGATGGCAGATAGCACATGTTGACACACTGTGTGCAGATTCAATTTTTGGCTGGTTTGATTGTCAAAAATATTCGAAAAGGTGCAAAAACAAACATGTAAAAACAAATGTGTTTGGATGGCTTATTGAATTCTCCCCAAAACATTGAGAATGTCTTTAAATGTTTGTTCCATCACATGGATTCTTTGTTTAATTAGGTCCAGTTCCGTGCTACATTCCATCACTTGCTGGATGAGGCGGAGGGCACTGTCAGCAGAGAACTGTGTACTATCCTTCACAAAATTTATATCCCCTAAAAAAAAAAAAAAAAAAGGTATTATAACTCTGCAGGCCTACATCTCTTACCTGAAGCTGTGGTGACAGATACTGACCTGTTGTGGTGACCAGATCCACAACGTCATCCACCTCTCCTTCCTGCACTTCTCCTTCCTCCACCTCAACTTCCTGCACATCTTTCGGTTGTGGGTCTTTGGGAGTTTGGGGTTGCTTGGAAGTTGTGGGGTGCATGTGCTCCCTGGAGTGTCCTCCTCCCAGTCTTCTCTCCCCTATGAGAATCAAACAAAAGGTCTATTTATCACACTGTAAATCTCAATGTTAAAATAAAAACAGGCTAAATTGCTTGGAAGTGTGGTACAAGTGTGTGTTCGGGCGGAATTTAAAGAAGAATGCATTATTTATGACCAAGAATATGTTTAGTATTCACCTTTGGATGTAATTTATTTGACATGGAGGCACCACAAAAATTCTATGATGCACCTGTGTGGGACACCCAAAAAAGGCGGGTCTGGTGGCCCACACTATAGTGCTCCAAAGTACAGATGTGGAAGCAGCTGCTGATTGTCCTCTCCTTTACACTGATAAAAGTTTGCATTTCATTCTCTTTACAAACACATCATCTAGACTAAAAATTTTGCCACAATATTTGAGCAAAAATGGCAGATGTCTAATTACTTTTGTGGCTCTAAAATAAGCCAAAACCGCGGATAGTGGCCGAACGAAGTGTCTGTAACGTAACGAACGATTACTGTGCCCAACCAAGTTCAAAATATTACATTTTGGAAGGGAGTCCAATATGAGAAACCAAAATAAAGAGCAACATGTCAGTTTAGAAAAAGATTAATAGCAGAAAAGTCTACATTTTACTTACTTTTAGCGAGAATTCTCTTTATGCTCCTCAACTGCTCTGGCTCCCTCAGTTTGAGGTCTGACCACCTCTTTCTGAGCTGCTCATTTGAGCGTTTCACCCCGAAATTCGCCTTCAGACTCTTCACGACTTTAGTGAGGATTTTGGCCTTCCTTCTATTTGGTTTGCTATACGGCCCATGCTTGGCATCATAATCAGACTTGAGCAAGATGTCCACCATCTCCGCAAAAGACATATTCGATGCCTTGAATCTCCTCCTTGATCGTGACGTTTCCTCGGTCTCCGGGCTTGTCTCCTCCTCGTTAGTTGCGGAATTATCAGACACCTGCTGTAACTCCGCCATATCTGTCTGCGCGGCGAAAGAGAAAGGGCGGGGAAAAGATGTTAGTTAGAACGTCATGGGCGGGCGACGTGTGCGGAGCGACGTGTTCGTATTTTGACGCATGCGTGGTGTGTATATAGCAAACACACATGTGACTATAGTACGTTCGGTGTGCGGAGAGAGGAGTTCAAGTGACGGACGTGCGAACGAAGGTATGTGATTTTGTGACTTGTACAAATTGTTGGCCTATACTGTCTTGAGAATGTTGGAGGATATATATGGTGACTAGGATGTTAAGGAGGTTAGACTGTTTGCCTCACATTAGTTATATATAATTTATTTAACTTGCAGATACAATATGAATGTCTTTATAAGCGACAAGGATTTCCTGGCGGAATTTATTGACCGGGTAAGGGAGCTGCCGGCTCTGTGGGAGACGAAAAACCCCATCCACAAAAAAAGAGGGGTGAGAAAAGCAGCGCTGGAGAAGCTGCTCCCATTTGTGCATACCAAGGTGCCCACAGCCACAGCAAAACAAGTGGACACTAAAATTGGGAGCTTGAGAGGTACCTACAGGACTGAACGATCTAAGGTCCTGGCTTCTCAGAGGTCAGGAGCAGCAGCAGGTGATGTTTATGTCCCGATTTTGTGGTACTACAACAGGATGTCCTTCCTGGATGACCACATTGAGACAAGGCCATCACTCTCCACTCTTCCCCCCAGACTTCCCTGCAGCCAACCTGAGCCTTCTCTGGAGCAAGAGGAGGCAGCCATCCTGGATGATCCTGATTTGGCCATCTGGAGCCAGGTATAGTATTAACTGAAAATGTATTGGGATAAACTTAATGTTTGACAAATATGTCAAGATGACAAACATAAAATATTTTGGATTCCACAAGTGAAATCCAGATCTGTAGACATTATTCTGCACTTAATTGGGTGCTAAATAGTCAATCTGATGTAGTGGTAAATTTAAAGCAAGGATTTATGGATTTACATTCTAATTGCTTCAATCAGGATTACAAAGTTTGATGCAAAGATTAAACCAACATATTAAACTATATCCCTTTTTCATACACAGGATGAAATCAGCCAGGAGGAGGGTCTGGAAACTGTCAGGCAGGAGGAGGAAGGGCCCAGTGGCAGCCAGGAGGTGGCAGGGCCCAGTGGCAGCCAGGAGGTGGCAGGGCCCAGTGCCAGCCAGGAGGTGGCAGGGCCCAGTGGCAGACAGGAGGTGGCAGGGCCCAGTGGCAGACAGGAGGTGGCAGGGCAAAGGAGAAGCATCAGATCCCAGGTGCCTCCCATCCGGCTTCCCAAAAGAGGCAGGAGGGACAGGAGCACGAGTGAGGCAGCAATGGCCCTTATTCGTGAGGCCCATGCCACCATCCAGGAGCCCACATCCCCTGAAGAGGCCATTGCCGGTCTAGTGGAGGCTAAGTTCAAGGTGATGAGCATGGAGCAACGCCTCCTATGCGAGCCCCTGCTCATCACCTTGCTCAACAAGGGGGTGATGGAGAAAATTACCCCCAATACCGCCATATGTGAGGTGGCACAACTGACCCAACCTCAACCTCCACCTCCCCCTTCTTCTTCTGCCCCACCCCCTTCTGCTACACCTCCACCTTCTTCTTCTGCCCCACCCCCTTCTGCTACACCTCCCCCTTCTTCTTCTGCCCCACCCCCTTCTGCTACACCTCCACCTTCTTCTGCCCCACCCCCTTCTGCTACACCTCCCCCTTCTTCTTCTGCCCCACCCCCTTCTGCTACACCTCCCCCTTCTTCTTCTGCCCCACCCCCTTCTGCTACACCTCCACCTTCTTCTTCTGCCCCACCCCCTTCTGCTACACCTCCACCTTCTTCTTCTGCCCCACCCCCTTCTGCTACATCTCCTCCTCCTCCTCCTGACAGGAGTACCCCTCCAGTGGCCCAGCCTCCAGCCAAACGAAGAAGGAAGGCTGCAGGGAAGGCTTCAGGAAAGGTTGCAGGGAAGGTTGCCAGGAAGAAGAGGAAGTGATGGCCTTGCTTCATTGTGGTCGGACAGAAGGCAGCCTGTTGTAGTACCACACACTTGGGACATATATATCACCTGCTGCTGTTCCTGACCTCTGGGAGGCCAGCATCAGATTGTGTTCAGAAATGTTGGCCTTCTCAAGCTCCCAATTTTAGTGTCCACACAGGGTTGCTGTGTGCTCTGGGGTCCCTGGGATGCACAAATGGCAGCAGGTTCTCCAGCGCTGCCTTCTCTTTATTTTATTTCGAAACATGAATAAATGTGATTTTTGTTTAAGTTCATACTTGACTATGTGTATTTGTAAAAATTAAAAATCTAGCTTTGGAGTAAGCAGATACATTTGACTGACAAAAAAAGGGACAGATATCACCCCCCCAAAAGAATAACTAAATCTGATTTGCAAAAAAACATGTCGGGAAATTTAACTAATATTGATTCAAAAATTAAATGGGAGATCACTATCAAAACATTGCGAAATTATAATTAACATCATTTTTAAAAATATAACCATTTAAATTATTCCGAAAAACTTGCACGATATAATACACATAAATCTTCTTAAGAGCAGCATGAAAAAGGTTAAAAAAAAAGGCAGAACTCTGTGTGAATATCAGCAGCAAAAGAAGGTCACTCGTTTTGATTAATGTAACATTCTAACGAAGATTTCAATGCAGAACATTTAAACGATGCAATAATTTTGAGCGTGACGAATGTGCTCTCTCCATTACGAAGGCTTGTTTTACCAGAAGATGCGCTCCCGTCTCATAGTTGCTTGTGAGCATGCGCGCTTTTGGAAGAGTCGTAAAAGCATACACACGAACCATTTTCTCGTCACAAAACAGCCCGACGAGAAACACGACGAGGAAATCTGGAATCCTGACGAGAAAATAGAGAGCAGGTTCTCTATTTTCTCGTCGAGATTCTCGGCAATTTTCTCGTCGTAAAACCATACACACGAACGTTTTTCTCGACAAAAAAGCTCTCGCGGCACTTTTCTTGACGGTTTTGGACGAGAAAATCGGTCGTGTGTACGAGGCTTAAGGTGTTGGTGTTGCCACAACACTGTAAGCCCTCACAGTTACTCTTGGTGGGTGCTGGAACGCCCTGCTGTGAACTATTATATCAAGAATTGTAATTACATGCCATTGTTGAACAGTGGTAGGAAAAATTGGGCCTTTGGTAGTGGTGCTGGTGCCACAACACTGTAAGTCCTCACAGTTACTCTTGGTGGGCGCAGGAATGGGCCCAGCTGTGAAATATTAGATCAAGAATTGTAATTACATGCCCCTGTTGAACAGGGGCAGAAAAATTGGGCCCTTGGTGGTGGTGGTGGTGGTGTTGCCACAACACTGTAAGCCCTCACAGTTACTCTTGGTGGTCGCAGGAATGGGCCCTGCTGTGAATTATTATATCAAGAATTGTAATTACATGCCCCTGTTGAACAGGGGCAGAAAAAAATGGGCCTTAGGCACTGGTGCTGGTGCCACAACACTGCAACCCCTCACAGATACTGTAGTTGGAGCGCAGCAATGAGTCCTGCTGCAAAGCATTGCATTAAATATTGTAAATTTACGGCCCTGTTAAACAGGGGCTGAAAAATTGGGCCTTAGCCACTGGTGGCGGTGCCCAGAACCAAAAATGTTCTTTCAAGCTATCAGCATGATTATTGAGGAGGAAGAGGATAGTCACTCAGCATAACAGGATAGTCACTCAGCATCAGCATAGGCAGTCTTGAAGGGATCTGACATTTCAAAAAAAAATTACTCGGTTACATCAGCATCAGGTGCTTGGTAGCTGATGGTGATCCAAGACTGATTCATTTTTATGAAGGTCAGTCGATCGGCCGAGTCGGTGGACAGGCGCACCCTGTGATCGGTTACAAACCTCCAAAAGCACTGAATGTGCGTTCCGAAAGAACGCTGGATGCAGGACAGGCCAGTACCTCAATTGCATACTGTGCAAGCTCTGGCCAGTGATCCATCCTCAAGACCCAGTAACCCAGTGGATTTTTGATGGGAAATGTGTCCAAGTCTGATCTTGCCCCTAGGTATTCCTGCACCATGTAAACCAGAAGCTGGCTATGGTTTCTGGAACTGATCATACCTTGGGGCTGCGTACTAAAAAATTGTCTGAACGCATCGGTCAGACGGCCACCTTCTCCACCACTCCTTCTTTGACTGACCAAAGCCTCAGCAACACGTTGTCCAGGACCAGGAATTTGTAACCTCCCAGTCTCTGGGAACGCGTTGCACAGACCTTTCTTCAAGGCCTCCCAAAGATGCTTCATCCTCTGCTCCCTCTGCAACGGCAAGATAAGGTCCGCAACCTTACCCTTGTAACGTGGATCAAGGAGGGTTGCCAGCCAGTAATGATCCTTCTCCTTGATCGCACGAATACGAGGATCCTTCCGCGGGCTTTGCAGGATCAGGGAGGCCATGCAGCGTAGGTTTGCTGAGGCATTCGGTGCGGAGTCCTCTGGGTCACTGAGGACGACATGATCCGCAGCCACCTCCTCTCAGTCACGTACAAGTCCACGGGTGTCTTGGGACTGTAATTGATCCCTTGAAGACTGCTGCTGATGCTAAGTGCTAGTCTCCACCTCCATGCTGACACAATCCTCCTCCTCCTCCTCTTCCTGTGTGATAGCCGGGCCAGCAGGAACACTGTCTGGATAAAGGGGGCCTTGAGAGGTAAGGAAGTCCTCCTCTTCCTTCCTCTGTTCTGCCTCAAGTGCCCTGTGCATTATTCCACGCAGCGTGTGCTCCAACAGGTTAAGAAGAGGGACAGTGTCACTGATGCATGCACTGTCACTGCTCACCATCCTCGTGGCCTCCTCAAATGGTGCCAGGACAGTGCATGCATCCCTGATCATGGCCCACTGGCGTGGGGAAAAAAATCCAAGCTCCCCTGACCCTGTCCTGGTGCCATATTGCAACAGATACTCATTGATGGCCCTCTGCTGCGTATGCAGCCGCTGCAGCATGGCCAAAGTAGAGTTCCACCTGGTGGGCATGTCACAGATTAGGCGGTTCTTGGGCAGGTTGTAATCCTTTTGCAGAGTCAGCCAGCCGAGCACTGGCATTATATGACCGACGGAAATGCCCACAGAGTTTCCTGGCCTGCTTTAGGACCTCCTGTAAGCCTGGGTACCTGCCCAAGAACCGCTGCACCACCAAGTTAAAGACGTGAGCCAAACAGGGCACATGGGTCAGTTGTCCCGGTCGGAGAGCGGAGAGGAGGTTGGTGCCATTGTCGGAAACCACCTTTCCTGGCTTAAGCTGGTGTGGCGTCAACCACCTCTGAGCCTGCCCCTGCAGAGCTGACAGAATCTTTGCCCCAGTGTGGCTCCTGTCCCCCAAGCACACCAGCTCAAGCACTGCATGGCATCTTTTTGCCTGCGTACTTGCGTAGCCCCTTGAACGCCTACAGAGCACCGCTGGTTCTGAGGACAAAGCACAGGTAGAGGCCATGGAGGAGGAAGAAGAAGAGGAGGGGGTGGAGGAGAGAGGTATGTCAGAATCACCAGTAGTGACATTTTGGAGGTGTGGTGGCGAACAACCTCCAACACTACTGCACCTTGTCCTGCATCCTTCCCAGCTGCCAGCAGAGTCATCCAATGCGCCGTGAAAGATAAGTAACGTCCCTGTCCATGCCTTCTGGACCATGAGTCAGCGGTAATATGCACCTTACCACTGACCACCCTGTCCAGCGAGGCCAAGGCATCGCCTTCCACATGCCGGTAGAGAGCCGGAATCGCCATCCGTGAGAAAAAGTGGCGTTTGGAAACCTGCCACTGAGGAACCGCACATTCCACAAACTCATGGAAGGGGGTAGAGTCTACCAAAAGAAAAGGCAGCAGTTGAAGTGCTAGCAATTTAGCTAAGCTAGCATTCAACCGCTGGGCATGTGGATGGCTGGGAGCAAACTTCTTTCGGCGGTGCAGCAGCTGGGGAAGGGAAATTTGCCTGGTACAATCGGACGTCGGTGTACCGATAGCAGATTGCCCGCGAGTACTTTGCTGTGACACATCTAATTCTACACCTACATTCCTCTCAGTGCAGGTTTCAGAGAGGACTGAAGGTATAGTGGGGTTGAAGATCCCAGCTGATGAGGAGCAAGGAGAGGTCTGCTTTGTTCTTCGGTGTGGGTCTTTTAGGTAAGCTTGCCAACGAACCGCATGGCAGGTCGACATAAGTCTGGTCAAGCACGTGGTGCCCAAGCGGCTGATGTTTTAGCCATGCGAGATACGCTTTAGACATATGTTGCAAATGGCAACGGTGCGATCTGCTGCACACGTCTGAAAAAAGGCCCACACCAAAGAACTTTTGGAATAACACGCGGAGCTCTGCGGTGTGATGCAGTTGGTGTGCTGCCCTTAAGCTGGCCCCTGGAGGGCATCCTGCCTCATTGGAGATGTGCCTCCTCCTCCTCCTCCTCTCTCCTATCAGGCACCCACGTGCAGTCAGTGACCTCATCATCCCCTCCCTCCTCATCACTGGAGCAAATCTGGCAGTATGCTGCAGCTGGGGGAACATGACTGCCAGATAGCTGTCCTTGTTGGGCACACCCTCTCTCTGGGCTCACATTACTACCCCCTCTCTCTGGGCTCACGTTACTGTCTTCCTCCAGCTGGGTTCCATCATCGGAGCCTTCAAAACGCTGGGCATCCTCCTGGAGCATGTACCCAACACTGTGGTCAAACAGTTCGGGGGACTCCTCAGGAGGACATGGTGGGGCTAGGGAAGGAGTAACTGATGCCATTGAGCCGAGGGAAGAGGCCGCTTTGGCAGCTGCTTTGCCAGACAAAGTACCCTGAGCCTGGGTGAGAGGGGATGAGGAGGAGGAGGACGGCTTGGTCATCCATTCTATCAAGTCTTGGCCAGCTGCCGAAAAGAATGACAAGCGTGTCCCACGGCCACGTGCTGATGAGGATGCACCGTGTCCACGACCAGCACTGTTGCCTCTAGACACAGAGCCTGCTTGCCCTCTTTTATTGCCTCGTGACTGACTGCCTCTCCTTGTTTGCCTTCCAGACATACTAATGGCCCGCAGTGAGATGTAGCTGCACAAAGGTGGGATGTATATATATATATATATATATATATATATATATATATATATATATATATATATATATATTAGGGCTGTGGAAATTAACTATTAATTCCTTGATTAATCGATTAATCTTTTTGATCGATCAAAATTATTTTGATCGGTACTCACCTCCCCGCCGGCTTCCGGGTCTTCAGGGAGTTCCGTCGGAGATCCGGTGACATCACGGACATCCGCGGGGCTTTCCGTGTCCATCTGAAGGGCTCCTTTGCTGTGCCTTCATATCTGCATGCCGGCAGGACCTTACTATCTGCCACACGCAAGGGCTGTTACACTTCCCCTATCACTTCCCTCTATCAACCTGGCATTCTACAGCCATCCACCGGGAGTTGTGATAGTTCCCTTCACAGGACATCTACATGCCGACAGACTGATTTTAACCCCTCCTCATCTGGATTCAGCAGTGGTATCGTTGTACACATTTTTATACCAGTATAATACTTAGCTACATGTTCTTATGACTGCTTTTGCTACCGTTTGGTATTACTCGCACCATTTTTACAGTTTATGTAGCTACATCGATTTTATCTCCAGTGCAATATTTATTTTGTTACCTACTTGAAGACTATAAAAGTTTTAATGCTATTCCCATCGAGCGCTGCCCTTGTGTGTTTTTTGTATCCTGCTATCCATTTTTCCAGTGGTTGGTAGCTGCACTGGGAATCGGCCTGCAAGTAGATTAGCTAAAAGTAGTTGGATCTGTATGTGCGTTATAATTAATCGAAATTAGTCAATTAATCGATTTTAAAAAAAATCGATTAATCAAACACAAAAAATTTAATCAGTAACAGCCCTAATAAATATATATATATATATATATATATATATATATATATATATATATCTCTCTGTACTGATAATGCAGCTATCAGAATCAACTGCCTGCTGTGGGATTAGTATGGGAAAAGCAGCAATTGTTTTCAGTTAGTTTTAGATGAAACCTGTGCAGAGGACAAAGTACACTGAAAATACTTGCAGCTCTCTGCTTGTGGTTTTATTATGAAAACACCACTATAATAGTCACTAACTGTATTCAGGTAAGCTTTAGGTGAACGCTATGCAAAGCACACAGTACACTAAGTGAAACACTGTCTGCAGCTAGCACAATCACCTGCCTGCCTGTCACAGTATAGAGACTAACAGGAACGGATCTAGCTAAACTGAATACAGTGTATAAATATATATACAACACCTAGGATGCATATATATCCTCTACACACTGTAACTGCAGCTAACTGACTCGCCTGCCTGCTCTATCTAATTAAATATAAATGACACTGTCTCTCTCTGATATCTCTCTCTTTTAACAACTCCAACACACTACACAAGGCCGCCAAGCCGGCGGCCTTATATAGTGTGGGGCGTGTACTAAACCCCCTGAGCCATAATTGGCCAAAGCCACCCTGGCTTTGGCCAATTACGGCTCTCCGTTTTTTCCACGTTGTGATTGGCCAAGCATGTGGGTCATAGTGCATGCTTGGCCAATCGTCAGCCAGCAATGCACTGCGATGCCGCAGTGAATTATGGGCTGTGACACGCCACTCAAACTTGGCGCGAACGGCCCATAATGTTCGCAATTCAGCAAACAGCCAACGTTCGAGTCGAACATAGGTTTGACTCGAACACGAAGCTCATCACTAGTGTTAACCCCAAAAACATGTATTATATTACAGCTTACCGATTCTTAGATGTAATGGATGCATTTGTTTTCTTTTTTAGGCTTTCTGTTATTTTCACCTGGTGATCCAGCCAGTAAATTTGTTGCTGAGATGTCACAGGTTCTTTTTCTTCTAGTCTAGCTTCGGGTGTTAAGGGTCCTTACTGCTTCATATAACATTGTTCAAATAGTGAAACGTGAGAGCCATTCAGTGCCTGTAACTGTGGGCACAGGCTGGCATGATGTCCTGGATTCACAGTAAGTGAGTTAGCTGAAGACAATGGTGTGCCTGATACTGATAAATGCAACGCTGGAGAAGAGGTGAATGTTGCAGTGAATTATTATTTTTTATTTTAAGTAGCAGATCCTTTAAGTCCTGTAATTTGCAAATTCCATAGATTGGACTTGTTTTAGCAGCACATATCACAAATGCTCAAGTGGACTAAGATCTAGAGAATATGGAGGCCAAGTAAATGCCTCAAGCTCATTGCTGTGTTCCTTAAACCATTCCAGAGTCCATCAAACCAGGCCACCTTCTTCCATGGTCCAGTTCTGATGCTCACGTTCCCTTTGTAGACACTTTTGCCTGCAGACACGAGTCAGCATGGGCACCCTGACCAGTCTTTGGCTACACACGACACCTAACAGGTTATGACATTAATTAATACTAAAGTCTCATTTTTTTTTTCTTTAAAAATAATAAACATGTTATACTTACCTGCCCTGTGTAGTGGTTTTGCACAGAGCAGCCCAGATCCCCCTCTTCTCAGGTCCTTCTTCGGTGCTCCTGGCCCCTCCCTCCTGTCGAGTGTCCCCACAGCAAGCAGCTTGCTATGGGGGCACCCGAGCCAAGCCACAGCTCCGTGTGTCCATTCAGACACAGAGCTGTGATTCGGCCCCGCCCCTCTCTTTCCTGATTGCCTAACTGACTTTGACAGCAGCGGGAGCCAATGGCGCCGCTGCTGTGTCTCAGCCAATCAGGAGGGACAGTCCTGGATGGTCGAGGCACTCGTGCACATCGCTGGACAGAGATGGGGCTCAGGTAAGTACTGTATTAGGGGGCTGAGGGGGGCTGCTACACACAGAAGATTTTTTGTCTTAAAGCATAGAATACATTAAGATAAAAAAAAACTTCTGCCTTTACAACCACTTAACCACTTTCCGACCAGCTCACACAGGTATACTGCGGCAAGTCGGCTCTCCTGTGCAGTATATCTGTATGTACAAGGAGGATAGCGGTAAACAAGGCAATTCCCCGTTCTGTCAATCTACATGACAGAGATCTACTGTTCCCAGTGATCGGGAACAGTGATCTCTGTCATGTTCCAGTAAGCCCATCCCCCCTACAGTTAGAACACGCTGAGGGAACACACTTAACCCGTTGATCGCCCCCTAGTGTTAACCCCTGCCAGTGTAATTTTTACATTGATAAGTGCATTTTTATAGCACTGATGTAATAATGTCACTGGTCCCCAAAAAGTGTAATTTTGGGTCAGATTTGTACGCCACAATGTCACAGTCCCGCTAAAAATCGCAGATCGCCGCCATTACCAGTAAAAACAATAAATAAAAAAAAAAATGGCCTGGTCATTAAGGGGGCAAATCCTTCCGGGGCTGAAGTGGTTAAGCACATGCTCAATACACTCTAATGGTGTTGTGTCTATTCACCCTGTGGGCAAATCAACCGCCTCCAGACTCTTCCAAACAGAAGATGCAGATGAACATGACTGTATAAATTCTGCTTTGTTCAAGCAGCCAGAGATAGACAACACCTAACAAGCTGTCACATTTATTAAACACGTGATCTATACACTTTGAAGGACGTGGTTTATACTCACCCTGTGAAGGGGTTTTATATTCTGGCAATGAGCAGTCTAATGGCCTTCCCAGGCAAAATATTCCTCTTGAGGCCGTGTTCACACCTATGCAAATTGAATGCGCGTTTCCCCGCATTCAATTCGCATAGCAGGAGAATGTGACTGGCTCTCTATGGAGCCGGTTCACATATCTCCGCAGCGGCTCCAGTGCGGTGTGCTGGAAAAACGTGTGCCTTTTTTGGTGCGTTTCAGGTTCGATTTCAGCCCAAAATTCGGGCTGAAATCAGACCTGAAATGGTGAACCAGCACGCACCGGACCCCTGCTGTGAGCCGCATGCGGCGACGGTGTGAACCCGGCCTGAGACTTTTCCAAAGAGGAAGATGTGGATGAACATGACTTGACTAGTGCAAGTTCACACCAGACGCAGTTCCGTTCAGTTCGGTGTGCTTTTTTTCTGCACTAAAAATGCATGCACAGTGTTTTCCATGTATTCCAATGGCTCTAGTTCACACCAGTGCAGTCAGTTCCAGTCAGTTTCTGGTCATTTTCCGGTGTAGAAACTGACCGGAACTGACTGTATTGGTGCAGAAAAAACGGAACTGCATCTGGTGTGAACTGGCCCTTAAGAATATTGCATTGTTTAAGCAGTTAATGATTAAGATGACAAATGTTGTCACATTTCATTAGGCACATAGTCAAGACGCTCTAAGGCTAGGTTCACACTGCTGCAAATTCAAAATCACGTGATTTCACCGCGATTTTGCCGCGATTCGCGGCCGCGATTTCAGGGAATGCCAGTCTATAGAGCTGAATTTGCCTGGCAAACGGATCAAACTCACACAGGACCCTTTTTTCCCGCAGCTCATATTCGCAACGCATTGATGTGAACGGCACTAATGTTAAGCTATGTAATTTAAATGACTTGCGAATTTGAGAAATCGCAACGGCTCAAATTCGCAATAGAATTCGCAGCAGTGTGAACCTAGCCTAAAGCAGTTGTTTCCACATAACCTGTGCAGAGATTATCTGTTCTGGCAACATCCAATTTTCCTTCCAGAACCAGTCAACTCGTTTCTGAGCCTTCCCAGGCAAATCAACCCTTGGCTCATCCGAAGAAGATGCGGATGAGGATGACCTTTGCCCAGTTTTTGATCCCTCCCTTTGTAAGGCTGGTGAGATGCCTTAAGGTAGAAGAAAAGCAGTGGAAGTATTTCAATTGCCTCCAAAAGACGGCTTTGCAATTTCTCCATGGTGACTGAATTAAAAGCTCATTCTAGAAGAATGGAGCAAAAAAGCATGTTTTCAAAGCAGGATGTCAAAATTATGCCCTTTAGAAGAGGAAGGTGTCCAGGATTTGCAGTCACCCCTTTAGTCGATGTGTCCCTTACAGGACTGGCCAGTTAGATGACTTTACTTTTAAGAGATGTTATATCCTTCAAGGAAAAGGAAATGCTCATTCACTGCATTGCTCATGGAAGGCGATGCTTAAATTGGCAGCAAGCAGGGCTTTTTTTTCAGGGGGAACTTGGTGGAACTCAGTTCCACCACCTTTGGCTAAGACCCTTTGGTGTCTGCTCACCACAGTCACTTGTAAACACAGAAGTCTGGTTATTGTGTTGACAATTGACAGCTCTGCACTCTGTGTGTAACCCCCCTGAACTCTGTATGTAATGCAATCCTGGTATTTAATGCCCCTTCAAGACCCTCCTACTGTTTGTGAAATTTAACTGACCACACCCACTATTTGATGTGATTTGGAGGGTGTGTGTAGGGGAGGGGTTTTGGGGGGTCGTGGTTGAGTTCCAGCACCTATTGTTTGAGTAAAAAAGCCCTGGCAGCAAGGATCTGTGATTGTGGTAAGTCTGGCTTCCTACCTCAAAATAAATGTTTGTTGCGGTAAAGGGGACTGCAGTTTAAGAGTCACTTTCAACTGTCACTACAGATAGGTTCGCTTTGCAGTCTAGGCTGGGAATCCTGGAAAAACTAGAAAGCCAACATATCATCCAGGAAGTCAACAAAAATCTCCATGCAAGGATGCTTCCTTTTATTTTAGGGATTGTCCTACCCATACATAACTTAAGGGAGCTTGGCTGATCTTCTTTCGACATCGGTACAGCCTGGGTCTTGGATGCTTGGTCCCTCAGGGCAAGCACATCAGGCCATATTTGAAAGGTCATTCATCCTTCTAGTCTGAGATTCTACCAAAAAGAGTTCCTTGCTCCAGCAACTGGGAACGATAATTCCAATCCCAGCAGATCAGGTTATACAGGTGTTTTGATGGTTGGTGAATAAAGAACAGGGTCACCTGACCCCTACACAGCCCCTGTGTAATTAGGAGCCCAACTAATTATGGTTCAGAAGTATGCCTTTTTCTGCTTCTAAAAAACAGACCAGTCATAAGGTGCTGAATTGTACTGGCGTTCCTTTCTTTACCTGTCAGCACCTGCATGCCTGATGATTATTGGAACCATGGTCTCTACTGTTCCTGTATTAAGTCAGCTTTGTGCTTGCTTTTTGTCATCTGGGAGTAGGTTCTTTAGTCTTGATGGAAGAGGTGGGGGAGTTTGGGACTTTGAATGAGGCACACATAAGCGACTCTACTGTACCTCGGCTTCCGGGACAGACTACCTTACTGGCCCTGGCTCTACAGTCTCCACCAACCACTGCATGAATTTCATGTAAGTACCTAGGGTGGGCGTTTTTTTCCCTTCCCTGGGACTCATTACTATTTGACCAACCCATCTATTTTTACTATATATTTTTTTCTATTATATTTTGTAGATAATTTTCAGCATCAGCCCCTGATGAGTGTTCACACACGAAACGCGTCGGGAACCCAGGATGCACTTTTAGTTCAACACCACAATATCTACCAAGAACATCATCTACCCAATGAATTTTGGTTTTACTGGTCTTAATATGCTCACCCCTTATGTCCATGCTGTTCAGATGTTTTATGGTTGTATATATATGAGATTGTTTTTTTGTGTCATTAAGTTATCTACACCATTGCGTGATGCCAAGTTGATATATAATATGTACCCTTGACATTTTTTACATGCGCACATACTTATGTGTGTCTGTATGGATTGACATTTATCCTTAATGTTTTTTCTATGTGTGGTTTTGTATGCTTACATGCATTTTATCCAATTTCTGATACTCAATAAATATACATCTGTATTCAATTTACCATCATCATGTTGAAGAGCCTCATTTAAAGTCCCAATTTTCCCATTTCAGTCTTTAGTCTTGATGAGGCTGGAAAACATGACAGGGGTGTACTACATTACGTCAAGTCGGAACCTGTAGCCTTAGTCTTCTGAGAAGTAGAGTTGACCAGAGCTGAGAGGAGTTTCTTCAATATTTTAGCAAACTACATGGCAAGGATTCAGAACTTCCAGGAGGACTCCAGGTTCTGTGTCCCTATTGGGAAACAAGTGGACTCCACATCCAGGCTTCAAGTGGATTCTGTCTTCACACAGGATTCCAGGCTGAAGTCTTCTCCAATGTCTCTGGGGTAATTACCCCACACTCATCCTATTCCTTAATGGGGTATTGCATTTTAGGCTCCAGGGAAAGCCAAGACTTAATGAAATCTAGTACTTGCCCTCAACTTCTTACTACATACTGATGGGTTCACTTTTGGTCCAGTTAATGTAACAGTGATCCATGAAAACAGCTTTTTTTCTTGGCTATCACCTCCTGCCAGGAGATTTGCAGAGATCAGGAAGTTAAGCTACAAGGAACCCCTTTCTCTGTTCTGCCTGGTTCGAGTATTGTTCTCCCAATAAAATTAGGATTACCAGTTCCATTCGCAGGTTGTTAGACTACTTCAAGCTTACTCAAAAGCTTTGGCTTCATTAGAGATTTAGGCCATCTATCTCTTTGTAACTTCTTTTGGCAAAGTCAGAGGGAAGAAAACATTCATATTTATCGCTGGCTATATGGCTAAGGTTTGTCTCTTATGGAAGCAATTGCAACATGCTGATCCAGGAGCCATAATGTGCTGGTGATATATGCTTTAAACTGTGTTGTCACCAGTTTCTAGCTGGTAATTGCTACAGCATCCATTTGCTATTTGCCATCTCCGGGATTGTGTGGGACAATGTGGTCCTCCACTAATACCTTTATGACTCACTGTGGAGGCAAGCTAGCATCCTTATTCAGTTATTTTTTGGTGTTAAAGTTTGTTAGCTAAAGCGTTCCACCTTGATTTGGACCTAGTTATCTAGTCTAGTTTGAATCTGTGTGCTGCCATGAAGTTAGTCAGGAAATCGGAAAATAGTTCTAAAAATCTTACTGCAATTTTCCATTCCTGAATAACTCCATGACAGCAAAGGACCGTTCACAGTCATTGAGTAGTCTAGTTAATGGAACATGAGGACTGGATCAGCCTCAAAATTTATGAGGTAGGGGGTCCTATGAGGTAGGAGAGAGGGCAGAGCTTACCCATCTGTGTGCTGCCATGGAGTTAATCAGGAAAGGAAAATTACAGTAAGTATTTGATAACAGTTTTTTGTTTTTCGAACTAGTGCAGACATTTTCTTTTACAATATTTTTACTCCCTTGGCCTCTGTGATTCTGCTTTATCCTGGTTCTCCTCCTACCTATCTCAGCGCACTTTCAGTGTCACTTACAACTCCATCTCCTCTGCTCCTCTTCCTCTTTCTGTTCGGGTACCCCAAGGCTCCATCCTTGGGCACCTCCTATTCTCACTCTATACCTCTTCCCTGGGCCAGTTGATAACCTCCCACGGCTTCCAAGACCACCTCTATGCCGACGACACCCAGATCTATCTCTCCACTCCTCAACTCACCCCCTCGATCTCCTCATGGATCTCAAACTTACTGAATGACATATCGGTATGGATGTCACACCATTTCCTCAAACTCAACCTTTCTAAAACTGAGCTTGTTATATTTCCTCCTTCATGGTCCCCCCATGACTTTACCATTAATATCAACAACACAACCATACAACCATTGTTCCCTCCACACATGCCAGGGTGCTGGGTGTAATCCTTGACTCTGACCTCTCCTTCAGCCCCCACATCCAATCGCTGGATAAATCCTGCCGCCTTAACCTCCGTAACATCTCCAGAATTCGACCCTTCCTGACTAATGACACCACAAAGCAACTTATTCACTCCTTGATTATTTCCCGCCTTGACTACTGCAACTCTCTCCTTAATGGCCTACCCTTACACAGGCTATCCCCCCTTCAGTCTATTATGAATTCTGCTGCTATATTAATACACCTCACTAACCGATCCGTGACTGCTGCACCTCTCTGCCAATCCCTTTGCTAGCTTCCCCTACCCCACCGTGTAAAATTCAAAATGCTAACCACAACATACAAGGCCATTCACAACATCGCCCCCATCTACATCACCAACCTCATCTGCAGATATCGCCCCCTCCGCTCCTTCCAGGACCTCCTGCTCTCTAGCTCCCGTGTTACCTCCTCCCATGCTCGCCTTTAGGACTTCTCCAGAGCCTCTCCCATCCTCTGGAACTCCCTGCCCCGGTATGTCCAATCAGCCCCTAACCTGTCCACCTTTATGAGATCCTGGAAAACTAATTTATTCAGGGAAGCCTATCCTACACCCACCTCACAACTGTCCCCGAACCCCGGCCCTCCCTTTAGAATGTAAGCTCTACAAGCAGGGTCCTCCTGTACCTTCTGTATTGAACTGTACTTTAATTGTGCTGTCCCCCCTCTACATTGTAAAGCGCTGCGTTAACTGTTTCCGCTATATAAATCGTGGATAATAATAATATAATATACCTGGGTGATAAAATAAAACACATGCATTTTACTTAAAACCCTGAACATTAAAAATTGAAGTATATTAAAAAAACAGTAGACAGGCTTCTTTATTACATTTTGTACTGCAGGGAAATGAAACATAGGGAGGTCAATGTTAACACATTTAGGAAACATGCATAACTTACATTAGAAGCGGATAAGCTCTCATTAGTAACCAGAAAACTCTATTTTCCACTCTCTGTAGCAAACTTTTCTTTAGATCAATAAAAATCAGGGAGAGATTTAACTATCTTTTGCATCGTTTTGTCACATCTCCCAGCAAAGAGGCGATTATAGCCGAAGCATTCACACTGCTCCAAATTAAACAGACAGATCATTATGTGTGAACGCCAGAATGCACTACAAGGCTGTCACTGCAATGCTTTCTTTTTGGCAAGATATAATCTTGCTGGAAAGAGATACTTGTCTGGATAATTAAAAGTGTAAAAGTGAAGGGGCTCCACATATTATCACCGCAATTCTAAGAGAGGACACATTTAATGAACTATTTCAATCCTTAAAATGAGGTCATGACTGTAATAGGAATCATTTTTCTTTTGCTCTGTACGAATATCTGCATTTAGCTTAAAGCAGAACTTAAAATAAAACTATTTAAAAAGTTTGTTCGCAAGAAGTTTTATAAATATACTTGCTAAGGTAGCCTGCATAGTTTCTTAAAGTGTAACTCCACTTTGGTTGAGAAAAAAACATTCCCCTCTGGGTGACCTGTGTACATTGCAAGGATTATAACAACCTTTGTTGCAGATTACTACCTTTTGTTAGTCTGAAGAAATCCCTGTGTGTTTGTCTGTGCCTCTGTGGGTCTAATAGGAGTAATTTTATAATTAACTGTCAGGTGTGCAGCTGCAGGGCTCTAATGAGGAAATCTGCTGGCCCTGCATCCCTTTAGATGTGTCCCTTTTGAAAGTATCTGTCCAAAAATCGAATTTTTGTTGCAGGGGATGCCTGAAATCTGACTTGTATCTGATGCCGCGTACACACGATCATTTTTCCCGTCGGGAAAAATTACATTTTATTTTTTTAACAAGAAAAACGACCGTGTGTGGGCTTTTTGTCATTTTTCCCGACGGGAAAAACGGCATTAATCACGACGAGAAAAATTAGAACATGCTCTAATTTTTCTCGCCGTGATTCCCGTCGTTATTTTTCCACGGCAGTTTTCCCATAGGGAAACACTGCCACGGAGCCCACACACGGTCGTTTTTCTCGACCAAAAAAAAAAATTTCGGTGTTTTCACCGTCGAGAAAATCGATCGTGTGTACACGGCATCAGGCAAACTTCTGGGAAAATTAGTGAGCCAATCACACAAGCAGGAAATTATGTTACTGGGGAGTGGTCAGTACACATTCTGTATACAGGACACCTCCATGTAGCCATATCGGGACCCGCGGTGTGCGGCTGGCATGCACACCGTCGGTGGCACCACGTGTGCCCGCAAGGCGGCAAATTCAAAGGGACGTACAGGTACGCCCATTTGCCTGTACGAGACCTTCTGTCGACGTAAATGTGTGTGCGGTGGTCCGCAAGCGGTTAAAGGTAAAAGTGCTCTCATGTGACCATGTATCTCTTCTTCCTGATAGTGGGGGGCGGGGTTACAGGACACTGTGCAGGCACACAGTGTTCCTGTATTTTATAGTCTATTCAGAATCAGACAAGATGCAGGCTGTGCTAGAGCAGGGGCGTGATAAAGAGGCAGATTCTGATTGGGAGGGGGAATGTGCCAGAGGTAGGCTGTGATTGGTCAGGGGATGTGGTGCCTGAAAATGCTACCCAATATAGGCATGTAGTGTGTTTGCACAGTGCCCTGTGCCTCTGAATGGCCAACCACGGGATCAACATCTGGGGGTCAGTTTAGAACAAAGAAGGTGTTGGTAGGATCAACCAGGTACTTCAGATGGAAAAAGTAGATGAAAATGATTTATGAAAATGAATATGAAAATAATGACTATGATTTATAAAATACAAATACGGTATGTGAACACACGTAGAAAAAAAAATATTTAGGGGAACATTTTAACCCATTTTTAACCTTTGAAATGGTGTTAACTAGCTGGAGATTGTTTTGGGGAATCTTTGTATTGCATTGTATATTGCCCTTTCCCTTTTTAATGGTTTTAAATGGTTAGTTCACCTTTACATCACTGTTCCAAAAAACTAACCCATGCATTCCAGCTTCTCTAGTATATTAAAAAGCAGTCCTCAGGTTTAAAAAAAAATGCCTAATTTCGTCACTCTGCAACACAATACAAAAAAGTTTTTTTTTAAAATGCCTTTCATTGTATTGCCATAGCAAAGAGATCATTTACTGCATGCAGTTTCTTTTGTAATTTGAAGATTTACCTCATAAATGATTGTAAATGTTATTTTAAAAAAAAACATGGTTTTGCACAGCTTTCCTGATCCTCCTATTCTCGAGTTCCACACGGGCGCTCCTGGCGCTTTTTCTCAGTGTGCCACCATAGGAAAGTTTCCTATGGTGGCACACCTGCAGGCTTGATCCCAAGCTGAGCTGTCTGCGTCCATTGAGACAGACAGTGTGGCTTGGCCCCGCCTCCCACTACCTCATCACAGGATTCGATTGACAGCAGTAGGAGCCAATGGCTCCTGCTGCTTTCCATCTGCCCTGTGAGGAGAGAGAGATCCGCTGTTTTTTAGCACACAGAAAAGTTATACTCCATAGTATTGCTCTTCGCTTCTTCCCCAAGGAAGGGATGGGGCTGCTGGGCCAGTACAGACATTAGGGGCATTAGTGCGACCTCTCGTAGGCCTGGAGCCTATCCATGCATCTGCGGCCGGGGCATTTCCACACTGCCCCCCCCTCCATGTGGGCCACCTGGGGTGCTAGCCATGGCCATGGGATCCGTGGTTTTTCAAAACTCAACACAAGGGGAGCCCTCTCCCCCAGCCGTAAATTGGTAATAATACCAAGTACACATATTGTAGATGTTCCATTGTTGATAGGGTTCTTGTTGTCTATAACAATTTCACCTATACAGTGTTTTTATTTCAGAGCATCTCTTCCTTTCCCACATGATGATGACCCTAAGGTCGAAACGCGTCGGGATCAATTTATTACAGGATATCAATGTTATGTATTGTCCATGTATCCATACGGCTGTATTTTAATTATTTTTATGTATATGTTTTATGTACCCATTTGGAGTTCTTGTTATATCTCTAACATTGTTCTCCCCATGGCATATCTCTTTCAATAAATTATACGCTTTTATATTACTATTGTATTATTATTTGCTGCAACACAAAGCCCCCTGGGGTAACTTTTCCTATCTAGTACAGACAGTAGATAGACATTCCCAGAGTAAAGGACTATGATGTGACAGGAGGGGAGGGGGAACTGTGGCTGAGCTAGAGAATCGACTCTTCCTGGAGGCGCCAAATTCCCTAGCAAGGCACATTACAGGTAAACAAAATTATTTTTATGGAAAGAAAAAATGCTGCAAGTAAACATTTAAAGTACCTATTTTTTTCTGTGCTTTTACAACCTTTTTTTTAAGTTGGTATTAGGGTCTCTTTAATTCATTTACTTCAGCAATAAACCTCACAGAACCCAAAGCTCCCTCCAGTGGTTAATCTGCAAATGACACTTTAGGGCTAATTGTGAAAATTGAGCGTTTGCCTAATTACTCTAGTGATAGTTGCAGTTAAAGAAATTGTAAGTGCATTATAATCAACTAAAGAAAACCTAAAAATGTAAATTAACACAAATTATTTTGCTAAGAAATACAATCACCTTCCTGTGCTGCGGGTGCAGAGAAAATGACAGATAATTCCCTACGGTTCGCTCAAGATGGATTTGCTCAGTAGTATAGTAGTAAGTATCATTTTGTGTCATGTCATACAAAAGCTGATTAATGTAGTAGGGGGGGGGGGGCAATGAAGTAGAAGAAATGCCTGATACTGTCTATTTTTAAAAATGTTTTCTCCCCTGTCCTCCTACCTATCCTGCCTAACCTGTATATATATATATAAAAAAAAAATCTGTATTGTCACCTATTTTTTATTCCAGTTACATGATCCTGAAACTCTGGCTCCCCCGTGTCCATAAGCGGCTGCTGCAGGGGAGAGGAGACAATGGCTGGCTTGATGGATGATGTCACGACTCCCAGAATACCCAGCCATTGTTGAGTGCTCCCTTAACCAGAACTGCAGGATAATGTGACCAGACCAGAGTGGGTTAAAACAGGTAAGTAAACAGATCTTTTTTATACAGTTTAGGCAGAATAGGTAAGAGAGGCGGGGGAGGGAACATTTTTTAAAATAGTTATAGTTAGGGCTTCTTCCACTGTAATCATTATTGGACATTATTGCATTAAGACTGCCAAAGGATTGGGTGCTCAACCTGTGGCCCTCCTGCTGTTTCAGAATTACCAAAAGGACTACCCAAAGTTGTATAATTCCTTATCAGGTTTAGAAAGGTATGTAATACTTACCCACTGAATTTTCCCTGTTGCAGTAAAATCTATTTTCATAAACAGCTTTTCAATCTGCTCGTCATTCTAAAATAGAAACAATTCAATTTATACACATCGAAAAAATACCAGTATTCTTTAACTAGATGTGGAATCATAGGTGTGTGCAGCCTATTGCATTAGGGTGTGCACCCCAAAGCTCAAACACAATTTTTTTTTTTTAATTTAGTGAAATATTAGGGGTCTAAACAGGGGGAATATGCGCCACATGGGGTAATTAGGGTGTGCCCAGGCACAATGGCTCAATGGCTCAAAAGTGATATGGTCCAGAAATATTTAGACAGAATAAAGGTGGATAAAGCACCTGGACCAGATGGCATACACCCACGGATCCTAAAAGAATTGAGCTCGGTAATTTCAAAGCCATTGTATCTAATTTTTAGGGACTCATTAATGACAGGAATAGTACCACTGGATTGGCGCAGGGCCAATGTGGTGCCTATATTTAAAAAGGGAACAAAGTCTTTAACAAGTAACTATAGACCTGTTAGTTTAACTTCCATAGTTGGGAAGATACTGGAGAAATTAATAAAAGACCACATAGATGAGTTCTTGCTGGAAAAAAATATTTTAAGCAACAGACAGCATGGATTCATGAAAAACAGAAGTTGTCAGACAAACCTGATTTCTTTTTATGAAGAGGTAAGTAAGACCTTGGACAGAGGTGTGGCTGTGGACGTGGTATGCTTGGATTTTCCAAAATCGTTCGATACAGTTCCCCACACACGGCTAATGTGCAAGGTAAAGTCTACAGGATTGGAAATATCAGTTTGTAAATGGATAGAAAACTGGCTAAAAGACAGAATTCAGAGAGTAGTGGTTAATGATTCTTACTCTGAATGGTCCAAGGTTATCAGTGGTGTACCCCAAGGTTCAGTGCTGGGACCCTTACTTTTTAATATCTTTATAAATGATATTGGGTCTGAGATCAAAAGTAACATTTCTGTCTTTGCAGATGACACCAGCTATGCAGTGGAATAACGTCCTTACAGGATATCTCCAATTTACAAGCCGACCTCGATGCCCTGTCTAATTGGGCGACTATGTGGCAGGTGAGGTTTAATGTTGATAAATGTAAAGTTATGCACTTGGGGGCTAAGAATATGAATGCATCATACATACTAGGGGGAGTACAACTTGGGGTATTCGTAGTGGAGAAGGATCTGGGGGTTTTGGTAGATCATAAGCTCAATAATGGCATGCAATGCCAAGCTGCGGTTTCCAAAGCGAGCAAAGTCCTTTCTTGTATTAAGAGAGGTATGGACTCCAGAGAGAGATATCATTTTTCCCCAGTTCAAATCATTAGTAAGACCTCATCTGTAATATGCAGTTCAGTTTTGGGCACCAGTTCTCAAAAAGGATATTGGGGAACTGGAGAAAGTGCAGAGAAGGGCAACCAAACTGATAAGAGGCGTGGAGGAGCTCAGCTATGAGGAGAGATTAGAGGAACTGAATTTATTCACTCTTGAGAAGAGGAGAATAAGGGGGGATATGATCAACATGTACAAATATAGTGAACTTGGTGTTCAGTTATTCACTTTACGGTCAACACAAAGGTCAAGGGGGCACTCTTTACGTCTAGAGGAAAAAAGATTTCTTCTCCAAATATGGAAAGGTTTCTTCACAGTAAGAGCTGTGAAAATGTGGAATAGACTCCCTCCAGAGGTGGTTCTGGCCAGCTCAGTAGATTGCTTTCAGAAAGGCCTGGATACTTTCCTAAATGTACATAATATAACTGGGTACTGACATTTATAGGTAAAGTTGATTCAGGGTAAATCCGATTGCCTCTCGGGGGATCAGGAAGGAATTTTTTCCCCTGCTGTAGCAAATTGGATCATGCTCTGCTGGGGTTTTTTGCCTTCCTCTGGATCAACTCTGGGTATAGAATTGGGTATATGGGATTGTACGATATTTTTTATTTTATATATTTATTTTTTTATGGTTGGACTTGTGTCTTTTTTCAACCTGACTATGTAACTATGTAACCTAGCACACCCTGTGCGCAAACCTATGTGTGGAGCCCTACATCGTTCTGCACAACTATTTTCCCACACCCACTCTCTGCTTGATGCCTGGAAAGGACAGCAAATTGTACAAAATATGCAGCAGGGAATTATGGGGAAAAAAACAGGTAAAGTGGAAATATGACAGGTAAAGTAAAAAAAAAAAAGAAAAAAAAAAAATTGCATATGACCGGCGGCGCTTCCGAAGTGCTTTTCCGGCGCTTTGGAAGCACTGCCCATTAATTTCAATGGGCAGGGCATTTTGGGAGCGCTGCATACAGCGCTCTCAAACCGCCCCAAAAATTCTGCTTACAGGACTTTTCCTAGCGTCCCGCAAGTGCACCGCCGCAGTGTGAAAAGTCACACTGAAATCAATGGGAGGCGGTTTTCAGTCACTTTACAGGCGCTATTTCTAATGCTAAAATGCCTGAAAACCGCCTCAGTGTGAAAGGGGTCTAAGTGTGAGCTGGAGTTTTGCTTTAATTTGTTAGTGCAATCTGCTAGTACATTTAACACTACCCCACCCATACCGACAATGCCACTGTCTGCTGTACCCCCTGTGTTCTTTCATCCAGAGTTGGGGCACTCTAATACAGGAGGTGTGTTACTGGCCCGATCACCAGCTAAAAACAGGAGGGAAAAAAGCCTCATGTCGCGTACACACGATCACTTTTCTCGTCGGGAAAAATTTCATTTTTTCTCTTGGACGAGAAAAACGGCCGTGTGTAGGCTCTTCAGCATTTTTCCCGAGGAGAAAAACGGTGAGAATCACAACGAGAAAAATTAGAACATGCTCTAATTTTTCTCGTCGCGAATCACGGAATTTTTTTCCTCGGCAGTTTTCCCATAGGGAAACACTGCTAGGGAGCCTACACATGGCCGGTTTTCTCGACCAAGAGATAACATGTCGTGAAAAATGGCCGTGTGTAGGGGACCAAGCCGGTCCTCGTTTTTCCCGTCGGGTTTCACGGCGGTGTTTTCACCACCGTGAAACTCGATCGTGTGTACACGGCATAACAATACAGAATTAATGCAGCCACATCTAATGTTTGGTAAGCTGTAATATAATAAATTTTTGGTTTTGGATCTAATACCGCTTTAATGAAAGAAGATGCGTTATACCATTCACAGCTGGTGAGTGCATTTTCAAAGGGGAGCTGATACATGCACGGTGTGGTGGAAGATATTCTCTATTAAGAAGACTACATCTCTCTTTTTGGAATATTTTTTTCTTCTTTGGAACATTATTTCACTTTATGGACTATTGTTTTTGAATTTTATCACATGTCACGTGGGGTACAATTTGATTATCACAGTGTCACTAGTGAATGCTATTATATTAGTTTAGTGATTTTCGTTTATTAGCGCAAAATTTTTTCCTATTTTTCACTTGTGTGTTTTTAGGTTTAAATTCTGTTTTCATATTTATCATTTTAAGTGGCAGCTTTAGTTTAATATATTTTTATTCACATTTTTTTGCATTGGCGCAGTGGTGGTACAAGATATTAGGAGCGGTTATATGTTGATACCTATTTTTATTGTCATGTTTTCTTTCTATTTGTTGGACTCTTCTTTTTTCCTACAGCCCACAACACCACAACAAAAATGACACAAACTTACAATTCCTCGCAATCCAGTGCTTTTCTTCACTGCCCATTTAAATTTTTCTAGGTCCAGAGACTTCTCGCCGCTCTTTTCCAGCTCCTAGAACAAATCAATACCATTTTAGTGAGTAGTGATAAGTGAATTACTTAATACCTAAAGCCTCCCAAATGATCTAATAACTAAGAATATTCTGATCAAAGGAGATTTAATATCCAGCCTGTCCACATAATTACTCACATCTTGCCAGTGTAGCGCCCATCCCCTTTTAGGGGTGCTATATACCCAAATTTAGGGGGCTGGTCTGAGTAAGTAGTTAGGCTCAGACCATTCTCATTGATAGGTTGTGCTACTTTGTTTCTCCAGGTGGTATACTGGTGTGCAGTTTCCTGTGGCCTGTAGGTGGCACTGCCATGACAGGTCAGGGTTGAACCACTAGTAATAGTTCTGTGCCTTAGGGTGTCCTCTCTCGGCAGCGGTACAGTGGGCGTGGTTGGCCTGCTGTGCATGCTGGGGGAGGATACATAAGGGGCAGACCCCGCCTGGGAGTAGGAGAGAGGAGTCGGGAGTCCGAGTCCAAGTGCGAATCAGTCCCAGGCACCTTTAGCCCTGGGGCTGCAACTTCAGCACTGGGCCCAGCACCTTTAGCTGGAGCCCACTTCTGAGAAGAGGCATCCCAGGGTGCCCCTTGCGAAGGGAGCCCGCTCTAAGAAGAGGAGGCCGGGGGAGGACCTTTCTGAAGGACCGGTGAGAGTTCACAGTGAATGAAGGGGCCCGGTAACTTTCTGGAGGGATTCATCTATCCACCAAGGGCCTAGTAATGTGCTGTTGCTAGCACCTGTCCTTGTATTGCAAAAGCTGAGAAGTTCGGGACATGATAGATTCTGTGGCAGAGGGTCTCCCGAACGTATCTAAGAAAATAACTTAATTGAGCGTCCGAGCATCACTGCGGCTGCTAGGATCCACTTTTACAGGAGACTATCCGGGTGAGCTGAACCCACTCGGGGATTGAGTGGTGATTGTAACATTTACTTGTGCCTGGACCTACCTCCCAAAACCTTGCTGTCCTGTCTCTTATCCACTCTTTCCTATCTGCTGAACATTGATGAAAAATAAACTCAATGTTGGAGTTTAGAGTGGTGTGGACATTGGAATTACTTGGGGGGAAAACAGAGACTTGTCCCTATATCCTAGGAGATGAGAACCAACTGATGGAGAACCTAGCTGTGGGACCCAAATACATGACACCGCTCAACCTCTTCAAACAGGAGGGTACGGGCATATAGTACGGTGTGCTCTTTTCCTGCAAGTGAGCCAAAGGTAGGAAAAAGGGTCCGTGTGCTACACGTGGGGGCTCGAGTCCGGGATTCTGCAGCTATACCCCCAAGAGGTTGGACTTTGTTTCCCCGTGTGGTTCCGTGGAGGTCGGCCATTTTGGTGAATTTTGAACTGCGCCACTGATGAGAGTAATAGAGGTACAGGCCTAAACTGTATTTCTGGCTGCGTAGTTCGTGGGCGTGTCTCAACAAGAAAAGCCCGCGAGCTGCGTGCAACAAGAAGAAAGGGGGAGAAGTCCCGACATATCGTGAGTTGCACGTGGTGACTTTGGCGCCAAGTGGACAGTGCGTGCTGGAATAGTGAGTGAGCAACATGTCTGCTGTCCCATGGAGTTCGGTTTCTGCTTCCACCATGGACGTTGCCTCACTGGCTGCCCCTCTGACAGAGACGGGGATTCGGTTGAAGCCTCGGGCCGCTTTGCACTGTACATGTGCCGAGATGCGGAGGCCTTGGGCATGGTCTGTCCCGAGTGCCAGGGACTGGTGGTGCACCTTCGGCCCTTCGGGAGATGTACTAAATGTGGAGAGTTCCTCTTTGAGGTGGATCATTCCACGGAAAAGCCCCAGGCCTACCGGGTGAATTGCTTAACAGGCACCACCACTCCAGAAGAGGAAACCTGCGCTTCCACAGCCACCCCCACGCGCACCACTGTGACTGAGAAGGAAGTCAAGCTCGAGATTCAGGTTACTGCGGACCCGGAGACGGAGAAGCCGGCAGATGCTGTCTCTGTTGCTACCGAGACTTCCCTTCCACCTCCCAAGCGGAAGGTGGGCTACCTGAAAGCCTCCCGTGGCTGCGGTCGAGGTACACCCCAGCGCCTACCTGAACCGGAGCTCCAACCCGGAGGGACCTCCAGGAGATCCACGGCAGCCGACAGTAAGGAGTGAAAAGACAGTGAAAGGTTTGCCGGGGAAAGGGAAGAGGCTCAGTGTCCGTACTATAGGGGGCGCTTGGGTGCCTGACCCGCGGGAACTTTTGAGAGACAGTGAGTCTATGTCTACCAAAAACTACCTGCCAGCGGAGGAGTATGACACCTCCGATTTGGAGTCGTCTTCCGACGTGGGAGATGATTGTGAGGTGGATGAACGATTTGCCAGTAAGGGATGGGGACAAAATCCCTTTGTCCGCACCCCGAAGCATTAGACAGGGATCGCCCATGGATTCTGGGGAAATTGCACCCCGGGTGGAGGCCCCTACATGTGAGGAAGGAGATGTTCCCGTGCCTGCATTGTCCGCACCCACATCGCCAGCGCCTACTGCTGTGGCTGAATGTGTGCCACTGCGGGCCCCTTTGCCAGGTCTTGAGGCAGTGAAAGTGCCTAGGTCCCCGGATGCCCTTGTTTTACCGGGTGCAGGAGATCGTACAACCCTTCCTCCTCTTTCGAGACTGCAATGGATCTTTAATAAGAGAGTGGCCGTCGAGTATGGCTGGGAGTATCCCTATGTTCCTAGGGGCCTATTGTTTGAAGTCAAAGCATATCGTGAGAGGTGGTATGCGGGCTTTGTTTGGAACCACCTAAAAGTGCCTAACGCCTGCAGATACTTTGTGTGCTCCGCTGCTATGACTGAACGGTTTAAAGGATGCAAACAGGAATGGAATTATGGCCGGCACATACATGCGGATCGGGTGGTCATTTGTAACAAGGAGCGAGAAGATGCCGTATACTCTGTAGAGACCTTTGACACAAAATGGAAACTCCTTGTTTTACCAGATCCTTGCTTCTACCTTTAAAGACAAGACTTTGTTTTTTCCTTTGTCTTCTGGAAGTTTATTCCGTTGGGAACTCAATGACTTTGCCCTTCACTGCTTGGGGTAATCTGCTCTGCCGAGAGTCAGGAGAGCTGTTGCTGTTCTCTCCGCTTACAGCACCACAAGAGAACTGAACTTTGGGGTAGATGTAGCTAGGTTCACCGTTGAGATCACTGTGTTCAAAATGGGGAATGTATAACAGTGGTGCATTACTATGTTAGGTAGTGTCAAGTGCTATGACGGTCGCACTACCACCAGGTGGCGGTCATTTTCAGGACTTCTTTTTTTATTATTATGCATCTCCCTTGAGGAACGTTACTACATATGCTAGGCCTAGTATATGCAACTTTAGTTGAAGGGAGTCATCTTTCCTCGGGAAGATGGCTCACTTTGTGTACATATAAATATCGGTAGGATGTTTATTTGTTCTGTGTGTTTTCTCTCCCTCTGCAGGTGGACTACTAGCAACTGCCGGAGAATGGGTGGAATAGTTAGTCTAGAGGGGTGAGATTGATAATGTATTGTACTATGTGAATGTGACATTGAGTATGGGATGTCCATGTTTGTATTCTTGTTAATCCTTCCTTAATCTCTTTTATTCATGTCCCTTCCCCATTACGTTGGTTCCGGCACAAGGATTTAAAATTTGTACATAGTTTGGAAATAAATTTGCGCTGGCTCAGGCTTGAGGAGCGTGGGTTTATCCCAAACACTGGGGACAGTGTCTACTTTCGAGGGGGGTGTATGTAGCGCCCATCCCCTTTTAGGGGTGCTATATACCCAAATTTAGGGGGCTGGTCTGAGTTTGTAGTTAGGCTCAGACCGTTCTCATTGATAGGTTGTGCTACTTTGTTTCTCCAGGTGGTATACTGGTGTGCAGTTCCCTGTGGCCTGTAGGTGGCACTGCCATGACAGGTGAGGGTTGAACCACTAGTAATAGTGCTGTGCCTTAGGGTGTTCTCTCTCGTCAGCGGTACAGTGGGCGTGGTTGGCCTACTGTGCATGCTGGGGGAGGATATATAAGGAGCAGTCGCCGCCTGGGAGTAGGAGAGAGGAGTCGGGAGTCGGAAGTCCGAGTCCAAGTGCGCGGCGCCCGGCCCTCCAGGCCATGGGGCTGCGTGCGAATCAGTCCCAGGCACTTTTAGCCCTGGGGCTGCAACTTCAGCACTGGGCCCAGCACCTTTAGCTGGAGCCCACTTCTGGGAGGAGGAATCAAAGGGTGCCCCTTGCGAGGGAGCCCGCTCTAAGAAGAGGAGGCCGGGGAGGACCTTTCAGAGAGACCGGTGAGAGTTCACGGTGAAAGAAGGGGCCCGGTAACTTTCTGGAGGGATTCATCTATCCACCAAGGGCCTAGTAATGTGCTGGTGCTAGCACCTGTCCTTGTATTAAAAAAGCTGAGAAGTTCGGGACATGATAGATTCTGTGGCAGAGGGTCTCCCGAACGTATCTAAGAAAATAACTTAATTGAGCGTCCGAGCATCACTGCGGCTGCTAGGATCCACTTATACAGGAGACTATCCGGGTGAGCTGAACCCACTCTGGGATTGAGTGGTAATTGTAACATTTACTTGTGCCTGGACCTACCTCCCAAAACCTTGCTGTCTTGTCTCTTATCCACTCTTTCCTATTTGCTGAACATTGAAGAAAAATAAACTCAACGTTGGAGTTTAGAGTGGTGTGCACATTGGAATTACTTGGGGGGAAAACAGAGACTTGTCCCTATATCCTAGGAGATGAGAACCAACTGATGGAGAACCTAGCTGTGGGACCCAAATACATAACACCGCTCAACCTCTTCAAACAGGAGGGTACGGGCATATAGTACGGTGTGCCCTTTTCCTGCAAGTGAGCCAAAGGTAGGAAAAAGGGTCCGTGTGCTACACCAGTATTCTTTATAATCTATTTTATTTATTTTATAAATATAATAAATATTATCATCCATCATGACATGGTAATAGAGCGTGCAAAAATAACAAAATATGCTAAAAGAGCAAATGATATTTAAACATTTTATTTTGACAGCAAGATTTATATACAATAGTAGTCTATGATTAACTCACACCGTGGAAGTAATCTGTGGTGATTTTTAGGGATTTTCAAGAAAAAAGTAAAATGATTCATATCATAACATATCATAGAATCTTTGTTTAAAAAAATACATATGTTCTTTGATTACAACCAGCAGAATAAAAACAATAATCCACAGAACCCCAAACCCACAAGCAAAAAGCATTATAGAGCATGGTCCAATCTTCTCCAACAGGGAAAAACAATGTACTGTAGTGATGAGCCAAACACCCCCGGGTTCGGTTCGCACCAGAACCCGCGAACGGACCGAAAGTTCGCACAAACTTTAGAACCCTATTAAATACAATGGATGCGAACGTTTGAAATCTAAAGTGCTAATTATAACGACTATTATGCATGTTATTGTCCTAAAAAGGGTTTGGGAACCCGGGTTCTGCACCAGGGGACATGTATCAATCCAAAAAAAAGTTTTAAAAACGGCCGTTTTTCGGGAGCAGTCATTTTAATGATGCATAAAGTGAAAAAAAAAAAGTCAAATATTCCTTTAAATATCGTACCTGGGGGGTGTCTAAAGTATGCCTGTGAAGTGCCACGTGTTTCCCGTGTTTAGAACTGTCCCTGCACAAAATTACATTTCTAAAGGAAAAAAAGCCATTTAAAACTGCTTGCGGCTTTAATGTAATGTCTGGTCCCGGTAATATGGATGAAAATCTTTAAGAAAAACGGCATAGCTACCCCATCACAGCCCCCCCCCCCACCCCAGCCCATTACCAGCCCCTTTGGGTCTTGTATGGATATTAAGGGGAACCCCGCACACAAAATAAAAAAGGCCCTATATACTCTGAACAGCCGTATACAGGCGGTGCATACAAGACAGGGACTGTAGGTTTGTTCTTATGTAGAATCTGTTTGTAATTTTTAACAGGTACATTGTTTAAGTGTAGCTCCAGCCAAAAAATCTATTTTTAAGCTTTTTGGAAAACATAGGGAAGGGTTATCACCCCTGTAACATTTGTTTTGCTGTCTGTGCAGTGTGCACCTGTTCAGAACAGTTCACCTCACTTTCCGTCCTAATGACAAATGTTTTTTGAAAATTTGGGGTTTTTATTGAAACAAGAATTGGTGATAAAGCATCAGTGGAGAGGAGACATTTTTTTCCCATATTAACTCTTACAGGAGAGAATTTGCCTTCCTAGGGGTAGATTTCCTCTCACTTCCTGTTGTATCCTTCCGTTTGCAAGGAGGAGTCGTTTGTAAGTTGGATGTTCGAAAGTAGGGGCCTGCCGTATATACTCAGCTGAAATTTGCCCCTTACATGTTGGTGTTGCCACAACACTGTGAGCCCTCACAGTTACTCTTGGTGGGCGCATGAATGGGCCCTGCTGTGAATTATTAGATCAAGAATTGTAATTGCATGCCCCTGTTGAACAGGGGCTGAAAAATTGGGCCTTTGGTGGTGGTGGTGGTGGTGTTGACACAACACTGTAAGGCCTCACAGTTACTCTTGGTGGGCGCAGGAATGGGCCCTGCTGTGAATTATTAGATCAAGAATTGTAATTGCATGCCCCTGTTGAACAGGGGCTAAAAAATTGGGCCTTTGGTGGTGGTGGTGGTGGTGTTGACACAACACTGTAAGGCCTCACAGTTACTCTTGGTGGGCGCAGGAATGGGCCCTGCTGTGAATTATTAGATCAAGAATTGTAATTACATGCCCCTGTTAAACAGGGGCAGAAAAATTGGGCCTTAGGCACTGGTGCCACAACACTGCAACCCCTCACAGATACTGTACTTGGAGCACAGCAATGAGCCCTGTTGCAAAGTATTGCATCAAAAATTGTAATTACACGCCCCTGTTAAACAGCGGCTGAAAAATTGGGCCTTAGCCACTGGTGCTGGTGCCACGACACTGCAACCTCTCCCAGATACTCTAGTTGGAGTGCAGGAATGAGCCCTGCTGCAAAGCATTGCATAAAAAATTGTAATAACACGCCCCTGTTAAACAGGGGCTGAAAAATTGGGCCTTAGCCACTGGTGCTGGTGCCATGACACTGCAACCTCTCCCAGATACTCTAGTTGGAGTGCAGGAATGAGCCCTGCTGCAAAGCATTGCATAAAAAATTGTAATAACACGCCCCTATTAAACAGGGGCTGAAAAATTGGGCCTTAGCCACTGGTGCTGGTGCCACGATACTGCAACCTCTCCCAGATACTCTAGTTGGAGTGCAGGAATGAGCCATGCTGCAATGCATTGCATAAAAAAATGTAATTACATGCCCCTGTTAAACAGGGGCTGAAAAATTGGGCCTTAGCCACTGGTGGCGGCACCCAGAAACAAAAATGTTCTTCCAAGCTATCATCATCATCAATCGGATCATTGAGGAGGAGGATAGTCAGTCAACATAACAGGACAGTCTCTCAGCATCAGCATCAGTCTTGAAGGGATGTGACATTTGAAAATAAATTAGTCTGTTATATCAGCTTCAGGTGTTTGGTAGCTGGTGGTGATCCAAGACTGGTTCATCTTTATGAAGGTCAGTCGATCAACAGAGTCGGTGGACAGGCGCACCCTGTGATCCGTGACAAATCCTCCAGCAGCACTGAATGTGCGTTCTGAAAGAACGCTGGATGCAGGACAGGCCAGTAGCTCAATTGCATACTGTGCAAGCTCTGGCCAGTGATCCATCCTCAAGACCCAGTAAGCCAGAGGATTTTCGGTGGGGAAGGTGTCCAAGTCTGACCTTGCCCCTAGGTATTCCTGCACCATGTATATCAGACGCTGGCGATGGTTGCTGGAACCGATCATACCTTGGGGCTGCGGACTAAAGAATTGTCTGAACGCATCGGTCAGACGGCCACCTTCCTCACCGCTCCTTCTTTGACTGACTGAAGCCTCAGCAACTCGTTGTCCAGGACCAGGAGTTTGTAACCTCCCAGTCTCTGGGAACGCGTTGCACAGACCTTTCTGCAAGGCCTCCCGGAGTTGTCTCATCCTCTGCTCCCTCTGTGACGGTAAGATAAGGTCCGCAACCTTACCCTTGTACCGTGGATCAAGGAGAGTGGCCAGCCAGTAATGGTCCCTCTCCTTGATCCGAAGAATACGAGGATCCTTCCGCAGACTTTGCAGGATCAGGGAGGCCATGCAGCGTAGGTTAGCTGAGGCATTCGGTCCGGAGTCCTCTGGGTCACTAAGGACGACATGATCCGCAGCCACCTCCTCCCAGCCACGAACAAGTCCACTGGTTTCTTGGGACTGTAAATCATCCCTAAAAGACTGCTGCTGATGATGCTGAGTGCCAGGCTACACCTCCATGCTGACACAATCCTCCTCCTCCTCCTCCTCTTCTTCCTGTGCGATGGGTGGGACAGAAGGAACACCGTCTGGGTAAAGGGGGCCTTGAGAGGCAAGGAAGTCCTCCTCTTCCTGCCTCTGTTCTGCCTCAAGTGCCCTGTCCATTATTCCACGCAGCGTATGTTCCAACAGGTGGACAAGAGGTACAGTGTCACTGATGCATGCACTGTCACTGCTCACCATCCTCGTGGCCTCCTCAAATGGTGCCAGGACAGTGCATGCATCCCTGATCATGCCCCACTGGCGTTGTGAAAAAAACCCGAGCTCCCCTGACCCTGTCCTGGTGCCGTAGTCGCACAGGTACTCATTGATGGCCCTCTGCTGCGTGTGCAGCCGCTGCAGCATGGCCAACGTTGAGTTCCACCTGGTGGGCATGTCACATATAAGGCGGTTCTTGGGCAGGTTCAACTCCTTTTGCAGCTCAGCCAGGCGAGCACTGGCATTATAAGATCTGCGGAAATGCACACAGACTTTCCTGGCCTGCCTCAGGACATCCTGTAAGCCCAGGTACCTGCCCAAGAACCGCTGCACCACCAGGTTAAGGACGTGAGCCACACAGGGCACATGGGTCAGTTGTCCCTGTCGGAGAGCGGAGAGGAGGTTGGTGCCATTGTCGCAAACTACCATTCCTGGCTTAAGCTGGCGTGGCGTCAACCACCTCTCGGCCTGCCCCTGCAGAGCAGACAGAACCTCTGCCCCAGTGTGGCTCCTGTCCCCCAAACACACCAGCGCAAGCACGGCATGGCATCTTTTTGCCTGCGTACTTGCGTAGCCCCTTGAACGCCTACGGAGCACCGCTGGTTCCGAGGACAAAGCACAGGAAGAGGCCACGGAGGAAGAAGAAGAGGAGGGGGTGGAGGACAGAGGTGTGTCACAACCAGTAGTAGCATTTTGGAGGCGTGGCGGTGGAACAACCTCCAACACTACTGCACCTTGTCCTGCATCCTTCCCAGCTGCCAAAAGAGTGACCCAATGGGCCGTGAAAGAAAGGTAACGTCCCTGTCCATGCCTGCTGGACCATGAGTCAGCGGTAATATGCACCTTACCGCTGACCGCCCTGTCCAGCGAGGCCAAGACATTGCCTTCCACATGCCGGTAAAGAGCCGGAATCGCCTTCCGTGAGAAAAAGTGGTGTTTGGGAACCTGCCACTGAGGAACCGCACATTGCACAAACTCACGGAAGGGGGCCGAGTCTACCAACTGAAAAGGCAGCAGTTGAAGCGCTAGCAATTTAGCCAAGCTAGCATTCAACCGCTGGGCATGTGGATGGCTGGGAGTGAACTTCTTTTGACGGTCCAGCAGCTGGGGCAGGGAAATTTGCCTGCTAGAATCGAACGTCGGTGTACTGCTAGCAGAGTGCCCGCAAGTACTTGGCTGTGACACACCTAATTCTACACCTTCATTCCTCTCAGAGCAGGTTTCAGAGAGGACTGAAGGTATAGTGGGGTTGGAGATCCCAGCTGATGCGGTGCAAGAAGAGGTCAGCTTTGTTCTTTGGTGTGGGTCTTTAAGGTAGGCTTGCCAACGAGCTGCATGGCAGGTCAACATATGTCTGGTCAAGCATGTGGTGCCCAAGCGGGTGATGTTTTGGCCACGCGATATACGCTTGAGACATATGTTGCAAACAGCAGCTGTGCGATCTGATGCACTCGACTCAAAAAAGGCCCACACCAAAGAACTTTTTGAATAACGGGCAGAGGCAGTGCCCTGCACAGGCGGAGCTCTGCGGTGTGATTCCGTCGGTGTGCTGCCCTTACGCTGGCCCCCCGAGGGCATCCTGCCTCGTTGGAGATGTGCCTCCTCCTCATCCTCCTCCTCCTCCTCTCTCCTATTAGGCACCCACGTGGAGTCAGTGACCTCATCATCCCCTCCCTCCTCATCACTGGAGCCAATCTGGCAGTATGCTGCAGCTGCTGGAACATGACTGCCAGATTGGTGTCCTTCTTGAGCATCCCTTCTCTCTGCTCTCACGCTATTGCCTTCCTCTAGCTGCGTATCATCATCAGACCCTTCGAAACGCTGGGCATCCTCCTGGAGCATGTACCCAACACTGTGCTCAAACAGTTCGGGGGACTCCTCAGGAGGACATGGTTGGTCTAGGGAAGGAGTGACTGATGATGACATTGATACCAGGGAAGAGGACGCTTTGGCAGCTGCTTTGCCAGTACCCTGAGCCTGGGTGAGAGAGGATGAGGAGGATGAGGAAGGCTTGGTCATCCACTCTACCAAGTCTTCGGCATGATGCGGCTCAACACGTCCAGCTGCCGAATAGAAGGACAAGCGTGTCCCATGGCCACGTGCTGATGGCGATGCACCGCGTCCACGACCAGCACTGTTGTCTCTAGACACAGAGCCTGCTTGCCCTCTTTTATTGGCTCCTGACTGTCTGCCTCTCCTTGTTTGCCTTCCAGACATTCTAATTGCCTGCAGGGAAATGGGAAAACCAGCAATACAGGCTAAGTTCAGGTGTAATATGGTCAGGAGGCACACTCCGCCCGCTGTAAGTGCCGCAAAATCCTGTTGGTGTAACACACCAAGAAAAAGCAGCAATACAGGCTAAGTTCAGGTGTAATATGGTCAGGAGGCACACTCCGCCCGCTGTAAGTGCCGCAAAATCCTGTTGGTGTAACACACCAGGAAAAAGCAGCAATACAGGCTAAGTTCAGGTGTAATATGGTCAGGAGGCACACTCCGCCCGCTGTAAGTGCCGCAAAATCCTGTTGGTGTAACACACCAGGAAAAAGCAGCAATACAGGCTAAGTTCAGGTGTAATATGGTCAGGAGGCACACTCCGCCCGCTGTAAGTGCCGCAAAATCCTGTTGGTGTAACACACCAGGAAAAAGCAGCAATACAGGCTAAGTTCAGGTGTAATATGGTCAGGAGGCACACTCCGCCCGCTGTAAGTGCCGCAAAATCCTGTTGGTGTAACACACCAGGAAAAAGCAGCAATACAGGCTAAGTTCAGGTGTAATATGGTCAGGAGGCACACTCCACCCGCTGTAAGTGCCGCAAAATCCTGTTGGTGTAACACACCAGGAAAAAGCAGCAATACAGGCTAAGTTCAGGTGTAATATGGTCAGGAGGCACACTTCGCCCGCTGTAAGTGCCGCAAAATCCTGTTGGTGTAACACACCAGGAAAAAGCAGCAATACAGGCTAAGTTCAGGTGTAATATGGTCAGGAGGCACACTCCGCCCACTGTAAGTGCCGCAAAATCCTGTTGGTGTAACACACCAGGAAAAAGCAGCAATACAGGCTAAGTTCAGGTGTAATATGGTCAGGAGGCACACTCCACCCGCTGTAAGTGCCGCAAAATCCTGTTGGTGTAACACACCAGGAAAAAGCAGCAATACAGGCTAAGTTCAGGTGTAATATGGTCAGGAGGCACACTCCGCCCGCTGTAAGTGCCGCAAAATCCTGTTGGTGTAACACACCAGGAAAAAGCAGCAATACGGGCTAACTTCAGGTGTATAATGTGCAGGAGGCTTAGCAACAATGACACTGACACTGTCCCCTGCCTATCCTTCTCTCTCCCTGCACACAAGGTTTATCAAAGTATATGACACTGACATTCTCCCTGCCTATCCTTCTCTCTCCCTGCACACAAGGTTTAGCAAAGAATATGACACTGACACTGTCCCCTGCCTATCCTTCTCTCTCCCTGCACACAAGGTTTATCAAAGTATATGACACTGACACTCTCCCTGCCTATCCTTCTCTCTCCCTACACACAAGGTTTAGCAAAGAATATGACACTGACACTCTCCCTGCCTATCCTTCTCTGTCCCTACACACAAGGTTTAGCAAAGAATGGATTTGACACTGTCCCTGCCTATCCTTCACTTTCCCTGCTCCGGAACACACTACACGAGGCCGCCGCGCTGGCGGCCTTTTATAGTGTGGGGTGTGTACTAAACCCCGACAGCTATAATTGGCCACAGGCATCCTGCCTGTGGCCAATCATTGCTCTCCTCGCTGCCGGCGCTGTGA
The DNA here is from genome assembly GCA_029206835.1 of Rana muscosa. Classification (NCBI taxonomy): domain Eukaryota; kingdom Metazoa; phylum Chordata; class Amphibia; order Anura; family Ranidae; genus Rana; species Rana muscosa. The sequence continues at coordinate 962,046,296 of CM055117.1, read as the reverse complement.
TTGGCCAAGCATGCAGGGTCACAGTGCATGCTTGGCCAATCACAGCGCCGGGATTACACTGCGATGGCGCAGTGTATTGTGGGCCGTTCACGTCACTCGAATTTGGCGCAAATGGCCCAAATCGTTCGTTGTTCGCCGAACGCGCGAACAGCCGATGTTCGAGTCGAACCTATGTTCGACTCGAACACCGAGCTCATCCCTAATGTACTGTACTGTGTTATTATTACTTTAGTAAATGAAAGTGATTGTAAAGGCATTTTTTTTTTGTAATTAAATTTAAAAAGATGTTATACTTACCTGCTTTGTGCAATGTTATTGTACAGAGCGCATTCCCTTAACATACTTTTCTGGAGCCCCCCTCTGATGCTGGCTGCTCCTCCTCTCCCGCAGGTTCTGATGGGGCACCCACGTGGACGCACTCCAAAGCCAGGCCACGTGCATCCATAGGTACACACAGTGTGAGGCCTGCTCCCTTCTAACAGGATTTGACTGACAGCAGCAGGAGCCAATGGCTGTGTGTCCTCTGAGAGCAAGTAGAGAGGATGGGACAGCACTGGATTGGTGAGAGGAGGTATGTAAGTGTTTAGGGATTGGAGGGGGGACGTTTTTTTACCTTAAAGTGGATGTAAACCTAAAAACATTTTTTTTAACGAAGACTTGTACCTGGTACAGTAGAGGATGTCAAGTCTGTGCCCAGTCTTGCCACGAAGAGTTAATCCAGCTCTGAGAAATCCTCTTTTCTTTTTGTAGTAAGATATAAAACGACACACAGATAAGTTTGTGTCGCCACACCCCCCACTGCTGTGACTGACATCTGATTTCTTTACCTTATGCACAGCATGAGAAAGAGAGGGTGTGTTACGATTCCAGCTTCACATCCCTCCTCCTTTCTTCTCCAGCTCTCCCAGGATTGACTGATCCACACCTCAGCATGATTGGGCATGCTAAAGTCATGTGGTGCCTTTCCTGAGTTTTGATTGGATGTTACTCAAAACTCAGGAATAGGAGAGTGTAGAGGTGGCGGAGTCTGTACGATTCAATATTGAGTTGGCCCACCCTTTGCAGCTATAACAGCTTCAACTCTTCTGGGAAGGCTGTCCACAAGGTTTAGGAGTGTGTCTATGGGAATGTTTGACCATTCTTCCAGAAGTGCATTTGTGAGGTCAGGCACTGATGTTGGAGAGAAGATCTGGCTCGCAGTCTCCGCTCTAATTCATCCTAAAGGTGTTCTATAGGGTTGAGGTCAGGACTCTGTGTAGGTCAGTCATGTTCCTCCACCCCAAACTCGCTCATCCATGTCTTTATGGAAGCTTCTTGGTTAATGATCATTACCTTACCATACATTGGACCACCAGTAATGACAACAGGCAGCTCTGATACAAGGAAGGAAAGCCCTGTCTCTGCCAAGATGGCCACCTCCACACAGAGGCACATTGCAGAACAAGGCATGGTAAGTCAGTAATGGGGTAAAAGATCTCCAGCAGAGAGACCACAGGCAGTACTAACTCCTAGTGTCTTCTCCTCTGCTTACCTTTTCTGGGCACAGCTTCTAGAGTTCAGATGCCCTTTACCACAATAGTCATCACTTACTCTATATTACTTTTTGCAGTAATAAAACATTTTCTAGTCCAATACAACAATTGATGAGTCTGCTCTGTTGCTGTATTTATGGAGGAAATCCAGTAAAGAAGCTGCAACAAGTTACCGTATATACTCGAGTATAAGCCGAGTTTTTCAGCACATTTTTTTGTGCTGAAAATGCCCCCCCCCCCCCCGGCTTATACTCGATTCACCTTTTTGCGCCTGATCTCCTGCACTTTGGGGACCCGGTACTGACCGGCCGTAGGTCCCCTGGACCCCAAACTTTGCACACATGTAGCCCCATTTCCCCTATATAAGTGTGCAAAGTTTTTCGTCTGGGGGACCTACGGCCGGGGAGCACTGATTTTTCAAAGCCGGGCACCCCTTCCATAGACTCCCATGTTAAACGTCAGTCTAGTCATGGACACAGTGAGGCATGGGCACAGTGAGGCATGGACACAGTGAGGCATGGACACAGTGAGGCATGGGCATAGTGAGGCATGGACATGGACACAGTGAGGCACAGTGAGGCATTCAGATGGACACCCTAGGCTTATACTCGAGTCAATAAGTTTTCCCATTTTTTTGTGGTAAAATTAGGTGCCTTGGCTTATATTCGGGTCGGCTTATACTCGAGTATATACGGTAATAAAAGTACATGTGCCTAGAGTCCTGTATGTCACAACTGAAGTTATATAATAACAAAGATATATACTGTACCTCAAAGGCTTTCTTTAGTTTGTGCAACTGCTCCAACGTGACTTCCTGCTCAATCTGAAAAAAGAATGTAACTATTTATTGTGAATCAATTCTGAATAATAACTGTAGTGAAGCCTAATCTGGTATATATTAGGGTATTAATGTAAGGTGACCAGATTTTTTAAATGAAATCCGGGGACATATTTTCATTTTTTTACTAGTAATGGCGGCAATCAGCAACTCTCTGCCCATCGCAACTGCCGTCCGCCTCACAGCTTGTCAAGATCACTCCGCCAGAGTAGGAAAGGAGATAAGCAGGCAGGCGGCTGGACGGGACTTGAGCCAAGGCAGAAGAACATGCAAGCGGAGCGGAATGGGCATACACCCGAAACTGAAGAAACCCTCCGCTCCAACCAGCACGAGATCATCAGAAAGGGGCACGGATAATGGAAAAAAAATAGACCCCCCAGCCCCTGTTCAAATTCCAAATCCGGGGACAAAACCAGGGACAGACTTGGTCCGGGGACAGTGTCCTCAATCCGGGGACTGTCCCCGGAAACCGGGGATGTCTGGTCACCCTATATTAAAGGGGTGCAAGCAAAACTATAGGCAAAGTATTGAATATGTTATATGTAGCGGCCTCACCCTCTCCCTCTTCTTCATCGGTTACTCTGGCTCTGGTCTAGGAGTACCTTGGAGGGGAGAGCGAGGTGCGCCACGGCCCATGTCCTCTCGATTACAGCATGTAGAGGTGAAGGCCAGTTTCTAGTTGTATTCGGGCCTGTGTATACGCTTAGAGCCAAGTCTGTTCTGCTGATAACCCCCTTTGCTCCCAGTAATTGGAGTACCACACACTGAAAAGGTCCAACACTTATTTATTCCATAACGGCAAACAAATAGTCCTTTGCGAGCAGACAGTTTGAGACCCATAGAACAGTTCAGTATTGGTGGGGAGTAGGTCAAGGCACAATCCTCAAAGAAAACTAAACCGTTGAGGTTTCACCAACGGTTGCTAAGCACAGTGGCTGTTAAATGGAATTTTTGGCTTCAGAGTCTCTTCCAGCGACTCTAGTGAACAGGAACTGGAGTTACCTTCGCTACGTTGCAGCCCCTGTCAGGGGGAAGACATCCCTCCAAGGGAGTTACCAGAGGCCCCGTCGTCACCGGATTAATGCTGTACCGAACTATCCGGAAGGGTTACACTCCCTGGCCTCCTCGCCTCAGATACGGGTCCCAACACCTTAGGGCCCCTCGGACTCCTCCACCCTCGCGGAACCCAGTCGAAGTCACTGGGCCCCAGGCTCCGGCAGTAGTACCTCACCCCAGGCTTAAGGTGCCTGGGATGGACTCCATCTCTCGCTCCGGCCAGGTCAAGGGCACCTGGGCCCGGAACTCCGGAACGCCAGCACCCAGGCTGAAGGTGCCTGGGTGCGGCCGCGTCCTCCAACTCTGAACCCCAGGTCAGGGCGTCCGCCCCTTTTATCTCCTCTCCCTCTGCGTCACAGCAGGTTCCCCGCCCCGCCGTACCAGCACCAGGACAGGACAAAAAGGGAACAGTCTTGCGGTGCAGGTTCAACTCCAGCCCAGGGCGACAACGCCACCAGCAGGCCACAGGGAACCTTGCACCACCAGAGTCCTACAAGAACCACAAAAAGGGATTCTCAGATTCCCTAACAATAAGTACATCTGGGTTAAATAACCCAGATGCTCCCCCCCCAATTTAAATACCCGCTACATATACAATACCCCAACATCAGAAATATTGTAGTTTCTGAATTCAATAAACCCTCTGCACTGCTTTGTAATAATGATACTACCAGTAGAACCACTGGGTTTCCACTTCTTTCATTAGAGCGACAACACTCAGCCTGTATTAACAAATTTGTCACTGCGTTGTCACCCTTCCAGTCATTGTGCCTGCATAGTGTTTGCATGGTATGAGTTGAGTTTGGGCAAACATGCAGCTTGTCAATTACCAACTGGCCTCACCTAGCTCCATCCTCCTTCACACTCATAGGTAAGACAAGGCACTGCTCATGGGAGATGTCGTTTTTTTCAGCAGTGCTGCTCAGTCCCTCCCTTTGCTGACAGTAAATTACACAAGCATACAACAGACACATAGCAAACTTCAACAACTGCAAAAAAAAAAAAAATTGCTTTAACAGGGGGAATTGGGTTGCATGGCAGGTAACTACTTATTGATTTTATTCCACAAAAATCCCCCTTTAGATGAACTTTAACGTTTCTGCGTCTGGATGTAAAATAGGGTTCTACCCTAGCATCTAACCTTTGCTATTAACCTCCACCTAGCACAAATGCCTTAGAGAATTTTAACAAATATGAGTGTGTATAATTACGTGCTACTTATTAAATATTTAGTAGCGTAGGAAGAGACAAACATTCTTGGATCTCAGTCAAACGTGTGTCCCCTGAGGCCATGGGCAATACAACAATAGGTGCCTCTTCTGAGCATATGCATGTGTATCTAAATGATTTGTGAGTGTGAATTCCTTCTAGCAAAGCTATTTGACCCACTAAATCATTTACTGCTGACCGCAAAAAACTACCTTAGGCTGGTTTCACACTGGGGATGTTGGTGCGGTGGCGGTATAGCGCCGCTAGTTTTAGCGCCGCTATACCGTCGTGATTGCTGAGGTATTCGGCCGCTAGCGGTGCATTTTTAACCCCCGCTAGCGGCCGAAAAAGGGTTAATACCACCCGCAAACCATGGCTACAGCTGCGGTTTGCGGGCGGTATTGCCGCGGTGTCCCATTCATTTCAATGGGAAGAAGCGGTGGAGGAGCGGTATACACACTGCTCCTCTCACCGCTCCAAAGATGCGGCTAGCAGGACTTTTTTTCACGTCCTGTTAGCGCTGTTTAGGCTCGGTTTGCAGGCGCTATTTTTAGCACAATAGCGCCTGCAAACCGCCCCAATGTGAAAGGGGCCTTAGGGAGTTCTATGGACACAGCATACACCTTCGTTTTATAACATTAGCCTGGTGATAACAATGCAAGCAGTAGTTATATTTGACAATCCAAAATACATTTATTTAAAAAAGGTATTTTCATGTTGTGAGTTCTGCCTATCTGCTGGGCATCTCTTTCCACAACTTCCTGGATTCCCTGCATGCTTTGCAGATTCTCCTCTGCTGTTTACTTTCAATTTCTAAGGACTATATATCCCATGGTACCTAGCTGCCTGTGTTCCGTCAGATTAGGCGACCCTTTAGATTTTGTAACAGAAGTGATGCTCCTTCATGGCCATCTTGGTACACACCGCACTCGGCCGAGCTAAGCCTACAGTCTAAAGTCGCCAAGCAGACATCTTTTTACACCCACCGAAATCTTGCATTTTACACTTATTTTTACCACTAAACTGAGCTTATATCATGAAATACAGTATTTAGAAGTCCGTGACACTGTTTTGATGTTGAATTTTAAAAGCAGCGGCAAGCCTGCCGATCTCACACGTTTGATAATCTGACAGAAGACCGTTGCATTTAAAAATTAAACATCAAAACAGCGTCACGGACTTCTATTTTACGTATTTTACGATATAAGCTCAGTTTAGTGGTAAAAATAAGTGTGAAATGCAAGATTTCGGTGAGTGTAAAAAGATGGCGACTTCAGACTGTAGGATTAGTGTGGCTGAGTGCGGGGTGTACCAAGATGGCCGTGATGGAACGTCACTTCCGTTACACGATTTTCACGGGTCGCCTAATCTGACGGAACACCGACAAGCATTGATTTTTGAACTGACTCCACCTCCTGAAACTCCTCCTCTCAGCATCTTGTAGTTCATATGGCAGGCTCTGTTAAATGCGTGGCATAGCAGTGCCTACCCACAGGACATACTGAATACGTGTCACAGAATTTAAAGAAGTAAATATGTGGACATCTTCACAAAGTAAGTCTACAGACTTCAAAATCATTCAGATTAAAGGAGAAGTAGGGCTGAAGTTCTTCCAACCCTACTTCTCTTTGGGTCATAGGAGTGCACTTCGTTCTGCGCTTCTGTGAACTTTATTCAGCCGACAGCGGGCTAAAGTCCACTATTGGCTGGTGTCACTCAGCCGGTCCAGGCTCTGAAGAGATCACAACTTTAACTACTTCCGGACCGCCCACCGCACATATACTGCAGCAGGGCGGCCCGCTTCCACAATCAGCGGGTCCGGTGGCTGCGATGGCCGTGGCTACCCGTGATCATTTGGGGGAATGATGGACCGGCAAGCTGCCTTATTTACATACATAGTTCCGTGTCGTCTCATGTCGTTCTGTCACAGAAGAAGAAAGAGATCTGTGATTCCTACCAATCAGGAACACCAATCTCTCTCTTCGTCTAGTGTCAGCATCAACCACACAGTTAGAAAGCCCCTGATGTTAACCTCTTCCCTGCCAGTGTCATTTATACAGTGTCAGTGCATTTTTGTTTGCACTGATCACTGCATTGTTGTCACTGGTCCCCAAAGAGTGTGACTTAGTGTCCAATTTGTCTGCCGCAATGTCGCAGTTCCACTAAAATTCGCTGCTCACCGCCTATTCTAGTAAAGAATAATAATAATAAAAAAAAGTTTGTAAACCTATCCGATAGTTGTAGATGCGATAACTTTTGTGCAAACCAATCAATATACGGCAATTGGGATTTTTTATACCAAAAATATGTAGCAGAATACAAATTGTCCTAAACTGATGAAGAAATTCAATTTTTTACATATTTTTATTGGATATGACGTTTAATAGCAAAAAGTACAAAACATCGGGGTTTTTTTTCAAAACTGTTGCCCTTTCTTGTTTATAGCGCAAAAAATAAAAACCGCTGAGTTGATTAGATACCACCAAAAGAAAGCTATATTTGTGGGAAAAATTCCACATTAATTTTGTTTGGGTACAACGTCACACAACCGTGCAATTGTCAGTTAAAATAACGCAGTGCCGTATAGCAAAAAATTACCTGGTCATTAAGGAGGTAAATCCTTCCTGGGCTGAAGTGGTTAAAGTCAGGATCCACCCAGGTTCCTCACTGGCAGCTGGCTCAGCTTCTCAGCAAGCCATTGAGAGCCTGAGCCATCCGCTTTCGCCCCCTCCACAGCCCAGCACTCCAGAGAGCGCTGGAGGGGCAAAGCAGAGAGGTGGTGACTGACAGTCACTGGCTCTCTGCTCACTAAAGACCGAGCAATCAGTTCTCAAGCCTCGTACACACGGCCGAAAATCTCGTCAAGAAAAAACACGTTGTTTTTCTTGACGAGATTCTTGGACAAGAAACTTGTCCCGGCCGAGTGTACAGACGCTCGATTCAAAGAACCCGCGGTTCTTTGAATGGAGCGAACGCGGTGACGTCATCGACTACGACGAGCGTGCGCTCGTCACATTCGATGCCGTCGCCGCCATCTTGCTACACCCTACCTATGCCTAGGAAGCTACCGCGCATGCGTCAAAGTCATTTCGAGCATGCGCGGGCTTCCCGGAGGACAGGTAAGTGTACACACACACAATTTTCTCGTCGAGAAACAGGCTGACGAGAATCTCGACGAGAAAATAGAGCACAGGTTCTCTATATTTCTCGTTGAGATTCTTGTCGCTTTTCTTGACGAGAAACCATACACACGAACGATTTTCTCGGCAAGAAAGCTATCTCTGCAGTTTTCTTGTCGTTTCTTGCCGAGAAACTCGTTCGTGTGTACGAGGCTTCAGTCTTAGAGGCAGTAGGGAACAGATGCAGAATCGGGCCGATGCTCCATCCATCTAGGTGAGTATAATTGTTTTTTTTTTTTAACTCCCGAACTTCTCTTTTAATAGAAGTTGGCTAGAAATAATTTTAATTCAATGTGGAATTGAATATACGATTTTTACATTTTGACCATAAATACATTTTTCCTTAAAGAAGAATTCCAGAGAATAAAAAATGTTTTCCCATGCAGTGGGGCTATGACCACACTGCATGGGTCACTGCACTGCTCGTTTTTGTCTAGGGGTGAGGAGAGGGGAGATATACTTACATAATCCGCTGATCCTCCTCTGTTCCTTTCCCGCACCTGCTCCCCTGCACGCTAGCGGTCTTGTGAATGGACTGTTCCTGATGTCATCATGCCCAGACCAGCTCTGGATGTTGGGATGGCAGGAACAGTCCACCGCTGGATGTGGGGAAGCACTGTTTTACAGAGAATAGAAGGATCGGGTAAGTATAGCCTTTCAGTGCACCCCTGGTCAAAACAATTAGTTAATCCATGCAGTGTCGGCACAACCACACTGCATGGGAGAAAAAAAAATGTTCATGGAGTTCTGCTTTAACTTCTTGTCCCGTGACATCTACAAGTCCAGACCTCTTCTCTCCAGCACTGGAATGTTGACAGGCACTTCTACATCTTCACATACATTCCAAGACCAAAAGCCACGGCATCAGGTAGGGACATGGCTGCTAGTCCTACATTGTATGTGATGATGCGATGCCAGCAAAAGGGGTGGTGGCAAGTCTAGTCAGAGACTGACAAGGTGAACGGCTTCTTCATTACCAAATGAACAGAAATCAATCGCGAAGAAGGAAAAAATTTAGTTACCTTCTCCTTCCTGAGGCTTCTAGCTGGATCAGAATGATTCTGTAAACTTTCCATAACACTGTCCACAAGCCCCAGCGAATATCTTCTCTGGTGTCTCCTTATCATCTCTTTCTCCAGCCATTCTGGGGGACTTTGCCTTTCTTCCTCAGACTCTCCAATGAAATCAGATGCGGTCAGTGCCTGACTCCTGGCCGTTCGCACAGCAGTTTTTGCTCTTTGTTGTACAGACTGGTTCTGAGCAGCTGTAGAAGTCTGTCGTATATCATTGAAAAGACTGGAGAAGACAATCAGTAGAGAATTGGTTTATCTCACAAACGCATGTACATCCATTTAGTTACATTTGCCTAATCAATCATCGATTATCCCTTTCATGACTAAGCCCATTTCTGACATTTGGTGTTTACAAGTTAAAATCCGTATTTTTTGCTAGAAAATTACTTAGAAACCCCAAACATTATATATATTTTTTTAGCAGAGAATCTAGAGAATAAAATGTCGATTGTTGCAATATTTTATGTCACATGGTATTTGTGCAGCTGTGTTTTAAACGCAACTTTTTGGGAAAAATTTACTTTTATGAATTAAAAAAAAAAATTAAAAGTAAAGTTAGCCCAATTTTTTGGTATAATGTGAAAGATGATGTTACGCCGAGTAAATAGATACCAAACATGTCATGCTTTATAATTGCACGCACTCGTGGAATGGCGACAAACTACGGTACCTAAAAATCTCCATAGGTGACGCTTTAATTTTTTTTTACAGTTACCAGGTTAGAGTTACAGAGGAGGTCTATGGCTAGAATTATTGCTCTCGCTCTGATGATCGCGGTGATACCTCACATGTGTGATTTGAACACCGTTTACATATGCGGGCGCGACTTTCGTATGCGTTTTCTTTGCTGCGCGAGCTCGCGGGGACAGGGGCGCTTTAAACATTAAATTTTTTTGTCTTATTTATTTTATTTATTTTTATAATATAAAATTGTGTTTTTAAAATAAAAAAAATTTTGATCACTTTTATTGCTGTCACAAGGGATGTATACATCCCTTGTGACAGTAATAAGGGGTGACAGGTACTCTTTATGGAGGGATCGGGGGTCTAAAAGACCCCCAATCCCTTCTTTGCACTTCAAAGTATTCAGATCGCTGAAAACGGCGATTCTGAATACCGTGTATTTTTTTAAATCCGGCGCCATCGGCAGCCGAGTAACCCGGACGTGACGTCATGATGTTGCTTCCGTGGTTACATTGAAGAGACTGAATCAAAGCCATTCGCGGCTTCGTTTGAGTCAGTCTCTCTCTAGGCATGGGAGGTGGCGCATCGTGGATCGGGTCTCCTGGTGGGATGGGAGGCCCGGTAAGAGCGGTGGAGGCGGCGGGAAGGGGGGGATGTCCCCTCCCGCTCCTCCGGGATAACAACCGAGCAGCTTTTACCCACATCGGTTGTTATCCCTGGAAAGCCAATTGCCGGCTCTAAAAAATGATACCGGGATGATGCCTGCAACTGCAGGCATCATCCCGGTATAACCCCCGAAAGCTGAGTACGCATATCTTCGTACGCTCCGCGGGAAAGGGATTATTGCTGGATTTTTACTACTGTCCTGGCCCCAAGCACAGAAATTTTCCCCGTCCATGGGATAGCCAATATATAACTATCCATATATTGTTATAGAGATTGCACAGGAGGACACATAAATATCACACTGTTTGCTCACTAGCATATTCTCTATAGGAATATCCAGATAACTCAGGGTGGGGACAACAGAGGCCCTGCTAAAAGGCGAGCTTTGCTCAGTCATGCCAGGGGTGCTGGAATCTGGCCAGAACTTAAAGGTAAAAATAAAGTGAATGTAAAGCATAACTAAATGAGATTTAGTTGACATTTGAAAAAAATTACCGTCTACATTTTCTGTCTACATTCATGTGATGGCTGCATGAAATTTCTCAGGGCGTGTTTCCTGATGGTGACAATAGTGGGACATGTCTGAATGGTGTGTAGTGGCAATGTCACTTGTTGTCTCCTTTGGAAGATTTTTTGTCTGGGTATCAATAGTTGGGAGGCAGAGGCAAAGCACTGTCACCATATAACAGGAAGTGCCCTGCAAGGACATTCATGGCAGGATCACCAACTTTTGGTGGTATCTGATCACCACTGGGTTTTTAATTTTTTGCAAGATAAACGAAAAAAGACCAAACATTTTGAAAAACCCCCAAATTTTCTATTGTCTGCTATAAAACATATCCAATAAAAAGATAAAAAACATCTTCATAAATTTTAGACAAAATATATTCTGCTACCTGTACTTGTCTTTGGTAAAGAAAATCACAAAAAATTGACATTGATTTGAGTGAAAAATATATGGTCTACAAACTATGGTATAGATACTGAATTTATTTTTAATTTTTTATGCTACTAATGGGGGTGATTAGCTACTTATAATGGGACTGTGATAGTGTGGGGGATAATCTGACGCTGATGCTGGGGGGGGGGGGACTGACAACTTGCCACTGACATCCCCAGTGACACTAATACAGTGATCAATGCTAAAAATATACACTGGATTATAATAATAGAGAATGTGGCTCTTTGCTTATAGTGTGGAATTTCAAAAAAAATATGTAAGTGTCTAAATACTGCAAAGAGATTATTGGATATATGTATATCTTCCAGAAGACAAACAATTTCCAAGGGTAAGTACTCAATTCGAATTATACAGTGCTTCTATTATATAAATTAAATAAAAATAAAGTGCATCTAAGTTCATAAATGTAAATTCATATATATATATATACAGGTGATATAGTGCATCTGGACATAGATAATTCCAAAAATAATTCCTAAAGTGTTTATAGTACAAAAAACTCTGTTCATATTACCATCAGTTTTTAACAGTGTTTAAAGGAGTAAAAAAAAGTTAAATATCCAATTGGTTAAACCACTGTGATTATACATGTAGCACTACCCTCTCCTCTTAGGGGAAAGGAGAGGCACCCATGCCACAAGCCCGTGTCCTCTAGTTTAGAGGTCAGGCGGTGTATATGTACCTGGGTCCCGCAGCGAGTTACCTCCTTCCACTGGTTCCCATCTCCAGAGTGTAGAGACGAGTCTGTACTTTCCCCTCTTTAACCACTTGTCCCCCGCCCACTGTCAATTGACGGCAGGCGGAGGATACTCTCGTTCTGGGAGGACGTCATATGACGTCCTCCCTTTAAAACGAGCTAGGAGGCGCGCGCCCGCCGCGTTCACATGGCCCCGGTGCGCGTGCCCGGCGGCCGCGATTGCCGCCGGGCACCCGCGATTGCCCGGGAAACGAGCAGGAAAGTGGATCTCTGTGTGTAAACACAGAGATCCACGTCCTGTGAGGGAGAGGGGACCGATGGTGTGTCCCTTGTACATAGGGACAACCATCGGTCACCTCCCCCAGTCAGTCCCCTCCCCCCACAGTAAGAACACATTGAGGGAACATATTTAACCCCTTCCCTGCCAATCACATTTATACAGTAATCAATGCATTTTTATAGCAGGGATCGCTGTATAAATGTGAATGGTCCCAAAAATGTGTCAAAAGTGTCCGATGTGTCCGCCGCAATATCGCAGTCACAATAAAAATCGCAGATCGCCGCCATTACTAATAAAAAAATTTTTTTTTTAAAAATGCTATAAATCTATCCCCTATTTTGTAGACGCTATAACTTTTGCGCAAACCAATCAATACGCGCTTATTGCGATTTTTTTTTTTTTTTACCAAAAATATGTAGAAGAATACGTATCGGCCTAAACTGAGGAAAATTTTATTTAAAAAAGAAAATGGGTATTTATTATAGCAAAAAGAAAAAAATAGTGTTTTTTTTCCAAACTGGACGCTCTTCTTTTGTTTATAGCGCAAAAAATTTAAACCGCAGAGGTGATCAAATACCACCAAAAGAAAGCTCTATTTGTGGGAAAAAAAGGACGCAAATTTAGTTTGGGAGCCACGTCGCACGACCGCGCAATTGTCATTCAAAGTGTGACAGCGCTGAAAGCTGAAAAATGGCTTGGGCAGGAAGGGGGTTTTCGTGCACAGTAGGGAAGTGGTTAATAAAGTCAATGTCCAAACCACTTCAACTCCAACGTTGAGTTTATTTTGTATCTTTGCTTGATAGGTAAGAGAGAGTAGATGAGAGATGATAGTTGAACTAAAGCAGATTCAGGCACAGAACTCCCAGATTTATCACCACTCGGTCCCTAGTGGGTACAGCTCACCCGGATAGTCCCTTAATGGTCCTAGCAGCCGATGTGGAGCTCAAACAAGCAATTTAAATCCTCCAAGGACAAGTTCAGTCTGTCCTCAAAGAGCAGCAGCACTCCACAGGGTCAGCTCTGCGGAGCATAGGATCCTTCCCTCCGACAGGTCACCAGGCCTTTCCCGAGACAGCAATCTAACTATCACTCATCTCCTGTTATGGGACCGATCCTCCCCTGGCTTCCTCTTGGTCAGAGCGGATACCCTCACCCGGGCATCCTAGGACTCCAAAGTTCTGCCTGTAGACTCAGTTGAAGGTACTGGGCCTACCCGGAATGTTGCGGTCTCGGGCCGAAGGTGCCCGAGACGCTTCAGTCGTTGTACGCGCCCCCCTCCCTTAGGGGGCACACTCCTCCGGTTACTTGTCCCCGGGTCTCTCCCCGAATAATGGCGTCTGCCTCTTTTATATCCTCTCCTGGTATGCACAGCAGGCAAGACCAGCCCACTGCATGGTAGCCGAGAGAAGACATCCAATCGCACCAATGCAACCTATGGTTCAACCCTGAGCCACCATGACAGTGCCACCTGCAGGCCACAGGGAACTCTACATAGGCACACAGCAACAAAGCAGAGTCCAGCACAATTAGAAGGCCAGAGCCATACTAGTGCTCGGGTCATCCCCCTAAATTTGGACATAAAGACCCCCTAAATTTGGAGTACCCGCTACATACCTATATAGTCCCAAAGGCAGTCCTTAATGCATGCATAGATTCAAAAATGGTTTTTACAGCTGTCTATGAATATACCGACACCGACACAGCATAACCAATTTGCAGGAAAAAAGATAGTTAAAAAGCCCATGCAATCATAATACAACACATGGAGACTCATGAACAGATTGCCTTCCTTTCTGTAAGAATCAGTGCTAAAGGTGCCAAAAATGTGGACATCCAAATGTGCAAACAAAAATATAAGGTCTTGACACAAAATCTGAAAAAATCATCTTTCAAATCTAAGGCCTCATGCCCACGGACGTTTTAAAAAACGGACTGTAAAGCTAGTACAGAAGCCAGGGAAAAAGCGGCATTTTTAACACGATTTTTAACACGTTTTGCATTGAAGTCAATGCACGTTTTGCCCCTGCTAGCTTTCAGCCGCGTTTTTCTTTCTCTATTCAAAATCAATGGTTTCCTATGGGAGCCCATTGATTTGAATAGAGATCACACCAGAAGTCGGATCAAGATGATCCGACTTGCAGTGCGACTTGTGTGCTGAGAATCTTGAAGGAGGAACCCCGCGAAAATTAAAAAAAAAAATTGTGTGAGGTTCCCCCCCAAAAACGATAACAGACACTTCAGGCTACAGGCAGCCCGGCAGGTCAGGAAAGGGGGGCGTGCGAGCACCCCCCCCTCCTAGACCATACCAGGAGCATCAACCCCCCATGTCCCAAAGCACCAACCCCCCCCCCATGTTGAGGGCATGTGGCTTGGTATGGTCTAGGAGGGGGGGCGCTCGCTCGCCCCCCCCTTTCCTGACCTACCGGGCTGCGTGCTTGGATAAGGGTCTGGTATAGATCTTGGGGGAGACCCTACGCCATTTTTTTTTGGTGTGGGGGTTCCCCTTAAGATCCATACCAGACCGAAGGGTCTGGTATCGTCTTGGAGGAACCTCATGCAAAACATTTTTTACAATTTTCGCGGGGTTCCCCTTCAAGATTCTCAGCACACAAGTCGCATTGGATCATCTTGACCTGACTTCTGGTGCGACTTCTATTCAAATCAAAGGCCCCCATAGGGAACCATTGATTTTGACTAGAAAAAGAAATGCCGGACGAGGCTTAACACAGCGTTAGCCTCGTTAAATCGCGTTTAACACCTTTTCCTGGCATCTGACATCTTTACAGCTCTAGCGCTGGAGCTTCAGAACGCACTGGTCCTGGGTTTTTTTTGCAGCTTAAAAACGGTTATGCCATTTACAGCTCAAAAACGTCATGGTGGGCATGAGGCCATAGGCTAACATGGAGAGGTGTTTTTAAGCTGCAAAAAACGCTCATAAAAGTGGCTGTAAAATTATCCGTGGGCATGAGGCCTTAAAGTGTAACTTTGGTCAGAAAATTAAGTCCTGCAGGATCACTTCAGGTTGCTCTGCACATGCTCAGTTGCTGTCCATTTTTAGGTATTTTTAGGCACTGCTGAATTTGCAGAGGCAGATCTGCGGACAAGCTTAAAGTGGAATTAAACCCTCCTATCCTTTACAGCCAAGGAAGCTGCCTCTGCTTGATCTGCAACTGCCATGGTGCTGCACATGTGATCAATTATGACACCAGCCATTTGATGGTTTGACAGTTTTGTTGAGCACGGACGCACATGTGACAGTTAGCAATCCCAGCACTCCAGGAATGTAACTGTTTTTTGAAACCGTTAGATCGATAGATTTAGATTTGCTTTAAGATTTATGGCTGTTCAGGGGCTCTGAGCTTCAGCAAAATGTCAGTCTCTAGCAAGAAGAAACGGGAGCAATGCTGGAGGCAATTTACAGCACACACTAATTGCGGTAGCATAATTATTAAAGTAGTTGTAACGGCAGAAGGTTTTGTTATCTTAGTGCATTGTATGCATTAAGATAAAAAGCCTTCTGTGTGTAGCAGCCTCCCCTAATACTTACCTGAGCCCCATCTCTGTCCAGCGATGTCCCTTAGTCGTCTCTCTCCCTTCTGATTGTCTGAGACACAGCAGCAGCGTCATTGGCTCCTTCGGCTGTTAATCAAAGTCAGTTAGCCAATCAGGAGAGAGAGGGGCGGGTCCGAATGGCAGTTCTGTGTCTGAATGGACACACGGAGCTGTGGCTCAGCTCGGGTGCCCCCACAGCAAGCTGCTTGCTGAGGAGGCACGCGACAGGGGGAGGGGCCAGGAGCACCAAGAGGGACCCAAGAGGAGGAGGATCTGGGCTGCTCTGTGCAAAACCACTTCACTAGAGGAGGTAAGTATAACACGTTTGTTATTTAAAAAAAAAACAAGACAATCACTTTAATGCGGAATGTATGTTCCTTACTAAAGAATAATATTTTTTGTTTCAAGTTGTTATGGGTAAAGTTACGCTTTAATGTGGCCATACACTGGTAAATTTTCAAACAAATGTTTGTACAAAAAATCTAGTTTCTAGTCTAGAAACATGCCGGATGTCAATCAAATGAATTCCAAAATTTGTTTCCTTTTAACATTTGGTATGAATGACATTTTCCCAGATGAAAACAATATACATTGTTAGAACTCAAAGAAAATAATTTCATCCTGCTCTTATGAATTTTCTCATCACTACAGTTGAAAATGGACATCAGTTGGACCCCACTAATAATCAAAACATCAAACAAATGTTCCAAAACTGAAAATGTTCGAATTAAATTCTACAAGTGTATGATCAGTCTTAAGCCTCATACACAGGATCAGACTTCAAACAAACATTTCTGTGGATTTTTGTCCGAAGGGAGTTGGCCGGGAACATCCATAGCATACACATGGCAGGACTTTTCTGCAAACTTTCCCAAAACGTTCCCAACATCACGTGGTTTTTCTGCTCTTTTCTGCTCTTTACCGCCACCCTTTGGTCAACTTCTAGTATTGTTGGTTGATTTTAACATTGGTTCTGGGCATGCGTATTTGTACTTCGGACAAAAGTCCGATGGATTTCTGTACACCCGATAGGACTTTGCACCGTAGGACTTTTGTTGCCGAAAAGTTTGTCCGTTTGCAGAGCGAACTTTTGTCCGATGAAAACCGAAAAAGTTTGTCCGATGGAGCGTACACACGGAAGGATTTTTTTGAAAACTTGCTCATTTTGAAGTGTGTTGTCAAAAAGTCCTACCGTGTGTATGGGGCTTTATACCTTCATTAATTACCGTACATTTATCTCATTTATTTTTGACAAGCCCTCCAGATGGAATCCTACGCTTATGCACATCGCCAATTGGGCAATGGCAGTTGATATTGGGTTTTGTGTACAGAGGTTAGAGGTGAGGCTGGGGTATGTCACATAATCATAAAGTGAAATGGCCCTAAAAAAAAGTACAGTGAGACAGGGAAAACAAAGACAGTCCTTAGGGACTCAGAGTCTACAACAAGAATTGTCTGGAGACCACTTAGTGCTTTATCTTTAGTTACTGCCACAACAACATGTTCCCCTGAAGGGCTTTGTGTCTGCAGTATAATCATATTTGGTTTAATCGTCTGTCTTTATGTTATAGGAAAATGAAGAAGAAATTATACCTAATTTTCTCAAATAATGGACCTGTAAAAGTTTTTGCTTGAAATGAGCAGACGTTTAGATCACAAATTAAAAGCAGTCAGAAATATTAAAAGAGAAGTATGACCAAAGCTTTTTGGTCATACTTCTGATGTCACAAAGCCGCTCCAGGCTATGAATCGATCCTGACCATATTGTCCGGATCCTCGCTGCTGCCTGAATGACAGCTGGCTCCGGCTCTCAGTAAGAGGCTGCAAGTCGGAGCCAGCTGCTCCCATTCCCTCTCCAGCCCTGTGCTCCAGTGAGCACCGGAGGGGCAGAGCAGAGAGCGGTGACTGACAGTCATTGCTCTTCACTCCGAGCAGATAGAGAACTGAGTGAACAGCGGTATTGCAGGTTATGAAGCATTTCAATGTAAGAAAACAACAATTTAGGGGTGTATTTAGAAAAAAAAAAAAGCAGAGCTATTCATCATCTCCTCACAACCCCCTGTTTTTTCATCTGAAGCAACTGTTTGTCGCATTGGAACTGTTTGCTATATTGGACCTCATTTGAACTATTAAGGAATAGACTATTCCCTCTTCTGTCTTTTCAATATTTAGAGCACTATTGCAGTAATACTTGACAACAGTATTGTGCCTTATATGTTTCATTTTAATATCACATATTAAGTTGATCACTATTTTAGTATTCTGAGTAGGGGTTGAGTCCCTGTTTTGCTTATTTATTTTTTGGTGTTTATATACATATTAATTTATTCACCTTCACTCATATATATTTTTCACTTTTTTAGAGGAACTCTCATCAGTGTTTTACTCTTTTCACATGTCTGTGCGCGACATTTTCTAATTCCTATTTACTTGATATGGTTTCACATATTTTTTATGTCGCAGCCTAGCTGCTAATAAGCACGATATTTTCATCTGTTCACATTAGCGCAGTATTACCTTTTATTATTGATAGGTAGGGTGTAGCAAGATGGTGGCGACAGCATTGAATGTGACAAGCGCATGCTCGTCGTAGTCGATGACGTCACCGCGTTCGCTCCATTCAAAAGAACGGCGGTTCTTTTGAATGGAGTGTGTGTACACTCGGCCGGGACAAGATTCTTGTCAAGAATCTCGTCAGGAAAAATGACGGATTTTTTCCTGACGAGATTCTCGGCCATGTGTACTAGGCTTAAGTGTTGGCCAATTTATTTCGGATATTCTATGTACTGTGTACATATACACACACACATACAGTACTGACATATTGACCAGGCCAGAATTTGTCCAAGACTTTATTTTACATAACAATAGGAGCTGATGACTCTTTGCTATGTTAATCAGACTAGTATTTCAGAGGAAGTTTTAGCTGTTAAGCCCTGTACACACGATCGGTTTTACCGATGAAAACAGTCCGATGGACTTTTTTCATCGGACAAACCGATCGTGTATGGGCCCCATCGGTCTTTTTTCCATCGGTGGTAAAAAATAGAACATGTTTTAAATTTATCCAATGGAAAAAAAAACGATAGCAAATTACTATCGTCTGTGGGGAACTCCATCGGATAAAAAACCCACGCATGCTCAGAATCAAGTCGACGCATGCTCAGAAGCATAGAACTTCATTTTTCTTGGCTCGTTGGAGTGTTTTACGTCACCGCGTTTGGGACGATCGGTTTTTTGACTGATGGTGTGTAGGCAAGACTGATGGAAGTCAGCTTCATCGGATTTCCGATGGAAAAATCCATCGGTTTAAAATCCATAGGAAATCCGATCGTGTGTACAGGGCTTTAGACTCATTTTTACACACATTATTTCTTCATCAAGATTTGAGCACAGGTCTAGATTATAATACACGTTATTACATGCATGGACGCTACTTAGGTTCATATTATGCTGGATTGTGGTGTTTCTATGCTTGCGATAACATGAATAACGGGACTTTGAAGGCTGCTGTTCATTATATTATTTACTCTGCTGGATTTTGTCATCTGTTGCAAGTAACTTGTGAACTTTGTTCTGTGCTGGGACTCAATAAATTTATCTTTCTGGATAAACTGAACTGCTGCGGGAATAACTTGAAGTATAATAATAATTATCATATACCACAACTACCACTATATGACTACATTCTATCATCCCACAACTACTATATATCACTACAATAAGTATTAATTTCCTATGATCATCAGCACCATCTTGTGGCCATAATACAGTATTTTCCTGATTCACTCTGTATGTGAATAGCTTAATAACCTTTTATTTCTGCCCTATTCACACAGAACAAATGTACATGCAGTTTCATAGGAGGAATAGCTCTGCAATTGTGTTTATAAATACCCCCTTTTGTTAAGCTTTGTCTTCTTAATACTTATTAAAGCTACTGTAGGTGATTTTTCTGCAGGAACAAAAAGTCTGTCATAAAAGAGCAACAATCACTGAACATGTAACCTTCACTTTTCACTTTTCCCCCAACAGAAGAATCATATGGGTTGATTTACGAAAGGTAAATAGACTGTGAATTCTACAAGTGCAGTTGCTCCAGAGCTTAGCTCATGGGTTAAAGCTTCACTTTACAAAGAAAAGAAAATCAAATGCAGGGGGAAAAAAAAGAAAGAAAAACAGCTTTTTTTACTTGCACGTGATTGGATGGTGGAAGTCAGCAGCGTTCCCTTTGATTTACTAAGCTCTGGCGCAACTGCACCTGCAAAGTGCACAGTCTATTTGCCTTTAATAAATCCACCCCATAGTGTAATATCCCAACATTTGCTGCATATTTCTGCTCTAAGCCACAAGCTTACCCACGTAAATTGCTTTTTGCCTTCTCTTGTGGCATCGTGCTGCAGTACCCATCGACCTCTAAGCTCTTCTGGCTTCTACAGAGGGTTTATGCAACTGAATGTATTTGATAATTATCTTATCACAGCCGCCAAGGAAACTCACTAATGTCTATTCAAGAGGTGTGTGAGAAGTTGTGAAATCATACAGCTTGAAAGAGCTCAGACAAGAGTAGGTTTATCAGTGTTGTGTTACACTATGTGATTATTCTTGCTCTGTGTCTTTAAGATCTGTCCCCTTCTTTCTAGCTGAACTCTCTCTCTCACCATAGTTCTTTATATTTCTCCTCCACTTCCTGATTCTGGTCATTACTCCTGTATATCTTCCATGCTAAACATCTTACATGTGGCTTACAACTGCAACGTTTTTCTATCTATGAATATCCATCATTAAACGGAACATTCGAAAGGATTCATCGTCTGTCGTCCTAACTGTGAGTTTATTCATTGAGTTAAACTGCCTGTATCGATGCAAGGGATGAATATCAAACCAGCTTGAGTAAGGCCTACTTAAACCTGGAGATGAACTTTATCGCTTTGTAGTTGAGACAGAACAGTAGAAAAACGGAGTTTCACAGCCTAATTACAAGATTTCTGCATGTCAGTACTGAAACAGACAAGATTTACTGCCCTCATAGCAAGACAGAAGGGACAGAGCAGCACATGGCAGCCTTATAGCCTGAGACAATCTGCACAGTGTCATATTTCAGCACACAGATCCTGCCTGCTTTCACAGTCAGTCTGCTATCATGAGTGACCAAGCTTCTGCATGTGAACTCACATCTACCTCCCCACAAGTTCCTGAAGAAACTGAGTTACCCAAACGCTCAGTTAAACCCACTTGGAAAGTAATGGAGAATTATGAAGCTTCAAGGACTGAATTGTCAAATAGCTTGGAATTAGTCTGGGAGAAAATCCTTGCTGAAGCCAATACAGTGTCTGTTGAACGTGAACTACTGACACTAGAGGGTGCCATTAAACAACTTTCTGCCTCATATGAGCTTTATCAGCTTACCAGCATCAAATTCACTAATGTCTTACAAAACATGAAGTCAGAAAATGCGATGATGCAATTAAAGCGCGTCAATGCTGTCAATATTGAAAGAGACAGTTTTATCCAGCAAACCAGGTTAAAGGCAGAAGCAAAAATAAAGCTGTTACAGGACACTGCATCTCACAGATCTGTTTCCACCAGACGTTCTAAAAACTCGTCAAGATCCCATAGTTCAAGATACTCAACACTCAGTGAGCGACTTATTAATGCCCGTGCTGAAGTGGAAGCCAGCAAAGTGCAGGTGGCATATGCAGAAAAAAGAGCAGAGTTGGAAGCTCAAAGGGCAGAGTTGGAAGCGCAGTCAGCACGTCAAAGAGCAGAGTCGGAAGCACAGTCAGCACGTCAAAGAGCAGAGTTGGAAGCTCAAAGGGCAGAGTTGGAAGCGCAGTCAGCACGACAAAGAGCAACAATGGAAACCTTAAATGAACAGTTTAAACATGACGCAGCTATGGCAAAGCTAAGGGTCCTACAGCAAGCTATCAGTGCAGACGAAGGTGCAAGTGAGAAAGACAGCATTAACCTAAACATAGCAGATATGGAAGACCCCCCCAAACGCACTAAAGACTATGTCCTAAGCCACTGCAGTGCACACTCCATTGTCTCCAATGCTCCCGACTACATAGAGACTCCTTCACAGCTTCAAGTTAAAGAGGTTCCAGCAACTTCCTGCACTCAAAATCACTCCACTGCATTTCCTACCTGTCTACCTTGCCTGCCTTCATACGTCACAGAGAATCAGCGCAAGCTTCAGGCAAGTCATCAATCTCCAGTCATCGGTACAGCCTTGAATCAACGTACCATTGGAACAACTGACTTCAAGCAAGCAACTCACCTGGATGCATCTGCTGCACCATATTTCCTTGTGTCCTTTAACAACAATGTCAAAGATAACGCAATCAGCACCATACAGCCAACAGCATCTCACATAAAGGCGGAGACAACTGAGACAGAAGAGTTTGTGAGGTACATGCTTCGCAGAGAGCTCACAAAGACTGGTCTTACAAGTTTTGATGACCAACCTGAGAACTACAGAAGTTGGAAATGTGCCTTCAGAACTACAATCAGCAATATTGGCATTACAGCTGATCAAGAATTTAATCTGCTGATCAAATGGCTTGGTCCTCTATCTGCTGCACGTGTTAAGCCATTAAGATCGGTTTTCATGGACAATCCTACTGCAGGCCTCACAGCTGCATGGGAGCGACTAGAGCAAAGTTATGGCAGTCCAGAAGCTATAGAAAATGCTTTGTTCATGCGTCTGGAAACTTTCCCAAAGATATCCGGTAAGGACAACAAGGAGTTCCAGAGACTGAGTGACCTTCTCCTTGAGCTTCAGCTAGCCAAGACAGACCCAAAACTACCTGGACTCAGTTACCTTGACACTCCAAGAGGGGTAAACCCAATTGTCTCCAAGCTCCCATATGGTTTGCAAGAGAAATGGACTGCACTAGGGTCATCATACAAAAGAGAGAACAAGGTTTCCTTCCCTCCATTCTTTTTCTTCTGTGAATTCATCAGGAAAATTGCAGAGACCAAGAACGATCCAAGTTTTTCCTACGGTGAGTACAGCCTCTTCTCACCCTTTCCTAAGAGTACCAGTCTTCAGGGCAACTATAGAAACCATAGAGGCCCAGTGTCCGTGAAAAAGACTGACATCCTTCCCACTCCTACCACAGTTCTGGCCACGAACAAACAGAGTAGGAAGATTGAAAACCCTAACAGAGAGTGTCCCATACACAAGAAGCCACACTCCCTCAATAAATGTATCGGCTTTAGGAAAAAGCCTCTGGAAGAGCGCAAGGAGCTTTTAAAGACATTTAGGGTATGTTTCAGGTGCTGTGCTTCTACAGAACATTTTGCAAGGGACTGTAATGTGTCCATCAAGTGCATAGAGTGTGGCTCTGAAGAACATGTGCAAGCCCTCCATCCTCTTGAGCCCAGCTCTGCACAACCTGCCAACACTCCTCCCAGGTTAACGCATGGCGGGGAGAATACAGACCAAGTGCCTAATTCTACCATCATTTCTTCATCCTGCACTGAAGTTTGTGGAGAAGACCGCTGTGGTAAGTCCTGTGCTAAGATATGCTTGGTGAACATATACCACAAGGATCAACCAGAAAAGTCTCTAAAGGCATATGCTATCTTAGACGATCTGAGCAATCGATCACTTGCAAAATCGGAATTGTTCAATCTATTTGAAATAAAAGGCGAAGCTCATCCTTACACCTTGGGTACCTGTAGTGGAACTATAGAGGTTTCTGGAAGAAGGGCTCATGGACTCATGGTATCTTCTCTCAAAGGTAACTTGCAATTACCCTTACCTACACTTGTTGAGTGCAATCAGATACCTGCTAACAGGGAAGAAATCCCTACTCCAGCTGCTGCTTTCCATCACCCTCACCTCAAGGTAATAGCAAATGAGATACCGCCGCTTGACAAAGATGCTCAGATCCTTCTTCTGTTAGGAAGAGACATTCTAAGAGTTCACAAGGTACACAGAAAAGTCAGTGGACCCCCAAATGCCCCATTTGCCCAGCGCACGGATCTAGGGTGGGTCATCATAGGCAATGTCTGCATAGGCAAAATGAAAAGACCTACCAACATTTCGTCATTCAAGACAAATGTTCTGCCAAATGGCCGAAACACTTACTTTGAGCCATGCCCACATCACTACTGGGTGAAAGAGAAGATAGCCAGCCACGAATGGCAACATGGTATCTCAGGTGACACAAGCCCTTTCTCCTGCCATGATGGCGACTTCGGCTCTACAGTGTTTAATGCAACCAGTGAAGATGACATACTGGCTCCTTCAATGGAAGACAAAGAATTCATCAAGGTAATGGACAAGGAGTTCTTTCAAGATGACTCCAATAACTGGGTAGCACCCCTACCCTTTCGTCTCCCAAGAGAGAGATTGCCCAACAACTTACAGCAGGCCATCAGTAGATTCTCCTCCTTAAAGCGAAACCTAAGCAGGAAACCAGAGATGCAAAAGCACTTTGTGGACTTTATGCAAAATGTATTTGACAGAGATCATGCAGAGCCTGCTTCCCCACTAAAGGAGGGAGAAGAATGCTGGTACCTTTCATCCTTTGGCGTGTATCACCCACGCAAACCAGACCAAATCAGAGTTGTCTTTGATTCCAGTGCTCAGCACGAAGGTGTTTCTCTTAACAACATGCTCCTTACGGGACCCAACTTGAACAACAGTCTAATAGGAGTCTTGATTCGTTTCAGACAAGAGCCTGTAGCAGTAATGGCCGACATTCAACAGATGTTTCACTGCTTCATCGTCAGAGAAGACAACAGAAACTACCTCAGGTTTCTATGGCACAAGGACAATGACCTCAACAAGGAAGTTATAGATTATCGCATGAAGGTACATGTCTTCGGTAACAGTCCTTCCCCAGCAGTGGCAACTTATGGGCTAAGGAAAACAGCTCAGACTGGAGAAGTTGAATATGGATCTGATGCCCGTCAATTTGTTGAAAGAAACTTCTACGTTGACGACACACTTAAGTCCTTTCCAACTGCTAAAGAAGCAATTGATCTTCTCACCAGAACAAAGGAGATGCTGTCTGTAGCAAACCTTAGACTGCACAAGATTATATCCAACAGCCAGGAACTTATGAATGCCTTTCACTCTGAGGACTATGCCACTAGTCTAAAAAACCTTGACTTAGGTACAGATGTGCCTCCTGTACAGCGAAGTCTTGGTTTGTTGTGGAACATCAAGCAAGACAAATTCACCTTCCAAGTGTCAACTTGTGACAAACCCTTCACTAAGAGAGGAGTCCTGTCCGTGGTGAATAGCATCTATGACCCACTGGGTTTCCTTGCTCCAGTTACCATTCAAGGTAAGATTTTACTAAGACAGTTGTCTACTGAGAACATAGACTGGGATACTCCCTTGCCTAGTGAGAATCAACACAAGTGGGAAAGGTGGAGATACTCTTTGAAGTCACTAGAAAAACTTCAGATTCCCCGTTGCTATGTTCCAGGTTCCACTTCAACTGCTAACCGGAGAGAGATTCATATTTTCTCTGATGCATCAGTTGAAGCTATTGCTGCAGTAGCCTATTTGAAGACCTCTGAACTGAATGGAGAATCACACTGTAGTTTTGTCCTAAGCAAGGCAAAACTCACACCCAAGCCTGCACATACCATACCAAGACTTGAACTTTGTGCAGCCGTGCTAGCAGTAGAAATTGCCGAGGTCATACGAAGTGAAATGGACACTAGACTTGATTTTTTCACCTTCTATACAGACAGTAAGGTAGTACTTGGTTACATAAACAACCAAACAAAATAATTTTATGTGTACATCAGCAACAGGGTTGAACGTATCAAGAGATTCTCTCTACCAAGTCAATGGCATCACGTTCCCACTGAACTCAACCCAGCTGACTGTGGGACCAGAGCCGTGTCACCTGCTGCTCTTCAGGACAGCTTATGGCTGTCACCTCCAAGGTTTCTGTGTGAGGACTCCCACTCACCCACTATCGACACCACCTATGGACTAGTAAGCCCTGAAGATGATAAGGAAATAAGAACTGTGAACACCTCACTCTACACTTCTGTAAGTACAAAACAGAAGCTGCGGTCACACCATTACAAGCATCAATGGAAGCAGGTGCAGCATCTAGCCAATGTGTTCTGGCATCGCTGGAAGAAAAAGTATCTTCACCACCTTCAAGGTCGTAACAAATGGCAAGCATCTAAGCCGAATCTTAAGGTTGGAGACCTCATCCTTCTAAAAGACAAGGAAGTTTGTCGGAATGAGTGGCCTATGGGTCTTATTACTAAAAGTTATGCCCAGCGACGATAACAAAGTCCGGAAGGTAGAAGTCAAGGTAACCAAGGGAGGATCGACACAAACCTTTAGTCGACCAATTACAGAGTTAGTACTCCTTTTGCCAGGTGAGTGACTTGTGCAAGGACTAGCCATGCTGTTGGCACGGCGGGGAGTACATTGCTGCCATCTACAGGTTCTACTCAGAACTTTGGAATTATTTGAAGACATCATACTGTGACTTTATGTTCTTCATCCTGTTGAACTTACGTTTATTATTTGCTTGTTGCATGTTTTTCATCACAGGTTCCAGGACATTCGTCAGTATTGGACTTTTTGAAAATATATATATTAGTTTAAGGTTATGAAATCTAAAGATTTCAGACGGGGAGTGTTGTGTTACACTATGTGATTATTCTTGCTCTGTGTCTTTAAGATCTGTCCCCTTCTTTCTAGCTGAACTCTCTCTCTCTCACCGTAGTTCTTTATATATCTCCTCCACTTCCTGATTCTGGTCATTACTCCTGTATATCTTCCATGCTAAACATCTTACATGTGGCTTACAACTGCAACGTTTTTCTATCTATGAATATCCATCATTAAACAGAACATTCGAAAGGATTCATCGTCTGTCGTCCTAACTGTGAGTTTATTCATTGAGTTAAACTGCCTATATCGATGCAAGGGATGAATATCAAACCAGCTTGAGTAAGGCCTACTTAAACCTGGAGATGAACTTTATCGCTTTGTAGTTGAGACAGAACAATCAGGAATTTCCTTTACATGGCCTGGAACTCTACCTGGAAATAAAGCAACCAATGGGGAGGTGCAGACAGGGGAAAGGCGCAGACACCATGGGGGTTATTTACAAAAGGCAAATCCACTTTGCACTACAAGTGCAAACTACAAGTGCAAAGTGCACTTGGAAGTGCAGTCGCTGTAGATCCGAGGGGGACATGCAAGGAAAATAAAAAACAGCATTTTAGCTTGCACATGATTGGATGATAAAATCAGCAGAGCTTCCCCTCATTTCAGATCTACCCCTAAGATATACAGCGACTGCACTTCCAAGTGCACTTTCAGTGCAATTTGAAGTGCACTTTGCACTTGTAGTTTGCACTTATAGTGCAAAGTGGATTTGCCTTTAGTAAATAACCCCCCATGTCTCTTTCCTGAGTGGCTCTGTCACGAGTGGTGCGCAGTTTCACCGCCACAGTTTAACGAAAGCAGGATAACTAAAGCTGGATGAAGATACAACAAGAACTCTGCTCCACTATGGAAAGAAGGCAAACAAACCAGCATTTGACATTGAAGTTATTTGAAGTCAGATTCAAACTCTCTATCCAATAACATGCTCCTTCTTCTCTTCCTTCTCACATCGGTGTCTTCTATCCTCAAATTATCCTTACTTTACCCCTCCTTTCTACCACACAGCATACACATATCACCCTCACTCCTAACCTCTCCCTACTACTGCACCCATCACCTCCTGCTATTGTTGAACCCATATGCTGACCTATACACAAGGGCAGTTAGACATGTGCGCTCACACACATCCCACTCCCATCTTACCTTCCTTAATTTCTATTCCCCTGCTTCCTAAAACCAGCCCCCAATCTCATGTGCCCTTTGGAATGCCCGCTCCATCTGTAACAAGCTCCCATCTGTGCATGACCTTTTCATCTCTCATGATGACTTTAACCTACTCACCATAACTGGAACCTGGCTTCAAAATGTTGACTCCTTTTCCATGGTGGCCTCCACTGGACTCACTCCCCCAGACCCAAGAAACAGAAAGGAGGTGGAGTTGGATTCCTTCTATCCACACAAAGCATCTTCCCTCCCTCTCTATACCTCTCTTCTTTTGAGATGCACTATATTCGTCTATTTACTCCTATTTCTCTGAGGATTGCAGCAATTTATCGGCCTCCAGTACCAGTATCGTGCTTTTTTGATGACTTTGCTGCCTGGCTACCCTACTTTCTCTCCTCTGAAATACCCACTCTCATTCTTAGTGACTTCAACATCCCTGTCAATGTTAACAGCCCAGCTACAGCTCAACTTAACCTCATCTTTTGACCTAACCCAATGGACACACACTTCCACTCACTCCAACGGTAATACCCTCAACCTTGTATTCTCCCATTTCTGCACTCCTGGCAACCTCACAAACACCCCCTTTCCTCTCTCTGATCATAACCTCATCAGTTTCACTGTATCCTTGTCTCCAACCACCCATCCCTCCAAGCAGCAAATGATTACTTGTAGGAACCTTCACCACTTTAACCCTTCTCTTCTCTATTCTGCTACTGACCACCTATATGACAATCTCTCCCCTGTCCTGTCCCGACCTGGCCCCCTCTGTCTACAACAGTTCACTCTTCATCCTCACTGGACGCACTTGCTACTCTAACTACACGCAGAATCAGGCCCCGACCGCTACAACCCTGGCAAACTGACAACACTAGAAATCTCAAGAGACATTGCCGTGCTCTTGAACGACTGTGGCGTAAAACCAAATGCCCGCAGGACTTCACCCTATATAAATCTTCCTTCCTAAGATACAATTTCTGCCTCCATGCTGCCAAACAAGCCTACTTTGTCTCTCTCATTAATACCTTGTCATCCAATCCCCCGTCAACTCTTCTCAACTTTTAACTCTCTGCTTTGTCTCCCTCCCCCTCTGCTTCTTCCCCACCCAACATACCTCGCCTAACAGCACAGTCAATACTCTCCTCTTTTAAAATGGCTACTACAGAAGAGGTTACAAAACTTTTCTCAGATGCCCACCTAACCAACTGTCCCTTGGATCCTGTTCCCTCACAACTACTACGGTCACCCTCTTCTTCTATCCTATGCTCCCTCTGTCATATCTTCAATCTCTCCCTCTCTAGTGGCACCTTCCCCTCACCTCTAAAACTGCTATGCATTAAGGTGAAAAACTTCTCACACTGACCGACCTCCTAGCCCCCCCCCCCTGTTTTACTCACCTGAGCCTGTTCATTCCCTCGGCGGAGACGCGCTCTTCCTCTCTGCACGCTGTCTCGGCTCTTGATTGGATAGATTGATAGCAGTGTAGCCATTGGCTCCTGCTGCTGGCAATCAAATACAATGACGCGGGTGCCGAGGGGCGGGGCCGAGTCCTGCATTCTGTGTGAATGTACACAGATGCAGGACTCGGGAGTGCACCCGCACGGGTGTCCACCTTAGGAGAGCCTTCTCCAACGTGGACACTCGATGTGGGGAGGAGCTACCAGCCCAGATGGAAGACCCCAGAAGTCGAGGATCAGGGCCCCTCTGTGCAAAACAAACTGCACAGTGGAGGTAAGTATGACATGTTTTTTTAAAAAAAAGAGGGTTTACAACCCCTTTAAGACCCATCGCAATGATCCCATTCACCTCTAAACTTCTATAATGCTTAGTCTACGACCATCTTAGCTCCTACCTCAGTGAAAAAAACCTTCTTGACCCCTTACAGTCTGGCTTTCACTCGCAGCACTCCACAGAAACTGCCTTACTAAAACTCACTAAGGATTTACTAACTGCTAAAAACATTAGTCATTACTCCATACACATACTGCTTGACCTCTCTGCGGCCTTTGATACTGTTGACCACCCGCTCCTTCTCAATAAACTCTGTTCCCTTGGCCTCCAAGATTCTGCTCTATCCTGGTTCTCTTCCTACTTATCACAGTGCTCCTCTAGTGTTAACAACAACTCTGTCTCCTCCTCTCCATTGCCCCTTTCTGTGGGGGTCCCCCCAAGGCTCTGTCCTTGGACCCCTTCTCTTCTCTATCTACACCTCCTCCCTTGGTCACTTGATAACCGCCCACGGCTTCCAATACCACTTATTTGCCGATGACACCCAAATCTATCTGTCTGCTCCTCACCTCACTCCTTCAGTCTCCTCTCCCATTACTAACTTACTAACTGACATATCAGCATAGATGTTGTACCACTTCCTTAAACTAAATCTCTCTAAAACCGAGCTGGTAATATTACCCCCCGCCCGTGCCCCCCTCCATGACTTTTCCATTAAAATCAATAATGCAACCATCAATCCCTCCCCTCATGCAAGGGTACTAGGTATAATCCTAGACTTCTTGCTGATTGGTTGGTAAGTTGAGCTTGGACATTCTGTGTGTGTTTTTTATTGACATGCGTCCGCCCATCCAGTGCTCCTTGCTGTGAAGACCAGTCATAGATTGGGGCAGTGACATTTTTGTTATATGTATTGGTGTCATTGTGGTCAGGCAACGCACTAGCACCTTTGCTTCCATGTGCTGGGTGTTTAGTGTGCTCCTGCCCCTTTAATGGAGGGTGGGCTCCCCCAGTCATCTGCCCTTTATCTATCCATCAGCATACATGTGCTTCCATTGAGGAGACCTTAAATTTTAGAGTTAGGACTGCAGCATACAGGGAGCCTTGACGGGGCCTGCAGCTTACACATGTATTTGCAAATGCGTGCAACTAAACCCCTGTTTTTAAACGTACTGTTAGACAGGTGAATTCGTTTTCTTGCTGATTGGTTGGTAAGTTGAGCTTGCACATTCTGTGTGTGTTTTTTATTGACATGCGTCCGCCCATCCAATGCTCCTTGCTGTGAAGACCAGTCATAGATTGGGGCAGTGACATTTTTGTTATATGTATTGGTGTCATTGTGGTCAGGCAACGCACTAGCACCTTTGCTTCCATGTGCTGGGTGTTTAGTGTGCTCCTGCCCCTTTAATGGAGGGTGGGCTCCCCCAGTCATCTGCCCTTTATCTATCCATCAGCATACATGTGCTTCCATTGAGGAGACCTTAAATTTTAGAGTTAGGACTGCAGCATACAGGGAGCCTTGACGGGGCCTGCAGCTTACACATGTATTTGCAAATGCGTGCAACTAAACCCCTGTTTTTAAACGTACTGTTAGACAGGTGAATTTGTTTTCTTGCTGATTGGTTGGTAAGTTGAGCTTGGACATTCTGTGTGTGTTTTTTAATGACATGCGTCCGCCCATCCAGTGCTCCTTGCTGTGAAGACCAGTCATAGATTGGGGCAGTGACATTTTTGTTATAATCCTAGACTCTGACCTGTCCTTTCAACCCCAAATCCAATCGCTGTTGAAAGCTTGTAGACTTCAACATCTCTAAAATTCACCCCTTTTTAACAAATGAAACCACCAAGCTCCTCATTCACTCCCTTATTATCTCTCGCCTTGACTATTGCAACTCCCTTCTCATTGGCCTGCCTCTCCATAGGCTATCCCCGCTTCAGTCCATCATGAATGCTGCTGCCAGACTTATCCATCTTACCAATCATGCAGTATCTGCCACCCCTCTCTGCCAATCCCTACACTGGCTCCCGATCGCCCATCAAATTAAATTAAAAATATTAACCACAACATACAAAGCCATTCACAACACTGCCCAGAGCTACATCACCAATCTTGTCTCCAAACATCACTAAAACCGTCCTCTATGCTCTTCTCAAGACCTCCTACTCTCAAGCTCCCTTGTCTCCTCCTCCCATGCTCGCCTCCAGGATTTCTCCAGAGCCTCTCCCATCCTCTGGAACTGTCAGAGCTCACGCTGACTGACACTAGCCTGCGCAGTAAAATACTGTGTTTCACCATGTGGGCTAGTGTGAACCAGGCCTTAAAGGGATATTAACCGCTTCTCAACCGGCTCCTATATATATATATATGGCGGCCGCTTTAAGAGCCGTAGCAGGCGCGCACACGCGATTGCGGGCATGAGAGCAGGAACGGGGATTTGTGTGTGTAAACACACAAATCCCTGTCCTGTCAGGAGAGGAGAAACAATTTGTGTGTTCCTAGTAAGTAGGAACAACGATCTGTCTTTTCTCCCAGTCAGTCCAGTCCCCTCACAGTTAGAACACACCTAGAGAACACACACTTAACTCCTTGATCACCCCCTAGTGTTAACCCCTTCTCTACCAGTGACATTTATACAGTAATCAGTGGGTATTTTTAGCTCTGATCGCTGTATAAATGTCAATGGTCTCAAAAAAGTGTCCGATTTGTCCACTGCATTATCGCAGTCCTGATAAAAATCGCTGATCGCCACCATTACTGGTAAAAAAATAAATAACAAAAATGCCTAAAATCTATCCCCTATTTTGTAGACGCTATATCTGTTGTGAAAACCACTCAATATACGCTTATTGCGATTTTTTTACCAAAAATATGTAGAAGAATACATATCGGCCTAAACTAAGGGAAAAAATATATATATATTTTTTTAAATTGGGATATTTATTATATTTTATTATATTTATTGCCCCTATGGGGGCACCCAAGCAGGCTCGCTTTCTGAGCTGCTGTTCTGCTTGTCCAGTCACACACAGAGCTGTGGCTCCCCTCCGCTCCCTCTCTCTCATCATTGGCTCACTGGCTGTGATTAAAATTGTCTCCCACTACTGTCTCAGCCAATGAGGAGGGAGAGTCCCTGAAGAGCTGAGGCACTCGTGCACATCGTTGGATGGTGATGGGGTTCAGATAAATATTAGGGGGGATGCTGCACACAGATGCATAGAATGCATTAAGGTGAAAATTTGTCTGCCTTTAGAACCACTTTATTTATCTTGGGAGGAGCAGGCTGTCCCCAGGCGATCCTGCTCTCAGTTTGCACTTTGTTATATACAGTATGTATCCCATAGTTGGCAACTCAGATAGTTTAGAGAAATGCCCCGTATACACGATCCCAAAATCGGATGACAGATCGTCCGACTTTTTTCACTAGTCGCAAGTAGAAATTGAATAGGTTACTAAAGTTGTGAAAGTTCTCGTACGACAGAATAAAAATTCCGAAGTGATGTCATGTGTTGTAGTGTATTTGTATTGTATTCTCAGATGACAACTGTGCTGATTAAATGAAAAACATACAATCTGGTATCGTACGAGAATTTTTTTTGTGCTTGTTCGATCGGATAATATCAGATGAACTGTTGTGATCGGTTAGCGAAAGCTGTGTTCTAACAGTCAGATTTGCTTCAAAAGCGGTATTTTTCATACGATTTTCGGATCGTGTGTACGGGCCATTAGGGAGCACAATTTACAGAGCAACCTTGATGGGGCACTACAGCGTCCACATGTACTGTATTTGCAAATGTCTGTTTTAGACAGGTGTGAAGAAATGCTGTAAAGTAGGAATGCTTTCAAAAATATATATGTAGCACACCCCCGTAGGAGCTGCTGGTTTAATTTGGGCCTTGCACATTACCTCAGTATTCGTTGTCTAGGGGAAGAAAGTCTGTAGAAACTCCAATGTCCACACAAGATGTAAAACCTTAAGCTGTTAGGTTTTATTTTCCTTTTGCATAAAACATTTGAAAAGTAGTAGAAGGGTGAAGGGAAGGGGTAGGTTCAGGTACACAGCACAGATCACTGGGGAAAACTCCTCAACTATTCAGTCAGTCACCACTCTTCCTGGAGTGGGTTTTGCTCACCCGGATAGGCCCCTCTCACCTGGCCTAGCAGCCGGTATGATGCACGAACGATAATCAGAACCAGTCTCTGCCACAGACTGGTGGTATACAGAATTGGATAATCCGGGATCCTCTGCCACAGGACTCAACACCTGAACTTCCAGCCAAACAGTCAAGAGCCTTTAAGCCGACCCGGCAGACTGCAAGGTAAACTTTAGTTGCGGTGCATCCAACAATAGAATTACCAGGCCCTCCTCAAGACACCAGCCTTCCGCTCAGTCTTTTCCAGGATAAGTCCTGCCCTGGTTTCCTCCATTGAGTGGCTTCCTCCCTCAGGACGGACAGCTCAGGATCACCTTCAAAGTGCAGACCCAGTCAGCATAACTGGGCCTACTGGTTGGAGTTGCGGCCTCGGACCAGCATGGTTCCGAGGCCAAAAATCATACAATACACCCCTCACGCCAGGAGGGCCGTGAGGGGACGAAGGACCCCAAAAGATGGCATCTGCCCCTTAAGTACCCTTCCCCAGCATGCTCAGCGGGTAGACCACGCCCACTAAACTGTTCCTGGGGGAAGGTACCCAATACACTCTGGCTTGTCAATCTTCCACATTGGCCTGAGGTGGTAACGCCACCTACAGGCAACAATGGGACGTTTTTCCCAACACAGCCATAGCCAGAACAGAGGCTAATTTAACATCAATTATTTACATCTGAGCCTAACTACTGGCTCAGATACCCTCTGAATTGAAACATAGCGCCCAGTCATTGGGAGCAGGGCGCTACATATATTTTAATTCTTTACGTTTATCCATTTACAAAATGCGAACAGAAGAAAAATCGAAATATTTGGTGTGACTATCCTTTGGCTTTAACCAGCATCAATTCTTACACTTGCACACTTTATACACTTGCACAAAGTAAGTAGGATAAGAGTCCGGTGTGTGATTAACCAATTATACCAAGCAGGTGTGAATGATTATCAATTTCATATGTAGGTTGAAACACAGTCATTGACTTATGCCGCGTACACACGATCGTGATTCACAGCAGTGAAAACACCGCCGTGAATCACGGCATGAAAAAAAATGAAAAACGAGGGAACGGCATGTTCCCCCACACACGACCGTTTTTCCCGTCATTTTTTTCTTTGACGAGAAAAACGACCGTCTGTGGGCTCCGCGGCAGTGTCTCCCTATGGGAAAACTGCCGCGGAAAAAAATGATGGAAAAAACGATGAGAAAATTTAGAACATGTTCTAATTTTTCTCGTCGTTTTTTCTGCCGTTTTTCTCAACGAGAAAAACGACATAAAGCCCACAGACGATCGTTTTTCTCGGCGAAAAAAAAAAATGTAATTTTTCCCGACGGGAAAAATGATCGTGTGTACGCGGCATCAAACAGATATAGCTGTGTGTGAGGATCAAAGCGGTTGTAAAGGCTGAATGCTCTTTTACCTTCATGCATTCTATTGAAAAACCTTCTGTGTGCTGCTCCCCCAATACTCACCTGAGCCCCCTCTCGATCCAGCAATCTGCACGAGAACCTCGGCTGTCCTGGGACTTCCTCTCCTCGTTGGCTGAGATAGCGGCGGGAGCCATTGACTCCCACAGTCAGTGAGACAATGAGGACAGAGCGGGGGTGGGGCCAAGCCGCGGCTCTGTGTGTTTTATTGAGGCATAAAGCAGGGCTCGGGAGCAAGCATGCACCAGTGCCCCCATAGCAAGAGGCTTACTATTGGGGGCACTGGTCAAATGGGAGGAGCCAGGAGCACCAGGAGGGGACCAGAGAAGAAGAGGATTGGGGCTGCTCTGTGCAAAAACATTGCACAGAGCAGGTAAGTATGACATGTTTGTTTTTTTTGTTGTTTTTTTAAAAGCTGAAGCTTTAATACCACTTTAAAACTGGGTAAGGAACAGCCGAACTCTGCTACTAGGATGAGGTCATGCACCATGGTTAGCACAGCAACAAGACCCAAGGTAGTTATACTGTATCAGTAAGCTTTCTCCCAGAGACCTCCCAAAGATTTCAAAGCAGAATGGGGTATTAAGATGCGCTGTTCAAGCACTTTAAAAAAAGAAAAGAAACAGGCAATGGTAAGGACCATAGATGCATTGGTCAGCCAAGAAAAGTAATGTAGCAGATGAAAGACATCATCATCATCATGCTTACTTCCCTTTGACATCAGAAGATGTCCAGCAGTGCCATCAGCACAGAACTGGCAGAAACCTGTGGGACCCAGGTACACCCATCTACTGTGTAAGAAATTCTGGCCAAAAGTGGTCTTCATGGAAGAATTGTGGCTAAAAAGCCATACCTCCGATGTGGAAACAAGGGTAAGTGACTCAACTATGCACGAAAACATAGGAACTGGGATGCAGAAAAATAGCAGCAGGTGCTCTGGTATGATGAGTCAAAATATGAAATATTTGGCTGTAGCAGGAGGCAGTTTGTTTGCCGAAGGGCTGGAGAACTGTTTAATAATAAATGTGTCTGTAGGCAACCGTGAAGCATGGTGGAGGTTCCTTGCAAGTTTGGGGCAGATTTTCTGCAAATGGAGATTTGGCCAGAATCAATGATGTCCTCAATGCTGAGAAAGCACTCACCCCACCCCCTCCCCATGTTGAGAGCATGTGGCATGGTATGGTATGGCACTCGCTCGTCCCCCCCTTTCCCTTACCTGCTGGGCTGTTTGCTCGGATAAGGGCCTGGTATGGATTTAGGGTAGGGGCTCCACACCGTTTTTTTTTTTTTGGCATGGGGTTCTCCTTAAAATCCATACCAGACCCATAGGGCCAGGTATGGACTGGGGGCAGACCCCACACCGTTTTTTTCTTCATTTGTTTTTCAATAGTCAGATGCTGGCAATTGCAACCACAAGTCATTTTAAATGTGATTTGACTATTTTGTTTTCTTTAGAAATTTCATTTTTGCTACAGCATGTCTATGCATGCTTCAGATGTGCCACTTTACAGGCAGACTAAGGGGATTCCTCTAGGCCAGTGATGGTGAATCTTGGGACCCTAGGTGTTTTGGAACTACATTTTCCATGATGCTCAACTACACCGCAAAGTGCATGAGCATCATGGGAAATGTGCCAAGGTTCGCCATCACTGCCCTAGGCACTATATTTAATAGAATATTTAAAAAAATGTTGAACTTTAAGCATCATTAAAATCACTACTTCTAAAAAAAAATATTAGTATAAAAAATTTTTTTTGCATTGATACATGTCCCCCATTATTTGCATACAGTATAAGCCTTCAAAATGGGCACTTTTTATTTTCCCTTTTCGGATCCCGTAGACTTCAATGGGGTTCACCATTCAGGTTAGAACTTTTCTGCTGCGAACCGAACGGGGGGTGTTCGGCCCATCTCTCTCTATATACAGTATGTCACAAAAGTGAGTACACCCCTCACATTTTTTGTAAATATTTTCTTCTAACTTTTCATGTGACAACACTGAAGAAATGACACTTTGCTACAATATAAAGTAGTGAGTGTCCAGCCTGTATAACAGTGTAAATTTGCTGTCCCCTCAAAATAACTCAACACACAGCCATTAATGTCTAAACCGCTGGCAACAAAAGTGAGTACACCCCTAAGTGAAAATGTCCAAATTGGGCCCAAAGTGTCTATTTTGTGTGGTCACCATTATTTTCCAGCACTGCCTTAACCCTCTTGGGCATGGAGGTCACCAGAGCTTCACAGGTTGCCACTGGAGTCCTCTTCCCCTCCTCAATGACGACATTACGGAGCTGGTGGATGTTAGAGGCCTTGCGCTCCTCCACCTTCCGTTTCAGGATGCCCCACAGATACTCAATAGGGTTTAGGTCTGGAGACATGTTTGGCCAGTCAATCACTTTTACCCTCAGCTTCTTTAGCAAGGCAGTGGTGGTCTTGGAGGTGTGTTTGGGGTGGGTATCATGTTGGAATACTGCCCTGCAGCCCAGTCTACGAAGGGAGGGGATCATGCTCTGCTTCAGTATGTCACAGTACATGTTGGCATTCATGGTTCCCTCAATGATCTGTAGCTCCCCAGTGCCGGCAGCACTCATGCAGCCCCAGACCATGACACTCCCACCACCATGCTTGACTGTAGGCAAGACACACTTGTCTTTGTACTCCTCACCTGGTTGCCGCCACACAAGCTTGTCACCATCTGACCCAATAAGTTTATCTTAGTCTCATCAGACCACAGGACATGGTTCCAGTAATCCATGTCCTTAGTCTGCTTGTCTTCAGCAAACTGTTTGCGGGCTTTCTTGTGCATCATCTTTAAAATATGCTTCCTTCTAAGACGACAGCCATGCAGACCAATTTGATGCAGTGTGCGGCGTAAGGTCTGAGCACTGACAGGCTGACATCCCCCCCACCCCTTCAACCTCTGCAGCAATGCTGGCAGCACTCATACGTCTATTTCCCAAAGACAACTTCTGGATATGACGCTGAGCATGTGCACTAAACTTCTTTGGTGGACCATGGTGAGGCCTGTTCTAAGTGGAACCTGTCCTGTTTTACCGCTGTATGGTCTTGGCCACCGTGCTGCAGCTCAGTTTCAGGGACTTGGAAATCTTCTTATAGCCTCGGCCATCTTTATGTAGAGCAACATTTTTTTTTTCAGATCCTCAGAGAGTTCTTTGCCATGAGGTGCCATGTTGTACTTCCAGTGACCAGTATGACAGAGTGAGAGCGATAACACCAAATTTAACACACCTTATCCCCAATCACACCTGAGACCTTGTAACACTAACGAGTCACATGACACAGGGGAGGGAAAATGGCTAATTGGGCCCAATTTGGACATTTTCACTTAGGGGTGTACTCACTTTTGTTGCCAGCGGTTTAGACATTAATGGCTGTGTTGAGTTATTTTGAGGGGACAGCAAATTTACACTGTTATACAAGCTGTACACTCACTACTTTATATTGTAGCAAAGTGTAATTTCTTCAGTGTTGTCACATGAAAAGATAGAAGAAAAGATTTACACAAATGGGAGGGGTGTACTTACTTTTGTGAGATACTGTATATATGTATGTAGCAACACGGCCCCCTCTTTCTCCTCTTCTATCCTTGGCTCACTCACAGGCGAAAAAGGCGCATCATGACCACCATGCCCGTACCCTCTGGTTTGCAGAGGTTAAGCACACTTGTTTTAACTTACGGGTCTTGCAGAAGGGTTCTCCTCAAAGTTGGTTTCTGTCCCTAGAATGTAAGGACAAAGTCTCTATACCCCAAGTAACTCCAAGGTCCACACCAGTGTCAACTCCAATGAAGAGTTTATTTTTCCTTATGCATGAACATCCACAAAGTTGAGAAGAGAGAAAGGTGTTAGGAAGACAGATCAATTCAGGCACTCCTGGCTTCTTCGCCACTCGATCCCGAGTGGGTATAGCTCACCCGGATAGTCACCCAAAGGCACTAGCAGCCGGCGTGTAGCTCGAACAGTCTATCAGATTCCCTAATGGATGCGTTCAAGAGATCCTCTGCCACAGAATCTATAATGTCCCGAACCTCCTAATGTCCCTTGTTTCGATCCCTTTTTTTGGATGGGTGACATCCCTCCGAAGAGTTACTGGGCCCCTTCCTTCACTGTGATCTGACTCTGGAACGAAGAAGAACCTACCTCTCCCAGGCGGCGGCTGCCACTTATGTATGCCCTCCCGGCATGCACAGCAGGCAGACCACACCCACTGCATGGCTGCTGAGAGAGGACACTCAATCGCCACTCCATCACCTGTGGTTCAACCCTGAGTACAAGTGACAGCGCCACCCATACTTCTAAGGGGAACTGCACGCCAGGTAAAACAGCAGCAAGGCAGAGTCCAGTAAATTGAAAGATTCAAGCCAACTACCACTCGAATCACCCTTAAATTTAGCATAGCAATCCCTAAATTTAGGACCCCTGCTACATGTATAAAGAAAAAAAAATCTGTTGTGAGCAATAAGTTGAAATTCAACAATGTGCCCCTAAAATTAACGAGTGTGTTGCCAACCATAGCAGGACAGACTGACAGAACATGTTAGGTGTTGTAGCTCCAGTGCAGTACATGTGTACATTGCATTGAGTCACCAAGACTTTCCTAGGGATCGCAGAACTTTTCCCTGTACTATCCATAGAACCCCTTACTATCCATAGATTCCTGTATTATTCATAAATGCCTATAGTCTTCATAGATCGCTGTACTAGTAACAGATCCCTGTACTATCCATAGTTCCCTGTACTTTTCATAGATCCCTGTATTATTCAAAAAATCCTATAAGTCTTCATAGATCCCTGTACTTTTCATAGGATCCCTGTACTATCCATAGATCCCTGTACTATCCATAGATCCTTGTACTATCCATAGATTCCTGTACTATCCATAGATTCTTGTACTATCCATAGATCCCTGTACTATTCATAGATTCCTGTACTATTCATAGGATCCCTGTACTATCCATAGATTTCTGTACTATTCATAGGATCCCTGTACCATCCATAGATTCCTGTACTATTCATAGATCCCTGTACCATCCATAGATCCCTGTACTATCCATAGATTCCTGTACTATTCATAGATCCCTGTACCATCCATAGATCCCTGTACTATCCATAGATTCCTGTACTATTCATAGATCCCCGTACTATCCATAGATCCCTGTACTATCCATAGATCCTTGTACTATCCATAGATTCCTGTACTTATCATAGATCCCTGTACTATCCATAGATTCCTGTACTTATCATAGATCCCTGTACTATCCATAGATTCCTGTACTTATCATAGATCCCTGTACTACCCATAGATCTCTGTACTATCCATATATTCCTGTACTATCCATAGATTCCTGTACTTTTCATAGATCCCTGTACTATCCATAGATTCCTGTACTTATCATAGATCCCTGTACTATCCATAGATCCCTGTACTATTCATAGATCCCTGTACTACCCATAGATCTCTGTACTATCCATATATTCCTGTACTATCCATAGATCCCTGTACTATCCATAGATTCCTGTACTTTTCATAGATCCCTGTACTATTCATAGGATCCATGTACTATCCATAGATCCCTGTACTATCCATAGATCCCTGTACTATTCATAGATTCCTGTACTATCCATAGATTCCTGTACTATCCATAGATTCCTGTACTATCCATAGATTCCTGTACTTATCATAGATCCCTGTACTATCCATAGATTCCTGTACTTATCATTGATCCCTGTACTATCCATAGATCCCTGTACTATTCATATATCCCTGTACTATCCATAGATTCCTGTACTTATCATAGATCCCTGTACTATCCATAGATTCCTGTACTTATCATAGATCCCTGTACTATCCATAGATCCCTGTACTATCTATAGATCCCTGTACTATCCATAGATCCCTGTACTATTCATAGATCCCTGTACTATCCATAGATTCTTGTACTATCCATAGATCCCTGTACTATTCATAGATTCCTGTACTTTTCATAGATCCCTGTACTATTCATAGATCCCTGTACTATCTATAGATCCCTGTACTATCCATAGATCCCTGTACTATTCATAGATCCCTGTACTATCCATAGATTCTTGTACTATCCATAGATCCCTGTACTATTCATAGATTCCTGTACTTTTCATAGATCCCTGTACTATTCATAGATCCCTGTACTATCCATAGATTCTTGTACTATCCATAGATCCCTGTACTTTTCATAGATCCCTGTACTATCCATAGATTCCTGTACTTATCATAGATTCCTGTACTATCCATAGATTCCTGTACTTTTCATAGATCCCTGTATTATTCATAAATGCCTATAGTCTTCATAGATCCCTGTGCTATTCGTATATCTGTGTACTTTTCATAAACACTGACATGGTGTGAATAACTTCATCAGCCCCACCACATGTTCACACACTGAACAGCTCCATCTCCATGACAACAGTAAACAACCTGCACACAATGCCAGTTACTGGCTGAGACTTCCCTGATCCAAAACTTAGATAAGTGACCCCAAAGTACAGCCATGGTCTCCTCTTACCTTTGGGAACTGTATGTCTCCAGCCTGCCTAGGGCAGACCAAGGTCTCCACTTCATCCTCTCAGCCATGGTCCTGGAGATCAGTCCTGGTTCATCAGAGTGGACTGCAGTGTCTTCTGTCACACAGATCAGGGAGGACAATGACAGGGGGAGGGGGGCAGGATTGCCCTAGTCTGTGCAGCCTTACCCTCTCCTCCTGGTGTCTGCTGCCCAGGCAGGACTACTCCTGTGTAGTGTCAGATCAGGTTGCTGGAGCTCCAATGCTGCCTCTAGAGAAAGCTCACATTACACACTGAGCCTGGAAACAGATGACTAATCTCTTCATCCACAACACAACACCTTTAATGCCAGTAAATGCAGGTTACAGTAAAGTGCTCAACACAATCCTGGTAACAATGGAATAACCAAATGCAGGATACTTCATACACACTTATATTCACAAACTTTTATTAAAGGAGTTACATTTTAGCAACCCCTAGCAACCAATCAGAGATCATTTCACTAATAAAGTGCGGTCTTTCGTCTTTTCCAATGACCACTGCGAGGGTTCTGCTCATGTTAACTGCTTTTATTTTTTTGGGGGTTGTTTTGTATAAAAGGGCTAATAAACAGATCTTTA
This sequence comes from Rana muscosa, assembly GCA_029206835.1. Lineage (NCBI taxonomy): Eukaryota > Metazoa > Chordata > Amphibia > Anura > Ranidae > Rana > Rana muscosa. The sequence goes on along the minus strand of CM055117.1, from coordinate 962,004,253 downwards.
AAAAAAAAAAAAATAAGGCCTTTCACAGAACAGCAAATGTTAAAGTGTATCTAAAGGCAAAACTTTATTTTGTTTAAAGAAAAAACTGATTAAAGTAACACTAAACTCTGGTTTACTGTGCGTTTCCGTATGTACGTTTACATGTGTTTTCAGTGCATTTCCAGTGTGTTTTCAGAATATCTTTTCATTTATTTCATTTTTTTTACTAAGTTGTGTTTACATTTGTGGGCTTTCGTGCTCATTTGTGGTGCGTTTGCTCCAGTTTACATGCCTTTGCAGGATATTACAGTGTGCAAAAATGCAGCATGCTGTAATTTTTTTAAACACACATGAAAGCACTGCGATAGTGTAAACAAGGCCCATTAGAATACATTCTATTCTCTTGCATGTGCGTTCATACTAATTTTATTCAGTATTTAAAAATGCACCTGCCCGCATCTGGTGTAAATGGGCCAATTCACACTAGAACCTGGTGCAGGAAAGGCCCCTTCAATGTGCATGTGAATGGTGCTGATCAGTGGCGTTGTTAGGTCTACAAAAGATCTCGAGCTGGAGCCCATAGCAGTGAAGTAAAGAAAGTCATACGCTTGGGCAGGCATACGCACAGAAGTGTATTTAGGTTTTGTGCTGCCCTAGGCCTGACTAAACTCGTGCACCCCCTAATTTAAATATGACCCACCCCTTTCTGTCAAGGCCACACCCCTTGCTTTTTAAGACCTGCCCAGAAATTTTCGAGTGGGGACTATGGTGACCACGTGTCCCGGATTGCCCGGGACAGTCCCGCATTTTGCAGGTCTGTCCCGGGCACCTTCATTCCAGGACAATACAGTGTCCCGGAATGAAACTGACACAGCCACCCCCCCGGCCAATCTGATGCCCCCAAAAAAGGCCACCACATCACTGCTTTACTCACTGACAGTACTTGTCCTGGCCAGGAAAGCCTGGAGGAGCACAATCCCCGCCCCCTGCTTGTGATTGGAGAAATCATAAATCCCGCCTCTTGTGTCTAATCACTGTGCTGTGATTCGTTACAGCACAAGCTGATTTTTGGGAAGGGAGGGTGTCCCTGAATGGTAGTTTGGAAATGTGGTCACCCTAGCGGGGACACTAGTTCTGAGGGCCATGAATTCCCTTAATTTGCATAGATTTCCTCTCACTTCCTGTTTGGCTATGGGGCAGGAAGTGAAGGGAAATCTCTGCAATGGGACAGGGATGGTAAAAAATAAACTGACAGGGGCTATAACCCTCCCTTACTCTATCCAAAATGGGAAAAAAAAAAGTGTTGCCTATAGTTCTACTTTAAGCACAAATTTCTGATAATTTTATGGAGAGGGCTAAGAAGATATAACCATGCCAATGGTGCAGAAGAAAACATATAGCACAGTGAGGATTGTGGTCCAGAATGATAGGACAGTCAAAATTAGAAGCAGCGCCCCCCCTCCCCCACAGTGGGAAGGGAGTGACAGTTAAATGAGTATAAACTAAACCCAGTGCAGCTGGACGATGACCATACCTGGAGGATATGGATAGTAGCAAAACAAAACAAGGATGGCAGCGCTCAATGGGTTAAATTAAAAATAAAATCCTTCAGTGGCAGTAAGGAAGAACATACACAAGTTTATTCCGAGATGTTCATGAGAAGAATAAAATCCAAAAACCAGTAAGGTGATGTTGATACAAGAAAGAATATTAATGAAATAAAAATAGCCTACGCTTACACTGGTAGTCCCCGGAGCAATGAGAAGCTGACGGTATCCGTTGATGAAAACAGTGCAGCATGGGAGGAGCCAATGACCCTGCTGCACCGTGAGATTCCAATCCGGACGGAGGACCCGCTCACCGGCGTTCTCTGGATTGGCTGCCAGTCCACTTCTATCAATGTAATTGCTGGGAACCGCAGCACAAGGAATACCCTGCCTGAGCCCAAAAATCATCAAATAGTCCGGGCGGAGTAATCCTTGTGCTGCGGTTCCCGACAATTACATTGCCCGGCAGATTGGTATAGAAGTGGACATCGGGACATTGATTAAATTGTCGGAACTGCTGAATATAGATAACAACTTGTGCCTGATGACATTAACTAGTCATGTTTCTCCCCTGGCCACCAGCTGAGCAGATGGAGCCCAGAGCCAACCCTAGGTTAGAGACTCGGGCTATGGGCCCCAGATTCGGGCCTATAGCCCCAGTAGCCACCCCCTAGCGACGCCACTGGTGCTGATATCAGAATTTCAGATTTAGCATCCTTTCCAGTTCCAATGCAATGGTTACCAGGGCAAATTGACAGCATGACTCTCCATAAAGGGGACACAAGCCAATAAGACCTTGATAAAAGAAAAACCTCTATATCCAAAACAAAAGAGCTGTACAGGGCTGAACACCCATGTAAATGAGCCATAAAGTCTTATTCACATGGGCACTTTACTGTATGCCCATGTAAGGGCCCATTCATTTCAACTGGGGACACAGTGGCTGCATGGACACAGCCGCTGATCCAAATCTGTCAGCCGTATGGCTGCACAGACCCGAACAAGACAGTGTACTGACCTAGGTCAAGTCCTGAGCTAGCTATTTTGTTCTAATTTGTTCTTTTTTTGTACAGACTTTTTTTTACATGTAGCACACCAATCCTTTTGCCCCCGCTTACCTTCACCTGCGGGGGTAGGACACACCATGCCACAAGCCCGTGTCCTCCTTATCAGAGGTCAGGCGGTGTTCACAGATTTGGGTCCTGCAGCGAGTTACCTCTTTCCACTGGTTCTTGTCCCTAGAATGTAGGGAAAAGTCTATATTCTTTCCCAAGAAGGCCAATGTCCACACGACTTTAACTCCAACAAAGAGTTTATTTTCCTTTGCTTCAGTTAACGGGAAATTGAAGAGAGAGAGAAGCTAGCGAAGTTAGAAGGTAGATTCAGGCACACAACACTTGACTCACTCGTCGCCACTCGATCCCAAGTGGGTTTAGCTCACCCGGATAGATCCCTCTCACAGTCTAGCAGCCGGAGTGGAGCTCGAACAGTACTATCACTTTGTCCCCTCCAAGGACGGGTTCAGGAGATCCTCTAATAGCAGCAGAATCCTGTTATTCCTGAATCCAGAACTTTCCTTAACCCCCTGTAGAATTTAGAGAACAGATGATGCCAATGGGCACTCTACAGGGTTAGTTTTGTGGAGTAAGGAATCCTTCCCTCTGACAGGTCACCAGACCTTTCCCGAGACAGCGACCTACTATCACTCGTCTCCTCTGTGGGACTGATCCTCCTCTGGCTTCCTCTCGGTCAGAGCGGGTACCCTCACCTGGGCACCCTGGGACTCCAATATGCTGAGTGTAGACCCAGTTAAAGGTACTGGGCCTACCTGGAACGTTGTAGCCTCGGGCTAAATGTGCCCGAGACTCCTCGGCCAGTCCACGCACCCCCATGGGGCACACTCCTCCGGGTACTCTCCTCCCCGGGCACTACTATACCTAAACATGGCGTCTGCCCCTTATATAACCTCTCCCGGCATGCACAGCAGGCGAAGCCCCGCCCACCGCACGGCAGCCGAGAGAGGACATCCAATCACGCCACTGTGTCACCTGAGGTTCGACCCTAGGCCTGGGCAACAGTGCCACCCACAGGCCAAAGGGGAACTTTACACCAGACAACACCACAGCAGAGCAGAGTCCAGTTTTAAATTAGAAGGCCTGAGCCAAACAATTGTCCAGGCCGTCCCTTAAATTTGGGCATAGCGACCCCCCTAAATTTAGGGGTCCTCTACATACACATACTTTACTTCTTCTCTAGAGAGGAGAAAAAGATACAATTGTATCTTTTCCATCTCAAAGAGGTAAGTGATGCATCATGCAGGGGAGTGCCTAAAACAAGTGATCACTGTGATTGGCTGGATCCTGCTGGATCCCAATAGATAGTATGGGACCAGGAGCTTTTGGTGACAGCTCCATCTCCATGCTTCCGCCACAAACACAAGAAACCATATGAGGTGCCACAGAAGATCTACTTCTGTAAGGGCTACATATCTGTATACACTGAGGCCCCTTTCACACTAGTGCTCTTCAAAGTCGCGCGATTTTACCGCAATTTCACGGGCGCGATTTTGACACGATTTTGACGCGATTTTAGGGAATGCCTGTGTAAGTGGCATCAAAATCGGACCAAAGTAGTGCAGGGACTACTTTGAAGTCGGAACGACTTGAAGTTGTACTAATATGAATCGTTGTCATTGGAAATCATGGGAAACGACTTGTCATGCTACTTTGCCATCACAAATCGTGGGACAAGTCGTATAAGTGTGAAAGGGGCCTTAGCGGGAATCGGTTAAACTGTACAGAGTCTGCATTTTAAATATAAAACAGAATGTGAAAATTTAGTAACACTTGGGCGTCGTTCACATAGGTGTACTATAGGATACCCCTGTACTAGGGCCATGTTTGCCCACAAGAGGATGCACAGGTGCTATGTGCGTCCCCATGCAGACAGTCCCATTCGTTTCCATCCAATGGGGATACTTGTTCTGATAACAAATGTCTAGGAGGGGACCACCCCTTTACATTGAAAATATATCCTCTCACTTCCTGTTGTGTCTACAGCAGCCAGGGGGGATACAAATAGGAGGTTGAGCCCCCTTAAGCTGCAAAAGCAGCTGCATGGGGTTGTACACACACAGCAGCATAAATGATACTGTTGTAGAAATTTTTATTAATGTATGTTGTCAGATATCCCCCAGTGTCGGTCTTGCTGTAATGCGCTCATGTGAGTGTATTCGCACATACAGACGTTGGTGGAAGACCAATGGCGCAAACACCCTCCCACGGACACAACAGATTTGGTTGCTCCTTTTAGGGATGTTCATTTATGCCTCAGCAAGGGACTGGCCACTTCTTGTCGACTGCATTAAATGACTCCGAGCGAACAGATCTGCGTTTATGGGAACTATAGCATAACTATACGAAAATTGTGGTTATATGATCCATGATTAAGTATGGTTTGTGTCATTGGTAGCAGTGAGTTGGGTTGCACACAGCTTTGTACAAAGCCATGCTTTCTAGTGTTCCTTTGTCTCACAGAAAGCATGGCCCCTGTACCCAACCATTTGCACACATCACTGCTAGCATTCTATTTGAATATATAAATGTCTGTCATTGGTTCTTTTGAAAGTATACAAAATGTCTGATTGGCTGTTTTGTAAAGCCACAACCTTCTTTTGTTATTCATGTTGACTATAAATAAAGGGAGCTGGCTATCCCAGGGACACTCTGCTCTGGGATGTCTTGATGATGAGAACATAGCTGTGTGGTGCTGCTTTCTTGGGATAATTGGGACGAATGGTGGTGAGTGAAACTTAGCTAAAGATAGCATTATTGCAAAAGGATGAAATCTGAAGTGTGTGCTTATTTAGCACAGGAAAAATAGGCTGTATGCTCTGCATAGAACCTATATTTCCACGACATACCTCCTGTCATATTCACTGGGAAGTACCGCTGTCAAATACGACCCATTCACATGAATGGGGCCACACTGAAACTATCCTGCAACCACATGCAATGCACACGGTTGTGGCTATGTGGTGTTGGTTTTTGAGTTTTAAAACAGGCAGCGAGGAGTTGACATACACTATATTGTCAAAAGTATTGGGACACATGACTTTACATGCACATGAACTTTAATGGCATCCCAGTCTTAGTCCGTAGGGTTCAATATTGGGTTGGCCCACCCTTTGTAGCTATGACAGCTTCAACTCTTCTGGGAAGGCTGTCTACAAGGTTTAGGAGTGTGTCTATGGGAATGTTTGACTATTCTTGCAGAAGCGCATTTGTGAGGTTAGGCACTGAAGTGGACGAGAAGGCCTGGCTCGCAGTCTTCGCTCTAATTCATCCCAAAGGTGTTCTATCAGGTTGGACTTGAGTCAGGATTCTGTGCAGGCCAGTCAAGTTCCACCACACCAAATTTGCTTGTCCATGCATTTATGGACATTGCTTTGTGCACAGTCATGTTGGAACAGGAAGGGCCATCCCCAAACTGTTCCCACAAAGCTGGGAGCATGAAATTGTACAAAATGTCTTCCCTTCACTGGAACTAAGGGGCCAAGCCCAACCCCTGAAAAACAACCTGACACCATAACCCCCCGCCCCCCCCCCCACACCATAATCCCACCTCCATCAAATGATTTGGACCAGTGCACAAAGCAAGGTCCATAAAGACATGAATGAGCGAGTTTGGGGTGGAGGAACTTGACTGGCCTGCACAGAGTCCTGACCTCAACCAATAGAACACCTTTGGGATGAATTAGAGTGGAGACTGCGAGCCAGGCCTTCTCGTCCACATCAGTGCCTGACCTCACAAATGCACTTCTGGAAAAATGGTCAAACATAGACACACTCCAAACCTTGTTGACAACCTTCCCAGAAGAGTTGAAGCTGTTCCTGTGCCTGTAAAGACAGGTGTCCCAATACTTTTGGTAATATAGTGTATCACAGGTTTGTTTCTCAGAAGGGGAGCAAGAGTCCTACTCCTAATAGTGATGAGTTTGGGTTCGGCTGAACCCAGAAGGTAGTTGCCAGCAGGCCATGTGGCCATATTAGGCATCCCCACCCCTTTGTGTACGCGTGGGAATCCCCTGGTTGCAGACAACTGGAACAGACCACTGACAGCTGACTTCCACGTTTGGTCAAATGTGTGCTCAGACTAGAGCTGATCCCAAGCTGATCCATACTCCCTCATGAGACACAGATAGCATGCAAAAAAGATTATAAACGCTACATTTATGCACATTCTCTGGAGACACTGAGGAGCTAATGCAAATAGTAGGCACTTCTAGCCCATAGACCAGGGGTGTCAAACTCAATTTCATTGTGGGCCGCATCAGCATTATGATTGCCCTCAAAAGGGCCGATTGTATCTGTAAGATTAGATGTCCAGCGCATCCCCTCCCCTTACATTAGATGTCAAGAGTAGGGTTGCCACCTTTTCTTCAAGTTAAACCCGAACACTTTAGCTGCACACAGCAATTTTTTTTTATAGTATAAACTATTCATATATTTTGCTATAAATAACATTTCTAATCATATGAAGTTAATAACAAGAGTCCCCCTTTACATCAGAGTTCCCCTTTACATCTGAACTCACAGAGTTCCCTTTCACTGTAAGGGGGGACTCTGCAGACTCTGATATAAGGGAGAACTCTGGGGACTCTGACATAAGGGGTGCTCTGGGAACCCTGATTTCAGGAGGAACACTGAGAACTCTGATGTAAGGGGGGAACACTGTGGCCTCTGGTGTAAACGGGAACGCTGATGTAAGGGGTGCTCTGAGAACCCTGATTTACCTTAGTGTTCTCACTCAGAGGCAGGAGAGAGAAGGAGGGAGACATCAGTCACAGACAGGGATGGATTTTGATCTCACTTACTCCTTGGCAGTCAGCACCTCTCATCCAAATGTATCTGAGGCTGCTGGACTTCAAATTTCCGGCCTGCACTTTCCTTTTCTGAGGCACAGCGCCGGGGATTGGAATGTGGGCAGGCACAGAGAGGAAGGGGTGGGGGGAAGAGGTGCAGATTGAGCCCTCTCTCCTCTCCCCTCTGTGTGTGTTTGGGGGGGGGGGGGTTGTTAGTGCTGGCTTTGGGCAGTGTGAAAGAGAGTAACAGACACTCTCAGCTTAGACAACTGTAGCCAGCAACCCTGCTGGGAAGCCATAGTCCAGTCTGAATAATGTCTGGGTTTCAAGCAGTCTGAAACCCGAACGCATGATTCCAAACCCGAACTGTCCGGGTGAATCCTGGACAGGTGGCAACCTGTAGGGAGATTCTCTAAGAACCTGCAGACGCGTTACATGGTGAGACGAGCCCACAGCTTTGTGCTAAAATACATTTAAAACAGTGTGAGGCATAAAGTTTGAAAGAGAAGAGGTGCAAGTTTGTTTGCCCTGGGACCAATGCTAGCTCTAAGTTCCCCTGATCACCCATTTTTGGATCTATTGACTTAGGGGTGCATTTATAAAAAACAATTGCAGAGTTTTTCGCCCCGTGAAACGGTGTGTAAATTCATTCTGTGCAAGTGGGGAAAAAATCTAATGTTATTCGGTTGTTTTTTCTCTGGGTCAAATGTTTTTCATTCATTAAGAAGGGTGAATCAGGAAAATACTGCATTGTTATATTATATTATGCATTATTATATTATACTGCATTATCTACTGCATTAGTATATGGAGCTGATGATCATAATAAATACGTATTTATTTCACATGATTATCAGCTCCATCTAATGGGCATAATGTGGTATTTTCCTGATTTACTCTATCCTGTATGAAGGAATAACATTTGACCTGGAGAGAAAATAGCCTAATAACATTTGTTTTTCCCTCATTCACACAGAAAAAATGTACATGCAGTTTCACAGGATAAACAGCTCTGCAAATTGTTATATTTCAATTTTTTTTATTGAGTTTTGTAGAACAAAGACTGCTTCCCTAGGAGGGAGTAACAGGCAAATTGGGCACATTGGTATAGTCAAAAACAGAGTTACAACAAAGCATCCTATTGGTACAGATCGCTGATATTGCGAGAACACAAAAAGAGGAGTGTGGTATAACATTTGCTTATATGATGTAAAGCAAACAATCCAAAAAAGTCCAATAAGGTTGAATCTCACGCTCGATGTTCTGTAGACGGTTTCTTTCCTATACGGAGTGTCCATATAAATGAACCCATACAGGAAAAGTAAAAAGAGGCTTGTGGACACAACTTGGCAGCTCTGCAAATTTTCAATAAATACACCATCTCTGCTTTGTATTAGACCATAATCCTTCTAGAACATTGAAAGAAAGGTTAAATACGTAATAATGAACCATCTCTTTTTTTTCTGTTTGGCTTTGCTGTGTATGTACATAACCCGAAATAACCTCTGCCAGTAAAGAAATGTCAGACCACAAGTATAAAGTCAATGGTAAATATGATTATTGTTCTCTTTGTGGGTATAGACCTTGCATGGAAGGTAGGTTTTATGATAATAGACTGGTAACAGTCTCTAGGTACTCTTCTGGAGCAATGTGTACACAACACACGGGATGACAGCGTCTTTTCAGATAAGTGATAAATAGAACACATTAGTCGTACCACGGCTGATGCATGCCCAGAGATCAGAAGTGAGAGGAGCCAAAACCAAGGTGATATTCCAGTTTAATGTCTACTGCCTAATGCAATGCAGACTTTCCCACATACAGAAATATCCTGTATCTTCACTGACACTATGGGGGTTATTTACTAAAGCTGGAGAGTGCAAAATCTGATGATTTTCTGCATAGAAACCAATCAGCTTCCAGCTTTTATTGCCAACGCTTAATTGAACAAGCTGATGATAGAAGCCGATTGGCTACCATGCACAGCTGCACCAGATTCGGAGTGCTCCAGTTTTAATAAATCTCCCCATATAGGTGTAGCGCCCTCCTCACTCCCCTTTTTTTCTTCAGCTCGTCTGTCTCTTGTCTAGGGGTACCTCCAGAGGGGAAGGGAGCGGGGACACCACGCCTGGCCTTCACCACTAGTGATGAGCCGAACACCCCCGGGTTCGGTTCGCACCAGAACCCGCGAACGGACCGGAAGTTCGAACGAACATTAGAACCCTATTAAATACAATGGATGCGAACGTTCGAATTCTAAAGTGCTAATTATAACAACTATTATGCATGTTATTGTCCTAAAAAGGGTTTGGGAACCCGGGTTCTGCACCAGGGGACATGTATCAATGCAAAAAGAAGTTTTAAAAACGGTCGTTTTTCGGGAGCAGTCATTTTAATGATGCATAAAGTGAAAAAAAAAAAGTCAAATATTCCTTTAAATATCGTACCTGGGGGGTGTCTAAAGTATGCCTGTGAAGTGCCACGTGTTTCCCGTGTTTAGAACTGTCCCTGCACAAAATGACACTTCTAAAGGAAAAAAAAGCCATTTAAAACTGCTTGCGGCTTTAATGTAATGTCTGGTCCCGGTAATATGGATGAAATTCTTTAAGAAAAATGGCATAGCTACCCCATGACCCCCCCCCCCTACCCCAGCCCATTACCAGCCCCTTTGGGTCTTGTATGGATATTAAGGGGAACCCCGCACATAAAATAAAAAAGGCCCTATATACTCTGAACAGCCGTATACAGGCGGTGCATACAAGACAGGGACTGTAGGTTTGTTCTTATGTAGAATCTGTTTGTAATTTTGAACAGGTACATTGTTGAAGTGTAGCTCCAGCCCAAAAATCTATTTTTAAACTTTTTGGAAAACATAGGTAAGGGTTATCACCCCTGTAACATTTGTTTTGCTGTCTGTGCCCCTGTTCAGAACATTTCACCTCACTTTCCGTCCCAATGACAACTGTTTTTGAAATGTGGTGTTTTTCTTGAAACAAGGATTGCTGATAAAGCATCAGTACAGAGGAGACACCTTTCTCCCATATTTATTCTTACAGGAGAGAATTTTCCTTCCTAGTGGTAGATTTCCTCTCACTTCCTGTTGTCTTCTTGCGTTTGCAAGTAGGAGTCGTTTGTAAGTTGGATGTTTGAAAGTAGGGACCTGCCGTATATACTCTGCAGAAATAGGCCCCTTAGTTGTTGGTGTTGGCACAACACTGTAAGCACTCACAGTTACTCTTGGTTGGTGCTGGAACGCCCTGCTGTCAACTATTATATCAGGAATTTTAATTACATATAATTGTTGAACAGTGGTAGTAAAAATTGGGCCTTTGATGGTGGTGCTGGTGCCACAACACTGTAAGCCCTGACAGTTACTCTTGGTGGGTGCAGCAATGGGCCCTGCTGTGAATTATTAGATCAAGAATTGTAATTACATGCCCCTGTTGAACAGGGGCTGAAAAATTGGGCCTTAGGCACTGGTGGCACAACACTGCAACCCCTCACAGATACTGTACTTGGAGCACAGCAATGAGCCCTGTTGCAAAGTATTGCTTCAAAAATTGTAATGACACGCCCCTGTTAAACAGGGGCTGAAAAATTGGGCCTTAGGCACTGGTGGCACAACACTGCAACTCCTCACAGATACTGTACTTGGAGCACAGCAATGAGCCCTGTTGCAAAGTATTGCTTCAAAAATTGTAATTACACGCCCCTGTTAAACAGGGGCTGAAAAATTGGGCGTTAGGCACTGGTGGCGGCACCCATAAACAAAAATGATCTTCCAAGCTATCATCATCAATCGTATCATTGAGGACTCGGAGGAGGAGGATAGGCAGTCAACATAACAGCACAGGCACTCAGCATCAGCATCAGTCTTGAAGGGATGTGACATTTTAAAATCAATTAGTCTGTTATATCAGCATCAGGTGTGTGGTAGCTGGTGGTGATCCAAGACTGGTTCATCTTGATGAAAGTCAGTCGATCAACCGAGTCGGTGGACAGGCGCACCCTGTGATCCGTGACAAATCCTCCAGCAGCACTGAATGTGCGTTCCGAAAGAACGCTGGATGCAGGACAGGCCAGTAGCTCAATTGCATACTGTGCAAGCTCTGGCCAGTGATCCATCCTCAAGACCCAGTAAGCCAGAGGATTTTCGGTGGGGAAGGTGTCCAAGTCTGACCTTGCCCCTAGATATTCCTGCACCATGTTTATCAGACGCTGGCGATGGTTGCTGGAACCAATCATACTTTGGGGCTGCGGACTAAAGAATTGTCTGAACGCATCGGTCAGACGGCCACCTTCCCCACCGCTCCTTCTTTGACTGGCCGAAGCCTCAGCAACTCGTTGTCCAGGACCAGGAGTTTGCAACCTCCCAGTCTCTGGGAACGCGTTGCACAGACCTTTCTGCAAGGCCTCCCGGAGTTGTCTCATCCTCTGCTCCCTCTGCGACGGTAACATAAGGTCCGCAACCTTACCCTTGTACCGTGGATCAAGGAGAGTGGCCAGCCAGTAATGGTCCCTCTCCTTGATCCGAAGAATACGAGGATCCTTCCGCAGACTTTGCAGGATCAGGGAGGCCATGCAGCGTAGGTTTGCTGAGGCATTCGCTCCGGAGTCCTCTGGGTCACTAAGGACGACATGATCCGCAGCCACCTCCTCCCAGCCACGTACAAGTCCACTGGTTTCTTGGGACTGTAAATCATCCCTAAAAGACTGCTGCTGATGATGCTGAGTGCCAGCCTCCACCTCCATGCTGACACAATCCTCCTCCTCCTCCTCCTCCTCCTCCTCTTCCTGTGCGATGGGTGGGACAGAAGGAACACTGTCTGGGTAAAGGGGGCCTTGAGAGGCAAGGAAGTCCTCCTCTTCCTGCCTCTGTTCTGCCTCAAGTGCCCTGTCCATTATTCCACGCAGCGTGTGCTCCAACAGGTGGACAAGAGGTACAGTGTCACTGATGCATGCACTGTCACTGCTCACCATCCTCGTGGCCTCCTCAAATGGTGCCAGGACAGTGCATGCATCCCTGATCATGCCCCACTGGCGTGGAGAAAAAAAACCAAGCTCCCCTGACCCTGTCCTGGTGCCGTAGTCGCACAGGTACTCATTGATGGCCCTCTGCTGCGTGTGCAGCCGCTGCAGCATGGCCAACGTTGAGTTCCACCTGGTGGGCATGTCACATATAAGGCGGTTCTTGGGCAGGTTCAACTCCTTTTGCAGCTCAGCCAGGCGAGCACTGGCATTATAAGATCTGCGGAAATGCACACAGACTTTCCTGGCCTGCCTCAGGACATCCTGTAAGCCCGGGTACCTGCCCAAGAACCGCTGCACCACCAGGTTAAGGACGTGAGCCACACAGGGCACATGGGTCAGTTGTCCCTGTCGGAGGGCGGAGAGGAGGTTGGTGCCATTGTCGCAAACCACCATTCCTGGCTTAAGCTGGCGTGGCGTCAACCACCTCTCGGCCTGGCCCTGCAGAGCAGACAGGACCTCTGCCCCAGTGTGGCTTCTGTCCCCCAAACACACCAGCGCAAGCACGGCATGGCATCTTTTTGCCTGCGTACTTGCGTAGCCCCGTGAACGGCTACGGAGCACCGCTGGTTCATAGGACAAACCACAGGAAGAGGCCATGGAGGAAGAAGAAGAGGAGGGGGTGGAGGAGAGAGGTGTGTCACAACCAGTAGTAGCATTTTGGAGGCGTGGCGGTGGGACAACCTCCAACACTACTGCACCTTGTCCTGAATCCTTCCCAGCTGCCAAAAGAGTGACCCAATGGGCCGTGAAAGAAAGGTAACGTCCCTGTCCATGCCTGCTGGACCATGAGTCAGCGGTAATATGCACCTTACCGCTGACCGCCCTGTCCAGCGAGGCCAAGACATTGCCTTCCACATGCCGGTAGAGAGCCGGAATAGCCTTCCGTGAGAAAAAGTGGCGTTTGGGAACCTGCCACTGAGGAACCGCACATTGCACAAACTCACGGAAGGGGGCCGAGTCTACCAACTGAAAAGGCAGCAGTTGAAGCGCTAGCAATTTAGCCAAGCTAGCATTCAACCGCTGGGCATGTGGATGGCTGGGAGTGAACTTCTTTCGACGGTCCAGCAGCTGGGGCAGGGAAATTTGCCTGCTAGAATCGGACGTCGGTGTACTGCTAGCAGAGTGGGCGCAAGTACTTGGCTGTGACACACCTAATTCTACACCTTCATTCCTCTCAGTGCATGTTTCAGAGAGGACTGAAGTTATAGTGGGGTTGGAGATCCCAGCTGATGCGGTGCAAGGAGAGGTCCGCTTTGTTCTTTGGTGTGGGTCTTTGAGGTAGGCTTGCCAACGAGCTGCATGGCAGGTCAACATATGTCTGGTCAGGCATGTGGTACCCAAGCGGCTGATGTTTTGGCCACGCGATATACGCTTGAGACATATGTTGCAAACAGCAGCTGTGCGATCTGATGCACTAGCCTCAAAAAAGGCCCACACCAAAGAACTTTTTGAATGACGGGCAGAGGCAGCGCCCTGCACAGGCGGAGCTCTGCGGTGTGATTCCGTCGGTGTACTGCCCTTACGCTGGCCACCAAAGGGCATCCTGCCTCGTTGGAGATGTGCCTCCTCCTCATCCTCCTCCTCCTCCTCTCTCCTATTAGGCACCCACGTGGAGTCATTGACCTCATCATCCCCTCCCTCCTCATCACTGGAGCCAATCTGGCAGTATGCTGCAGCTGCTGGAACATGACTGCCAGATTGGTGTCCTTCTTGAGCATCCCCTCTGTCTGCTCTCACGCTACTGCCTTCCTCTAGCTGGGTTTCATCATCAGACCCTTCGAAACGCTGGGCATCCTCCTGGAGCATGTACCCAACACTGTGCTGAAACAGTTCGGGGGACTCCTCAGGAGGAGGACATGGTGGGTCTAGGGAAGGAGTGACTGATGATTTGTCTGACATTGATACCAGGGAAGACGACGCTTTGGCAGCTGCTTTTCCAGTACCCTGAGCCTGGGTGAGAGAGGATGAGGAGGAGGAGGAGGGCTTGGTCATCCACTCTACCAAGTCTTCGGCATGATGTGGCTCAACATGTCCAGCTGCCGAAAAGAAGGACAAGCGTGTCCCATGGCCATGTGCTGATGACAATGCACCGCGTCCACGACCAGCACTGTTGCCCCCAGACACAGAGCCTGCTTGCCCTCTTTTATTGCCTCCTGACTGTCTGCCTCTCCTTGTTTGCCTTCCAGACATTCTAATAGATGGCCTGCAGGGAGATGGGAAAAAAGCAATAAGGGCTACCTTCAGGTGTCCTTCTCTGTCCCTGGAAACAAGGACTTGCAGAGTGAAAGAAAAAAAACACTCTCCCTACCTACAGTTTTCTGTCCCTAGAAAAAATGTTTTTTTTAATCACAATATAGCACAAGGAAAATTAACTCACTGTCCTTACAGGTCCCTGGAAACAAGGACTTGCAGAGTGAAAGAAAAAAAACACTCTCCCTACCTACAGTTTTCTGTCCCTAGAAAAAAATGTTTTTTTTAATCACAATATAGCAAAAGGACAATTCACTCACTGTCCTTCCAGGTCCCTGGAAACAAGGACTTGCAGAGTGAAAGAAACTGACACTGTCCCTACCTAGAGTTTTCTGTCCCTGGAATAAATGTTTTTTTCAGCACAATATAGCACAAGGACAATTAACTCACTGTCCTTACAGGTCCCTGGAAACAAGGACTTGCAGAGTGAAAGAAAAAAAATACTCTCCCTACCTACAGTTTTCTGTCCCTAGAAAAAAATGTTTTTTTTAATCACAATATAGCAAAAGGACAATTCACTCACTGTCCTTCCAGGTCCCTGGAAACAAGGACTTGCAGAGTGAAAGAAACTGACACTGTCCCTACCTAGAGTTTTCTGTCCCTAGAATAAATGTTTTTTTTAATCACAATATAGCAAAAGGACAATTCACTCACTGTCCTTCCAGGTCCCTGGAAACAAGGACTTGCAGAGTGAAAGAAACTGACACTGTCCCTACCTAGAGTTTTCTGTCCCTAGAATAAATGTTTTTTTTAATCACAATATAGCACAAGGAAAATTAACTCACTGTCCTTACAGGTCCCTGGAAACAAGGACTTGCAGAGTGAAAGAAAAAAAACACTCTCCCTACCTACAGTTTTCTGTCCCTAGAAAAAAATGTTTTTTTTAATCACAATATAGCAAAAGGACAATTCACTCACTGTCCTTCCAGGTCCCTGGAAACAAGGACTTGCAGAGTGAAAGAAACTGACACTGTCCCTACCTAGAGTTTTCTGTCCCTAGAATAAATGTTTTTTTTAATCACAATATAGCACAAGGAAAATTAACTCACTGTCCTTACAGGTCCCTGGAAACAAGGACTTGCAGAGTGAAAGAAAAAAAATACTCTCCCTACCTACAGTTTTCTGTCCCTAGAAAAAAATGTTTTTTTTAATCACAATATAGCAAAAGGACAATTCACTCACTGTCCTTCCAGGTCCCTGGAAACAAGGACTTGCAGAGTGAAAGAAACTGACACTGTCCCTACCTAGAGTTTTCTGTCCCTGGAATAAATGTTTTTTTCAGCACAATATAGCACAAGGACAATTAACTCACTGTCCTTACAGGTCCCTGGAAACAAGGACTTGCAGAGTGAAAGAAAAAAAATACTCTCCCTACCTACAGTTTTCTGTCCCTAGAAAAAAATGTTTTTTTTAATCACAATATAGCAAAAGGACAATTCACTCACTGTCCTTCCAGGTCCCTGGAAACAAGGACTTGCAGAGTGAAAGAAACTGACACTGTCCCTACCTAGAGTTTTCTGTCCCTAGAATAAATGTTTTTTTTAATCACAATATAGCAAAAGGACAATTCACTCACTGTCCTTCCAGGTCCCTGGAAACAAGGACTTGCAGAGTGAAAGAAACTGACACTGTCCCTACCTAGAGTTTTCTGTCCCTAGAATAAATGTTTTTTTTAATCACAATATAGCACAAGGAAAATTAACTCACTGTCCTTACAGGTCCCTGGAAACAAGGACTTGCAGAGTGAAAGAAAAAAAACACTCTCCCTACCTACAGTTTTCTGTCCCTAGAAAAAAATGTTTTTTTTAATCACAATATAGCAAAAGGACAATTCACTCACTGTCCTTCCAGGTCCCTGGAAACAAGGACTTGCAGAGTGAAAGAAACTGACACTGTCCCTACCTAGAGTTTTCTGTCCCTAGAATAAATGTTTTTTTTAATCACAATATAGCACAAGGAAAATTAACTCACTGTCCTTACAGGTCCCTGGAAACAAGGACTTGCAGAGTGAAAGAAAAAAAATACTCTCCCTACCTACAGTTTTCTGTCCCTAGAAAAAAATGTTTTTTTTAATCACAATATAGCAAAAGGACAATTCACTCACTGTCCTTCCAGGTCCCTGGAAACAAGGACTTGCAGAGTGAAAGAAACTGACACTGTCCCTACCTAGAGTTTTCTGTCCCTGGAATAAATGTTTTTTTCAGCACAATATAGCACAAGGACAATTAACTCACTGTCCTTACAGGTCCCTGGAAACAAGGACTTGCAGAGTGAAAGAAAAAAAATACTCTCCCTACCTACAGTTTTCTGTCCCTAGAAAAAAATGTTTTTTTTAATCACAATATAGCAAAAGGACAATTCACTCACTGTCCTTCCAGGTCCCTGGAAACAAGGACTTGCAGAGTGAAAGAAACTGACACTGTCCCTACCTAGAGTTTTCTGTCCCTAGAATAAATGTTTTTTTTAATCACAATATAGCAAAAGGACAATTCACTCACTGTCCTTCCAGGTCCCTGGAAACAAGGACTTGCAGAGTGAAAGAAACTGACACTGTCCCTACCTAGAGTTTTCTGTCCCTAGAATAAATGTTTTTTTTAATCACAATATAGCACAAGGAAAATTAACTCACTGTCCTTACAGGTCCCTGGAAACAAGGACTTGCAGAGTGAAAGAAAAAAAACACTCTCCCTACCTACAGTTTTCTGTCCCTAGAAAAAAATGTTTTTTTTAATCACAATATAGCAAAAGGACAATTCACTCACTGTCCTTCCAGGTCCCTGGAAACAAGGACTTGCAGAGTGAAAGAAACTGACACTGTCCCTACCTAGAGTTTTCTGTCCCTGGAATAAATGTTTTTTTCAGCACAATATAGCACAAGGACAATTAACTCACTGTCCTTACAGGTCCCTGGAAACAAGGACTTGCAGAGTGAAAGAAAAAAAATACTCTCCCTACCTACAGTTTTCTGTCCCTAGAAAAAAATGTTTTTTTTAATCACAATATAGCAAAAGGACAATTCACTCACTGTCCTTCCAGGTCCCTGGAAACAAGGACTTGCAGAGTGAAAGAAACTGACACTGTCCCTACCTAGAGTTTTCTGTCCCTAGAATAAATGTTTTTTTTAATCACAATATAGCAAAAGGACAATTCACTCACTGTCCTTCCAGGTCCCTGGAAACAAGGACTTGCAGAGTGAAAGAAACTGACACTGTCCCTACCTAGAGTTTTCTGTCCCTAGAATAAATGTTTTTTTTAATCACAATATAGCAAAAGGACAATTCACTCACTGTCCTTCCAGGTCCCTGGAAACAAGGACTTGCAGAGTGAAAGAAACTGACACTGTCCCTACCTAGAGTTTTCTGTCCCTAGAATAAATGTTTTTTTTAATCACAATATAGCAAAAGGACAATTCACTCACTGTCCTTCCAGGTCCCTGGAAACAAGGACTTGCAGAGTGAAAGAAACTGACACTGTCCCTACCTAGAGTTTTCTGTCCCTAGAATAAATGTTTTTTTTTAAGCACACTATAGCAGAAGCACAAAACACACTGACACTCTCCCTACCTATCCTTCTCTTTCCCTAAACTAAAGGAATCCAGGTTAAGCAAGAAAGAAATAACAGTCACTGTCCCTGCCTATGCTACTCTATCCCTGCTCCGGAACACACTACACTAGGCCGCCGTGCTGGCGGCCTTTTATAGTGTGGGGCGTGTACTAAACACCCTCAGCAATAATTGGCCACAGGCATCCTGCCTGTGGCCAATCATTGCTCTCCTCGCTGCCGGCGCTGTGATTGGCCAAGCATGCGGGGTCACAGTGCATGCTTGGCCAATCACAGCGCCTGGATGACACTGCGATGGCGTAGTGCATTGTGGGCCGTTCGCGTCACTCGAATTTGGCGCGAACGGCCCAAATCGTTCGATCTTCGTCGAACGATCGAACAGCCAATGTTCGAGTCGAACGTATGTTCGACTCGAACACGAAGCTCATCCCTATTCACCACAGATGTCAGTGAGGTATAAGCAAAGTTATTTTACCTTCGGGTCAGTGTTGTGCACCTGGAGCCTCCACCGAGAGTTACCTTGAACAATGTCTGTCAGGAAATGAGCCCCACACCATTAAAGTTCAACACTCCTTTATTCCTCTCGAATGAACACAATCAGTTGAACTCCCTTGGTAGAAACAGAACAGAAAAGGAGGTGTGGATGCGAGTAGGCCCAGACACAATGTGTTCTCCACTTTCCTCCCTGAAAGTGAGTCGCGGTCTCCGAGCGGGGGGGGGGATTTCCTTCCAGGCGGTCTCCGATGAGAGACTCACCCGTCACTGGCAATATGCTGCACCAGGTCTTCGAGTGAGGAGCTCCCCCCGGTCCGTTACGCCTTCCGGATTCGGGTACCCAATCCCTGGGTACCCTAGGATCTCCTTCCCTCGCGGAACTCAGTGTTGGGCACTGAGCTCCAGACCTCCATCCGAGTACCTCACCCCAGGCTGAAGGTGCCTGGGATGGAACACGACCTCCGACTGTCCTCTAGGCCTAGGCCGCCTAGAGGACCGACACGAACCACCGCCCACAGGCTGAAGGTGCCTGGGACTCGACCCCGTGACAAAGATGGCCGGCCCCTTTATACCCTCTCCCAGCAAGCACGGCGTGTTCCCCGCCCCACCATTCCGCTGCCGAGGAAGGACAAAAAGGAGGCACGGCACACAGCAATGATTCAACCCCAGCCCAGGGCGACAGCGCCACCTGCTGGGCTGCAGGGAATTACACATCACTGATGTCTCTGCCAAGTTCAAATTACACCCGGGAAAGTACATACCCGCTACACTCTCCCCCTGGTGGTTTGACACTGGTCCCCAGTGTCTGGAGTAAATCATGCCCTCAACGGCTGACATAATCCAATCCAGAGACCGACTAACAATTGTACAAAAAACAAAACTTTTAGGAAAAAACTACCCAACTGAAACATTATGTCTGAGCCCTGTAATAAAAAAAAAAGAAGAAAGAAAGAAGAGAAAAACAACAGCATTAAACCATAACTTGGAATCACATATTCACGTTTTACTTTTCCCACCCATCCTAACTAAGACCCACCCCATACTCAGTGGTCTTGATGGGATGCTCTCCTGCAGAGGGAAAAGAAAAGGGATTAACACACATAACCCTGACACATGTATTCGTGTGAGAGAAAATAAACTTCTCCTGGAAGAAATCCCTTTTCTCCAAAGAGTGAGTGCGTGAAAAGTGTTTAACGTTGTGCAACACTGCCACCTGGTGACAGCACCGCGGTAACTGCACTCGTGGAACTTTTCCTCTTCTCTTTGGCCCTATCTACCCAGAGTCCATGATCTCGTGTAGGAAAGGTGAAGAACAACAGGAACAGTCCTTCATTCCTCTGGGCACAAAAGCAACGGGCCCCAGAAAGTTCAGCAGCATAACAACCACGGAGTCTTTCTCTCCTACAGGTAAAAACGGGGATGCGGCAGAACAAGTGGCTTCAAGTGTTGATCCATGGTCTCCAGATGATACTCCACATCTTCTCCCTCCTTGCGCCGGATCAACACCTTGTCTGCATGGATGTGCTGTCCCAACATCCACTCTGCCTTGCAGTCTTTAAAACGTTGAGAGGCCTTTAGAGAGCATGCCAGGTACCTGCGGGCGTGAGGAACCTGAAGGTGGGTCCACACAAAGTCATTGTACCAGCGCTCCCGACACACTTCCACCTCATAGAGCAGTTCTTTCGACAAGTATGGATACTCCCATCCGTACTCGGCAGCAACCTTCTGGCCAAATAGGCGTTGTAGTCTCGCCAAAGGAGGCATGGTAGCTTTGTCCCCTTCGCCAGGCAGAACTATTGGGTCTGGGTGGCGAGGGACCTTGATCACATCTGATCTGGGCATTGGTGCCCGCAGTAGCAGTCTCTTTTCCCCGGTCTTCGGTACAGATGGCACCGGAGATGTAGAGGCAGGCTGGGGACGGGACCTCTCTTCAGGCGCTGGTGCCTCCACCCGGGGTGTACTTTCCCTGTAGACATGGGTGGATCCCTGATCCTTCGGGATGAAGCGAGAGGTACTTTGTCCCAGCCCTTTTCTGCAAACAGTTCATCTATTGCAACGTCGTCTCCCATGTCTGAGAGAGACTCTAGGTCAGAGGTGTCACACTCCTCCGCGGGCAGGTAGCCTGTAGTGGAGACTGAGTTTTCACCTCTTTCCACACACCAAATCTCTCCGCCTGGCTTACCTCGGCCTTTACTTGAAGCGGGACGTCCGGAACTCTTGTCGACGGACCCATCCGGGCCAGGCGTAAGCGGGCGAGACGGTCCACCACAACCGCTGGTCGGGGCTACGATACCGGTCTTTCTCTTCGGTGGTGGACGCTGCGAGACAGTGGTGACCGAGTCAGCATCCTCGGATTTCTCCCGTTGGGTTTTCACGACCTCCTCCACGGTCGCTGCAGTGTGCGTAGGGGTGGCTATCAAAGCAGTGATTCCTCCTCTGTGAGTGGTGTTGCCTGTAGCACGGCCAGGGTAGATGGTTCTCGGCTTCTCAAACGGCGGATCCACTTTGAACAGGAACTCCCCACAGGCCTCGCATCGCCCGAATGGCTTCAGTTGGCACACCAGTCCCGAACAGCTGGGACAAATCACACCCAGGGCCTCAACGTCCATGCACGAATACAGGGCGAATCGACCCCTTGGCTTTAGCCGGATCCCCGTATCTGTTACCGGAGCAGCAGCAGTCAATGTTGTGGTGGAAGGGTGAACTGGAATCCACGATGTATGTCCGAACATGGCGACCTGTTGCTGATCCATCGCACACTGCAAAGTTTTTGCGCCAACGTCCCACGTGTAGTCCTTCACACGTATTGGACTCCTCCCTTTTGCTCCAGTTTGCAGGCTTTTCTTCTTTTCTGTTTCTGAGTCACGCCCACGAACTAAGAGATGGGGGTGTGCCTGGTGGCGCAGTGCAATAGAAGCCACCACGTGTACTACTTCACACGGCTGAGCTTCCCCCTTTTTCCACTCTTCTGCGCGGGCCTTTCCCTTCATTGGGTCATGTCCACGACTTCGAGCAGGGATGCACTTCGGCCAATGAAGGCCTGCCTATAAGGGGGGGGGGGGGAATGCTATAGTGCTATATGGTTAAAATTAATGAATACAGTAATACCTTAAACTTTCCTATGTATATTTCCTATGTCTTAGTAAAGATTGACACACGTTTGATTCTCTTGAACAGAGTACTGTTTGCATAGGAAATGACTGTGGTCATGTAGTATGAACATATCAGCAGTTCAGGAAGCACCTGTAGTTGAGTGATCAGAATTTAACCTAAAGCTGCAGTTACGCAGTTAAGTTATGTCAACATATATCTTGTGCTAAAACCACAAGATAAGTCGGGTAAACGGCCGGACATCTGTTGAAATGTTGAAATATTGTATTATGATATCTCTTTGTCAGCATTATGTATAATTATGCTATGTTGTACAATAAAGGGACCGCCTCTGATGGGCTGAACCACAGGGGGTGCCCTCTCTGTATATGTATAAAACAGCATGCACTGAGCAATAAAGATATAATCATTATTCACGTACTACTGTGTATGTGTCTTGATTATCTCACCGGTGAAGAAGGTTACATCCACACATCCAGGAGTCCGAGCCTAGGCGAAGGGTCAAGAAGTACAAACCTTACAGAGCTGGTGTCAGAAGTGGGATCGCTGACCGGCAGGTAGGTGCCCATGTTTTAACTTTTGTTGAAATATTGTACATCTACTCTGTCGCAGCGATCCGTAAACACATAAAAGTTTTTGTATTGCTGCTGTACCTCCGCGGCGTAGCTAGGCTGGCTCCCGGGAGGAAGGTTGTACTATCTTCAAGGTGTTAGGGTAAGTCCGGCTGGTGTTGGCCTGACTATAAACTATACGAAATAAAATTGACTGAGAAGCAGAAGATTGCACTCAGGAAAAAGGACGGATGTGTGGAGCCTTCATCTAATCTAAGGGTATTGTGTGTAGTGCACGACCACAATACTAACTAGAAACATAGAAATGTAATTTTAAAGTATAAGTTTTTGCATTACCAGGTATAAGTATTAAGATACCGATAGTATTAAAGTTATAAGTATTATAAAGTATAAGTATATTGTCATATGTGTTTTAAGAAATGCAAATGCCAAAAGGTGTAGAAAATTCTGCCACCAATTGTTCTCATTGTACTGTGGGTCTCTTATTTGTAGTACACGGGCCAGGAATAGAAACCCTGTTGGCCACCCGACCAGGTGGATATTCTTCCCGATTAGGAAAACGTCCTAACTATCCCCAAGACGACGGAGCTCCTTATTTTGTAACCCTTAAAATTAACCTACACGGCTCCGTATTAGAAGAGAATTTTGAATTCGAATCTACCTTAGAAGAAGTTATACTTAGATCAATACAGATAACCGGGTGTTTCCACTGTTGTCCCTTTAGCCGCCCCTTTTTGCCCCCCGGACCAAAATATGGGGAACAGTGTAGACAAACACGGGCAACCCGTGCACCAACTGACCCCATACGAATATGTCCGGACTCAGGTCCCTGCCAGTGTCATAGAACCATTTTGGGGAGCGATACAAATCCGAGCCCATCAACTGAGCATATCGGGGTTGGACCAGAGAGGCCCGTGTAGTGAGGACCAATGGACTGAAGTCCAAAAACTCTGCGGGATACATAAGTTTTCCTACCCCCCTGGGGAGTGGGACCCTAAATATATGAAGGATTGTTGTAAATTATGGGGAAACTGTTTGAAAGCCTACAAAAAGAAATATGGTATAACAAGTAGAAAATGCCCCACAGCCCCCGAACCGCCCCCACCATATGTAATGATTAAAAATGATACTGAGGAACCACCCCAAGCTCTAGGAATATATCCTAACTTAGATGATCTGACCACCCTAGACCCTGCAATTCTAGCCACTGTAATCTATAGTGCCGGGTCAGATGAACAAAAACAAAAGTGGGCCAGGCAGACAGAAAATGCCAGACAAGACCCAAAGGAAGACTTTTATCAATATTGCAAAAGAGCATACGAACTATATAAAGCTACATTACAGGATAATGATGTCTTATTTACATCAACCGTAATGTCCAACGGGGACCCTAAAACCACCCAATTGATTAAGTTTGTGGACCCTACGTGGATGTCCAAAACAGCTCAGGCTTTTATGGAAGCGAACAAACTTAGGCAAGCAGCAGGGGTATTTAACACAAAAGGAGGGCTATTTACCCTAGTGTCCCCCTCGGATCACCCCCCACTAATGGCTGCCCAAATACCAAGACAAAATCAGCCCCCAGACCAATCCTGTTTTAACTGTGGTAGGTACGGACATTGGAAATCCCAGTGTCCCGAAAGGAGAGAGGGACAGACATATAAGGGCAGATTTAGAGGCAGAGGGCAGAACCAATATTATTCACAAAGGAATTTTCAGGGTAACCCCAACAACAGGGATTATCAGCAACCACAGGAACAGCCATGGCAAGAACCACCTAGACCCAACCATCCACCCCCACCAACACCCCAGAGAAACAGGCCAGCAATACCTATGCAATGGCCGGCACCCCAACACGAGCCATAGGGATGCCTTGAGCAAGTTCCTGCCCTTGTCCTGGTGTGTCACAGTAAAACTTGGAAATCATTACCAAGGGTTACTCTTATGGTAGATGGAGTACCTACCCATTTTTTGATAGACACAGGAGCCACTACTAGTTGCCTTGTGGATTCTAGTATTGACACAGCACAATGCGATGAGGGTAGCTCAATAGGTATCAGTGGAACTGAAATTACTCACCCAATTACCCCACCACTTCCAGTATCTACTCCCCAAGGACAACTGCTTACCCATTCTAAATTTGCCATATTACCAGAATGCCCCATACCACTTATGGGAAGAGATTTAATGTCTAAACTGGGTATTCGCATA
The DNA here is from genome assembly GCA_029206835.1 of Rana muscosa. Lineage (NCBI taxonomy): Eukaryota > Metazoa > Chordata > Amphibia > Anura > Ranidae > Rana > Rana muscosa. Next base: position 961,979,633 of record CM055117.1, on the reverse strand, counting down.
ACATTTACTCCGCAGGGAGGGGTGATAGCGACCTCGAGAATATGTGATCTAGAAAGCCCTAAAAGGGAAGATTGCAAAGGTTATTTTATGTTGCTCCCGGCACACTTGGAAATCCACACAATTTGGGCAGAGAATGAACTCTCCACTGGATTCCTAGATTGCACGCCCTATAGGCCCCAACTATGTCCAAACACACACCCCATTTACCAGAAACAATACCCAATAACAGAAGAAAAAATAAAAGGGATAGAACCACTAATTAAGAGTTACCTAGAAAAGGGTATCCTAAGGGAGGTCATCTCCCCCTGGAATACCCCCATACATCCTGTCCGGAAAGCAAACGGTAAATGGAGAATGGTACAAGACCTAAGAGCACTTAACAAATCTATAGTCCCACTACCACCTCTGGTATCAGACATAACTGCTATATTCAATAGCCTCCCTTCCGAGGCAGGGTTTTACACAGTTATTGACCTGGCCAATGCATTTTTTAGTGTCCCAATTGACCATGAGTCTCAACTCCTGTTTACCTTTTCTTGGGGCCAAATTCAGCTAACCTGGACTCGGTTACCACAAGGTTTTGTGGACAGTCCAGCTGCTTTCTCCATGGTACTAAATGCGTCATTAAAAGACTGGACCCCCAAATGTGGCTCTATCCTCATCCAATATGTGGATGACCTCTTGTTATGCAATAGTGACCAATCAGCTTGTGCACAAGATTCCTCAGATCTGCTCACGCATCTAGCTGATAAGGGTCACCTGGCGTCTAGGAAAAAGATCCAGTGGGCCCAGCAGCGGGTTGAGTACCTGGGATGCATCTTGGAGGCAGGTCAAAGACTAGTCTCCCCAGCACGAGTGAAAGCGCTCACTACTCTGCAAACAACGCAAACCAAGGCGGCATTACTTTCTTTCCTTGGATCCATTGTATACTGTAGACAATGGATCCCAGATTGCTCACATTATGACTCCATCCTAAGGAAAGCCACATTACAGTCTGCCCCTAAAATAGTACAATGGACAAATGAAATGCATGAGGCATTTTGCACTCTTTTGACTTCCCTAGCAAATGCACCGGCCTTGGGTCTCATGGACTATAAAAAACTAACACATCTATATTGTGTAGTGTCAGCAAACACTTTTGCGGCGGTCTTGGCACAGGAGCATGGCACCAGCATAAGACCCGTTGCCTACCTGTCTAAAACTCTGCCATTACAAGTAAAAGGTATGCCAACTTGTCTACAACACTTGGCAGCTACAGCCTTAGCAGTACAGGAGGCAAACAAAATAGTACTAGGTCATGAACTCTTACTACATACCAGTCATACTGTAACACACTTGCTACAAAACATGAACACACAACATATGACAGCCCAGAGATCAAGTGGATATGAGATTATCCTGTTGAACACTGTTAACTTGACTATTAAGTATGTAGCAGAAACCACCCCCATGGTTAGATTACTTCATTCTCTGATCAAATTAAAAGGGGACCCAGAAACACCACACGAATGCATAACAGAATTAAATCGTATCACAACTCCCAGAGCGGATCTACTTGATATCCCCAGACCAGAATCAGAGGATGTATTTGTAGACGGGAGTTGTTCCCGACCAAGCGATACAACCTTCAAAACAGGGTATGCAGTTGTACAGTTACCTAACGTGATTCTGGAAGCTAACCCTTTACCTGAAGGGTCAGCACAAGTTGCTGAACTAGTAGCACTCACACAAGCCTGTAAGCTTTTTGAGAACAAGGAAGTTAATATTTACACCGACAGTCGCTATGCACATGGCGTGGTCCACGACCTCGGAGTAATATGGAAAAATCGGGGATTCATTACCGCCGATAATAAACCAATTGCTCATAAAACTTATGTTTTGGATTTACTCGATGCCATTCAGCTGCCCAAGAAAATTGCTATAATTAAAATAAAAGCACACACAGCAGACAAGGGCAGACTAGCGAAAGGAAATGCATTGGCAGACAGGGTAGCCAAAGAAGCGGCTGCTAAATCCCCAACCAAGCAGTCTGCAACACAATTTTTTCAACAAGATTTTACTTCACCTGACTTCCCCATAGTGGCGGCCCAACTGCAAAGTTCCGCCACTGAGGAAGATGTTCTTTATTGGCATGAAGAGGGCTTATCCAGAAACCAGGATGGTTTATGGATAAAAGGGAGGATAATGGGCATCCCAAAATCCAGTTGCGCATTAATTCTGTCATATTTGCATGGACCAGCACACATAGGTGCAAAGCCCCTAATAAAGATATACAATTCTCTTTTTTGTACATGGGACATACAAAAACAGACAGGTATACTAGTACATAGTTGTCTAACATGCGCACAGAACAATACACAAGGGAAGAAACATGGCCTACATGGATCATTACCTCCTCCATTAGGCCCACTGCAAGATTTGCAAATAGACTTTACACACATGCCCAAACAAAAAGGAAATATCAAGTACATGTTAGTCATAGTAGACACATTTTCAGGATGGGTTGAAGCAATACCCACAACAGGGGAGACAGCAAAAATAGCAGCCAGAGCATTATTAAATCACTGGGTATGTAGATTCGGCATACCTCAGGCAGTATGGTCTGATAGAGGCCCATCTTTTTCCTCCGGCCTCACACAAGAACTAGCCACGTTACTAGGAATCCAATGGAAACTACACATTCCCTATCACCCCCAAAGTGCAGGCATGGTAGAAAGAATGAATAGAAACATTAAAGACAAACTTAAAAAAGCTACAAAAGGAACAATGAAGGGATGGATAGATTATTTGCCAGCTATACTTTTTCAGATCCGAAACACCCCACAGACAAGGACTAAGCTATCCCCTTTTGAAATATTAATGGGAAAACCAGCCCAAACTAAAATACCAATACCCCCCCAAGGAGAAGAAACTAATCTTTATTCTTTACAGGAAGAATATGTCCGGCAATTGGTAAGTGGTTTAAATGAAATACAGGAACAAGTTGCTGTCACCTTTTCTCCTCTCTCCACAGAACCAACTCACCCGTTCATCCCTGGAGATAAAGTTCTTATTAAACAGCTCGCCTTCAGGAAACACGTAGGACCCGTCTACCAAGGACCCTATACGGTAGAGAAGGTCTCAAGAACAGCAGTCCTAACTGAACAAGGACCACAATGGATCCATGCCAGCAGACTCAAAAAGAGCCCCACACCCCTCCCAACACCGGAACTCCCTGCAAAGAGAACGACACCAACTCCGGACCTCCATCGCCACAACACCCCCACATTGCCAAGGATTCCAGAAGAACCAGAGAAAGACTCGAGCCTAGATCAGGAAATGGGGCGCCTATCCCCAGACACAAACTAACCTTAGAAATTCAAAAAACCCCATCAAGGGATCCATACTCTCCCGGCAAATTATTGCTATGGTCTTTAATAATAACTGTAATATTGTTCATAATAGCATCGACAGGATGTTATATGCATAGAAATTGTAGACCTGAGTTCATAAGAAATGAGGATATATGTAAGGAGAAAACAGAGCAGGGTTATGCTACCAAGCCTGAAAGGAAAAAAAGGGGTGTAAAAGGAGGCTTCGCAGATAAAATGCTATTATTAAAATTTAAATATGCATATGCTCAAAAGTCAGGATATGACAAATGTTGGATATGTAGTAAACTTCACCCTGGTACGACTAGAATTCCCCTAATGGAAGTACCCTTGAATTTCATCTCTCTCTTAAAAGGGACGCCACCGGTACATCTTACAAATGTCACTAGGAAATTCCCAAACACCACTCTGGTCTTACAAACCATGGGTAGGAGTTGTACCCCGGATTGGTGTTTCAAATTGGGAAATTCCACGAAGGGTGCTCAGGCCTGTCAACATACTACAATAAATTTTACAGCCACATCTCCCAACTTCACAGACCAAAACATTTCCTTTTATCATACATCAGATCCTCTGATCAATCACACCTTAACGACATTCATGTCTAGCAACTCCACTACTAGCCTAGGTAAACTGCTATCAGTTATACAGTTTTCCAGCATGTCTCATGACATGAGGAAAATTTTTCAGAAACTTCCTCTAGCTCTGGGTAACAACACGTATGTATGTTGCAAGATGGGTTGTTACCCTTGGGTACCGTTGGAATCCAAGGGGTGGTGTTACCTAGCAGCCCTAGTCCCAGTGATGGGAGTACTGGGAGACAAGGAGAAAGGACATATACTAGAAGCTAGTCCCCATCCCAGATATCCCCTTAGGCACCGTAGTAAAAGAGAGTTATTCCTGGAAAAGGACATGGCATGGGCCTGGTTCCCTTCCTGGACAGGGTGGGGAATAGACTTGATGAAGAGACTCAACAACTACACGGGTATCATAGATGAGGTATTAGAGAAGAATTCCGATGATATCACCAGTTTGAATATTGAGACTAGGGCAATCAGAAAACAATTAGAACTTCATGAGCTGGCCATTGAGAGCATGAGTGCTGCACTCACTGGCCTGTGTGAAGTGACCGAAAATTATGAGTGTTGTACGTGGATTCACAACACATCTATAGAAATTCCTGATTATTATGATTTGATTTCACAACACAGGAGCGAGGTAGAGAAATTACAACAAGAGGCAAGAAACATTGCAAAAACATGGAGCCCCTTTGGGGAGGGAGGATTCTGGGGTCCAGGCATTTACTCTTTTCTAAAACAAGCGGGTATGACAGTGATAATGGGTTTGACCCTTATTTTCCTGTTATATTTAATGTTTAAGTTGCTTGTTTTCTTAATCAGGAAAATCACTAGCAACAAAAATCCGAGGTCTAAAGAGACGACTTTAATGATGGCCACCATATCTACTGAACATAAGTGGTACAGTGAATAAAAAACTGTACCTAAACTTGATCCTAAATAAATCGTGTGGTAATCAGGTTTGTACTCAGGAAAAAAAGGTGTGATCAATGACATCCCTGGAAGGGATGACATGATCAAAGGGAGGTTTATAAGGGGGGGGGGGGGAATGCTATAGTGCTATATGGTTAAAATTAATGAATACAGTAATACCTTAAACTTTCCTATGTATATTTCCTATGTCTTAGTAAAGATTGACACACGTTTGATTCTCTTGAACAGAGTACTGTTTGCATAGGAAATGACTGTGGTCATGTAGTATGAACATATCAGCAGTTCAGGAAGCACCTGTAGTTGAGTGATCAGAATTTAACCTAAAGCTGCAGTTACGCAGTTAAGTTATGTCAACATATATCTTGTGCTAAAACCACAAGATAAGTCGGGTAAACGGCCGGACATCTGTTGAAATGTTGAAATATTGTATTATGATATCTCTTTGTCAGCATTATGTATAATTATGCTATGTTGTACAATAAAGGGACCGCCTCTGATGGGCTGAACCACAGGGGGTGCCCTCTCTGTATATGTATAAAACAGCATGCACTGAGCAATAAAGATATAATCATTATTCACGTACTACTGTGTATGTGTCTTGATTATCTCACCGGTGAAGAAGGTTACATCCACACATCCAGGAGTCCGAGCCTAGGCGAAGGGTCAAGAAGTACAAACCTTACACTGCCTACTCGCGTAACTCCTCCAGCAGACACGTTTAATAATGTGGTGCACAAACACTATGCCGGACCCGAGCCCCCACATGTAGCGGCCTCCTCACTCCCCTCTTTTTCTTCAGCTCGTCTGTCTCTTGTCTAGGGGTATCTCCAGAGGGGAAGGGAGCGGGGACACCATGCCTGGCCTTCACCACAGGTGTTAGTGCGGTGTAAGCAAAGTTCTTTTACCTTCGGGTCAGTGCTGTGCACCTGGAGCCTCCACCGAGAGTTACCTTGAACAATGTCTGTTAGGAAATGAGCCCCACACCATTAAAGTTCAACACTCCTTTATTCTTCTTGAATGAACACAATCAGTTGAACTCCCTTGGTAGAAACAGAACAGAAAAGGAGGTGTGGATGCGAATAGGCCCAGACACAATGTGTTCTCCACTTTCCTCCCTGAAAGTGGGTTGCGGTCTCCGAGCGGGGGGGGGATTTCCTTCCAGGCGGTCTCCGACGAGAGGCTCACCCGTCACTGGCAATATGCTGCACCAGGTCTTCGAGTGAGGAGCTCCCTCCGGTCCATTACGCCTTCCGGATTCGGGTACCCAATCCCTGGGTACCCTAGGATCTCCTTCCCTCGCGGAACTCAGTGTTGGGCACTGAGCTCCAGACCTCCATCCGAGTACCTCACCCCAGGCTGAAGGTGCCTGGGATGGAACACGACCTCCGACTGTCCTCTAGGCCTAGGCCGCCTAGAGGACCGACACGAACCACCGCCCACAGGCTGAAGGTGTCTGGGACTCGACCCCGTGACAAAGATGGCCGGCCCCTTTATACCCTCTCCCAGCAAGCACGGCGGGTTCCCCGCCCCACCATACCGCTGCCGAGGAAGGACAAAAAGGAGGCACGGCACACAGCAATGATTCAACCCCAGCCCAGGGCGACAGCGCCACCTGCTGGGCTGCAGGGAATTACACATCACTGATGTCTCTGCCAAGTTCAAATTACACCCGGGAAAGTACATACCCGCTACATAGGTATAATTTACTGAAAAATATGCTCAAGGAATGTATGTGCTCTAATGTGCACTAATAAGACCCCTTTCACACTGGGGCGGGTTGCAGGCGTTATTGCGCTAAAAATAGCACCTGCAAACCGACCTGAAACAGCGGCTGCTGTTTCTCCAGTGTGAAAGCCCGAGGGCTTTCACACTGGAGCGGTACGCTAGCAGGACCGCTCCAAAAGTCCTGCTAGCCGCATCTTTGGAGCGGTGAAGGAGCGGTGTGTATACCGCTCCTTCACCGCTTCTGCCCATAGAAATCAATGGGACACCGCGGCTATACCGCCCGCAAACCGCTGCTGCAGCAGCGCATTGCGGGCGGTTTTAACCCTTTTTCGGCCGCTAGCGGGGGGGTAAAACTGCACCGCTAGCGGCCGAATACCACCGCAATTCCGACGGTATAGCACCGCTAAAAATAGCGGCGCTATACCGCCAGCGCACCTCCCGCCCCAGTGTGAAAGGGGCCTAAGGTTACAGAGTTGAAAGAAGAAATGCAGTCGGCTCACATAATTTGTAATAAAAACATCTTTGCAATTCTGAAGCTTCCCTCCAACCACTTTGCATATTATTTTATATATACTGCGATTCTGTACTTGCCAAATATGCTGCAGAAATCTCCCTCCACTGAGTCTGGCTGCAATCATTTTAACCACTTAAGGACCGAAAGGATTTGCCCCCTTAATGACCAGGCCATTTTTGAGATACGGCACTGCGTCACTTTAACTGACAATTGCGCGGTCGTGCGACGTTGTACCCAAACAAAATTTATGCATTTTTTTCCCACAAATAAAGCTTTCTTTTAGTGGTATTTGATCACCTCTGCGTTTTTTATTTTTTGCGCTATAAATAGAAAAAGAGACAATTTGGAAAAAAACTATATTTTTAACCTTTTTTTATAATAAATATCCCCCCAAAAAATTAAAAAATTTCAGCAGTTTTGGCCAATATGTATTTTTCTACATATTTTTAGTAAAAAAAAAAATCGCAATAAGCGTATATTGATTTGTTTGCGCAAAAATTATAGCGTCTACAAAATAGGGGATAGATAATTTTTTTTACTACTAGCGGAACTGCGAAATTGTGGCGGACAGATTGGACAATTTTGACACTTTTTTGGGACCATTGACATTTATACAGCGATCAGAGCTAAAAATAGCCACTGATTACTGTATAAATGTCACTGGCAGGGAAGGCGTTAACACTAGGGGGCGATCAAGGGGTTAAATGTGTCCTAGGGAGGTGTTTTTAACTGTGGGGGGATAGGACTGACAGGGAGTAGAGAGAAAAAGCTGTTCCTGATTACTAGGAACAGCAGATCTCTCTCTACTTCCCGGACAGAACAGGGATCTATCTGTTTACATTGACAGATCCCCGCTCTGTCTCTCTGAGGAGCAATTGCGGGTGGCCGGTGGACATCGTGGCCGCCAGCCACATGCATTGGCTCCAGGGACACGGCGCGGGCACGCCTGCTACAGCCTTTTTAAAGTGCCAATGTACAATGACAGTGATTTGCGCAGCCATGCCAACCTGCCGCAGTACAACTGTGGTGGGTGGTCGGCAAGTAGTTAACTGTGGGCAGCTGAAGCTGCTGCCTGTTCACTTCCTGGATTTACACAGAGGCACACCTCCAGCTCTGCAGCTAGCATTGGCCCTCTCCCCTCCCGGCAAACTCTCATGATAGGAAAGAAAAGAGCCCTGGACTGCCGCACTCTGTATAAACGATTTATTTTCAAAATTCCAAAATTAAAATCCAAAATTAATCCATAGATTCAAAAGTCCAAAAACAGACAAAAACAGAAAACTGACATGCAGGGGTGGATAGCTGACGCATTTCACATCAAAGATAGATGCTTACTCATAGCTGAGCGGTACACACCTTTCAAACTCTCATGATAGTGAGAGAGAGAGCTGTGAATGATGTCATAAGCCTAGGCTTTTTACCAGACAAGAAACAGGAAGAGGGTTGTATAAGGTATTTACTGGCACAAAAAACATGTTTTACTATCCAAAGTTAAAACAACAACAAGGGCAGAAGATTTAATAGATGGAAAGATGAAAAAATGACTGAAGTTCCACTTTAGGCAGAACTTACTAACAAGGATAATTTGCTACGTAAATTGTGTGCCTAAAATATGCAGTTAATCTTCTGGGCATTGGTCTCTGGGCGCATACTTCCCTAAATGTTATTATCACTTGCTGCACTGTCCCGCCACAGCAGTTTTCAGCCTCTTGTAGAGTTTTACAAGCTGCGGGCAGGAAAGCTGGACATATCCGCCTGCTCCTAACTGCTGGGACCTCATGCACCAGGGCTAAATGCCCAATATGCATGAGGCATTACATAGATCACATTACTCCCCAGAATTTGCCTTCAACTATATTTCTTTTCATTAGGCCATCTTTGTACAGGCATGATCCAGGGTCAGCATCAACTACCTTGGCAGGTAGCTACAAAGATGCAGTTACACATTAACAAAGTGATTGTAAACACTTATATAAAGTGGTTGTAAACCCTTACATATGCCCAGTGAAGTGACTGGCCTCAGGTGATATACAGAGATGAAACAAATCTTTCTACATAAGCTGAACCTGTTTATCTTTAGCCCTCTCTTCTCTACAGCCTTCTAAAACACACACATCAAAGGCTATATCTCAGCTCCAGAAACAGGGGGCAGGGATCTGATGTCACTCACTGCACATCATAAAAAGGAGAGCTGTGTTTAACCACTTCCCTACCCGCCCATTGTCAAATGACATCCACAGATGGGATCTCCCATCCTGGGTGGACGTCATATGACGTCCTGGGCTTTGTGGGGGGATATCTGAATGATGCCTGCAGCTAGAGGCATCATTCAGATATCCGTCTCTTCTGCCGGCGGTTCTGCGCACCATAAGAACGATCATAGCGGCGGTTCTGCTTCTCCGGGCTCTCCCGTGCCATCGGGGGCCCTGAGAATGAATCGTCCGGCGCCGGAATAGGAAGCATAGAGATGACTGGTGACCAGATGGTCACCAGTCATCTCTATGACCGTCAGAGGCCCGGGCGCGATGTGATGACGTCACGCCCGGGTTCTCAGAAGTAAACAAAGCCGCCATTGCGGCTAGTAAGCATGAGATTGGTGATTTTTTTTTTCCCGATCTCATGCTTTCCAGCCTGGAGGAGAGATGCGGGGTCTTATTGACCCTGCATCTCTCCATAAAGAGGACCTGTCACACATCATTCCTATTACAAGGTATGTTTACATTCCTTGTAATAGGAATAAAAGTGATCAAAATTTTTTTTTTTTTTAAAGTGTAAAAATAAAAAAAATTACGTAAAATAAAATAAAAAATAATATATATTTTTTTTTAAATGCTCCTGTCCCCGGTAGCTCACGATCAGAAGCGAACGCACACGTAAGTCCCGCCCACATTTGTAAACGGTGTTCAAACCACATATGTGAGGTATCGCCGCGTGCATTAGAGCGCGTGCAACAATTCTAGCACTAGACCTCCTCTGTAACTCTAACCTGGTAACCTGTAAAAAAAAATTAAGCGTCGCCTATGGAGATTTTTAAGTACTGAAGTTTGGCGCCATTCCATGAGTGTGCGCAATTTTAAAGCGTGACATGTTAGGTATCAATTTACTCGGCGTAACATCATCTTTCATATTTTATAAAAAAAATTTGGCTAACTTTACTGTTTTGTTATTTTTTAATTCATGAAACCATTTTATTTCCCCAAAAAAGGCGTTTGAAAAATTATTGCGCAAATACCGTGCAAGAAAAAAAGTTGCAATGACCGTCATTTTATTCCCTAGGGTGTCTGCTAAAAAAACATATATAATGTTTGGGGGTTCTGAGTAATTTTCTAGCAAAAGAATGATGATTTGTACATGTGGGAGAGAAGTGCCAGAATAGGCCCAGTATTGAGGTAGTAAAAAAAAGCCCGGTGTTGAAGTGGTTAAACAGAGATTAGAGCAGAAGAAAGAAAGAGACACCGCCCGCCCAATCTCCAGTCTTAATCACTTTTTGTGTGCTGGAGTGGGTAGGGTCCTCTGTGGATTCTCTGGAGTCAGGATAACCTGTCAGAAATGACTAATGCAGACAGACAGTAGAAGGAGGAGAGAGGAGAGGAGACAAGACCACACTTGGTGCTTTGGATTGGGGCAAGTACACACTACAGGGGGATATGCTCTGTTTTTCATTTTGGAGGTTTACAAGCACTTTAAGGATTAGATTATGTATGATATGTGGTACTGTTAATATACAGTGGTATTATGGGACACACACAATGTCAGACCCCGGCCTACTTTATCAACTTGTGACAAATGGCTGATCAAATTCACACTGCACTGTTATTGATATGTGATGGTGGCATTCTCACCCTCCAGCACATGGGACCACAATCCAAGCGCTCGCCAACTGAAAGCAATCATTGCTGGATTTCATTAACTACACAGTTAGCTTTTTACTTGCCACCAAATATTTGTATTGTAAAATATGATGCATTAACAATATTAGTGATAACAATTATGACTTTAAATAAATGTCTATGAAACACGCTGTCATTACTGTCATTACAAACAGGTATATCCAGAAATGTACACTATAGCAGCACTCTTCAAAGAGACAGGGATTCTTTAAGTTCTGCATTAGAGACCCTATTGACACTTTTCAAAATATTAAAGAGTACTATAAATGAACAAAGAGACAATAAAATAAAAAGGAATTAAGGGTGAAAATAATTAACGACATCTTGGTTTTGTGTGTTCAGCAGAGTCCAATCAATGAACAAAAGATGGATCAGGGGCTCTCATGGATCTTGGCTGATGTCCCTTGTTTTGATAGAAAAAGGAGAACTCCTGACTGCAGACGCAGCCTCTCCTTTCTGGTCCTTGAGGAGTGTGGACAGAAATGATCTGACTGATGCGAGTGGCCGATGGGATGTCACTGTGTTTATGTGTCAGGAGCATCTAGTGCTCCTGCTCCTCATTCCAGCATCCGTGGTTTTGGCTATGGCCCTCTCCTTGTCTGTCTGTCTGTCCATCCGCAAGGTGAATAATGTGATCAGTCTCTGGGTGGAAACCAAACCTGTTTTAAGCCAGCCAAACCCTCACTCGCATGCTTGTGATAGATAGATAGATAGATAGATAGATAGATAGAGTGTTGCGTGTGTAATCCCTGATCAAGCCCCCTGTCTGTCTGACTTGCTCTGTTAGATTGGATTTCCCTGTGTATGACCTTGGACCGGATTTCGGACTATTCCCTGAACTCAGCCTGCCTTTTTACCTGGACTATCATAGAACCACTCTGCTTGTCTGCCAACCGCAAGTACCTGTTTGCTTTGTTCAGTTCGCGCCTGCCCTGGCGTGGTGGCCAGGCACTATAGCACTGTGTATAAGTCCTGGGGGCAACTGAGTACCGGTAAGCCTGCTTGCCTTATGGGAAAGGGGGCTGCTATAGGTGAAGAACACAGAAGCCAGCTATAGTGTCTGACCACCTGCGTTGGGGTAGACGTGACATTATGACCATGTATTGATCACTCCCTAAATACAGTTTTTACAAGTATTCATATATTTAAATACTTACAGGTTGCATTCTGGTAACTTGTAGATTATTGTCCAGCATGAAATTACCTTTTAAATGAATACAAATGCATACGAATTAACTAATACAAATACAATGGGTATTGGAGTGCTATTTCACCTAGGAGAGGTGATGTGTCCAGTTTGCCTCCAGCACCTTCTAATATAGTGGTGTTTGGACTTAAATTGCGGCTAATTAACTGATACAGGTAAATATGTCCTTATTCTGGTTGTACTATTATCAGCTCAGGAGTTATGAAATACACTGACGTTTGGAATCTTTGTTAAAAACAGCCAACCGGAAATGCATAGTTGGCTGTTCAACCAGCTAAGCTACTTACAACAGGTAATAAATCTGATACTATTGGTGAGGAGGGATGTCTGTTAAGCTTCTAGTTACTCAAACCTAAAAGCTTAAAAGTTTTACCATGGCGGAAAGACTAAGATATGTATTGTTTTAGATTCTGCTAATTCTATCAATGTACTAATAGGGGTGTTTGGAATCCAGCTAAAAGTTTGATAATTGTACAAGATGCCTTTGTGAGATTATATAAATGGAATCACTGCTGTTATGATTCTCTTATGCCTTGTACACGCGATCGGAATTTCCAATGGAAAAAGTCAGATGGACTTTTTCCATCGGATATTCCGACCATGTGTATGCCCCATCTGACTTTTTCCATTGCAAATCCTGAGGAATTCTGTCAGAGTTTAGATAGAGAAGATGTTCTCTTTTACAATGTGATTTTGGCTGGTCAAAAGTCTGACCGTGTGTACGGGGCATTAGTGACAAAATGTCATGGCTGACTTAGAAATTTCAAACAACATGGCGGCTCTGTCTCACACCAGTTTGTTGGGTGTCCAGTTGGCATTAACACAGTTTTATAGATGGCATTAACACAATTTCAAATGCATGGCTTAACATTGGGGAGCGTGTTATCTTGACAAATGATTCAGTATATTTGCTACATTTTTTTTTTAATACTTTTTAAATGATTTGGTATCTGTTTTTCAACTCTGCCTTGTAGATTGTTTAAGAAACAGTGGTCAGTGTTTCCAGTCCAGGATATTTAGATAGTGGTATGCAAAACCTGGAAGCAAGGGCTCATTCATTCAGGCAGCCGAGCGGCAGTTTTAACACCACTCCCTCCTTCCCCACCACCCACTTCAGCCGTGCCCTCCCGGAATTGTGATATTACAGCCTGACAGGACTGTACACATGCCGTGACCATAATGCTTTGCAGCCCTGGCATTTTTAACTCCAGCTATAGAGTTTGTCAGGCAGAACCACCTGTCAAACTTGCCCATTGAGATAATCAGAGTCACACTGCAAATGTAAGCCAAACACTAGGCTTGCAGTTGTGGCTCAGTCCCAAAATGTAACATTTCTGTTCGCCAATTGAAAAAAAAAAGGGGGCTCCTAAACGCCTGCCAGCCAGTGCTATACCACACTCTAAAAATCAATCCATCACAGAATGCTTATCATAGGGTAGCATACATTAATGATAAAAAAATGGTAATCAATACAAGCCGCCCTAGTGATTACCCCACCGCGCTGTTTTAACAGAAGAATACAGTGCTACAAATACTAGCAGCAGCCACTTTAAATATATATAACCCTGTGAAAAATATAGTCAACACACTAAAATAGAATGACAAACTATAAGTGGCGCTAAGTGAATATAACAATTATATTGGTATAAACTGTGAAAAAAGTAATAGTGAAATATACTTAAATCTTAAAAATGAACAAAAGGCATAAAGAAAAATTCCAAAAAATGTGTATAGAGTGACAGCACAAATAAAGTCCATATAAGTGTATAGTGATAGTGTTCAAAATTAGATGATAATCTTCTTCTTTTCCACCACACCACAGTGTTCAAGTGAGTCAAACCCCCTTCAGATAGGACACTCACCGCAATGCAATGCCTTACACTCTCGTGTTTTGGCAAATGAGCAGACAGCACCTCTCAACTAGGTGGATTGGTTCCACATCCGATGCAGTGATCCTCAAACAGGCTCCACATAAATGCAAAAATAAATGCAAAGGATAGTGTAATACTGCAAAGTCAGTTTTATTGGTACTACAAAATCTTCAAATATTGCACTCACATGATAACCAGTAAAAGTAAGCCAAAATCACACTGCAACCGAATCCACAGCATTAACTTCACACTGTCACAACCAACGAATGATGGTCACGGCGGACCCAGGATCAGCACAGGTCACAAAATAGTATATAAACCACTCTCTACCTGTCCTCTCCACTTGCGAACGCCGTTTCCAAAGGTGGCTGATAATAAAGTCTGTAACACACGGCACTCCACACACGCTTGATCAGATTGTCAATAGCCTGCCGTGTAGCCACACCCCGACATGTTTCGTAATTGATACTTAATCATGGGATTGGCTACATCACAGACAAACCCTCCCTTTATACTCCTCATTCAAATTAGTGGCTTTCGGATATACTACAGCACCTGTGCAGCTAATCAAGTGTTGACGGATGTTCCCCATAATGTTCAATCAACAGAGGGCACATCATGACTCTACCCCTATTAGCATAGTGATGACTCACTCCAACACGTCGCGGAATTACCATCACCTGTGGATACGTTCCGCGTTGTGTAATGGCGGAAGTGACTCATCGAGTCCGATGGCTCTGCGGGCGGAAGTGTCCTCCCCGTCTCGATTCTCAACAGAGATCGTGGGCTCGACGTACCGCGTCATAATCAGACACGGGCGTCTCTCCCACAACAACTTACACCCAGTCATCCTGTCTGTCTAAAGCAGCCGATCAAGTGTCCCCGTGACCATAATTCACCGGCCTTCCACATCAATAGACAGCATAATATCCCCATAGACCATGTTACAACCACTAATTTAAATTACAAAAATTCATTTATTATTTAATATTTATTGTTGCGCTAACCCCAACTGCTTACTAGTTGTTTAAAAATCACTAAAGTGAGACAATGTAGATCCTTTTAAAAAAAATTAAAACAACAATAAAGGAATCAAAATTGACATTATTTTAAAATAATCATTTAAAAATATTTCTAAAATCTTTCATAAAAAATCTCAAAAATTACATTTAAATTACATTCTAAAATTCATGGGATCAATTAATGGATGCTATGAGTTTTGTAAAAACACCTATTCAATTCAATAGGTGGACGTGTGCGCGATTCTACGCACATAACTATGTGCAGTGTCTGCTACTATCCTTGACTCATACTCTATTGTGACCAACTGACAGCCACAAGTGTACTCTCATATATAGATGTTGAATCAAACACACTAGCTCAAAGTACACTGCACATTAGTTGAACAGGATAATGATGTGATCAAAATAAATTGACAAGCACAATCTATACCCGTCCCCTATTGGTGAGCATCTGAACTGCATCACTATTTGAGCTATATAGAACCATAAAGACCCAGTAGTTTAGTTACTGATTATTATGGGGTTTAAAATATATGTAAAATTATATCAAACGTTCAATAATTATTAATGAAACAATTTAGATCCACCTCCACATTCAAACCTCTTGGAAATAAACATTTTAACAGGAAGATCCATTGAGTTTCGCGTTGCGATAAATCTCTGACTCTATTAGATTCTCTCCATGTTGGATATACACAATCTATACCACAGAATTGAGCTACAGAGGGGTCTTGATTGTGTTTCTCCTTGAAGTGGACCGATACACTATGGTATTTAAAACCATTTTTTATGTTAGTGAGGTGCTCAGAGATGCGAATACGTAATAATCTCTTCGTCCTCCCCACATAAAGTAACCCACATGGACACCATAGTAGGTATACCACGTAGGAGGAATTACACGTAATGAACTCACTAATATCAAAGGTCTTGAGATCAGAGCTGATAACCTGTTTTTTTCCCCTATTGTGGACCTTCACTGTTTTGCAACAAATGCATTTATTACAAGGAAAAAAACCTTTAAGGTCGATCTTTAACATTTGTTTTGGTGGATCAAGGATCTTTCGAACAACCCGATCCCCAAAACTAGGGGCCTTTCTATAAATAAACCTAGGTTTAGAAGGTAAAACCTGCCCCAGATGTCTATCCCTACTTAAAATATGCCAATGCTTATTATAGATCATTTCGATCTCCTTATACTGAACATGAAACCCTGATAGAAATGCCCATTGATGTTCATTATTCCCTTGATTCAGATTGGTATTTATCTTTTTTAGACATTGATCTCTTGGGCGCTCTGCTACTTGTTGTATCACACTATCTAGATTGGTGTCTGAGTATCCTCTTTGAATAAATTTCTCTTTTAGTGTGGCCGCCTGAATGTGGTAATCATTATCATCCGTACAGTTTCGTCATACTCTGAGGAACTGGCCTTTTGGTATGTTTTTAATCCAGGCAGGATGATGTCCACTCCTAATAGACAGAAAACTGTTGCGGTCTGTAGGTTTGAAAAAAACTTTTGTTTTCAACTTTCCATCGACATAATCGATGGTCTCATCCAGGAAATTAACAGAGAGGTTACTAATTTGATACTCTAATCTGATATTATTAGTGTTCTTATTCAAGGTGTTCAAATACTCACTCAGCATTTTCAGATCCCTCCCAAATCATCAGGAGATCATCTATAAATCTCCGGTAAAAAATGATCTGCGGTTTCTGATTCAAGAAGACATGTCTATCCTCCCATTCTGACATAAATAAATTCGCTAAGCTGGGAGCAAATTTTGCTCCCATTGCTACGCCTACAGACTGAGAAAAGAAAAAACCATTGAACCAAAAATAATTAAGCGACATGCAGAATTCTAAAGCTTGTCCCAAAAATGTATTTTGTATGTGGGGGATGTCCTCTCTTCTACTTAGGGCCCAGTTCAATGCTAATGCAGCATCCTCATGCTGGATGATGGTATAGAGCGACGCTACATCCGCTGTCACCAAAAAAATTTCTGATCCTGGTTTAAACTTCACACCCTCCAAAGATTGCAATAGATCTGAGGTATCTCTCAGATAGGCTTTAGTGCTTCTCACGCTAGGTTGGAGGAATTTGTCAAGATACTCGCCCAACCTAGCTGTGACTGACCCAATCCCATTTACAATGGGTCTGGCTGGTGGCACAGTTGCATTCTTATGAATCTTTGGAAGTGTGTAGATCACTGGGATCCTACACACTGATGGGGCTAGGTATCTCTTCTCTTTGGAATTCAACGCATTTATCTGGAACCCCCATTCCACAAGAGCCTCAAGCTGTATTTTATACGCCTCCGTGGGGTCAGAAACCAACCTTTTATATGTTATTCTGTCGTTTAGCAAATCAGTTAGTTGTTTCTGGTAGAAATCTTTATCCATCAGAACCACCCCACCCCCTTTATCTGCCGGGCGTATAATGATGTTTTTGTTCTTTTCCAGGGATTTTATTCCCTCCTTTATATAGCCTGGATTCACATTCCTTTTCTCGGGAAGTTCTTCAATATCCCTGAGAACCAACTGCTTGAACACTTCTATAAAGTGGTTGCTTGAGTTTTGAGGATTGAATATCGACTTATTCTTTAAACCACTATCAACTTTATCTAATGCCACTCTACTTCTAGTGGTGGCTTCCACAGGGTGACTTAAAAAATACTTCTTCATGTTCATAGTTCTTATAAATTTATGTGTGTCAATATAAACATCGAATTTATTCATCACCCTTCTTGGGGCACACTTAAGGCCCATTCCTAATATGTTTAGTTCTTTAGGGTTTAATTCGATCTTGCTTATATTGAAAATACCAGTTGTTAACTGTGCCTCATCCTTTTCTTTGGATTGTTTCCGCTTTCCTGCCCTGCATCCCCGTTGTCTCTTTGGAAGGGCATGGGATCTCTGTAAGGGGGGTTTGGTGGTGCCCCCCTCCCCCCCTCCCCTGTTGTTTGGGTGAAGATTCCTCTTTGGTGTTCCTCCCCTCCCACCCCTGCCCCGAACCCCTAAAAAAGACTGTTGGTGATATCCCCCATACTCCTCCTCAGCCAATGGCTGAAGACGGTTATATGTGGGGATATGTCCCGGACCCTGCGGGTAATCTGGAGGGGGGTATTGGTGCCATTGTTCATAGCCTTGTGACGGGTAATGATTATATGGGGTACCTCTCCCATAATATTGCGCAGGGCGAGGTGATTGGTAGTTAGGGTTTCCCTGATAATGATATTGTGGAACCGGTGACTCATGATAGGGTCCATATTGAACTTCGTTAGAACTATAGGAAGCGTTAGTTTTAATAGGGCCATGTGGCCCTTGTTCCCCCTTCTTCATTGTCCCTTTATTCCCATTAGTTTTTGGTGGATCTTTTTTAGAAGTGGGTAAACTAACTTTTGTATCCACTTTAATCGCTTCAGGGTCCTCAGATGAGGCAATAGTGTTCTGCCAGGCATAAATATTATTAGTCTTATAATCATTGGCATCTCGATTATACTTTTTAACCTTCCTCTTTTGAGTCTCTCGATCGACCTTCTCTAATTTCTTTTTCATATTAATATTGAATTCCTTTACTAAACTTGATTCTTGAACTGGTTCCAATAAAATTTGTATTTCTTTGATTTTCTCATTTAATATGCTCAATTTGATTTGTTTCCTTTTCAGGACCAAATCCTGCAGCTCACTGCTGACTCTATTAAAAAAACAAAGCCATTCATCCATATATTTAGCTTCATTGAGCCCATCTTGAGGGGGAACCTCCCACCTCAAACTTCTAAAAATTAGTCCCTCTTTGCTGTAGTGCTCAAACGTGAACACATCCCACCATGCCTTAACCTGTTTTTCAAGCAGGGTTTCTAGCGTTTTAAGTGCCCCTGAGTAGTCCTCCTCACATACAACCATTTCATGTTTGGTGGAGAAGACACACTCAGCATTAATCTGCCTATTCGACAAAAAATTAATGGCTTCCATAGCTGCGAGTGTTTATAAAGTGTAAATAATAAAAAAATGGTAATCAATACAAGCCGCCCTAGTGATTACCCCACCGCGCTGTTTTAACAGAAGAATACAGTGCTACAAATACTAGCAGCAGCCACTTTAAATATATATAACCCTGTGAAAAATATAGTCAACACACTAAAATAGAATGACAAACTATAAGTGGCGCTAAGTGAATATAACAATTATATTGGTATAAACTGTGAAAAAAGTAATAGTGAAATATACTTAAATCTTAAAAATGAACAAAAGGCATAAAGAAAAATTCCAAAAAATGTGTATAGAGTGACAGCACAAATAAAGTCCATATAAGTGTATAGTGATAGTGTTCAAAATTAGATGATAATCTTCTTCTTTTCCACCACACCACAGTGTTCAAGTGAGTCAAACCCCCTTCAGATAGGACACTCACCGCAATGCAATGCCTTACACTCTCGTGTTTTGGCAAATGAGCAGACAGCACCTCTCAACTAGGTGGATTGGTTCCACATCCGATGCAGTGATCCTCAAATAGGCTCCACATAAATGCAAAAATAAATGCAAAGGATAGTGTAATACTGCAAAGTCAGTTTTATTGGTACTACAAAATTTTTATTAATTACACTTTATAACCACTCGCAGCTATGGAAGCCATTAATTTTTTGTCGAATAGGCAGATTAATGCTGAGTGTGTCTTCTCCACCAAACATGAAATGGTTGTATGTGAGGAGGACTACTCAGGGGCACTTAAAACGCTAGAAAACCTGCTTGAAAAACAGGTTAAGGCATGGTGGGATGTGTTCACGTTCGAGCACTACAGCAAAGAGGGACTAATTTTTAGAAGTTTGAGGTGGGAGGTTCCCCCTCAAGATGGGCTCAATGAAGCTAAATATATGGATGAATGGCTTTGTTTTTTTAATAGAGTCAGCAGTGAGCTGCAGGATTTGGTCCTGAAAAGGAAACAAATCAAATTGAGCATATTAAATGAGAAAATCAAAGAAATACAAATTTTATTGGAACCAGTTCAAGAATCAAGTTTAGTAAAGGAATTCAATATTAATATGAAAAAGAAATTAGAGAAGGTCGATCGAGAGACTCAAAAGAGGAAGGTTAAAAAGTATAATCGAGATGCCAATGATTATAAGACTAATAATATTTATGCCTGGCAGAACACTATTGCCTCATCTGAGGACCCTGAAGCGATTAAAGTGGATACAAAAGTTAGTTTACCCACTTCTAAAAAAGATCCACCAAAAACTAACGGGAATAAAGGGACAATGAAGAAGGGGGAACAAGGGCCACATGGCCCTATTAAAACTAACGCTTCCTATAGTTCTAAGGAAGTTCAATATGGACCCTATCATGAGTCACCGGTTCCACAATATCATTATCAGGGAAACCCTAACTACCAATCACCTCGCCCTGCGCAATATTATGGGAGAGGTACCCCATATAATCATTACCCGTCACAAGGCTATGAACAATGGCACCAATACCCCCCTCCAGATTACCCGCAGGGTCCGGGACATATCCCCACATATAACCGTCTTCAGCCATTGGCTGAGGAGGAGTATGGGGGATATCACCAACAGTCTTTTTTAGGGGTTCGGGGCAGGGGTGGGAGGGGAGGAACACCAAAGAGGAATCTTCACCCAAACAACAGGGGAGGGGGGGGGAGGGGGGCACCACCAAACCCCCCTTACAGAGATCCCATGCCCTTCCAAAGAGACAACGGGGATGCAGGGCAGGAAAGTGGAAACAATCCAAAGAAAAGGATGAGGCACAGTTAACAACTGGTATTTTCAATATAAGCAAGATTGAATTAAACCCTAAAGAACTAAACATATTAGGAATGGGCCTTAAGTGTGCCCCAAGAAGGGTGATGAATAAATTCGATGTTTATATTGACACACATAAATTTATAAGAACTATGAACATGAAGAAGTATTTTTTAAGTCACCCTGTGGAAGCCACCACTAGAAGTAGAGTGGCATTAGATAAAGTTGATAGTGGTTTAAAGAATAAGTCGATATTCAATCCTCAAAACTCAAGCAACCACTTTATAGAAGTGTTCAAGCAGTTGGTTCTCAGGGATATTGAAGAACTTCCCGAGAAAAGGAATGTGAATCCAGGCTATATAAAGGAGGGAATAAAATCCCTGGAAAAGAACAAAAACATCATTATACGCCCGGCAGATAAAGGGGGTGGGGTGGTTCTGATGGATAAAGATTTCTACCAGAAACAACTAACTGATTTGCTAAACGACAGAATAACATATAAAAGGTTGGTTTCTGACCCCACGGAGGCGTATAAAATACAGCTTGAGGCTCTTGTGGAATGGGGGTTCCAGATAAATGCGTTGAATTCCAAAGAGAAGAGATACCTAGCCCCATCAGTGTGTAGGATCCCAGTGATCTACACACTTCCAAAGATTCATAAGAATGCAACTGTGCCACCAGCCAGACCCATTGTAAATGGGATTGGGTCGGTCACAGCTAGGTTGGGCGAGTATCTTGACAAATTCCTCCAACCTAGCGTGAGAAGCACTAAAGCCTATCTGAGAGATACCTCAGATCTATTGCAATCTTTGGAGGGTGTGAAGTTTAAACCAGGATCAGAATTTTTTTTGGTGACAGCGGATGTAGCGTCGCTCTATACCATCATCCAGCATGAGGATGCTGCATTAGCATTGAACTGGGCCCTAAGTAGAAGAGAGGACATCCCCCACATACAAAAGAAATGTTTGGGACAAGCTTTAGAATTCTGCATGTCGCATAATTATTTTTGGTTCAATGTTTTTTTCTTTTCTCAGTCTGTAGGCGTAGCAATGGGAGCAAAATTTGCTCCCAGCTTAGCGAATTTATTTATGTCAGAATGGGAGGATAGACATGTCTTCTTGAATCAGAAACCGCAGATCATTTTTTACCGGAGATTTATAGATGATCTCCTGATGATTTGGGAGGGATCTGAAAATGCTCTGACTGAGTATTTGAACACCTTGAATAAGAACACTAATAATATCAGATTAGAGTATCAAATTAGTAACCTCTCTGTTAATTTCCTGGATGTGACCATCGATTATGTCGATGGAAAGTTGAAAACAAAAGTTTTTTTCAAACCTACAGACCGCAACAGTTTTCTGTCTATTAGGAGTGGACATCATCCTGCCTGGATTAAAAACATACCAAAAGGCCAGTTCCTCAGAGTACGACGAAACTGTACGGATGATAATGATTACCACATTCAGGCGGCCACACTAAAAGAGAAATTTATTCAAAGAGGATACTCAGACACCAATCTAGATAGTGTGATACAACAAGTAGCAGAGCGCCCAAGAGATCAATGTCTAAAAAAGATAAATACCAATCTGAATCAAGGGAATAATGAACATCAATGGGCATTTCTATCAGGGTTTCATGTTCAGTATAAGGAGATCGAAATGATCTATAATAAGCATTGGCATATTTTAAGTAGGGATAGACATCTGGGGCAGGTTTTACCTTCTAAACCTAGGTTTATTTATAGAAAGGCCCCTAGTTTTGGGGATCGGGTTGTTCGAAAGATCCTTGATCCACCAAAACAAATGTTAAAGATCGACCTTAAAGGTTTTTTTCCTTGTAATAAATGCATTTGTTGCAAAACAGTGAAGGTCCACAATAGGGGAAAAAAACTGGTTATCAGCTCTGATCTCAAGACCTTTGATATTAGTGAGTTCATTACGTGTAATTCCTCCTACGTGGTATACCTACTATGGTGTCCATGTGGGTTACTTTATGTGGGGAGGACGAAGAGATTATTACGTATTCGCATCTCTGAGCACCTCACTAACATAAAAAATGGTTTTAAATACCATAGTGTATCGGTCCACTTCAAGGAGAAACACAATCAAGACCCCTCTGTAGCTCAATTCTGTGGTATAGATTGTGTATATCCAACATGGAGAGGATCTAATAGAGTCAGAGATTTATCGCAACGCGAAACTCAATGGATCTTCCTGTTAAAATGTTTATTTCCAAGAGGTTTGAATGTGGAGGTGGATCTAAATTGTTTCATTAATAATTATTGAACGTTTGATATAATTTTACATATATTTTAAACCCCATAATAATTAGTAACTAAACTACTGGGTCTTTATGGTTCTATATAGCTCAAATAGTGATGCAGTTCAGATGCTCACCAATAGGGGACGGGTATAGATTGTGCTTGTCAATTTATTTTGATCACATCATTATCCTGTTCAACTAATGTGCAGTGTACTTTGAGCTAGTGTGTTTGATTCAACATCTATATATGAGAGTACACTTGTGGCTGTCAGTTGGTCACAATAGAGTATGAGTCAAGGATAGTAGCAGACACTGCACATAGTTATGTGCGTAGACTCGCGCACACGTCCACCTATTGAATTGAATAGGTGTTTTTACAAAACTCATAGCATCCATTCATTGATCCCATGAATTTTAGAATGTAATTTAAATGTAATTTTTGAGATTTTTTATGAAAGATTTTAGAAATATTTTTAAATGATTATTTTAAAATAATGTCAATTTTGATTCCTTTATTGTTGTTTTAATTTTTTTTAAAAGGATCTACATTGTCTCACTTTAGTGATTTTTAAACAACTAGTAAGCAGTTGGGGTTAGCGCAACAATAAATATTAAATAATAAATGAATTTTTGTAATTTAAATTAGTGGTTGTAACATGGTCTATGGGGATATTATGCTGTCTATTGATGTGGAAGGCCGGTGAATTATGGTCACGGGGACACTTGATCGGCTGCTTTAGACAGACAGGATGACTGGGTGTAAGTTGTTGTGGGAGAGACGCCCGTGTCTGATTATGACGCGGTACGTCGAGCCCACGATCTCTGTTGAGAATCGAGACGGGGAGGACACTTCCGCCCGCAGAGCCATCGGACTCGATGAGTCACTTCCGCCATTACACAACGCGGAACGTATCCACAGGTGATGGTAATTCCGCGACGTGTTGGAGTGAGTCATCACTATGCTAATAGGGGTAGAGTCATGATGTGCCCTCTGTTGATTGAACATTATGGGGAACATCCGTCAACACTTGATTAGCTGCACAGGTGCTGTAGTATATCCGAAAGCCACTAATTTGAATGAGGAGTATAAAGGGAGGGTTTGTCTGTGATGTAGCCAATCCCATGATTAAGTATCAATTACGAAACATGTCGGGGTGTGGCTACACGGCAGGCTATTGACAATCTGATCAAGCGTGTGTGGAGTGCCGTGTGTTACAGACTTTATTATCAGCCACCTTTGGAAACGGCGTTCGCAAGTGGAGAGGACAGGTAGAGAGTGGTTTATATACTATTTTGTGACCTGTGCTGATCCTGGGTCCGCCGTGACCATCATTCGTTGGTTGTGACAGTGTGAAGTTAATGCTGTGGATTCGGTTGCAGTGTGATTTTGGCTTACTTTTACTGGTTATCATGTGAGTGCAATATTTGAAGATTCTGTAGTACCAATAAAACTGACTTTGCAGTATTACACTATCCTTTGCATTTATTTTTGCATTTATGTGGAGCCTGTTTGAGGATCACTGCATCGGATGTGGAACCAATCCACCTAGTTGAGAGGTGCTGTCTGCTCATTTGCCAAAACACGAGAGTGTAAGGCATTGCATTGCGGTGAGTGTCCTATCTGAAGGGGGTTTGACTCACTTGAACACTGTGGTGTGGTGGAAAAGAAGAAGATTATCATCTAATTTTGAACACTATCACTATACACTTATATGGACTTTATTTGTGCTGTCACTCTATACACATTTTTTGGAATTTTTCTTTATGCCTTTTGTTCATTTTTAAGATTTAAGTATATTTCACTATTACTTTTTTCACAGTTTATACCAATATAATTGTTATATTCACTTAGCGCCACTTATAGTTTGTCATTCTATTTTAGTGTGTTGACTATATTTTTCACAGGGTTATATATATTTAAAGTGGCTGCTGCTAGTATTTGATGCACTGTATTCTTCTGTTAAAACAGCGCGGTGGGGTAATCACTAGGGCGGCTTGTATTGATTACCATTTTTTTATTATTTACACTTTATAAACACTCGCAGCTATGGAAGCCATTAATTTTTTGTCGAATAGGCAGATTAATGCTGAGTGTGTCTTCTCCACCAAACATGAAATGGTTGTATGTGAGGAGGACTACTCAGGGGCACTTAAAACGCTAGAAACCCTGCTTGAAAAACAGGTTAAGGCATGGTGGGATGTGTTCACGTTTGAGCACTACAGCAAAGAGGGACTAATTTTTAGAAGTTTGAGGTGGGAGGTTCCCCCTCAAGATGGGCTCAATGAAGCTAAATATATGGATGAATGGCTTTGTTTTTTTAATAGAGTCAGCAGTGAGCTGCAGGATTTGGTCCTGAAAAGGAAACAAATCAAATTGAGCATATTAAATGAGAAAATCAAAGAAATACAAATTTTATTGGAACCAGTTCAAGAATCAAGTTTAGTAAAGGAATTCAATATTAATATGAAAAAGAAATTAGAGAAGGTCGATCGAGAGACTCAAAAGAGGAAGGTTAAAAAGTATAATCGAGATGCCAATGATTATAAGACTAATAATATTTATGCCTGGCAGAACACTATTGCCTCATCTGAGGACCCTGAAGCGATTAAAGTGGATACAAAAGTTAGTTTACCCACTTCTAAAAAAGATCCACCAAAAACTAACGGGAATAAAGGGACAATGAAGAAGGGGGAACAAGGGCCACATGGCCCTAAAAAAAACTAACGCTTCCTATAGGTTCTAAGGAAGTTCAATATGGACCCTATCATGAGTCACCGGTTCCACAATATCATTATCAGGGAAACCCTAACTACCAATCACCTCGCCCTGCGCAATATTATGGGAGAGGTACCCCATATAATCATTACCCGTCACAAGGCTATGAACAATGGCACCAATACCCCCCTCCAGATTACCCGCAGGGTCCGGGACATATCCCCACATATAACCGTCTTCAGCCATTGGCTGAGGAGGAGTATGGGGGATATCACCAACAGTCTTTTTTAGGGGTTTGGGGCAGGGGTGGGAGGGGAGGAACACCAAAGAGGAATCTTCACCCAAACAACAGGGGAGGGGGGGGGGGGGAGGGGGCACCACCAAACCCCCCTTACAGAGATCCCATGCCCTTCCAAAGAGACAACGGGGATGCAGGGCAGGAAAGCGGAAACAATCCAAAGAAAAGGATGAGGCACAGTTAACAACTGGTATTTTCAATATAAGCAAGATCGAATTAAACCCTAAAGAACTAAACATATTAGGAATGGGCCTTAAGTGTGCCCCAAGAAGGGTGATGAATAAATTCGATGTTTATATTGACACACATAAATTTATAAGAACTATGAACATGAAGAAGTATTTTTTAAGTCACCCTGTGGAAGCCACCACTAGAAGTAGAGTGGCATTAGATAAAGTTGATAGTGGTTTAAAGAATAAGTCGATATTCAATCCTCAAAACTCAAGCAACCACTTTATAGAAGTGTTCAAGCAGTTGGTTCTCAGGGATATTGAAGAACTTCCCGAGAAAAGGAATGTGAATCCAGGCTATATAAAGGAGGGAATAAAATCCCTGGAAAAGAACAAAAACATCATTATACGCCCGGCAGATAAAGGGGGTGGGGTGGTTCTGATGGATAAAGATTTCAACCAGAAACAACTAACTGATTTGCTAAACGACAGAATAACATATAAAAGGTTGGTTTCTGACCCCACGGAGGCGTATAAAATACAGCTTGAGGCTCTTGTGGAATGGGGGTTCCAGATAAATGCGTTGAATTCCAAAGAGAAGAGATACCTAGCCCCATCAGTGTGTAGGATCCCAGTGATCTACACACTTCCAAAGATTCATAAGAATGCAACTGTGCCACCAGCCAGACCCATTGTAAATGGGATTGGGTCGGTCACAGCTAGGTTGGGCGAGTATCTTGACAAATTCCTCCAACCTAGCGTGAGAAGCACTAAAGCCTATCTGAGAGATACCTCAGATCTATTGCAATCTTTGGAGGGTGTGAAGTTTAAACCAGGATCAGAATTTTTTTTGGTGACAGCGGATGTAGCGTCGCTCTATACCATCATCCAGCATGAGGATGCTGCATTAGCATTGAACTGGGCCCTAAGTAGAAGAGAGGACATCCCCCACATACAAAATAAATTTTTGGGACAAGCTTTAGAATTCTGCATGTCGCATAATTATTTTTGGTTCAATGGTTTTTTCTTTTCTCAGTCTGTAGGCGTAGCAATGGGAGCAAAATTTGCTCCCAGCTTAGCGAATTTATTTATGTCAGAATGGGAGGATAGACATGTCTTCTTGAATCAGAAACCGCAGATCATTTTTTACCGGAGATTTATAGATGATCTCCTGATGATTTGGGAGGGATCTGAAAATGCTCTGACTGAGTATTTGAACACCTTGAATAAGAACACTAATAATATCAGATTAGAGTATCAAATTAGTAACCTCTCTGTTAATTTCCTGCATGTGACCATCGATTATGTCGATGGAAAGTTGAAAACAAAAGTTTTTTTCAAACCTACAGACCGCAACAGTTTTCTGTCTATTAGGAGTGGACATCATCCTGCCTGGATTAAAAACATACCAAAAGGCCAGTTCCTCAGAGTACGACGAAACTGTACGGATGATAATGATTACCACATTCAGGCGGCCACACTAAAAGAGAAATTTATTCAAAGAGGATACTCAGACACCAATCTAGATAGTGTGATACAACAAGTAGCAGAGCGCCCAAGAGATCAATGTCTAAAAAAGATAAATACCAATCTGAATCAAGGGAATAATAAACATCAATGGGCATTTCTATCAGGGTTTCATGTTCAGTATAAGGAGATCGAAATGATCTATAATAAGCATTGGCATATTTTAAGTAGGGATAGACATCTGGGGCAGGTTTTACCTTCTAAACCTAGGTTTATTTATAGAAAGGCCCCTAGTTTTGGGGATCGGGTTGTTCAAAAGATCCTTGATCCACCAAAACAAATGTTAAAGATCGACCTTAAAGGTTTTTTTCCTTGTAATAAATGCATTTGTTGCAAAACAGTGAAGGTCCACAATAGGGGAAAAAAACTGGTTATCAGCTCTGATCTCAAGACCTTTGATATTAGTGAGTTCATTACGTGTAATTCCTCCTACGTGGTATACCTACTATGG
Organism: Rana muscosa; assembly: GCA_029206835.1. NCBI lineage: Eukaryota > Metazoa > Chordata > Amphibia > Anura > Ranidae > Rana > Rana muscosa. The sequence goes on along the minus strand of CM055117.1, from coordinate 961,951,339 downwards.
TGTCCATGTGGGTTACTTTATGTGGGGAGGACGAAGAGATTATTACGTATTCGCATCTCTGAGCACCTCACTAACATAAAAAATGGTTTTAAATACCATAGTGTATCGGTCCACTTCAAGGAGAAACACAATCAAGACCCCTCTGTAGCTCAATTCTGTGGTATAGATTGTGTATATCCAACATGGAGAGGATCTAATAGAGTCAGAGATTTATCGCAACGCGAAACTCAATGGATCTTCCTGTTAAAATGTTTATTTCCAAGAGGTTTGAATGTGGAGGTGGATCTAAATTGTTTCATTAATAATTATTGAACGTTTGATATAATTTTACATATATTTTAAACCCCATAATAATTAGTAACTAAACTACTGGGTCTTTATGGTTCTATATAGCTCAAATAGTGATGCAGTTCAGATGCTCACCAATAGGGGACGGGTATAGATTGTGCTTGTCAATTTATTTTGATCACATCATTATCCTGTTCAACTAATGTGCAGTGTACTTTGAGCTAGTGTGTTTGATTCAACATCTATATATGAGAGTACACTTGTGGCTGTCAGTTGGTCACAATAGAGTATGAGTCAAGGATAGTAGCAGACACTGCACATAGTTATGTGCGTAGACTCGCGCACACGTCCACCTATTGAATTGAATAGGTGTTTTTACAAAACTCATAGCATCCATTCATTGATCCCATGAATTTTAGAATGTAATTTAAATGTAATTTTTGAGATTTTTTATGAAAGATTTTAGAAATATTTTTAAATGATTATTTTAAAATAATGTCAATTTTGATTCCTTTATTGTTGTTTTAATTTTTTTTAAAAGGATCTACATTGTCTCACTTTAGTGATTTTTAAACAACTAGTAAGCAGTTGGGGTTAGCGCAACAATAAATATTAAATAATAAATGAATTTTTGTAATTTAAATTAGTGGTTGTAACATGGTCTATGGGGATATTATGCTGTCTATTGATGTGGAAGGCCGGTGAATTATGGTCACGGGGACACTTGATCGGCTGCTTTAGACAGACAGGATGACTGGGTGTAAGTTGTTGTGGGAGAGACGCCCGTGTCTGATTATGACGCGGTACGTCGAGCCCACGATCTCTGTTGAGAATCGAGACGGGGAGGACACTTCCGCCCGCAGAGCCATCGGACTCGATGAGTCACTTCCGCCATTACACAACGCGGAACGTATCCACAGGTGATGGTAATTCCGCGACGTGTTGGAGTGAGTCATCACTATGCTAATAGGGGTAGAGTCATGATGTGCCCTCTGTTGATTGAACATTATGGGGAACATCCGTCAACACTTGATTAGCTGCACAGGTGCTGTAGTATATCCGAAAGCCACTAATTTGAATGAGGAGTATAAAGGGAGGGTTTGTCTGTGATGTAGCCAATCCCATGATTAAGTATCAATTACGAAACATGTCGGGGTGTGGCTACACGGCAGGCTATTGACAATCTGATCAAGCGTGTGTGGAGTGCCGTGTGTTACAGACTTTATTATCAGCCACCTTTGGAAACGGCGTTCGCAAGTGGAGAGGACAGGTAGAGAGTGGTTTATATACTATTTTGTGACCTGTGCTGATCCTGGGTCCGCCGTGACCATCATTCGTTGGTTGTGACAGTGTGAAGTTAATGCTGTGGATTCGGTTGCAGTGTGATTTTGGCTTACTTTTACTGGTTATCATGTGAGTGCAATATTTGAAGATTTTGTAGTACCAATAAAACTGACTTTGCAGTATTACACTATCCTTTGCATTTATTTTTGCATTTATGTGGAGCCTGTTTGAGGATCACTGCATCGGATGTGGAACCAATCCACCTAGTTGAGAGGTGCTGTCTGCTCATTTGCCAAAACACGAGAGTGTAAGGCATTGCATTGCGGTGAGTGTCCTATCTGAAGGGGGTTTGACTCACTTGAACACTGTGGTGTGGTGGAAAAGAAGAAGATTATCATCTAATTTTGAACACTATCACTATACACTTATATGGACTTTATTTGTGCTGTCACTCTATACACATTTTTTGGAATTTTTCTTTATGCCTTTTGTTCATTTTTAAGATTTAAGTATATTTCACTATTACTTTTTTCACAGTTTATACCAATATAATTGTTATATTCACTTAGCGCCACTTATAGTTTGTCATTCTATTTTAGTGTGTTGACTATATTTTTCACAGCATACATTAATGCCAGCGTGAAAGAACCCTAAGTGTTATTCACAAAAGAAAGAATAAAGAGAGAGACTGAGCTCTCTCTAAGCAGAAAATAACTTTTATGGAGACCGTGTGTCTGTTTGTAGGTAAGCACTCAGAGACTGTAATTAGAAAAATAATACATTTTAATAAAGGCATTAGTTAAAACATGACAAAGTCATAGATACAGTTAGACCATGATGCGATATTAGATGCGTGGTGATAGATGGATAGAAGTGCAGGGAGCCAACATGTTTCGCAGATATGCGTCGTCAGGGCGCTGCATCCATCTACATTTGCATCTAATTATGTAAGACACAAAAAAAATTATGTCATTAGTATAAAACCGATATACATTCCGTACAGTAAATTACAACATTATTAAATTTTTGTATATTTATAATGCCAGCTATACGATGGTAATTACAGTGCTCACCTGGTCTAACTGCGTATTGAAAGCTTACGTACACTGCTGGTCGGGTGTCAGCAAAAAGTGGGGGCTTGTGATATGCTCATAGGGCTAGATAGCCTGTGGGAGCCAGACCCAACAAGCCAAAGCGTGGAGCCGCTGGACTGTGTGAGTCCTAACTGTGCTATACACAGGAAGGAAAAGGCAGGGAATACTATTCTTCACTATTCAAGCGCTCACCCTCGCCCTTTAGTCCGCAGTATTCCCTTCAGTCAATATCTGAGACTGTGCCGTAATTGTGCTAGGGGGGAAGATTTCGAAACAGAAGCCAGGGCACTCTATTTACGTCTACTGAATAGAGGCTACAGCAAAAAGGTGCTCAAAAAGTCCTATAATAGAGCTAAGTCCCATACCAGGGAATCACTGATTTTTAAACCAAAAAATCATGAAGAAAAGTCAACCACTAAGTTTATTACAACCTTCAGTTCACACCAGGATGTATTCCGCAAGTTAGTTGCCAGTAATTGGCATTTTCTTTCTGAGGATCCTGTCATCTCCAAATATGTGGCAGAAAAACCCGAGATTGTGTATAGGAGGTCGCGATCTATCAGAGACAATCTCGTCCATAGCCATCTCTCCCCAGATGTCTCTAGTCTGGGGGCCATGGGTGAAATAGGTACTTTTAGATGTGGCAGCTGTGACCAGTGTCCATGGATAAGAGAAGGAACGGGCTACCCCCTACCGAGGGGAGGATATCACAAATCTAAGGTTTATGCCGATTGTCAAACTATCGGTATTGTGTATCTGGCCACTTGTTTATGTGGCGCGTTTAATATCGCTAAAACTAAACGCCCCTTCGCAAAACGTATACAAGACCACTTGTATTATCTGGATGCAGGCCTGCTCTATACACCGATATGCAAACATGTCGGATTACATCATAGTTATGACCCCTCTTTTATCTCTTTCTTTGCGCTAGAAGTCATACCTGAGCAAGAAAGGGGAGGAGACTTTGACAAGAAAATCCTTCAAAAAGAGGCGAGATGGATTTTCAATCAGAGGGCTACCTACTCACCGGGCCTCAACACAGCATTATCATTTAAGCCTTTTTTATGATTTGTTTTCACATCAGCTGTCATTGTTTACTTGCAGTCCAGTAACTCTCATTACTATTTTGTATTAACCATCAAGTAGTTACTTATCTGATTAATTTTTATTTTATTTTATTTATTCTTCACTCCTTATTCTTTCTTGTACTATAATGCCCTGTTGAGACCCTGTAGCAATCTGCAAATATATTGTCTAGCGTAAAATCCATTACTGCGCTGGCATGATATTGATTTGTCTTTCTTATAGTGCCATCTGGTGACAGCAACAGTCCGTGCATCTCAATGTTTTTTCTCCCCTCCTTTTTTTTCCCCCTTTTCTCTAGTTTTGTTATTAGTTTTCCTCCTGCTTGTGATCCGTTTTTATGTTGGTTCTGTCTTTGATATATTTGTTGATATACTTGCTTTTCATCTACCTCAATTCACTGAACCTATGTTAGTCAATGACGTATTTATTATGTGGCCTTCTAAATGCATAAAAAAACATTTTTTGAGATCGCTGATATACATATCTTTTATTATTTTTTGCTAGGTCTTCCATGCGTTTGGTTGGCTGCGTCTATGCGGTAGAGGTAGTCATGGGGACTGATCGGCTCATAGGTTCTATTAGGCAAGTGGAGTCGCTCGTGCGTCCCATCTGGGAAGGAGATCCTTGTGCCTCTCCCTTCCTGGCCCGCACCAATCGGTGCGTGGCTTATGACGCATGCGCGGCACGACCAAGTTTCTGGTCCTGCAACGCAAGCGTCATCTTCGGGATACCCGCGCCGGAAGTGATGTCAGGGGTCAAACTGACCCTTTACTTCCGGTGGGACCGTGTCCACATAAGCTGACGCTGCCGACAACATGTCGACATACGCAGCTGTGTGGGTGAAGGGCACATACGGCCATCACTCTCCTATTCGGGACCTGGGTCTGAACAAGGTAATGGTACTCTGTACATCATATGATCTTCACTTTTTATATTCTGGATCTTATCTTTCGATACCATAGCATTACTATTGTTACTTATTATTGTTCTTTAGTGTAGGGCTTGTATATCTCCCTCCTGCCATTCTCTATTTATCCTTCATTTCCTTTGGTTTCTTTTCCTTGGCTGTTGGACTCTCTCAAATGGCTTCAGAAGGAATTAATTAGCCTTTGGCCATATATACTACGAGCTTATTGGGTAGCTGATCCGTATACCTGTAGCAGCCTTAGCTTGCTATTACCCTCTCTTCATTATTAGAAGCCTTGATGGGGATATACTAACTAGAGCGATTGCCAAACCCACTGCCATCTAGGTTTTTACAATAGAGTAACCCAGCAGTAGACCATACTACTAATTTATCTACATTTGGCCTAGGCCACTCACCTTTTCCCTTTTCTTTTTCTTTTTCATTCCCTTTTTCCTTTTCTTTTTCTTTTTCTTATTATATATTTTTTCTTCTTATCTCTTTCCTTTTCCTTCTTCGGTTTTTTTTTTTTCTTTCTGTCCCCTATATTCTGTTCTTCTTTCTTGCAATCTTCTTTATTCCTTTCTTAACTCTAGTACATGCCTCAATTTTGAATATACTAATAACTATCATTCCTTGTTCAAATTACCAGTGCCCCGTCTGTCTGGGAGGGTAGCCAGTAGCCCTATTTTTCTCTCTATATACTTTTTGGAATGAACGGAGGATATTTATAATACGGCTACAGTCGCAGGTACATATCACAAGCCCCCACTTTTTGCTGACACCCGACCAGCAGTGTACGTAAGCTTTCAATACACAGGTAGACCAGGTGAGCACTGTAATTACCATCGTATAGCTGGCATTATAAATATACAAAAATTGAATAATGTTGTAATTTACTGTACGGAATGTATATCGGTTTTATACTAATGACATAATTTTTTTTTGTGTCTTACATAATTAGATGCAAATGTAGATGGATGCAGCGCCCTAACGACGCTTATCTGCGAAACATGTTGGCTCCCTGCACTTCTATCCATCTATCACCACGCATCTAATATCGCATCATGGTCTAACTGTATCTATGACTTTGTCATGTTTTAACTAATGCCTTTATTAAAATGTATTATTTTTCGAATTACCGTCTCTGAGTGCTTACCTACAAACAGACACACGGTCTCCATAACAGTCCTTTTCTGCTTAGAGAGAGCTCAGTCTCTCTCTTTATTCTTTCTTTTATAAATTTTTGGGACTGGAGAACAGTCTGTTTCTGGAAACTGTCCAAACCTATCCACCTTATATACCCTAAGTGTTATTTGAAATACTTGTGTAGCGGGTATGTACTTTTTAAACTGGTGAGGACACCAGTGATGCATAGTTCCCTGCGGCCCAGCAGGTGGCGCTGTCACTTTGGGCCGGGGTTGAACCATCACTGCAGTGCCGTACCCTTTGTGACCTCTCGCAGCGGTTGTACGGCGGGGCGGGGAACCCACCGTGCATCCTGGGAGAGGGTATAAAAGGGGGCGGACTTCTTCGCCACAAGGTGGGAGTCCTGGGCACCTTCAGCCTGAGGTCTGTGGTTGCGGTCGGTGTCCAGGCGGCCTAGGCCTGGACACCTGGAGTTCGTGTTCCATCCCAAACACCTTCAGTCTGGGGTGAGGTACTTAGCCGGAGGCCTGGGGCCCAGTACCTTCCGCTGGGTCCCGCGAGGGAGGGATTGTCCTAGGGGGCCCCAGGAGTGGGGCACCCGAATCCAGAGGCGTAAGGGACCGGAGGAGGGACTCACCCGAAGACCTGGTGCAGCAGATTGCCAGTGCCGGGTGAACCTCTGGAGACCGCCCGGAGGGATATCTTTCCCAAACAGGGGCCAAGTTCAAAGACGAAGTTCAGACCACGTTCAATGACCGGTGGCAGCGGTCCAGCTAATTCACTCAGGTCAGTGGCAGGGGCCTCAACAGTTCATCCGGTCGGTGGCAGCGACCAAAACTCACGGTCGGTGGCAGAGACCGTGCGCCAGGCCTATTCGCTAAAAAGGAATAGAAGAGTACAGTTGTGCCTGGGCCTACTCGTTCCCACACCCCCATGTTCGTTGTTAATAGAAGTTCAACTGATTGTGTTACGAGAAATAAAGGAGTGTTGGACTTTCGATTGGTGTCGGGCTCTATCATTGGCAGACACGCTTCCAGGGAACAACAAGGTTTCGTATGCAGTGGACAGACCCGGGAGGTAAATCAACTAACTTTGCTCAACCCTCTTATACACATGAGGGGAGAGCTTGGCGTAGTGTTCCTGCACTCTCCTCTTCCAGGTACCCCTAGACACAAGCCATTCACAATAACCAAGAGGGAGAGTGAGGTTCCGCTACACTTGCATTTTTTTTTTTAACAGAAACATTTTTATTAGAAATTAAAAAGAGTACAGACAATGTCATTACATCAGGTTCATCTATTGGTAAGGCACATGGTCAAGCAAAATAACATTACACATGGTTTCTTCATAGAATTGCTAAGAATAGAGAGACAGGACATGATTCAGTCGGGTTTAGGGAAGCTCACTAATGCATTGTGTTTCCACACAAGTATAGCCAATCAAGTACCAGTACTACCCAAGTGGGTGGAGAACCTAAAATCCCTTAAGTGAGGGGGCCATTGCACAACCAGATAGGCAACTTATAACCTACCCGCCCTCAATTCCCCGTCAGGTCTTTAAATATTAAGTGCCCGGGTTTCTATCCATAGATCCCAGATTTTATGAAACTTTTGCGGGCATTTCCGTCCTTTATATGTCAGCTTGTATATCGGAAGGACCGAGTCTACAAGTGTGCGCCATTGAACAGTCGTTGGTGGGGAGGGTAGCTTCCAGTTTTGTAACAGTACTTTCCTGGCGTAGAACGCCAGGTAGAAGATAAGGAGACCCTTATGGGTGGAGTGTGTCAGGGAGTCCGTGAGTCCCAATAACAATAGCTTGGGATCCATTGACGCAGAGACACCAGCCACTGTATTAATTTCCGCCAGTACCTGTCCCCAATAATTTTGTATGGCCGGGCAGTCCCAAACCACGTGGTAGTATGTTCCCACCTCTTGTAAGCATTTGGGGCACCTCTCAGATTGTGTGGGGTAGATTTTTGCTAAGCGTTGAGGGGTGTAGTAAGCCCTATGGATAAATTTGAGTTGGATAAAGCTATCTCTTGCAGAGATTACTGTGGGGAGATAGTTTTGTAAGGCCAGATCCCATTCCTCCTCCGACAAAGAGGGAATGTCTCCCTGCCATGTTTGACACAGGGGTGATGGGCCCTCAGGATCTCCAGATGTCAATCTAAGGTATAAAGAAGAAAGGATTCTGTCCGCTCCCCGAGAGATAAGGAATCTCTCTATCCGATGTGGTTCAACCGAGACAGTAGCTGGAAATTGTGATTGAGTGGCATGCTTCAGTTGAAGATACCGAAAGAGCATCCATGAGGGGAGCTGGTAGATATCCTTTAGTACTGAAAAGGGGAGGAGAACCCCAGATGGCATAATGTGTTGGATCTTGGTCACTCCATACCTGGCCCACAAGTTGGGGTCTGGTATGGTGCGAAAGTGAGGGAGCTTTGGGTTACCCCAGAGCGGAGTATGAGGGGAAATGGAGTTTGCTTTCCTAATTGTCGCTGTGACTTTGTCCCATACCTGCACCGTAGTCCTCATCGGAGTAGTACTCTGAGGGGAAGTCCGCACCCCCCTATATACCAGATTTGTAAGGGCAGAGTAAGACCCCATTATGGCTGCCTCAAGGTTAACTGCAGGATTGGATCGGGTTTGGGCAAACCACCAACGGGCCGTGACCAAAACTGCTGCCCAATAGTATTTCAAAAAGCACGGTAATGACAGACCCCCCAAAGATAGGGGGAGTTGCAATTTGGTTTTGGATATTCTCGGGGGCTTCCCTCCCCAGATAAAGGATGAGACTACTCCATCCAGTTTGTGAAAGAAGGTCATAGGAATCAGGCTTGGGGTGTTCCTAAAAATATACAAAAATTTGGGGAGAAATGTCATTTTTATGAGGTTCACTCTGCCAACCGGAGTCAATGGAAGGGTCTTCCAGGTATTGCACTTGGCTATTAGGGACGTTAGGATTGGGTAGAGGTTGTCCGTTAAATATTGCGAGAGGTCTCTAGTGATCTCTATGCCCAGGTATTTAAAATGGGAGACTAACTGCAGAGGACATGTGGCAAGTGGCGTTTGGAGGGTGTTCGAGTCAGATAGCAGAAACAGGTTAGATTTCTCCCAATTGATCCGAACACCTGAAAAACCACCAAATCTATCAATAATCGTCAGGGCTGCTGTAAGGGAATCTGCAGTATCACCTAGGTATAGCAACGTGTCGTCCGCATACAGCGACACCCTCTCCACCAGAAAGCCCAGCTGTAGTCCTCTAACTTCGCTTGTTGAGCGGAGGAGTATCACCATGGGCTCAATGGCCAGGGCAAACAGCCCTGGAGAAAGGGGGCATCCCTGCCTCGTGCCCCTACAAAGGTGGAAGGGGGAGGAGAGGGTACTGCCAGTACGCACACGCGCCGTTGGGGAAGAGTACAACTGTCGAATCCAGTCTATGAACCTGGGGCCGAAGCCAAATTTAGCTAGGACTTGCCACAAAAAGATCCATTCCACGGAATCAAAGGCCTTTTCTGCATCCAGGGAGGCCACTGCGCCCCCCTGGATGCTGTCCTTAAAGTACGCTATATTCGTGTGGAGCCTGCGAATATTAACATCTGTGCCCTTACCAGGCATGAAGCCCGTCTGGTCCCCGTGTATTAGAGAAAGGATCACTGCGTTCAGTCTACAGGCCAGGACCTTAGTTAATATCTTTGCGTTGACGTTCAGCAAAGATATGGGCCTATAGGATGAACACAATGTGGGGTCCTTCCCCGGCTTAGGTATAACAACTATCACGGCCTCAGACATGGAGGCCGGAAGGCTGTTTGTCGCTAGCGTCCCGTTGAGCGTCGAGTGAAGATGAGGGCCCACCACCTCTAGATTAGTCCTATAGAACTCCGAGGGGAGTCCGTCTGGTCCCGGTGACTTCCCTGTTTGCATGGATTTAACGGCTTTTTGGATTTCTAGTAGTGTAATGGGAGATTCCAGACCCTGGGCCGCATCAGCAGACAGGGTCGGGAAATCAACGGTGTCAAGAAATGTGGTCAGCTCCTCGGGGGTATAAGTAACCCTGGAGGCATAGAGGTGAGAGTAGTATCGTTCGAATCTGGCATTAATGTCTAGCGGGTCTGAGAGAAGGGTACCATCCTCTGCCTGTATGTTCGCTATGCACGGGCTTCCCGTCCTTTCCTTCGCCAGCCAGGCTAGAAGTCTGCCAGGACGTTCCCCTTGTTCAAATATACGGTGAGTTTGGGACAGGAGGAAACGACGGCAGGAGTCAATACGTATCAGAGCTAGCTCTCGGTAAGCAGTGAGCATATCAGTGTGCGTTCCAGGGTCTGGGGAGCTGGTGTATCTATCTTCAAGTCGCAGAGCCCTATGCTCAGCCACTGACAGCTCAAGTTTCGTTTCTTTCCTTACTTTTGAAATATTGTATTGGTACCTGCCTCTAGCATAGGCTTTAAATGCATCCCAGATCGAAGCCTGGGACGCACTATGTACATTATGAGTCCAGTATTCCCCTAGTTCTGACAACATCAGCGGCTCCAGCTTCTCATCTGTAACCCAGTATCTGGATAGTCTCCACAACCCCTCCCCCGCTACCGTGTCCGTTGTCAGTGTCATCATCATAGGGGCGTGGTCAGAGATACCTCGTGGGAGGATGGAAACCGCCGCGACCTTGTTTAACAGGGAGTCGCTGACATATATTAGGTCTATACGTGACATGGTGGCATATGTAGCCGAATGGCACGTATAGTGTCTGGCGTTGGGATGCTTCCATCTCCACACATCATGTAAACCAAACGTCTCCGCCCATCTAATTAGGCCCGGGTCAGTCGTGTGGCTCCTGTGACTCTGACTGAGACGGTCTGCCTCAGGATCAGGGGTCATATTGAAATCCCCTGCCAGAATAACATTCGTCGTGGGATATTTAGCTAGTACAGTAAGGATCTTATGTAAAGCATTCATATTTGCCGGAGCGGGTATTGTGACAGCAGGAAGGTAAAGTCACCTGGTTGCATCCAGGGGGGTAGATATATTTCGCCCAGATTCAGGCTTTACGCCGACTTATACAACTAGGTGGAGAGTTGTATAAGGCTAGTGGGCTCATGGATGACTCATACCTCTAGGGAGAGTGTGGGGCGTCGTACAGACAGGGAGTTGATGAGGCCAGCTGAAGCTTGTCAGCTCATTTAGGCCTCTATAAGAACTCCCAGATTCATTAGGTGTTAGCTCATGCCTGGAACCAGACCTGTGTGGACTGTCTAGGGAGAGTGAACCCCTGTGCGGTGAGACAAAGCCTGTGTGGCTATTTGCTTGGACATTTAAAACCAGGGACTTAGGGACTAGGACAGCACTAGGCTGATGCCAGTTGTTAGTTAGGAAACCTGTATGTTTAGTCAGAGGTCAACTTGACCAGGATTTATTTTGTTTATGTTTCTTTTGCTTTGCTGTGTTTTTGTCACTGTAAATAGAAAATAAACCGCACCTTTTTGATTTTGAAAAACACAAGCTCCGTCTGCTGGGCCTGTTTTTGTGTGGGGAGCCCATCTCGGGGGTCACCCACACCCGCTGCCGAGCTAACCCCCTCACAGTTGGTGGAGAACCAGTGGCAGTTTTTTTTAAGCCAGCATGGAGGAGATACTGAAACAGCTGGCTCTAGCAAATGCCAATCAACAGCAGACAAATGCAGGTTTGCAAAGGAGCCTTGCAGCCCAGCAGCAAGCTCATCAACAGAGCCTTGCAGCCCAGCAGCAAACTCACCAACAGAGTCTGGAAGCTCAGCAACAAGCCCTGCAGCAATCTGAGGCCCGCTTCATAGACCTGTTACAGAAGCAAGAGCAGAGACTACAACAAACGGAAGCAGTAGTGCAGCAACGTCCGCAGACCAGTGAGGGAAGCCGTCCCACTAATACCGCGTCCTTTGGGGTGAGTCGTTTATTGACAAAAATGACTGGAGAGGATGATCCAGAGGTATTTTTGACCACATTTGAAAGGACTGCTGAAAGAGAAAAGTGGCCTGAGGAGCAGTGGGCTGGACTGGTGGCTCCTCTGTTAACTGGTGAATCGCAGAAGGCTTACTATGACCTAGAGCATGACCAAGCAAAAGACTATGTGATGCTAAAAGCTGAAATATTGGCAAGGCTGGGTGTCACCCTGGCTGTCCGGGCTCAGCGTGTGCATAACTGGACTTTCCAGCTTGGAAAACCCCCCAGGTCTCAAATGTATGATCTCATTCACCTGAGCAGAAAGTGGCTACAGCCAGAGACTTTGTCCGCACCAAAGATTGTGGAACGTGTTGTAATGGATCGGTTTTTGAGAGCTCTTCCTACTGCCATCCAAAAGTGGGTAAGCCATGGAGACCCAGAGACGGCCGATGGTCTTGTGGATCGTGTGGAGAAATACTTGGCTACAGAGAACCTGACGGCCTCTTCCAGAGACACTCGGACTTTCCACCCTAAGACCAGACCATCCCCAGGGGCGGATAAGATGATTCCAAGGGGTAAGGGTGGAGAGAGTGAGAGGGTGGGAGCTCTACCCCAAGTTTGGCGAGAACAGCCTGGGAAATCAGCGGCTCAAGAGGCGGCAAGAAGGATCGTTTGCTACTGCTGCCGGCAAGCGGGACATATTGCAGCAAATTGCCCGGTTGTGGAGGAACCCATGCAGTGTGACTTTCTGACGGGCAGACGTCAGTCGCTGTGTGCGACAGTCGCATGCACTGCCATTCGGGGAACTGAGAAACATTTATGCAAAATGTGTACTAATGGTAGAAATGTTGTGGTATTGCTGGATTCAGGTAGCCTTGTGACCCTGATAAAGGCTGAATTAGTTAAAACAGAAGTCTCTGGGAATAGCAAGGTAGCTGTTATTTGTGTGCATGGGGACACCCGAGAGTATCCAGTGACTACAGTGTGTTTCGAGACCCCCAAAGGTACCCTCTCTCATCCAGTGGGCTTAGTATCTCAGTTACCGCATGACGCCATTGTGGGAAGGGATTTTCCGAAGTTCTGGGAACTGTGGGATGATCCTGAGCCCCCCACTGGTGCCCCTATGTACCAGGAATGTGATAGCCAGAACTCCCCTGAGAGTGGTGAGGACTCTCCGGAATTTCCCTTGTCAGTATTGGCAGGGGAGACTCAAGAAACTGGAGAGGAGCCCACCTCCTCAGACGAAAACCTACCGTCTGTGGAGTTTTCTGATCTTGAGGTTCACAGGGAAAACTTTGCCACAGAACAGTTGAAAGACCCCGCCCTAATAAAGGCACGGGAAAACGTAGTGAAAATAGATGGCGAGTTAGTGAACCCAGATAATACCTGCACTTACCCATACTTCAGCGTAGAGAAGGACCTACTGTATCGGGTGGCAAAAAGGGCAGAAGAAACCGTTGAGCAGCTTGTGGTGCCCAAACCTTACAGGAAGTTGGTGTTGGAGTTGGCCCATGGGCACATTCTTGGAGGTCATCTGGGGACAGAGAAAACCCGAGAGAGGGTATTACAGAGATTCTATTGGCCGGGGGTGATGAAGGACATAGAAAATTATTGTTCCTCCTGCCCTGTGTGTCAGAGGTCGGCCCCGATGCCACATTTCCGTAGCCCGCTGGTCCCTCTACCCATCATTGAGGTCCCGTTTGAGAGGATCGCCATGGATTTGGTAGGTCCTATAATCAAGTCCGCTAGGGGGCACCAGTACATATTAGTTATAATGGACTATGCCACCCGTTATCCAGAAGCGATCCCTCTCCGAAATACCTCGGCCAAAACCATAGCCAAAGAGCTATCTCTTGTGTTTAGCCGGGTGGGTATTTGTAAAGAACTGCTTACGGACCAAGGTACACCCTTTATGTCCCGGGTTATGAAGGAGCTATGTAAATTGTTCAAAGTGACGCAATTACGTACATCTGTGTATCACCCCCAAACCGATGGGCTGGTTGAAAGATTCAACAAAACCCTAAAACAAATGTTGAAGAAAGTGGTGGATAGAGATGGAAAGGATTGGGACTGTCTACTTCCTTATCTGATGTTTGCTATTAGGGAGGTGCCCCAATCCTCTACGGGGATTCTCCCCCTTTGAGTTACTGTATGGGAGACACCCAAGAGGGCTGTTGGATATTGCCAAGGAAACTTGGGAAAGTGAGAGTTCTCCCCACAGGAGTGTGATTGAGCATGTCGCCCTGATGCAAGACCGAATTGCACAGGTAATGCCCATCGTGAAGGAACATTTGGCCCAAGCGCAGTTAGCACAGCAGAGAGTGTACAACCGTGGAGCCAAGACCCGTACCTTTTCCCCGGGGGATAGGATACTGGTACTTGTCCCTACGGTTGAAAGTAAATTCCTTGCCAAATGGCAAGGCCCCTACGAGATAATGGAAAAAGTGAGCGAAGTGAATTACAAGGTCAGACAACCAGGAAGGCGAAAGCCCGAACAGATCTATCACGTTAATCTGTTGAAAGCCTGGAGGGATAGAGAGTCCCTAGTCGCAGACACTTGGTCACCAGCTCAAACTGGTTGCGTGATTCCTGAGGTTGGAATAGCAGCCACCTTGTCACAACCCCAACAACAGGAGGTTAAGGAGTTTGTGCTTCGCAACAAGGAGGTATTCTCTGAGCTGCCGGGACAAACATCTGGGGTAGAGCATGACATCATTACCCCGCCCGGTGAAAGGGTGAAGTTAAAACCCTATCGGATCCCAGAGGCCCGACGGGAGGCAATACGGGAGGAAGTACAGAAAATGCTGAACTTAGGGGTGATAGAGGAGTCCCAAAGTGATTGGTCTAGTCCCATTGTGTTGGTGCCTAAACCGGATGGGAGCTGGCGATTTTGTAACGATTTTCGTCAGTTGAACAAAGTTACAAAATTTGACACCTACCCCATGCCACGTATAGATGAGTTGATCGACCGGCTGGGAACAGCCCGATACATGACGACTCTTGACCTCACAAAAGGGTATTGGCAAATCCCCCTGGCCAAGTCGGCCAAAGAGAAAACCGCATTTGTAACCCCAGACGGGGCGTTCCAATATAAAAGAATGCCGTTCGGGTTACAGAATGCGCCGGCCACATTCCAGCGGAAAATGGACCAGATGCTGAGGCCCCATCGGAAGTATGCTGCGGCTTACCTGGATGACGTAATTGTCCATAGCACAGATTGGGCCTCACATCTGCCAAAAGTGCAAGCAGTCCTGGACTCTGTTCGGGAAGCGGGGTTTACGGCTAACCCCAAGAAGTGTACCATTGGGCAGGAGGAGGCCAAATATCTTGGGTACACCATTGGGAGGGGAGTAATAAAACCCCAACTCAACAAAGTCGAGGCCATCCAGAGTTGGCCACGTCCCAACAGCAAGAAGCAGGTACGAGCCTTTCTGGGAATCGCTGGGTATTATCGGCGATTCATTCCCCACTTTGCTTCTAAGGCTGTGCCCCTAACCAACCTGACGAAGGGGAAAGGGTCGGTCATGATTAAATGGACCCCCGAGGCTGAGGCAGCATTCCAATTCTTGAAACAAGCCTTATGTAGCCAGCCAGTGTTGTACTCACCCGACTTCTCTAAAGACTTTGTCGTACAAAGTGATGCGTCAGATGTGGGGTTAGGAGCCGTATTGTCCCAGGTCTGGAACGGGGAAGAGCACCCAGTCATTTACCTCAGCAGGAAGTTGAAGTCCCATGAGGTAAATTACGCCACCGTTGAAAAGGAGTGTTTAGCGGTGAAGTGGGCTCTAGATTCCCTTCGGTACTACCTGCTAGGTAGGCACTTTGACATGGTTACGGATCACGCTCCGTTAAAGTGGATGGCTCAAAACAAGGAAACAAATAGAAGAGTGAATAGGTGGTTCCTGGCCCTCCAGGAATTCAACTTCACAGTAAAGCATCGCCCTGGCGTTCAAATGGGGAATGTGGATGCTTTGTCTCGAGTACATGAATGCCTGATTGCTGGTGTTCCAACCCCGAGGTTAAAACAAGAGGGGGGGGTATGTGACAGCAGGAAGGTAAAGTCACCTGGTTGCATCCAGGGGGGTAGATATATTTCGCCCAGATTCAGGCTTTACGCCGACTTATACAACTAGGTGGAGAGTTGTATAAGGCTAGTGGGCTCATGGATGACTCATACCTCTAGGGAGAGTGTGGGGCGTCGTACAGACAGGGAGTTGATGAGGCCAGCTGAAGCTTGTCAGCTCATTTAGGCCTCTATAAGAACTCCCAGATTCATTAGGTGTTAGCTCATGCCTGGAACCAGACCTGTGTGGACTGTCTAGGGAGAGTGAACCCCTGTGCGGTGAGACAAAGCCTGTGTGGCTATTTGCTTGGACATTTAAAACCAGGGACTTAGGGACTAGGACAGCACTAGGCTGATCCCAGTTGTTAGTTAGGAAACCTGTATGTTTAGTCAGAGGTCAACTTGACCAGGATTTATTTTGTTTATGTTTCTTTTGCTTTGCTGTGTTTTTGTCACTGTAAATAGAAAATAAACCGCACCTTTTTGATTTTGAAAAACACAAGCTCCGTCTGCTGGGCCTGTTTTTGTGTGGGGAGCCCATCTCGGGGGTCACCCACACCCGCTGCCGAGCTAACCCCCTCACAGTATATATAGACCCACAACCACCATTTCCATCCGATCACACATTGCATGCATGATCACATATCGACCTTCTGGGTCTAAATGGAGATCCAGCAGTGTAAATGGGAGCGTCTTATGTACCAGTACACTTACCCCTCGGGAGTGTGAGGAGAAAGTGGAATGGTAGTAGGATCCCACCCATGCCCTCTTCAGTGACAATAACTTGGATCCCATGAGGTGTGTCTCCTGGAGGATACATATGTGCGGGAGATGCCTCTTCAGATACCCAAACACTAAGGAGCGCTTGATCTCAGAGTTCAACCCCCGCACGTTCCACAAAATCACCCTCAAAGGAGCCATATTAGAGTTGGTAAAATAAACATCAACCACCCTCCCCATCTGCCCTGACTCAGCAGCAGTGCAAGGGATGAGAATAACCTGTGTAATGTCCTACGCGCCTTAAAATAAAGAGATAGTAATGGCATGACCCAAAAACAATCAGTGATAGTAGAACTCATAAAACCCAAACCAACATCCTTTCCCACCCCCCCTCCCCCCTCCCCACGCTACCTCCTGAACTCAGGCGCGTTTTCAAACCCCCAAAACAAAACAAGACCATGGGTCTTAGTGAGGCAATGTACCAAGAAAGGCCCCTAGGGGGCAAAGCGTTGAGGCACCTGTAGGTTAGTCAGCAGCCGCCATGGTAGCAAGTGCCTGCAACGTAAAGGAAGTTCAAACGGATAAAAGGGAAAAAGAAAAACCAAAAGAAAAAGAAATAGATAAATTGGTCCTCCCTGCGGAGAGGTATTCACCCGAGGGGGAGGAGCGGAGATAAAAAAAAAGGGAAAATAGGGGGAAGAACCCCCCCCGGGGGCACAGTTCTTGAACTTGCATTTGAAGCGCCCATAGGTGGTATCAGAGCAACTCGGCTAGCAATGTAACAGTCCCTCTTCTCTTCCACAATACGGCATGTGCGGGATATAGTGTCTGTGTGAATAGGTCCAGCGGCAATACATGCCATGTTGGTCCCGAAGCAAACATGGGATAATGGGCTAAACATGGATCAGGGGCGCATGGCCAGAAAAAATGTGGGAGATAGTTAGGGGTATAGGGAGTTCAGTTTAAGGAGAAAGAGGCCGGCCGGGAACATCCACAACAGTCAGTGCTATGGTAGACGGTCAAAGGCAAAAAGGTTGGCTCACCCATCCGAGCTGGTAGATGCGGAGAGAGGGGTCCTGCCACGGGGTTCATCTGCGTGGGAGGGATTCCAGCCAGTTGGAGGCCTCCTCGGGCGAGGTAAAGAATTTCAGTGCTTCTCCATCTTGCACTCTAAGTCGGGCTGGGAAGAGCATGCTATACTTCAAGCCTTTCTGCCGGAGGGCAAGTTTCACCTGGTCGAATGATTTCCTCATCTTTTGAGTTTCGACCGAGAAGTCAGGGAATATCATGAGACGTGTTCCCTCAAATCGTAGGGCTTCAAGCTTCCTGCTTTCCCTCAGTACCGTGTCTCTGTCCCTATAATTCAGGAGACGAAGGATAAGTGTTCGCGGGGGGCTACCAGGAGGGCCGCGGGCAGCCGGCATCCTGTGGGCCCGTTCGACTGTGAAGAACGGTGAGAATGTCGCTTGTGGAAGCAATTGCTGGAGAAGCCTCTCCACGAACACAACCGGATCCGGGGCCTCCGAGCCCTCCGGCAGCCCGATGACTCGGAGGTTATTCCTCCTGTTGCGGTTCTCTGCGTCCTCGGCTCGATATTCGAATCAAGAGCCCGGACCTTAGTGGTGAGGGTGCGGAGAGCGGTGGAGTGGTCTCGGAGCACATCCTCAGCGTCACCTACCCGCTGTTCAGCTTCCGTTAGACGGGCCCGGAATTTGTCCATGTCTTTGCGGATCAGTCCCATCTCCATCTGCATGGCGTCTATTTTACCCGTCAGGGTCGTTTGGCAGGTGGTGATTGCTTGCATCAGGGCATTAAAGTTATCTTGGCTCTGAGTCACAGGATCCACATCCTCCGTCTGCGACGCCATATTGGGCCGCGTGCAGGTCCCAGTCTTCTTGCCACGCGATGAAGCGTTCAGTCCAGAGGCTTTCGGATGTGTCGCCGACCTGCGCTTAGGGGGCATACCACTCCAGGGAGTCTCAGGAGATAATTGGGTGGCTTCGGTAGGATAAGTGTCCGCAGGGAGTCAGGATTATAGCAGGCAGGATAGCAGAGCTCTCACACTAAACCTCCACACTGGTCGCCATCTTGGACACGCCCCCCGCTACACTTGCATTTAGCACTTTGAGCTCAGGGCTGCTAACTTCCAACACAGATGTCCTGGGACTATAAGTGACAACCTGGCCTAAGACCCCGTTCTCAACCTCTAACCTCCCTGTAACCCCAACCCTCACACTAAAGCTGGCCATACATGAACCAAATTGAATTGGATAAAATAAATTCTAAAGGTGGCCCTGTTGGCACCAACTGGCTTGACAAAAGATGATTTTTCAGGTTAGGTGTCTCAGATTTTTGAGTACAAAACTGGCAGGGAAGATGCTTCCATCCATAATGTTTAGCATGGATGTGGGGGTCAAGTGACTTCTCTTATTCAGCTCACCTAGCTGAATGAGAGAAATCTTAATGTGCATGGCTAGCCTTATTAAATCAAGGCCCCCATACCAAAGCACTACATTAAAGTGTTAAAAAAAACTTGTGGAATTTTTTTATTTAAATATATAGTACTTACCCAACCTCAGTTTCACCCGTGGCATCTAGATGAGGGTAACGTCACAATCCTTCCTGGGTATGATGAAAATTCCAAACAAGACACACCTTTACTGTGATGTTTAAATGTAAAAGTGGATTTGGCACTGCTTTTTATACCTAAACTGCGTTGAAATCCAAATTATATATACACAATGTGCCAAAAAGGCATACACAGTGGTCATCAATTAAAATTATGTGTGCTTATAGCGAGAGAAAAGTATTACTAAAAACAAAACAAAATAGCAATAACACATCATTTTAATTGATAACCACTGTGTATGCCTTTTTAGCACATTGTGTGTATATATAATTTGGATTTCAACACAGTTTAGGTATAAAAAGCAGCGCCAAATCCACTTTTACATTTAAACATCATTTCTGATCCTACCTTGGTAGTTAGTCATAGTGGAGGCAGCAGCTACACACTATAATTTAACTGTCCATAGTGAAGAAACATACATCACCACACCTTTACTGCGCTTTAGCATATTTTCACAAGAATTGGGATCATGGGTGATTTATTTTGGACAGAATAGCAAAAGGATAAAACCCCTGCCAAGTTCTCTTCAACTCCTGCAATGTGAAGTCAGAGGAAATCTCTTCAAAGTCTTCTTTTAGACCGCTGTCACTGCAAGAGACCCCACTAGAAGCTTTGGCCTATATTTCTGGTGACAACTCAAAACTTTGGATCTTCTGTTAATTAAAGTCCTTGGGGGTCTCCAGGCCAAATAAAGAAGGTAAATGTACCCTGAGTTGATATGCAATTAAAACCTGATTTCCAACCCTTCTATTCAAAACGTTACTTTATATATGGTTTAGGAAAATATAAAATACTGTTTAGGTATACTTTTTGCAAACTATAATTTATTTTACAAGAAACTCATTTAAACTGCAGTATTTAAGTCCTCCAAAAATGCAGCACGGCAAATACATGGGTGTGAGCAGCATGGTACATATCTCAATAAGCAGGGCTTTTTTTCTCAGACAATAGGTGCAGGAACTCTCCCTTTTCAAGTCACCCCTTGTCTCCACCCCCTACCCACCTCCTGCACCATTCCCTGGTTCCACCTCTACCCACCTCCCAGTACCGCCCCTTTTAGAGAATACAGAGCCCAGTAACAATTGTGGTACTAAGTAATTTGTATGGAATTTTTTGATGGTAACAAGAAAAGCAGTAAACTAGATCCCATGCAGCCTGCAACAATAGACTCCACAGCAACAATGGACCCCCAGCAACAATGGACCATCCGCAACAAAATGCTCCCTCCCCCAGCAATAAAAAAGACTCCAGCAGCAATAACAGATCTCCCTGCAGCCAGCACCAATAGACTCTCCAGCAGCCAGCAACAATAGACCCCCCGGGCAACAATGGATCACCTGCAACTAAATACCCCCTCCCTCAGCAACAATGGACCACCAGTAGCAACAACGGATTTCCTTGCAGCCAGCATCATTAGATCCCTCCCAGCAACAGCTGACCCCCAGCAACACAAGACCAACCCTCAGCAACAGTGGATCTCCCACCAGCAACAATAGACCTCCTTAGCAACAATAGACCCCCTGCCGCCCCACAAAAATAGACCCCTTCCAGCTGCAATAGATCCCCCAGCAGCTAGTATTAATAGACCCTGAACCTTATGCCATTACATACATTCAGTGCTGGAGGTGCCGGAACTGCGTTCCCCCACGTTCCCGCTGAAAAAAAGCCCTGTCAATAAGCAATTCTAGGTGCAGGAAACTGAACGTGGTCACATAAATGTGAATGGATCCCCTTTGTGGAGCTTCAAATAAAGGTGTCTTCATTCATATCCTGCAGTAGTATCTGCCAGACTCCTCAATTTACTAATTTACAATTTGCTCATTGAATATATTTATACCTAGTAATTCAATAGGTGGTTTCCGTGGTGCCACAAAACATGTCACCTAACACTTAATCCTATATTCACAGGTATTTGTAATGTTCATTTGTATACACCAAAGGGCCTTGGAACAGTATCAACACATTTACTATAAGCCAAGCACTTAAGCCACAGTAATTATACTAATAGGGCTTATCGAGTTCAGATAACATTACAATTGCGCCATTGGTAACCTGCTCTTGCAATGCGGGATGTAAAGAAATAATTAATACTGTGGAACCAAAAAAAAGTTTCTGTCTACTGTGTAGTCATTCCCAGACATTCTGCCACTTTCCGATCAGACAACAATTTTCTATTTACTGTAATCCTTTTATGAGGAAGAAACGCTGATGTTGATGACCTCCTTTTATAAATGGTAATGGACTGTCTCCTTCTGACTCACCAAGGCTTTGAGAATTTTTACTCAATAAATTGTGTAAATATTATAAATACAGTTCAATATGTATTGAACACGTCACCATTTTTCGAGGTAAATGTAATTCTAAAGGTGCTATTGACATGAAAAGTATACCACATGTCAGTAAAAACCCATGCAATCCATACATACAAAGAAACCATAACAAATAAGTTCAGCAATTTAGTTATGTGTAATAAAATGGAATGACACAGGAAAAAGTATTGAACACCCTAAATGAAATTTATTTAATACTTGGTACAAAATCCATTGTTGGTAATGACAGCTTCAAGACTCCTCCTGTGTGGGAAAACAAGTCGCATGCATTGCTCAGGTCTGATTTTTGCCCATTCTTCCACACAGTCTTCAAATCCTGAAGGTTCTGTGGGCCTCTTCTATGAACTCTGATCTTTAGTTCTTTCCATAGATTTTCTATTGGATTCAAGTCAGGTGATTGGCTGGGCCATTCTAGCAGCTTTATGTTCTTTCTTTGAAACCAACTGAGAGTTTCCTTGGCTTTGTGTTTGGGATCATTGTCTTGGTGAAATTTCCACTCTCATTTCAACGTCATCAACCTGGTAGATGGCAGCAGATTGTTATCAAGAATAGGGATGAGCTCGGTGTTCGAGTCGAACATAGGTTCGACTCGAACATCGGCTGTTCGCAGCGTTCGGCGAACAACGAACGATTTGGGCCGTTCGCGCCAAATTCGAGTGACGCGAACGGCCCACAATACACTGCGCCATCGCAGTGTAATCCCGGCGCTGTGATTGGCCAAGCATGCACTGTGACCCTGCATGCTTGGCCAATCACAGCGCCGGCAGCGAGGAGAGCAATGATTGGCCACAGGCAGAATGCCTGTGGCCAATTATTGCTGAGGGGGTTTAGTACACGCCCCACACTATAAAAGGCCGTCAGCGCGGCGGCCTCGTGTAGTGTGTTCCGGCGCAGGGAAAGAGAAGGATAGGCAGGGACAGTGTCATATTTTTTCTTTGCTAAACCTTGTGTGTAGGGACAGAGAAGGATAGGTAGGGAGAGTGTCAGTGTCATATTCTTTGCTAAACCTTGTTTGGAGGGACAGAGAAGGATAGGCAGGGAGAGTGTCAGTGTCATATTCTTTGCTAAACCTTGTGTGCTGAACCATATTGCTAAACCTTGTGTGTAGGGACAGACAAGGATAGGCAGGGAGAGTGTCAGTGTCATATTCTTTGCTAAACCTTGTGTGCTGAACCATATTGCTAAACCTTGTGTGTAGGGACAGACAAGGATAGGTAGGCAGAGTGTCAGTGTCATATTCTTTGCTAAACCTTGTTTGTAGGGACAGAGAAGGATAGGCAGGGAGAGTATCAGTGTCATATTCTTTGCTAAACCTTGTGTGCTGAACCATATTGCTAAACCTTGTGTGTAGGGACAGACAAGGATAGGCAGGGAGAGTGTCAGTGTCATATTCTTTGCTAAACCTTGTGTGTTGAACCATATTGCTAAACCTTGTGTGTAGGGACAGACAAGGATAGGTAGGCAGAGTGTCAGTGTCATATTCTTTGCTAAACCTTGTTTGTAGGGACAGAGAAGGATAGGCAGGGAGAGTGTCAGTGTCATATTCTTTGCTAAACCTTGTGTGCTGAACCATATTGCTAAACCTTGTGTGTAGGGACAGACAAGGATAGGCAGTCGAGAGTGTCAGTGTCATAATCTTTGCTAAACCTAGTGTGCTGAACCATATTGCTAAACCTTGTGTGTAGGGACAGACAAGGATAGGCAGTCGAGAGTGTCAGTGTCATAATCTTTGCTAAACCTAGTGTGCTGAACCATATTGCTAAACCTTGTGTGTAGGGACAGACAAGGATAGGCAGTCGAGAGTGTCAGTGTCATAATCTTTGCTAAACCTAGTGTGCTGAACCATATTGCTAAACCTTGTGTGTAGGGACAGACAAGGATAGGCAGTCGAGAGTGTCAGTGTCAAAATCTTTGCTAAACCTAGTGCGCTGAACCATATTGCTAAACCTTGTGTGTAGGGACAGACAAGGATAGGCAGTCGAGAGTGTCAGTGTCATAATCTTTGCTAAACCTAGTGTGCTGAACCATATTGCTAAACCTTGTGTGTAGGGACAGACAAGGATAGGCAGTCGAGAGTGTCAGTGTCATAATCTTTGCTAAACCTAGTGTGCTGAACCATATTGCTAAACCTTGTGTGTAGGGACAGACAAGGATAGGCAGTCGAGAGTGTCAGTGTCATAATCTTTGCTAAACCTAGTGCGCTGAACCATATTGCTAAACCTTGTGTGTAGGGACAGACAAGGATAGGCAGTCGAGAGTGTCAGTGTCATAATCTTTGCTAAACCTAGTGTGCTGAACCATATTGCTAAACCTTGTGTGTAGGGACAGACAAGGATAGGCAGTCGAGAGTGTCAGTGTCATATTCTTTGCTAAACCTAGTGTGCTGAACCATATTGCTAAACCTTGTGTGTAGGGACAGACAAGGATAGGCAGTCGAGAGTGTCAGTGTCATAATCTTTGCTAAACCTAGTGTGCTGAACCATATTGCTAAACCTTGTGTGTAGGGACAGACAAGGATAGGCAGTCGAGAGTGTCAGTGTCATATTCTTTGCTAAACCTAGTGTGCTGAACCATATTGCTAAACCTTGTGTGTAGGGACAGACAAGGATAGGCAGTCGACAGTGTCAGTGTCATATTCTTTGCTAAACCTAGTGTGCTGAACCATATTGCTAAACCTTGTGTGTAGGGACAGACAAGGATAGGCAGTCGACAGTGTCAGTGTCCTATTCTTTGCTAAACCTTGTGTGCAGGGAGAGAGAAGGCTAGGCAGGGGACAGTGTCAGTGTCATTGTTGCTAAGCCTCCTGCACAGTATACACCTGAAGCTAGCCCTTATTGCTGTTTTTTCCTGGTGTGTTACACTGACAGGCATTTGCAGCACTTACAGCGGGCGGAGTGTGCTTCCTGCAAAATAAACACCTGAAGCTACCCCTTATTGCTGGTTTTCCCATCTCCCTGCAGGCCATTAGAATGTCTGGAAGGCAAACAAGGAGAGACAGACAGTCAGGAGCCAATAAAAGAGGGCAAGCAGGCTCTGTGTCTGGGGGCAACAGTGCTGGTCGTGGACGCGGTGCATTGTCATCAGCACATGGCCATGGGACACACTTGTCCTTCTTTTCGGCAGCTGGACATGTTGAGCCATATCATGCCGAAGACTTGGTAGAGTGGATGACCAAGCCCTCCTCATCCTCCTCATCCTCTCTCACCCAGGCTCAGGCTACTGGCAAAGCAGCTGCCAAAGCGTCCTCTTCCCTGGTATCAATGTCATCATCAGTCACTCCTTCCCTAGACCCACCATGTTCTCCTCCTGAGGAGTCCCCCGAACTGTTTGAGCACAGTGTTGGGTACATGCTCCAGGAGGATGCCCAGCGTTTCGAAGGGTCTGATGATGATACCCAGCTAGAGGAAGGCAGTAGCGTGAGAGCAGAGAGAGGGGATGCTCAAGAAGGACACCAATCTGGCAGTCATGTTCCAGCAGCTGCAGCATACTGCCAGATTGGCTCCAGTGATGAGGAGGGAGGGGATGATGAGGTCACTGACTCCACGTGGGTGCCTAATAGGAGAGAGGAAGAGGAGGAGGAGGAGGCACATCTCCAACGAGGCAGGATGCCCTTGGGTGGCCAGCATAAGGGCAGCACACCGATGGAATCACACCGCAGAGCTCCGCCTGTGCAGGGCGCTGCCTCTGCCCATTATTCAAAAAGTTCTTTGGTGTGGGCCTTTTTTGAGGCGAGTGCATCAGATCGCACAGCTGCTGTTTGCAACATATGTCTCAAGCGTATATCGCGTGGCCAAAACATCAGCCGCTTGGGCACCACATGCTTGACCAGACATATGTTGACCTGCCATGCAGCTCGTTGGCAAGCCTACCTTAAAGACCCACACCAAAGAACAAAGCGGATCTCTCCTTGCACCTCATCAGCTGGGATCTCCAACCCCACTATACCGTCAGTCCTCTCTGAAACCTGCACTGAGAGGAATGAAGGTGTAGAATTAGGTGTGTCACAGCCAAGTACTTGCGGCCACTCTGCTAGCAGTACACCGACGTCTGATTCTAGCAGGCAAATTTCCCTGCCCCAGCTGCTGGACCGTCGAAAGAAGTTCACTCCCAGCCATCCACATGCCCAGCGGTTGAATGCTAGCTTGGCTAAATTGCTAGCGCTTCAACTGCTGCCTTTTCAGTTGGTAGACTCGGCCCCCTTCCGTGAGTTTGTGCAATGTGCGGTTCCTCAGTGGCAGGTTCCCAAACGCCACTTTTTCTCACGGAAGGCGATTCCGGCTCTCTACCGGCATGTGGAAGGCAATGTCTTGGCCTCGCTGGACAGGGCGGTCAGCGGTAAGGTGCATATTACCGCTGACTCATGGTCCAGCAGCCATGGACAGGGACGTTACCTTTCTTTCACGGCCCATTGGGTCACTCTTTTGGCAGCTGGGAAGGATGCAGGACAAGGTGCAGTAGTGTTGGAGGTTGTTCCACCGCCACGCCTCCAAAATGCTACTACTGGTTGTGACACACCTCTGTCCTCCACCCCCTCCTCTTCTTCTTCCTCCGTGGCCTCTTCCTGTGCTTTGTCCTGGGAACCAGCGGTGCTCCGTAGGCGTTCAAGGGGCTACGCAAGTACGCAGGCAAAAAGATGCCATGCCGTGCTTGCGCTGGTGTGTTTGGGGGACAGGAGCCACACTGGGGCAGAGGTTCTGTCTGCTCTGCAGGGGCAGGCCGAGAGGTTGACGCCACGCCAGCTTAAGCCAGGAATGGTAGTTTGCGACAATGGCACCAACCTCCTCTCCGCTCTCCGACAGGGACAACTGACCCATGTGCCCTGTGTGGCTCACGTCCTTAACCTGGTGGTGCAGCGGTTCTTGGGCAGGTACCCGGGCTTACAGGATGTCCTGAGGCAGGCCAGGAAAGTCTGTGTGCATTTCCGCAGATCTTATAATGCCAGTGCTCGCCTGGCTGAGCTGCAAAAGGAGTTAAACCTGCCCAAGAACCGCCTTATATGTGACATGCCCACAAGGTGGAACTCAACGTTGGCCATGCTGCAGCGGCTGCACACGCAGCAGAGGGCCAGCAATGAGTACCTGTGCGACTACGGCACCAGGACAGGGTCAGGGGAGCTCGGTTTTTTTTCACCACGCCAGTGGGGCATGATCAGGGATGCATGCACTGTCCTGGCACCATTTGAGGAGGCCACGAGGATGGTGAGCAGTGACAGTGCATGCATCAGTGACACTGTACCTCTTGTCCACCTGTTGGAACATACGCTGCATGGAATAATGGACAGGGCACTTGAGGCAGAACAGAGGCAGGAAGAGGAGGACTTCCTTGCCTCTCAAGGCCCCCTTTACCCAGACAGTGTTCCTTCTGTCCCACCCATCGCACAGGAAGAAGAGGAGGAGGAGGAGGAGGATTGTGTCAGCATGGAGGTGGAGCCTGGCACTCAGCATCATCAGCAGCAGTCTTTTAGGGATGATTTACAGTCCCAAGAAACCAGTGGACTTGTACGTGGCTGGGAGGAGGTGGCTGCGGATCATGTCGTCCTTAGTGACCCAGAGGACTCCGGACTGAATGCCTCAGCTAACCTACGCTGCATGGCCTCCCTGATCCTGCAAAGTCTGCGGAAGGATCCTCGTATTCTTCGGATCAAGGAGAGGGACCATTACTGGCTGGCCACTTTCCTTGATCCACGGTACAAGGGTAAGGTTGCGGACCTTATCTTACCGTCGCAGAGGGAGCAGAGGATGAGACAACTCCGGGAGGCCTTGCAGAAAGGTCTGTGCAACGCGTTCCCAGAGACTGGGAGGTTACAAACTCCTGGTCTTGGACAACGAGTTGCTGAGGCTTCGGTCAGTCAAAGAAGGAGCGGTGGGGAAGGTGGCCGTCTGACCGAAGCGTTCAGACAATTCTTTAGTCCGCAGCCCCAAGGTATGATCGGTTCCAGCAACCATCGCCAGCGTCTGATATACATGGTGCAGGAATACCTAGGGGCAAGGTCAGACTTGGACACCTTCCCCACCGAAAATCCTCTGGCTTACTGGGTCTTGAGGATGGATCACTGGCCAGAGCTTGCACAGTATGCAATTGAGCTACTGGCCTGTCCTGCATCCAGCGTTCTTTCAGAACGCACATTCAGTGCTGCTGGAGGATTTGTCACGGATCACAGGGTGCGCCTGTCCACCGACTCTGTTGATCGACTGACCTTCATAAAGATGAACCAGTCTTGGATCACCACCAGCTACCAAACACCTGAAGCTGATATAACAGACTAATTTATTTTCAAATGTCACATCCCTTCAAGACTGATGCTGATGCTGAGAGTTTGTCCTGTTATGTTGACTGACTATACTCCTCCTCCTCAATTATCCGATTGACGATGATAGCTTGGAAGAACATTTTTGTTTCTGGGTGCCGCCACCAGTGGCTAAGGCCCAATTTTTCAGCCCCTGTTTAACAGGGGTGTGTTATTACAATTTTTTATGCAATGCTTTGCAGCAGGGCTCATTCCTGCACTACAACTAGAGTATCTGGGAGTGGTTGCAGTGTCGTGGCACCAGCACCAGTGGCTAAGGCCCAATTTTTCAGCCCCTGTTTAACAGGGGCGTGTAATTACAATTTTTGATGCAATACTTTGCAACAGGGCTCATTGCTGTGCTCCAAGTACAGTATCTGTGAGGGGTTGCAGTGTTGTGGCACCAGTGCCTAAGGCTCAATTTTTCTGCCCCTGTTTAACAGGGGCATGTAATTACAATTCTTGATCTAATAATTCACAGCAGGGCCCATTCCTGCACCCACCAAGACTAACTGTGAGGCCTTACAGTGTTGTGTCAACACCACCACCACCACCACCACCAAAGGGCCAATATTTCAGCCCCTGTTCAACAGGGGCATGCAATTACAATTCTTGATCTAATAATTCACAGCAGGGCCCATTCATGCGCCCACCAAGAGTAACTGTGACGGCTCACAGTGTTGTGGCAACACCAACATGTAAGGGGCAAATTTCAGCTGAGTATATACGGCAGGCCCCTACTTTCAAACATCCAACTTACAAACGACTCCTCCTTGCAAACGGAAGGATACAACAGGAAGTGAGAGGAAATCTACCCCTAGGAAGGCAAATTCTCTCCTGTAAGAGTTAATATGGGAAAAAAAGTGTCTCCTCTCCACTGATTCTTTATCACCAATTCTTGTTTCAATAAAAACCCAAAATTTTCTAAAAACATTTGTCATTAGGACGGAAAGTGAGGTGAACTGTTCTGAACAGGTGCACACTGCACAGACAGCAAAACAAATGTTACAGGGGTGATAACCCTTCCCTATGTTTTCCAAAAAGCTTAAAAATATACATAAGAACAAACCTACAGTCCCTGTCTTGTATGCACCGCCTGTATACGGCTGTTCAGAGTATATAGGGCCTTTTTTATTTTGTGTGCGGGGTTCCCCTTAATATCCATACAAGACCCAAAGGGGCTGGTAATGGGCTGGGGTGGGGGGGGGGGTGTGATGGGGTAGCTATGCCATTTTTCTTAAAGATTTTCATCCATATTACCGGTACCAGACATTACATTAAAGCCGCAAGCAGTTTTAAATGGCTTTTTTTCCTTTAGAAATGTAATTTTGTACAGGGACAGTTCTAAACACGGGAAACACGTGGCACTTCACAGGCATACTTTAGACACCCCCCAGGTACGATATTTAAAGGAATATTTGACTTTTTTTTTTTTCACTTTATGCATCATTAAAATGACTGCTCCAGAAAAACGGCCGTTTTTAAAACTTCTTTTTGCATTGATACATGTCCCCTGGTGCAGAACCCGGGTTCCCAAACCCTTTTTAGGACAATAACATGCATAATAGTCGTTATAATTAGCACTTTCGATTTCGAACGTTCGCATCCATTGTATTTAATAGGGTTCTAAAGTTCGTGCGAACTTTCGGTCCGTTCGCGGGTTCTGGTGCGAACCGAACCCGGGGGTGTTCGGCTCATCACTAATCAAGAATGTCTTGGTACAATTTTTCATTCATCCTTCCTTCAACGATATGAAGTTTGCCAGTACCGTATGTTGAAAAACAGTCGCACACCATGATGTTCCCATCTCCAAACGTCACTGTTGGTATGGTGTTTTTTGGGGTGATGTGCAGAGCCATTTGACCACCAAACATGTTGTGTATTATGAACAAGACAAAAAAGTGTAGCGCTAAACTAAATGAGAACTGCACTGGAATGAAGTGCAGTATGTAACAGTGATAAACAGTCAAAATAAACAACGTAACATTCAAGAAGTGATAAATGAATAAATGAAAATATTCAAATAGTCCTCAGTGATATGAGTTGTGTAATGTAAAAGTCACCAGAAAATACTGAGTTCATTAATAAAAACAAAATTGATAGATGCTGGTGAGAATCAAAATAATGGTGCTCCTAAATGAACTTGACGTGAAGCGAGTGCACTTAAAGTGACCACCACCAATCGATAGTAGAAAAGGCTTACCAGAGAGAGTGGACCCCAAAAACATACGTTCAGAGGGTCAACCAGACATGGGTAAGCCGCCGTGAACAGCGAATCTCCAGCTGCGATTCAAACAGGAACCTCAAACTTCAATCAAATACAGAAGGTAGGGAGAAGTGTCTCTTGTATCCAGATGGTGATGACACTTGCAGTAGGGTCACCCACTCTTGCCATTTGATCATTTGATAAAGCGCTGTTACATTCTTCTAAATGTAAGTGTTCCTACCTACATTAAATACCCTTTTTATACAGTATTACACTATGTGCCTTTTCTTTCCTTTTACTTTCTGGCATATATCTGGTATCACCACCTGGCCCTAACCAGGCACTACCTGCAAGTGTCATCACCATCTGGATACAAGAGACACTTCTCCCTACCTTCTGTATTTGATTGAAGTTTGAGGTTCCTGTTTGAATCGCAGCTGGAGATTCGCTGTTCACGGCGGCTTACCCATGTCTGGTTGACCCTCTGAACGTATGTTTTTGGGGTCCACTCTCTCTGGTAAGCCTTTTCTACTATCGATTGGTGGTGGTCACTTTAAGTGCACTCGCTTCACGTCAAGTTCATTTAGGAGCACCATTATTTTGATTCTCACCAGCATCTATCAATTTTGTTTTTATTAATGAACTCAGTATTTTCTGGTGACTTTTACATTACACAACTCATATCACTGAGGACTATTTGAATATTTTCATTTATTCATTTATCACTTCTTGAATGTTACGTTGTTTATTTTGACTGTTTATCACTGTTACATACTGCACTTCATTCCAGTGCAGTTCTCATTTAGTTTAGCGCTACACTTTTTTGTCTTGTTCGTATTCCACCATTTTTCAATTGGTTGTGTGAGCTGCTATACAATCAGGCAGCGCAGAATTTTTTGTTTTTGTTTTCATGTTGTGTATTATGGCATCCAAAGAGTTAAATTTTGGTCTCACCTGACCAGACTATATTCTCCCAGTATTTCACAGGCTTGTCTAAATATTGTGCAGCAAACTTTAAACGGGCTTCAACATGCTTTTTCTTCAGCTATGGAGTCTTGCGTGGTGAGCTGTACATTTCTTTGTTACATTTGTTTGTTCTAAGCTTGCAAGCTCACTCCCTGTAAACTCTCTTCTCTAAATAAAATTTGGAATTAAAAAAATATATATATAAGGACAGGATCCTGCCCTATTCTTGTTAATGGCACATAGACTGGTAAGGGACAAGGGACCCTTTACTAGTCCAAGGCGCCGATCAGTGCAGCTCAGTGATCTGTGACAAAAATCTCCTCGCCATGAACTTGCCAAATTTACTAAGGAATGGGGTTTAGGCAAATTAGTTTTCCTGACAGCTCCATGTCAGCCACTACTGGGTAAGGCCACCCCCACCCCCATGCAATCAGGACCTAACTCATAAATTTTACCCCCACGCCCTAAATGACGTTACTTTTCTTTCCTCTATGTGGTCAGGACTTGGTACAGTCTCCTACCTTTCTGGATCAATGATCAGGCCGTCCATCCAGTGTGGGCCTCCTGGACGTAGCCCCCGTTATTCCCGCTAAACGCTTTGGCTGTGTGGGGTCCCTGCTACTGGGTTTCGGGGCATAGAGAAGTGGACCAAGGGTCTGCAGCAGGATGGCATTGTCTCTCCTCTCCCAGGCGTTCAACGGCGCAGAGCTGGACACACAAACAAATACAGTGTCCCTACCAGAAGGGAAGATTCCCTCTATCTTAGAACAGGCAAAGTCCGCAAGGTCGGCCAACTGTCTCCCCTCCAGGACCTGCCTCCAGCTGCTGGGCATGATGACGTCTGTAACGCTCATAGTGAAATGGGCCCAGTGGCACACTCGTCCATTCCAGTATGGGTTCCTCTGGCAGTGGAACTCCCAGAATCTGTTTGAAAACATATCCTAAACACAGTCCATGAGACAGAGTTTAGCCTGGTGGGAGGAAAAGAGGAATCTGCTGCAGTGTCACTCCCTCCTCCCAACATCCTGGATAGCGATCACCTCAGACGCCAGCAATTCAGGATAGGGAGCCCATTGGGGAGACCAGTGGGCGCAAGGCAGATGGTCTCACCCACTGAAGGAAGTTGTGGGCAACAGGTTGGAGCTGAGGGCGGCATATTAAGCTCTCCTGGCCTTATCCGAGGTAATCCGTGGGGGCTTAGTCCTCCTAAAGATGGACAACGTAACGTCTATATCAAGAATCAGGGAAGCATGCAGAGTCTGTCCCTCCTGGAAGAGGTGGAACCCATAATGAATTGTGCCCAAGAGAACCTGCTTTGGCTCTCAGCAGTATATTTACCCAGACATGCCAATCTCCAGGCGGACTACCTGTCCAGGACTACAGTGGACAACAACGAATGGTCCCTCCTGACACAAGTGTTCAGGGAACTGGTAGCCTGGTCTTTTCTCCTAGAAATGGACCTCTTTGCATCTCCGGTCAACACAAAGCTCCCCAGATTCTGCAAAAATTAGATTCATCCACGGGCAGCCCTGGTGGATGCTCTGACTGCAAAGTGGAAATTTCAGACAGCTTACGCTTTTTCCCCCCGTGCCGGTAATACTGCTCTTTCTGAACAGACTGAGTTGGGAAGATATCACGGAACTGGCAGTGATCCCAGATTGGCCAAAACGCCCATGGTATCCTCTACTCTTACGCATGTGTCACTGACGAGTGCCGGAGAAACTCAGGTTAATGGCCTGGATATTGAAAGGCGGAGGTTCAAAACCTAGGGTGCTCCACTGAAGTGGTACAGACCCTCATGAAGGCCCACAAAAGTAGCAGTGTCTACAATAGAAGCTTGCAAAAGTTACAAGAGTATGCAGCTTCAGCGGGACTCGGGATGGAAGAACTCAGAGCCTGTCACATCCTTGATTTTCTACAGAAGGGCCTGGAAATGGGACTAAGTGCAAGTACGCTCAAAGGCCAAGTGTCAGCCATTTCCACAGGAATTCAGTGGGCCTCTACCAAACTAATCATTCAGTTCTTTAAGGCTGTAGTGAAACTTAGGCCTCCCAGAGCACTCGCACTTTCCAAGTGGTTCGGCCAAGGATTGTTGCTGCGGGACTTGACGATGAAAGCATCCTTCCTGGTTGCAATAACCTCGGCCAGAAGGGTCTCTGAAATAGCAGCTCTGGGGGTTTAAAGAGCCCAACACGTCCTTCGGGGCAGGTAGGGTCATTCTAAGGCCAATGCCAGACTTCATCCCTAAGCTAGCCACCAAGTTCCACCCAAGTCAAAAGATAGTGCTACCAACCTATTTCCGGGAGGATGGACGAGAAGTCAGCCCACTGGATGTGGGTGGAACATTGAAAAAGTGTACCTTGAAGCAACCTCTAGCATCAGAATCTCAGACTCCCTGTACGTAATTTCCGAAGGAATACGCAAGGGATATAAGGCCTCCAGCAGGATCATTGCCGCCTGGCTCAAAAAGACAATCGCCATGGCATACAAGGATAAGGGGTTGGCACCTCCAGAGAGAATAACGGCTCACTCCACGAGGAGCTTTTCAACATCATGGGCATGAGAAGAAAGTTTCATCAGCACACCAGGATCTCTAAAATTGGGTCCAAAACTTTAATCACATAGTATCAAAAAATAAAAGCGACATTTCGGAGCCACGCAGGACCCCTTCATCAGACATCTGACCTAAGGGGTCCTGCGTGGCTCTGAAACGTCGCTTTTATTTTTTTATACCATGTGTTAGGTCCTGATTGCATGGGGGTGGGCGGGGTTTTAATATAACGTCATATCATACACAAAACAAAACCATCTACTAATGATTTTTTTTTTCAAACAGTCCATTTATAAAGGCATTGATCCTTTAACCACTTGCCAACCGCCGCACGAACATTTACGTCGACAGAATGGCACGGACAGGCAAATGGGCGTATATATACGTCCCCTTTCATTTGCCGCCGTGAGGTTGCGTGCGTACCGCCGGCAGTGCGCTTGCGACCCTGGCGCAATCTATGTGATCCCAAAATAGTGTCAAAAGTGTCAGATGTGTCAGCCATAATGTCGCAGTCACGATAAAAATCGCTGATCGCCAGTGGCGTAGCGTGGGTTGTCAACGCCTGGGGCGATGCAAGTAATTTGCGCCCCCCTGACCCATGGACTTACCTATTTTTAGCTAGCTCCAGTCTGGTCACATGATCCACTATGTGAGACAGCAGTGGCTGTAGGGATAAGGAGAGCGTGCTTGATAATGACTGGTAAAGCCTGGAGTGGTGACATCATGCATATGTTCCTATGTCCCATCTGTTGTTGGCGCTCCCTCCTCTCCACACTCGTGACAGCGCCCCTGTAAATTTTGCGCCCGGGGCGGTGGCCCCCCTCGCACCCCCCACGCTACGCCACTGCTGATCGCCGCCATTACTAGTAAAAAAAAAAAATATTAATAAAAATGCCATAAAACTACCCCCTATTTTGTAGACGCTATAACTTTTGCGCAAACCAATCAATAAACGCTTATTGCAATATTTTTTACCAAAAATATGTAGAAGAATACGTATCGGCCTAAACTGAGGAAAAAAAATTTTTTTTAGATATTTTTTGGGGATATTTATTATAGCAAAAAGTAAAAAATATAGCATTTTTTTCAAAATTGTCGCTCTATTTTTGTTTATAGCGCAAAAAATAAGAACCGCAGAGGTGATCAAATACCACCAAAATAAAGCTCTATTTGTGGGAGAAAAAGGACATACATTTTTTTGGGGACAGCGTCGCACGACTGCGCAATTGTCAGTTAAAGCGACGCAGTGCAGAATCGCAAAAATTGGCCTGGTCTTTGATCAGCCAAGTGGCTAAGTAGTTTCCGTTTGTTCTGATCAGATATTCTTTTCGTTAAGGTTTCAGTACAATGCATTCTTGCAGTTTCCCTCAAATAATACAAGGTATTCACAATAACCTATTGTTTTATCATAATCATCAGAACACATTTGCACAGACATGCTGTAAAAATTCAATTTTGATAAGGACAGTGAATATAATAATAAATGCATTTATCAACTAATATTCTAATAGATGAGTAAGATGCTGTCAAATGATAATTGGATTTATTCAAATTAGAAAAGAAACAAGCACTGCTTATATTCAAGTTCTACTGTCAAACTTAAATTACAACTTCATAAACTAGAGAACTTAAAAGTAATATTAAACCTAAAAAACAAAAATGTAATGTATTCTTACCAATTCTTAGATGTGATGGTTGTAATAGGTTTGTTTTTTAAGGCTTTTTGTTTATATTAATTAATTGCATCAGCCCCGGAAGATTTTGCCCTCTTCCTGACCAAGGCACTTTTTACAATTTGGCACTGCGTCGCTTTAACTGATAATTGCATGGTCGTTTGATGCTGTACCCAAACAAAATTTGCGTCCTTCTTCCCTACAAATAGAGCTTTCTTTTGGGGGTATTTGATCACCTCTGCAGTTTTTATTTGTTGTGCTATAAGCAAAAAAAGCGACAGTTTTAAAAAAAAAAACAATATTTTTTTACTTTTTGCTATAATAAATATCCCCCAAATAAAAAAAACAAAAAACACATTTCTTCATCAGTTTAGGCCGATATGTATTCTTCTACATATTTTTGGTAAAAAAAAAATCACAATAAGCGTATATTGATTGGTTCGTGAAAAGTTATAGCGTCTACAAACTATGGGAAATATTTATGGCTTTTTAATGGCATTTTTGTTATTATTATTTATTTTTACTAGTAATGGCGGTGATCTGCGATTTTTAGCGGTATTGCGGCGGACAGATCGGACCCCTTTGACAGATTTTTGGGACCTTTTGAAAATAATGGGGCATAAACATGACTCTATTTCTTCATCCTTCTCTACAGGTATGAATCCCTTTCATTCATTTGATATATTTTCAGATTTATTATTACTGTCCGGTTTGAGAACTTGGGTTCCTATCCTGGTGATGCCTCTTTTGGCTCTATCTTCTTTTTTCATTTGAGTTCCTATATGTGTTTTCACTTATTTAGGGACTCCACATTGCTCTTTTCCCTCTGTGGCTTCTGGTGAACAAATGGTGCCATCTGGATGGCTGGTTTCAGAACTTATTTTGGGATTCTCCTAGATCAAGTCCTCTTGACCTTCCCCTGTTCATGGGGTGTCTGGGCTGTTATGGTAAGAAAGGATTTGTTCCTCGTTTGCACTGCGATTATAATCTGATTTATGTACTTTTTTTTTACTTCTTTGTTTATATATAATTCTACCAATGTTTTTGGTTAATTAAACCAACATTTTTCCCTTTTTGATTTATTGTTTGTATTCTGGATTTATATCAAACAATACTAACTTGCCCTCCATCCATTGTTTGTGTCTTGTAATTTTCATCATTTATCTGTTCTTGACATCGAAAGCTCCTGAGGAAGCTCATCAGAGCGAAACTAGTAGAGCGATCACAGTGCAGCTATCTTTGCATATGGCCACATGTCTTGCACCCAACATGGATGTTTTTTTATTGCTTGACTTTTACTCTCATAAATAAAAATGTTATATTTTTAATACTTTTGTATTTCTACTTTATTAAGTGAACACTGTTTAAAAATCCCAGGGTTTTTTATACCCTTTGTCCTTTCTCTTTTTGATATGCATTCAATGGGATGTGTTGTTTAGATTTGAATGTTTATGCCCCATTATTTTCAAAAGGTCCCAAAAATGTGTCAATCTCATAAATAATAATTTTCACATTTTCGGGACCATTGACATACAGCGATCAGTGCTATAAAAATGCACTGAATACTGTGTAAATTACACTGGTAGGGAAAGTGTTAACACTAGGGGGCAATCAAGGGGTTACATTTGTGTTCCCTCAGTGTGTTCTAACTGTATGGGGATAGGACTGAGTAGGAAAGGAGACATTTCGCTGTTCCTACTTAGTAGGAACAAATTACATGTCTCCTCTCTGACAGCACATGGATTCCCGTGCTGACGCTCATGCACATGATCAGGAGTGGCCGGCGGTTGTAATCGAGCATCGGGTCCCCGGCCATGCAGCGGGTGCGTGCGCCCTCTGGCAGCTCTTAAAGGATCCCCGTACCTGTACGGGGTTTCGCTCAGGGGAGCCATTCTGCCCCCTTAGATGTACACAAGCCGGTCGGGAACTGGTTAATGTAAAATCTTTATCCCAGAAGTAAAAAAAAAACACTAAAAAAACTGTAGCTGATCTTGTCATCCCCTGAGGCTTTGTTGGCTGGTCTGGGTGTGCAGCAAATTTGGGGATGTTCATGTTATATGTCTGTAATTTATGTTTAAATGCAGGAGGGGAAATTAGATAGATAGTTTGTACCTAAAAAGTCCCATGTTGGGTTATTGTTGTGGTTTGTAATGTAATTGTAATGGTTTATAGAATTTAAAATTCAACAGGACCCCATTCTAGTTTCTTAATTTCACCCCTTCTTTTAATTTTGTGATAAAGTCAATAGCGTATTCAAATAAAGCACTATTAAATTATAAATGAAAATATAAAACAAAAATAAGAAATGAGCGCTATACAAATTACAGCTGCCAGCACACAAGAGTGATCCTACAAACCTCCAAAATATCAGATAATATAAATGTAGTACAGTGCCTATTAATAATAAACAGAATACAAATGTGAATGTATGATCCAGAAGAGAATATTAAAGTCCCAAATATTACTACTAAAAACAGCCCGTGACATGACTTGAGTATATTCTGTGTATTTATAAGATCATCCAGTGATATAGCGAAGTGTGTCTAACCACTCACCAGAAACAAGTAAATTTAAAACCTTGAATTATCATTACATTGCACCCGGTGTAGTGAAAGTTGTATCATTACTCCTGAGCCTCCACCAATCTGTACACTCACCAGAAGCCTGGCAACAGATATGCCGTTAACTGCTCCATTGGAGCGGAGGAGTAGGCATGTGCGGTTTGTTTTGTTACAAAAAAAAGTTCGGACAAATTTGTGTTTTACTATAGTACCGAATTTAAACGAATCCGAAATAACTAAAAAACTTTGTAAAAAAATAAAGAATAGAACAGACTATAATAGAATAGAAAATAATAGAATAAAAAAATAATAGTTCAGAATAGAAAGAATATAACCATTTTGAATATAATATAATCAATTTGCATTTTAATAGAATAGATAAGAATAGATTAGAATAGAAAATAACAGAATAGTATAGAAAAAAACAACAGAATAGAATAGAAAGAATATAACCATCTTCCGAAATGCCAATTTTCGAATAGAATGCATTTGAATAGAAAAGAATAGAATAGAAAATAGAATAGAAAAGAATAGTATAGAGAAAATAAAAAAAAGAGTATACTGTAATTAAAAAAACAATAGAATAGAATAGATTAGAATAGAAAGAATATAACCATTTCCCAAATATCAAATAGAATACTGAATATACTCGAGTATAAGCCGAGATTTTCAGCCCTTTTTTTTGGGCTGAAAGTCCCCCCCCCCCCCCCCCGGCTTATACTCGAGTCAGCGAAATTTTACATTGTAAATAGTACCTGAAAAAAAGTTGAGAGGCTGCGGCGTCCATCGTTTAAATCCCGCGGTCTCTTCCTGGTCCCTTCCGTGATAGGCGATTCTCAGCAGACACTCTCCGCCTATCACGAACGTTCTCTCATCCTCAGTTTCCCAGCAGACGTCTGTGATTGGCGGAACACCGAACACAGTGTCTGCTGAGAAACTGAGGATGAGAGAACGTTCGTGATAGGCGATTCTCAGCAGACACTCTCCGCCTATCACGGAAGGGACCAGGAAGAGACCGCGGGATTTAAACGATGGACGCCGCAGCCTCTCAACTTTTTTTCAGGTACTATTTACAATGTTAAATTTAAACAGTGAGGATGGGAACAGTAAGGATGGGAACAGTAAGGATGGGAACAGTAAGGATGGGAACAGTAAGGATGGGAACAGTAACGATGGGAACAGTGAGGCATTGTTGACCCTCGGTTTATACTCGAGTCAGTAAGTTTTCCCAGTTTTTTGTGGCAACATTAGGTACCTCGGCTTATACTCGGGTCGGCTTATACTCGAGTATATACGGTACATTTGGTTTGAATAGAATAGAAAATAATAGATTAGAATAGGAAGATGGTTATATTCATTCTATTCTATTGTTTTTTTTCTATAATATTGTTTAATTTTCTATTCTATTCTACTTTATTCTTTTCTATTCTATTCAAATTCGAATTGATTCTATTTGAATTTTGGAAAATTGTTATATTATTTCAAGTCAATTCTATTGTTTTTTTAATTCTATTCTTTTCTATTCTATTCGAATTTCAGAAGATGGTGTGACAGCAGGAAGGTAAAGTCACCTGGTTGCATCCAGGGGGGTAGATATATTTCGCCCAGATTCAGGCTTTACGCCGACTTATACCACTAGGTGGAGAGTTGTATAAGGCTAGTGGGCTCATTGATGACTCATACCTCTAGGGAGAGGGCTGGGCGTCGTGCAGACAGGGAGTTGATGAGTCCAGCTGAACCTTGTCAGCTCATTTAGGCCTCTATAAGAAAGCCCAGATTCATTAGATGTTAGCTCATGCCTGGAAGCAGACCTGTGTGGACTGTCTAGGGAGAGTGAACCCCTGTGCGGTGAGAGAAAGCCTGTGTGGCTATATTTTGCTTGGACATTTAAAACCAGGGACTAGGACAGCACTAGGCTGATCCCAGTCGTTAGTTAGGAAACCTGTAAGTTTAGTCAGAGGTCAAGTTGACCAGGATTTATTTTGTGTTTGTTTTTTTTGCCTTGCTGTGTTTTTGTCACTGTAAATAGAAAATAAACCGCACCTTTTTTGATTTTGAAAACCACAACCTCCGTCTGCTGGGCCTGTTTTTGGGTGGGGAGCCCATCCCGGGGGTCACACATACCCGCTGCCGAGCTAGCCCCCTCACAGTTGGTGGAGAACCAGTGGCAGTTTTTTTTTAAGCCAGCATGGAGGAGATACTGAAACAGCTGGCTCTAGCAAATGCCAATCAACAGCAGACAAATGCAGGTTTGCAAAGGAGCCTTGCAGCCCAGCAGCAAGCTCATCAACAGAGCCTTGCAACTTTACAACAGAGTCTGGAGGCTCAGCAACAAGCCCAACAGCAATCTGAGGCCCGCTTCATAGACCTGTTGCAGAAGCAAGAGCAGAGACTACAACAACAGATGGAAGCAGTAATGCAGCAACGTCCGCAGACCGGTGAGGAAAGCCGTCCCACTAATACCGCGTCCTTTGGGGTGAGTCGTTTATTGACAAAAATGACTGGAGAGGATGATCCAGAGGTATTTTTGACCACATTTGAAAGGACCGCTGAAAGAGAAAAGTGGCCTGAGGAGCAGTGGGCTGGACTGGTGGCTCCTCTGTTAACGGGAGAATCGCAGAAAGCTTACTATGACCTAGAGCCTGACCAAGCAAAAGACTATGTGATGCTAAAAGCTGAAATATTGGCAAGGCTGGGTGTCACCCTGGCTGTCCGGGCTCAGCGTGTGCATAACTGGACTTTCCAGCTTGGAAAACCCCCCAGGTCTCAAATGTATGATCTCATTCACCTGAGCAGAAAGTGGCTACAGCCAGAGACTTTGTCCGCACCAAAGATTGTGGAACGTGTTGTAATGGATCGGTTTTTGAGAGCTCTTCCTACTGCCATCCAAAAGTGGGTAAGCCATGGAGACCCAGAGACGGCCGATGGTCTTGTGGATCGTGTGGAGAAATACTTGGCTACAGAGAACCTGACGGCCTCTTCCAGAGACACTCGGACTTTCCACCCTAAGACCAGACCATCCCCAGGGGCGGATAAGATGATTCCAAGGGGTAAGGGTGGAGAGAGTGAGAGGGTGGGAGCTCTACCCCAAGTTTGGCGAGAACAGCCTGGGAAATCAGCGGCTCAAGAGGCGGCAAGAAGGATCATTTGCTACCGCTGCCGGCAAGCGGGACATATTGCAGCAAATTGCCCGGTTTTGGAGGAACCCATGCAGTGTGACTTTCTGACGGGCAGACGTCAGTCGCTGTGTGCGACAGTCGCATGCACTGCCATTCGGGGAACTGAGAAACATTTATGCAAAATGTGTATTAATGGTAGAAATGTTGTGGTATTGCTGGATTCAGGTAGCCTTGTGACCCTGATAAAGGCTGAGTTAGTTAAAACAGAGGTCTCTGGGAATAGCAAGGTAGCCGTTATTTGTGTGCATGGGGACACCCGAGAGTATCCAGTGACTACAGTGTGTTTCGAGACCCCCAAAGGTACCCTTTCTCATCCAGTGGGCTTAGTGTCTCAGTTACCGCATGACGCCATTGTGGGAAGGGATTTTCCGAAGTTCTGGGAACTGTGGGATGATCATGAGCCCCCCACTGGTGCCCCTATGTACCAGGAATATGATAGCCAGAACTCCTCTGAGAGTGGTGAGGACTCTCCCGAATTTCCCTTGTCAGTATTGGCAGGGGAGACTCAAGAAACTGGAGAGGAGCCCACCTCCTCAGACGAAAACCTACCGTCTGTGGAGTTTTCTGATCTTGAGGTTCACAGGGAAAACTTTGCCACAGAACAGTTGAAAGACCCCGCCCTAATAAAGGCACGGGAAAACGTAGTGAAAATAGATGGCGAGTTAGTGAACCCAGATAATACCTGCACTTACCCATACTTCAGCGTAGAGAAGGACCTACTGTATCGGGTGGCAAAAAGGGCAGAAGAAACCGTTGAGCAGCTTGTGGTGCCCAAACCTTACAGGAAGTTGGTGTTGGAGTTGGCCCATGGGCACATTCTTGGAGGTCATCTGGGGACAGAGAAAACCCGAGAGAGGGTATTACAGAGATTCTATTGGCCTGGGGTGATGAAGGACATAGAAAATTATTGTTCCTCCTGCCCTGTGTGTCAGAGGTCGGCCCCGATGCCACACTTCCGTAGCCCGCTGGTCCCTCTACCCATCATTGAGGTCCCGTTTGAGAGAATCGCAATGGATTTGGTAGGTCCTATAATCAAGTCCGCTAGGGGGCACCAGTACATATTGGTTATAATGGACTATGCCACCCGTTATCCAGAAGCGATCCCTCTCAGAAATACCTCGGCCAAAACCATAGCCAAAGAGCTATCTCTTGTTTTTAGCCGGGTGGGTATTTGTAAAGAACTGCTTACGGACCAAGGTACACCCTTTATGTCCCGGGTTATGAAGGAGCTGTGTAAATTGTTCAAAGTGACGCAATTACGTACATCTGTGTATCACCCCCAAACCGATGGGCTGGTTGAAAGATTCAACAAAACCCTAAAACAAATGTTGAAGAAAGTGGTGGATAGGGATGGAAAGGATTGGGACTGTCTACTTCCTTATTTGATGTTTGCTATTAGGGAGGTGCCCCAATCCTCTACGGGATTCTCCCCCTTTGAGTTACTGTATGGGAGAC
The DNA here is from genome assembly GCA_029206835.1 of Rana muscosa. Lineage (NCBI taxonomy): Eukaryota > Metazoa > Chordata > Amphibia > Anura > Ranidae > Rana > Rana muscosa. The sequence continues at coordinate 961,909,004 of CM055117.1, read as the reverse complement.
ACCCAAGAGGGCTGTTGGATATTGCCAAGGAAACTTGGGAAAGTGAGAGTTCTCCCCACAGGAGTGTGATTGAGCATGTCGCCCTGATGCAAGATCGAATTGCACAGGTAATGCCCATCGTGAAGGAACATTTGGCCCAAGCGCAGTTGGCACAGCAGAGAGTGTACAACCGTGGAGCCAAGACCCGTACCTTTTCCCCGGGGGATAGGATATTGGTACTTGTCCCTACGGTTGAAAGTAAATTCCTTGCCAAATGGCAAGGCCCCTACGAGATAATGGAAAAAGTGAGCGAAGTGAATTACAAGGTCAGACAACCAGGAAGGCGAAAGCCCGAACAGATCTATCACGTTAATCTGTTGAAAGCCTGGAGGGATAGAGAGTCCCTAGTCGCAGACACTTGGTCACCAGCTCAAACTGGTTGCGTGATTCCTGAGGTTGGAATCGCAGCCACCTTGTCACAACCCCAACAACAGGAGGTTAAGGAGTTTGTGCTTCGCAACAAGGAGGTATTCTCTGAGCTGCCGGGACAAACATCTGGGGTAGAGCATGACATTATTACCCCGCCCGGTGAAAGGGTGAAGTTAAAACCCTATCGGATCCCAGAGGCCCGACGGGAGGCAATACGGGAGGAAGTACAGAAAATGCTGAACTTAGGGGTGATAGAGGAGTCCCAAAGTGATTGGTCTAGTCCCATTGTGTTGGTGCCTAAACCGGATGGGAGCTGGCGATTTTGTAACGATTTTCGTCAGTTGAACAAAGTTACAAAATTTGACACCTACCCCATGCCACGTATAGATGAGTTGATCGACCGGCTGGGAACAGCCCGATACATGACGACTCTTGACCTCACAAAAGGGTATTGGCAAATCCCCCTGGCCAAGTCAGCCAAAGAGAAAACCGCATTTGTAACCCCAGACGGGGCGTTCCAATATAAAAGAATGCCGTTCGGGTTACAGAATGCGCCGGCCACATTCCAGCGGAAAATGGACCAGATGCTGAGGCCCCATCGGAAGTATGCTGCGGCTTACCTGGATGACGTAATTGTCCATAGCACAGATTGGGCCTCACATCTGCCAAAAGTGCAAGCAGTCCTGGACTCTGTTCGGGAAGCAGGGTTTACGGCTAACCCCAAGAAGTGTACCATTGGGCAGGAGGAGGCCAAATATCTTGGGTACACCATTGGGAGGGGAGTAATAAAACCCCAACTCAACAAAGTCGAGGCCATCCAGAGTTGGCCACGTCCCAACAGCAAGAAGCAGGTACGAGCCTTTCTGGGAATCGCTGGGTATTATCGGCGATTCATTCCCCACTTTGCTTCTAAGGCTGTGCCCCTAACCAACCTGACGAAGGGGAAAGGGTCGGTCATGATTAAATGGACCCCCGAGGCTGAGGCAGCATTCCAATTCTTGAAACAAGCCTTATGTAGCCAGCCAGTGTTGTACTCACCCGACTTCTCTAAAGACTTTGTCGTACAAAGTGATGCGTCAGATGTGGGGTTAGGAGCAGTATTGTCCCAGGTCTGGAACGGGGAAGAGCACCCAGTCATTTACCTCAGCAGGAAGTTGAAGTCCCATGAGGTAAATTACGCCACCGTTGAAAAGGAGTGTTTAGCGGTGAAGTGGGCTCTAGATTCCCTTCGGTACTACCTGCTAGGTAGGCACTTTGACATGGTTACGGATCACGCTCCGTTAAAGTGGATGGCTCAAAACAAGGAAACAAATAGAAGAGTGAATAGGTGGTTCCTGGCCCTCCAGGAATTCAACTTCACAGTAAAGCATCGCCCTGGCGTTCAAATGGGGAATGTGGATGCTTTGTCTCGAGTACATGAATGCCTGATTGCTGGTGTTCCAACCCCGAGGTTAAAACAAGAGGGGGGGGTATGTGACAGCAGGAAGGTAAAGTCACCTGGTTGCATCCAGGGGGGTAGATATATTTCGCCCAGATTCAGGCTTTACGCCGACTTATACCACTAGGTGGAGAGTTGTATAAGGCTAGTGGGCTCATTGATGACTCATACCTCTAGGGAGAGGGCTGGGCGTCGTGCAGACAGGGAGTTGATGAGTCCAGCTGAACCTTGTCAGCTCATTTAGGCCTCTATAAGAAAGCCCAGATTCATTAGATGTTAGCTCATGCCTGGAAGCAGACCTGTGTGGACTGTCTAGGGAGAGTGAACCCCTGTGCGGTGAGAGAAAGCCTGTGTGGCTATATTTTGCTTGGACATTTAAAACCAGGGACTAGGACAGCACTAGGCTGATCCCAGTCGTTAGTTAGGAAACCTGTAAGTTTAGTCAGAGGTCAAGTTGACCAGGATTTATTTTGTGTTTGTTTTTTTTGCCTTGCTGTGTTTTTGTCACTGTAAATAGAAAATAAACCGCACCTTTTTTGATTTTGAAAACCACAACCTCCGTCTGCTGGGCCTGTTTTTGGGTGGGGAGCCCATCCCGGGGGTCACACATACCCGCTGCCGAGCTAGCCCCCTCACAATGGTTATTGTTTTTTTTTCTATTCTAGTCCTTTATTTTCTATTCTATTTTATTCTCTTTGTAAATTGCAAAACTATTTGAATTAGAAAACTATTCAAAAACTTTTAGAATTGATCCAAATTCGAAGGTTTTGAATGGATTCAAAAACGAATAAACAAAACGAATTCCGAAAACAAATGAAACTAATTTAACCAAGACCCCTTTCACACTGAGGCGCTTTGCAGGCAATACACCGCTAAAAATAGCGCCTGCAAAGCGCCCTGAAAGAGCGGCTCCCTTCACTCCAGTGTGAAAGCCCGAGGGTGGTTTTAACCTTTTTTCGGCCGCTAGCGGGGGGTTAAAAAGCACCCCGCTAGCGGCCGAATACCTTCGCTCAAATGATGGTAAAGCGCTGCTTAAAATAGTGGCACTTTACTGCTGACGCCGCCCACGCCCCAGCGTGAAAGGAGCCTAAACAAATTTATGTAAATAACGAGTCAAAATGAAACAAATTTTTTCGTTCTGCACATGTCTACGGAGGAGTATCCCGGCTTTGTTTACCAAATGGATGGAGGGATCCAACAACAACCGAGGGAAGAGGAACAGCACGAGGCATGCCAGGAGAAAGGGGCGGAGCCCAGAAAAGAGCACACACTTGACCGACTGAACCAATGAGAGTCATCTCCTCATAGAACACCACCGTGTACCCAGACATAGGAGATATACACATGAAAGAGATCAGCTTCATTATTATTATGATCTCTCCTGTCTCCACAGTGTAGGGATTAAGCTCTTGGCTGCACTGAGAAGGTGGGGAAGTCTTTTGATCAGTAATTGAGTGTGATAGAAAATGAGGGTCAATGCATTGTCTTCAAGACCTTGATCGACAATATCTAAGATATAAGTTCTAATAGCTAGCCAGGAATCTCTGATTTTAAGACAGACCCACCTGACCTCAATTCCTCCAGTGTGAAGAGACCTTTGGGAACATGTTAGCTAATTTTACTTGTACCTTGCACCCTCATGAAAATAGTTTGTTTTTAGTTCTTTATATTTTTGGGCGTATCAACAAAACATGCACTAATTAATGACTTTGTAGGTCAGCAAGCATGTATGGTACACTATCTCCTGTACCCATTCTCTCATATATAAGGTTTGGTTTACCAGTATTTTTCTATGTGCAGTTTATAGAATGTAGATAGAGTGTGGGAAGTCTTAAATTTCTCAAGGTAAAGATTCTTACAATTTTTCAAGGAATCTAGTGGTCTCAACTGGGGGAGGGTACTTTAAAATAAATTACTGTATTTATTGGCGTATAACACTCACTTTTTTACCCTGAATATAGAGGGTAAACTGTGCCTGCGTGTTATACGCAGGGGGCTGTGTAAATTTTTTTTCCTGAAACTTCCCTCTTAAAGTTAGGGTGCGTGTTATACGCCGATAAATACGGTATTCAGTTGGAAATATCTTCTTTCATTCATGGCAAAACTACTGTAAAGGAAATTTGTAAATTCTATATAAAATTGTATTCTATTTTGTATGCTTTGCCTATGTGTTGCACACTGCACTCATTGTGCACACGGCACTAATAATGTTTTGAGAGACACCCGCTGGTTGACACTGGCACTACAACCTATAGGTCTGGGAGCCACAGTGCCATCAGAAGGTGAACCCATTCCTGTTTTGATAACATGTTGCATTCTTTTGAGTCCTGATTAGAATTTAGCCTGCCTATGTTACACCCCTTGTTACCATAAAAGTACATATGTAATAGTAATGTGATACCTATGTAATCATGTGTATAAAAAATGTAAATTGCGTTGAATAAACAGAACAGTTATTTGGAAAGATGCTGAGTGTATCTTATGTGTCTGTACCCTACTGCAGTAGTTATTAATTTGCAATCACTAATCACTATGAGTATGGGAGTTGCCTATCTATAAAATTTCGAGAACACTACCATGGGGAAAGTGGCTTCTTATGTCTTCCAGAGGCAGAAGGGTTCCCTTCATACTAAATTTCTAAGAACATTTGTCCCCAGCTCTCACCAAACTGTTAAAATAGGGAAGATGAACCAGGTTGTCAGGACTAGGCAACTCCTATCCTCATAGTGATTAGTGGTTCCAAATTATTAACTACTGCAGAAGGGAACTGACACATAAGATACACTCAGCATCTTTCCAAATAACTGTTCTGTTTATTCAAGGCAATTGAAGTATTTTATACACATGATTACATAGGTATCACATTACTATTACATATGTAATTTTATGGTAACAAAGGGGTGTAACATAAGCAGGCTATATTCTAACCAGGACTCAAAAGAATGCAACATGTTATCAAAACAGGAATAGGTTCACCTGCTGGTGGCACTGTGGCTCCCAGACCTATAGGTTGTAGTACCAGTGTCCACCAGCGGGTGTTTTTCAACAGCCAGCAGTTCCTAGCAATTAGTCATCACCTGACGATAACTGCTGGGAGCATATTTAGTCCTTCCTCTGCTATCCCATCTTGCCTTGGTGTTTTGCCGTGTGCCCCTGATCTGTTTGCATCGTGACCTGCTACCCTGTTCCAGATTCTGATCCTTTGCCCAGCAGCTTGTTCCTGCTCCTGTGTACCCTTTTCCTGTCCTGGTTTGTTCCCGGCTCCTTCTGCCTGATCTACCGTGTATGACCTCGGGTCTGATACTGACCACTCCTTTAGTCTTACCCTGCCATCTGTATATAGTTATCTCAGCTATCTGGTTTAGTTTATTTATTGTGATCACTTTCACCAGTTAGTCTTCACTAGGGATGAGCCGAACACCCCCCTGTTCGGTTCGCACCAGAACCTGCGAACAGCCAGAATGTTCGCGTGAACTTTAGAACCCTATTAAATACAATGGACTCGAACGTTCGAAATCAAAAGTGCTAATTATAAAGGCTAATATGCAAGTTATTGTCCTAAAAAGGGTTTGGGGACCCGGGTCCTGCCCCAGGGGACATGTATCAATGCAAAAAAAGTTTTAAAAACTGCAGTTTTTTCGGGAGCAGTGATTTTAATACTGCTTAAAATGAAAAAATAAAAGTGAAATTTTCCTTTAAATTTCGTACCTAGGGTGTGTATATAGTATGCCTGTAAAGTCGCGCTTGTTTCCCGTGCTTAGAACTGTCCCTGCACAAAGTGTAATTTCTGAAGGAAAAAAAGTCATTTAAAACTCACTCACTTAATAAATTGTCGGCTCCCGGCAATACAGAGAAAAGTCATTGATAAAAAAAAAAAGCGTGGGGGTCCCCCCAAATTCAATTACCAGGCCCTTCAGGTCTGGTATGGATATTAAGGGGAACCCTGCCGCAAATTTAAAAAATAAATAAATGCGTGCGGTTCCCCCAAATATCCATACCAGGCCCTTCAGGGCGTGGAGTTCCCCCCAAAATCCATACCAGACCCTTTATCCGAGCACGCAACCTGGCAGGCCGCAGGAAAAGAGGGGGGGAAGAGAGAGCGCCCCCCCTCCTGAACCGTACCAGGCCACATGCCCTCAACATGGGGAGGATGTCCCCATGTTGATGGGGACAAGGGCCTCATCCCCACAACCCTTGCCCGGTGGTTGTGGGGGTCTGCGGGCAGGGGGCTTATCGGAATCTGGAAGACCCCTTTAACAAAGGGGACCCCCAGATCCCGGCCCCCATCTATGTGAATCGGTAAGGGGTACATTGTACCCCTACCATTTCACGAAGAAAGTGTAAAAAACTTTAATAAAACACACACACACCCTGGAAAAGTCCTTTTATAAAAATAAAAAAATAATAATAAAAAAAAAACATTCCTGCGATGAAATCCAGTGTCCCGCGGCTATCCGATGTCCAGCGCTGTCCGTCATTGGCTGAGCCTGAGCGGACCCGATAGGGAACTTCCTCCGCAGTGTATTAAATGAATAGACCTGCCCGTCCCTTCTAAAGTTTCCCATCCGGTCCGCTCAGCCAATGACGTAGGTGTAAGGCTGAGGACCAGATGCGGAATGTGAGAAGGGGCGGGTCTATTCATGTATTAAATTGTGGAGGAAGTTCCCCATCAGGTCCGCTCCCTCGTATGTCAGACCCCGCCTACGTCATTGGCTGAGCGGACCTGATGGGGAACTTCCTCCAGTATAATAAATTAATAGACCCGCCCCTTCTCACGTTCCGCATCAGGTCCTCAGCCTTACACCTACGTCATTGGCTGAGCGGACCTGATGGGGAACTTTAGAAGGGGCGGGTCTATTCATTTAATACACTGCGGAGGAAGTTCCCATCAGGTCCGCTCAGGCTCAGCCAATGATGGACAGCGCTGGACATCGGATCGCAGCAGGACACTGGATTTCATTGCTGGAATGTTTTTTTTTTTTTTTTTATGTTTAATAAAGGACTTTTCCAAGGTGTCGGTGTGTGTTTTTTTACATTTTTTTTTGCACTTTCTTCGTGAAATGGTAAGGGTACAATGTACCCCTTACCAATTCACATAGGGGGGGCCGGGATCTGGGGGTCCCCTAAGTTAAAGGGGTCTTCCAGATTCCGATAAGCCCCCTGCCCACAGACCCCCACAACCACCGGGCAAGGGTTGTGGGGATAAGGCCCTTGTCCCCATCAACATGGGGACATCCTCCCCATGTTGAGAGCATGTGGCCTGGTACGGTTCATGAGGGGGGGGGCGCTTTCTCGTCCCCCCTCTTTTCCTGCAGCCTGCCAGGTTGCGTGCTTGGATAAAGGGTCTGGTATGGATTTTGGGGGGAACTCCACGCCATTTTTTTTTAAATTTGGGGTGGAGTTCCCCTTAAAATCCAAACCAGACCTGAAGGGCCTGGTATGGATATTTGGGGGAACTCTGCGCATTTTTTTTAAAATTTGCGGCAGGGTTCCCCTTAATATCCATACCAGACCTGAAGGGCCTGGTAATTGAATTTGGGGGGACCCCCACGCGTTTTTTTAAAAAAAATTTATCAATGACTTTTCTATGTATTGCCGGGAGCCGACAATTCATTTATAGCCTCGAGTGAGTTTTAAATTACTTTTTTTCCTTCAGAAATGACACTTTGTGCAGGGACAGTTCTAAGCACGGGAAACAAGCGCGACTTTACAGGCATACTATACACACACCCTAGGTAAGAAATTTAAAGGAATATTTCACTTTTATTGTTTCACTTTAAGCATTATTAAAATCACTGCTCCCGAAAAAACTGTAGTTTTTAAAACTTTTTTTTGCATTGATACATGTCCCCTGGGGCAGGACCCGGGTCCCCAAAAACTTTTTAGGACAATAACTTGCATATAAGCCTTTAAAATTAGCACTTTAGATTTCTCCCATAGACTTTTCGAATTTGCCGCGAACACCCCAAATTGTTCGTTGTTCGGCGAACGGGCGAACAGGCAATGTTCGAGTCGAACATGAGTTCGACTCGAACTCGAAGCTCATCCCTGGTCTTCACTGGTTTAGATTCTTGGGGTCTTAGAAATCTTGGTGTATGTGTGTTATGTTGTTTTTTGACTGACATTATCCTTTAATAAACCACATTATTTTATATCATATTTGTTCCTGGTGTTCACTGTGAATGTCCACACATTTCTGGTCATGCTTGTTTCACAGGGTACCAGCACTCTGTATCTGTGACATAGGTTTATCCACCCAAAGGAATAAAGTGACAGGAAAAGGGAGAGATAATGCTCCTGTTACATTAGGCTTGACCAGTGCCGGGACAAGGTCATTTGGTGCCCAGGGCGAAGGAGGCAAACTGCGCGCCCCCCCCCCAATTATCGCCGCCGTTCATCGTCACCGTTGTGACTATCTGTGCCTCTCTGGAGAGTTCCACAGGTATTCTTGCCCGCTCAGAACCCTTCCCTTTTGTTAAAAGATACTTCTTCCTTATAAAGGGCTTTTGCAAGAATGGAACATTTTCTCTCCTGCTACCCCTAACAGTGGTAGTTACTGTATGCTTCCCCCCCCCCTGTATTTACAAGGGGGGGGGCTCTTTTTCTTACACTACTTTGAAACAAAGTACCCTAGAAGCCAGTCCTCCTTGCTTCCCTGGGGCTTTTCCTATAACCTTTTATGAGAATGTCCTACTTATTCCCCCTTTCCTGCCCTGAAGACATGTCAATCTCTTTCTATATGTCTTGTGGATGGGGTCGCAAATGTCATGCATGTCTACCTGCCATCTATTATCTTGTTTGACTCCTCTGTCACTTGATCTATGCTGAGCACAGCCACTGGTCACTAATGCATTAGTAATTGACCAGTAGCAGTAAATTAACCCCTTTGTGCTGCATTAGTTGCACCAGTGTCAGGGTTAATTAATGCACTAATGCAGCACAAAGGGGTTAATTAACTGGCACTGGTCAGCCACTAATGCATCGGTGACCAGTGGCAGTACATTAACCCCCTCATGCTGCATATTACAGAAATTTTAAATAGGTAGCATTGGTAATTAAACTCCCCTCAGCCTTCTCTCCTCCCCTAATCGGATCTAGACAGTTCATTATTATTCTGCAGCAGAAACTGCATATTACACAAGGCACGTGGTTCAGGAATGTGTACTGTGCAGTGGTGAGAAGTGCAAAGCACAGAAAAAAAAAAAAAATCAGCAAAAGGGACAGTACTTACATTCAATGCAAAGCATCCCGTGTGCTGAGGTATATGCAGCATATAGCCCTGTGTACAGAGTGCCGGGGTCAGGAATATGTAACAGAGGGTATCACACAGCGTGCAGTGGTAAAGCGTATGTAATATGCAGATCAGCATACAGAATGCAGGGCCCAGGAGTATGTAACGCAAAACCCATTGTACAGAATACAGCATGCAGTAGTACCATCCCAAGGCCTTTAATATGTAACACACAGCCATGCATTACATACTCTTGCTCACTGAACTCTAAATGCTTTACTGTCCCCCATCCCTGGTCTTCCCCAAGCAAAAATCCCCCTTCCCTCAAGTATTCTACCTCTGTGTCCCCTCTTCCACAGCTCACCTTTGCCCCTCCCCATCAACATCTCACTTCTACACCCCCAGTCCAAAACTCACCTCTGCACCCCCATCCACATTATCTCTGCACCTCAATCTAAAGCTCACCCTAATCCACAGCTCTCACCTTTGCCACCCCCCCATGTTTCACTTCTGCACAACCTGCCTTCCCAGCTCTCCCCTCTGCACAGAGCTCCACCTTCCCAGTTCGCCTCTCCCTCTCTGCACAAATTCAGCCCCCTCCACACATTCCCAGTTCTCCTCTCTGCACACATCCCCCAGCTCTTCCTCATGTGCAAATCCCCCCCAGATCCCCTCTCTGCACACACCCCCCAGATCCCCTCTCTGCACACACCCCCCCAGATTCCCTCTCTGCACACACCCCCCAGATCCCCTCTCTGCACACACCCCCCAGATCCCCTCTCTGCACACATTCCCCCAGATCCCCTCTCTGCACACATTCCCCCAGATCCCCTCTCTGCATACATTCCCCCAGATCCCCTCTCTGCATACATTCCCCCAGATCCCCTCTCTGCATACACCCCCCAGATCCCCTCTCTGCATACACCCCCCCAGATCCCCTCTCTACATACACCCCCCCAGATCCCCTCTCTACATACACCCCCCCAGATCCCCTCTCTGCATACTCCCCTCTCTGCACACCCCCCCCAGATCCCCTCTCTGCACACACCCCCCAGATCCCCTCTCTGCACACACCCCCCAGATCCCCTCTCTGCATACACACCCCAGATTCCCTCTCTGCATACACCCCCAGATCCCCTCTCTGCACACACCCCCCAGATCTCCTCTCTGCACACACCCCCCAGATCCCCTCTCTGCATACACCCCCCAGATCCCCTCTCTGCACACATTCCCCCAGATCCCCTCTCTGCACACATTCCCCCAGATCCCCTCTCTGCACACATTCCCCAGATCCCCTCTGCACACATCCCCCAGATCCCCTCTCTGCACACATCCCCCAGATCCCCCCTCTGCACACATCCCCCAGATCCCCCCTCTGCACACATCCCCCAGATCCCCTCTCTGCACACATTCCCCAGATCCCCTCTCTGCACACATCCCCCAGATCCCCCCTCTGCACACATCCCCCAGATCCCCCCTCTGCACACATCCCCCAGATCCCCCCTCTGCACACATCCCCCAGATCCCCTCTGCACACATCCCCCAGATCCCCTCTCTGCACACATCCCCCAGATCCCCTCTCTGCACACATCCCCCAGATCCCCTCTCTGCACACATCCCCCAGATCCCCCCTCTGCACACATCCCCCAGATCTCCTCTCTGCTAACCCCCCCCCCCTTTCACGGTTCCCTCTCTCAGCACATATTCCCTCTTCCCCCACACCTTTACAGTGCACTCCTCTCTGCACAACCTCAGGCTTTGGCAAACCCTCACCTCTTCTGACGGCCACCAGTTTCTATAGTATGCACAGGCTTTTTTTTTTTTCTTAATTCAGCAGAGTACAGAGAGCTCTGTCTGCTGTAGCACAGAGCCGGAGGAGGAGTTTCAGAGCTCCTCGGCTCCGCACTGCAATGTATCAATAGTAGCAGCAAGCAGGGACAAGCTGCTTCTGGAATCACTGCTGCTGTAGCTTAGTGCTGGGATCAGAATTGTGCTCGAGGGCAGCATCAGTGAGTGCCCAGAGCTAACACAGAAAAGCCAGTTGAGGAAGTGAGCTGTGCAGAAAACTTCCTCTACTGGCTATGTGTTACATGACAGGTCGGAGAGGAGAGGGCTGCCAGAGGTGAAAAAGCACTGGTGGCGATACACACTTTGTTGCTGAACTTCTGCTGGTTCCTCCTCGGCGGCTCCTCCCTCAGCTTCGGCAGCAGCTCTCTACTCTCCTCCTATCCTGCCTCCGGCCGTGAGTGATGTCAAGCCGCCGGGACGGGACCACAAAGTCCATTCATAGGGGGAGAGAAGGGGCAGCGCTGACAGGTATGGCTGGTGTGGACTGTGTAGGCTTGTGCTGGGTGCAGGAGCGCACTCGGCATATTACAGCAGTAAGGTACAGATGACTACAGTACAGCTAGCGGCGCCTGCTAGTGTGTACAGTGAAGCACACTGCCTGCACTTCACCTGCGCCCCCCTCCTGCCTGCAAATTGTACCGCCCAGGGCATCCGCCCCTTCCGCCCCTGCCTTGTACCGGCCCTGGGCTTGACGTCGAGGGGAGATTTGTAAGATTAAATTTGAGAGTTCAGATTCCACAGTGTCATGAGCTGGGTTTCTGCCTTCTATATCTTATTTTCAAAAGATCCAATTAAAGATCTTAAAGTGGAACATTACCCCTAACAACCTGATAAAAAATAATGTTCTTTAGCAAGAAACATCAATAATAAAAATAAATAAAAAATTCACATCAATAATTATGCTACAAAAATGCCTAAAAATAGAGAGCAACCGAGCATGCGAAGACAGGGTGAGAAAGTGTATTACTGGATTATAAACAGTATAGGCACTTATTTTTAATGTTTTACATAGCTATACCTGCAAAAAGGGCCAGCCTGAAGTGATCTAGGAGGACCTCCTTTTCTGACTAAAGTTCCACTTTAATGCTACTACTTTGATAAAGGAAGGAGACTAGTAGGCCCATAACTTCCATAGATTTGGGTATACGTAATAGGGTGTAGGCATTTCTTGAGTAGAGTAGAATAGAATAGAATTCCATGCATCTTTGTAAAGAAATTCAGTCTAATGGCATTCATCTGTAGTAGAAATACATTTCTAGGTAGGACATTCATCATTATGTTGGTTATCCTACCCAGCAAAGTCAATGTAGCCCATTTTCAGTCACTTGGGTGTCAGGGCTGGGTTCAGCTCTTCCTTCTCTGTGCTAGCAGCTCAGCTGTCAGCTAATTGTCAGCTCCATCTCTCCACAGTGATCCACCTGTTGATGATCCTCTCGTCAGCTTTGCCTACTTAAGGACTTCCAGTTCATTTGATCTTCACCTTCGCCTGTGTTAACATCACAAGAGACTTTCTCCTGCATTCCAGTTGAAGACCTGCTTGACTGCTGTTCCCTCTGGCTACGGATCCTGCTTGCTGTTCTATTACCTTTATCGCTGGCTCTTGGACTTTGGCTTGGCTGACTACCCGATCCGGTTACTGAACCCTGGCTATGTTTTGACTACGCTACTCTGTTTACCTTTTTATTATTTATTATTAAACTAGTGTGATTTAACTGTACTTCTGTCTCGGTCTGATTCATGGTTTCTGACATTGGGTCCCTCAGAACATTATCTAACAGAAGTTCCATAATTGTTGGCATAGAGGAGTTATTGGGTAGTTGGATTTGCAATATTCAATATTCTGGCCTTTCCTAGAGAAAGAAAAAGAGCGCCGGAGAGAGCTACTTACTCTTCCATCCAAACTTAGTGGTAGTATTTTGAATTTATTGTAATTAACTTTAAAACTAAAGTGATATAAAAAAAAGTGTAAAGGGTATTTTATCTGCAAAAACAGGAAAAAAAAATCTGTACTGGTTAACTGCAATATATGGGGTGATGTTTAAAAAAGTATCACAGCACCAACAGTTAATCAGGGAATAGAAAGCTAGGCAGGCAGGCAGAAGGAACCAACCTGCTTCCTAGCAATGAGGATGTGGTCTGAGGGCCACCAGCCATTTATAGCAGAGGGGAAATTGTCAGCAGTACAAGGCTTGTTGCCCAACAAGAGACACGTCCACCAGGCAGAACCGTAGGGCTGTGGGGAGATCGGAACAGATCTTATAGGATCTCATCCTAGGCAAAATTGTGATACATCAGGAATTTATTTATGCAGACTTGTACTGTTACCGAGAGGTCCACTTTATGACTAAATACTAATGTTTATTCATTTGCAGAAAGTCTTACATGTCAAAAATGAAACATACCCTTGATAAGGCATACAATGCAAGTCGTGCTTATCCTAAACCAAGCTAAATTTTAAATGCATCATATGCTGTAATGTACAGAATGGATTACTTTTACATTTCCCACAACCTCTGATGTGAGGGGAGTCCCCTGATGAAGTCACAAGGTGTGTGACGTAACGCCGTAGGGAGATCGCGAGGTACCGCAGAACGGAAGTACCCGGAGGACTAGTAAGACGGCGCACCGCGCCGCTGTAGTTATCTATATGCTTTTTTATTCACAGTTTGATGTACGAGCAACATATATACATATATATTTTAATAATAAACTCAGTTTGGTTTACTACTACACTATCGGAGGCTTTCTTCTCTTCCTATCCCTATTGGAGCTGCCCCCCCTTCCCTCTAGGAGCTGCAATATCATTGCAAGCAGAGGAGATGTGGAGGAGATCAGCAACAACATACAGGATAGAGGAGGGAGATTTATCTGATCATGCCCAATTTTGTCAACATGGAGGTGAGAGTTCTGTGAGACCATTGCATGGACACATCAGTGATCCTTTCACCACCAGAGGATTTATTAAGCACGAGTTCACTTTCATTTTATTCTTTGATTATTCACATCAAGGGAGTCCCATTAAGAGACTTTTGTGCACTTAGCACCCAATTTTTATTTTTACAATTTCTTTCCTTATCTACAACTTTGTTTGGCACATTCTTCTTGGACTTTCAGGCTTATACTTGAGTCATATATATATTTAGCACTCGTTCACTTTATATATATCTTTATCACTTTGCACAGCCTAATTGAATTATTTTGTATTTTACTTTATAAGACACAGCACTGTATTTTACATAATCATGCCATTTTGATCATTGGTATATGTGAGTGTTTTATATATATATTTTTTTATATATATATATATTGTAATATTTATTTCCTCACTTTATGTAGTTCTTATGCTGGCTTTTAGCGTGAAAACACCCCCTCTTGTTATATTTATCATTGTGTAAGGTGAACACATTCAGTTTTTGCAGCTTTTTGCACATAACACTTTATTCACATTTCCCCTACTCTTTAGTAGCGCGAAAGACCATTCTTTGTGTGTTGTTAAAGTGTTACTAAAGTGGAAGTAAACCCATCCATAAAACAGTTTTATTTCCGGCACATGCCGGAATAGTAACACTCCCATTGGTTGTGCTCTTAACCAAACTGTCAAGCCATCCAATGTCATAACTGATCACATGTGCAGCATCATGGCAGTTGTAGATTACACAGAGGCAAAGATGGCAGCTTCCTTGGCTGAAAATGATAGGGGGGTTTACTTACACTTAAAAGGTATTTTTTTTTTATTTAAAATAATAAACAGGTTATGCTCACCTGCTCTGTGTAATGGTATTGCACAGAGCAGCCCTGGACGTCCTCTTCTGGGGTCCCCTTCGTTGATCTAAGCTCCTCCTCTTTTTTGTTTGCCCCATAGCAAGCCGGTGTGGCTTGACCTCGCCCCCCCTCCCCCCATTCTCACAGCATTTAATTGACAGCAGCAGGAGCTTGGTATGCCCCAGCCTGTTTTCTGGTTTAAATCGATTGCCTTTCCCAGCTATAGTCGGATGGATCATTCTTAGATTGTCTGCTGTCTGCCTGAACGTTTAATTGTACAATGGTTCTACCAAACCACTGACTGCTCCATCCACTGCTTGTTTTTTGGTCTCTTTTATGCTCATCAGATGCTGCTGTTATGGGCAAGCCCGAGGACGAGAACCACAAAGTGTCATGAAGTACAACCAATGCCATCTTAGAATATTCCTGGTAAACACTTGAGGTTTTATGGACCTTGTATTCTGGGGGATACCAACCTTTCTCCTGCTGATAAAACAAATGATTTATTCTAACCTGTAGCAAAAGGAATTAGATGCCAACATCACATGGCTATAGAAGAATTGCCATTGTGTGCGTACTCTTACAAATATGGCAGACTGAAAGAAGATGCAAAGACAAATATAAAATGTATATTACTGAGGGCATGTTCAGATAAGCACGTGCTGATGTCGCACATATTATAATTTGCATACCTAAGCACTCATGTCTTCAGTAAGAAGCTGTCAGACAGGAACCATGAGGAGGACAGGTTATCAGATTTTGCTTTAAAGTGCTTATCTACAGAACGTCACAACAAATTTGTGAAAAATATTTAAACATCCTAATTAGAGTTGAGCGGACACCTGGATGTTCGGGTTTGGCCGAACTTCGGAAAAAAGTTCGGGTTCGGGACCGAACTTTAACCCGAACCCGAACCCCATTGAAGTCAATGGGGACCCGGACTTCTAAAGACTAAAAAGGCTCTAAAAAAGTAATGGAAAGGGCTAGAGGGCTGCAAATGGCAGCAAAATGTTGTTAAGAGCATGGCAAGTGCTCTGCAAACAAATGTGGATAGGGAAATAACTTAAAATAACATTAAAAAAATAAAAAAATATGCTGGAGGCCCCCTTTTCAGCAGAAGAGGTACGGGAAGTCATTAAGAACCTCAGAAACTCAACGGCACGATGCCACACATATGGTGGGAATGCCCCAGAATACGCCCTTTCTGGAATAAATTATTTAATTTAATGGATAAGCTAGTGGGAAAATAAAATACTTTGAAATAAAAATGTAGCGGGGTGCTAAATTTAAGGGAAGTGTTTGAGTGGTAAATAGGCTCAAACACCCTAATTCTGTAGGATTCATGGACCATTTTGTCCTCGGGGGACAGTATTGGTGTGCAGTTCCCTGCGGCCTACAGGTGGCGCTGCCATGGTAGGCTAGGGTTGAACCGCCGATACAGTGCTGTGCCTTTTGTGTCCCCTCTTGGCAGTAGTACAGCGGGGCGGGGAACCTGCTGTGCATGCCGGGAGAGCATATAAAAGGGGCAGACCTTTGGCCTGGGGGCTGATGTCCAGTGGGGTCCACGCCCAGGTGCCTTCGGCCTGGGTGCATGTGTTCCTGTTCCATCTCGGGTACCTTTAGCCTGGGGTGAGGTACTATCCTGGAGTTCCTGCTGCCCTGGGTATGGAGGCCTAGGTGCGGGAGTAAAGCCTGGAGTCCAGAGCCTTCGTCTGGAGTCCGCTAAGGGTCGAGGAGTCTTAGGGTGCCGCCTCGTGTAGGGGACCATGTTCCAGGGAAGGGAGGATCATTCTGATGGACCGATGCAGGAGTCACGGTGAAGGAAGGGTCTGTTGACTCCCTGGAGAGATGTCTTCCCCTTGATATGGGCTAGGTTCGTAGAAGGAGAAGCTCAAGGTCATCTTGACTGTATCAGAGGCCTTATTCACCCGGCCCGTGGCAGGGGCCTTATACACCCTGGTCTGTGGCAGAGACCAAAGTTCTCCAGGTCCGTGGCAGGGGCCTTGTACACCCGGTCTGTGGCAGAGACCAACCTCAAGGTCTGTGGCAGAGACCGTGCACCTAAAACTGTTTGAGAAACCTAAGCAGTGACGTGAATGTGCTACGTTTGTGCCTGGACCTCCTCCACACCTTAAGCTGTCCTGTTTCTTTGCTCTAACCTTTTCTATCCGAGTAGAGTTTATTTTGCCATGAGAGAATAAGAGTTGTAATTTCAGCTGGTGTGGACATTGACTTTACTGGGAATTCAAGGACTTGCCTCTACCTACAGTAGAGGTGAGAATCATCCTCTGGAGGAGTTTTGACTCCGGCTGTGGACACGGCCCGTCAAGTACACCGCTCAACCTCTTTATATAGGAGGGTACGGGCTGGTAGTGCGGTGTGCCTTTCTCCCTCCTGCGAGGAGCCAACAACATAAAGGCAGGTAAGGGGGTAAGGATCTGTGCGTTACAAAAAAATAAAATAAAAATTATAATCTTGACCTAGGAGGACGAGGTCCACATGGAGTAGGAGGTTGAGGTGGCGGTGGATGTGGCTGTGGCTGTGTAGGTGGAAGCGGCAGTGGAGGAGGATGAGGTAGCCAACACTGGTTCAAAAATACAACAATGGCTGGGTAAGGCCGGTGATGTGTCGAATTCTGTCCCCCGTCAAATAGTGTCCACCCTGTACTGCGCTTGCTCAGTATGTAGGACAAGGGGATTTCGAAAATCTCCCAAGACGAACGGCGCCTGCGTGGTGAGTTCAGGTGAAGGCCACAACATCCGTGGTTCAAGCCGAGCCAAGTGAGGCCGTGACCGAAGTGTGGCGATCGAACTGAGCCCGTGAGGGGCCCTGTTACTATGTGCTACCGTATGTCCACTTGGATGGTGGGGCTTGAACCTGCACTCACTGCGCAGGCGCCGTTCATCTTCGGAGATCTTGTGAATCTCCTTGTCCTCTGTACTGCGCAAGCGCTGCGCCTTCGCAGTATGGGCCGGGCACAATCCGATGGCCGGACAGTTTTTGTCACAACACCGGTATACATGTCTATTCTGCAGAAGGTACGGACAAGTCCTGTGGGATCCATGCCTGGTTCATTTTAATGAACGTGAGCTTGTCCACATTGGCTCTGGACAGGCAGCTGCGCTTGTCTGTGATAACGCCCCCTGCCGTGCTAAATACACGTTCAGATAATACACTGGCTGCAGGGCAGGCCAGCACCTCCAAGGCATAAAGGGCAAGCTCAGGCCATGTGCCCAATTTGGAGACCCAGAAGTTAAAGGGGGCAGACCCGTCATCCAGTACGTGTAGGCCTGTGGACACATACTGCTCAACCATGTTGGTGAAATGCTGCCTCCTGCTAAGACGTTCCATCTCAGCTGGTGGTGCCGGTTGTTGTGGCGTGCTGACAAAGCTTTTCCACATTTCAGCCATGCTAACCCTGCCTTCTGAGGTGCTGCCGGTGCCCCGGCTGCGTTGACGACCTCTTCCTCCTCCTCTGCCTTCGTCTTGTGCTTCCACTGTACGCCCGCTGTCAGGTGGGAATGCCACCAGCAGCGCGTCTACCAGCGTGCGCTTGTACTGAATCGCACAGCTACAGAACTGCAGAAAATGCTATTCAAAAAAAATGTTGTTTTTTTAGTATAGCACAGTAGGAGAAAACTATATAGGAATTGTTTATTTCACACACCTCCACATATGTATAACACACTGCAAACTATTTTTTGTGCCCCTAAATGGCGTTTTTTGGAAGAGCAGAACACACCCACAGTACGTAACCGCTGAATCGCACAGCTACAGAACTGCAGAAAATGCTATTAAAAAAAAAAGTTGTTTTTTTAGTATAGCACAGTAGGAGAAAACTATATAGAAATTGTTTATTTCACACACCTCCACATATGTATAACACACTGCAAACTATTTTTGGTGGCCCTGAATGGCTCTTTTTGCAAGCGTACATTAAAGTGCAATTTTTATTTTATTTAGTTCTTTGCCCTAAACGGGTCTTTTTTTGCACGAGCAAAATAAAATACAATTTTTTTATTTTTTTTGCCCTATGGGTCTTTTGGAAAAGAGCACAATAAAGTGCCTTTTTTTTCCCCCCTAAATGGATCTTTTTCAAAGAGCAGAATACACCCACAGTATGGAAACGGTGTATCTCTCAACGTAATATATGCAGTGCTGGTGCACTGAGATGCAGATAAAAGTTAGATTTTCTCTGACACTGGGCTCATGGCAGTGTAAAAAGACTGTGCACTGCAACACAAACAGGTAAACCTATGCAGATCGCTGATTTTAATCTCTGAATCTGGACTCCTATATAATATATCTCTCTCCCTGAAAGCACCAACAGGAACCTAGCCCTACACTACACTATCTCTCTATCTTTTCCCTCAGATTCCAGAATCAGGACTACCTCATGTATTTTACAATCTCTCCCTATTAGCAACAGCAGCAGCCAAGATCCTCTCCCTATCTATTCTGAAGCAGAGTGACGTGTGTGCTGTGTGCCTCTAGCTTATATAGAAGCTGGGTCACATGTTGCACTGACCAATCACAGCCATGCCATTAGTAGGCATGGCTATGATGGCTTCTAAGGGCACACCAGCTAATCAAAAGGTGATTGGCTGGCCCCTGAAGCATTTCTAACTGCGTAATTAGATTGCCGAACCCGAACCCGAACCTGGACTTTTGCGCAAAGTCCGGGTTCGGGTTCGGGAAAAAGCTAAAGTTCGGTACGGACCCGAACTTTACAGTTCGGGTTCGCTCAACACTAATCCTAATGCCTTCTGGATATACTCAGACTTGCAACTAACAGTAAATACCTAATGCATGAGTTACCCTTTGTATAAAGTCGCATAACATAATAATTATAATTCTTATATGTATATATTAATGTGTTGACATAAAATACATATTCACACTGATGCATTATGTGTTACCACACAAATCTTGGTGC
Organism: Rana muscosa; assembly: GCA_029206835.1. Lineage (NCBI taxonomy): Eukaryota > Metazoa > Chordata > Amphibia > Anura > Ranidae > Rana > Rana muscosa. Next base: position 961,889,381 of record CM055117.1, on the reverse strand, counting down.
TCTGCATTGCACCATTGCAAACAGTACCCCAGCAATGCACATCATGTATTGTGCTGCGTTAAGAAAATTGGGTCATCTTGGCTCAAGAAAACATCCACAGGAGTTATTTTGATTTAAATTTACACCCACTGCCTCTCCACTTTGATTTTGGGGATTCAGGGCACAGGGCACACTACATGACATCTGTTGACAGTGCCCTAGGGTCCAAAAATTATGGATATACAACTTGATAAGAACCATCCTTAAGAACCTTGTTTGCAACCCTTGGGAAGCCTTACTCAACAGACCAATCTCTGACCTCACCAGTAAGGAAAGAAAACTAACAACCTTTATCTTTCTAGCTATATGTCAAACCATAGCTAAATCCTGAAGACAACCTTCTTTGAACTTTATGGGAGGTGAAGCAATGGATTATGGGCACCATGATCCAAGAGAAGCACTTCTATATTGAACGATACCCTAAGGCCCCTTTCACACTACTGCGACTTCAAAGTCGCACGATTTTACTGCGATTTTGCTGCGATTCACGGCCGCGATTTCAGGTAATGCCTGTGTAAGTGGCATCAAAATCGGACCAAAGTAGCGCAGGGACTACTTTGAAGTCGGAACGACTTGAAGTCATACTAATATGAATGGTTGTCATTGGAAATCATGGGAAACGACTTGTCATGCTACTTTGCCATTACAAATCGTGGAACAAGTCGTATAAGTGTGAAAGGGGCCTAAGCGAATTGGTTGCGGCTTACACCGCATCCAATTCACATAACATTATAAAATACATTGATTCCAATGAGGCTGGTTCACATATGTGCGATGCATTCGCACTGTGCATTGCCGAAAAAAACGTGTGCGTTTTCTAGGCATTGCGGTGCGGCTCAGGTGCGAATTCAGGCCCATTATGTTCTATGGGCACGCATCTGATTTGCACATGTGTTGCGTTCTGAACAGGGATCTTGAGGGGGAACTCCACGCCAAATTTTAAATAAAAAAACGGCATGGGTTCCCCTCCAGGAGCATACCAGGCACTTAGGTCTGGTATGGACTTTAACGGGAACCCCTACGCCGAAAAAAACGGCGTGGGGGTCCCCCCAAAGTCTATAGCAGACCCTTATCCGAGCACGCAACCTGGCAGGCCCCCCCTCCCTCCTGAACCGTACCAGGCCGCATGCCCTCGACATGGGGGGTGGGTGCTTTGGGGCAGGGGGGCACCCTGTGGCCCCCCCCACCCCAAAGCACCCTGCCCCCATGTTGATGAGGACAGGGCCTCTTCCCAACAACCCTGGCTATTGGTTGTCGGGGTATGCGGGCGGGGGGCTTATTGGAATCCAGGAGCCCCCTTTAATAAGGGGGCCCCTAGATCCCGGCCCCCCACCCTATATGAATGAGTAAGGGGTACATCATACCCCTACCCATTCACTTGGTGGAAAAAAAAATGGCAATAAAAACACTACACAGGTTTTTTAAGTAATTTATTTGTCAGCTCCGGGGGTCTTCTTCCGACTTCGGGGGTCTTCTTCCAACTTCGGCGTCACAGTCCCGGGGAATTATGGGACTGTGACCTCATATGGGGGCGGGTCACTGGGTGGCATCACCCGATGACCACGCCCATGCCTATATAAGTGAATGCTCTCCGCTCACACGGCATTACAGCCGGAGACAGCGATGAGTCAACATCTCCAGGAGAGAAGAGGGAAGAAGGCGACGAAGAAGACCGGGCACCCGCTAGCAAAAGAGTTGGAAGAAGATAGCGGAGGCCCGGCAGAAGGAAGAAAGAACCGGAGAGCGAGAGAAGAACCGGAGAGCGCGGAGACGACACCGGAGACCCCCGAAGTCGGAAGAGGGCTAGCAGAGGGCTAGCATCTCAATCATGAAGGGGGGAGTATTAATCACCAGTGTGACGGTGGCAATCTCAGATGCTGCCACCAGAATGTGACGATTGCACTCTCAGCCCCACTCTGTGCAGCGATTTGCAGCTCGCAGGATAACAATCTAGGCGCCAGCAGACTGAGAGTAATCACCAATGGGGTCGTTTAACTACAGTTAATCCTTTGCATACACAATTGGTAGCAGCCCCCATGTGTTTTAAAGGAAAAACACAATGTTCAAATCACTTTTAGGAAATACAGTGACCCTTACTGCCCCACTAAACAAGAATGTACCAGTGTTTGAAATTTGGTAGCTTTCCGCAAAGGCAAGGAATCTTTAATTTCTTAGTAGAGCATTTAGAAATTCAGCTTAAAGTGTAAGTTCACCTTTACAGAAAATCTGTAAAGGTGACCTAACACCAGACACCCTCCCCACCCCCCTGGTCCTCACTGTAGTTACCTCCAGCGATCCTGAGATGTCAAAGCTCCTGCAAGTCATCCAATGGTCCATGGATGTGATATCCCTGCTGCTTTCTCTCCTCTCTGTACATCGCTGCAAGTACAAACCAGACAAATTCTAATTGGTCAGCGCCATCCATTTGATGGTGCAGACCAATTAGAATCCATCTGGTCCATACTTGCAGCGCTGTACGCTGTACGGAGAGGAGCCAAAGCAGCAGGGATTTCAAATCCCCAGACCGCTGACAGAGCCTTGACAGCGACAGCTCTGGATCGCGGGAGTAAAGTACAGTGGGGACTGGGGGGGGGGGGGAGTGGACAGGGTGTAGTGTTACCAACCATCAGTATTTTTTACTGGCAGCTAGTTAAAAAACAGGAATTTTTCTCCTGCCAGTAAATGCCACTGGCCAGAAAAGTTTGCCAGTAACAAATATGTCTGTGACGCTTGGCTCAGAACTGCACATGTGCAATTCCAGTCGGAAGCCAGCCGAGATCATTCAAGTGCCTGCTACAGTGTGTTTGGGTAGAGGGTGGGTGTGGCAGAGGCGGTGCCAGAACGTGTTGTGTGATGTCATGGTGCGAGGGAGCCAAGTGGAGCGGCTGAAGCCTCGTGTGCAAGTCAGAGGGACGGGAGCAAGGCAAGCCAGGAGCAGGACTGTCAATGCTGTTTGGACTGGAGTGGACCGAAGGAACCAACCTATCGTGGAGACAGACTGTCACTGTGACTAAGGAGGGGACATGTCGTGTCAGTGAGGTGTCATCATTATCTGGGCGGGTGTGGAGAAGGCGATGCCTGAGCATGTCATAGTGCAAGGGAGCGGAGTGGGCGAAGTCTCATGTGCGGGTCTGCAGGACGGGAGCAAGGCAAGCCAGGAGCAGGACTCTCAGGGCTGTTTGGACTGGAGTGGACTAAAGGGACCACCTGGCATGGAGAGAGACTGTTACTGTGACTCAGGAGGGGATGTGTCATGTCAGTGAGGTGTCATCATCATCAATGCTGCTGCACACTGCTGTCAGTGTCACTGTGAGAGTCAATTTCAAGTGTGTGTGTGTGCCGCCCATTCTAATTTTTTGCCCTCCTGAGTCCAGCTCCTGAGCTACTTACTTACTATATCGAAAATAAAAATAGGAAATATGTTTTTTTCCTTCATATCTACCATAAATCGCATTGCTAATTGCATATTGTACTTGTACACCCAAAATTTACTGGCACAGCCACTATTTTTACTGGCATTTACAAGTTACAAAATTACAATTTTAAGTGCAATTTTCAGTATTTTGGCTACATACTGAAAATTGCACTTAAAACTGTAATTTTGTAACTTGGAAATGCCAGTAAAAATAGTGGCTGTGCCAGTAAATTTTGGGTGTCATGTCAGTCAATTTTAGTCTGGTAGGTTGGCAACACTGGCAGGGTGTCCAGTGTTAGGTCACCTTTACAGATTTTCTGTTGGGTGAACTAACACTTTAACCATTTTAAAATACTGATTCAATGAACAAGGCCCTCTGTTGGATGCTTCAGGGCCGTTGCGTTTGTCCCTTGTTTGAAGTGACCCCCAGAAGCTGAGTTATATTACTGCATCAAATTTCATGAAGGGGTGGTGTTGCAGTGGAAGTCCAAATCTAGTTCTGGTGAAGATAGGAAGGGGTAGAGGATCTCTATAGGTTGCAACACAGAATAGAAGCACTCAAGAAATATACATTTTATGAATTAGGCAATCAAAACCTTGTCTGGGTAGTCTTTTTTTAACACCAGAATTTCACAACGATCAAGTTAGAGGAGGAGGTGGGGGGGGGGGGGAATTGTCACACAGATTAGCAGTAGAAAGTCACGTCTTCTTCCAGTCATCAATTTAATTTGGTTTGAGTTGATTTTGTTTCTAAGTGTTGATTGTCATTTTCCCGAAAGGCTTTTAGAAACTTCTCAAGCATTCTTCTTTCTGTCATTTGTAAGAAATTTCATGTAAGTCGCTCAAAAAAAAAGCAATTTCCTTTTCAGAGAAATCATGGTATACAGAAGAATGATAAAGACATCCATTACCTTCATTAGGGACATTCTTTAGATAGCATGCCAGCTCTGCGGGATTCAGTGAAGCTACAAGACCAGAAAGGTCAACATACTCTTTTCCGAAATGCCTCTGATATGTGGTCAGCTGAGTTCTGTTTTGTTGGTTTCTGATATGAGCATATGTCACGGCAGGAACTAAAATGTCAAGGGAAATTAAATAGGACAGGTTTAAAAATTTGAGCTGTGCCTGTATAAATCATCTTGGGTATAATTATTGTGTGGATGATACCATTAAACAAAGGTCATATACAGAGGAGACCACACACAGAACTGATTGAAGGAACTAGAATTATTCAATGTTTCATATCTAGTGCCCCAAAAATCAGTCATAATTCACTGACTGGCTTTCAGGAAACATTTAACCCTTTCACTGCCAGTGGGATAAAATGGCTTCCAGCTGACCAAGTCAGTATGCCATACGTTGCTTGCATTTCAGTGACTCTGAACTTATAGCAAAATTGTTCAGCAGACGTTACTGAATAAAGAAATAGCTGTGATCAGCAGCTGACAAGTTGCTGATCGCAGCTATTCACCTGGAATGTGACCCACTTTCCAACCTGCCTCTGCTCCTGTCCTATCTCCTCTGCTTCCCCCACTTCTTTCCACTCTGACACTTCCCCCGCTCTCTAAAATGCCCCCACCACTCTAATCTTCCCCCTGTTGCTCTTATTCTCCACCTCGGCAGCACCTATTCTCCAGTGCCCACTGCAGCGCTGCCTGCTTCGGTTCCTTTCCCTCCTGCTGGCTGTCACCTGCTGTAGGGAGCCACAGAAGAATTGATTGTCAGAATGGATCCCCCACCACTCCCATCCTCCCCCTTCCCACCCACCTTAGATTCCCCTCCTGCATCACAGATTCCTTGGAACCCCACCCCACACAGCCCTGCTTCTCTTCTTCTCCCTCCTGCCGGCTGTCATCTGCTGTCAGGGCACGGGGGAGATTGGTTTCAGGATGAAGTGCAGGGAGTTGGTAAACATGTCACTTTTGCCAAACCCTTCCTTTCCTGAATGTACACAGTAGGGTTGATTTACGAAAACTGGAGAGTGCAAAACCTGGTGCAGCTGTGCATGGTAGCCTCTAACTTCAGCTTGTTCAATTAAGCTTTGACACCAAAACCTGGAAGCTGGTTTCTGTGCAGAGCTGCACCAGGTTTTGCACTCTCCAGTTTTAGTAAATCAACCCCAGTGAGTGATCGGTACTGAAACTTTGTTTACTATGCTTCCGTTTGTGAATGAACAGATGAACTTCCTGTTCATTCATTCCGCAGTGCAATTGAAGCTTCAGAGAAAGGGATTGAGGAATCTGTGTCCTTAATCACTTTCTTTGTCTCAAAAGTATGACACTAGGAGTCTGTTGAGACTTTTAACATTTCACCAAAGCCTCCCCACCAGAATAGGATTGTTAAAAAAATTTTTTGAAAAATAATAAAAACTAAATTAAAACACACAATTAAGGGCTCACTCACACAGGTGCTCAGGATGGAACCTTCTGTATCGGGACGTAGCAGCTGTATGAACACAGACCAAGGTCCTAATTTGACAGTTTTTCCAGGTGAGCAGCCCTGAATGCACAGTGCGCTCAGGGCTGTACAACTGAACCTACATGCCTATTAATTTAGGGCCTGTGGCTGTGTTCATACAGCTGCTGTGTCCCCATAGTGTAACACAGGCTCCCTGCATGCAACTCAAGCCACATAAACAAACTGCTGATTCACATTGTATAGTCCACAGAACCCATGTGAATGACCCCCAGAGCATTATATATTAATTCAATAGTTTTATCTAAGTTTTAGATGGAATTTAGTAGAAATTTTATAGAAAAGTTATGTTGTGTTTTTGTCCGTTAATAATAATTATAGTGTATTTTTAGCAAAAATATTGATTTGACAATCATTTGCGCAATTATAACAGGACCTACAAAATCAGTAGCACCATCTTTTTATTCTACCAGTCCTTTGTTTTTCAGAAAATGTATGGTTTGGGGGAGGTCTTTTACAACGTCTAAAAGACGTTAGTGAAAAATGATAAACTCCAGATTTTTTAAGTAAGCTGCTTATTTACAGTTTTGCATACCTTCGATTTTCACCATTTTGCAGAAAGGTGTCATTCAGGCCTCATGCCCACGGACGTTTTTACAGCCGCGTTTTTGAGCGTTTTTTACAGCTTAAAAACGCCTGCCCATGTTAGTCAATAGCTTCATGCCCACCTAGACGTTTTTGAGCTGCAAATAGCATAGACGTTTTTAAGCTGTAAAAAAAACCCAGGACCAGTGCGTTCCTCAGCGTCAGAATTAGGCAGAAAAAAACGCGAGCGTCAAAAAACGCGCAAAAACGCGCACTAACGCGCAAAAACGCGCACTAACGCGCGGTCGCGTTTTTAGCTCCGGCGTTTTTTGTTTTTTTTTTTCAAAAAAAAAATAAATATATATTTACAATAACATGGACAGGCGTTTTTAAGCTGTAAAAAACGCAGCTGTAAAAACGTCAGTGGGCATGAGGCCTTAAAATAAAAAAATATTTATTTAGTTATTCAAACTTAAAGTAATCCAATATCACTTATCCGATACTTGGGTAAATGAATAGGTGTAGCGCTTATTTTTGTGAAAAAGTCAGTTAACAACACATATAAAATGTTGCAAACATACATATATATGAAATCCTAATTTCAGTGACACCAAGTGACTGAGTGTGATCCGTGAAAAAAAAAAATATATGTAACAAATAAATCAGAACGAAGCAGTCCTCTATTGTGTCCACACACAAATAACAGTCCAAAAGTGTAGAAAAACTGCAAGGTTGAAATGAAGAGTCACAATGGATATGACCCTCTCTGTGAAAGGATAGAGACACCACCACCGATGTAAGGAGGAGGCTTACCAGATGGTGTTGACTTGGTGAGGTGTATACCACCCAAGTCAAAATAGGCTTATATACAGTAATCAGTCAGCAAGATGTATCCAGCTGGTCCTGAATCCGCATATCAGTCGGCACCGCAAATTCCAATAAACACCAGGAAGTGTAAATACATGTAGTCTTGTTGGAGCCAGAGATACGGTAACCACATAACATGCGTAATGGGAAAACAACTCACATAGTGTGATACCGTACAAGGTAGTATTTATTAAAAAGATTAAAAAATGAACACTCACATTTGGAAGAACATCATAGGCATATCACAAAGTGCAAAAGCGATGTGTGTGAATGGGTCCACCCGACGCGTTTCAACTAAACAGTCATCATCATTACCCCCAGATGATGACTTTTTCATATTCACCAGTTTTTGCTTTGTCTCAGCTGTGTTGGCAGCCAATTTTTGTGTTCACTTATTGCACAGCGCAGTATATCCCATATATAATTTTTTGGGTAAATGATTACAATTAAAATAAAAAATTAAAACAAGCAGCTGCTATAATCACAAAAAAACGTATACTCATAAGCCCTAAAAGTTCATGTCTGATGATCCATAAGGCTAAAGCAGCGCTATGCAGTGTTTGAACTTAAAAGAAAAAAACACCCGATTGGGGTAAAATGTCCTATTAAGGGTAAGTCCAAATTAAAATCAACTCAAACTAAACGTGCTCATTAGGGGGCTTGACAGATGAATGTTAGGCACCTTCATCGCACCACGTGATTCCGCTCCCCTCAAATTCAACACTCACCAGATCAATATAAAAAGAAAGGCTTTTTGGGTTTAAATGACCGTTAGCATGTGGAGAGGACGCTTCCAGACACCTGGATAGTTAATTAATCTCTCTCTGATGGTCAGGGTATTCAAAGCATAGGTTCCGCTTGCTGACTCATAACATAAGAAAAAGAAAAACTCCTCATAGTGTGAACCTGGTTGAATAACTTAAAAACCATCTCCCTGTTCCCGTTTGCCTCCAAGCTTCTTGAACGCCACAACCGTATGAGTTGCTACCTCACTGACAACAACCTTCTCGATCCCCTACAGTCCAGCTTCTGCCCACAACATTCCACTGAAACTGCTCTACTAAAATCCACCAATGGCCTACTAACTGCTAAAACCAACGGTCAGTACTCCATACTCATACTATTAGACCTTTCTGTTACCTTTGACACAGTTGACCACCCTCTCCACCTCAATAAACTCCACTCCCTTGGCCTCCATGACTGGTCTTTCCTGGTATTCCTCCTACCTGCCCCCCCCCCCCATTAATTTACCATTGAGAGCAACGGCACAACCACTGGTCCTTCCACACACAAGAAGGTGCTGGGTGTAATTCTAGACTCTGACCTCTCCTTCAGCCACATATCCAATGACTGGCTAAATCTTGACCTTAACCTTTCCAGACTTTGCTCCTTCCCGACTATCAACACCGCAAAATAAATTTTCACTCCTTGGTTATTTACTGCAACTCCCTCCTCGATGGCCTACAGTTAAACAGGCTATCCTCCCGTCAGTCTATTATAAATACTGCTGCTAGACTTTACTTACTGATCCATGACTGTGGTCCCTCTCTCAAATCTCTTCACTGGCTTCCCCTAGCCAATCATATAAAATTAAAAATACTAACCACAACATACAAGGTCATCCACAACACTGCCCCCAGCTACATCCCCAACCTCATCTGCAGATATCGCCAAAATCATCCTCTCCGCTCCTCCCAAGACCTCCTGCTCTCTATCTCCCTTGCTACCTCCTTCCACATTTGCCTCTAGGACTTCTCCAGAGCCTCTACAAACCTCTGGAACTCTCTGCCCCAGAATGTCCGGTTAGCTCCTACCCTGTCTGCCTTTAGGCGATTCTTGAAAACTAATTTATTCAGGAAAGCCTATCCCACCCCCACCTAAGAACTGTACTTGAGTCCACTCCGTCAGATCATTGCAGCTATTACCTTTTGTACCACCTCCCCCTCATTTTAGATTGTAACCTCCATGAGCAGGACCCTCATATTCCTTCTGTATTGAACTGTATTGTAATTGTACAGTCCCCCTTTATATAAGTGCTGTGTAAACTGATGGTGCTATATAAATCCCATATAATAATAATAATAATAATAATAATAATACTGAACTCCAGGCAGATATAAAAAGGCACAACTGCAACTATACATAATTTAATGTATTTTTAATACAAATAGTGTGGTGATTGTTAACTCCATCTAGTGGCCATAGGTATTTTTCTGAAATAACATATTAATAAAAAACTGCATTATGGCCACTAGATGGAGATGGGGATCATATGAGATAATCATAATACCAACAACACAGTGATCATTTTGCTGTGCGAATGCACAGCAAATAGTTTTTATATATAAACCCATTTAATTCCCCAAGAGGCAGGCAGGTGAATACCAGCACCTTTTTTTCCATGTTACCCAGCTTTAAGTGGATTTACCCTTTAAATTGGTAAAGGGCAGCCTGTGATGATGAAACTATCAAGTGTGTGTTATGGAGTTGCACTGTTCTGCGCACCCAGCTTCACTATTTGGCATGTGACAGAGACCGAGAAAATGGAAAATTGAATTAAAATACTTACCGTAATTTTCCTTTCCTGACGAGCTCCATGTCAGCACAGCTGGGTGAGGCCCCACCCACCCCCTACGTAATCAGGACTTTAACTATAAATTTTTTGCTCACCGCAGCCTCAGTTTTTCGTAACTATTACTACTTGACTGGGCGGGTTCTGTGCTGACATGGAGCTCGTCAGGAAAGGAAAATTACGGTAAGTATTTGAATTCAATTTTCCGTTTTCCTGACGGCTCCATGTCAGCACAGCACACACTAGGGAATTAACTAGCCACACACGGGAGGGTTATGCTTGCAAATTTTTTTATTTTTTTTAGTCCATATAGGAGGCGGAGGCTAGCACCCTCCTGCCAAACTCTATGGTAGTTAGAGCCGCTGGCTCCACACGGTAGTGTGTCATGAAGGTATGTATAGATGTCCATGTAGCTGCCTTGCATATCGTCTCCAAGGACACCTGTCTGACCGCAGCCCAGGAGGCAGAGACTCCTCTCGTGGAATGCGCTGTGACCCCCTCAGGCACCAGCAGACCTTTGGCTCTGTAGGCTAAAGATATCAATTTAACCAGCCACGTGGCGATCACTAGAAGCTTTCAGGCCTTTACGGGCACCATTTGGTATAATGAAGAGATTGTCCGACTTCCTGAGTTCGGCTGTCGCGTCCACATAGGTTCTCAGGGAAGCTCCTATGTCAAGTGGATTTGGATCCTGAGAGTTTTCTGCGAGCAACAGTGGGAGAGTGATTTCCTGTGTCATATGGAAGGTAGAGGCTACCTTAGGGATAAACCCCAGCATTGGCCTGAGCACCGCTCTATCCGGGAAGAAGGAGAGGAAGGGCTCCCTAAACCCCAGCACGGCCATCTCGGACACCCTTCTGGCTGAGGTTACTGCCACAAGAAAGGTTTCAATGTGAGATGCCACAGAGAGACTGGAGAGGCAAAGGTGTTTGATGATAGGAAGTCCAAGATTAAGGGTAGGTCCCACTTCGGAAATCTTGGCAACTTTGGCGGTCTCAGGCGGATGGTTGCTCTGAAGAATTGAATCACCAACTTTTCAGTGGCCCATTGGACACCCAAGAAAGCAGAGATAGCAGACAAGTGAGTCTTCAACGTGCTTGTGGAGAGACCGAGTTCCAAGCCCGCTTGGAGGAACTCCAGGATGTGGCAGACTTTTGGCGAGTCGGGCAGAAAATCATGTCTATGAGCAAATTCCATGAACTTATTCCAGGTCCTGCTGTAGGCACTGTTGGTGCTGCTTTTTCCTTGCCTTCATAAGAGTGTTCGTGACTCTAGTTGAACAACCCAGATCAGTTAACCTACGCCTCTCAAGACCCAGGCCGTCAATCTCAGGCTCTCCGGAGCCGGGTGGCAGATTGGCCCCTGTTTCAGTAGGTCTGAGGATACTGGTAGAGGTTGCGGCTTCCTGATGCTCAGTGAGCGGAGTAGAGGGTCCCAAGGTCTCTTGGGCCAGTCTGGAATTACTGCCAGGACAGATACTTTCTTTTGTGGAAGTCGACGCAGGAAGCGGAGGATCACCGGAATCGGAGGGAAGGCATATGCTGTTCTGAAGTTCCATTCTGCTGTCAGAGTATCCACTCCTGCCGCTTGTGGGTGACTGAACTGGGTGAAGAACCGTGGTAGTTTGGTGTTGATGGCAGAGGCAAATAGGTCTACTTCTGGGAGGAAGGCCCACGCCACCAAGCTCCGGAAGACCCGCAGAGACATGGCCCATTCGTTGTTGTTCAAATCCGGTAGTCTGCTTGCGTGTTCAGACGTCCAGGCACATACACAGCCGTTAGCAGATGTAAATGGGTCTGAGCCCAATTCATGATCGGGGTTACCTCCTTCAGTAGGGTACTGCTGCGGGTGCCCCCTTGCCTGCGGATGTAGGCCACTGCCGTCACATTGTCTAGTTTCAGAAGGATAGTCGCTCCCTGGATCTGATTCTTGAAGGCCAGGAGGGCCTGAAAGGCCGCCCTCAGCTCCAAGATGTTGGAGCCTACGTCGGTCGCCTGGTATGCCCAATGACCTTGGGCCCATTGGTCTTTGTATAGGGCTCCACAGCCCGTGCCGCTGGCGTCTGATTAGATGATTTGCCATCTCTCCGAGAGTAGGGAGTGGCACCGTGTAAGATTCCGTTGACTTGCCCACCAGTCTAAGTTGACGTTCATCTGGGCTGTGATCTGTATTTTTTGACCAAGATCCCCCGAACTCCATTGACTCAGGAGACCCATTTGGAAGAGGTGTGAATTCCATTGCACCCACTTGACTATCGGAATGGTTGAGATCATTATGCCTAGGAGTCGCATGCATTCTACTGTTGGCATGTATGACTGCTTCCGAGCTTCTGACATTACTTTCAGTATGCCGGACATCTTGTCCCTGGGCAATGCTACCGATGCGGATACTTTGGAGTCGAAGATGTGCCACCAGTGCCACCAGGATTTTTGTGAATACTCTGGGGGATGTAGTCAGCCCGAAGGGAAGGCACACAAATTGTCCAATTGCGAACTGGAGGAATCTCTGGTAGTACGGGGCTACGGGCACATGGAAGTACGCATCCTTGAGATCCACTGCTAGCATCCAATCTCCTGGTTGGACAATTTTCAGAATTGTCTGGAGCGACTCCATCCTGAACCGCTCCTTCTTGATGGATCTGTTGAGACCTCGGAGGTCTATTACTGGCCTCCACGTTCCCGACTTTTTTTGAACCAAGAATAGAGGCGAGTAGACTCCGGAAAAACGCTCCCGCTGAGGAACTGCAATTATTGCCTCCTGATCCAGGAGGGTCTGGATGTAATTCCAAAAGACTTCCTGGTTTTCTTTTTCTGGGGGCATTTTTGTTGAGACAAAGACTCTGTGGGGTCGGTTGAGGAATTTCCAACTGTGTCCATACTTGATGGTCGACACCACCCATGGCTCCTTTATCTTTTCTGCCCACAGTTGACGGAACCTGAACAGCCTGGCTCCTACCCGGGCCGGTGTATAGTCAAAAATACTTTTGGGCCTGTTGTCCCGCGGAGGAGGCTGGTCTTCCAGATTTGCGGCTTGTCGCCGAGTTTGGCCATCGTCTGCGAAATTCTCTTCCTGGCTTGTAGGACCTGGTGGCCCTGCCTCTGGGTCTCGCTGTGCCTCTGAAGGTCGCTTTATTCTTAAGCAGCACCTGATCCTGTGGGATGAAACCCGATCTTCCACCTGTCGCTTTGGAGATAGCTGTATCAAGCTTATTCGCAAACAGGGAGTGACCTTCGAAAGGTATTCTGCACCATCCTTGTTTGGACACAGGATCCGCCACCCAGGGCCTCAGCCATAGGGCTCTTCTGGCCGTCACCGCATTTAGCATGACTCTGGCCAGAATCTTGATTATGTCAATGGATGCTTCAGCCATAAATGCAGCTGTTAGCTTCAAATTTGCTAACGGGGCTGAGACCTCAGCTTTGCATAGGTCATCTTTCACCGCCCCTTCGACATTCTGCACCCAGATCTCCATGGCCTTAGAGATGGTGGCCAAAGCCTTCATTGGTTTACATATTCCGCCAGCCAGAGTGTAGATCTTTTTAAGATCTATATCCACCCTCCTGTCTAGAACGTCTTTGAAGGTCACTACGTCGTCCAGTGACAGGGTCACATGCCTAGCGAGGCGCATGAGCGCCGCGTCCACTACAGGGGGCTCTTCCAGAACCTTCACCTTTTCTGTCTGAAATGGGTACATTTTTGCAAATCGATTTTTGTAAAAGCCTTTCTTGTCTGAGTTTTCCCATTCGCCAGTGATTATGTCTTGGATTTCCTCAACAAAGGGAAAATTTACCGTCTCCCGCTTCATGTTGGCGAATAACTTCCTTTGTTTCCGTTGAGGTTCTACTGCCTCATCTTGCCACCGCAAGGCCTGTCTAACTTCTTTCACCAAGGATGAAACTAAGGAGAAATCAAACCCATCATACTGGTCATCCTCTTCTTCTGCAGAGGATGCATCCGAAACTTGTGCTCGTGCTTGAGCTTCAGTCATTGGATTATTCTGAACCGGTGGACGTTCTTGGGGTGACAGGGAACGAGAGGTGGAAGGAACTGGGGCAGTTGACACTTGCGTCTGCGTTGCAAACGTCTGCAGTGTATCCTCAAACGCCTTTTTTATTAATGACACTAGCTCCGCTTTATCCGATTCATGGCCCTTTGTCGCTTCCTTGAAGCAATCCGCACAAGCCGTCTTCCCGGGCCAATGCCTTTTGGGGCAGGCCCAGCCTGGGTTGATCATGGCCTGATCGTGGCCTGGGTTGATCATGATGTGAATCCTGGCGGTGACATGATGGAGATCGATGATGTCTTGAAGGAGAGTGAGAGCGTGACACTTCTCTTCTACAGCGAGAGCGTCGATCTTCCCGTGAGGACGAACGTCTCCTATATTTCCCTGAGATTTCATCCTCTGAACGTCGTGAAGAGCCATGACCATGACCTGAGGAGCTGGAGCAGCACAGACAGGCGTGAGGCAAAAAATTAGTCTGCTAGATGCAACATTATAAATATGCATATAAACATCAGTGTCTCCCCTACCTGATTGGCTGAGTGGCAGAGCACATGTTCAGAGTCGGCTTCCACATAAAAGGCAGAGAGAGAGCGCGGCCCGCCCTTAACAGGCACCATAAGAATATCCAAAATGAGAGACAGGCCACACCACCAGCTCCCCCAAGCCGCCTATTTAAGGCTGCATAAAGCCACCCCGAGGATCAGCAGCGGGGTTCCTTGACCAAGCTACCATTGGTACCTTATACCGCAGGGACTGCATCCGGCAGCAGACACATCCGGACGGACAGCCAGTAATTTATACCAGCTAGGAGGGGAGACACTGCTAGTCCTGACCTAGGAGGAAGAAAAAGGAACACTGAGGCTGCGGTGAGCAAAAAATGTATAGTTAAAGTCCTGATTACGTAGGGGGTGGGCGGGGCCTCACCCAGCTGTGCTGACATGGAGCCGTCAGGAAAGTACACTGCAATGCAGTGTTACAAAAAATGGATAAAGGGAGGGGAGTATTGTTGCAGAAAATACATTTGAGGTGTATTGATAAATAAATGTGCATATCAATTTGTCCAATTAAAGTACATTTGTTCTGGGGCAAAAAATGAATGGTAAATACTGCATTTACCCAGTAGATGGTACTAGTTATCATGAGAATACTTATAATACTTAGTGCCATCTAGTGTCCAAATACAGCATTTTCCATTTTAAATCAATGAAAACATTCATCCAACACAGAAAATAACCACATTTTTTTTTTTTTGCCCCATTTGCACAGAATGATTGTTCATTCGTTTTCACTGAACAATTTGCAATTTTTTTATAAATACACTCTATAAAGTCTCTTTTACAAAAGAAAACTGAGCATGGCAGAAATTTTTTTTTTCAGGGTAAAGTTTTACTTACATAAATATGGACACCAGCTGTATGGGATAAAATACTCTGTGTTTTTAGCCGTTATATTCAAATTTGAGCCTTATCAAGACTACATTTTAAAAGGCCTAACTTCCTCCATATTTACAGAAATAACATGGTACATGTTACGGAATATGACCCAGATGAAACTTACTAACTCCCTTTGCTGTGAGGTGTTTGGTTGAGTAACATCCGTATTTGTGAGTAACGTCATCCAGTTCCGGAGCATGGGGTTGAACTTGATAATGAAACCGTGACTCGGTGGCTAAAGGTTTTGGGATCTCTTTTCTCCAGTCCGGCGGAGCATCTATAGCATTTTTCATTTGATAACCTGCATGTGATATTAGACACATGTAAATTGCTATGCACATTGATATCACCAATTCAAGACAGTTACAACTATAACTGATATTATTTAAAAAAAAAAAAATGTAAAAAAATTCAATATCTGCAAAGCTCCATTACCCTGATATTGAAAATGACAACTGGTCGTATTTACTCTAAAACTTTTAAATTATCAGCAAACATATACGTTTATTTAAATAAACTGTGAATGTATTGCATTTTAAATACTTATCTTTGAAGCTCACAAAGCACAACAAAAACCTTACTTAGAAAACAGCAAATATAACATTGGATATCATGGATGCTAAATCTTTCCTATAAATTCTGACATATAAAACAGACACAGGATCCAATGTAAACTCGAATGAGTACTACCCAAGTCACAAGGCATATCATTCAATAAAGGGATAATTTGGCAACTTAATTTGCCAGGCACTCACCAAAAAACGTTAATTTAGCACATCTATCAGTTTGAAGAGACAGATATGTGTTTCAACATTTCTTTCACATGTACACATATAAAAGATATGGATACGTTATCATATTGCTTTGTTTTCTGGCCTTGGGATAGCTGGTAATATTCAAACTACAAGCACAATTCCAAAAAAGCTGGGACGCTGTATAATATATACCGTATATACTCGAGTATAAGCCGAGGTTTTCAGCACATTTTTTTTGTGCTGAAAATGCCCCCCTCAGCTTATACTCGAGTCGCCTTTTTGCGCCTGATCTCCCGGACTTTGGGGACCCGATACCGGCTGGCCGTAGGTCCCCTGGACCCCAACCTTGGCACACATGTAGCCCCACTCTTCCTCTACAAGTGTGCAAAGTTTGTTGTCTGGGGAACCTACGGCCGGGGAGCACCAATTTTTCTAATTCAGGCACCCCTTCCATAGACTCCCATGTTAAACGTCAGTCTAGTCACGGACAGTGAGGCATGGGCACAGTGAGACATGGGCACAGTGAGACATGCACATGGACACAGTGAGGCAAAGTGAGGCACAGTGAGGCATGCACATGGACACAGTGAGGCAAAGTGAGGCAAAGGGAGGCACAGTGAGGCATGCAGATGGACACCCTAGGCTTATACTCGAGTCAATAAGTTTTCCCAGTTTTTTATGGTAAAATTAGTTGCCTCGGTTTATATTCAGGTCGGCTTATACTCGAGTATATACGGTACATAAAAACAAAATGCAATGATGTGTAAATCTCATCAACCCATATTTTATTCACAATAGAAAGTAGAAAACATATCAAATGTTTAAACTGAGAATATGTACCATTTAAAGAAAAAAAAAAAAAAGGTATTTTGAAATTGATGGCAGCAGAACATCTCAAAAGAGTTGGGACAGGGAAACAAAAAGCTAAACTAACAAACATGAACTGAAAGAATATTTTGCAACTAATTAGGTTAATTGGCAACATGTCAGTAACATGATTGGGTATAAAAAAGAGCATCTTAGAGAGTCAGAGTATCTCAGAAGTAAACATGGACAGAGGTTCACCAATCTGTGAAAAGCTGTGTCTAAAAATTGGCAAACATTTCAGAGAAATGTTTCTCAATGTAAAATTGCAAAGACTTTAAATTTATCATCATCTACAGCACATATCATTAGAAGATTTAGAGAATCTAGAAAAATCTCTGTGTGCAAGGGACAAGGCCGAAACAAGATATTTGATGCCTGTGATTAGGGATGAGCTTCGAGTTCGAGTCGAACTCATGTTCGACTCGAACATTGCCTGTTCGCCCGTTCGCCGAACAGCGAACAAATTGGGGTGTTCGCGGCAAATTCGAAAAATCTATGGGAGAAATCTAAAGTGCTAATTATAAAGGCTTATATGCAAGTTATTGTCCTAAAAAGTGTTTGGGGACCGGGGTCCTGCCCCAGGGGACATGTATCAATGCAAAAAGAAGTTTTAAAAACGGCCGTTTTTTCGGGAGCAGTGATTTTAATAATGCTTAAAATGAAAAAATAAAAGTGAAATATTCCTTTAAATTTCGTACCTGGGGGGTGTGTATGATATGCATGTGAAGTGGCGCATGTTTCCCGTGCTTAGAACTGTCCCTGCACAAAGTGTCATTTTTGAAAGAAAAAAAGTCATTTAAAACTGACTCGCGGCTATTAAAGAATTGTCGGCTCCCGGCAATACATACAAAAGTCATTGATAAAAAAAAAAAAAAAAAAGCGTGGGGGTTCCCCAGAATTCAATTACCAGGCCCTTCAGGTCTGGAATGGATATTAAGGGGAACCCCGCCGCAAATTTAAAAAAAAATTGACGTGGGGTTCCCCCAAATATCCATTCCAGGCCCTTCAGATCTGGCATGGATTTTAAGGGGAACTCCACCCCAAATTTAAAAAAAAATGGCGTGGAGTCCCCCTAAAAATCCATACCAGACCCCTTATCCGAGCACGCAACCTGGCCGGCCGCAGGGGAAAAGGGGGGGACGAGAGAGCGGCCCCCCCTCCCTCCTGAACCGTACCAGGCCACATGCCCTCAACATGGGGAGGATGTCCCCATGTTGATGGGGACAAGGGCCTCATCCCCACAACCCTTGCCCGGTGGTTGTGGGGGTCTGCGGGCGGGGGGCGTATCGGAATCTGGAAGACCCCTTTAACAAAGGGGACCCCCAGATCCCGGCCCCCCCCTATGTGAAATGGTAAGGGGTACATTGTACCCCTACCATTTCACAAAGAAAGCGTAAAAAAATGTTTAAAAAAACACACAAACACCTTGAAAAAGTCCTTTATTTAAAAAAAAACAAAAAAAAACAAACATTCCAGCGGTGAAATCCAGTGTCCCGCGGCGATCCCGATGTGCAGCGCTGTCCTTCATTGGTTGTGCCTGAGCGGACCTGATGGGGAACTCCCTCTCAGTATTTTAAATGTATAGACCCGCCCCTTCTAAAGTTCCCCATCAGGTCCGCTCAGCGGACCAGATGCGGAACATGAGAAGGGGCGGGTCTATACATGTATTACCAAAGTGAGAGCAGTTCCCCATCAGGTCCGCCCCCTCGGTATGTCGGACCCGCCTACGTCATTGGCTTGAGCGGGGAACTTCCTTCACTGTGTAATTTAAATTACACAGTGAAGGAAGTTCCCCGCTCAAGCCAATGACGTAGGCGGGTCCGACATACCGAGGGGGCGGACCTGATGGGGAACTGCTCTCACTTTGGTAATACATGTATAGACCCGCCCCTTCTCATGTTCCGCATCTGGTCCGCTGAGCGGACCTGATGGGGAACTTTAGAAGGGGCGGGTCTATACATTTAAAACACTGAGAGGGAGTTCCCCATCAGGTCCGCTCAGGCACAACCAATGAAGGACAGCGCTGGACATCGGGATCGCCGCGGGACACTGGATTTGACCGCTGGAATGTTTTTGTTTTTTTTTTAAATAAAGGACTTTTTCAAGGTGTTTGTGTGTTTTTTTTAAACATTTTTTTACGCTTTCTTTGTGAAATGGTAGGGGTACAATGTACCCCTTACCAATTCACATAGGGGGGGCCGGGATCTGGGGGTCCCCTTTGTTGAAGGGGTCTTCCAGATTCCGATAAGCCCCCCCGCCCGCAGACCCCCACAACCACCGGGCAAGGGTTGTGGGGATGAGGCCCTTGTCCCCATCAACATGGGGACATCCTCCCCATGTTGAGGGCATGTGGCCTGGTACGGTTCAGGAGGGAGGGGGGGCCGCTCTCGTCCCCCCCTTTTCCCCTGCGGCCGGCCAGGTTGCGTGCTCGGATAAGGGGTCTGGTATGGATTTTTAGGGGGACTCCACGCCATTTTTTTTTAAATTTGGGGTGGAGTTCCCCTTAAAATCCATGCCAGATCTGAAGGGCCTGGAATGGATATTTGGGGGAACCCCACGTCAATTTTTTTTAAAATTTGCGGCGGGGTTCCCCTTAATATCCATTCCAGACCTGAAGGGCCTGGTAATTGAATTCTGGGGAACCCCCACGCTTTTTTTTTTTTTTATCAATGACTTTTGAATGTATTGCCGGGAGCCGACAATTCATTAATAGCCGCGAGTCAGTTTTAAATGACTTTTTTTCTTTCAAAAATGACATTTTTTGCAGGGACAGTTCTAAGCACGGGAAACATGTGCCACTTTACATGCATATCATACACACCCCCCAGGTACGAAATTTAAAGGAATATTTCACTTTTATTTTTTCATTTTAAGCATTATTAAAATCACTGCTCCCGAAAAAACTGCCGTTTTTAAAACTTTTTTTTGCATTGATACATGTCCCCTGGGGCAGGACCCAGGTCCCCAAACACTTTTTAGGACAATAACTTGCATATTAGCCTTTATAATTAACACTTTAGATTTCGAACGTTCGAGTCCATTGTATTTAATAGGGTTCTAAAGTTCACACGAACATTTTGTCTGTTCGCAGGTTCTGGTGCGAACCGAACAGGGGGGTGTTCGGCTCATCCCTGCCTGTGATCTTCGGGCCCTCCGATGGCAGTGCGTTAAAAACAGGCATGATGCTGTGATGGACATCACTACACAAGTTCAGGTATACGTCCACAATTCACTGTCTGCGAATAAAGTTTGCCGTGCCATCCAAAAATACAAGGTAAAGCTCTATCATGCAAAGAAGAAGCCATATCTGAACATCCAGAAACGCTGCCATCTTCTTTGGTTCAAAGGTCATTTAAAATGGTCAGTTCCAAAGTGGAAAATTGTTTTGTGGTCTGACAAATTAAAATTTGGTATTCTTTTGGCAACCATGGGCAATGCATCCTCCAGACTAAAGAGGAGAGGGACCTTCCGGATTGTTTTCCATGCTCAGCTCAAAAGCCTGCATTTCTGTTGGTATGTAAATGGAATGGGCAGCTTGCACATCTGAAAAGGCACCATCAGTGCTGAAAGTGGATGTCTTCTTCATGCATATTTTAGCAGGACAGTGCTAACCAGCATACTGCATCTGAGAAAGCAGCATGGCTTTGTAGTAGAAGAGTCCAGGTGCTTAACTGGCCTGCCTGCAGTCCAGACCTTTCACTAATTGAAAATACTTGGTGGATTTTGAAACAAAAAATATGAAAAAAAAACAGGACTGTTGAGCACAACATTTCTCTCCCAAAACCCCAGCAACTGGTCTCCCCCAGTTCCCAGATGTTTACAGAGTGTTGTTAAAAGCAGAGGGGATGCTACACTGTGGTAAACATGGCCCTAGCCAAAACTTTTTGGGCACATGTTGCTGCCTATTGTGAATATTCTATTGTGAATAAAATATGGGTTTATGAGATTTGAAAATCATTGCATTCTGTTTTTATGTAGATTTTGCACAGCGTCCCAGCTTTTTTAGAATTAGGGTAGTTACACTCTGAAGCCCTGTACACACGATCGGATTTCCTATGGTTTTTAAACCGATGGATTTTTCCATCGGAAAACCGATGAAGCTGACTTCCTTCAGTCTTGCCTACACACCATCAGTCAAAAAACCGACCGTCCCAAACGCTGTGAGGTAAAACACTCCGATGAGCCGAGAAAAATTAAGTTCAATGCTTCTGAGCATGCGTCGACTTGATTCTGAACATGCGTGGGTTTTTTAACCGACGGACTTGCCCATAGACGATCGGTTTTTTATCCATCGGAAAAAATTAAAACATGTTCTATTTTTTGACACCGATGGAAAAAAGACCGATGGGGCCCATACACGATCGGTTTGTCCAATGAAAAAAATCCATCGGACTGTTTTGATCGGTAAAACTGATCGTGTGTACGCGGCTTGATTCCTTTTATTATATCACTGCACTGTCCTTATGATATGGAAATCAGTTAATATCTGATGATGTTTGAGCCATCGGATCTGTAAAATAGGCAGTCAGTCCCTGAAGTTGATATAAACAAGGTAACTTTGAAAAGCTTTGTTATCTAAAAGGTTTACAGGTCATACAGCGCAATTATCACTCCAGCATACACATATTTCAGTCTGATTGCACATTGACCTTTTAGGTTTTTAATCCAAAATGTTGTAGTGTGAGGGCCTAACTGGCTATAAATTGTGCATATACAGGTGCATCCAAAAAATTAGAATATCAACAAAAAGGTAATTTATTTCAGTAATTCAATTCAAAAAGTGAAACTCATATATTATATAGATTCATTACACACAGAGTGATATATTTCAAGCATTTCATTCTTTAAAATTTTGATGATTATGGCTTACAGCTAGTGAAAACCCAAAATTCAGTATCTCAGAAAATTCGATTATTGCATAAGACCAATAAGAAAAAGGGATTTTTAATACAGAAATGTTGGCTTACTGAAAAGCATGTCCATGTACAGTAACGTAATGATTAAGCACAAGATGTATGTGTGAAATGCGTCTACGTGACCTCATGTTGGAGTCTTTGGTGTCATCACTGTGAACAATAAAAGGCAATCGGAATCTCTGGATGTGCAGCCGTTTCTTTTCTTCTCTTACGACCAACACCAGTAGATGACATGGCTCCCCAAATCATCACTGACTGTGGAAACTTCACACTAGACCTCATGGAACTTTTGTGCCTCCCCACTCTTCCTCCAGACTCTGAGACCCTGATTTCCAAATGACATGCAAAATGTATTTTCATCCGAAAAGAGGACTTTGGACCACTGAGCAACAGTCCAGTCCTTTTTCTCCTTAGCAAAGGTAAGACGCTTCTGATGTTGTCTCTGGTTTAGGAGTGGCTTGACACAAGGAATGCGACAGTTGTAGCCCATGCCCTGCATACATCTGTGTGTGGTGGCTCTTGAAGCACTGACACCAGCCGTAGTCCATTCCTTGCGAATCTCCCCCAAATTCTTGAATGGCCTTTGCTTCACAAGCCTCTCAAGGCTCCGGTTAGCTCTGTTGCTTGTGCACCTTTTTCCTACCACACTTTTTCTTACACTCAACTTTCGATTAATATGCTTGGATACAGCACTCTGTGAACAGCCAGCTTCTTTAGCAATGACCTTTTGTGACTTACCCTCCTAGTGGAGGGTGTCAATGACTGTCTTCTGGACTGTCAAGTCAGCAGTCTTTCCCATGATTGTGTAACCTACTGAACCAGACTGAGAGACCATTTAAAGGCTCAGGAAACCTTTACAGGTGTTTTGAGTTAATTAGCTGATTAGAGTGTGACATCATGAGTCTACAATATTTAACTT
This sequence comes from Rana muscosa, assembly GCA_029206835.1. NCBI lineage: Eukaryota > Metazoa > Chordata > Amphibia > Anura > Ranidae > Rana > Rana muscosa. The sequence continues at coordinate 961,866,595 of CM055117.1, read as the reverse complement.
TTTCACAATTTTCTAAGATACTGAATTTTGGGGTTTCACTAGCTGTAAGCCATATTCATCAAAATTAAAAGAAAGAAATGCTTGAAATATATCACTCTGTATGTAACACGTCTATATAAAATATATGAGTTTCACTTTTTAAATTGAATTACTGAAATAAATGAACTTTTTGATGATATTCACATTTTTTGGGATGCACCTGTATGTGTATCTTGTTTTGTTTGATTTTAATACTATACTAGCGGCAAGGCCTGGAAAGACTGAATTCCAATTCATATCTGCATTGTATTGCATAGCTTCACAAAACTTCTCAATAAAGTTCTTGTTAAACAAAAAATAATAAAAACTGATAATTTTAAAGTGGAAATTTAGGCAAAAAATTTATTCTTGCTAGATCACTCCAAGCTGGCCTCTTTTGCAGGTATAGCTATGTAAAACATTAAAAACAAGTGCATATACTGTTTAAAATCCAGTAATACACTGTCTCACCCTGCCCTGCACATGCTCAGTTACTCTATATTTTAAGGCACTGATGAATTTGTAGCGGCAGATATGCTCACAGCTTTAAAGTGAAATTAAACCATCCGATCCTTTACAGCCGAGGAAGCTGCTTCTGTTTGATCTGCAACTGCCATGGTGCTGCACATGTGATGAGTTACGACACCAGCCATTTGATGGTTTGACAGTTTGATGGACGACACAATCAAATGTGACAACTAGGAATCCTGGCATTCTGGGAATGGACTTGTTCTTGAAACAGATATTGATAGGTTTAGTTCCACTTTATGATTTACTGCTATTCAGGGGCTCTGGGCTTCAGCAAAATGGCAGCCTCCTGCAGGAAGAAACAGGAACAATGCTGGAGGCAATTTACAGCACATACTAATTTTGGTAACATAATTATTAATGTGGAATGCATGTTCTTTGCTAAAGAACATTTGTTATGTTGCTGTTGTTATGGGTAAAGTTCCAGTTTAAGTACCTCTGTCAGAGTTAAATGATTTGTCACAGCCTTCTAACTGACACTTTCACTGGACAACCCTTAGAAGTGTTAGGGGTGCTGTTTATCAGAATACACAAGTAGCCTGGAGCTGTTATCAATTGCAATACATTAACCCTTTCATGACTAAGCCTATTTCTGACATTTGGTGTTTACAAGTTAAAATCCGTATTTTTTGCTAGAAAATTACTTAGAACCCCCAAATATTATATATATATTTTTTAGCAGAGAATCTAGAGAATAACATGTCGATTGTTTATGTCACACGGTATTTGTGCAGCGGTGTTTTAAACGCAACTTTTTGGGAAAAATTTACTTTCATGAATTTAAAAAAAATGAAAAAGTAAAGTTAGCCCAATTTCTTTGTATAAATGTAAAAGATGATGTTACGCCGAGTAAACAGATACCAAATATGTCATGCTTTATAATTGCACGCACTCGTGGAATGGCGACAAACTACGGTACCTAAAAATCTCCATAGGTGACGCTTTAACTTTTTTTTACGGTTACCAGGTTTGAGTTACAGAGGAGGTCTATGGCTAGAATTATTGCTCTCGCTCTGATGATCGCGGCAATACCTCACATGTGTGATTTGAACACCGTTTACATATGCAGGCGTGACTTCCGTATGCGTTTTCTTTGCTGCGCGAGCTCGTGGGGATGGGGGCGCTTTAAAAAAAAAAAAATCTTATTTATTTTATTTATTTTTACACTATTAAATTGTGTTTTAAAAAAAAAAAAATTGATCACTTTTATTGCTGTCACAAGGAATGTAAACATCCCTTGTGACAGTAATAGGTGGTGACAGGTACTCTTTATGGAGGGATCGGGGGTCTAAAAGACCCCCAATCCCTCCTTTGCACTTCAAAGTATTCAGATCACTGAAAACGGCGATTCTGAATACTGTATATTTTTTTTAAATCCGGCACCATTGGCAGCCGAGTAAACAGGAAGTGATGTCGCTTCCGTGTTCACATTCAGGAGACTAGCACAAAGCCGTTTACAGCTTCATGCCAGTCTGACACAAGGCGCCGCAAGTGACGGATCGTGGATCGGGTCTCCCAGTGGGACAGGAGGCCCGGTCAGAGCGGCGCGAGGGTGGGGGGGGATGTCCCCTCCCGCTCCTCCGGTATAACAACCGAGCGTCTTTTAGCCGCATCGGTTGTTATGCCTGGATAGCCAATCGCCCGCTCTAAACAAGGCATGATCCCGGTATAACCCCCGAAAGCCAAGGCCGCATATATGCGTACGCTCGGCGGGAAAGGGTTTAAACTTTTAAGGCAGCAGAAGGCTGTTGGGGAGACTCAAATTTTTATACTTGAACATGTTCTCTTGACTGTTAGAGGCGTAAGATATGAAAAAATGTGGATTTTTTTTTTTTTTGGAACTGGTGGTCTTTTCCCAAAAGCATTGTGAAATTATGTACTTAACTGCTTCCATACCGGGCCAATTCTGGCATTCCTCTCCTGCATGTAAAAAATAGGATTTTTATAACAGCTTACCTGTAAAATCCTTTTCTTGGAGTACATCACGGGACACAGAGCGACATAGTCATTACTAATGGGTTATATAGATACCGTCAGGTGCTGGCACTGGCAACTTCCAAAACCGGAAGTACCCTCCCCTATATAAGCCCCTCCCATCCGGGAGCACCTCAGTTTTGTAGCAAAGCAATAAGTGTCCCCAAAGAGGGGCGGGAGCTCTGTGTCCCGTGATGTACTCCAAGAAAAGGATTTTACAGGTAAGCTGTTATAAAAATCCTATTTTCTTTCTCGTACATCACGGGACACAGAGCGACATAGTCATTACTAATGGGATGTCCTAAAGCAATGCCAAATGAGGGGGGGGATACACCATATATAAGCTGAGCGCTATCAGACATGAGGATCTTTTGCGGCCTGCAACACACTGCGCCCAAAGGCGACATCCTCCTGACTTCTAACGTCCACCTGGTAGAACCTAGTAAACGTGTGTACTGAAGACCATGTTGCGGCCTTACAGATTTGAGCCAGGGAGGCCTGGTGATGCACTGCCCATGAAGTTCCAACTGCTCTCGTGGAGTGCGCTCTAACTTTGAACGGAGGCGGTCTCCTTCTCAAGCCATAGGCTTGCATAATGACCTGTCGAATCCACTTGGCTAAAGTAGATTTTGACGCTGCCTGACCCTTTCTGGGGCCTTCCGGCAGTATAAACAAAGTATCCGTTCTGCGAATCTGAGCAGTGGCTTTTAGATAAGCTTTAACTGCTCTTACTACATCCAAAGAATGAAATAACTTTTCCTCTACCGAAGTAGGTTTGGGGAAAAAAGAAGGAAGAACCACATCTTGGTTCAAATGAAACCTCGATACCACCTTAGGAAGAAAGGCTGGATGAGGACGTAACACTACTCTGTCCTTATGGATAACCAGATATGGCTCCTTACAGGACATAGCTGCTAATTCCGACACTCTTTTAGCCGAACAAATGGCTACTAGAAAAATCAATTTCCTGGTGAGAAGCACCAAGGAAATATGCTGTAATGGTTCAAATGGTTGTTTCAGTAGAACTGACAGAACCAAGTTTAGATCCCATGGACATATGGGAATATTAACCGGAGGACTAATACGCATCACTCCTGTATAAAGGCTTTGACTAGTGAATGCGAAGCCAAGGGCCTTTGAAAAAATATTGACAAGGCCGAAATCTGACCCTTGATAGTACTCAAGGCAAGCTTCCTATCTACAGCCCATTGTAGGAAGTCCAGAATCCTACCTATTACGTATTTACGTGGATGCCATTTTCTGGCCTCACACCAGGCGATGTACGCCTTCCAGATTCTATAGTAGATCTGCCTGGATACCGGTTTCCTGGCATTGATCATGGTAGACACCACAGCATTAGAGAGCCCTCTCTTTTTTAGAATGTGGGCTTCAATAGCCAGGCCGTCAAACCTAGGGCTGGTAAGGAAGGGTGGTATATCGGTCCCTGCGAAAGCAGGTCCGGACGATGTGGGAGGGTCCAAGGACTCCCCACAGACATTTTTACAATCTCCGCGTACCATGCTCTTCGGGGCCACGCTGGAGCCACCAGAATCACTGGTTTCTTTTCTACCCTGATTCTGCGGAGTAATCGAGGTAACAATTGTGGCGGTGGGAATGCATATATCAGCTTGAACTGATCCCAAGGGAACACTAGGGCATCCGAGCCGCAAGCTAGGGGATCCCTTGTCCAAGAGACAAACCTGTCCACTTTTGTGTTGAATCTGGATGCTAGCAGATCTACATCCGGTGTTCCCCACCGCTGACATATTGTCCGGAAAACCTCGGGATGAAGGGACCATTCCCCTGGGCATAATTGTTGGCGACTTAGAAAGTCCGCCTTCCAATTCTCCACTCCTGGAATGAATACCGCAGATATGGCTGGGACATATTTTTCTGCCCATCTCAGGATGTAATTTACTTCCCTTTGGGCTGCACGACTCCTGGTGCCCCCCTGATGATTGATATATGCCACTGCTGTGGCATTGTCTGATTGAATTCTGACAGGGGACCCTTGGAGTTTGGATGTCCATGCTACTAGGGCATACCGGGCTGCTCGTATCTCTAAGAGATTGATGGGCAGGGCCTTTTCTGCATCCGACCATCTGCCCTGGAGAGACTATTGCTCCAGTACTGCTCCCCAGCCTATAAGGCTGGCATCTGTAGTGACCACCTTCCAAGAAATCGGACTGAAGGATTTCCTTTTTTCCAGATTCTGGGGAACCAACCACCAACGGAGGCTCTTGCGAACGGAAGGGGACAAGGACATTGTAAGTCTAGGGCCTGAACTTTTTTGTTCCAGGCTGACAGTATGGCCCCTTGCAAATTCCTTGAATGGAATTGACCGTAGGGTACTGCTTCGAATGATGCCACCATTTTTCCCAGCAGCCTCATATACAGGCGTATGGACGGCTGGCTTTTTTGTACCCACTAAGTGGATCAAATCTTTCAAAGACAACACCTTTCCTCGAGGCAAGAATATTTTTCTCTGGCCTGAATCCAACCTTAGCCCCAAGTATTCCAGACTTTTGACTGGTTTTTAGGGCTGACTTGTCTCGGTTGATAATCCAACCGTGAGATTCCAGATACTTGATTGTCTTGTGAACGACCACGTCTAGTTTTTTCACTGAGTGGTCTATCAGCAATAAGTCATCCAGATATGCCATTATCATTACACCTTGTGTTCTTAGATTGGCCAATAAAGGGCCAGAATTTTTGTAAACACTCGTGGTGCTGTGGCCAAACCGAAGGGTAAGGCTCTGAACTGAAAATGGCGCCCTTCTACTGCAAAGCGTAGAAATTTTTGGTGTACTGGAAAGATGGGAATGTGCAAATAAGCATCTTTGATGTCGATCGCGGCTAACCAATCCTCCCCTTGTAGGGCAGTGGCCACCGATCGGATCGACTCCATCGGAAAGTCCTGATATACAGGAATTTGTATAGCCCTTTTAGAATTAATATGGGCCTCCCGTCCGCGTTTGCTTCGGGACTGTAAAGAGGTTTGAGTAAAACCCGAACCCTCATTCTTCCAGGGGAACCTCCATAATTACTCCTTGGAGCAATAGTTGTTCTAGTGCCAACAGGAGGGACTCTCTCTTCCGGGGATCCCTTGGCACGTTTGACCTCAAAAATGGGAAGGAGGAGAGTCTTTTAACTCCAAACTGTATCCCAAACCTACTGCGGAGAGCACCTATCTGTCTTGATCGTGTCCCGCCAGGTCTCTTGCGAACAACTGGAGTCCTCCCCCCACCCGACTGAGTGGGGTCTTCAATGAATTTAACTTTGGGGGAGGTTTTGTACCTCCCCTGACCCAGGGTTTCTCATTACCCTGCTACTGTCCCTGTTTTTTACCCCCGGGATTTGACCGAGGAGGCCGTCGGAACTGTTACACAGCCGATGGCCCAGGGACTGGAGAAGCAGGCCTCTCAAAGAGGGACCTCTAACTCTGTTTTTAAACGGCAAGAGCGTATTTTTACCGCTGGAAATTTTCTGGATATATTTGTCCAGGTTTTCCCTGAATAAGCGTTCACCATGAAACGGGACGCTAACCAGCCATTTTTTACAGGGAGCTTCAGCAGACCAGTTTTTGAGCCATAGGAGCCTACGCATATGTACTATAGACAGCGTAAGGCGGGAGGCCTGATGGACTGAATCCTCTATGGCGTCAACCGCAAAGCCTAAGGCTCTAGGTAGATCAGCTAGGGCAAAGCCTGCTGATCTGTCAAGTCCCTCAAGACCTGTTTCAACTGATCCTTCACTGCTTAGCAGACCCCAATAGCTGCTACTGCTGGTTGTATCACCAAGCAGATTTTCATAAGAACTCCAATCTTTTATCTATTGGGTTCTTGAACATTTGGACATTATCCACTGGACATGTCAGTGATTTATACATACAAGAGATGGCTGCGTCCACTGTAGGGACCTTCCATTTTTTTTTTTGATGAACTTATCCTCCATGGGATAGACCACCGGAAATCTCTTGGGGGAATAAATATTTTCTCAGGACGTTCCCAATCCTGGTAAATGAGCCCTTTCAGTAAAGGGTGAAGTGGAAAAGAACAAACAGTCTGGGGGCTTCCAGCGACCCCAACGAGGATACAGTAGTGGTTGATGGTTCCGCAAGGTGCATTTTTAAATGCTGATCGGACCATGTTAGTCAGAGACTGAACCCATAATCTTTCAGCTTGAGATGCTGAGAAAAGGTTCCCCCACTGTTGATTCCTCTATAACAGAATCAACCTCATCCTGATCCCCTTCAGGCAGGTCGATCCCTGTATGGGACTGTTGCTCTGCTAACAGGCACTCTGAAGGAGGAGACGGAGATCGGGCGTGCTTTCCCTGACAGGGAGGCAGCCTCTCTAATCCTCCCAGAGCTGAGGAAAAAACCTCCTCTGTTACATACACAGGAGCAGGTGAACTGAGGACAGCCACAGTACCAAGTACCCCTGCGGGGTCTCTACGGTCACTTACCTCTGAACTTCAGGGGAGACTGGTGCAGCAGAAGTATGCCCAAGATCCTCCGAGCCCGATGAGACCCCCTTCGCTTCCTGGAAGATTCAGTTCCGGAGCTTCTGGACGGCATATTCCTAAGCCTAAAGCTGAGGTATTCCAGCCGTAATACACCACTTTTACTGAGAATAGTCTAGCACAATTGCTGCTATATCACAGTTGGTGTCTACTAATGTGCCTTTCTAGGGGATGCCTGTATCAACCGCTTGCTGTATGCCTTTAAATGTTGCCAGCTCTGTCTCTGTACTTCATAGCCAGCTCACTACAATATTGTGGTTTTTTTAAACTGCTGGGACGCCCGCACATGCGCAGAAGCGCTGCGGCGCGCACAGAGCGTCATCCCCCAGGCTCCGCCCCCTTTCCCGGCTCACCTCTATATATAGAGGCGCGTGCACGCGCGCGGCCACGTGCGCCTTCGGCGCTAATTTCAAAATATGGTAACAAGGGACAGGAGCCAGGGCCCCTCTTTGCCGCAGGCCGGGGGATGGACGAGCACTGCAACATGGCAGAGGAAGCAGTTTCCTATAAGAGAACTCACCATCTGCCTGGACTTTGCTCTGCTGAGAAGAAGCTAGTCCACATGACAAGAAAACATTCCACAGCGGCCTCTAGTGGACAAACACAGGTACCGCAGTCTAATATATTAAATATATATAAAAAAAATTTTTTTTTTTTTTTTTTTCTTGACCACCATTAAAAATTATTACATTTTTTTAGTAGTTACAGGCATGCACAGAATTTTGTGGGAATACCATTAGGTAACAGACAGAAAGACAAATTAGGCTTGGGGGTCCCCCAATAGAACCAAGTTCCTGGGGGCCCCCACTTACCTGTTCCCCGCCGCAGGACTTTGTTTGGTCCACAAAAGCCCAAACTTCACCTATCACGGCAGGCATTGTAATCAAACCTTCAGGGACCGGGTTCCCAAGGATTCCACTCCCCTGGACCTGTATAGCACCCTGCACAGAAAACATCTTGGTCGTGGGTATGACCAGAGCTCTGGATCCCAGGGTCCAGCTCTCCTAAGAGAAGCATTACAGGCAAAACCTTGCTCTTCTCTGCAAGGCCCGGGTACCGACCGTTTAGCTATGAAGCTTTTTTGGTCGGATCCGGAATAGCTTACTGAGGCCCAAAAGAACCTGTACGCAAGCTCAGTGAAAAACACATGTTTCTTCTTGGCCAACACCTTAGACACTGGCAAAAAACTGAGGTGCTCCCGGATGGGAGGGGCTTATATAGGGGAGGGTACTTCCGGTTTTGGAAGTTGCCAGTGCCAGCACCTGACGGTATCTATATAACCCATTAGTAATGACTATGTCGCTCTGTGTCCCGTGATGTACGAGAAAGAAATCATAATTTTTTGGCTAAAAAATTACTCAGAACCCCCAAACGTTATATATATCTATCTATCTATCTATCTATCTATCTATATAGATAGATAGATTTTTTTTTTTAGCAGAGACCTTAAAATAAAAAGGCAGCCATTGCAATGTTTTATGTCACACAGTATTTGTGCGGCAATGTTTCAAACGTGATTTTTTTGGGGAAAAAAAAAAACACTTTCATGAATTAAAAAAAAAAAAAAAATGGGTGGCTGTCCCATCCTACTCCTTTCTCTCTATCTCTTCCTCTCTATTCTTTTTCTGTTATTTTACCCTCTTGGTTCTTAATCTGCTTGATCCTCTTCCTTTCTTCTTTATAAGGCAAAGCGTACTTGTGCGGTTTAGACGTAGCTGATTCACCAACGTTCTGAATCGTAACCAGACGATTTGATGTTAATATACATTGTTATTGTCTACAGCCAGGTTCATAAATATTGGGACATCGACACAATTCTAATCTTTTTCGCTCTATACACCACCACAATGGATTTGAAATGAAATGAACATGATGTGCTTTAACTGTAGACTTTCAGCTTTAATTTGAGGGTATTTACATCCAAATCAGGTGAACAATGTAGGAATTACAACAGTTTGTATATGTGCCTCCCACTTTTTAAGGGACCAAAAGTAATGGGACAGATTAACAATCATAAATCAAACTTTCACTTTTTAATACTTGGTTGCAAATCCTTTGCAGTTAATTACAGCCTGTGGTGTGATCGCCATTTACAGATGTGTGGGGGACCAATGTGCGCATTCTTATTTGCGTATAAGCACTGGGAAACGAGGGCATTTTTTTTTACACTGACCCTTTATTTAATCACTTTTATTGCTATCACAAGGGATGAACAACATGGGTTATGACAGGTCTCTTTATGGAGAGATCTGGGGTCTATTAGACCCCAGATCTCCCCCCTGTCTTCCAAATCATCTGATCAGCTCAAAATCTGTTTGATCAGATGCTTTCACAAGCTGGTAATAGCTTGTTTACATGAGAGTGAAATACCCTCAAATTAAAGCTGAAAGTCTGCAGTTAAAGCACGTCTTGTTTGTTTCATTTCAAATCCATTGTGGTGGTGTATAGAGCCAAAAAGATTAGAATTGTGTCGATGTCCCAATATTTATGGACCTGACTGTATTTGACCTGCATGTCTCCCCGCTGGCTGTATCCTAAGGCTGGTTTCACACTGGGGCGGTGGGTGTGGTGGCGGTATAGCGCCGCTATTTTTTGCGGCGCTATACCGTCGGAATTGCGGAGGTATTCGGTCGCTAGCGGTGCGGTTTTAACCCCCGCTAGCGGCCGAAAAAGGGTTAATACCGCCGGCAATGCGCCTCTGTAGAGGCGCATTGCCGGCGGTATTAGCACGGTTTCCCATTGATTTCAATGGGAAGGAGCGGTGTAGGAGCGGTAAACACACCGCTCCTCTCACCGCTCCAAAGATGCGGCTAGCAGGTTTTTTTTTCACGTCCTGTTAGCGCACCGCTCCAGTGTGAAAGCCCTCAGGCTTTCACATTGGAGAGACAGCAGCTGCTGTTTAGGGTCGGTTTGCAGGCACTATTTTTAGCACAATAGCGCCTGCAAACCGCCCCAGTGTGAAAGGGGCCTAAGGGAGTATCTTCTCTGTTCTATGCCTACTAAAACTTTCATATGCTATCTTGTTTTTTCTGTTCGACATTGTTGAAAATCAATAAAACTGTCAGTAAAAAAAACAAAACAGTAAAGTTAACCCAATTTTTTATTGTATAATGTGAAAGATGATGTTATGCTGGGTAAATAGATACCTAACCTGTCACGCTTTAAAATTGCGTATGCTCATGAAATGGCGCCACTTCGGTACTTAAAAATCTCCTTAGACTACGCTTTAACATTTTTACAGGTTACCTGTTTAGAGTTACAGAGGAGGTCATGTGTTAGAATTATTGCTCTCACTTTAACGTTTTCAGAAATACCTCACAAGTGTGGTTTGAACGTCGCTTACATATGCGGACGCAACCTACGTATGCTTTCACTTCTGCATGCGAGCATGATGGGACGGGGGGAATTTTTTTTTTATTAATTGTGTGACAGGGGTCACTTGGGGCACAGGGTGAATGAGAACCCCACCATGATCTGTGACAGCCATATTCAATGCTGTATATACAGGATAGATATGGTGTGTATACTGTGTGTGGGCGGTTGTGTAATCATTGCTGTGATGAGATGGGGTGTGATTGCATTCTATTGTCTATTGTGGCTTGTGGTAATTAAGTCTGCTACTGTGGTGATGTGGATTGGAGCTTGGTAGACTGTCTGGCTGCCTATTATGGGATGTTAAAGTGTCTTTCTGTGAGGAGGGGGGGGGGAATCACCCCTCCTGCTAAGACTGTTTACTGAAAGAGAAGTTTGAACACACCTGACCTGTATGACCATTGTCATTGGACAGTTTAACCCGCCCTGTTCCCCAAGGATGGGAGGGAAGGGTTTTGAAGAGAAATGTGTTACCATGTGCTTGTAATAAAGTCACTCCCTGTTTTGGAACTTCAACAGAGTGTATGTCTTGTATCTGGGGAAAATTATTCCTATGATTCTGGGTCGCCTGAATGTGGAGTGTCGCCAGTGGATGTGTGTTCGGAAACGGCATTAACCCCTTTCATACTTGGGCAGCCGTTACATTGGTTGGCAGCGGTGGGATTTTCCCTCCAGTTAATGGGACACTCCAAACCACCACAGTGAATGACCAGCTATGCAGCCTGCAGGAAAGCCACGCTGAAAGACTTACTTCAGAGCCGTGGAGGGACCGGTGGGACAAAGAACAAGGCCACCTTGATCAGGGAGCTAGCCGAGATGGATCAGAGGGATGGTGATGCAGGACCCCGGTCAGTTGAAGACTTGTTTCAGCAACGAGTTTGACAGCGGTTGGCATTATATGGTGCTAACCCATCAGAGACCGCCATACAGGAAGCCATTAGAGACATCCAGCAGCAGGATGAGCGGCAACATGAGCAGAGAATGGCGGAAATACGGCAATCGGAGACAACACCTAAAGATGCAGCGCCTTTCCGTAAGTTGCCCTTTCAGGCGTTCAAACTGTTTAAGGAAGGAGAGGAGGAAATTGAAGCGTTCCTGCAGGACTTTGAGAGACTATGCTAGATACATGAAGTACTGCCCCAAGATTGGGTCGCCGTACTGGCAAGTAATTTAACTGGCAGAGCGGCGGATGCGTATCGGGCCCTGGAGGATGAGGACGCTAAAGACTATGACCGGGTAAAAGAAGCTCTGCTAACCCGATTTGCCATTACACCCAAAGCCAGCTGGATTAAGTTTTGAGAATCCCGGAAACAAACCCACATAACATACGTGGAGTGGGCACATCGTCTGCAGCGAAACCTTAAGGGCTGGTTCCAGGGAAGCCGCGCTCATACCATAGAGGACATCATCCAGCTAGTACTCTTAGAACAGTTCTTTAACCACACCCCTCCGGTATTACGGGATTGGGTGCGAGATAAGCGACCACGGACTGTACAGCAAGCGGCTACTTTTGCCGATGAATATCTGGACTCTCGAAGGTCAGGCGGAAGTGAGCACTATCCACTATCTCGGCACAGTTTACCAGCCTCTAACCCAACTTCAGCACCACCTCCAGCGGCCACTTATCCTCAGCAGCCCAGGTTCAACTCCCAGGACTACGCACAACCCATCAGGTGTTTCTGATGTAAACAGCTAGGGCACAAAAAGCCAGACTGTCCGTTTAATCCAGCCATCCAGTTCCAGTCATGGAGACAGCCAGCAAGGAGGAGGAGCCCCCGCACACCCATGCCTGTGGCCCACTGCGTTGAGGAGGAAGAACATTGGGGCGTCCTGCACGAGGCAGATCCAATACAAGCAGCTAACCGGGACAACCGGCAGCAACACAGGCAGACTGTCTGGGTCAATGGAAAGGTAGCCAATGGCCTACGTGATTCTGGTGCCACCATGACCCTACTACAGAAGAACCTCATCCCAGAGAGCCAACACACCGGAGACACTGTAGCCGTAAGAGTAGCGGGAGGTACCATCTTCCGGCTACCCGTTGCCCGGGTTCACCTGGATTCAGGGGTTGGTTCGGGACACGTGAATGTGGGGGTGATGAAGGATTTGCCAGCGGATGAACTACTGGGGAATGATTTGGCCCCCCTCGTTTCTGCTTACGCCCCGATGGGCCCCGCTGAAGCCAACCCAGTAACTACCTGTGCCCAGACCCATGCTGCTGGAACCGGCCTGATTGCGGCTGAGAACGGGGTAAGATTATCTTCCCCGACATGTACCTTAGATCAGGCACAATATCACAGTCTAAAATTAGAATGTGACAAGTTGGCCAGTGAGAAATCAGAGATGCAACGACACTACGTCATGTATTATGAGATGTCCCATGGCTTGAACATTGAAATGCACAAACAGGCTGAAATTTTCAAAAGGTTAAATGGGATTTGCGCCCATGTTTTGCCTTACCTTTCCCAAGAGCACCAGCAACAAGTTTTGGGAGCCATTGAGAGAGCAAAGCAAGTGACTGTTCCAGAACTGAATTCCATTATTCGTCCTGCAACCTTACAACTGCACCATCAGCTACTGACCCGGTAAGCAAAATGGCAATGCTGATGGGTTGTCCAGGCATTAGAGGAATGGAACTATGGACTAACTTCGGAATCAACCCGTCTGGGGTCTCCTCCTGTGTTAGTCTCCTGCCGAAAGGGGAGATGTGTGACAGGGGTCACTTGGGGCACAGGGTGAATGAGAACCCCACCATGATCTGTGATAGCCATATTCAATGCTGTATATACAGGATAGATATGGTGTGTATACTGTGTGTGGGCGGTTGTGTAATCATTGCTGTGATGAGATGGGGTGTGATTGCATTCTATTGTCTATTGTGGCTTGTGGTAATTAAGTCTGCTACTGTGGTGATGTGGATTGGAGCTTGGTAGACCGTCTGGCTGCCTATTATGGGATGTTTAAGTGTCTTTCTGTGAGGGGGGGGGGAATCACCCCTCCTGCTAAGACTGTTTACTGAAAGAGAAGTTTGAACACACCTGACCTGTATGACCATTGTCATTGGACAGTTTAACCCACCCTGTTCCCCAAGGATGGGAGGGAAGGGTTTTGAAGAGAAATGTGTTACCATGTGCTTGTAATAAAGTCATTCCCTGTTTTGGAACTTCAACAGAGTGTTTGTCTTGTACCTGGGGGAGAATTATTCCTATGATTCTGGTTCGCCTGAATGTGTAGTGTCACCAGTGGATGTGTGTTCGGAGAGGGAATATTGTAAACGGCGTTAACCCCTTTCATACTTGGGCAGCCGTTACAAATTGTTTTTTTTTTTTTTTATGTTTACACTTTCCCTTAAAAAATGTTTTTTTTTGCTCACTGATATTCCTATTACAAGGAATATAAACATCCCTTGTAATAGGAATAGGGCATGACAGGTCCTCTTTACAGCGAGATCTGGTGTCTAAAAGTCCCCAGATCTCGCCTCTAGGCTGAAAAGCATGAGAGCAAAAAAAAAAAAAAGATCTCGGCTTCCTAGCCAAAAAAAGGCAGTGTTTACATCGCCCGGCCTCCGAAGGTCATAGAGATTGCCAAGGACCATCTGGTCTGCGGTACGCTCTATGGTAAATGGCCAGCCGATTCATTCTCTGGGTCGCCGATCGCACGGGGGAGTCGGTAGAAGCACCGGAGGGTGGCGGGAGGGGGGGGGATGTCCCCTCCCACCTCCTGTAAAAACAATCAAGCAGCTGAACAGCCGCTATGATTATTTTTACTGTGCAGGGAATCACTGGCAAAAAAAACAAAAGACGATATCTGAATGATGCCTGCAGCTGCACTGAAAGCCCAGGACTTCAAATGACGTTCAGTGGTATGGAAGTGGTTAAAGAGGAGCTTTAGTCTCCCGTTAAATAATTAAAAAGACAGCAGCTACAAATACTGTAGCTGTCGACTTTTAATATAAGGACACTTACCTGTCCAGGGATCCAGCAATGTCCTCACCTGAGCCGATTCTTTATTGGGCTTCATCGGGTTCAGGCACCACCATCTTAACTAAGGGAAACCAGCAGTGAAGTGTTGCGGCTTCACAGCCGGCTTTCCAGAGTGCATGCGCGAGCCGCGTACGAACAGTTTTCTGGGACCTCCAAAGTGTCCCAGAAGACTGTGGCCAAAGGGGGGTGAACTTCCGTTCAGATCGCCGCTGTGATCCGGGCGGAAGTGGGTAGCTGTCAAAACCAGGTGCGTTCTCTCCCCCCCAAAAAAGTGACAAATGTAGAAGAGGAGGGAGGAGAAAACAAATGGAACTTCCCCTTTCATTATCGTCATCACTGTTAAATTTGACCTGTCAAAATACTGTCAGAAGATTTACTGACTCAACTTAATGTAACAGGTGCTGCAGGTTTAGTATTGCATATTATCCCTCACCTTGAAAACAAAGATTAACTGTCCCATCACACTGTGCAGACATTTAACCTAAATACCAGTTTGACAGGACTGGAGAGGCAAGCTATTGAAAACATGCAATCAGACAGATACAGACATTATGACAGCATGTAGTTTTAGCCCAGGTTCACACTGAACTGCCGGAATGAAGCCGTGTAAGTTCAGCTGAACTCGCACGATTTCACTCTCGCTTGTCAGTCCCCATTTCGGACACGATTTCAAAGACATCTGTGTAGGTTTCTGCACAGATGTCAATGTAAATCGCAGCCCAAAATCGCAAAAAGTAGTACAGAAACGACTTTTTGAAATCAGTGCAGCGCGGCAAATGCAGCGTTTCACCGATTAGGACGTGTCAAATCGTACCAATGTGAACCAGGGCTAAAACTGCTGCATATTACTGGGCAATATTAGGGGTGTGATGTCAGTTTTAAAGTTTTAAATGATCACCTTATAAAACAACCCATTCAGTTTACAATAGAAATGAAATGCAAAAAAATTGTGCATAGATATAAAAAAAAATAAAAAAATTATAAATACCTTTTTTTCCCTTTTTTATAAGTGATCACATTCCCTCTGTTCAGCTGCATAAGAGCTGGGGGAGGGGGGGGGGCTTCTCAGGTAATGGCTGTACAGCTGGGGGGGGCTTCTCAGGTAATGGCTGTACTGCTGGGGGGGGGGCTTCTCAGGTAATGGCTGTACAGCTGGGGGGGGGCTTCTCAGGTAATGGCTGTACAGCTGGGGGGGGGGGGGCTTCTCAGGTAATGTCTGTACAGCTGGGGGGGGGCTTCTCAGGTAATGGCTGTACAGCTGGGGGGGGCTTCTCAGTGAATGACTGTACAGCTGGGGGGGGGGCTTCTTAGTGAATGGCTTGCAGCGGGGGGGGGGGGGGGGTCAGAACAAGAATGATCATTGGAGGAGAGCACACAGAGTTCCCAGCATGGCTAGAGAACTGACCACGTTGTGCTCTCCTGCTTAGTGTGGTCAGTTTTTCAATAGGAAAGCAGAGGGACTAGCAGGAACACCAGGGGTTTCACACAAAGGAAGCAATGCAAAGAGAACAGGATACTTTCTCATACAAGTACATGGTACAGCAGGCACATATCACTATGAAGTTTTCGGGTAGCAAACGCTTTAATGATAATCTAGTATTTCTCATGGATTTTTATAACTCATAATCTGGGTCACAGGTCCTAACTGACAGAACCGACTGAACTAAACAAAGCTAAAATTCTAGTTCTATTGTGAACAAAATACATGTATAGTAGTCTGTCATTGCCTGTACTTTGAGTACGGGTACAGATCTACAACAGGTAACAAAACTGTAGTAGACTAGTAACCGTCCAGTTGAAAAATGTGTATAGCTGTAAGTAAACTATACTGATAGTAATGTGAGCTCCATTTACCCCACACCCCTTTGTCGCCTTTGATTCCAGTACAAAGATAGTTTTAGTTGGGCTCCTTTTCCAACAAAGCTGTTCTGCCCACAGATGCCATACGGCAGATGATCTCATGTATGCCCATTTAGTACAAGAAGGGTCCAGTGATTATTTTGCGTAAGATGATAAAACACAGCATTTAGAAAATTTTATAAGGCACCTGAAAGAGCCCAAGAATTAGAATTAGAATTTTGTTCTATAACATATGGGATGTTGGTAACAACTATAATCTATCCCTGTTGTAACACCCCTTTTGTTTAGCTATAAGAATTCGAATTGGGGACACAAGCCTACTGGAAACAAAACCCTATAATTAAAATGCAATGGTCCTTCTCTGGCACCGGATGCAGGATGGCACTATTAAGATGCAACCACAATGGCATCTTCCTGCAATACCGAGCCTCAATGCACTTCAATACCGGGCATTTTCACCCCCTTCCTGCCCAGGCCAATTTTCAGCTTTCAGCGCTGTCACACTTTGAATGACAATTGTGCGGTCATGCGACGTTGTACCCAAATTAAATTTTGATAATTATTTTTCCCCACAAATAGAGTTTCTTTTGGTGGTATTTGATCACCTCTGCGTTTTTTTTTTTTTTTTTGCGCTATAAACAAAAAAAGAGCGACAATTTTGAAAAAAAACACAATATTTATTACTTTTTGCTATAATAAATATCCCAATTTTTTAATATTTTTTTTTCCTCAGTTTAGGCCGATATGTATTCTTCTACATATTTATGGTAAAAAAAAAAAAAAAAAAAAAAAAAATCATCGCAATAAGCATATATAGATTGATTTGAGCAAAAGTTATAGCGTCTACAAAATAGGGGATACATTTATGTCATTTTTATTATTATTATTTTTTTTACTACTAATGTCGGCGATCTGCGATTTTTATCATGACTGACATTGCGGCGGACATACCGGACACTTCTGACACTATTTTGGGACCATTGACCATTGACATCTGTGATGAGCAATCGCGGGTGCCCGGCGGACATCGCGGCCGCCGGGCACGCGCATCGGGTCCCCAGTGATGCGGCGAGCATGCGCTCTCCACAATGCTGGAAGCCAAGGACGTCATATGACGGCCACCCGGAGGGACAAAGGGTTCCTGTGGCCGTCATATTACAATACGGCGGTAGGCAAGTGGATATATGTTCCTGTGCATTGGGAGGCTCCTACTCAGAATCATACCTTGTGGTATTCCTAGATAGTCCCCTTTGTATGTAGAGAGATACTGGGATGTCATTACTCTCTGCACCTCTGCAATAGATGGCGGCTTAATCCAAGCTGAGCGACTGTCTTCCAAAATCTTTTTCTCTTGATGAGGTAACCGCCAAGCTGCAAAAGTCTGAAGATGGAAAGGATTTAATAAAGATTGCAAATAGCTACAAGGTATAACATTGTACATTGTCTTTAACATAACGACCTTGAGGGCCGGTTCACACTAGTGCGATGCCAGACATCGCATTGCTGTGCAGATCACATGCAATGTCTGTGCGATGCAACTTCGCATCGTATTCGGACCAAACTGGTGCAGGACCCTTTTTTGTCCACACCGGAATCAGATCGCATGGATGTTCACACCCATGCGATCCGATTCTGCAAATCGCGCTGCGTTTTGCAAATGGATTGCGAGGTGTCGTTAACTTAACACACTCCACAATCAGTTCGCATGAACAGGTTGCGATTTAGATGCAGTGGGAATTTGCAGCAAATTCGCTGTGAATTCGCACCACATCTAGTGTTAACCGGCCCTGATATAGAATTCTGTATTTTTTTCTCTTTAGATAGAATTTGTGTTCAGTGGTACATCATCCATATACTAAACCGAAGAGATAAGATTACAATATCAGACGTCACTTATAAAACAGGCATGACATCCAGAAAACACAAGGCTTCTCTTCTATTTTAAAATAGTTCTAAAGCCAATTTATTTTTTCACTTAATACATTACCTGCATTAAAAGAGAAGTAAAGGTTTTTTTTTTGTTTTTTTTTTATAAGAATCATACTTACCTCAGTAGATGCAGCATGGGTCCGATGCTGCATCTGTCCCCCGGCGCCTCTCCACTGAGAACCAAGCAATCGAACAACACTGATCACTCGGTTTTCAGAGCTTCCCGAGCAGAGAGCTGTAGACTGTCAGTCACAGCTCTCTGCTCCGTCCTCGCTCACTGGAGTGCTGAGCTGTGGAGCAGCTGGCTCAGTCTCTCAACGGTTTGCTGAGAGGCTGAGACGGGTGTCAGTCCAGGCACCTGGCAGATCCAGACTTTATTGTCGGGATGACGTGGTGCTTGGGCTGACTTCTGTGACATCAGCATAGAGTGGACTTCAGTCGACTCTCTGCTGAAAATTGGTCACAGGAGTTCAAAACCAATTGCACTCCTGTGATCCATAGGAGAAGTACAGTCAAACAAGCTTTGGTTGGCCTTCTCCTTTAAAGTGTTATTATCACTTGAGACCCGCACTATAGCCGAAAGACGGCTGCAGCGCGGCTCTCAAGTGCCTGGTGGACGTCCCCAGGATGTCCTGGTTTGTTTACATCCCGCCACGCGCCGCTGAGGGCGCGCGGCGGGGAAAGCTGTGCGCGCAAACATCACGTGATGCCGATGCGCGTGCCTGGCGGCCACAATGTCCGCCAGGAACATGCGATCGGCTTTTACAGAGGCAGGACGTGGATCTCTGTGTGTAAACACAGAGATCCACGTCCTGTCAGGGAGAGAGGAGACCAATGCTGTGTCCCTACATAGGGACACAGATCGGTCACCTCCCCCAGTCAGTCCCCTCCCCCACACAGTAAGAATCACTAAAAGGGACCATATTTAACCCCATGATCGCCCCCTAGTGTTAACCCCTTCCCTGCCAGTCACATTTATACAGTAATCAGTGCATTTTTAGAGCACTGTTCGCTGTATAAATGTTAATGGTCCCAAAATAGTGTCAAAAGTGTCCGATATGTCCGCCGCAATATCGCAGGCCTGACAAAAATCGCAGATCGCCGCCATTACTAGTAAAAAAAAAATATAATAAAAATGTCATAATTCTATCCCCTATTTTGTAGGCGCTATAACTTTTGCGCAAACCAATCACTATACGCTTATTGCAATTTTTTTACCAAAAATAAATAGAAAAATACGTATCGGCCTAAACTGAGAAAAAATATATATATTTTTTTAAAAAATTGGGATATTATTATAACAAAAAGTAAAAAAATATTGTGTTATTTTTTCAAAATTTTCTGTCTTTTTTTTTTTATAGCGCAAAAAATAAAAACCGCAGAGGTGATCAAATACCACCAAAAGAAAGCTCTATTTGTGGGAAAAAAATTATAAAAATATCATTTGGGTACAGTGTTGTATGACCGCGCAATTGTCATTCAAAGTCAGCGCTGAAAGCTGAAAATTGGTCTGGGTACGAAGGGGATTTAAGTGCCCAGTAAGGAAGTGGTTAAAGGCAAAGCCACATCATAAAAAAAAAAAAACTATCAATAAATGGTGTATTACATGCAGTTCTTGCTCACTCAGTCACTATGAGATTTGTTTTCTGTACTTTTCAAAAACCTAACTGATCCTGCTGTTCTTTATCTCCCCCAGGTCTCCAATGCAGTTGGGGATTTTGCAGAGCAGTGTTGGCATCTCTACACATGCTCAGTTTTTAGTGTATTTTCTACCCTGATAATTTCCTACCTATCACATCTGAGCAGCCCATGTGACTATAGAGTCACATATATGGGCCATCATCCACAGACAGAAAGAGAAGGGAGAATGTAAATTAAACAGTGCAGCTTAGTATCACTTTAAGGTAAAAAAAAAAAACGCCCATTTGTTGTTCCATATCCCACCTATTCCAAATTCTTACCCAAGTCCTCTCTCAATCTATCCAGCACTTTGCCCACCTGCAACTTATTTAGCATAAGTGCAACCAACATGAAGAATATATTTGTAGAAAGGTCCACTTAAAGGGCTACCTAAAGCCCCATACACACGGTCGGACTTCCAACAAACTTTTCCATGGATTTTTGTTTGAAGGGCGTTGGCCGTGAACTTGGTATGCATACACACGACAGGATTTTTTCAGCAAACTTTCCCAAAATCACGTGTTTTTTCTGCTCTTTTCCGCCACCCTTTGGTCAACTTCTGCTATTGTTGTTTGATTTTAACATTGGTTCTGAGCATGCGTATTTGTACTTTGGACTAAAGTCCGATGGATTTCTGTACACACGGCAGGACTTTTGTTGCCGAAAAGTTTGTCTGTTTGCAGAGCAAACTTTTGTCCGATGAAAACCAAAAAAGTTTGTCCGATGGAGCGTACACGGTCTGATTTTTTTGAAAACGTGTACATTTTGAAGTTTGTTGTCAAAAAGTCCGATCGTGTGCATTTGCGCATGGGCACTGGGGCACTTTTTTTTTTTCTTTTACACTGACCCTTTATTTACTTTTTTTATCACTTTTATTGCTATCACAAGGGATGAACAACATGGGTTATGACAGGTCTCTTTATGGAGAGATCTGGGGTCTATTAGACCCCAGATCTCTCCTCTGCCTACCAAAGCATCTGATCAGATCAAAATCTGTTTGATCAGATGCTTTCACAAGCTGGTAATAGCTTGTTTACATGAGTGTGAAATCAGAAGTGACAAAAATAGGATTTTATAACAGCTTACCTGTAAAATCCTTTTCTTGGAGTACATCACGGGACACAGAGCGGCATAGTCATTACTATGTGGGTTATATAGTTTACCTTCAGGTGCTGGCACTGGCAACTTCCAAACCGGAAGTACCCTCCCCTATATAAGCCCCTCCCATCCGGGAGCACCTCAGTTTTGTAGCAAAGCAATAAGTGTCCCAAAAAGAGGGGTGGGAGCTCTGTGTCCCGTGATGTACTCCAAGAAAAGGATTTTACAGGTAAGCTGTTATAAAAATCCTATTTTCTTTCTCGTACATCACGGGACACAGAGCGGCATAGTCATTACTATGTGGGATGTCCTAAAGCAATGCCCAATGAGGGGGGGGGATACACCATACATAAGCTGAGCGCTATCAGACATGAGGATCTTTTGCGGCCTGCAACACACTGCGCCCAAAGGCGACATCCTCCTGACTTCTAACGTCCACCTGGTAGAACCTAGTAAACGTGTGTACTGAAGACCATGTTGCGGCCTTACAGATTTGAGCCAGGGAGGCCTGGTGATGCACTGCCCATGAAGTTCCAACTGCTCTCGTGGAGTGCGCCCTAACTTTGAACGGAGGCGGTCTCCTTCTCAAGCCATAAGCTTGCATAATGACCTGTCGAATCCACTTGGCTAAAGTAGATTTTGATGCTGCCTGACCCTTTCTGGGGCATTCCGGCAGAATAAACAAAGTATCCGTTCTGCGAATCTGAGCAGTGGCTTTTAGATAAGCTTTAACTGCTCTTACTACATCCAAAGAATGTAATAACTTTTCCTCTACCGAACTAGGTTTGGGGGAAAAAGAAGGAAGAACCACATCTTGGTTCAAATGAAACCTCGATACCACCTTAGGAAGAAAGGCTGGATGAGGACGTAACACTACTCTGTCCTTATGGATAACCAGATATGGCTCCCTACAGGACATAGCGGCTAATTCCGACACTCTTTTAGCCGAACAAATGGCTACTAGAAAAATCAATTTCCTGGTGAGAAGAACCAGGGAAATATGCTGTAATGGTTCAAATGGTTGTTTCTGTAGAACCGACAGAACCAGGTTGAAGTCCCATGGACATATGGGAATATTAACCGGAGGGCTAATATGCATCACTCCTTGTATAAAGGCTTTGACTAGTGAATGCGAAGCCAAGGGCCTCTGAAAAAATATTGACAAGGCCGAAATCTGACCCTTGATAGTACTCAAGGCAAGCTTCCTATCTACAGCCCACTGTAGGAAGTCCAGAATCCTACCTATTACGTACTTACATGGATGCCATTTCTTGGCCTCACACCAGGCGATGTACGCCTTCCAGATTCTATAGTAGATCTGCCTGGATACCGGCTTCCTGGCATTGATCATGGTAGATACCACAGGATTAGAGAGACCTCTCTTTTTTAGAATGTGGGCTTCAATAGCCAGGCCGTCAAACCTAGGGCTGGTAAGGAAGGGTGGTATATCGGTCCTTGCCAAAGCAGGTCCGGACGATGTGGGAGGGTCCAAGGATTCCCCACAGACATTTTTACAATCTCCGCGTACCATGCTCTTCGGGGCCACGCTGGAGCCACCAGAATCACTGGTTTCTTTTCTACCCTGATTCTGCGGAGTAATCGAGGTAACAATTGTGGCGGTGGGAATGCATATATCAGCTTGAACTGATCCCAAGGGAACACTAGGGCATCCGAGCCGCAAGCTAGGGGATCCCTTGTCCAAGAGACAAACCTGTCCACCTTTGCGTTGAATCTGGATGCTAGCAGATCTACATCCGGTGTTCCCCACCGCTGACATATTGTCCGGAAAACCTCGGGGTGAAGGGACCATTCCCCTGGGCATAATTGTTGGCGACTTAGAAAGTCCGCCTTCCAATTCTCCACTCCTGGAATGAATACCGCGGATATGGCTGGGACATATCTTTCTGCCCATTTCAGGATGCAATTTACTTCCCTCTGGGCTGCACGACTCCTGGTGCCACCCTGATGATTGATATATGCCACTGCCGTGGCATTGTCCGATTGAATGCTGACAGGGGACCCTTGGAGTTTGGATGTCCATGCTACTAGGGCATACCGGGCTGCTCGTATCTCTAAGAGATTGATGGGCAGGGCCTTTTCTGCATCCGACCATCTGCCCTGGAGAGACCATTGCTCCAGTACTGCTCCCCAGCCTATAAGGCTGGCATCTGTAGTGACCACCTTCCAAGAAATCGGACTGAAGGATTTCCCTTTTTCCAGATTCTGGGGAACCAACCACCAACGGAGGCTCTTGCGAACGGAAGGGGACAAGGACATTGGTAAGTCTAGGGCCTGAACTCTTTTGTTCCAGGCTGACAGTATAGCCCTTTGCAAATTCCTTGAATGGAATTGACCGTAGGGTACTGCTTCGAATGATGCCACCATTTTTCCCAGCAGCCTCATGCACAGGCGTATGGATGGCTGTCTTTTTGTACCCACTAGGTGGATCAAATCTCTCAAAGACGACACCTTTTCTTGAGGCAAGAAAATTTTTCTCTGGTCTGAATCCAGCCTTAGCCCCAAGTATTCCAGACTTTTGACTGGTTCTAGGGCTGACTTGTCTCGGTTGATAATCCAACCGTGAGATTCCAGATACTGGATTGTCTCGTGAACAACCACTTCTAGGTTTTTCCACTGAGTGGTCTATCAGCAACAAGTCGTCTAGATATGCCATTATCGGTACACCTCGTGTTCTTAGATTGGCCAATAATGGGGCCAGAATTTTTGTGAACACTTGTGGTGCTGTGGCCAGACCGAAGGGTAAGGCTCTGAACTGAAAATGGCGCCCTTCTACTGCAAAGCGTAGAAATTTTTGGTGGACTGGAAAGATGGGAATGTGCAAATAAGCATCTTTGATGTCGATCGAGGCTAACCATTCCTCCCCTTGTAGGGCAGTGGCCACCGATCAGATCGACTCCATCCGGAAAGTCCTGATATGTAGGAATTTGTTTAGCCCTTTTAGATTTAATATGGGCCTCACGTCCCCATTTGGCTTCGGGACTGTAAAGAGGTTTGAGTAAAACCCGAACCCCCATTCTTCCAGGGGAACCTCTATAATTACTGCTTGGAGCAATAATTGTTCTAGTGCCAACAGGAGGGATCCTCTCTTCTGGGGATCCCTTGGCACGTTTGACCTTATAAAATGGGAAGGAGGGGAGTCTTTTAACTCCAATTTGTATCCCAGACTTACTGCGGAGAGCACCCATCTGTCTCTGATCGTGTCCCGCCAGGTCTCTGCGAACAACTGAAGTCTTCCCCCCACCCGATTGAGTGGGGGCAACCCTTCATGCATTTGACTTTGGGGGAGGTTTTGTACCTCTCCTGCTCCAGGGTTTCTTGTTACCCTGCAATTGTCCCTGATTTTTGCCTCCAGGATTTGACCGAGGAGGCCGTCGGAACTGTTTCACAGCCGATGTCCTAGGGACTGGAGAAGCAGGCCTCTTAAAAGAGGGACCTCTAACTCTGTTTTTAACCGGCAAAAGTGTACTTTTACCGCTGGAAATTTTCTGGATATATTTGTCCAGGTCTTCCCCGAATAAGCGTTTACCATGAAATGGGAAGCTGACCAGCAATTTTTTACAGGGAGCTTCAGCAGACCAGTTTTTGAGCCACAGAAGCCTGCGCATATGTACTACAGACAGCGTAAGGCGGGAGGCCTGATGGATTGAATCCTTTATGGCGTCAACCGCAAAGCATAAGGCTCTAGGTAGATCAGCTAGGGCAAGAGCCTGCTGATCTGGCAAGTCCCTTAAGACCTGTTTCAACTGATCCTTCACTGCTTGGCAGACCCCAATAGCTGCCACTGCTGGTTGTGTCACCAAGCCTGCTGTAGCAAAAGCAGATTTTAATAAGGACTCCAATTTTTTATCTATTGGGTCCTTGAACATTTGGACATTATCTACTGGACATGTCAGTGATTTATTCACACAAGAGATGGCTGCGTCCACTGTAGGGACCTTCCATTTTTTGATGAACTTATCCTCCATGGGATAGACCACCTGAAATCTCTTGGGAGGAGTAAATATTTTATCAGGATGTTCCCAATCCTGGTAAATGAGCCCTTCCAGTAAAGGATGGATTGGAAAGGAACAAACAGTCTGGGGGGCTTTTAGCGACCCCAACGAGGAGACAGAAGTGGATGATGGCTCCGCAAGGGGCATTTTAAATGCTGATCGGACCATGTTAGTCAGGGACTGAACCCATAATCTTTCAGCATGTGATGCTGAGAATGGTTCTTCCACTGTTGATTCCTCTACAACAGAATCAACCTCGTCCTGATCCCCTTCAGGTAGGTCGATCCCTGTATGGGACTGTTGCTCCGCTAACAGGTACTTTGAGGGAGGAGACGGAGATCGGGCGCGCTTTCCCTCTGACAGGGAAGCAGCGATCAATGTTGTCAATCTCTCTTCCAACCCTCCCAGAGCTGAGGAAAAAACCTCCTCTGTTACATACACAGGAGCAGGTGAACTGAGGACAGCCACAGTACCAGGTACTCCTGAGGGTGCTCTACGGTCACTAACCTCTGATTTTTCAGGGGAGATTGGTGCAGCCGAAGCATGCCCAAGATCCTCAGAGCCCGATGGAGACCCCCTATGCTTCCTGGGATTCTTAGTCCCGGAGTTTTTAGACGGCATATTCCTAAGCCCAAAGCTGAGGTATTTCAGCCGAAATACACCACTTACTGACAATAGTCTAGCACAAATGCTGCTATATAAACAGTTGGTGTCTACTAATGTGCCTTTCTATGGGGATGCCTGCATCAACCGCTTGCTGTATGCCTTTCTTTAAATGTTGCCAGCTCTGTTTCTGCACCATAGCCAGCTCACAACACATAATTGTGCCTTTTAACATGCTGGGACGCCCGCACATGCGCAGAAGCGCTGCGGCGCGCACAGAGCGTCATCCACCAAGCTCCGCCCCCTTTTCCACTCACCTCTATATAGAGAGGCGCGTGCACGCGCACGCGCACGCGCGCGGGCACGTGCGCCTTTGGCGCTCTTTTTTGAAAAGGGAAACTAGGGACAGGAGACAGGGCCATGTTTGCCGCAGGCCGGGGGATGGATGAACATTGCAACATGGCAGAGGAAGCAGTTTCCCACAAGAGAACTCACCATCTGCCTGGACTTGCTCTGATGAAAAGAAAAAAGTCCACATGACAAGAAACGTTCCACAGCGGCCTCTAGTGGATTAACACAGGTACTGCAGTCTATATTTTTTTTTTTCTTGACCACTATTAAAATTATTACATTTTTTAGTAGTTACAGGCATGCACAGATATTTAGCGGGAATACCGTTAGGTAACAGGCAGAAAGACATTTCTTTCTCGTACATCACGGGACACAGAGCGACATAGTCATTACTAATGGGTTATATAGATACCGTCAGGTGCTGGCACTGGCAACTTCCAAAACCGGAAGTACCCTCCCCTATATAAGCCCCTCCCATCCGGGAGCACCTCAGTTTTTTGCCAGTGTCTAAGGTGTTGGCCAAGAAGAAACATGTGTTTTTCACTGAGCTTGCGTACAGGTTCTTTTGGGCCTCAGTAAGCTATTCCGGATCCGACCAAAAAAGCTTCATAGCTAAACGGTCGGTACCCGGGCCTTGCAGAGAAGAGCAAGGTTTTGCCTGTAATGCTTCTCTTAGGAGAGCTGGACCCTGGGATCCAGAGCTCTGGTCATACCCACGACCAAGATGTTTTCTGTGCAGGGTGCTATACAGGTCCAGGGGAGTGGAATCCTTGGGAACCCGGTCCCTGAAGGTTTGATTACAATGCCTGCCGTGATAGGTGAAGTTTGGGCTTTTGTGGACCAAACAAAGTCCTGCGGCGGGGAACAGGTAAGTGGGGGCCCCCAGGAACTTGGTTCTATTGGGGGACCCCCAAGCCTAATTTGTCTTTCTGTCTGTTACCTAATGGTATTCCCGCAAAATTCTGTGCATGCCTGTAACTACTAAAAAAATGTAATAATTTTTAATGGTGGTCAAGAAAAAAAAAAAAAATTTTTTTTTTATATATTTAATATATTAGACTGCGGTACCTGTGTTTGTCCACTAGAGGCCGCTGTGGAATGTTTTCTTGTCATGTGGACTAGTTTCTTCTCAGCAGAGCAAGTCCAGGCAGATGGTGAGTTCTCTTATGGGAAACTGCTTCCTCTGCCATGTTGCAATGCTCGTCCATCCCCCGGCCTGCGGCAAAGGGGCCCTGGCTCTTGTCCCTAGTTTCCATTTTTCGAAATTAGCGCCAAAGGCGCACGTGGCCGCGCGCGTGCGTGTGCACGCGCCTCTATATATAGAGGTGAGCCGGGAAAGGGGGCGGAGCCTGGGGGATGACGCTCTGTGCGCGCCGCAGCGCTTCTGCGCATGTGCGGGCGTCCCAGCATGTTAAAAATCACAATTTTGTGTGGTGAGCTGGCTATGAAGTACAGAGACAGAGCTGGCAACATTTAAAAAAGGGCATACAGCAAGCGGTTGATACAGGCATCCCCTAGAAAGGCACATTAGTAGACACCAACTGTTTCTTATAGCAGCATTTATGCTAGACTATTGTCAGTAACTGGTGTATTTCGGCTGGAATACCTCAGCTTTGTGGCTTAGGAATATGCCGTCTAAAAACTCCGGGACTAGAAATTCCAGGAGGAATAGGGGGTCTCCATCGGGCTCTGAGGATCTTGGGCATGCTTTGGCTGCACCAGTCTCCCCTGAAGAATCAGAGGTTAGTGACCGTAGAGCACCCTCAGGAGTACCTGGTACTGTGGCTGTCCTCAGTTCACCTGCTCCTGTGTATGTAACAGAGGAGGTTTTTTCCTCAGCTCTGGGAGGGCTGGAAGAGAGATTGTCAGCATTGATCGCGGCTTCCCTGTCACAGGAGAAAAGCGCCCGATCTCCGTCTCCTCCCTCAGAGTGCCTGTTAACAGAGCAACAGTCCCATACAGGGATCGACCTACCTGAAGGGGATCAGGATGAGGTCGATTCGGTTGTAGAGGAATCAACAGTGGAAGAGCCGTTCTCAGCATCACATGCTGAAAGGTTATGGGTTCAGTCCCTGACTAATATGGTCCGATCAGCATTTAAAATGCCACTTGCGGAGCCATCATCCACTTCTGTCTCCTCGTTGGGGTCGCTAAAAGCTCCCCAGACTGTTTGTTCCTTTCCGATCCATCCTTTACTGGAAGGGCTCATTTACCAGGATTGGGAGCATCCTGACAAAATATTTACTCCCCCTAAGAGATTTCCGGTGGTCTATCCCATGGAGGATAAGTTCATCAGAAAATGGAGGGTCCCTACAGTGGACGCAGCCATCTCTTGTGTGAATAAATCACTGACATGTCCGGTGGATAATGTCCAAATGTTCAAGGACCCAATAGATAAAAAATTGGAGTCCTTATTAAAATCTGCTTTTTCTACAGCAGGATTGGTGACACAACCAGCAGTGGCAGCTATTGGGGTCTGCCAAGCAGTGAAGGATCAGTTGAAACAGGTCTTAAGGGACTTGCCAGATCAGCAGGCTCTTGCCCTAGCTGATCTACCTAGAGCCTTATGCTTTGCGGTGGACGCCATAAAGGATTCAATCCATCAGGCCTCCCGCCTTACGCTGTCTGTAGTACATATGCGCAGGCTTCTATGGCTCAAAAACTGGTCTGCTGAAGCTCCCTGTAAAAAATTGCTGGTCAGCTTCCCATTTCATGGTGAGCGCTTATTCGGGGAAGACCTGGACAAGTATATCCAGAGAATTTCCAGCGGTAAAAGTACACTTTTGCCGGTTAAAAATAGAGTTAGAGGTCCCTCTTTTAAGAGGCCGGCTTCTCCAGTCCCTAGGACATCGGCTGTGAAACAGTTCCGACGGCCTCCTCGGTCAAATCCCGGAGGAAAAAATCAGGGACAGTTGCAGGGTAACAAGAAGCCCTGGAGCAGGAGAGGTACAAAACCTCCCCCAAAGTCAAATGCATGAAGGGTTGCCCCCACTCAATCGGGTGGGGGGAAGACTTCAGTTGTTCACAGAGACCTGGCGGGACACGATCCGAGACAGATGGGTGCTCTCCGCAGTAAATCTGGGATACAAATTGGAGTTAAAAAACTCCCCTCCTTCCCGCTTTATAAGGTCAAACGTGCCAAGGGATCCCCAGAAGAGAGGATCCCTCCTGTTGGCACTGGAACAATTATTGCTCCAAGCAGTAATTATAGAGGTTCCCCTGGAAGAATGGGGGTTCGGGTTTTACTCAAACCTCTTTACAGTTCCGAAGCCAAACGGGGACGTGAGGCCCATATTAAATCTAAAAGGGCTAAACAAATTCCTACATATCAGGACTTTCCGGATGGAGTCGATCCGATCGGTAGCCACTGCCCTACAAGGGGAGGAATGGTTAGCCTCGATCGACATCAAAGATGCTTATTTGCACATTCCCATCTTTCCAGCCCACCAAAAATTTCTACGCTTTGCGGTAGAAGGGCGCCATTTTCAGTTCAGAGCCTTACCCTTCGGTCTGGCCACAGCACCAAGAGTGTTCACAAAAATTCTGGCCCCATTATTGGCCAATCTAAGGACACGAGGTGTAACGATAATGGCATATCTAGACGACTTGTTGCTGATAGACCACTCAGTGGAAAAACTAGAAGTGGTTGTTCACGAGACAATCAAGTTTCTGGAATATCACGGTT
The DNA here is from genome assembly GCA_029206835.1 of Rana muscosa. Taxonomy (NCBI): domain Eukaryota; kingdom Metazoa; phylum Chordata; class Amphibia; order Anura; family Ranidae; genus Rana; species Rana muscosa. The sequence goes on along the minus strand of CM055117.1, from coordinate 961,836,977 downwards.
GGATTATCAACCGAGACAAGTCAGCCCTAAAACCAGTCAAAAGTCTGGAATACTTGGGGCTAAGGCTGGATTCAGACCAGAGAAAAATTTTCTTGCCTCAAGAAAAGGGGTCGTCTTTGAGAGATTTGATCCACTTAGTGGGTTCAAAAAGACAGCCATCCATACGCCTGTGCATGAGGCTGCTGGGAAAAATGGTGGCATCATTCGAAGCAGTACCCTACGGTCAATTCCATTCAAGGAAATTGCAAAGGGCCATACTGTCAGCCTGGAACAAAAAAGTTCAGGCTCTGGACTTACCAATGTCCTTGTCCCCTTCCGTTCGCAAGAGCCTCCGCTGGTGGTTGGTTCCCCAGAATCTGGAAAGAGGGAAATCCTTCAGTCCGATTTCCTGGAAGGTGGTCACTACAGATGCCAGCCTTATAGGCTGGGGAGCAGTACTGGAGCAATGGTCTCTCCAGGGCAAGTGGTCAGAAGCAGAAAAGGCCCTGCCCATCAATCTCTTAGAGATACGAGCAGCCCGGTATGCCCTAGTAGCATGGACATCCAAACTCCAAGGGTCCCCTGTCAGAGTTCAATTAGACAATGCCACAGCAGTGGCATATATCAATCGTCAGGGGGGTACCAGGAGTCGTGCAGCCCAAAGGGAAGTAAATTACATCCTGAGATGGGCAGAAAGATATGTCCCAGCCATATCTGCGGTATTCATTCCAGGAGTGGAGAATTGGAAGGCGGACTTTCTAAGTCGCCAACAATTATGCCCAGGGGAATGGTCCCTTCATCCCGAGGTTTTCAGGACAATATGTCAGCGGTGGGGAACACCGGATGTAGATCTGCTAGCATCCAGATTCAACACAAAAGTGGACAGGTTTGTCTCTTGGACAAGGGATCCCCTAGCGTGCGGCTCGGATGCCCTAGTGTTCCCTTGGGATCAGTTCAAGCTGATATATGCATTCCCACCGCCACAATTGTTACCTCGATTACTCCGCAGAATCAGGGTAGAAAAGAAACCAGTGATTCTGGTGGCTCCAGCGTGGCCCCGAAGAGCATGGTACGCGGAGATTGTAAAAATGTCTGTGGGGAGTCCTTGGACCCTCCCACATCGTCCGGACCTGCTTTCGCAAGGACCGATATACCACCCTTCCTTACCAGCCCTAGGTTTGACGGCCTGGCTATTGAAGCCCACATTCTAAAAAAGAGAGGGCTCTCTAATGCTGTGGTATCTACCATGATCAATGCCAGGAAGCCGGTATCCAGGCAGATCTACTATAGAATCTGGAAGGCGTACATCGCCTGGTGTGAGGCCAAGAAATGGCATCCACGTAAATACATAATAGGTAGGATTCTGGACTTCCTACAATGGGCTGTAGATAGGAAGCTTGCCTTGAGTACTATCAAGGGTCAGATTTCGGCCTTGTCAATATTTTTTCAAAGGCCCTTGGCTTCGCATTCACTAGTCAAAGCCTTTATACAAGGAGTGATGCGTATTAGTCCTCCGGTTAATATTCCCATATGTCCATGGGATCTAAACTTGGTTCTATCGGTTCTACAGAAACAACCATTTGAACCATTACAGCATATTTCCTTGGTGCTTCTCACCAGGAAATTGATTTTTCTAGTAGCCATTTGTTCGGCTAAAAGAGTATTGGAATTAGCAGCTATGTCCTGTAAGGAGCCATATCTGGTTATCCATAAGGACAGAGTAGTGTTACGTCCTCATCCAGCCTTTCTTCCTAAGGTGGTATCGAGGTTTCATTTGAACCAGGATGTGGTTCTTCCTTCTTTTTTCCCCAAACCTACTTCGGTAGAGGAAAAGTTATTGCATTCTTTGGATGTAGTAAGAGCAGTTAAAGCTTATCTAAAAGCCACTGCTCAGATTCGCAGAACGGATACTTTGTTTATTCTGCCGGAAGGCCCCAGAAAGGGTCAGGCAGCGTCAAAATCTACTTTAGCCAAGTGGATTCGACAGGTCATAATACAAGCCTATGGCTTGAGAAGGAGACCGCCTCCGTTCAAAGTTAGAGCGCACTCCACGAGAGCAGTTGGAACTTCATGGGCAGTGCATCACCAGGCCTCCCTGGCTCAAATCTGTAAGGCCGCAACATGGTCTTCAGTACACACGTTTACTAGGTTCTACCAGGTGGACGTTAGAAGTCAGGAGGATGTCGCCTTCGGGCGCAGTGTGTTGCAGGCCGCAAAAGATCCTCATGTCTGATAGCGCTCAGCTTATATATGGTGTATCCCCCCCCCTCATTTGGCATTGCTTTAGGACATCCCATTAGTAATGACTATGTCGCTCTGTGTCCCGTGATGTACGAGAAAGAAAATAGGATTTTTATAACAGCTTACCTGTAAAATCCTTTTCTTGGAGTACATCACGGGACACAGAGCTCCCGCCCCTCTTTGGGGACACTTATTGCTTTGCTACAAAACTGAGGTGCTCCCGGATGGGAGGGGCTTATATAGGGGAGGGTACTTCCAGTTTTGGAAGTTGCCAGTGCCAGCACCTGACGGTATCTATATAACCCATTAGTAATGACTATGTCGCTCTGTGTCCCGTGATGTACTCCAAGAAAAGGATTTTACAGGTAAGCTGTTATAAAAATCCTATTATTAGGCTTGGGGGTCCCCTCAATAGAACCAATTTCCTGAGGGGCCCCCACTTACCTTTTCCCCGCCGCAGGACTCTGTTTGGTCCACAGAAGCCCAAACTTCACCTATCACGGCAGGCATTGTAATTAAACCTTCAGGGACCGGGTTCCCAAGGATTCCACTCCCCTGGACCTGTATAGCACCCTGCACAGAAAACATCTTGGTCGTGGGTATGACCAGAGCTCTGGATCCCAGGGTCCAGCTCTCCTAAGAGAAGCATTACAGGCAAAACCTTGCTCTTCTCTGCAAGGCCCGGGTACCGACCGTTTAGCTATGAAGCTTTTTTGGTCGGATTCGGAACAGCTTACTAAGGCCCAAAAGAACCTGTACGCAAGCTCAGTGAAAAACACATGTTACTTCTTGGCCAACACCTTAGACACTGGCAAAAAACTGAGGTGCTCCCAGATGGGAGGGGCTTATATAGGGGAGGGTACTTCCGGTTTGGAAGTTGCCAGTGCCAGCACCTGAAGGTAAACTATATAATCCACATAGTAATGACTATGCCGCTCTGTGTCCCGTGATGTACGAGAAAGAAATCCTCATTGCTTCTAGTTTCCGATGTCACACAGTGGGAGGAACAACATCAGTTTCTCTCACTGTGTCCTAGGAAGTGGATGCTGCTGGCTGCATCCTTACTGGGCTCCCCGATGGGACAGGGGAGCGTGGTAAAGGCGGCGGGGGGAACCCCATTCCACTGTCTGTAAAAGTAATCCAGCGGCTCTATATCCACTAGGATTACATATGCATTGAAGGGAATCGCCATGTAAAACCTATGGACGGGGAGTCGTTAATAAAAATCCCCCTCTATGCACACAATTGAGTACCCCTCCACAGGTCTGTACTTACAGGGTTAGTTCACCATAACCAAAAAAACTGCCTGTGTGGGTCAGGGGAGCCTGCAGATAAAAATAAACTGACTAAAGTTGAATATTGCTCTTGCTATAGGTGTAGGCCATTTATGTACCTCCTGAAGCCTGGTCTAAAAACTCCCAGAGATGGTATCCCCTGTCCTACCTTGTCAGGGCCGCTGATAGGGCAGTACAACCGGCTTTGTTGTACAGGGCCCGCCCCCATCAGCTACACAGCGGGGCCCGGACAGCATGACAGTTCATTACTGGTTTAAAAAAAAATAAAAAAATTAGCTTGCCAAATTTCTCCCCCCGCGTCTACATGTATATGGAGGGGGGATAAATCATTTTCCTGGGCCCCATTAGGTCAATAGGAGGTGAGCACACGGGAGGGACTATTTTTTATTTCCGGGGTGCATGTACATCATTCCGTTATGCTATTCAATTAGTCCCGGCCGGCGGAGAGATACTACGGATGTCCCCCTGGCTCCCGTCCTCAGGTGCCAAGATGCGAGGTGGCAGGCAATGGACACAGTGGGGATAGAATCCTCACTGTGTCCTGTTACTTTACACACAGCACAGCAGGTTCTCATTATTGTAATTAGCATTACAATTATCACACAGGCAGCACAGTAAGCAGGTGCTCTATCATGGCTCTGTGTCACATTGCTTTTGGGTGCTGACTTTGTTATGGCTGTACTGTGACACAGTACAGCCATAAGTTAACAAATTAAGCACCTAACAGTCATGATAGAGCACCTGCTTACCGTGCTGCCTGCATGATTATTGTAATACCGATGATCATAAGAAACATTGAGATGATACTTTACACTTCATTTGGGGAGCAGTAAACATGTGCAGCAGACTTGCATTTTTACTGCCCCCAAACCAATCTCCTTTACTTCCAATCCAGCGATGTACCAGTACCATAGGTGTGCGCAGCCTTTGGCGTTAGGGTGTGCACCCCAAAGCGCAAACACACTCTACTGATCACTCACGATGTTCATTCAGAAAGGGAAGGGGCCGGTAAATGGCATATTTACTGGCCCCTTCCTCCCCACTCATCCTAAAACATCCACAGCAACAACGGGTGGGAGAGGAGGGGAGCCAGGTCAGTAGGGGGAATCTATTCTGCACAGGGTGATTAGGGTGTGCCTGGGCACACCTGGCACACCCTGTGCGCACGCCTATGACCAGTACGTTGCTGGATTGGAAGGGTGATATCTCAGTCATCACTGCAGCAATGATGGAGATATCATTTTTTAGCCCCAGCGATTTTGCACAAAGTAAAAGTAATCCTAGTGGCTAAGAAGCCACTGGATTACTTTTACAGGCAGTGGAAGGGGGTGCCAGCACAGCCTTTACTGCTTTTAGGATGCGACCAGTAGCATCCGGTTCCCGGAACACAGTGAGAAGGATAAATGTTGTTCCTCCCACCGTGTGACGTCAGAAACCAGAAGTGACAAGGATTTTATCACTTCTGGTTTCGGTCTTATGTAAAGAAGCCATTACCAGCTTGAACAAGCATCTGATCAAACCGATCTCGGTTTGATCAGATGCTTTGGAGGTCAGAGGACATATACGGGGTCTAAAATACCCCAGATCTCCCATAAAGAGGACATGTCATGCCCCAGGCCTTTACAAGGGATATTGTTCATCCCTTGTAAAAGAAAAGAAAATTCAAGATACAGTGTGAACATTTTTTTACTTTAAATAAAATACAATTTAAAAGAAATGTAAACTATCCCCGCTCTTTCAGGCTTATGTGCAATTGCAAACGCACACGTTGGCCCCACACACATGTGTAAACTGCAACCAGGGGCAGATCCAGGGGGAGGGCAACAAGGAAATTGCCCCTCCCCCTGAAAATATTACTGATAGTCTCTCTCTCTCTCTCACATCATTATCAGCAGCAGTGGCGATGAGAGAGAGAGACTCTGTTGTCTTAATGCCGCGCAGAAGCCTCTAGAAGATGGAGGGAGGAGGTGGGTGGAGACGCACCGCTGGCTTGGCCTCTACTGTTTTCTGCACTGGTTGCTAGCGCCTCTGCCGCCGGGCGTCTAGCAACCAGTGACGTCAGTCACGTCGGAGCTGCTGCTGAGGAGGAGAAGAGCCCCAGCATTCAGAGCAGAGCCTTCTTCCTGCGCACCTAGTGAGAGTGTTGGCTCCACCCACCTCCTCCCTCCATCTTCTTCACACTCCAGCGTTACGTGAAAACAGGATGAAGCAATGGCTGTGTGTCAGTGTCACTGTCATGTCATGTGATCCTGCCTGCAGTGCAATCCCGGATCCCGGTCATATCCATTGCTCCTCCATGGGAGCCCCTCCCCCCACCAGAGCACCAAAGTATTTGAATAAAAGTGAGTACAGAAACGAATGAATGTGTGAAATCGGAGAATACAGGTTGTATACCAATATTTATGAAAAAAAATAAATGCTGCCCTTTTAGTATTGATATTTTAGTCTTGTTCAATTATAACCTCTTCAGCTCCGGAAAGTTTTACCCCCCTTCATAACCAGGCCATTTTTTGCGATACGGCACAGCATTACTTTAACTGACAATTGCACAGTCGTGCGACGCTGTACCCAAACAAAATTGACAAATAGAGCTTTCTTTTGGTGTTATTTGATCACCTCTGCGTTTTTTTGTTTTTTTGCACTATAATCAAAAAAAAGAGCAATATTTTTTACTTTCTGCTATAAAAAAAAATCTTCATCAATTTAGACCAATATGTATTCTGCTACATATAAAAAAATCCATATAAGTGTATATTGATTGGTTTGCACAAAGGTTATATCATCTACAAAATAGGAGATAGTTTTACGGCATTTTTATTTATTTATTTATTACTAGTAATGGCGGTGATCTGTGATTTTTAGCGGGACTGCGACATTGCGGCGGACAGATCAGACACCTAACTGACACTTTTGACACTTTTTTGGGGAACCAGTGACAATAATACAGTGATCAGTGCTAAAAATATGCACTATATAGGTTGTATATTCTGTTAGAAATCACATTGTGTAACAATTGTCTTGATTGTGTTCAAAGGCTATTTACGCCTTAATTTGCAAAGAGTTCTATCTTGCCCCTTTTGAAGATAGCCTTAAAATTGACAAGCTTATGTGAATGACCATCCGCATATCAATGAATATCACCAGAGTATTAAGATTTGACTTCAAAAAGGAACTTTAGATAGTTAGCAAGTTTCCACAGTTATTGGTAAAACATATGTAGCGCTACCCCCAGTTAAGAGAGCCGCTGATATTGATTTGGGCCCTGTAGTGCACTGCTGTCAACCCCTGGCAATCGGCTCTAACCTCCCGTGGCACAGCTGGTGATAGAGGGATAGGACCGCGTGACCGCAACTGTTGGTGACGCAGTCCTATAACAAACATACACAGAATATACTTTAAAACTCCTATTAAAGTAAGCGGAACTGACACCAAATGTACTTTACCCAGATATTTTACTGAGGCTAATGGGCAAGTAATAAACAACAGTATAACAAGTTGCAGATCCCTGCAATAAACAGTAATAAAGATAAACAGAGTAATCAGAATAATAAAGTATTGCTATGCAACTCTAGCGCTGCCCTTTTACAGCTACTTCCCCTCATGGGTAGACTAACACCCAGCAATGTCTACCTATGCAGTCAGGCCTGACTGATCTAGATGGAAGTTCAGTGAAACAATATTCGCTAGCAATCTTTTCGGTGGTGCACTTGAAGAACAACTTTGTAATTCCAACGAATAGTAAAGATAAAGGTATCTGTCTTTAAACAGCTCTCACCACCCGGGCAAGTCAAAGTCCGTTTCCTCCATCGATTCGTCTAGGAACAGGAATCCACCGACATCCAAGTCTTCAATCCTTCTGGTGTACTGCAGCAAGGAGGATTAGATGTCTCTAAGGCTCTGCTAGGCTGGCAGAGGGCTCTTTGGAAAGGAGCACACGGCCCAGGCTTCAGGCCTTGTGCACACAGCAGTTCAGCACAGAGATCCTCTTGCTAGGAGAGGGGTGTCCAAAGAGAGCCAACCAAAACTCCGCCTCCCCTTTATAAAGTCTGCCCCAGCAGTCTCTGTTCTGGAGCAATGCACCCTGGGTGCTGCAAGATGTACTGGGAGATGTAGTCTCTCTCTCCTCTGCTTTCACTTCCATAATGTCTCTTTACTTCCTCCCGACTCACCTCTCACCTGGAACTTCTTGTCTCTCTGCATTAAAGGGGAACACCCCGCTACACACTCCCCCCACTTGAACTCTTTGGTCCCCAAAGATAAACTTCAACAAATACTGTTTACCATTTTGGACAATGTCGAGCATGATGTTGGCATAGGGAATTCCCACCAAAACTTTGGGATGGAACTCTCTTGCCCACAGGTCACACTACCATGAGTGGCCTGCCTAACTGTGCCAGAGAGTGAGCTGGGGTTGCCCTCCACCAAATGGACGGTGGAAGGATCAGGTTGTTCAACACTTCTCCTAGCCGTTACAACAGAGTCCTCTGAGCTCGTCCCCATTTGGGGGTAAGTTAGTTTCTTGGGAGGCCTGATGACTCTGCGAGCCCTCTGCTCTCTTGGTGCTTCTGACTCTGGCACCACAGGCTCTTCTTCAGGAGTAAGTTCAGGTAACATTGCTGGTTCTGGAACCTCTGATTCAGAAGTCGACTGACGTATGGAATCTCTAGAGTCCTCCTCTGCGCAAGTGTCAGGAACATCTTCCCAGTAATCAGCTGAGGGACTGAAGGGTATGAATTCAGTAGCCTCCGGATTCAGCGTTGCATCTGGGGTATCCCCTCCATTTGGGAGATCTATGGCGGACGTTCCCAGAGGCGAGGGAGGCCACAGCCAGTCCAGTTCTCCACCTTCTTCTGTACTCAATTGGGAGGCCTCCCCATCTTTGGCTCGAGAGGTCTGGGACCGAGTGTTGGGCCTAGGAATATCCAGGATAGAGGCCGGTTCAGGGGAGTCTCTCACGGGAGGTATTCTGACTGCCTCAGCAAGTGGGAGCAGGTGGTTCCGATGCCACGTCTTCAGTGGACCCACCTTTCCTTCTGGCTTTAGTTTGTAGACAGGCAAACCGGGCAACTTCCTACAGACAACATAGGGCTCAGATCTCCACCTGTCGGCAAGCTTGTGTTTTCCAGGGACCGCCAGATTGCGTAGCAGTACTCGGTCCCCGGGCTGCAGATCTTGCACTCGAACCTTCAGATCAAAATTTCTCTTGTTGCGGGCCCCCCTTTGATCCGAAGCCGCCTGGGCTTGTTCATAGGCCACCTGCAAGCTACGTCTAAGTCTGTCCACGTATCCCTTGTGGGATGTAGCTGAGGTATTGTCTATAGAAGTGCCAAAGGCCAGGTCCACAGGTAGCCTTGCTTCTCTCCCAAACATAAGTCGATAAGGGGAGTAGCCAGTGGCGTCACTTGTGGTACAGTTATAGGCATGTACTAGGGCTGATATGTGCTGACTCCAGTGTTGCTTCTTCTCTGTTTCTAAGGTTCCCAACATGTTGAGCAGGGTCCGGTTAAATCTCTCCGGCTGAGCATCTCCTTGTGGGTGGTAAGGCGTGGTTCTGGTCTTCTTTATTCCTAATGAATCCAAAAGTCTTCGGATCAACCGACTCTCAAAGTCCCTTCCTTGATCTGAGTGGAGTCTCTGTGGTAGTCCGTAATGGACAAAATACTTCTCCATAAGTATCTTGGCCACGGTGGATGCCTTCTGGTCTTTGGTTGGGAAAGCTTGAGCATAGCGGGTGAAATGGTCGGTTATTACCAGAACATTCCCCAATCCACTCAGGTCGGGTTCGAGGCAGAGAAAGTCAATGCATACCAGATCCATTGGGCCTTGACTCTGTAAGTGGCCCATTGGGGCAGCTTGATGGGGTAGGGTCTTTCTCTGAATGCATCGTGCACAGGAATGGCAATACTCCTCTACTTCTGCCCTCATGCAGGGCCAATAGAACCGATTTCTGACGAGCTGGAAGGTCCTTTCTGCCCCTAGGTGACCATGATGGTCATGCAGGGCAATTAGTACAGTCTCTCGGTGCTTCTCTGGAAGAAATAACTGCCACTTATCTTCTGAGTCATCAGAGGGGCCCCTTCGGTAGACCACTCCCTGATGTACCTGTAGCCTGTCCAATTCCTTCCTCAACAGGCGAGCCTCCTTTGAGGGGTGATGTAGGAATTTGTTGGGATCCTGATTCTCCAGGGCTTCGAGGACCAATCTCCCCATGGGGTCTTCCAATTGGTCACACCTCAACTCCTTCTTGGACAGTCTCGGTAGGTTGTCTTCCTCCAGTTGAGTTACCCCACAATAGTGTTTGGGGACTCCTACCATGGTAACCCCTATTTCTTCTGCTCTGGAGCCTCCTCTGGCTTGGAATTCAGCCCCTTGACAAAGGGCCCGCACCCCGTCCGGTGCCACTTGGGTCCAATCTTCCCAGTCATTTGTCGTGGCATGAGACCTCCGGGACAGGGCATCTGCATCCCTATTTCCAGCTCCTGGTCTGTACTTCAGACTGAAGTTGAATCCAGACAATGCGGCCAACCACCTGTGTCCGGTGGCATCTAGTTTCGCGGTGGTGAAGAGGTAGGTCAGGGGGTTGTTGTCTGTCTTCACAGTAAACTCTGCCCCATACAAGTAGTCTTTTAGCTTGTCTACTACCGCCCATTTGAGGGCCAGGAATTCCAGCTTATGAGTGGGGTAATTCTTTTCTGAGGGGGTCAGGCTCCTGCTCACATAGGCCACTGGTCGCAGTTGTCCTTCATGTTCTTGGTAGAGTACACCACCTAGACCCTCATGGCTGGCATCCACATGTAATTCATAAGGTCTGGTAGGGTCGGCGTAGGCCAGGACTGGGGCAGTGGTTAAGCTCCTCTTCAGAGCATGAAAGGCCTCTTCACACCTTGGGTTCCACTGATCTTGAACTGACTCACCAGGCCTCCTGGGCCCTGAGTCATCCTCTTCCCCTTCTGCCTTTAGCAATTCATTCAACGGGCGGGCAATCCGAGCAAACCCCTCCACAAACCTCCTATAATAGGAGCAGAACCCCAGGAAGGATCTGAGCTCTGTTACTGTGGTGGGTCGTGGCCAGGAAGTGACTGCTTCCAACTTCTCAGGATCTGTGGCCACCCCTTCTTCAGACACTATGTGCCCCAGATAGTTCACAGAAGACTGGTAGAACCGACACTTCTCGGGGGAAAGCTTAAGTCCCTCTTCGCTGAGTCTTCTCAATACTTTCTCCAACCTGGCTTCATGTTCTTCCAAGGTTCTTCCAAAGACAATGACATCGTCCAAGTACACAAGGACTTCTATAAGATTCATGTCTCCAACAGTCTTCTCCATAAGGCGTTGAAAGGTAGCAGGAGCTCCAGACAGACCCTGAGGCATCCTATTGAATTCGAAGAATCCCACCGGGGTTATGAAGGCTGTCTTCTCCCTGTCTTCTGGGTGCATAGGGATTTGATAGTACCCACTCTTGAGGTCCATCACACTGAACCATTTGGCTCCAGACAAACTTTGTAGGGCATCTTCTATCCTTGGCGTGGTGTATTGGTCAGGGATGGTTCTCCTGTTGAGAGTCCTGTAATCGATACAAAGCCTCAACGACCCATTCTTCTTTCTGACCACCACGATTGGGGAGGCATAGGGACTTCTAGACTCACGGATAACACCAGTCTTCTTTAGTTCTACAAGTTGTTCCCTCAGATCCTCCAGATCTGCCAGGGGGACCCGCCTGACCCTCTCTCGGAAGGGCTTATCTTCTTGGAGGCGGATCCGATGGGTGGCACTTCTTGCACACCCCACATCGAATTCATCTTCGGAAAAGATCTTCTCCCACCTGGTCAGCTGGGCCTTGGCTCTTTCTTTCCAAGCCCTGGGTAGGTTCGGGTTTTCCACGAACAGTTTCTCCCAAACATCTCCTCCGTCACCCGTCCCCTTGACTTCGGACCAAGTGACCGGGGCAGCAGGGCTCACCTGACCAAGCAACACTCTGGCAGGGATCTCCATGGGTCCTCCCGTAGTGTTCCTAACACTCACCGGAACTCTGCCATGGGCCTTCTTCAGGGCCTTGAACGGAATCACTTCTGGTATCACTTCCAGGCCTGAGGACTCTTCCCTTGGGTCTGATTCCAGCATGACAAAGGGGCCAGGTTGTTCCCACGAAAGCTTCACAGTGGCCCTAAGACAGGTTACTTCTCCGGGCTGTAGCACTACTCCTTCTCTGCCAAGTCTCCACACCTTCCCTATCCCCTCTCCCGGGGTCTTCTGCTCTAAGACCAGTCGTTGGTAGGCCGTCTTTAGCATGGGATGGATTTTGGTGGCTGAATGGTTTCTCTCTTTCACTAGAGGGGTCAGGAGTCTCCTGACTAGATCCGTGTTTGTCCCAATGATCAGGGAAATCTTGCTGGCTCCAGGCGGCCGGGGACACACAACTGCCAGGGTGTCAAACACTTCAGCCTTCCCAGCCACGGATGGGTCGAAAGTCATCTTTATGGGCAGGTACCCATCATAAGGGAAACTCTGGGTTCCAAGTCCCCATATCTCCAGCTCTTCTATCTTCTGGATAGGCAGATGACTCAAGTGCCTATCATAGAAGTCCCGGTATAGTAAAGTCACCTGTGCTCCGGTGTCCAAAAGAGCTTTAGTATAGACTCCTTCCACTTGAATGGGCACAGTAGGAGACGGGCCCACCAGTTCCTTTGGGTATGGCCGGACTGGGGTCACCTCTTTTTTTTTTGCTTTCGACCCTTGCCCTGCTCCTTTTGGACTTTAATTTTTCCTGAGCCTGGCATGCATTGACTTTCTCCCTCTCAATGGGGGCACAAACCCGCTGAGGGATGTTATTGTTCCTTTTAGGTGGATGTTCCTTCTTTGGGGTGCTGTACTTCCACTGAGGGGTCTTGCCCCCTCCCTCTGGGGTACATCTTGGTGGGGGTGTACTATACCACCTCCTAGGAGTTTTGTCTCCTCCATTCTTGGCCTTTTTTTTTAGTTTGGAGCGCACTGAAGATGATGGGCACCCGGTTGACTCCTTCACCGGGGCCCCTTTGGAGTTTCCCGCCGGCTTGCAATTATCTGTTCTCTTCTTCTTTGGGCTGGAGCATACGTTAGCAAAGTGGCCACTCCCTCCGCAGTTATAGCAAATCACCTCTTCTCGGTCCTGTAGGGAGGCCGGTGCTGAGGTGTTCGGGAACAACTCCTTTCTTGGGCTTTGTTTCTCTCGTCTTCTCTGATCTTTCTCCATCAAAGAGGTCAGCATCTCCAACACTTGGGCCATTTGCGATTTCAGAGTGTCAACCTCCGCATCTCTTTCTGGGCTCTTGACCGAATGGACCAACACTGGTACAGGTGTGACATTCGCCTTGGCCACCTGCTGATCTTCCTCCAGCGCCTCTTCGTCCCTAATAATTTTTATTAGATCAGAGTAGGTTAGTGACATTCCTCCTCCTGAGGTTTTCAGGTGCAGCCAGACCGGGTCTGAGCGCCGCGCTCCCCTCATGATCTGCTTCATGCGTGCTTCATCTGCATCTTTGGGCAGCATTCCCTTCTTCAGTACAATCTTGCATAACTGCCTGTTCAGCCTTCTAACATATTCTGACAGTTTCTCATTCGGCTGCTGGAGAGTGTGTTCAATTTGATAAATCATCTCTGACACCTTCTCCAGCTGACCAAACTCTTCCTGCAGCATGGCCAGGCAATCTTGAGCTGTACAGTTTTCATTTCCAAACCGGAAGCTCTTCACTGCTTCTGCCGCGGCACCTTTCAGACTTTCTAAGACTCGCTGTCTCTTCTGTGCCTCAGGCACTTCCCATGCTTCTACTGCCTGCAATGCCTGTTCCACCCAAGTGTCAAAATCTTCCTCCCCCGCAGGGACGGGGAGCTTCCCTGAGAAGGTGCTAAGCTTCCGGTAACCGGCCTCCACATGCACCGTACTGCTTTTCTGGCACTTAATTACAAGGTCTCCTAGAGCATTCAACAATTCAGGCCCTATAGCGGCCAGCGGTGATCCCGGGCTTAATAGTTCCTTAAGCTTTTCTGCTTTAGGGGATAGTGGTGGAGATAATTGTGGGAGTGATGGCTTTGGTGTCTGAAACCATTCTTCCTTCACTGGCAGCGTATGTATCAAGTGATAGATCTGATTATCTATGGCTTGTATACTCTGACTTTTAAAATGCTCTGGGATTTCGTTTTTCCATTCTACCAGTGCGTATGTAAACGAGATCACTGGATCTGGCCTAAAATCCATCACCCATGCTTTGTGGCTCGGAGACAGTAACAATACGAGCTGTTTTATCTCCTCTTCCTTCCATCTTTCCCCCGGGAGTACAATGACTACCGCCGCGGTTGGATCGGCGCCAATCGCTGCGCACCACTGTGACATTGCCAGCGGGTCCATGCTGGTACTTCTGACCGGCTTGATTGCAGCGTGCAACGTACAAGGATCCCGGACGAGCCCCCACGTGTAGCGCTACCCCCAGTTAAGAGAGCCGCTGATATTGATTTGGGCCCTGTAGTGCACTGCTGTCAACCCCTGGCAATCGGCTCTAACCTCCCGTGGCACAGCTGGTGATAGAGGGATAGGACCGCGTGACCGCAACTGTTGGTGACGCAGTCCTATAACAAACATACACAGAATATACTTTAAAACTCCTATTAAAGTAAGCGGAACTGACACCAAATGTACTTTACCCAGATATTTTACTGAGGCTAATGGGCAAGTAATAAACAACAGTATAACAAGTTGCAGATCCCTGCAATAAACAGTAATAAAGATAAACAGAGTAATCAGAATAATAAAGTATTGCTATGCAACTCTAGCGCTGCCCTTTTACAGCTACTTCCCCTCATGGGTAGACTAACACCCAGCAATGTCTACCTATGCAGTCAGGCCTGACTGATCTAGATGGAAGTTCAGTGAAACAATATTCGCTAGCAATCTTTTCGGTGGTGCACTTGAAGAACAACTTTGTAATCCCAACGAATAGTAAAGATAAAGGTATCTGTCTTTAAACAGCTCTCACCACCCGGGCAAGTCAAAGTCCGTTTCCTCCATCGATTCGTCTAGGAACAGGAATCCACCGACATCCAAGTCTTCAATCCTTCTGGTGTACTGCAGCAAGGAGGATTAGATGTCTCTAAGGCTCTGCTAGGCTGGCAGAGGGCTCTTTGGAAAGGAGCACACGGCCCAGGCTTCAGGCCTTGTGCACACAGCAGTTCAGCACAGAGATCCTCTTGCTAGGAGAGGGGTGTCCAAAGAGAGCCAACCAAAACTCCGCCTCCCCTTTATAAAGTCTGCCCCAGCAGTCTCTGTTCTGGAGCAATGCACCCTGGGTGCTGCAAGATGTACTGGGAGATGTAGTCTCTCTCTCCTCTGCTTTCACTTCCATAATGTCTCTTTACTTCCTCCCGACTCACCTCTCACCTGGAACTTCTTGTCTCTCTGCATTAAAGGGGAACACCCCGCTACACATATAAATTGTATTGTTCTCCCTAGCTACTCAGAGCAATTCTCTTTGAAATGAACATGTACTGACATTATATTTGCTCTCCTTGCCTGTAGCTTACAACTACAGGCTTGAATATTAAACATATTTTTGTGGATTCTGCTTCAGCAGTTGATATGTTATTGAAACCCCTTGAGTTCTGGGGTTTCCCTATCATGATCCATGTTCCTGGTTAGCAGGAGCACAAGATCACTCTGTTCATCTCTGACAGAACGGCGGTCTGCTTTGTTTACATCCGCAGACCGCCGTTCTATCTCTGTGGGGAGCGATCGGGGGTTGCCGGCAGACATTGCTTCTGCCGGACCCGCTGATTGGCTCCCCCTCTGGCCAATCAGGACTGTATGATACGGTAAATACAGTTCTGTAAGCAACACCTTTTTTTCTGGCAGTGCCCCTTCCGCTACTAGACTCTGGATCCGCCCCTGACGGCAACAAACTTGCATTTTGTCTCAAGCTAGGTCAGGGGCGGGGCCAGGGGTGGGGTCAAGGGCGGGATTGTAGGGGGCCCCCCCATCAGGTAGGCTGCATTCTCTGCATTAGGGTAAAAAACCTTCTGTATGCAGCTCCCTCCCCCCTCCTCATTGGCTCAAACACAGCAGTGGGAGCTATTGGCTCCTGCTGCTGTCAATCACAGACAGTAAACAGGGAGCAGGGGGTGAAGCTGAACCGCATTCTTTGTGTCTCAGGAGCGTGCCCCCAAAGCAAGGGGGGGGTTTAGAGCCAGGAGCCTCAGCTGGGGACCTAAAAAGAGGGGGATTGAGGGTGCCCTGTGCAAAACCACTGCACAGAGCAGGTAGGTATGACATGTTTGTTATTTTTTTAAAACAATGAAACTTTATCCTTTAGAATCACTATAATTGTATGAACACTAGGTATTAAAGCTGTTCAGAAAGCAAATTTCTTGCCTTGGGCAGAGTTTTTAAAGTGGTGAGAGTATATATTTAGTAAAAATAGTTTAACAAGGTGACAATGCTATCCAACCACCTCCCAGTGTTGTCACCATTCTGTGTGAACTATCAGCAGCTGTGTTTTCATCCAATCTGATGCAAGTACGGCCAACTGTGGGTTGATTGAGCGCTGGTCTGACCATTTAGTAGCTGAGACTAGAACTTTCCATAACTGACTGTTGATAAACTTGCGCGTGCGTCTCTTCTACTGGGGGGTATACCGGATGAGTTTGTTAGCCACAATGGCTTCAAGGGTCTAGCCCCTATCGGACTGTACGTCAGTCTTCTGCCTGAGTGCAGTGTGGCTTTCCTGCTTCAGTGGTCATACATATGGAACTGACCCAAGGGCGATAGACTCAATCCTAAGGAAGTATATATTGACCTCTGAATCGGTTATCCAATATATGTATCACCTTCTTCCTCCCCCCCCCCCTTCCCACCATTTTCTTCCCATATGTTTTGTATTTTTTGGAATAAACTTAACAACAGAACCTGCTATATGGGGCGTATGAGCTACTGGCTCCCCTGAATACCCAGAATATTTTGACACACCAATGGAGGTGATCTTTTGAAATTCCTTGGGTAAGATTATCTCACACAGACTCCTTTTTTCCACAAGATAGTGAGACCTGTTGCTTTTTCCAACAATCCCTGAATGTGTACTGATGCAGCTAGACAGCGAAACGCGTTGACGCACAGGGGCTCACTCTTTATCATGTATTCTATATATATATGCTTTTTTAATTCTCTTAAAATGTTATTTTTGTACCATGTACTGCTATAATAAAATATTGTAATAATTTTGTATACTCTCCATTGTTCATTGTCTGACCTGTGGGCTACTGTTGCCCCCCCCCTTTCTATTTTTATATTCAACTTTCATATGGATGTGGCCATAGGAGTGCTCCCCTTGCCACTAAAGGAAGTATGGGGAAAAAAGATCTACTAACAGGATCAATAGGTAATAAAATTGGCATGGAGGCACTCCTTGATCACAGACAGAGTGAGTTCGGGGACCTTCACCCACATGCATATCAAATTGGGCAGCTATGACAATTGACATGAATGGGACTGCCTGCTTGCGGATGAGCAAAACACCTGTGCATCCCACGTGGGCAAACACGGGCCTTCACACATGTGTACACTTTAGTACGCCCGCGTGAACAAGGCCTTATATAGAATTTCTGATTTTGCCCAGAATTTTACTTTAGGAAGGCAAGCAAGAGAGACAGAGGAATTTTGTTTTAAAAGAGGAACTGTCCCTTTAAATGAGGTACTGTTTGAAAATTATACAATGGGGTTGATTTACTAAAACTGGAGAGTGCAAAATCTGGTGCAGTTGTGCATGGTAGCCAATCAGCTTCTAACTTCAACTTGTTCAATTAAGCTTTGAGAAAAACCTGGAAGCTGATTGGTTTCTATGCAGAGCTGCACAGGAGTTTGCACTTTCCAGTTTTAGTAAATCAACCCCCGTGTATTGCACTGAAAATGTGGAAACTTAAATAGTAGTTCTTGGATCTAACAAGGTCACGGTATCTAATTCACTAAACTCTGAAATGTAATGTAAAGAATTATAAGAATACAAAGAAAATGTTGTATAAAGAATTACCTTGTCAGGGTGAGGCCGGTGATTTCTGGCTCCTGATGATGTTGCAGCTCTGATAGGTTCCGTTTTGGAATAGGGTTTCCAGCCAAATTCATCACTGTACATGCTTATTCCAATGGGATCACACAAGTAGTATGGGTTCCTGTAGCTTTTAGAGGTCTTAGGGCTATGAAACAATAACATAATGAACATAAAAAGATATACTAGACCTTCAAAATGGGTAACAAAAGCTGCCGGGTACACCATGTGAATAGATGTGATGCAGATCTGTGTAAGATGACCATTCTGATGACATGTCTATTAAAAGACTAACTAAAGCTTTTGTAAACCCACTGACAGATAACCCTACAGCAGTATACTTATTACTTGGGTAGTAATCATTGGCCTCTTTAGCATTTCTAATTCACTTAGTACATATTGTGAAATGGACATTGGTTGAACACCCTATAAAGAGTTAAAGGCACTCTCCAGTCAAATATTATAATTTTGCATGTAAAGCCTCATCTGAGCACCCCTTTCCCTCTAAGAATACCCCCATTATTTTTATTTTTTGAAGCTGTCCGATCATGTAATGTCCTGAGAACCTGTTGCTTTTCTTTCTGTCGTGGTGGGCAGTCCCCTATGTTGCAGAGAACTGCGCCAAATAACAACAAGTGTAAGTCTGGAGACCTGCTTGGCCAGTCTATCACCTTTACCTTCTTTAGCAAGGCAGTGGTCGTCTTGGAGGTGTGTTTTGGGTCATTATCATGTTGGAATACTGCCCTGCGGCCCTGTCTGAAGGGAGGAGATCATGCTCTGCTTCAGTATGTCACAGTACATGTTGGCATTCAGGGTTCCCTCAATGAACTGTAGCTCCGCAGTGCCGGCATCACTCATGCAGCCCCAGACTATGACACTCACACCACCATGCTTGACTGTAGGCAAGACACACTTGTCTTTGTACTCCTCACCTGGTTGCCGCCACACAAGCTTGACACCATCTGAACCAAATAAGTTTATCTTGGTCTCATCAGACCACAGGCTTTCTTGTGCTCCATCTGGAGAAGAGGCTTCCTTCTGGGATGACAGCCATGCAGCCCAATTTGATGCAGTGTGTGGTATATGGTCTGAGCACTGACAGGCTGAACCCCCACCCCTTCAACCTCTGCAGCAATGCTGGCAGCACTCATAAGTCTATTTTCCAAAGACAACCTCTGGATATGACACTGAGCACGTGCACTCAACTTCTTTGGTTGACCATGGCGAGGCCTGTTGTGAGTGGAACCTGTCCTGTTAAAACGCTGTATGGTCTTGGCAAACGTGCTGCAGCTCAGTTTCAGGGTCATGGCAATCTTCTTATAGCCTATAGCCTAGGCCATCTTTATGTAGAGCAACAATTATTTTTTTCAGATCCTCAGAGAGTTCTTTGCCATGAGGTGCCATGTTGAACTTCCAGTGACCAGCATGAGAGAGTGAGAGCGATAACACCAAATTTAACACACCTGCTCCCCATTCACACCCGAGACCTTTTAACACTAACAAGTCACATGACACTGGGGAGGGAAATCGTCTAATTGGGCCCAATCTGGACATTTTCACTTAGGGGTGTACTCACTTTTGTTGCCTGCGGTTTAGACATTAATGGCTGTGTGAGTTATTTTGAGGGGACAGCAAATTGACACTGTTATACAAGCTGTACACCCACTACTTTACATTGTAGCAAAGTGTCATTTCTTCAGTGTTGTCACATGAAAAGATATAACTGACAGCTAAAAGAAGACAGGTTTTTAACAGACAAACTGTAATGTGAACCCGATGTCTATGGGTTATGTTGTTATTGGGTGCATTACATTAATACAGTATTTTCTCTATAGTGCCTTTAATGAAAAGTTTTCATTTCTTTGAGTTGATTCATTTTTTCATCTTTTGTAAACAATTTAAGAAAGCTTCATTGTAGTTTTCTTTCAAGATCAAATCAATATTATTTTGATTAGTTGTTGAGGAGCCCTTAAACGGCGTGGGGCCCATAGGTCAGGGCTTACTCTGACTATTTGGAAATCTGACACTGGTTCAATGTATCATTCTCCTGTGTGTCCAGGGCAACTCAATGATGTGTCTCCAGAGGCAGTATCCTTGAGGTCCTGAGTCAACGGTTTGTTATATAATATAATACCACTAAGTGGAAGAAACTCGGAACAACTGCAACTCAGCCACAAAGTGGTATGCCATGTAAAATGACAGAGTGGGGTTGGCGCATGCTAAAGCTCACAGTGCGCAGAAGTCGCCAACTGTCTGCAGAGTCAATAGCTATAGACCTCCAAACTTTGGCCTTCAGATTAGCACAACAACAGTGTGTAGAGAGCTTCATGGAATGGGCTTCCATGGCCGAGCAGCTGCATCCAAGCCTTACATGCAAAGCATCATGACTGCGCACCAGTGCACAAAGCAGTGTCCATAAAAGACACGGATGAGCGAGTTTGGGGTGGAAAAACTTGACTGGCCGACACAGCGTCCTGACCTCAACCGATAGAACACTTTTGGGATGAATTAGAGTGGAGACTGCGAGCCAGGCCTTCTCATCCAACATCAGTGCCTGACCTCACAAATGCGCTTCTGGAAGAATGGTTAAACATTCCCATAGACACACTCCTAACCTTGTGGACAGCCTTCACAGAAGTGTTGAAGCTGTTATAGTTGCAAAGGGTGGGCCAACTCAATATTGAACCCTATGGACTAAGACTGGGATACCATTAAAGTGCTTATGCGTGTAAAAGCAGGTGTCCCAATACTTTTGGCAATATAGTGTATATGAGATAGGGAAATTGGATTAGAAGCTCCTTGAAAGCAGGGACTAATGTTAATATACAATATGTAAAGTACTGCATAAATTGTTGGTGCTATATGATTAACTGTAATAAAAAATAAATAAAAATAAATAAAAGGAGGGGCAGTAAGAACCAAGCAAGGACGAGGAAAAAGTGAGTAGTTCTTTGGGATTTAAACACCAAATGAACTTTCAGTTTAAAGTGGTTCTAAAGGCAGAAGGTTTTTATTTTACCTTCATGCAGGAATGTAAAAAACCTTTTGGGTGCAGCTTCCCCTTATACTTACCTGTGCCCTATCTCAATCCAGAGATGTGCATGAGATCAGCGGCTCTCCCAAGTCTCCCCATATTGGCTAGACAGCAGCAGAAGCCATTGGCTCCTACTGCTGTCAATCACATGACATGAGCCAATGAGGAGTGAGTGGCAGGCGGGGCCAAGCTGCACTCTGTGTGTGAATGTGTCCATTCTTGGAAGCATGGCTCTGAAGTCAACCTGCTTGAGTGCCCCGATAGCAAGAGGCTTGCTTTCGAGAGCACTCAGCAGGGGGGAGGAATAAGGATCACCGACAGGGGACCCAAAAAGAAGAGGATCAGGGCTGTAAAGCATTTGCAAAGTCAGACAGTTGTTTCCTTTAAAAAAATCTGCAGCCTGAGTAGAAAAGCCTGTACCCTGCCAGCATGCTTTAGGGTGGGAGGATCAGTCTTTTTGTAGAGGTGTGGCATGACCCCTGCCCAGCCAGAGCAGTAGGGGGTGAGTAAATCCTTTAAGAAGAGACCACTGCTTCTGCACAGAGAGTAAAGGTTCTGTTCTGCAGCATACTGGCAGGACACAGGCTTTTCTACTCAGGCTGTGTCTGCTTTAGAAAGAAAATGAATTGTAAGACACTGAATACCTTTTTGCTTTGATGCACATGTAGCGGGTATTTAAATTTGGGGGGAAGCATCTGGGTTATTTAACCCAGATGTACTAATTGTTAGGGAGTCTGAGAATCCTTTTTGTGGTTCTTGGAGGACTCTGGTGGTGCAAGGTTCCCTGTGGCCTGCAGGTGTCGGTGTTGCCCTGGGCCGGAGTTGAACCTGCACAAGACTGTACCTTTTTGTCCTTTCCTGGCACCGGTACAGCGGGGTGGGGAACCCGCTGTGACGCAAAGGGAGAGGAGATAAAAAGGGGCGGACGCCCTGACCTCGGGAGTTCAGAGTTGGAGGACGCGGCCGCGCCCAGGCACCTTCAGCCTGGGTGCTGGCGTTCCGGGCCCAGGTGCCCTTGACCTGGCCGGAGCGAGGGATGGAGTCCATCCCAGGTACCTTAAGCCTGGGGTGAGGTACTATGGCCAAGGCCTGGGACTCAGCAGCTTCGACTGGGTTCCGCAAGGGTGGAGGAGTCCGAGGGGCCCTAAGGTGTTGGGACCCGTATCTGAGGTGAGGAGGCCGGGGAGTGTAACCCTTCCGAATAGCCCGGTACAGCATTAATCCGGTGACGGCGGGGCCTCTGGTAACTCCCTTGGAGGGATGTCTTCCCCCTGACAGGGGCTGCAACGTAGCGAAGGTAACTCCAGTTCCTGTTCACTAGAGTCGCTGGAAGAGACTCTGAAGCCAAAAAGTACATTCTACAGCCACTGTGCTTAGCAACCGTTGGTGAAACCTCAACGGTTTAGTTTCTTTGAGGATTGTGCCTTGACCTACTCCCCACCAATACTGAACTGTTCTATGGGTCTCAAACTGTCTGCTCGCAAAGGACTATTTGTTTGCCGTTATGGAATAAATACGTGTTGGACCTTTTTCAGTGTGCGGTACTCCAATTACTGGGAGCAAAGGGGGGTTATCAGCAGAACAGACTTGGCTCTGAACGTATACACAGCCCAAAGGTAATCTGATTCTGGCCTTCACCTCTACATGCTGTAATCAAGAGGACATGGGCCGTGGCGCACCTCGCTCTCCCCTTCAAGGTACCCCTAGACCGAAGCCAAAGTAACCGTTAAAGAAGAGAGAGAGGGTGAGGCCGCTACACACACATTATTTATTTAGCTAATATAAACAGAAAATTAGCTTGGGCTTTAAACTGACCCTGGGACACAGCATGGCTGCTATAGAACTCAGATCCGTTTATCTCAGCATGCTTATTTTCTGAGGCAGTGTATCCACGGCTTATGCACTGAACTTACTTTCAGCCCAGTAATGCCATGCCTACATACACTGGAGCATGAGACCTATGACGGCAAGCCTGCCCAAAAATGTGCAGATAGGGTGTTGTGGAAAATTTTATAAAGATGTATTGTCATAGTGTCATCCAGTGTTAGTACTTCCGCAACCCGCTCTAAAGAGCTGACTGGGGCAGTCTGAGGCTGGTTGAATCCCGTCTGGTAGTGGAAAACGTCTTGAGGTTGGAGTGTGATGTTTGCAGCGTGCGGATATGCTCGCCGACGAGGGGCCCTCTGTGCATTAGCACGGACGATCGTTGAGGAGGGGATATGCTCGTTCTGCAACGACATCATTGGTTATGGGCAGATGTGCGCTCTTGTTTTGGCGGTGTGTTGATCAGCATTGGTCCGGATTCGTAGCGCGCGCCTGCAGATAGCCTCCCACAAGCAATAATAGTATAATCTGAATATGCGTTATTCTATGGAATAGCGTAGAATAAGGATTCCTATCAGCGGTAATATGAGAGCGTTTTCAGAGTCAGGGAAAGCGTCCATGTTTTAAAGCAATACCGCTTCGTTTGCTGGGAGCATACACGCTTTTCCTGCCCAGACACGCCCATAAGACTTTAGCCATCATGTTGTTGAATATGTTGTTGCATTATTGCGTTATTTTGTATTGGTATTATATTGTATGGATTTAAATATCCCTGTTGGAAGGGTTATCATGTATTATCACATCCTGTGTTGCCAAATCCATATATGGGCATTTGCTGTGTGAAGAGGAGATCCTGTGATGACCACTCCCATGGAGGTCAGATGCTGTGTCCTCACTTCCTATGGAGGAGGTCACATGCTGTGATGACCACTCCCATGAAGGTCACAGGCTTTTGAGTTAATAAAAGGAGCCGTGAGGCTCGAGGGGACCAGTGTTTGCTGGGAGCCCTTGATGATGAGACCAGTCTGGTGATGTTTCTTGATTTGTATGAATGGGGTTCGAATGAATGGTGAGTGAATCTTAGTTTAAGATACATTATTGCATTAAGACGAAGTGTGCTTATTTAGCGCAAGGCAAAAATGGCTCTGTACTCTGCAAACAACCAATTTTGCCACTACAAGGGCTACCCAGGCCTTTCCCTTTTTCTTGCCAGGGAGTAGCCCAAATTACAACAGATTTTCCTATTTACAGGGGGAACTCAACAGATATGTGCAGTCCTGATGGGTGCTGATCATCATTCTAGTTCAGGAGGGATAAAAAGTAATCTTCCGTACACCTGCTGATGTGACCCCACATCTGCGAGCTGCACCATCAAGATCTTAAATGCAGTACCGGGACAGGTTCAGCTGGTGACCAGGGCAGGGATGAGGAACTGCGCCCCCTCCCCACTGCTAATGCAAGCCGTAGAATTGGTTTACCGCTACTCTCCAATGTCCATTCTCTGTTCCCCTTGCTCCGCTGTGCCTAGGCCAGCGCCCCCATGCCCACCCCTTGTCCCGACCCTGCTTAACAGATATCCCCAGCCTAAAACTTTAGGAGGAGACCATAGGAATGCAAAAAAAAATATATATACCGTATATACTCGAGTATAAGCCGGCCCGAGTATAAGCCGAGGTACCTAATATGTTACCACAAAAACCTGGGAAAACTTACTGACTTGAGTATAAGCCGAGGGTCAACAATGCCCACCCATTGCAACTTCACTAAGCCCATTGCCACCTCACTGTTCCCATCCTCACTGTTCCCATCCTCACTAGTTCCTATCCTCACCTGTGCCCATCCTCACCTGTGCCCATCCTCACCTGTGCCCATCCTCACCTGTACCCACCCTCACCTGTACCCACCCTCACTGTACCCACCCTCACTGTACCCACCCTCACTGTTTCCCTAGAATTATAATTGAACATTGTAAAATTGTACATGAAGGCTGCGGCGTCCATCGTTTAAAACTCGCGCTCTCTTCCGTGATAGGCGGAACTGCCTGCTAAGAATCGCCTATCACGAACGTTCTCTCATCTTCACCCATCCCAGCAGACACTGTTCAGTTTCCGCCAATCACGGACGTCTGCTGGGAAACTGAGGATGAGAGAACGTTCGCGATAGGCGGAACTGTGTCTGATGAGAATCGCCTATCACGGAAGGGACCAGGAAGAGCCCGCGAGTTTTAAACGATGGACGCCGCAGCCTTCAGGTACATTTTACAATATTCAATTTTGCTGACTCGAGTATAAGCCGAGGGGGGGACTTTCAGCCCAAAAAAAAGGGCTGAAAATCTCGGCTTATACTCGAGTATATACGGTATATATATATATATATATATATATATATATGTGCGATTTTGCTAAAGAATTTTTTTTGTTTGATCACCTGCACGTGTTTGGGGACCTTAGGAGAAGTAATTGTGACTTACCGTACAGCAGTAGTTGAAGGGCAGACTTTTTGTGGGTAGTCCCGATTCATTGATGTTTCATATGGATCCCATAGGTTCCCTCCTATATAAACAAGAAATACCGTAATGTTCTCTGTGACAAAAATCTAACTAAAGGTGGCCACACATGTGACAATCTGTAAATATGAAAGACATTTTCCAATCAAAGAACTATGTAGGACCTATTTAAGTAAAAAAGTGAGGGGTCCTGTGCTATTATCAAGAAGGGGAATTTCTTTGAGTTGGTCTATTTTTAATGCTTGAAAGCAGCAATGACTTGCAATAAGGCAAGCTGCTTTGTCTGGTATCTTTGCTGTTAGGCTTCATGTAGACGGGACGTTTTTACAACCTCTCCTGAACGATTTAACTTGACAGATAGTAACCCACGTTTAAAACGTCCGTTTTGCCGCGTTTCATTTAGAAGTGTTTTACAAATAGCCAAAAATGAAAAACGCCTGTAAACAAAACACGGCTAAATGCGAGTTACCGCGTTTAGCCCCGTTTAGAAGCGTTTGCCGCTTAAAATGCCTCTAAACTCAGCTTCTGAACCCATTATTTTGCATTCCAAAAAAAGCCTCTAAACTCAACTGGCTAGAAATGACTGCAAACGACCCTGTGTACATGTACTGATAAGATAACAGAGGGGAGAGTTCAGGAGTAGGTGAAAAAAATGCCCAACTGCTCCTAAATGTCCGTTCAGCAGCAGTGTACATGAGGCCTAAAGCCCTGTACACACGATCGGTTTTACTGATGAAAACAGTCCGATGGACTGTTTTCATTGGACAAACCGATCGTGTGTGGGCCCCATCGGACTTATTTCCATTGGTGAAAAAAAATAGAACATGTTTTAAATTTTTCCGATGAAAAAAAAAAAACGATAGGAAATTCCGATCGTCTGTGTGGAACTCCATCGGAGAAAAAACCCACGCGTGCTCAGACTGAATTAGGAGACCGGAGCACTCGTTCTGGTAAAACTAGCATTCGTAATGGAGATAGCACATTCATTATGCTGTAATGGACTAAAAAGCGCAAATCGGCTCTCACCAAACTTTTACTAACACGCGGTAACACGAAATGAGCAAAAGCAGCCCAAAGGGTGGCGCCATTGGATTTGAACTTCCCATTTATAGTGCCGTCGTACGTGTTGTACGTCACGGCGTTTGGGACGGTCGGAATTTTGTCCGATGGTGTGTAGGCAAGACTGATGGAAGTCAGCTTCATCGGAATTCAGATGGAAAAATCCATCGGATTTTATTTCATCGGAAATCCGATCGTATGTACAGGGCTTAAGGCTCCATGTACACGGGACGTTTTTACAACTGCTCCTAAATGATTAAACTTGACAGATAGTAACTCACATTTAAAAAGTCAATTTTGCCGCGTTTACATGCCGCATTTAGTGGCGTTTTGCCGCGTTTGTGCTTAGAAGTGTTTAAAAAATTATATATATATTTTTTTTTTTTTAAATGGCCAAAAAATGAATAACGCCTATAAACGAAAGGCTGCTATATGTGGGTTGCCGCGTTTAGTCGCGTTTGGCATCTGAAACGTGGAAATCTTCTGCGTCTGAACCCATTTTTTTGCTTTCAAAGAAACGCTGTTAAACGCAACTGCCTAAAAACGGCAATAAACGAGATTGTGTACATGGTCACATAAGATAACATTGAATGAGTTCAGGGGCAGTTGAAAAAAGTGTCCAACTGCCTCTGAATTCCTGCATTTTTTTTTTTACGCTCTGTTTCTCTTCCCCATTCAGCTAAAGTGCTGACAGAGGGGGACAAAAAAAGGGATTTTTATAACAGCTTAGCTGTAAAATCCTTTTCTTGGAGTACATCACGGGACACAGAGCGACTTAGTCATTACTAATGGGTTATATAGATTACCTTCAGGTGTTGGCACTGGCCAATTCCAAACCGGAAGTACCCTCCCCTATATAAGCCCCTCCCATCCGGGAGCACCTCAGTTTTGTAGCCAAGCAATAAGTGTCCCAAAAAGAGGGGTGGGAGCTCTGTGTCCCGTGATGTACTCCAAGAAAAGGATTTTACAGGTAAGCTGTTATAAAAATCCCTTTTTCTTTTTCGTACATCACGGGACACAGAGCGACTTAGTCATTACTAATAGGACGTCCCAAAGCAATGCCAAATGAGGGGAGGGATACATAAGCTGGGCGCCATCAGGCATGAGGATCTTTTGCGGCCTGCAACACACTGCGCCCAAAGGCGACATCCTCCTGACTTCTAACGTCTACCTGGTAGAATCTAGTAAACGTGTGTACCGAAGACCATGTTGCGGCCTTACATACTTGAGCCAGGGAGGCCTGGTGATGCACTGCCCATGAAGTTCCAACTGCTCTTGTGGAGTGCGCCCTAACTTTGAACGGAGGCGGTCTCTTTCTCAAGCCATAGGCTTGTATTATGACCTGTCGAATCCACTTGGCTAAAGTGGATTTTGATGCTGCCTGACCCTTTTTAGGGCCTTCCGGCAGAATAAACAAAGTATCCGTTCTGCGAATCTGAGCAGTGGCTTTTAGATAAGCTTTAACTGCTCTTACTACATCCAAGGAATGTAATAACTTTTCCTCTACCGAGCTAGGTTTGGGGAAAAAAGAAGGAAGAACCACATCTTGGTTCAAATGAAACCTCGATACCACCTTAGGAAGAAAGGCTGGATGAGGACATAATACTACTCTGTCCTTATGGACAACCAGATATGGCTCCTTACAGGACAAGGTGGCTAATTCCGATACTCTTTTAGCCGAACAAACGGCTACTAAGAAAATCAATTTCCTGGTGAGAAGAACCAAGGAAATGTGTTGCAATGGTTCAAACGGTTGTTTCTGTAGAACTGACAGAACCAGGTTTAAGTCCCAAGGACATATGGGAATACTAACCGGAGGGCTAATACGCATCACTCCTTGTATGAAAGCTTTGACTAGTGAATGCGAAGCCAAGGGCCTTTGAAAAAATATTGACAAGGCCGAAATCTGACCCTTGATAGTACTCAAGGCCAGCTTCCTATCTACAGCCCACTGTAGGAAGTCCAAAATCCTCCCTATCACGTACTTACGTGGATGCCATTTCTTGGCCTCACACCACTTAATGTACGCTTTCCAGATCCTATAATAGATCTGCCTGGATACCGGCTTCCTGGCATTGATCATGGTAGATACCACAGAATTAGAGAGCCCTCTCTTTTTCAGAATGTGGGCTTCAATAGCCAGGCTGTCAAACCTAGGGCTGGTAAGGAAGGGTGGTATATCGGTCCCTGCGACAGCAGGTCCGGACGATGTGGGAGGGTCCAAGGACTCCTCACTGACATTTTTACAATCTCCGCGTACCATGCCCTTCGGGGCCACGCTGGAGCCACCAGAATCACTGGTTTCTTTTCTACCCTGATTCTGCGGAGTAATCGCGGTAACAATTGTGGCGGTGGGAATGCATATATCAGCTTGAACTGATCCCAAGGGAACACTAGGGCATCCGAGCCGCAAGCTAGAGGATCCCTTGTGCGAGACACAAATCTGTCCACCTTTGCGTTGAATCTGGATGCTAGCAGATCTACATCCGGTGTTCCCCACCGCTGGCATATTGCCTGGAAAACCTCGGGGTGAAGAGACCATTCCCCCGGGCATAATTGTTGGCGACTTAAAAAGTCCGCTCTCCAATTTTCCACTCCTGGGATGAAAACCGCGGATATGGCTGGGACATATTTTTCTGCCCACTCCAGGATGCAATTTGCTTCCCTCTGGGCTGCACGACTCCTGGTGCCACCCTGGTGATTGATATATGCCACTGCTGTGGCATTGTCTGATTGAATTCTGACAGGGGACCCTTGGAGTTTGGATGTCTATGCTACTAGGGCATACCGGGCTGCTCGTATCTCTAAGAGATTGATGGGCAGGGCCTTTTCTGCTTCTGACCACTTGCCCTGGAGAGACCATTGCTCCAGTATTGCCCCCCAGCCTATGAGGCTGGCATCTGTAGTGACTACCTTCCAAGAAACCGGACTGAAGGGTTTCCCTTTTTCCAGATTCTGGGGCACCAACCACCAATGGAGGCTCTTGCGAACGGAAGGGGACAAGGACATTGGTAAGTCTAAAGCCTGAACTTTTTTGTTCCAGGCTGACAGTATGGCCCTTTGCAAATTCCTTGAATGGAATTGACCGTAGGGTACCGCTTCGAATGAAGCCACCATTTTTCCCAGCAGCCTCATGCAGAGGCGTATGGATGGTTTTCTTTTTGTACCCACTAAGTGGGTCAAATCTTTTAAAGACGACACCTTCTCTGAAGGTAAGAAAATCTTTCTCTGATTTGAATCCAGCCTTAGCCCTAAGTATTCCAGACTTTTGACTGGTCTTAGAGCTGACTTGTCCCGGTTGATAATCCAACCGTGATATTCCAGATACTTGATTGTCTTGTGAATCGCTACTTCCAGCTTTTCCACTGAGTGGTCTATTAGTAGCAGGTCGTCTAGATATGCCATTATCGTTACACCCTGTGTTCTTAGATTGGCCAATAATGGGGCCAGAATTTTTGTGAACACTCGTGGTGCTGTGGCCAGACCGAAAGGTAAGACTCTGAACTGAAAATGGCGCCCTTCTACTGCAAAGCGTAGAAATTTCTGGTGGGCCGGAAAGATGGGAATATGCAGATAAGCATCCTTTATGTCGATCGAGGCTAACCATTCCTGCCCTTGTAGGGCGGTGGCCACCGATCGGATCGACTCCATCCGAAAAGTCCTGATATTTAGGAACTTGTTTAGCCCTTTTAGATTTAATATGGGCCTCAC
This sequence comes from Rana muscosa, assembly GCA_029206835.1. NCBI lineage: Eukaryota > Metazoa > Chordata > Amphibia > Anura > Ranidae > Rana > Rana muscosa. The sequence goes on along the minus strand of CM055117.1, from coordinate 961,807,271 downwards.
GTCCCCATTTGGTTTGGGGACTGTGAAAAGGTTCGAGTAAAACCCGAATCCGCTTTCTTCCAGGGGAACCTTCATGATTACACCTTGGAGCAATAGTTGTTCTAGTGCCAGAAGGAGGGATCCTCTCTTCTGGGGATCTCTTGGCACGTTTGACCTCATAAATTGGGCAGGAGGAGTGCCTTTTAACTCCAGCTTGTATCCCAGACTTACTGCGGAGAGCACCCATCTGTCTCTGATGGTGTCCCGCCAGGTCTCTGTGAACAACTGAAGTCTTCCCCCCACCCGATTGAGTGGGGGCAACGCTTCATGCCTTGGGGGAGGTTTTGTACCTCTCTTGATCCAGGGCTTCTTGTTACCCTGTGATTGTCCCTGATTTCTGCCCCCTGAATTTGACCGCGGAGGCCGTCGGAACTGCCTCACAGCCGATGTGCCCGGGACTGGAGAAGTAGGCCTCTTAAAAGAAGGACTTCTACCCTTGTTCTTAACCGGTAAGAGTGAACTTTTACCGGCAGAAATTTTCTGGATATATTTGTCCAGATCTTCTCCAAATAAGCGTTCTCCATGAAATGGGAAGCTAACCAGCAGTTTTTTACAGGGAGCTTCAGCAGACCAGTTTTTGAGCCACAGAAGCCTACGCATATGTACTATAGACAGCGTAAAGCGGGAGGCCTGTTGGATTGTATCCTTTATGGCGTCCACCGCAAAACACAAGGCTCTAGGCAGGTCAGCTAGGGCAAGAGCCAAGTGGAGCTCCACCCTAAATAGCAACTTTTGCTATTTGGGACCCTCCCCCCCTCCGGTGTCACAATTGACACTTTTCAGGGGGGAGGGGGGTGAAGATACCTGTCTAAGACAGGTATTTTCACCCACATCCGGGAGTCCTGTCTCCGGGAATCTGCGGGAGTTACGTCACTTCCCGCAGACTTCCCTTGGTGTTCTGGGAGACACTCGGCTCCCAGAACACAGAAGCACCAATCAGAACGGCGCAGCGCGACTTGCGCATGCGCCGTAGGGAACCGGGCATGAAGCCGCAGGGCTTCACTTCCTGGTTCCCTCAGCGAGGATGGCGGAGGGAGCAGCAGAGCGACGAGCGGTCGCTCGTCCTCTGCTGCGGACGTCGCTGGACTCCAGGACAGGTAAGTGTCCAAATATTAAAAGCCAGCAGCTGCTGTAGCTGTAGCTGCTGGCTTTTAATTTTTTTTTTCCGGTGGAGCAACCCCTTTAAGACTTGTTTCAACTGATCTTTCACTGCTTGGCAGACTCCAATCGCTGCTACCGCAGGTTGTGTCACCATGCTTGCTGTAGAGAAAGCAGATTTTAGTAAAGACTCCAATTTTTTATCTATTGGGTCCTTGAACATTGGAACATTATCTACTGGACATGTCAGTGATTTGTTAACAGAAGAGATGGCTGCGTCCACTGTAGGGACCCTCCATTTTTTTATGAACTTATCCTCCATGGGATAGATCACCGGAAATCTCTTGGGGGGAGCAAATATTTTATCAGGATGCTCCCAATCCTGGTAAATAAGCCCTTCTAATAAAGGGTGGATTGGGAAGGAACAGACAGCCTGGGGAGCTTTTAGCGACCCCAGCGAGGAAACCGTAGTGGATGGTGGTTCCGCCAGAGGCATTTTAAATGCTGATCGGACCATGTTAGTCAGAGACTGAATCCATAATCTTTCAGCCTGAGATGCTGAGAAAGGTTCTTCCACTGTTGATTCCTCCATAACTGAATCAACCTCATCCTGATCCCCTTCAGGTAGGTCGATCTCTGTGTGGGGCTGTTCCTCCACTAACAGGCACTCTGAAGGAGGAGACGGAGATCGGACGCGCTTTTCCTGTGACAGGGAAGCAGCGATCAATGCTGTTAATCTCTCTTCCAATCCTCCCAGAGTTGAGGATAAAACCTCCTCTGTTATATATACAGGAGCAGGTGGACTGGGGACAGCCGCAGCACCAGGCATTCCTGCGGGGTTTCTACGGCTACTGACCTCTGAATTCTCAGGGGAGATTGGTGCAGTACAAGCATGCCCAATATCCTCAGAGCCCGATGGAGACCCCTTTGGCTTCCTGGAAGACCTATTTCCGGAGCGTCTGGACGACATATCCTTTAAGCACAAAGCTGAGGTATTCCCGTCGTCATACACCAATTTTTGCTGGTAATAGTCTAACACAGTTGCTGCTATATACCAGCTGGTGTCCACTAAAGTGCCTTTCTATGGGGATGCCTGCATCAACCGCCTCTGTGTGCCACTGTTTGTTGCTAGCTCTGTTTGCATCCAGCTGACACTTGTACTGTGTCTTTTAACCATGCTGGGACGCCTGCACATGCGCAGAAGCGCCGCGGCGCGCATCGAGCGTCATCCACCCGCCCCGCCCCTTTTTTTCCATAGGAGGCGCGTGCACGCGCCCGCGCGCGCCCGTGCGCCATTGGCGCCCTTTTCGAAATCAAACAGGGACTAGGAGCCAGGGCCCTTTTTGCCGGAGGGCCTGTGCGGTGGATGAGCGCAGCAACAGGGCAGAGGAAGTGGATTCCCACAGAGAAACTTACCAACTGCCTGGATCTTTTGACTTGAGAAAACCAAAGATCCACATGACAAGAAAAATGGACTACAGCGGCCTCTAGTGGTTTAACACAGGTACCGCGGTCCCTCTTTTTTTTTTTTTTTTTTCTTGACTACTATTAAAATTTTACACTTTCAGTAGTTACAGGCAAACACAGATATTTAGCGGGAATACCGTTAGGTAACAGACAGAAAGACAAATTAGGCTTGGGGGTCCCCCAATAGAACCAAGTTCCTGGGGGCCCCCACTTACCTGATCCCCGCCGCAGGACTTTGTTTGGTCCACAGAAGTCCAAACTTCACCTATCACGGCAGGCATTGTAATTAAACCTTCAGGGACCGGGTTCCCAAGGATTCCACTCCCCTGGACCTGTATAGCACCCTGCACAGACAACATCTTGGTCGTGGGTATGACCAGAGCTCTGGATCCCAGGGTCCAGCCCTCCTAAGAGAGGCATTACAGGCAAAACCTTGCTCTTCTGCTGCAAGGCCCGGGTACCGACCGTTTAGCTATGAAGCTTTTTTGGTGGGATCCGGAACAGCTTACTAAGGCCCAAAAGAACCTGTACGCAAGCAGGTATGGTGTCAGGCTCTCCTGTCTTATTTATTACTGATAAGGACTAAGTTGCTTGAAGCATTATCAGATATGGAATCCTGAATGTTGTAAGGACATTTCAGTTTATTATCCTAATTTAGCGCCACATATATTAGATTTTTTTGCTGTAACTTTGGATCTAGATTGTGTAGCGCCCCCCCTCAATATTTGGGGGCGCTATGTGGAAATTTAGGGGCAGTCTGAGCCGGTAGTTGGGCTCAGACCAATTAATGTTCAATATTATTTTGCTCTGGGTGTGATACTACCTGGCAGTAGTGTTCTCCTTTGCCTGCAGGTGACACTGTCACCGCTGGTATAGGTTACTATGGGGCGTATCACAGCACCTTGGGTGTCCTCTCTCAGCAGCCGTGCAGTGGGCATGGTCTACCCATTGTGCATGCTGGGAGAGGGTACAAAAGGGGCAGACACCATTAGGCATGAGGCGATTCCAGGGGGACCTCTGGTCCAGTGAGTGTACCTCGTGGCCCGCATGGCACGAGGTGCGCTGGTGTGTTTAGGCCTCGGGCACCTTTAGCCGAGGTCTCACTGCTGCAATGTAGGCCCAGCTCCGCTGACGAGGGCCTACACTTCAGAGAAGGATCCTAGGCTGCCCGCTTGTAGGGGGCCATCTTTAGGAAAATTAGTCCTGGGGAAGATCAGTCCCGATGGAGATTAGCGAAGTTACTGCTACTGCTGTCTCGGGCAGAGGCCTGGAGGCTTGCCTAGAGGGGATTCATCGTCTCTGATATCCGTGCTCCATCCCAGGTGCTTGGACCGCTCTGAGCAATACCCACTCAGGCTTGAGTGGCGACGAGAAGAATTGACACTGAGCTGTAAGTGTTGCGTGCCTGAACCTTCCCCTATTTCTCTCAACTTCCTACTCTCTCTTTCTCTCTTCAAGTTGATTTAAAGCAAAAGAGAAAAAGAATAAAGCCTTGCTGATTAGGTTTTACTCAAGTGTGGACATTGGCCTTTTTTCGAGAGATTTTCCCCTAGACGACGGAGCAGATGGATCCACTCCAGAGAGGTAATTGCTGCAGACCCAAACAAAACCAGCCGGTCCCTTAAATGGAACTGAGCCCTGGTTCACACTGGTGCGATTTGACATGCGATTTGACATGTCAAATCGCATGTCAAATCGGCAAAATTTGCGGCAAATTGCAGGCAATGGCACAGTCCTAATCGGTGCGACGCCGCATCTGCCGCGCTGCACCGATTACAAAAAGTAGTTTCTGTACTACTTTTTGCGATTTCAGCTGCGATTTACGATGACATCTGTTTCAGATGTCTGAAATCGCGGCTGAAATCGGGACTGCCAGCGGGAGTGAAATCGTGCGAGTTCAGCTGAACTCGCAGGCTTCACTCCCGCAGCCCCAGTGTGAACGTGGGCTACGTGCTACAATTAAATGGACTTTTTGCTGGCTGTTGAATACTAATAGCGTATAACATTGCATATTTGTTTTTATTTTCTTGTTTCTAAGCACAGAATTCTCTTATATTTATATTTATGGTATACAGTATGCTTCCGTTATTAGAAAGAACTGTCCATGCCTTTCTAGAGGAGTCCCAGACAGAGGAGAGGATGTGACAGAAGTTGGGGCTCAGCCATGAAGAAAAGAAGAGAAAAGGTCATGTTTGTGTCTCTGGACTATTACCATACAAAATATTTTTAATGCTTAAAGGTCAATACAAACCCCAGAAGGGCCAGGTGGTGAGAGGTACTCTATGTCTAAATTTAAAGTAGGTTATTTCGTACAGGTGTGTTGTCCAGACCGCAATGTTACCAGAAAAGAAAGACATGCATCCATCGCAAAATCCATAAACACTTGGTATTTATTAGAAACTCCAACTGGCAGATTCAATCTCGCAATGTAAACAAGGCTTTTTTTTTTTTGTTAAAGCAAAAGATCAAAAATCATTTTGATCTTTTGCTTTTAAAAAGCAAAAGCAGAGATTTGGGGTCTTAAAGAGCCTAGATCTCTCCATAAAGAGGACCTGTCATCAGTGTTAATTGACTAAAATACGACAAAAACAAAAACAGTTGAGATGACTAAAATATGACTAAAACTAAAATGGCATTTTAGTAAAAAAAGACTATGACTAAAACTAAATTTAAATTTTACATCCAACTTTTCACTGCACTACCACATAAGAATATGTAGGGTTCATCTACTAAGCTGCTAAAAGAAGAAAAAATAGGAAAAAGGATTTTATTTTATTTTTTCTTGATATTTAATGTTGGTAATATATTCAGATATTATGTGCTATGGCATTACAGCCAATAGAGTTTACAGTCTTTTTTTTATTATTATCAAGTTGTACTTCCGCTTGTCAAAAAGCAATATTTTTGTTTGTTAATGAAACTTGGTATTATTTATAAAGACTTTATATATCACAACGGCTAAATCTGTGTCTGTAGTGCATGTTCAATACCATAAAGAACATGTTATTAGAGTTTTTCTCCAGCAGTATATAATGAGTTTGGAAAATCTAGAGAAATGCTTCAATAATGCATTACAATTTAACTAAACCCATTTGATTTTAGTCGACTAAAATGTACTGGAGATTTTAGTCGACTAAAATACGACTAAAACTAAAACAATTCAGATGACTAAAATATGACTAAAACTAAGATTGAATTTTAGTCAAAAGACCAAGTAAGAATAAAACAAAATCAAAATTTGCTGTCAAAATTAACACTGCCTGTCATGCTGTATTGCTATTGCAAGGGATGTGCAAGCCCGGTTCACACAGGGGCGGCACGACTTTGGGGGCGACTCGGCGGCGCGATCTCAAGACGGCTTGAGACGCCCGCCTGAGGCGATTTCCATAATGACTTCTGTAAAGAAGTCAATGCAAGTCGCCCCGAGTCGCCCCCAAAAGAAATACAGGAACCTTTTTCTAAGTCGGAGCGACCTGAGTCGTTCCCATTAGAACGGTTCCATAGTACAGAGCGGGACACGACTCGTCAGGCGACCGAGTCGCCTCTATGTGAACCGGGCCTTACATTTCTTGCGAAAGCAATAAAAAGTAAAAAAAAAAAAACGCACACAATTAAAAAAGGACAGTGTAAAAATAAAAAAAATTAAATTAAAAGCACCCCACCACCTGTGCTCGCACGCAGTGGTGAACGCATACGTAGGTCACGCCCACATGTGTAAACGGTGTAACCGCTTGAGGACCGCCGCACGCCGATGTACGTCGACAGAATGGCAACAGGTGGGCACATGGATGTACAGGTACGTCCCCTTTAAGAGCCCAGCCGCTCGCGACCCGGTCCTCTTCTCCGTGACTATCCCCGCGGGAACAGCGGACCCGTTTGCCGCTGGTGTCTCGCGATTGGGTCACAGAGAGGAAGAACGGGGAGAGGTAAGTGTAAACAAACCTCTCCCCGTGCTTCCTAGTGAGCCTGTCACTGATCATCTGTTCCCTGTAATAGGGAACGACGATCAGTGACGTCACCCCACAGTAAGAAACACAAATCAGGGCACACTTAACCCCTACAGTACCCCCTACAGGTTAACCCCTTCACTGCCAGTGTCATTTTTACAGTAATCAGTGCATTTTTATAGCACTGGTCGCTGTAAAAATGACAATGGTCCCAAAATAGTGTCAAAAGTGTCCGATGTGTCCGCCATAATGTCGCAGTCACGAAAAAAATCACTGATCGCCGCCATTACTAGTAAAAAAAAAAAATTAATAAAAATGCCATAAAACTATCCCCTATTTTGTAAACGCTATAACTTTTGCGCAAACCAATCAATAAACGCTTATTGCGATTTTTTTTTACCAAAAATATGTAGAAGAATACGTATCGGCCTAAACTGAGGAAATTTTTTTTTATATATATTTGGGGATATTTATTATAGCAAAAAGTAAAAAATATTGAATTTTTTTCAAAATTGTCGCTCTATTTTTGTTTATAGCGCAAAAAATAAAAACCGCAGAGGTGATCAAATACCACCAAAAGAAGGCTCTATTTGTGGGAAAAAAAGGACGCCAATGTTGTTTGGGAGCCACATTGCACGACCGCGCAATTGTCAGTTAAAGCGACTCAGTGCCGAATCGCAAAAAGGGGCCTGGTCATTATGCTGTATATTGGTCCGGGTCTTAAGTGGTTAAACCACATATGTGAGGTATCCCCACAAATGTCAGAGTGAGAGCAATAATTCTAGCACAAGACCTTCTCTGTCACTCAAAACAGGTAACTTTTTTTAAAGCATCGCCTATGGAGATTTTTAAATAACGGTAGTTTGGCGCCACTCTACGAGCGTGTGCAATTTTAAAGCATGACATATGGCGGCACACTCCAAAGACATGCTGGTAGGTTGATTGGCTTCGGTCTAAAATTGGCCCTAGTTTTTGGATTGTGAGTTAGGGACCTTAGATTGTAAGCTCCTTCAGGGTAGGGACCGATGTGAATGTACAATATATATGTAAAGCGCTGCGTAAATTGACAGCGCTATACAAGTACCTAAATAATAATAATAATGACATGTTGGGTATCTATTTACGTGGCGTAACGTCATCTTTCATATTTTACATAAAAAATGGGTTATTGTTTTTTTTTTTTACTCATTAACGGGTATTTTTTCGCCCAAAAATTGCATTTGAAAAATCGCTGCGCAAAGTCTGTGTAACATAAAAAATTGCAATGACCGCTATTGAATTCTCTAGGGCCTCTGCTAAAAAAAATATATATAATGTTTGGGGGTTCTAAATAATTTTCTAGCAAAAAAACAGATTTTTACATATGTGAGGGAAGCGTCAGAATTGGCCCAGTAGGGAAGTGGTTCATTTTTGTTTATTCTTTGCTGTGCTTGGGTATATGAGAAACTATTAGGCCTCATGCCCACGGACGTTTTTACAGCCGCGTTTTTGAGCATTTTTTACAGCTTAAAAACGCCTGTCCATGTTATTGTATAAATTTTTCCAGCTTATTTTTTTTCGAAAAAAAAACAAAAAACGCCGGAGCGCAAAAACGCAGCAAGTTTTTGTGCGATTTTTAACGCTTCGCGTTTTTTTATGCCTAACGCCGACGCCAAGGAATGCACTGGTCCTGGGGTTTTTTTACAGCTTAAAAACGCCTATGCTATTTGCAGCTCAAAAACGCCTAGGTGGGCATGAAGCTATAGACTAACATGGACAGGCGTTTTTAAGCTGTAAAAAACGCGGCTGTAAAAACGTCCGTGGGCATGAGGCCTTAATATTTGATTTTCTTTTTTTAACACCTTTTCCCCCTTTAAAATAAATAGAAAATAAAAGTAATTCTTGTAAAATAATACCAACAAAAGAAAGTCCCATTTGCCCCATAAAAAATAATATTAGCAGCACTTGAATATCATGTGTAATGACAGTTATTGTTAAATCGCTCGGCACATATTCAAAATGTGAAAACCCCTTTCCCCCCCACAAGTGCTTAACGATTATTCCTGACGTTTGTAGACCATTTCACACTGAACTGTAAAATGTCTGATTGTTCCAGGAATTACCTGAAGTTCCCAAAGGAGAAGTATGGGTTTTAGGTTTTTTATGAATTCATACTTACCTCAGTGGATGGAGCATCAGACCGATGCTCCATCTGTCCTCCACCGTCTGTGCACTAGGGATGAGCTCCGGCGTGTTCGCATTGAACACGTCCAGAGCCCGCCAGGAAGTCGGCACCGCGCTGCGCTAATGACAGGCAGGAAGACATTTCCTGATGCTCGGCTGCAGAGATCGGGAAATGTCTCCCTGGCTGTGATTAGCGCAGCGCGGTGCCGACTTCCTGGCGGGCTCTGCACGTGTTCAATGCGAACACGCCGGAGCTCATCCCTACTGTGCACTGAGAACCGAGCCACCGAACATCGCCGCTGGCTCGGTTCTCACAGATCCCCGAGAGGAAAGAGGCTGACTGTCAGTCAGCGGCTTTCCTCTCTGCTTCTCCACGCTCATTGGAGAACTGAGCTGTGGAGGGGCGGGGAGAGGCTGTCTCAGCGGCTCGCTGAGACTGCCATCAATCAGGGCAGCTGGCGGATGCCGACTTGGGAAGTCGTGATGGCGCGCTGCCCCGACTGATGGCAGTGACGTCAGCGGAGAGCGGACTTCAGACCGCTCTTCGCTGAAAAACGGGTCACAGGAGTGCAAAACGAATTGCACTCCTGTGACCCTGAGGAGAAGCCCAGCCTAAAAAGCTCAGGCTGGACTTCTCCTTGTTCAGTACTCCAGATATAAAAGACGCAGATGACGTTTTCTAGAAACCCATTACTTGTTCTGCGGATTGTATCCCAGAATACACAGCCTCCCACAGTTTTAGTTTATTTGATTCGGTTGCTTAGAAACAGACCATTCATATTATCCTGATGAGTGAATTTGACAAGTACAGAACCCAACTGCCCAAACCGATACCAACCTAAATAAACACAGTCCTTGAAATATAGTGTCATAAAACAAATCAGAAATACATTCCAATCTGAGGAGGTGCTGTGATGATAACCATACACTGAAAAATATTTTATAACAAAATACAATTAAATACATAAAGTTATATATGCACCCAGTGTTAAAACAAGTGTATGCCAAGTGCCAAATGAAGTGATCAAAAAATAATGAAAAAAAATCAAAGTACAAAAAATATCCAAATTAAAAAAATATTTTTTCACCCAGTAATCTCTAATATCACCACTTGTGAGAGATCACTGAGTAAAAGAAGATTATTTGAATCCAAAGGCAGACAATAATCAGAATTTTTTTGTGGGGTTTAATTAGGATATTGTTTTGGACTTTTTTCATTTATTTTGGATCACTTTAGTTGGCACTTGGCATACACTTGTTTTGGCACTGGATGCATTTATATTGCTTTTCTTTTCAATAGATTTTTTATTAAAACATTTTAACAATTTAACAAATTTTGTTAGGATACAAATAGTATATCAATACATAATGATCCATACACTCTTAAGAGGTGACCCAAAGGTCCAATCCATATGGCTGTAGTGTAAAAACAATTGTAGCAACCAGACCCATTTTCCCTAACTTTGGCTCACTTTTAAGAAAAGGGGCACACCATGCCACATGCCCGTACCCTCCTGTGTGAAGAGGTTGAGCGGTGTAATGTACCTGGGTCTCCACGGCTAGGTTCTCCAGAGAATGGTTCTCATCTCTACTTTAATAAAGACAAGTCTCTGTTCCTCAATAACTCCAAGGTCCACACCAATTGCAACTCCAACGTAGAGTTTATTTTCCTCATATCCATAGTCATTAAATAGGAAAGGATAGATGGAGAACAGGACAGCAAGAGGTGTTGGAATAGGTCCAGGCACAAATGAATACTTATTGACTACCTGTATCTTCAAGTAGTCTCAGCTCACCCAGATAGTCTCCCATTAGAGTGGATCCTAGCAGCCGGAGTGATGCTCGAATTAGATAACACACACAGTCTCTGCACAAACTGTTACGGGTGAATTTAGGCCTCTGCCACAGACCCAGTGAACTTTTCGTCTCTGTCAGAGACCTGGTGATCTTTGGGTCTCTGCCAAAGACCTGGTGATCTTTGGGTCTCTGCCAAAGACCTGGTGATCTTTGGGTCTCTGCCAAAGACCTGGTGATCTTTGGGTCTCTGCCAAAGACCTGGTGATCTTTGGGTCTCTGCCAAAGACCTGGTGATCTTTGCGTCTCTGCCAAAGACCTGGTGATCTTTGCGTCTCTGCCAAAGACCTGGTGATCTTTGCGTCTCTGCCAAAGACCTGGTGATCTTTGCGTCTCTGCCAAAGACCTGGTGATCTTTGCGTCTCTGCCAAAGACCTGGTGATCTTTGCGTCTCTGCCAAAGACCTGGTGATCTTTGCGTCTCTGCCAAAGACCTGGTGATCTTTGCGTCTCTGCCAAAGACCTGGTGATCTTTGGGTCTCTGCCAAAGACCTGGTGATCTTTGGGTCTCTGCCAAAGACCTGGTGATCTTTGGGTCTCTGCCAAAGACCTGGTGATCTTTGGGTCTCTGCCAAAGACCTGGTGATCTTTGGGTCTCTGCCAAAGACCTGGTGATCTTTGGGTCTCTGCCAAAGACCTGGTGATCTTTGGGTCTCTGCCAAAGACCTGGTGATCTTTGGGTCTCTGCCAAAGACCTGGTGATCTTTGGGTCTCTGCCAAAGACCTGGTGATCTTTGGGTCTCTGCCAAAGACCTGGTGATCTTTGGGTCTCTGCCAAAGACCTGGTGAACTTTGCTTGCGGTATTAGGCCTCTTTCAGGGAGATGACATCCCTCCAGAGAGTTACCGGGCCCCTTCCTTCACTGTGATCTCTCACCAGTCCCTCGGAATGGTCCTCCCCCGGCCTCCTCTTGCAGATACGGGTCTGCTCGCAAGGCAGCACCCTGGGATTCCTCCTCCCTCCGTGGGCTCCAGGCGAAGGTGCTGGACCCAAGGCCTTCAGTTGCAGCCCCAGGGCTAAAGGTGCCCGGGACTGATACACCAATGTACCGGGCCAGGAACCCCACCCCAAGGCTAAAGGTGCCTGGGGTGGACAACGAACAGAGCAACACACTTCCCGGGGTAGGACCCCCAGGAATACAACCCCCTACAGACAGGGTCTGCCCCTTTTATATCCTCTCCCAGCAGGCCGACACGCCCACCATACCACCGCCAAAAGGGGACATCCAAGGCACAGCACTATACCAGCGGTTCAACCCTAGCCTCCGATGGCAGCGCCATCCACAGGCCACAGGGAACTACACACCAGCATCCCACCTGTAGTATAAAATGGTTTAGCAAAGCCCTATCAAATAATGTGTCTGAGTACAACTACCACTCAAACATTCCCCTAGATTTAAAAACCCCGCTACACAATTATAACAATAATTATAGTTAAGTAAGGCTACTGCCCGCTCGAACCTGAGCCGAGTACTGATAACTTCTTGGTAATGTTGGAGCAAGTTGTAGCGCCTGTAATATAGCACAAGATCAGGGCCCTTAACACCATAGGAGGTTAGGTACTTATGAATAGTTTACATTTCTCCCACCTCTGGGTCATTTATATTGTTTTTTATTGTGTTTTAATTTAAAATATTTTTCAGTGTATGGTTATCATCACAGCACCTTCTCAGATTGGAAAGTTTTTCTGATATGTCCTATATGACACTTCATTTATTTTTAAAGGGGACAGCAGTGGATTTGAGCACTTAGCATAGGCTCGGGTTTTTTGCTTTTTCATAGTCCTTGAAATATGTTTTTTTTTTTTATCAGGTATGTTCTGTGGTTACAGCTGACATATTTTAGAACCCTGTTTTGTTCTGCTATATGGATGGATGCATACATGCAGATAATAGTGCAGGCATATTACAAGTGTTTACTAATCACATACTTTGCAAAGGTTTATAATTTCTCAGAAAGAGAATGCCTTGGTACATGTATTACATGTTTTCATTTCACTGGACCCTGATCCCTCATGTCATCTCTGAAGGTGGGCCATACGTTATACAATTTAATTGTAAAATTTTCCATTAAATTTACCAAAACCCTATAATATGAGGTCAAACTTAAAACTTCCAATTTGTATACAATCTGGCAGGCCCTTGCACTACATAGTTGAAGGTAAATCTAAAAGAAATTGAATAAGAAAATTGATTAATGTATGGCCAGCTGAAGTCTCATTGTTGGCTAGTGAGGTTGTCCATCATTTATACAGGCCAATAGAGAGCCTCAAAAGGCAGAAAGGGGAGTGCCAAGCCTTGCCCATGGAATCTAAAATGCTGGTCATTAACAACCAGTTTCTGCCCCACCTGTACAATGCATCAATCCAGAACTAGTGACGTGTCTGGGTGTGAAGCCACAAAGGGTGCAAAAATGTCCTCCTCCCCTTTGCCTGTCATTCTCCAGAAGATTCAAGGGATGGTTAGCTGCCTCGCTGGCATAATTTTGCTCCATCTGATTCCTTTCCAACAGTAAGTTTAATATCTCTCTGGAATCCACTCAAACATCACATATGTTACTGAGCCCTGTTAAAGGGGAATGTGTTTTGCCCCAAAATGTGTTGGATGTCTTGTGAATCTTGGCCTGCTTAGAACTTTACAGGCTGAGCGTTTGGTTACTTTCCATTGCCTTTAGAAGTTTCTAGAGCTTAGGATGGGAGTATTCAAATGTCCAGTCTGAATATTTAGCAGAGCCTAGCCAATCCCTGGGGAGGTGTGCCCAGATGGAGCCAGGTTGCTGTAAATAGTCTGGAGCCCTAAGGAGTTGATCTTTTTCCCCCTGTGGGGATGGATCTGTTAGCTAAGAGGAGAGGGGCTGCAGGCCCCATGGACTAAACCATGGGTGCTCAACCTGTGGCCCTCCAGCTGTTGCGAAACTACAATTCCCATCATGCCTCTGCTTTTGGGAGTCATGCCTGTAACTGTCAGTGACTTGCAATGCCTCATGGGACTTGTAGTTTCGCAACAGCTGGAGGGCCACAGGTTGAGCAGCCATGGACTAAACACTGGACTACTTTGCAAGAGGCTACACCAATGGACTGTCTATGTATCAGGATCCAGAGAGTAAAGCCTTTATTTGTGTTCCTACTGCTTCATGGGTCCCAGCCTTGAACCATGGACTGTTCCAGTCTGCCTCTATTTGTGCCCATACTGCTTCATGCTCCCCAGCCATGAACCTTGGATTGTTCCAGACTACCTCTATTTGTGCTCATACTGCTTCATGGTCCCCAGCCATGAACCGTGGATTGTTCCAGTCTACCTCTATTTGTGCTCATACTGCTTCATGGTCCCCAGCCATAAACCGTGGATTGTTCCAGTCTACCTCTATTTGTGCTCCTACTGCTACATGGTCCCCAGTCATGAACCATGGATTGTTCCAGTCTTCCTCTATTTGTGCTCTTACTGCTTCATGGTCCCCAGCCATAAACCGTGGATTGTTCCAGTCTACCTCTATTTGTGCTCCTACTGCTTCATGGTCCCCAGTCATGAACCATGGATTGTTCCAGTCTACCTCTATTTGTGCTCATACTGCTTCATGGTCCCCAGCCATGAACCGTGGATTGTTCCAGTCTACCTCTATTTGTGCTTATACTGCCTCATGGTCCCCAGCCATGAACCGTGGACTGTTCCAGTCTACCTATACTAGTGCTACTAAGCAAGAAGTGTCCTCTGCTAGCGATCTGTTCTGTTTTGGGGTATCCTGCATCACCTCAAATCCCCTCCCAAATTTCTCTTAACAAATAAACTTCCAAAAGACAACCCTAGACGATTAATGAGCCAGAGTGAATGGCTGCCTCTACACTGTTTGGAAAATAACCTGTCTAATCTTCAGCAGCCCCTTTGGGGGTAAGGCTACATTTATTTGCACTAACATCCAAATTTTTAGGACAAATTTTTGGGGTGTTTCCTTCTTGGTCCAAGCAGTACTTATACACAAAGTTTAAGCCAATGTTAAGTAGGATATTGGGGAACTGGAGAAAGTGCAGAGAAGGGCAACCAAACTGATAAGAGGCATGGAGGATCTCAGCTATGGAGGAAAGATTAGAGGAACTGAATTTATTCACTCTTGAGAAGAGGAGATTAAGGGGGGATATGATCAACATGTACAAATATATAAGGGGTCCATATAGTGAACTTGGTGTTGAGTTATTCACTTTACGGTCAACACAAAGGACAAGGGGGCACTCTTTGCGTCTAGAGGAAAAGAGATTTCACCTCTAAATACGGAAAGGTTTCTTCACAGTAAGAGCTGTGAAAATGTGGAATAGACTCCCTGCAGAGGTGGTTCTGGCCAGCTCAGTAGATTGCTTTAAGAAGGGCCTGGATTCTTTCTTAACCACTTAAGGACCAAGCCTGTTTTTCAGATTCGGTGTTTACAAGTTTAAAACATTTTTTTTTGCTAGAAAATTACTTAGAACCCCCAAACATTATAAATTGTTTTTTTTTCTAACATCCTAGAGAATAGATTAGCAGTCATTGCAATACTTTTTGTCACATCGTATTTGCGCAGCGGTCTTACAAGCGCACTATTTTTTGGAAAAAATTCACTTTTTTTAATTAAAAAATAAGACAACAGTAAAGTTAGCACAATTTTTTTTTTATATTGTGAAAGATAATGTTACGCCGAGTAAATTGATACCCAACATGTCACACTTCAAAATTGCGCCCGCTCGTGGAATGGCGTCAAACTTTTATCCTTAAAAATCTCCATAGGCGACGTTTAAAAAATTCTACAGGTTGCATCTTTTGAGTTACAGAGGAGGTCTAGCTCTCGCTCTAACGATTGCGGGGATACCTCACATGTGTGGTTTGAACACCGTTTTCATATGCGGGCGCTACTCACGTTTGCGTTCGCTTCTGCGCGCGAGCTCGTCGGGACGGGGCGCTTTAAAAAAAAATTTGGGGGGTTTTCTTATTTATTGTACTTGATTCTATTTATTTTTACACGGTTTTAAAAAAAAAAAATGGATCACTTTTATTCCTATTACAAGGAATGTAAACATCCCTTTAATAGAAAAAAGCATGACAGGTCCTCTTAAATATGAGATCTGGGGTCAAAAAGACCTCAGATCTCATATTTACACTAAAATGCAATAAAAGAAAAAAAAAATGGCATTTGAAAAAATGACAAAAAAAATATGTCTCTTTAAGACGTATGGGCGGAGCTGACGTTTTGACGTCAGCGCCGCCCTGCTATGGTATGGAGACGAGTGGGGGCCATCTTCCCCTCACTCTTATCCATACCACAGAGGGAGAAGGACCCGATCGCCTCCGCCACTACCGACGGCTTCGGTAAGCAGCGGAGGGCGCGGGAGGGCGGCGGGAGGGGGGGCCCTCTCCCGCCGCAGATAACGGTGATCTCGCGGCGAATCCTTAGCGGAGACCACTATTATCGTAAACAGGACCGCTCAGCTACTGCAGTTACCGAGATATCCCTCTTCCAAAAAATGACGTATATATACAGTGAGCAGTCGTTAAGTGGCAAATGTACATAATATAACTGGTTACTGACATTTATAGGTAAAGTTGATCCAGGGAATATCCGATTGCCTCTCAGGGGATCAGGAAGGAATTTTTTCCCCTGCTGTAGCAAATTGGATCATGCTCTGCTGGGGTTTTTTGCCTTCCTCTGGATCAACTGTGGGTATAGAATTGGGTATATTGGATTGTACAATATTTTTTTTTTTTTTATTTTTTTTTATGGTTGAACTTGATGGACTTGTGTCTTTTTTCAACCTGACTATCTATGTAACTATGTAACTGTAGCGGGGTCTCCTTTAAGGCCTTGGGACTACGTTACCCAGAACCCTGTTCGGCACCCAGAGTGCAGTTAGCCATCGCAGAGACTCATGGGAGGGTTTATTTAAGGAGGAGGCGAGGCGGAGCTCGGCCTCTTTGGGACACCGCGCTGCAAGCAAGAGTTCTTCCTGTGCAGATCTGCTGCAGTGCAAGGCCTGAAGCCTGGGCCTTGCGCAACTTCCAAAGAGCCTTCCACCCCACTGCGGAGCCTGGGTGGCATCTGACTTGTCGAGTGAGGACATCAGTTGGATCGGGGACCCGATCGTTGCAGACGCTGAGTGCGGATACACAGCAGGGTGGACGTTCCTGGTTGTGGATTACAAAGTACTATTTATCAAGTGCACCACCGAAAGCTGGCATGCGAAGAAATCCCTATAGGAGGTGACTGAGATTTACGCCATGTCAGGCCTGACCGGGGTGGGAAGTTAGGATATTGTTTAGTGTGCCATAGGGCGCGCATACCATAATAGCTACACGTGGTGAAGTACCGCGCAGCGCCATTATTGTATGCTGTATTGAATTCTGCAGGGCTCTGCTAGCCAATTGCATGTGTTGTGTTCTGCCTATGATACCTTTACTTTCAATATTTTTTTTTATTAATCAAATGACAAGACGATGTCTCAAAGAATACATTCAATAATCAACAATGTTTGCAAATGAGAAAGTAAGCGTAAGCCGCCAAATGTCCTTCCATCAGGATAAACAGAAATACACCACTTCAACACGATAAATTGAGAAATGCAATATAGAACACTATTGATGGAAATAGTGGTGAGATTGACAGAGTGAAATAACATAGAAATTTAAGAGTTATTAATGATCAGATCATGAAGTATGCTTCAGATTTGTTGGGGACTAACTACATAAAGTCCCAATGAGTCATTTAGGCCTGCAATATTAGGAAGGGATATAGCACAGGGAAAAGGTACAGTATAGGAAGCAAAGGAAAAAAAAATGTGGAGTGGGAAGGGAATGTGGAGTGGGAAGGGAATGGGGAGGGGGAGGGATAAAGGAAAAAAAAAAGGGGGGGTTCTCTTGTGTACCTTCTCTCGAGTATCAGCAACCTGGAAGTATATGTATTATTAGGACATCCTGTATCTACAAAAACATATCTGATAAGCAGTAAATCTGAAAACGAGGAGAAAAGGAAAGGAGAAGAAAGAAAAAAAAAAAAAAAAAAAAAAGAGAAAAAAAGAAAAGAGAGAAGGAGAAGAGAAGAAAAGGGAGGAAAATAAAAATAAAAAAGAAAAGGGGGGGGGGGGGAGAAGAGAGAAGAAGAGAGGGCCAGCCAGAGGTGTATTAGGATGGAGAGATGTATCGTATCCACGGATCCCATATCAGATCAAATTTCTTAGTAGTGTTGCGGAGGATGCAGGTGAGTCTATCATTAACCATGATCCAGTTGAGCTTATTCTTCACCGAATCAAGAGGAACCATCGACTGCTTCCAATATTTAGCAATGGTTATTCTGGCAGCTAAAAGTATGTATATAATTAGCTTCCTCGATTTTTTAGGGACCCCTTCAGGAAGCCTTTGGAAAAGTGCCACCTCCGGGGATCTACGGATATTAATTCCTGTCACAGAGTATACCAGGTTGAATATCCGAATCCAGAATCTAGTGATGTTGGGGCACTTCCACCAAACGTGATACATTGTACCCATCTGGCCACATTTTCTAAAGCAGGTGGGGGATGCAGATGGATGCATCCTAGCGACCCTGGTTGGAACCAAATACCAGCGAAGGAGAGTTTTATAGTTAGCTTCAATTAATGACGTATTAATTGATACTTTAGATAACGCATAAGCAATATCCTGCCATTCAGCCAAATCAAAAGTGATATCCAAATCCCGTTCCCATTGAATCATGTAAGGGAGTTTAGTATTTGGGTTAGTAAGGGTAGCATATACCGCAGAAATCCGTCCCCGTAGGAGGCCCCTCGTTTGGCAAGATAATTCAAAATTTGTAAGTGTAAAAGGTCTGTCTAACATTTTAAGTTTGGAACGTATAAAGGAAATAATCTGATTGTACCTAAACAGTTCACTAGAGGGCATCGATACCTTTAATATAAGAGTAAACTGTTATATTTAATCTCTTGCCTCAGTGTGTTGTTTTACTGTTAGGAGATTATTCCTTGCAATACTATTTGAATGTGATACAAATATAACCCCTAGACTAGCTGTGCCAGAGTGGGTCGAGCAGATTGCTGGGGGTTGGTGGTGCTGTACACGGGGCCCGAAAACAAATCCAGCGGCTCTCTTAACTGGGGGTAGCGCTACACGTGGGGGCTCTCGAGTCCGGGATCCTGTTGCAGCAAGCAACGCGCCAAAAGTACCAGCATGGACCCACTAGAAGTAGGACAGTGGTGTAAAACAGTCGGCACAGATCCAGCCGGGGTAGTAGTCATAGAACTCCCAGGGATCTGGCAAGAAGAAGCGGTGAAGCAGCTAGTGATGTCACTGTCACCGTATCGAAAAGCATGGGTGGTGGATGTCAGGACAAATTCCTCACTGACCCACGCATTAGTGGAATGGAAGGACGGAGTCCCAGAACATTTCAAGAACCCAAGTGTAGAAGCTATAGATGACCAGACTTATAGCCTGATACACGTGCTGCCACTTAAGCCAGGAGAACAGTCTCAGACACCAAAACTGTCTCCATCACCCACCCCAAAATAGCAAAAACAGGTGAAAAGGGAAAGTCCCGGGTCGCCATCTACCATTCTTGGCGCAGAGTTGTGCGCGGTCCTAGGGGAACTTGTGGCGCAGTGTAAGAAAGATCCTACAGATTACCAGATGTCAGGATACAGAAAGCTTAGAATATTCTCAGGAAGGAAACCTGTACCCTCGGGTGAAGAGGGGTTCGAGGAGTGGTTAGACGGTGCCACTCAGGCCCTAGAAGAATGGGAAGTCCCAGACCACAGAAAGAAGCAGAGAATTGCTGAGAGCTTGAAGGGGCCTGCTCTAGAGGCCATACGCAACCTCAAGATGAGTAAGACAGACTGTAATGCACAGGACTATCTGGACATCCTGCAGAATGTGTTCGGTGGAACAGAGAAAATCACTGAGCTCACTTATCAGCTGGAGCACTGCTACCAGAAGACAGGAGAGAAGCTGTCAGAGTTCATAAGGCGCCTGGATAAGATCCTGCATAAGATGATTCTTAAGAAGGGGATTGACCCACGGAAGGTGGATGAGGCCCGTGTTCAACAGGTGATGAGAGGATCTCAGCCCCTGGACCCCATCACATTGGCGCTACGCACAAGACAGGACGGGAAGAGCCTGGAGTACCCTGACTTGATCGGAGTGGTCAGAGAGGAAGAAGCTATGCTGGAGGAGAAGAAGAGGAGCTTACCAGTTGAGTCAGTAAATCCTCCTCCAGTGATAGTCAGGACGGCCATGACCCTGGAAAGAGACTCAGAGGTGGATACCTTGAAGTCACAGATGTCCCAAGTGTTGGGGATGCTGACCTCCCTGATGGAAAAGAAGTCAAGGGAACCAGAGAGGGAAAGTCAGAGGAAGGAGCTGTTTCCCAACACCTCAGCGCCCGCATCCCTGGAAGATTGGGGGGGGGGATGTGATTTGTTTCAATTGTGGAGGAGCTGGCCATTTCGCCAAAGTGTGTGCTAGACCAAAGAAAAAAAAAGATGAATAACCGCAAGCCGCCGGAAAACTTCAGCGGGCCCCGGTGAAGGAGTCAACCGGGTGCCCATCATCTCCAGTGAGCTCCAAACTGAATGAGAAGCACATGAAAAGAGTGGAGAAGACCCCTCAGAAGAATTGCAAAGTTCCTCAGAAGGAACGCACCCCAAAGAAAGAGCGTAGTGTCCCTCAGCGGGTAGTTACACCCACCAAAAGGAGGGAGATCAATGCATACTAGGCCCAGGAGAGGCTTAAGTCCAAAGAGAAATGGAAGAAAGAAAGCCAAAAGGGAAAATGCAAAGATCAAAAGAAAGAGACCCCTATGAAGCGATATCCAGAGAAGCTGGTGGGTCCCTCCCCGATAGTACCAGTTCAAGTGGAGGGAGTCTACACAAGAGCCATATTGGATACTGGGGCGCAAGTGACCCTGTTGTACCAGGACTTTTATGACAAGCATTTAAGTCACCTACCCATCCAGAAGATTGAAGAGTTGGAGATATGGGGAATTGGGACAGAGAGTTTCCCTTATGATGGCCATCTGCCTATAAAACTGACTTTTGACCCGTCCATAGCCGGAAAGGCTGAAGTGTTTGACACCTTAGCTGTGGTGTGCCCCCGACCGCCTGGAGCTAACAAGAGTTCCCTGATAATAGGGACAAACACGGATCTGGTCCGAAGACTTCTGACCCCTTTGACAAGAAGGAAAGACCCCACAGTCACTGAGATCCACCCAATGTTGAGGACAGCCTACCAACGGCTGATCTTGGAACAGAAGGCCCTGGAAGAGGGGGTAGGGAAGGTCTGGAGGCTGGGAAGAAGGGGAATAGTGCTACAGCCCGATGAAGTAACCTGCTTGAAAGCCACAGTGAAACTCACTTGGGAGCAGCCTGGCCCTTTTGTCATGTTGGAACCCGACCCAAGGGAAGAACATTCGGGCCTAGAAGGAGTCCCAGAAGTGGTCCCAGTGAGGGCCCTGAAGAAGGCTCATTGTAAAGTGCCTGTGAGCATCAGAAATACCACGGATGGTCCCATGGAAATCCCAGCTAGGCTGTTACTGGGCCGGGTGAGCCCAGCTACCCCAGTTGCTTCGCCAGATGTGGAGAAGACAGATGGAGAAAGTACTGTGTGGGAGAAACTTTCCATGGAGAATCCAAATCTGCCCAGGGCTTGGAAAGAGAGAGCCAAGGCCCAGTTGACCAGGTGGGAAAGGATCTTTTCCCAAGATGAATTCAATGTGGGGTGTGCTAGGAGTGCCACCCATCGGATCCGCCTCCAGGAAGACAAATCCTTCAGGGAAAGGGTTAGGCGGGTTCCGTTAGCAGACCTCGAAGACTTGAGGGAGCAGCTCGCCGAGCTCAAGCGAACAGGGGTGATTCGAGAATCTAGAAGTCCCTATGCCTCCCCTATAGTGGTGGTCCGGAAGAAGAATGGGTCACTGAGGCTGTGCATAGACTATAGGACCCTCAACAGGAGAACCATACCGGACCAGTATACCACTCCAAGGATAGAGGATGCCCTACAGAGCTTGTCTGGAGCCAAGTGGTTCAGTGTTATGGACCTCAAGAGCGGGTACTATCAGATCCCGATGCATCCAGAAGACAAAGAGAAGACGGCTTTCATAACCCCCGATAGAGTTCTTTGAATTCAACCGGATGCCTCAAGGTCTGTCTGGAGCTCCAGCCACCTTCCAACGTCTCATGGAGAAGACTGTGGGAGATATGAACCTCATCAAAGTCCTCGTATACTTGGATGACATCATTGTCTTCGGAAGAACCTTGGAAGAGCATGAGGAGAGACTGGAGAAAGTTTTGAAGAGACTGAGTGAGGAAGGACTCAAGCTCTCGCCTGAAAAGTGCCAATTCTATCAGTCATCAGTCAACTATCTGGGACATATAGTGTCTGAAGATGGGGTAGCCACAGACCCTGAAAAATTGGAGGCAGTCACCTCCTGGCCCAGGCCCACCACGGTGACAGAGCTCAGATCCTTTCTGGGGTTCTGTTCCTATTACAGGAGGTTTGTGGAGGGGTTTGCTCGGATAGCCAAGCCTCTGAATGAGCTGCTAAAGACGGAGGGGGAAGAGGACGACACAGGCCCCAGAAAGCCAGGGGAGTCAGTCAAGGACCAGTGGAACGAGAAGTGTGAGAATGCCTTTCAGATGTTGAAGAAGACATTAACCACTGCCCCTGTCCTGGCCTACGCAGACCCTAAGAAGCCTTATGAACTTCATGTAGATGCCAGTCATGATGGTTTGGGAGGAGTGCTGTACCAGGAGCATGAAGAGCAACTGAGGCCTGTTGCGTATGTAAGCAGAAGTCTGAATCCCTCCGAAAAGAACTATCCCACCCATAAGTTGGAGTTCCTGGCCCTTAAGTGGGCGGTAGTTGACAAACTTAGAGACTATTTATATGGGGCGGAATTCACAGTGAAAACAGGACATAGGTGGCTGGCGGCGCTGTCTGCCTTCGACTTCGGCCTGAAGTACAGACCTGGGGCTGGAAACCGAGATGCAGACGCTTTGTCTAGAAGATCTCATGTCCCCACTTGCAGTACAGAAGACTGGGCCCAAGTGGCACCCGACGGGGTGCGGGCCCTCTGTCAAGGGGCTGAACTCCAAGCCAGTGGCGGCTCCAGAGTAGAAGAAATAGGGGTTACCATAGTAGGAGTTCCCAAGCAATACTGTGGAGTAACCCAAGTGGGGGAAGATAACTTACCAAAACTGTCTAAGAAGGAGCTGAGATCCGACCAATTGGAAGACCCTATGGGGAGATTGGTCCTAGAGGCCCTGGAGAATCAGGACCCAAATAGGCTCTCACGCCACCCTTCAAAGGAAGCTCGCCTGTTGAGGAAAGAGTGGGACAAGTTACAGGTGCATCAGGGAGTGGTCTACCGAAGGGGCCCCTCTGGTGACCTAGAAGACAAATGGCAACTGTTCTTGCCGGAAAAGTACCGAGAGACAGTCCTGGTTATCCTGCACGACAACCATGGCCACCTAGGGGCGGAAAGGACTTTCCAACTCATTAGGGACCGTTTCTATTGGCCCTGCATGAGGGCTGAAGAAGAATACTGCCACTCATGTGCACGATGCATCCAGAGAAAGACTTTACCTCATCAAGCTGCCCCAATGGGCCATCTGCAAAGTCAAAGCCCACTTGACCTGGTATGCATTGATTTTCTCTGCCTCGAACCCGACCTGAGTGGACTAGGAAATGTTCTGGTAGTAACCGACCATTTCACCCGGTATGCCCAGGCCTTTCCAACCATGGACCAGAAGGCTTCCACCGTGGCCAAAGTGCTGGTGGAGAAATACTTTGTACATTATGGGCTACCACAACGGCTCCATTCAGATCAGGGAAGGGATTTTGAAAGTCGATTGATCCGGAAACTGCTGGATTCTTTGGGGATCAATAAGACAAGAACTACCCCCTATCATCCACAAGGTGATGCTCAGCCAGAGAGGTTCAACCGAACCCTGCTCAACATGCTGGGGACCCTAAGTAGTGAAAAGAAGCAGCATTGGAGCAACCACATAGCGGCAGTTGTGCATGCATACAACAGCACCACCAGTGATGCTACAGGGTACTCACCCTATCGACTTATGTTCGGGAGAGAAGCAAGACTACCCGTAGATCTGGCCTTTGGCACTTCCATAGACCATTGTTCTGCTGCTTCCCACAAGGGATATGTCGATAGGCTAAGACGCAATTTGAAATTGGCCTATGAACAGGCCCAGGCGGCCTCAGAGCAAAGGGGGGCCCGCAACAAGAAAAATTTTGACTTAAAAGTTAGGATCCAAGATCTACAAGCTGGAGACAGAGTGTTGTTGCGGAATTTGGGGGTCCCTGGAAAACACAAGCTTGCAGACAGATGGAGACCTGAACCTTATGTTGTTTGCAAAAGACTGTCGGGCCTACCCGTTTACAGACTAAAACCAGAAGGGAAGGTGGGGCCACTGAAGACCTGGCACTGGAACCACCTACTCCCACTGGCTGAGGCGGTTTGGATCCCTCCTGTGATGGATTCCCCTGAGCCAACTTCCATTCTGGATACTCCCCGACCAAACACTCGGTCTCAGACCCCCCGGATCGGGGATACAGAGAGCTCGGAAACAAGTGAAGATGAGGGAGAAGAACTTGACTGGCTTTGGCCTTCCCAGGCTCCAGAAACTTCTGCTATTGATCTTCCACCTGAAGAAGATACTGAAGACCAGACACTGAATGCAGAAGCCACTGAGTTCATCCCGTCCAGTCCTTGGTCAGATGCTTGGGAGAGTGTCTGTGACTTACCCCCAGTGGAAGATCTAAGAGATTCCATGTATCTCCCTGCTCCGGAGTCCAGTGTTCCTGAAACAGAGGAGATTCCTAAGTCGATTCCGGAAGAGGAGTCCGTTTTAACAGAAAGTCCAAGAGGACAGAGGAAGCAAAGAGCCATAAAGCCTCCCAGAAGATTAACTTACCCACAGATGGGGAGAAGTGCGGAAGACACTGTGGTTACTGCCAGAAGGAGTATGGAAGACCCTGATCCTCCCACTGTTCATTTGGTGGGAGACAACCCCAGCTCACTCTCTGGCACAGTTAGGCAGGACACTGATGATAGTGTGACCTGTGGGCAGGGGAGTTCATTGCCTCGGTTTTGGTGAGAATTTCCTCTGCCAACATCATACAAAAGTTTGATTGATGTTGTACATTCTGTAATTTAAGTTTGTTATCTTTGGGGACCAAAGAGTTTAAGTGGGGGGAGTGTGTAGCGGGGGTCTCCTTTAAGGCCCCGGGACTACGTTACCCAGAACCCTGTTCGCCACCCAGAGTGCAGTTAGCCATCGCAGAGACTCATGGGAGGGGTTATTTAAGGAGGAGGCGAGGCGGAGCTCGGCCTCTTTGGGACACCGCGCTGCAAGCAAGAGTTCTTCCTGTGCGGATCTGCTGCAGTGCAAGGCCTGATACCTGGGCCTTGCGCAACTTCCAAAGAGCCTTCCACCCCACTGCGGAGCCTGGGTGGGATCTGACTTGTCGAGTGAGGACATCAGTTGGATCGGGGACCCGATCGTTGCAGACGCTGAGTGCGGATACACAGCAGGGTGGACGTTCCGGACTGGGATCGCGTCCGGAGTGGTGAGCGGGCACCTGCCCAGACCAATAGACTGTGCCGTGTTCAGGCCTATAGACTGCATAGGCCCACAGTTTTGTTTATCTGCTGTTCCCTGGGGGGACCGGTAGCAGGACAGAGTTGAAGTGCCCCCCCCCCCCAGTATAGTGTTCCAAGTTATTGCCTGGTTGTGGATTACAAAGTACTATTTTTTAAGTGCACCACCGAAAGCTGGCATGCGAAGAAATCCCTATAGGAGGTGACTGAGTTTTACTCCATGTCAGGTCTGACCAAGGTGGGAAGTTAGGATCATGTTTAGTGCGCCATAGGGCGCGCATACCATAATAGCTACACGTGGTGAAGTACCGCGCAGCGCCATTATTGTATGCTGTATTGAATTCTGCAGGGCTCTGCTAGCCAATTGCATGTGTTGTGTTCTGCCTATGCTACCTTTTAATATAAGAGTAAACTGTTATATTTAATCTCTTGCCTCAGTGTGTTGTCTTACTGTTAGGAGATTATTCCTTGCAATACTATTTGAATGTGATACAAATATAACCCCTAGACTAGCTGTGCCAGAGTGGGTTCGAGCAGATTGCTGGGGGTTGGTAGTGCTGTACATGGGGCCCGAAAACAAATCCAGCAGCACTCTTAACTGGGGGTAGCGCTACATAACTATGTAACTATGTAACAATCTCTGAAAAAACACATATGCAAAGCAATGGCAATTAAGAGGGGGTATTTGTTAGGATTTGTACAGGAGTGGGCTGGGGAATGGCTGAGGGGAGTAAAGCCGGTCCTAGACGGTTCGAATCTCGGCAAGTTCAGATGGGGAATTTGAACCATGTATGAGCAGGCTGACTGTACCCAACTTGATCGATTAACTTGGGTACAACCAGCTTGTTGGATTTTTCATGCGATTATTACCAGCAGTTAGAGCTGCTAGCAATAATCACTGTGTGTTCTCCTGGCTGGGATGGTTCCCCCCACCAGGAGAACACAATTGCTCCACAGGAGGGATTCCCCCATCAATACTGACTGTTGATGGGAGAATCAAAACATTTCTTTCCTGCAACCCATAGTTACAGGGGAAAAAAAATAAAAAAATCGCACCATCAAAGGCCATTCCAAGAGTCACAGAGATGAGAATGGTCATACAACTTTTGGATAGTGATTTAGAATAATGAGGTTCACATTTAACCAATTATCTCCTGTGTCATAAAGAATTATCATTTGTATAAAGGAAAACTTTTGGACTACAAATGATAATTCTTCAGGCATTAGAAAACATAACATCAGCGTTACCAGGAGGATCATGTAGAGCTTGACAGACGTGCATCTTACCTAGAGCAGCCATAGCAGTCTTTGGTCTCTGTGGAGTCTTGTCTGGAGGTCTGGATGACTTCATACTGCTACCTAGCTTGGAGGATATAAGCAGACATGCCGTCAAGCGGTCACATTTTCCTTTTTCATCCAGTGACTTGCTTTTATCTCTCAGATAGTTCAGTTGTTCCACAAACTGTGGCTTTAAGATATCACCATTAAGCTGCAGATAAAAATATGAGATTAAACAGATGAGTTGGCATATATTAGACCAATGCTGTACTACTGTCAACTTCAGTAACCCCAAAAATAAACTGTCACCTACACTGATTATAGGTTTCCCATTTCCATTACTGTATAAATATTCTCTGTTCACTGACTGTCAAATGATCAGTCTGTTGTAGGTAGATGGGCCAAGGACAAGTGTCCACTGATGTCATTATGCCAAGAGTGATGATGTCAGTCCCCATAGAATGGCAGTAGGGAGAGATACTTCTGTGTTAAGGCTCATACATCCAGGTGAAGGATGACAAGAGCTTTGTTACTTTGCTCCAGA